>WOAB01000648.1:0-1283125 GCA_027886185.1 Rheum nobile
CATATGAGCAAATGATGTTCCTTATCGTCAAAGGATTTCAGAGGATCCACAGCGGTTTCCGAAGGTGGTTGTGCTTGACCATATTGCAGAACTATGTGCAACGGGATTCGAGTGCTTCAGATAATTCTCACGTAAGGGAAGGATGAAATGTTGTCATACATGATGGGTTCATGTCCGGGAGAGTATGGGAAGAGATGGGATGATGCGGAACGCATATACGCGTGCTTCAATATCGAAAGGAAGCACTGGTTCTGCCTTAGAAATTGATCTATGCGACTGGTGTGTGACGGTTTATGACTGCAATAGTGGATAGAAGAGGAAGGTCAGACCCTTTCATGTCAAAATGACGGAAGACTTAGATCGTTTCAATAATTTCCCATGGGGTAGGAGTGCATATCTTGACCTCCATCAAAGTCTGGCTTCTGCTTTGGACACAAGAATGGAGACAGTTCAGGCTGTGTAGTTGCAAGTTTCAGACAATGCCAGAGCAGGATACCCCATACGGATTTCCGATGGTGTTTCAGGTAATGTGTTAGTAGTTGGTATGTAAAACTGAGAAAGGTTAATGCCTCTGTTCATAATTGTGGATTAATTCCAAGTCTATTTGTTTCAGATATGGTTGTATGAGGCAGTGCCCCATATTGGCAGAACATTTGCCCAAAAGCTTACTAAAGTTGTGCAACCCCGAGGTGTTGAGGTGGCTTAAATTGAGTAGCCAAGCTTGATGCGATTTCTGATGCCCTAGAGGGGAATTTCCCTGCTAAAAAGATCCTTGTTGAGGAGGACGGAGAGGACTTGGGAGAAAGCTGTTATTTCCCGGAGGAGGAAGGACACAAATCCTTGGATGAGATTGTTAAGCACTTGAAGCCCAGAAGGAAAAATGCTGGTAAAAAAGGCCAAGGGAGTTGGTAAGGGAGGGCAAGCTGGAAACATTGAGGGTTTCGACCCAAGGCAAATTATGTGTTGTTTGAATGATTGCATGAAATGATGCATGCTCTAAGGGAGGAATTTATTGAGTTAAACAAGTTCATAAGAGCCAAAGCTCCTAGAACAGGGGCATCTTCATCCAGTGATCAAGACATCAGTACACACCAGGAGCTCTCTAGGGAGGTTAACAGTGATAATGAACCCAACATCCCCCAACACCAGCAGAGCATGAGGGAGGCAAAGACGGAGTCTGAGGCAAATGATGAAGAGGAAAAGATGGAGTCTGAAGATGACGAAGACAATGACTCCAAAGAGGGAGAGTCCGAAGAGACTGAGACTGATGAGGTATGTATGCCCAAAACTTTCAGTTATTATATGTACAGTTCAGTCCAGATGTACATATTTCAGTCCATTTGTGCACATTTCAGACCATATATCATCGTTTCAGTAAAAAGTTCAGTCCATATATGTATTCAGTCCATATATGCACATTTCAGTCAATTTGAGCACAATTCAAAAAATATTTGCTTATTTCAGACCTTATATCATCGTTTCAGGAGACAATGGATGGAGAGCCAAATGCTGGTGAAATAGTTGTGTATGATGCAGGTAATGTAGGTGGTCAGAAAGAGGCGGGTGAAGATGTCGCAATAGTAGATGAGGAAGAAGAGCAAGGGGATGCAACAGATCCACTGTCAGTTCTTGTCCAAACTTGTACAATACTACATGCAGATGAGAAGCTGGTTAATGAGGCAACACCGCAAGATGTGGAGGGACTCATCAATGAGTTGGTTAATGACGAGTTGGTTAATGATGGGACTGTGGTGGCAACACAAGTTGAGGTGGCAACAAAAGCAGTGTCTGATGAGGGTGTGCATGACGGAGTTGTGGAGGAAGTCAAGGAAGCTGTTGTGAAGGGAGGAAGCAAGGTTGATGACGGAGGTGTTGATGTTGAGGAGGTAGCAAAGGGAGCTGATGTGGAGGGAATGACCAAGGTTGATACCAAGTTGTGGAGGAACCGAAGGGAGATGTCGAGGGGCAAAACACTGTTAATGAAGGAGTTATGGAGGAATCAACGGGAGATGTTGTGGAGGGAGGGACGAAGCTTGATGAGCTAGGTGTTGAGGCGCGGACTGAAATACAAGGTGAGAAGGTATCACATGCTGATTTTGATGACGTGGGGGTGATGAAGGGGAGACCAAGGAGTCCAAAGTGCCGAGGAAGGGCAGACCAAGGAAGGGTATCCAAGTTCCGAACAAGACATATCCAACTCGCACTCGCGAAGTTTCCGCCAAGGCAAAATCACCCTACCGCAATGTGGATGAGCAGAAATTGGCAAAAAAGATTACCAAAAATAGCAAGGTGGAAGGGATGACAGAGCTGGTAAAGTGGATGCAGAGTGAGAGGTTAGTGACTTATCCACTCTACTCAATAAGGAATTGATGAAATGAATGTCAAAAACTTTTCTGGCATGACTTCTAGAATTCTGACCGGAAATTGATTCTTTGTGGACTGACTAACTTATATATAGCCTGTATATGTACTAATATATATATATATCCTTGTATTCAAATGAATATGTACCATCATGCAGTATTGAACCCCGAACTGGACCGGCCGGGCAATCATTGGACAAGGAGTTCTTTGAGATATTGTTTGCCCCAAAGAATTGGTTGGGCGGTTTGGTAATATTCCAATGCATTATTTGAAAATAGTATGCATGTGTAAAATAGTTTCGAGTTGATAGATTAACATTGTTGCACCATTACAGCATATGGAGCAAATGATGTTCCTTTATCGTCAAAGGATTTCAGAGGATCCACAGCGGTTTCCGAAGGTGGTTGTGCTTGACCCATATTGGCAGAACTATGTGCAACGGGAATTCGAGTGCTTCCAGATAAATTCTCCACGTAAGGGTAAGGATGAAATGTTGTCATACATGATGGGTTCATGTCCGGGAGAGTATGGGAAGAGATGGGATGATGCGGAACGCATATACGCGTGCTTCAATATCGAAAGGAAGCACTGGTTTGCCTTAGAAATTGATCTATGCGACTGGTGTGTGACGGTTTATGACTGCAATGTGGATCTGTACAAAGACAAGGAAATTTTTGATATGATCCGCCCCATCGTTGAGACTGTTCCAAGATATGCCAAGATGTACGAGCCACTGGCAAAGAGATGTGAACCGTTATTGGACAATCCAATGTCGGTGTCCCGTTGTCATAACCTTAAGCAGAACAAGCGCGGGTAAGTATACATGTATTTATGCCCAAATAAATCCTTATCAAACTGTAATTGATATACATTCTAACGTGTTTTGTACATCGTGCAGAGGAGATTGTGGGGTCTACACCTTGAAGTACATTGAGTTATTGATTCTCGGCATGTCAAACTTGGATCTGTCGTCGGACAAATTCATAGATGCACATAGAAGTCAAATGGCTCATAGTATTTTTAGATGTTGTTGGGATGGTCTTTAAGGACTTTTGATGTAATGTGGTGATTGCATTGTGTTGTTGGGAAACATTTGGTGGGGTTAGATTTCGAATAAAACCAAAGAGGGGGGAAAATTGTGACTTAAGTCAGGCCAGATTATGGATTTACAGTACATATTCACATTTGTCAGGTTGTTTTGATATATCTATTTCAAATTCATCCTTTCCAGTTATTGCAAATCATCGTACAAAAACTCCCACATTGAAACCTAATAATTCCTACATTTAAAGGGTTTGGAAATCGAAAAATAGCCTGTAAAAAGGGGGGGGGGGTAAAGTACACATTATAAATTTACAGTACATATTTAGCTTTGTCAGGTCATTTTTTAGAAATCTTATTCTAGGTCATCCCATGACTTATGGCGGAACTGGAAGAAACATCACAATGGTAAATAACCGTAGGAAAAGACAACGTTTTTAAGTGGTTTTGAAACCGAAGCTTTGTTCTACATATAAATGGTTATGAAACCGAATAAAAACATGGTACAAAAACAGTTAAAAAAGGTTACAGGGTTTATTATTTGAAAATAGCCTTGAAAAAGAGGGGGGTTAAAGTACACACTAACCTAAATTTGTGCTACATGTCAACGGTTATAAAACCGGGAAAAAAGGTACGAAACCGGATAAAAATGATAAAAAACAGTTAAAACCGGTTTTCACCGCGGGGTTAGTTCTTGCGACCATATTAATTTAGGTTTTTTTTACTTACGTCAGTCAACAATATTGACTTACAGTACGTATTTAGCTTTGTCAGGTCATTTTGTAGACATCTTATTCGAAGTCATTTAATGGTAATTAACCGTAGGAAATCTTATTCAAAGTCACTCTTTCCAATGCATATTCTTATTTGTCAGGCGAGACTACGAATTTACGTCAGTCCACAAAAGCGAATTACAGTGCTTATTGATGTTAGTCAGGTCATCTGTAGAAATCTTCTTCAAAGTCATCCAATGGTAATTAACCGTAGGAAATCTTATTCAAAGTCATCCAATGACATTATCGTCTTCCCACTTGACATGAAATATTAATTCCTGCGACATTAACATACCATACCAAATATACTATCTCATAACCTACTGACTATATATAGTAACTATATGCCATTATCATCTTCCTACTTGACATACATATCATAAAACAATAGAACCTCCTAAATACTACACTGTATTACATTGTCACTAAACTAGATTCCTTCATCAGATACTAATTATGTGCGGAGGAGACAGATGATTCCGGGCCGTCACGCTGTGGAATTTCATCAACAACATCTTGGGTGATAAATATGTTGATGAGAGCAACGGTTCTACCTTGGGCGGCAAGGGCGACAACGTCTCCGCGGCGCTGTAAGGCCCTCAAGGTACGAGGCCCGCCATGGGGGGCAACTACTTCGAAGAAGTAAGAGGCGCCTAGATCGGAATTGTTAAAATAAAATAGTTGGTTCAGTAACCCATGGATTTCCCGTACCCTTTCAGCATGGGCCCTCCAGTTTTGCCTCCGTCCGCCTTGGTAGACATGGGTGGAAATCATGGCATCTTGTCCCCTTGAAGGGATGAGTCTCCCTCCGGTGTGGACAGTTGTGTAAACGAAGTGATCATTAAGGTCCCATTCATGGTTGTCAGGCTCATAAGCCATGGAAACAAAAGAAGCACGAGAACGTAAATTAGAGTTGTTAGGGTGATTCGAAGATGTTTTTGGATGAGGAAATTCAAAAAGTTTTTGTAGCGGATTATGGATGAGGAAGAATGTGGATGAGGGGGTATATAAATAGTTGTTTGGGTTGGTGGTGGTTAGGGTTACATTCATGAGGGTGATTAAAAATTTTGAAAAATAAAACAATAGAACCTGTACAAAAACAGTTAAAAACGGTTAAAGACAGTTAGTTCTTCAGACCAAAGCTTTATTCTAATTGTTAAATAAGCCAGTCCACAATAGATATTTACAGTACATATTGATATTTGTCAGGTCAATTTGTATAAATCTTATTCCAAGTCATCCCACGACTTATGGCAGAACTCGAAGAAATATCACAATGGTAAATAACCGTAGGAAAAGACAACGTTTTTAAATGGTTATCAAACCGAAGCTTTGGCAATAAGCTATTTTAAAGATGGGGTTAACTAGTTTTCGAATAAAACCAAAGCTTCGGGAATAAGCTTTGTCAGGTTCTTCTACTCTCTTACAGTATGTATTATCTTTTGTCAGGTCATGATGAAGAAATTTTATTCAAAGTCATCCTTTCCAATGCATACCCGATTTGACCCCTCTTAATTTTTAATTAAATATCGTGTGATCCCTCAACTACCCGTCATTAACTCCGTTATCCACTCATCCTTGTGTATAAATAGCGTTCTTGCCTTGTCCCAACCCCTCACATTTCCTGTCTCAAACTCCTCGCACTCCTCTCTCATTTTGAAAAAAATCTCTTGCAACATGGCCGACTCGAACGTTTTCCTGCAAGTGTACTGGGATGGGAAACTATCGCCATCGACCGGGGTGATGGCCCTATTGACTACGCACGAGTACAGGGGAAGGAGAACCCAACTCCTCAAAGTTCCAGCCCATAAGATGGACATCTAATACGTCCATGGTCAGATAAGCATGCTCTCTCCCGGTTCAAAATCCTTAGTTTTTGAACAGGTCCCATCAGCCGGCCATCGGTTTCTTCAACCGCTGCAGACACAGTCCGACTATGACGACCTTGCCCGCCTCGGCGAGAGGGTCGCCGGCGTCAAGGTGTATGTGGTGCTGGACACTCCAGATCTTTCTCTGGCCTAGTGATGATGGCCGTGGTGTTGGCCGTGGGGATGTTTTGTAATTTTTTTTGCTGTTTTTTATGGTGTTTGGTATGGTTGTTTAGGGATGTAATGCTAGCATTTCAGGACAAAATGTTTATGTTTGTTATGGTTGTTTTGTAATGAAGATCCTAAACGTTTATGTTTGTTATGGTTGCCCGTAATCTCGCATTTACTACTTTTGACTATTTTCATTTCAGGACAAAACGTATCATGGTCATACTAAACGTACTATTGTTCAGGGCAAAAAGAGTAAAATTTCAGAGCAATAACATCGAATATGTGTACATGAATATTCATGACAAATGAAATATATTCAGGAGAACCCGCGTCTAATGGCAGAGTACTAACAACATGTGGTAATTGTATTTGAAATTGTGATGACAATTCAAGGATGTTTTCAAGGAAATTGGTGATTAATTCAAGAAATATTCATGTTTTACCTGCAGAAAACCCTCGTTTTATAAACAAGGAACCATAATACATTGTCTTGGTAAACATACGGTTATGAGTAGTTATCATAATTTAACCAACAAGGTTACAAATTGGACAACGAAGACAACAAGTAACACCACAAGTACCACCACACCAAGTACAACTTTCAAAACGAAATTTTCTGTTTTGATATTCATAATGTCATTCATTGAAGTCGGTTGTTGGTAGATAAGATTTTGCCGAGTGGTTGCCCCGTGTTCTTCAACAACTCTTACGCTTTGAATGGACTCATTGGCGGGGTTATTATAAGCTTGACCATCCACCCATTTGAAGTATTTGCAATCGTGCCCTGCCTAAGGTTTAATACAAAATTCAACCAATCAACTAATTTAATTCTAAATGAAATCCCAATTTAAAAGCATATGTCGCACGAAATTTGACATTCAACAATACCTTCCATAATGGACACCCATAGAACTGTTTTCCCGAATTTTGAGTGTGTTTGCATGTTTGTATTGTTGCAGGGAAGCCATGAAAGCATTTTTGAGTTGATGATTCACCAGCTGCGTGCCCTCTCCTCCACGAATTTGAATTGGCAGATGATCTTCCTTGTGTCCAACCGTTTGTCATCCTACAATGTCGGGCAACTTTTTGAAGACGGTGTTCCTCTTTCGACTCTGCACTGTTCTTTGTTTTTCCTTCTGTGCCAATTTTCGATGATGACGGTGTTCCTCTTTCGTGCCCTCTCCAGAAGAGGATATTCCTTGTGCCCATACTTTGTTTTTCTTGTTTTTATTAAAGAAAGAGAAATGAAATGAAAGTTCAATGCTTGATGTGATGTGTGTCAGGTCAACATCTTTTTCTTATATGCAGAGTGCAGTCCACAAAATTCAAGCGTTGTTGACACCGTTTACAAATACTTAAAAAACTGTGTACAAGCTTCCACCTTAAACCAAAAGAGTATGAAATGGGTTTTTAAACTGTACAAAAACTTCCACATTTACAGTTTTTCAAAATTAAAGGGACCCTAAAATGAAAATTTAATTGGGTTTTTAAACTATTTCAAGAGGGATAAGATACTCTCTATTATTTGCAACTACGACGGCAACGATTTGACGCAGTCAGGCAGTATTAAAGTCGTACAAGACGTTTGCTGCTTTGTCAGGCCATAATAAGTACACAACATCGGCTTTTGAATAAATCTTCAGCTGACGTCATCCTTATCCTTTCCACTTAACTCTTCTAGGGTAAGTTTTCAGGTTGTCACTTAATGTTGTATTTGCAATGAGTTATTTTGAATAGGTAAAATAATATAACGGGGCCAATTTTATTTAATAGATTTTATTATCAGTAAAAATAATCAAGTTTTTTCAATGAAAATAATTAATATTATTGAATATAAATAATTAATATTAGTCCATTATTTAGTAATTATGAGGCGCATTAGCAATTTTCGATTAAGAGGAGCGATTATGAAAAAAATAAGTAGATCAATTTTGCTGGAATGGATGAAACGTTGGGTTTTAAGATGGAATGAAAATGTTCCTTCAGCTTGGAATGGCCCATTACACAAGGAGTGAAATAAATTTTAAGTTTTCAGATTGACATGAAAATCGTACCAAACGAGGTCTTAATGCTTTTCCCAAGCTCTGGAGCAAGGTTCTTAAAAATACTTCGATGCCAAACGTAGTTATAAGCCTTGCAAACAACCATATGTGGACTGACGATTAATGCTTGTTCTGTTTCTGAGATATGTAACATTGTACATAGTTTTTACCTTTTCGGGTTTCTCAGGCATTATACAAATTATTACAGTACGTATTCAGGTTTGTCAGGTCACTTTGAAATAAGAGGGTAAGTTTGAAATTTTTCATTCCGATTTGACCCCTTAAAAATTTCACTAAAAGTACACCCTTACTTGCCCAAATCTTTTCTACCAAGTCTCTTCAAATACTCACCGGTCCATTACCAAAGTTCTCTACCAAGGATCTCCAAACACTCCCACTTTCCCAAATAGTCCCACTCCCACATTCTTCAAATAATCCCTCTCTATACTCTAAATTCATGGCGGGAGAACATCACATTGTGACTGGGACATACTTATACGTAAATGAACTGCTTCAATCTGCCCGTGAAGTGAAGGATCATGTTGGAGGCCGGAAGATGACCGAGGCCGAATTCCAGGAGTACAATCGCAACATTGTGGCCAGAGATTTGGAGTTGGTAAGTTTAATTAAGGATTTGCGCCGCCTCGGGCAGGAGCTTACTGCTGTGAGTCCGGAAGGGGCTCAGACCGAAGAAGAAAAGGCCCGGATCAAGCTAAAGCTTAGACTGGTAAGGCTTTTGTTGTATATTTTCTTCCTATGTGCAATGGCCATGCGTACGATGCTTAATTTGTGTTTCTGCAGACTGAATGGGACACCACCTTCACTGAGCTCAACATAAAAAGGGTGTTGGACCATGCTCAGTCGCTGGAGGGAAAGCTGAAGTCCCGATATCTATCTTGATGGGATAATGTTTTCATAACAGTGTAGTTTCTGAGTATGTGTGCATAAGTGTTTTTAATGTATGAACTTTGCAATGCTAGTTTTTTTGTTCTTTTGTGTGTGGGAATGCCATGTGAAGGGCACGTTTTGTTTAAAGTTGAACAACGTAATATAATGCTTCTGTTTATAAGGTTCAGACCATGTTGGAGTTTTACAGGACGTATTGTGAATTTACAGGTCGTATTTATGTATTACGTTTGTCAGTACAACTTCGCACCTGATTCTAGGGTTCTTATGAAGGTTCATTTATAGACTTCGCAACTGAAATGGGTTCGCAGATGATTGTGTTTATTCACTAGGTTTTGTAGATTCCTTTGTCAGACCATGTTAGGCGTTTACAGGACGTATTGTGGCTTTACATGTCGTTTTGTATGTATAAGGTTTTCCTCGAGCAAATGAGTATGTGAGGACATAAGCGTTGTTTTACACGGTGTTCTACATTCTTATGGGTTGTCATTTATAGGGTTTAACACTGACTCATGCTGAGAAGTCATCAACTCTTAACCCAAAGATGATGACAGGACAAAATGCAACGTTTGCAGAGAACCTAAGAACTTTGTCAGTACAACTTCGCACCATGATTGTGTTTATTCATTCGGTTTTTTAAATACCTTTGTCAGAACATGTTAGGGTTTTACAGGACGTATTATGGCATTACAGGTCATTTTGCATGTTTTAGGTTTTCCTCGAGCAAATGATTATGTCAGGACATATACGTTGTTTTATAGGGTGTTCTACAGTCTTATGGGTTCTCCTTCTGAGGAGTTTACCACTGACTCATGCTGACAAGTCATCAACTATTAAGCAAAGATGATGATAGGACAAAATGCAACGTTTGCAGAGAACCTAAGAACTTTGTCAATACAACTTCACACCTGATTCTAGGGTTCTTATGAAGGTTCAAGATGACAAGTAAATCTTAAGCAAAATATTTAATTTATGTACTTTGTATATCATCCAAAAGGAAGCCCCCACAAAAAAGAGGTGTGGTTTACGCCTATATAGACTTAAACCATACATCTTTTCCATGAAACACCCAACAACAACATTTACTAGCATAAACACCCAAAAACAACAACATGGTGACAATTGTAAACCAAAAAAAAACTAACCCATTCTCTTCCTATGATTGTCCATCATCAGTCCTTCTCCTCCTACAGTACTGCTTGTTATGGCCTTGGTTGCCGCAATACGAACACCGCCTCCTCCTAGTATAGTTCCCCTCCCACGTCGCCCTGTATCGGTTAATTCGTGGCCTTCCAAGAGGACGTTTTACATTTGGTGGACAACATGGAATGGATGACACGGCTTCAGGAATTGACCATCGGCCTGTGGGAGGAACAAGATGCACAGTTTCCTTGTACACTTCTCTCACGCACTCGTTCTTGAACATGGGATGGACGAGATCAGTGAGTCGCACTCCCATATCACTTGCAACCGCTATGGCATGAGCACAAGGAACTTTATCAATCTGGAACATGTTACAATCACATGTACGAGCATTAAGGTTCACCGAGTATCTACAAGTTCCTACCATGACCTCCGCTTCAAACTGGCTTAGTCTTCGAACACTCATCTTTGCTGCCCTTCTGTAGTTCACCTCTACCCGCGTGTACACAGAGGGTGACAAGTACTGGTCCCAGTTTGAGGCCGCTTCCCTTCTTTGACAAAACCATTTGGAAATGGTCTCAACAATCGCATCAAACAGAGCAAGAATAGGCCACTGACGCTGTGTTTTCCACAAGCCATTGAGACACTCGGCGTTGTTGCTTGTCATGATGTTAAACCTGTTCCCATGAAAATGCGCTCTCGCCCAGTTTTCAACTCCAACTTCTTTTAGATATTGACCAATCTTTGGAGATGCAGCTGTTATTTGAGCAAACTGATGATTGAACTCAGCTACTGTGTAAGCATGAGCAGCTTTTTTGAATATGCCGAAGAGGTCTTGCCTACCAAACTTCCTCTTGAAGTTTTGGTATATGTGATATATGCAATATCCATGCTTGGCGAAACGATAGCTATTTCTCAGACCCTTCCCAATGCTAAGATGACGATCAGACACGAAATACAACTCGGGATGATCAGGAACAACAAGCCTCAATTCACTGAAGAAAAATGACCATGCATCATCGTTCTCACTATTAACAACGACAACAACAAGGGGATATATTTGGCCGTTTCCATCTTGTGCCGTTGCCAACAGAAGTATCCCCTTGAACTTGGCTGAGAGGTGAGTGCCATCAACTGATATTACCTACACACGCAGAACTATTTTCTCAGATGTTGCCCTGACAACAGAGTTATAAGCTTTGAAACTACGGTATATAGCCTGACAAAATGACAAATTGACTATTTCTCAGATGTTGCCCTGACACACGCAGAACTATTTTCTGTTTGTCACATATTCAGTCATATAGTAGATTTACCTGACAAAGTAACTATATCTCCTGACGTAACAACATCACGACTAAATACTGACCTTTTTCAGATGTGGCGCTGCCCTTATCCATGGACCTAAAGTCCAGAAGACGTACTTGAAGCGTTGCTCAGCATCTCTGACTATTCTCGTGTATGTTCCCGGATTAGATTTCTGTAACATGTGCATGTAAGAGTACATTGCCTTGTAGCTATCCGCAGTTGTACCATGTGCCATGACCTGGGCGAAGAGCCGCGCTCGATTGGCTTTGTAGTAGCTTGTCCTTATCCCTTGCTGTAACATGAAATCCTGAATTTCTGAAGCAAGTAGGCCTTTACGGCCGTTTAAAAACCTGAGATGTAACGAAGTGAATCAATACATGCATTCATATTGGCCTTTGATCACAAAAATATATTCAAATGCAAGAAAACCATACTTGTGAAGTACTTTATCGGCAATCAGCCGAGAAGTTGCTCCTTTGTGGTGATTGTGGTTTACTCTCATGCCACAGGTATGCTCCACAACATATTGTCGCACCATAAACAACGACGTTTTTCGATACAATGAGCCACGACAAAAAAACTTGCATTTGTCGTCAACGCACGCAACTTCATAATTGGACTTATCGGACCTCTTTACACGCATCTCATAGAAGTTTTCCATTGCCAGGGAGAAGAGTGCAGCTTTGAACTCTTCCTTATAATTGAAGAGTTGACCAACCTTCATTGTTGGATATGAGGACTTGTTTGCACTTGTTTCCTCATTTTCAACTAACATTTCCATCTCCGCTGGATAGTACCTCTTTTGAAGCACTCTAAGCATGTCTTTATCAACATCAACCTCTTCTTCTTTATCATCCTCTATTTGCTCCTCGTTCTGTGTTCCCTCAATGCCATTAATTTCTTCCCACACATCATCTAGACCAACTGTATTCACATCATCCCCTGAAGCATACCCTAACCCTTCCATACCATCAACACAATCATCATCACCTGATTCATAATAGCCCTCATAGTCAAAGCCATCTTCTATTTCATCCTCCAAAGAAACTCCACTGTTGGCATAATCAGTCATAGCTTGCTTCCCTTTGTTTCTGGATGTAGCACCTTCAATGTCCTCATCATCGCTGCTCAATGATATAATGTCTTCCACTATCAGGGGACAATTTCTCTTGTATTTCCCCCTCACTTCATCCCTTTTTAATCTCCTTAACTCTGCATCGTTGTCAGCTTCAATAATTTCATCAATCGACCTGACATCTGTGTGAGGTGCTCTGTCTTGTTTAAAAAATGACCTGAAAAAGTCTTTATTATCTTGGCTCTGGCTCTGAGTTCGTGGTGGAGCTGTTGAAGGAAGAGTACGATGTTCAGCCATTTCACTTCGAATCTCTTCCTTCTTTAAAAGGTTGGTGTACAACGCAATATTCCACTTTGCTGAATTTTCTCCACATGTGTTCAAGAACTTGAACGCAGCAAGATCGTCGTCATCATTTATAAAGATGGGTGTAAGTTCTGGTTTATTTTCATAAGCGTATTGCACAATCAATTTTTCTTCATCAAATGGGTTCTTCTCAGTCCATTTGTTGCGCAGTGTAGCCAAGTCCATGTCAGGGGAAAGCAACATGGCTTTCACTATTCTATCACCCTCATACAACCACCTTTTTCCTTGTTCTTTCCATTCTCCACCACTGATGAACGTCACATACACTAGTTTCGAACCTACAAATAAATAAGGTTTTTGAACTTCACGTATACAGAACAGAGGGGGAAAATTGATTGTTTTTCAGAAGAATTTACTTACCCATTCAAGCTGTATTTGCAAGCGTCAGGTGTTAAATATCAGGTGCGAAATATCTCACGTGTAATAACTGGTCAGGCTGCTTTTAAGTTCTCCAGGAATATTCAGGGATTTTTTCAGGGGAGGTTAGCTAGAGGGATTAAAGGTTGAGGGAGGCCAGATTTTTTGGAGGGAAACTTGCCCGCCAATTCGAAGTCTACTTTGGTGAAATTTTTTCACACTGATGTGATGCCTCTGTCCACCGACGGCTTCAACCTCATTAAGAGAGATTAACCCTTTCTTTTATATTTTTTAGACATAATATTAGCCAGCTTTTACCCATTTTCTATTTAAAACAAAAGCTAAATTCCACACTCCACTATAGCAAGAATGCCAGAATCCGTACAGAATTCTGATACTTTTGCAATTCCGTTGAAAATCTTGGATTTCTGCAACTGGCAAAAGCAAATCTGGTATTTTTGCTAATACGCCATATAATTATACGATATAACAAGGGTATGAGGGGCCGTACGGGAGAGGAAATAATGGATCAATTAAAAATATCTTTTGTATTACCCTTAATCCAAATTTTATTGACTTTAGTTCAATTAGTATTTTCTTTTTCCTTTTCTTTTCTATGATTTAAATTTATTTGATATGTTAGTATATAAATCGAAAATTTAACTTCAACCCTCACACAAACCCGCTAATCTTTTTATCGATATAATTTATATTTAAAAATTCAGTTGCATAAATTTTATTATATTTTTCAAAAAATCACATGAACACCCATAACAATAATACCCAAAATTATAATTTGAATTATTTTACATACAAAATTAACTAACGGCTTAAAAAACCGTTGCTTTTTTTATAAAAAATTCAAACGGCTATAAATTATTAAAATCAACGGCTTTAATTGCCGTTGATTATTACAAAAAAAAAATTAAACATCAACGACTCTAGAAGCCGTTGCTATAAAAAAAAGCAACGATGTTTCTCACCGTTGAAATCAGCATTTTGACACAATTTCCAGTCCGATAAAAGTAGTAATTCCCTTTAAGAACCATTCAAATGAACGGTTTTCAAAACCGTTCAAATGGACGGTGTGTCAGTGGGGTCTGCGGCCCTTTCTTACGGTGAAAGTAACGTTCACCATTTTCAAGTGTTGGCGCCGTATATAGCTACCAACGGCTGCATAATTAATGCAACTCCGTCACCACCTGCACCCGGATCCTTAGGTGGCCGCCCACTCTCACCATGTCCACATCCCACGCCTACTCTACAAATATTAACTACCTCTTATTGTATTTCTAATGGGATGAGGTCAAATGTATATGAGTATATCCATAATGCTCATATAAACTAGCTCTTGTTGTTTTTGTCTATATCTAATCTAAAACTCACAAACTGATATATCATTGTTTCCATATAAAAAATACATCAAGATATGCTTAAATTTTCACCGATTTGGATATATACCCTAAATTAGTTTGCCATTTGTAAACATAGAAGCTGTTTTTTTTTTGCATATATACACCATTTGGTGTATTTTTGCAAAATAATAAATCTTTTCTTTTAATTTCAGAAGTAAATTAAATCAATGAAATTGGAGAAAAGAAAAAGGAAACAAAAAACCCCAAAATAGAAAAATATCATTTATTAATATTTCCCTCCAAAACCTCAAATTCTACCCCGCCCCTTTCTTCATTTCTCCCACCCGCTTCCCTCCCATTTCCCGGTCATTCCGCCTTCCTCCATCCCGTCGGCCGATCAATGAACAATTGGAAGTGAAAGATCCAAACCCATTCTCACTCCCCTCCCTCTCCCTCCCATTCTGCAAATGTCCTCTTGATTGTTGAACACGAATACCCTGTTAAACAGGAATGGCGATGGACGATAGATGAAGAAGTGTTGAACTGTGTATCTTCATGGCGAACTGTGTAACTGTTAAACAAGAATGACGATGGGCGATTAACTGTGTAACAAAAGTGTTGAACCTCAGTAGATGAACCCGAAGAACTGTTGAACTCAGCAGATTGATTCACAAGCGGTTTTCCAGGTTAGGGTTATGGCTAAATTATGTAAAATCAAATATTCAAAAGGGACCAAATGTAAAACCGAAGCTACCCAAGCGACCAGATGAACTGGTAGTTTTCTGAAGTAGACAAATGATTCACAAGACTTTTGTTAACCAGATGAACTGGTAGTTTTTTGAAGTAGACAAATATTCAGAAAGTTTTTTTCCTGCTATAATAGAAAGTTCTTGTCGGCCTTAGTAAAACAATTGTCATACTTAATAATAAAAATGTCATAACTATAGCGTTTAAATTGGATATATGTCATACCAAATATTCACATAATAATGTCATAACTACAACTAAAAGTTTTTAGTCATTAAACCATATTACATGCTTGCCTATTGCCTAATTTGGGTAGGACGTGTGACATCTGGCTGAATAGTTCTACTCAGAAGCCGAATAGTTCATCTCACCAATCTAAATACAAGATGTCTTAATTGGATCTCCTTTTCCCAATGCTCTGCTTCTTTGACAATTTTACTTTACATAGATATTAATTGTACTTCATCTCACCAATCTACTTTACATATATCTTAATTAGAAAATGCTCCATGTTTGAGTATTTTTAGGTACATGGTGCCACTCGTACTGCTGATGATTTCAAAACCGTGACATTTTAAATTGCTATTGTGACATATTGTTTATACTATTTTCACAGAGTAATAGTCTATGACTGACAAATATGATCGTATTTAGACGATGTTGTTACTTCGCAGAGATCTTACTTTACAGATATCTTAATGGCACTTTATCTCACCCATCTCATTGGAGTGTGTGTTGTTTGACTATCCCAACTGTACATGCTTCCAGTCCTACTCTCTCTTTGTTTCACTTCATCTCACCCATCTCTTTCTACTCTTCATCTCTTTCATCTCCTTAGAGCAGCTCGTGTGGTTGTGTTCTTTGCTTGTGGACTCACAAACTTCTGTTGGATTTTAATTGAGTGGCAAATAGGTATGGCTGATGAATACTCCACCATTGGAGACAAGGGAGAGGTTGGCTTCATCGATGTTCCCTCAGTCACAACTTCCACTCCTACTGAGGAGGGTCCTGTCATGGTGTCTGTGCCGTTTCCATTTGCTGGAGGAAAGCCTCAATCGGTTCCCATGAACGAGGTTGCCGCAACGTCATTCACAATAGAAAACACCACTGATGAATATATTTTACTTTGGGGTGTGAAGATTTATGCTTCAATTCCTGAAGATTCATTTGTGCTGTCACTGATGAAACCTCCATCTGGCCAACCAGATGACATACCCGAGGAAGATTTTGTCCGTTCTTTTCATATGGAGGAACAAAATTTGATGCCACATGGTAGCCTGACTATATGGATGTCTTGTGTGCCCAAGGAGATTGGCGTTTTCACATCTATAGTACATATCCAAACTGATGTTGTGACTATTGAATGACTTGTCTTCTTCTTGGCTGAAGATGAGGTATCCAAGGCTTTGGCACCTCAGAGACCATATAACATACCACCATAGATCAGGAAAGCGATAGAGTTTGAGGAAATCCCTGAAGTAGTCTTACAAGGCTTAACAGAGGAAAATTATGCGTTGTATTTCAATGAGTTGTTAGGGATGGAGGAACTTCTGATTATGGTAAGTGTTATATTTTCTCTGTATGGGGGTTGGGGACTGAGGGGATAGCTAGATGGCATCGTTCTCTCGTAGTACCAAGTTGTTGAATGATTTTTTTTATATTTGTTTACAGGAGTACGTGAAAGCTTATAATATGAAGTCTGTTACTTTGAGACAAAAGTATAATCGGCTTGTAGCACTTAAAGTGCCAGAACTAGGTGAAAGAAGGCCCTCAGTTGTCCGTGGAGATGTGGTGAATGTTTATGGAGAAGGCCCTCTCCATCAGGTATGTGGATAATATTATGTAGCTTATTATTTTTGTCAAAGTGTTATATATTATTGTCGGAATGAATTATGAAATTGCACGACTTATCGTTGCCAATGTTGTGTTCTCATGTTGAACTTGCCAATGTTCTTTGAACATGGCTTGATCCACCGTGTTGAGGCTGATGAATTATTATTGCAATTTGATGATGAATTTTGCCAAAGGCACATAGATAACAATGTGTATGAAATCTGTTTTGTGTTCAACGGGGCAAATTTCAGTAAGCTCCATCAAGCCATTCTATCTGTAGAGGCATTACACGAAAACTTCCTCTTTCCCCATGAGTATCATGCAAAGCGGAGGATTACATCAAACAATTTTATGCCTATCTCACTTCTTCTTGATGAGGAGCAAAAAAATGGTGTTCGCTTAATTTTAGGCTGCAGAGGAGGAGCTCCTTATGTGATTTATGGACCCCCGGGAACAGGAAAGACAAAAATACCGGTGGAG
This sequence comes from Rheum nobile, assembly GCA_027886185.1. Lineage (NCBI taxonomy): Eukaryota > Viridiplantae > Streptophyta > Magnoliopsida > Caryophyllales > Polygonaceae > Rheum > Rheum nobile. The sequence goes on from WOAB01000648.1 coordinate 17,827, forward strand.
GTGATCCTACAACTCTATACAACTAGATGTAATTCTCATATACTGGTATGTGCTTCTTCAAATTGCGCGGCAGATCACATATTAGAGAAAATCCTTTGTGAGGGGATGAAACTTAGGGAGAAAGATATTTATAGGTTGAATGCCACACCTCATCCCTTACAAAAAATGAACGCTGCATTATTGAGGTTCTGCACCTACAATGCAGGTTTCTTCACTTGCCCTTCTCGAGATGCACTCCGCAGGTACAAGATAATAATAACGACATACACGAGTGCATCTATGCTCTATCATGCTGAAGGGGTTAACCATGGCCACTTCTCACACATCATCTTAGATGATGCAAGCCAAATTTCAGAGCCAGAGACAATGATCCCCATATCAACCCTCTTAGAAAAGAACACAGTTATTGTTCTTTGTGGTGATCCCAAACAACTTGGGCCAGATATTCATTCAAAGCAAGCTGAGGCTTATGGTTTGGGAAGATCTTTTCTGGAGAGGTTGTTGGACTTTGAAGTTTACAGATCAGGGGATCGCAACTATGTCACAATGTTGTTGAACAATTACCGGAGCCACCCTGCAATTCTGTGTGTTCCTTCAAGACTATTTTATAGTGGAGCATTGATTCCATATCGAGAAGTCAATAACACATCTTCCTTACCTTGGGCTGATATGCTTCCTAATGGGAACTTCCCTTTCATGTTCTGTGGCATCCAAGGCTTTGATGAGAGGGAAAAGGGCAGCCAATCATGGTTTAATAGGATTGAAGCTAGCAAGGTGGTTGAGCTCGTACAAAAGCTGATAAGAAGGAATGTGTTTGAGCAAGACATCGGGATTATTACCCCTTTCCCACAAGTACTAAAGATAAGGAAGGCTCTCAAGTCTCTACATATGAGGGATATTGAGATTGGCGGGGTTGAGTAGTTTCTGGGTAAAGAAAAGGAAGTGATCATCCTGACAACTGTTAGATCGACCGCTAAGCACGACGAATATGACAGGACTTTCAGCATGGGATATCTGAGCAACCCGAAGAGGTTCAATTTTACCCTGACTCGTGCCCGATCATTGCTTATTATTGTTGGAAACCCTTATATTATTAAAAAGGTAATTCCCGGTAAAAAAAAACTTACATTGTTGGTCATTGTTGTTGGTCATTGACAGGATTAAAAGGGTTGATTAACTAACCGTGTTGTTGGTCATTGTTGTTGCTTATTATTGTTGGAAACCCTTACACTATTGTTGGAAACCCTTATATTGTTGGTCATTGGTGTTAGTCATTGACAGGATTAAAAAGGTTGATTAACTATCCGTGTTATTGGTCATTGACAGGATTTGCACTGGCAAGAAATGTTAAAGGATTGTGTTTTAAAAAGCGCCTATGAAGGCTGTGCATTCCACGGGGACTTTAAAGGTTGACAACAGGCAGTTGTGATTCTAGTAATGTAATGATAACATCCAGTTGACAACTATCTTTTTTTTAGAAATGTAATGGTAGCCCACATTCCAACATTCTAGGAATGTAATGATAGCATCCAGTTGGCAACTATTCTAGTAAGGTAATTGTCTGTGTGTGTAGTGCTGGCATTGTGCTTGAATTTGCAAAACTTACATGAAGATCGACATTAATATTTTGGCAATCTGACACGTAGAGTCAACCATGCTTACGAATACTATTCGAAATAAATTTCATCCTTACATAAAAAACCAAAGTCATGAGGTACATACTTCATAGTCAATTTATCCTCAACCATGCCTACATGCTCGATTACAAATGCTGAAAGCACTAATCCCTAGAATCACACCAGCACCAAACGCAGAAATAGGAAGTATTACATGGTTCCTGAAGTTTTTCTAGGAGTGTAGTGTCTTGTTTTCAGCTCCAAGTTCTGCCACCCTTGCATTTAGTCGCCAAATTGCATGATCGAATTGCATCTCACTTGTATTGAGTTCCATAATTCTTTGTCCAAGTTCATGTATCTCGGTACGTATGCGTGTGATTATTTTACCCAACATGTTGGAACGTGGGCTATTCATTAGCAACATGTCTAACTCTTCTTGCAACTTCTCCTCTATTTGAGAAGGTGTAGGAGATGTTCATATTTTCGAGGGTCCCCGCTTTGATAACTTGAGGTGTCGCTGGATGACATTGTGCTTGAGTACTGCAGAAACAAAGAAAGATTTCCAGCCAAAAACACAGTGATACATGCTTGCTTATTGATCCAGTATGAAAACCACACAATAAACAAAGAGGGTTATCTTCAAGTTCGGCGCAACAGTGAAGGATCTTTGCTTCGCGAAACGAACAGAGAGGGTTTAGGGATTGTTGAAAATGAGAAGGAACATGGTCGGTCAGAACTATTTACCTGATATGACTTCATTTATGTAGTACACATCTTTTAACCTCTGTTTTCCCTCTAAAACTTAACAAGTTTCCCTCCAATTTCTACCCCTGAACACGTGTTAGGTTGTCATTCAAGCAGAACCCAAAGCCACCGTAACAAGTTTCCCTCCAAAGCCACTGTAACACCACAAGACCTTAAATCCACAAATCTTCAAAAAAGATTGTGCAGCGTCTTCAATGTCTTTGGAATAGAAGACATTTAATAATGGGTGAGTTCTGACTTTCACGTTCATATTCAGATGCATTACAAGACATTCTTTTGTGGTTCACTAAACGAGAGAACAACCTTTCAGCTTCTTGTTGAGCATTACACCAACTTTAACTCCCGTTTATCCTTGATTCTAGAATATTTGTTTTCCCTACAAATTTTTACAGCCACCCAATAGAATTATCAAAATCGGCAGCCTGAAAACCCTTTAATGTCGGTGTTAGGGTATTGTCCCGTTTGGCTAGAAAACCCTTTATTATGGCTTGAAAACCCTTTAAAGTCGGTGTTAGGGTACTGGTCATACTGTCAACGTTTGCCATAAAGTATTTAACTTGTGTTTGTTTTTTGTTCGTATAACAGGTTCGAGATCATACTACTTGACTCTGAAAATAGGTGGTGAATGGATATCTAAGGGAAACAAGTGGGTTTTTGATGGGATTACAACGACAACCGGACTTCTTTTGTATGCAGATATGAATTACTCAAATCTGAGGAAAAAGTTGGTTGAGAAGATTAAATGCATTGACGAGATAGATGAAATGGAGATAAAATATCTGTCACCGTGGAAACCAATGCCACAATCAATCGATGTGAAAGATGACGAGGACCTTGATGCTTTCAAATTTTTGAACTTGCAATCACACGATGTTATTTGGCCTATCGAGTTATATGCGAGTATGAAAAAGAAAGGAAACAAAGAGGCAAAGGCCGAGGTTGTAATGGCTGGTCATCCAAGTAGAAGTGATGACGAGGACATCACAGTGTGTCTGACTCCGCCACCGTTAACACAAACTCAAGAGACAGAGGCTGAGGCCGAGGTTGTGGTAGGTTGTCATCCAAGCAGAAATGGTACCAAATCCGACAAGAGCAATATGGTAAGCGACAATTGTCCCACTGAAGTTGTACTGAATATAGTTGATTATGACATGTATGAACTGAAACAAAAAATTTGTCGTGTAAACAATGTGGAAGTACAAATAGTTGACTTGGTGAATGATAGTGGTTGTCGTGACACCTAAACAAAATAATCCTTAAAACCTAACTAAGTAAAGTAGGCAAGCAAGGGTCGAATCCCACAGGGATGAGGTAATCTTTCTAAGTGCACAAATGGATACCAAAGTAATAAAGGGGGTTTTGTTGGTTTGTTTGCAATTAAACTAAGTAAAATAAAGCAAAGGTTGTAATCAATTGGGAAAAAGTACTTAGCTAGACAAATATCGACCATTCATTTGATTGATTGATCCTAGATTATCTCTATTCCTTCCTATGAATATTCTTGTCCCTATTCTGAAATAGTTATCAGTCCAACTAGTCCTGATAACCCTAACTATCGAACGCACAAGAAACTATCAAGATTTAGAACAATAGCAGCAAGAAGCATAAGAATTAACCAGGATACATGCAACACCACAACTCGCAACATTTAACACATAATCAATTCTCTTCATAATAAACTAGTCCAACTAGTCCTAGAGTATCATGTTTGCTACACAAGATAAGGGATTTCAACTCGAAATATCCAAACCCTAACAATAGACAATTACTAATATCAACTAGGTGATCAATCCAGTCAAATCAACAAGAATCAATAGGAATAAGCACAAAGAGAAGAGATATAATCAAAAGAAAGGAAATAGAGTTATAATCTCACAACCATATATCAAATGAAGGCTTCAATCGTCGGACTAAGCAAAGGTTGCTTAGTTCTTCATAGTCTTGAAACACAAAAACTCTAAGGGAAAAACAATGCTGAATCGTAGTCTGAATGACAATGAAAAGTGGCTGCTAGGAACTAGGTTAAATAACCCTAGCAAACCTAAAACTAAAGATAACAATTAAAATCTAAAATAAAATAAAATAAACTAATCGGAATAAAAGAAATAAAGGAAAAGGAAATAAAATATAAAAAGCAGATCTTCGGACGAAACTTCTCGGTGTGCCTGATGACTCCTTTCCGCGACCGCGGAGGATTTTCCGCGACCGCGGAAATATCTATGTAAAGCCTCGCTGTCTTGCATTTTTCCGCGATCGCGGCTTTGGCTTCCGCGAATTCTTCATTGTTGCTCTTCTTCGCCTCGTAATGTTTCGCGACCCCGGCGGTGAATTCCGCGACCGCGGAAAAGCTCCTGTAGCTCTTCTCCAGCTCCTTTCTTTGTCTTCTCTGGTCTTCTCAAGTGGTTTTCTCCTCCATCTTCATAATCTTCATTTAAGCTTCTCCAAACCACCATAATCATACTTCTTCTCCTCAACTCCATACTTCACAATAACGCTCTAAACACATCCAAATGGTACCTAAAACTCCGGTAACAACTCCTAGTTAAACCCTACAAAGTAGCGCTGATCAAATTCCCCCATGCTTAAACCTTGCTCGTCCTCGAGTAAGCTAATATAAACCTACTCCTCCAATCAAATCCCCAAGGTCTCAGGAAGCACAACAAAACTCTCTCCACTAAGAACTGCACCTAATCATGAATCCTCAAGGCACCAACACAATCAATCAACACACACAACATACAAGCTTAAAGGAAAGCAGAGTACTTCCCCCAAGCTTATTCCGAACACCATAGAGTGAAAAAAAACATCTAATCCTAGCCTCCATCTATCTTCTTATGCCTCCCAGAGTGACCTACCCGAATGCTCCTTATATCACCTCTTCTTATGTCATCACGCCAGGAAAAATGAGGAATCATAATAGTCACTCTTCTTCTTTTCATTCATTTTGCCAAGGCGCTCTTTCGGGTTTTCACCAAGCCACTCATTTCATTTTTCAATAGATGTGCTCACATAAAACTCACATCACTCTTGACCAATTATTACCCCAGCCTAATGTTGGTCCAAGCCACCTGCTTATTGCCTAAGCCGCCCTTTCAGGTTTTCAACTTATCACAGGATTTCTATTTTTGTCTTTTTCTCTTATTTTTGACTTTTTTTTCTTTTTCATTATTTTTTTTCTTTTCCTTCTCAGACGACTAGCAAGTATAGAACACTCCCCCATGCTTAAACATTGCATTGTCCTCAATGTAATGAAAGACAAAAAAATGAAGCACATGGAAGAGCAGAAAAGTACTCACTAATGTCGCCGAGGTAGCCTAGACTTGGAAGTTGGTGCTGGTGGTATATCAATAAAAGCACATGTCACAGGTGTTGCGGAGGCCTTCAAACTCAATCAAACTCCACCGTGCAACCAAATAAATCCACTGTAAGGTATAGTGGTATATCAAAGAATCGGGGTTGCACGGCCTTCAACGAACACAAAATGAGAGCCCAGATGTAATCGTGTGGTGGGCTCTGGTGTTCATCCTCATCAGCTGTCGAATGTCGGGCCATCATCGGTGCCAAATAAAAATGTGGGGCGAATGTCTCCTCCTTGGCAGCATGATGCGCACCATCTCTCGTAGTAGAACTCAAACAGATGGCCTTCGGTAAAACTTTTTTTTTTCAGGTAAGGGAGACTTACAGTGATATTTCCGCGGTCGCAGAAAATTATCCGCGCCCGCGGAAAAGTTTCTGGTGCGAAAACACCGTCTTCAATTTTTGGCTTCGGGTCTCCTACCTGCAGGTTAGTCTAAAAACAAAACAAAACAAAACAAAACAAAACAAAACAAAACAATAACAATAAAAAGATGAAAACAAAAAGACATGAAAATAAATACATACCTCGGGTTGCCTCCCGAGCAGTGCCTTAGTTATTGTCGTGGCTCGACATAGTGCTCTCCCACTCAACTTGGGTTGCTCACATCAACTGAACACTCGGGGTCAATATCAGGAGGGTGTCGCTTTGCATTGTCGATGTTGAATCCGACCCTCACCTCGTCAAATTCCATTGTGAGCAAACCACTGCTCACATCAATCTCTGTGCTCGCCGTGTTCATGAACGACCTTCCCAACATCACATGGGCTGTGTTTTTATCGTGCCCCGTATCCATCACAAAGAAGTCCGCAGGGAAAAGCAATTTATCAACTTCTACCAGCACATCCTGCACCACTCCTTTGGGATACACATATGAATTGTCCGCCAGCTGGATCACAATCCCCGTCTTTTGTAATGGCCCAACCTCTAAAGACTCGTACAGCGAGAAAGGCAAAACATTGATAGAGGCACCCAAATCTAGCATGGCTTTATCGAACATGGTGCCACCTATCTTGCAGGGAATAGTGAACATTCCTGGATCACTGCACTTCTTTGGTAACCGCTTTTGCAGTAGAGCGAATACATTCTCACTGACCTGGACCTTCTTCTTCTATTTCACAACCTTCTTCCTCTTTATCTTGCACAACTCTTTCAAGAATTTGGCACAGCGAGGAATGCTTTTAACAAGTTTTATCAAGGGAATATTTACCTTGCAGTTACTAAAGGTTTCAAATAATTCCTTGTTGTTTTCCGGCCTTCTCGTGTCCTTCAGAGCCTCAATAAAAGGGAGCGGGCGCCTTTAATGAACTGAGCGGGGGAAAATTGGGGCGAACGTAGTCATCATGGACATCTTTGAAAGGGTCTGGGGCTCCAGGGGATTTCCCGCGGTCGCGAGCTTCCTCTCCGCGGTCGCGGGCTTCCTCTCCGCGGTCGCGGACATCTTCGAGCATATCCTCTTCCCTAGAGACTTTTCCGCGATCGTGGAAATCTGTCCGCGGTCGCGGAAAAACGCCGATTTTTGTCTCGTCTCCAGGAACAATTCGGCGGTCGCGGCCTTCTTCTCCGCGGTCGCGGAAAACTTTCTGTTGGCCTCGACTTTCTTCCACTTGTGTTCCGCTCCTCAGCGTCATGGCGCATACGTTCTCCCTCGGGTTTACTACCGTTTGAGATGGTAGTTTTCCCGAGTCTCGGGCTTCCAGTTTGCTCACTGCGATGGAGATCTATCCCACCTGCTTCTCCAAGTTCGTTATACTTGACCGCATCTCTTGATTTTGTTGGACCATAGTGTTTGCCAACGTCGATATGCTCTGAGTGAGAGCACTATGTTGTTGGGCCATATTGTTCGCCAACGTCGATACGCTCTGAGCGAGAGACTTGATCATGTCATCACTGGACATAGAGGAACTTGAGCTTTGGCCTTGAGGTCTTGGGTCATATTGAGCTCTAAATTGTTATTGTTGACCCCCAGACTGCTGATATTGTTGTGGGCGCGGTAGGAACTGTGGTGGCCTTTGTTGAAACTCTTGATTGTCCTGGCTTTGAGGAGGATTCTGCTGATTTCCGTATACCAAATTGGGGTGATCTCTCCACCCTGGATTGTATGTGCTGGAGTATGGGTCATATCTTGGTCTAGAAGGACCAAAACCTCCAATAGCGTTCACCTCAGCAGCGGGTTCCTACAGCGTGGGACATGCATCAGTAGGATGCATCGTGTCATAGCATATCCCACAAGATTTGACTTGCTGCTGGCCACCCTTTATCATGTATCTCCTCATCATCTCCTTCATCTCAGCCATGTCAGAAAGTAGTGAGGAATTTGGCTGAGAGTCTGCAGCCTTGATTGATTGGGCGCTCGCCCTCTTACTGAATTGCCTTGAGCCCTCAGATAGCTCACAGAATACCTCAAAAGCTACAGCAGACGTCTTGTTCAAAATATTTCCTCCGCAAGCTGCATTCACCATCTGACGCTCCTCGTCAAGAAGTCCTCCGTACAAACAAAGTACGGGGTCTTGTTCTGAATACCCATGGTAGGGACAGCTAGAGATCAAGCTCTTGAACCTCTCGTAGTACTCATACAACGTCTCAGTAGCCTGCTGTTCAATATTGCTGATGCTCCTCTTCAGGCTATTGAGCTTGGTCGCAGAGAAGTACTTCTCCAGGAAGGCTTTCGTCATCTTAGCCCATGTGTCTATGCTTCCTGGAGCCAAATAATAGAACCAATCATTGGCCGCATCCTTCAGAGAGAAAGGAAAGGCCCTCAGCTTGATTTGGTCCTCAGTAACGCCTCTTGGCTTCATGTTGGTGCAAACGGCATGGAACTCAGACAGATGTTTGTTGGGGTCTTCTCCACTCATCCCATGGAAGTGGGGTAATAAGTGAATCAGCCCGGGTTTCAGCTCAAAGTTTACGCCATCCGCCAGCTCAGGGAACTGCACAGCCAACGATTGCTGTTGCAGATTCGGGGCAGTCAACTACCTAACGTCGGTTATTCGTCAGCCATCTTGAAACACGGTTTGTCAAAGCATAATGATCTGTTTGTCCTGCGGTTCCTAGAAAAGGGTTCTCTCAATTTCTGTATCACAAGCTAGAAGCGGAAAGTCAGTAGCACGAGTGTGGACCATAAGATAGGTCCATACAAAAATTGGCACACAAACACACACAAAGAAAAATCAAAACTTGCCTCCCCGGAAACGGCGCCAATTTGATAGGGGTTGTCGTGACACCTAAACAAAATAATCCTTAAAACCTAACTAAATAAAGTAGGCAAGCAAGGGTCGAATCCCACAGGGAGGAGGTAATCTTTCTAAGTGCACAAATGGATGCCAAAGTAACAAAGGGGGTTTTGTTGGTTTGTTTGCAATTAAACTAAGTAAAGTAAAGCAAATGTTGTAATCAATTGGGAAAAAGTACTTAGCCAGACAAATATCTACCATTCATTTGATTGATTGATCCTAGATTATCTATATTCCTTCCTATGAATATTCCTGTCCCTATTCTGAAATAGTTATCAGTCCAACTAGTCCTGATAACCCTAACTATCGAACGCACAAGAAACTATCAAGATTTAGAACAATAGCAACAAAAAGCATATGAATTAACCAGAATACATGCAACACTACAACTCGCAGTATTTAACACATAATCAATTCTCTTCACAATAAACTAGTCCAACTAGTCCTAGAGTATCATGTTTGCTACACAAGATAAGGGATTTCAACTCGAAATATCCAAATCCTAGCAATAGACAATTACTAATATCAACTAGGTGATCAATCCAGTCAAATCAGCAAGAATCAATAGGAATAAGCACAAAGAGAAGATATATAATCAAAGGAAAGGAAATAGAGTTATATTCTCACAACCATATATCATATGAAGGCTTCAATCGTCGGACTAAGCAAAGGTTGCTTAATTCTTCATAGCCTTGAAACACAAAAACTCTAAGGGAAAAACAATGCTGAATCGTAGTCTGAATGATAATGAAAAGTGGCTACTAGGAACTAGGTTAAATAACCCTAGCAAACCTAAAACTAAAGATAACAATTAAAATCTAAAAGGAAATAAAATAAACTAATCGAAATAAAAGAAATAAAGGAAATAAAATATAAAAAAGCAAATCTTCGGACGAAACTTCTCGGCGCGCCCGATGACTCGTTTCCGCGACCGCGGAGGATTTTCCGCGATCGCGGAAATATCTCTGTAAAGCCTCGATGTCTTGCATTTTTCCGCGATCGCGGCTTTGGCTTCCGCGACTGCAGATTCTTCAATGTTGCTCTTCTTTGCCTCGTAATGTTCCACGACCGCGGCGGTGAATTCCGCGACCGCGGAAAAGCTCTTGTAGCTCTTCTCCAGCTCCTTTCTTCGTCTTCTCTGGTCTTCTTAAGTGGCTTTCTCCTCCATCTTCATAATCTTCATTTAAGCTTCTCCAAACCACCATAATCATACTTCTTCTCCTCAACTTCATACTCCACAATAACGCTCTAAACACATCCAAATGGTACCTAAAACTCCGGTAACAACTCCTAGTTAAACCCTATAAAGTAGCGCTGATCAGTGAGCCAATCTGAGGCAGACTCGGAAACTGATGGGAGAGAAACAAGGTCTTCCACAGGAACGAAAAGAATACATGAATGTATTGAAATTTATTATGGGGAAGACGTTGGATGAGATTTTGATTGGGATGACTTTGAGGATGACTTTGAGGAAGATGTTGAAGAAGGGACATTGTTGGATGACACTAATAAAGTCGACAACTTATTCATAGACATTGATGAGGAAGTTCTATAAGAGATTGAAGCCGAGTACTACCGTAGCAAACGGTTTAGTAAAAGGCAATTAGATGATTTGGAAGAGCCAATGAAGGATAATGGGGTGAGCGGCAATAATTTGGAAATAAAAGTTGGAGAGCATTTCAATTGCAAGAAGGATCTTAAGGATCGTTTATCCTTGATGGCATTACAGAGGCGCTTCCAGATACAAGTCCAAAAGTCTGATAAGAAGTTATATGTGGTAAGGTGCATTGATCCTAGTTGCACATTTTATTGTCGTGGGAGCGCTCTTGGCAGCACAAGATTGTTTGAAGTAAGGAAGTATTGTGGACAACATACATGTGGCATGAAGCTAAAGCATAACCACCACAGACATGCAAGTTCAAGCGTAATTGCTGACCATATTATGTCAAAGTAAGTAAACAATCATGTCAGTACGATCATATATATTTATGAGGATGTATATGAACTAACCTTAGCACGTTACATATACAATCCTGTTATAGCTTTAACACAACCGGTACATGTCCTGGACCTCGTGCTGCCGAAGTTCAAGACATCATGAAGAAGATGGGAGTGACAGTTAGTTACGATAAGGCAAACAGAGCACGTTTAACCGCCATTGACAGGATAAGAGGCACAGCTAAAGAAAACTACAATAGGATTCATGGATACATGTACATGCTCAAAAGGATGAATACAGGGACAATCACACATGTTGAAGTAGATTCTAATCGTCGATTCAAGTATTGTTTCATCAGCTTGGGTGCTTGGCGCAATGGAATGCAATTTTTAAGAAAGGTATATTTAAGTTTTGTCACGTTCCACGATGCTATTGTCAAATTGATACAGTACATTGTAGCATATGTCACTTTGTAAAGCTGAGTGAAAACTATTATAGGTCATAACTGTGGATGGTACCCATCTAGGATCAAAGTACAGAGGCACACTTCTAGTTGCAGTGGCACAAGACGGAAACAGACAAATATATCCAGTGGCTTTTGCTGTTGTTGACAACGAGAATGACAGTTCATGGTCATATTTCTTCCGACACCTACGCTCTGTTGTTGCTGACGATCATGACCTCATATTTGTGTCTGACTGTCATGGAAGCATTTACAAAGGTTTAAGAGAGCGCTATATCTTCTCAAAGCATGGTTGTTGCACACTTCACCTATTTCAAAACGTGAAGATGAGGTTTAAAAGAAATGACTTGTGGATTATGTACCAAAAGGCAAAAGCGTACACTAAACATGACTTCAATCGTGAATTTGCAAGACTTTGCAACCGGTCTCCGGAAGTCGATACCTACCTCGGGGGTGTTGGATTTGAAGCGTGGACAAGGTCGCATATGCCCGCAAACAGATTCAACATTATGACGTCCAACAATGCGGAATCCGTTAATAGTCGCTTAGTGGGGCCGCGTCGAATGCCGTTGATTGGGTTGCTTGATGGTATACTGAATGTCATGAGTCAGTGGTTTTGTGACAGGAGATTGAAGGGAGAGCGACATTCTCATGTTCTGACCCCGACAGTAAGTCGTGAGCTAGAAGGTAATTATTTGAAATCGTTGACAATGGTTGTGAGTAGGCTAAATCAATATGAGTTTCAAGTGCATGCCAATGGAACTACATTCTTGGTAAATCTGCATGCTCGAACCTACTACTGCAACGTCTTCCAAGTTGACCAAATTCCTTGTGTGCATGCAATAGCGGCTGCGAAGGATTGTGGTGTGGATCCTGTCACTCTTGTTCATCCCCTCTTTACTGCTGAAATGTGGAAGGAATTGTACAAGGAAACTATATATTCGGTTCCTGCATTTGAGCGTTGGGAAGTTCTTGACACGGTCTTGAATAGAGCATGTTTGCCCCCGGATGTTAGGAGGAAATCAGGAAGACCAAGGAAGAAAAGAATCCCGTCACGGGGAGAATACAGGGGCCCGAGGAGAAGGTGTGGAAGTTGTGGCACTGTCGGCCATAACTCACGAAACTGTCCTAACCCCTCAGCCGGCCCATGATGCCGTTAATTGTGCTACCTCTTCAATTATCTATTTTGTTAATATGTGTTTCCTTGTGTTACCTCTTGAATTATGTATTTTGTTAATATGTGTATTAAGAGATCCAAACTCTTGAAGGATCTCTTACCACTCATATTACTTTTTGTATAAATGATATGTATTTTGTTAATATGCGATTAGTTAATGTAACACTATCCTGTCATGACTACATTTATGTCCTGACATTGTCAATATTGACTATTTTTGGTTAAATTCATATGACAGAACTTTCACTCCATTCCGTACCTACCCCTTGACCCCACTTGTTATTCTTTCATATTTATCATGACAGATTCAATATGCTTTCAAATAACCAACGGACCGACATGAGTGGCATCTGAATAACACACAGAAAAAACATAAACCGTCCTCGGCCATACATAACATGCTTCTTAAAATCACTACATTTACCTGACATTACATAGTCACTACATGACATTATGTCTTCACGACACTCACATGTCTTCACGACATTACATAGTCACTAATACGATGTTCAACACAACTACTTTAAACCAACAAAAGCATCACCATAGAGTTACATTCTTCAATTTCAAAATAAATCTATGAATATGGTAACGTTGTATATAACATTGCGGCGCCTCACTATTTCAAATACACATGCATCGTTCATCTCCAATCCATTGTCAATTACAAATTGCCTCCAGCCTGTTCCAAATCTGTAGTGATTCCCACTTTTTGCGACAGACACGGGCCACGCAGCCATACCATAATTCAGGATGACTTGAGTGATTCTTGCAGCACTCAAGAATTTGATAGCATGTTTTCTCGGGACATCCTGCATAGCAGTAAGTGCATTGCAAGTTGATATTATGAAGTAATCCTTATCACACATTTACATTATAAGGTTCAGTAATCCTACCAGACGATAGTCACCCTAGACATTGGTTTGATTCATTAAAACAACGAAACTATTAATCTTGTCACATGGAAAAGCTTGGGCTCTTTGTAATGTTGATGGTGGCTCAGCTGCAACAACTCCAACATCATCATCAACATCTCCATCGTCTTCAAGAATAATTGGGTGGTCGCCACTGTTGTACTCTCTAGTACTCCAACTGTTGTAACTGGTGTCTTCTTCACAATGGGATTCAAAGCTGATATCAATCACATTGTTCGGCATCCTGTTAACAGCACCACACAGAAGAGGACTTTGATGCAATATGGTAAAGCAATTATCATACCCAGTTCCAAAGAGAGACTTTCATTGAACTCAGAATATCACTTTAGCAACTCCATCTGTTCGAATCCAAGGTAAACTTTTTGAAACAATTTAAAAATAACCATGCTAAATGTATAATAATACATGGAGTTACTTTTTTGTGAGTGAACTGGTGTTGATTGTGGTTGAACTCTCTCCAAATGGGGTCAATTTGATTTCGGTTGTTCAATCCCGACAAACCCTAGAAAATTTACCCAAATTGAGATAGATGAAATGAAGTCAATGAACCGCTCAGAAATTGTATATTTAATAGTCTGTTAAACCGGGTTCATAACAAGTTCTTAATATAATTGTTAAACCGGTCAAAATTGGCCCTAATATGGCATTGTGTGTTCCAAGGAACCGCTCAGAAATTGGGCCGAATATGGCATTTTTTTGGGCCTGTCATACTAACTGTTTTGGTCTGTCGTCTTTCATGTCATAAAGTACTATTTCATGCGACATTATCATAACATACTATATTATATAAAACAGAAATACATAACATGCTTCATTTGGCAATCTGATATTTACCTGACAATATATAGTCACTATATGACATTATCAGTTTCCTACTTGACATTATATATTCATACAATAACAGAATTCATAACCTACTAAATACTACACTAAATTATATAGTCCCTACACTACATTACTTAATCAAATACTAAATATTACATAAATACTGATGTGGAGGAGACAGATGAATCTGGGCCGTCGCGCTACGGAAGTTCTTCAACAACATCTCCGGTGACGACATATATGTTTATGAAGGCCACGGTTCTACCTTGGGCGGCAAGGACGGCCGCGTCTCTGCGGTTCTATAAGGCCCTCAAGGTACGAGGGCCGCCATCGGGGGGCACAACTTCGAAGAAGTACGAAGCGTCCCGTTCATAATTGTTAAAATGATACAGTTGGTTGATCAACCACCAAATATCCTGCACCATTTCAGCCAACAGACTCCAGTTTTGGGTCCTCCCGCCTTGGTAGTAATGGGTCGAAGTCCTGGTCATTGCTCCCCTTGAAGGGATGATTCTCCCTCCGGTATGGACAGTTGCAAACACCCTGTGATCATTAGGCTGATCAGCCATGGAAACGAAAGAAGTGTAGGGAATTTGGTGTTTAGGGTAAGGTGGAAGATGTTTGCCTGGATTGTGGATGAGGAAATATGACTTCGTATGAGGGGGTATATAAAGAGGTTTTTGGGTTGGTGGCAGTTACGGATACAGTTATGACGGTGCTCTAATATTTTCTTAATTTAATTACTTGTGTTAATATCCTGTCATGTCACTGATATCTTGTCTAATTAGCGTAAATTGGAGTTGGTGGGCAGTTACTGCTAATTTCATGACGGTTTGGAGTTTTTTATTGTCTCTTCTCAAAAAAGGAGTTAGTAGAGCCGATACCTTGTTTGGAGTTTTTTATTGTATCCCACATCCCTCTTAGATTCATCTTGTCATGCTACTTATTAATATGTATATTATGAAGTCAGTCAATGTCCCTATATTATTTGACACAATTGTCATTCAAATGCCGTTTAAGTGCCATGTAACTTCCATGTAACTTCCAATTAACCTACACACACATAACTGCCATTGTATGTAATCTAAACAAGTTGTCGTAACATTGTATGTAATCTAAACAAATGTCTTCGAAAACATCCAATTGTACGTAATCTAAGCAAATGTCATCCAAACCCCAAAAAGAACATCCAAATATCCAATTTAAACGATGGAGTTCCTTAGGCTCGACCTCCACACCCCGTCAAACACGCCGTGAGCCATGTCACTCCTGAAGCCGTCAATAAATTTGTCTGCCGCAACGTCAAGATTTTTCCAACCAGCACTGAGCAACTCCATGTGTTTCAGAGTGTATATCCCACAGTCATGACTATGAACACAAAATGCAATAAAGTTACTTAGATGAAGTATATAATAAAATTGGTAAGGGGATTGATATTTCGACTTACCCACGCTTGTTCTGCTTCAGTCCTTGAATTCTCTCAAATTTAATCTCTTGAGTACCCCGATGTTCAAATTTCTTGGCAAGCGGCGGGTACTGTGTCATGAAGTGGGGAAGAAACCTTAAAACCCCATGCAGCCAGGTCTCTACGCCCAAGTTAGTGTTCAAATCCACATTACAATCATATACATTTACCTGCCATTGCTGCAGATCGATCTCTACAGCCACCCAATGCATGTTATCGATGTTGAGGGGGACATAAATGAAGTCCAGATCATCCCAACTGGACCCATAAGGTTTAGGCCGATCTCCCCTAAAGTATTCAAGTGCACGTTCAGATGCAGGTGGAACAATACTATTATTTTGGACATAGTATCTATATGCCTCCGTATAATTAGCAGGCCAGAAAATGTCCAATATTGTGGCCTTGCTTTTAACTTCGGACTCCAAAAGCGCCTTACGGATATAACAACAAACTTCATCGATTTGCTTCAAAAAAATATAATTCATCCTGTCAGGCATTGCAACAAATCCCAACAGTAAACTAATTTGACATCATAAGTAAATAGCTTACACCGTCTTCCGGCCAAGCTTTTGGTTCAGTATTAGGCCAAACCAGTCCTTGTCCATCTCTTGACCACACAGTCCAACTCTTGGCTCAGAGCTAAAAAATAAAGAAGGCGTAATTAAATCCATGAAAGATAGTTGAACATTATTAAATCCGTGAGATACTAATCTTTCATCATTCATCCATTCCAGCAAAGCAGTCATCTCCTTCACCTGTGAATTCTTGGTTATCTTCTTCACAATTTTCCCCTTTTTCTCACCTGTGTAAGGTGTTAGTTTTTTGGCGGATGGCTTCACCATACGACTAGGAAGAACCCTCTTCGGTTGGAGATGATGCTTTTGTTTATTTTTGGGTTTCGCCTTGCTGGATAAAGCAACCACAACGGCTAGCACTGAAAGAGGTTCCTCTCTTTCCTCAACCTCTGTTGGGGTTAGCTCCTGCTGGGTAGCCTCTGGTGCTCCTTCAATGTCGTTAGTAAAATCCTGCTCCTGGTCCTTTTCACCAACGCCAGTATTTTCATTTATGTCTTTGACAATGGCCATAACACCATACGCACCCTCAACATCATTGTTACCCTCAATGGAATTATCAAAATCCTGCAATCATAATAACCATGTCATACATGAGTACAAATCCTGTCACCATGACAGACTTTTCTTGTAAAACATAAAAACTCCCATCACACACTAGAAATCTTGTCACCTTGTACAAATAATAATGTCATAGTAGTGATGATAATATGATAATTTTCATATGAGCATATTCATACCTCTTTGCCTTCAGCCTCTACCTTCTCCACCTCAGCCTCCTGAACCTCAACCTCTACCTTCTCCACCTCAGCCTCCTGAACTTCAGCCTCTTGAACCTCAACCTCTACCTTCTCCACCTCAACAACCTGAACCTCAACCTCTTTGTCACCACCCTCATCATCACTCTCATTATCACCAACTTCATTATCCTCATCAAAAACTTCCTCACCATCACTCTCATTATCACTAACTTCATTATCCTCATCAGAAACTTCCTCATCATCATGACTTGCAACCTCAGCTTCTACCTTGTCCTCCTCCTTCGGTTTATCACCACCCTGGCGAAGTTCTTCATTGTCATTACCCTCATCATCATCACCAAATTCATCATCATCACTATCATCATCATCATCACCATCACCATCATCATCATCCTCACTCTCAACCTCATCACTCTGAAACTCCTCACCCTCACCCTCAACCTCCTTATCCTCCACCTCCTCATCATCTCTTTCTTGGTCATCCTTATAAACTTCCTCCTCTTCCTCATCAGACTCACCATAGGATTCAAAATCATCATCATCCGAATAACTCTGTGATTTTCCCTTACTCTTGAGCTTAGGCACCTCCTCCTCCTTTGATACCCTCTTTTCCAGCCTTCACATCATGTCAAGCACTCCTTTTTCCATCCTCTTCATCATTCTGAACATCTGACTTATCACCTCTGATGAATGCACATATGTATTACTCGGGCTCGCTCCATCTTTTCCTTGCTTCCCCTTCCCCTTCTTTTTCAAACCCTTCATTGCTTCCTTCACAATCTTGTCAAAATGCGGGTCATCATTTTCAACAACATAGTAGCAGTCGGACAACTTATCCACCTCATCCTCATCGGGAATAAGAATGGTGTTAACCACATGTGTAGGATCAGCCAAAGACAACTCCAACACTCCATGCTCAGGGGCTTCATCTGAAAACCAACGAAGACCTCGAGGCATTGCAGATTCACTCAACTTTGATGCAAATTGGAGACCAAATGTTGGCACAACTTCCCATACCCATATCTACAATAACAAGCGGGTTGAGAATTAGCAAATTAAGATACATTAAATCATTTTATCCTATCACCCTAAAACTATCTGCAATGCAAATAAAAGTATGTTGGAAAACTAGTATGTTGTGTTAATGAAACAACAAACAACTTCCTACATATTCACCATGATCCTGCCACCCTGTACTCAAATATCATGTCATAGTATAGCATAAAGTATACTACTATGCTGTAAATAAAATACACTCAGTAATTCATATTTCAACCATTAAAAATTTAGATCAGGTCACCATAAAACTATCTGGAATGCAAATAAAAGTATGTTGGAAAAATAGTATGTTGTGTCAATGAAACAACAAACAACTTTCTCCATATTCACCATGATCCTGCCACCCTGTACTCAAATATTCTGTCATAGTATAGCATAAAGTATACTACTATGCTGTAAATAAAACACACTCAGTAATTCATATTTCAACCATTAAAAATTTAGATCAGGTCACCATAAAACTATCTGGAATGCAAATAAAAGTATGTTGGAAAACTAGTATGTTGTGTCAATCAAACAACAAACAACTTCCTCCATATTCACCATGATCCTGCCACCCTGTACTCAAATATCATGTCATAGTATAGCATAAAGTATACTACTATGCTGCAAATAAAACACACTCAGTAATTCATATTTCAACCATTAAAAATTTAGATCAGATCACCATAAAACTATCTGGAATGCAAATAAAAGTATGCTGAAAAACTAGTATGTTGTATCAATGAAACAATAAACAACTTCCTCCATATTCACCATGATCTTGCCACCATGTACTCAAATATCCTGTCATAGTATAGCATAAAGTATACTACTATACTGTAAATAAAACACACTCAGTAATTCATATTTCAACCATTAAAAATTTAGATCAGGTCACCATAAAACTATCTGGAATGCAAATAAAAGTATGTTGGAAAACTAGTATGTTGTGTCAATCAAACAACAAACAACTTCCTGCATATTCACCATGATCATGCCACCCTGTACTCAAATATCCTGTCATAGTGTAGCATAAAGTAATTAATATTTGAAGTAATAAAACTACCTGAAACACAACTGGCATGCCTTGATCGGAATATGGAATTCTTGGTGCGTTGGAGAGTAGCTTTGCCTTCTCTATTGTTTGCATCCTTTTCGCCAATGCTGTGGTCAATGACTTATAAAGCTCTTCATAAGCAACCTTTCCCCATGGATAATCCCAAAAGTTATCCATATTCTCCAACAGCCTAACATGCATCGGTTTCACTAGCCTCTTCTTATCCCCTCCCAGCAACAGACCCTCAACTATCAACAACAGTGCCAACTTGAGTTTGTAGTTGTCCAACTCACGATGTTCTATAAATCTGTTGTAAACATCTTGTATTGTCGTCTTAGGACCACCAGGACTACCAAAAAATCGCTCCATTACTAGCCCGTCAGCTTTAGTATCCACAAATGGAAGTTCATCACAATTCAATCCAGTTATGAGAGAGAACTCTATAATCGAAAACCTCAACTCTTTCCCTGCCACCTCATACCAAGACTCCCACTTCTTTTTTGTTTCAAGTTGCTTAAATAGAACTGCATGCAATGTCTGTGAAGAAAATGATATCTGCTGTAACATTTTCAAAACTTTTCCAAACGGGCCATCCAAAACCCGTTGCCAATCCGCATGTGTCAACTTGTTTTCAATCTCACGAACAAAGTGCACCCTACAGTTGATGTAATTCTTCCGTAGAAAGGTTCACCTCTGAAATAAATGTACTTAATCTGCAAGCCAAATAAAAATGACCATAAACAAACGAAATCGAACCATTTGAGAAGCCTCAGACGACAAATGAAAAAACAAAAAACCCTAAAAAAACACCCCCGATACAAAGTAAACCATTTCAGATGGGTGACAGGACAATTGAAAAAATACCCTAAGCCCTAAACAAAAAATGTAGACAACTTACATCCCCTTTAAAGATTAAGGGTTTTTTCCCCTTTACTGGTTTCGCTTTTGGCCTCGAGCTGCCCTTTCCGGCTTTTTTTCCTATGGTACTGTCATAAGTTTTTTTCCCTTTTACCTGCACTTCGTCTCTCTGCTTCTTCTTCTTTCGAACCTGCATGTCGTCTTATTTTCTCTCCACTCTTCTTTGGGCTCGATTCTTTACGGTCTCTAAGCACTGCCATTTTCTAGGGTTCTTTTGTAACGCGCTTCAGAGGTTAAGGAAAAGTTCGGGGAGGGGCGAGTAAGTAAAAATGGAGTTGCAGAGTCGCGTTAATGGAGAAAGATGGAGGGAGTAAGTAAGAAAATGTGGAGATGGACTTGGTAAGAAAAAATGGACTTCAAGAGTAAGCAAAAATCGAGTCTAGCGTTAATAGAGAAAGATGGAGGAGTTGAAGAGTCACCTTCTGGGGAAGAAGAAAATATCTGATAACAATGATGGATGTTTGCAGAGTCGCCTTCTGGGGAAGAAGAAATTATCTTCTTTTGGAGGGAATTTTGGAAGGTAAACACGTAGGGCCTTTTGCGAGCATTCGAACTTCGAAGAAAGGTAAACAAGGTTATGTCTTACCCTTTTTATTCGAAATTAAATATTATTAAAAAGGTCAACAGAATGGTAAACACAAACAAATAATATTAAAAAATAATTTTGTACCCTAAAACAACAAAAACAAAAGGATATTTCCGACAATAGGATTATACAATGTGACAAAAAACATATGTACGCAAATTATAAAGAAACTTCACTGGCAGGAATTATGAACAACACTGACAGGAAGTATGCATCTACAACGAAGTAGCAAACAAGAAATGCACCAACATCATCATTAATTGTTTTCCAAAATAATTTCAACACAAATTATTGTCAACAAGACAAGTCAATTCTAGTGAAAACCACCCAACAAGGAATCATACAACACTATCACTATCCCAACTACAATGAAGCTTACATGAAAGTGAATAAGATATCCTCCACTAGTCAAACCAGTTCATATCGAAAATACTAACGGCTATCCTTTTTCTGTACTCATCCACAAATTTGTCACCCACGTTCACGATGTTTTGATGTCCGGAACTTAGCATTTCTATGTACTTGATCGTGAAGACGCCACAATCGCCCCTGCACACAAGTAAAAAATGTAGTTGGTTTGTTGATATTATAACCACATTTACACCAAAAAATGAACAATTTATGTAAACAACTTACCCTATCTTGTTTCTCTCCAATGGAGAACACGAGTCACATTTAGGGGATTTTCCCCCTATCTTCATAAATTTTTGCCAAGGGCTCATATTGTGCTGTCATGACAGGAAGGATATATGTCAACCCTGCAAGGAACCTATGGACTTCCGACAATTTGAACAAATTGACGTCGGGATCGTATACAATGACACATCATTTACTTAGTTGTATCTCCAGAGCTACCCAATGTTTCTCCTTGAAATTGAAGGGGAGGTATATATGATCCACGTCCTTCCAATCCTTCCTATAAAGTGCAGGCAGTTCCCCACGTCGGTATCTCATCTTAGATCGGTCACCAACATAACTTTGCTTATTTGAAAACCATCTATTCATTTCCTTGTCCAACTTATGTTGAAACCAGATGTCCAATATTGCCACTGGTTTGTCACGCACACGACAGCCAAGATAATACATACATTCGTCAAAGTGATACAAACCAAAAATATATGTCATACCAGAAATTTAAGACTTGCTGCATGCCACGATAATTTATATAAATAATGAAAGGGGCTTACCTGAGAACTCAGCCACCCCATTGGTTGCAACAATTTCTCAAAAAACTTCTTCTGTAGATGTTCTCCAGTTGGAGAAACAATTTCCTCACTGCATCATAAGATGGTTTAATTAACATCTCAAACACGCGTTCATATCATCAAGACAAGAGGGACAACTTTCTAACCTTTCCTTCGAGTCTAACCAACGGCACAATCTATTTGTGTCTGAAATTTTTTTGGACATTGAAACCTTGAATCGTTTGGGATTATCGGCTTCTCTGGACAGTCCTCTCTTCCTGACAGGATGGTCCCTTAGTTCACCAGTTGCATTAATTATTTTTTTTGAGCTGGTTTTTCTTGTTGAGACTCCAATTGATTCTTTGGTAGACTCTCCTTCCACCTCAGCTTCTTTTGTTGCTACCGCCAGCGTCTGCAAATAAGTTTTTTTCATAAATAAGATGTTAGTGATCTGAGGGACCATCCTGTCAGGAAGATTTATTGATGCATACCTCAACTCATTCTGTCCTCCCATTTTTATTTCCCCCCTCATTCTGAACTGCGCCATCTTCATCACCCATCTTCTTTTCTGAGCAAGTCTTCCTTGCAAATACTTTTCCTTCCTTCTTATCTTTTTCTTCTTTTGTCATCGTTTCTCCATATTTCCCCACATCCTGTACTACACCCTCAACATCATCTCTCTAAAATGCACCATATTTATCATTCTTCTTCTTTTTTGAACGAGTCTTCCTTGCAACTTGCTTTCCTTCTTTCTTATCGTCTTCTTCTTTTGTCATCGTTTCTCTATTTTTCCCCTCATCTTCTACTGCACTCTCAACATCATCTCTCTTAACTGCACCATCTTCATCATCCTTTTGCTCTCGATAAACAACCATATATCTTAAATTGCCATTGTCGACTCTAATGGCACCTTTATCATCCTCATCCTATAGGGGATTTGAATCAGACCCCCCCCCCCCCCCCCCCCCCATTTTATCCATTTCGACATCCTCATCACGACCATGTACAACATTCTGCTTTAATAAATTACAAATTAGATTTAACTCACAAGAATAATAAGTAAGTGCATCATTCTATAATGTTTGTCAAAAATAGAGCTTTATGCATCCATCCAACTTATAAATATTGATTTTCTATTAACTAACTATGACATTCCTGTTATAATGTTTGTCAAAAAAAGGCTTTAACTTACAATAAATATAAGTAACTGTCAATCTCAAGTTTAAAACAGTGATATTTTAACTTTTTAAAATGACATTACTATTCTATATTCCGACAAGAAAAAATGCTTGAGCTTCTACGAAATAAAAATCTAAGTTCCCAAACAAAACTTATGAACGATTGTTGATAGTTATCTTACCTCCCCTTCCTCTTGTTCAATGTCGTCTTCTTTATCATTTGTTGAACCTCAGTTGTTGAATACCCTCTTCTTGATCATCTGTTCCATTATGCCCAAGGTTTTATTCATAGCACTAAATCCTGCGTCCACTTGGTTTTCCAAATTAATCATACGCTCATGAAGCTCTTTCATAGCGCACATCACTTGTCTTGCATCCAGGCCTGAGGACTTTGTAGCAGGGGCAGAGTCTGAATCACTCTTTCCTTTTCTTCTACCATTGATAGACCTCTTATTACTTACCTCGAATTTCTCAAATGCCTTGTCAAAGTAAGTGTCCTTCACTTCCCCGTCAAATTTGCATTCTTTTAAGACCTCCACCTCAGCTTCTTCCTCTATTAACACCACATTTGGAATAAAACGGGATGTGGCCTTCCCCAAGAAAGACTCCACATCCATTGCATCAGGTTGTGAATCTAGTGACCATCGTAGACCGCATGGGTAGGCCTCCTTATCCACCGAATGTGCAAACGCTGAAGCAATTGGTTTAACAGCTTCAAATAGCCAAACCTGAACCGCAATTTTTCTTGTCAGTATGATACTTAAACCATCAATATATTGTAACTACAATACCAACTTCAAAACAATATACATTACATCTTGTCATGTTACCTGAAAGGCCATTGGCAACCCCTTGAGTTTGTAACCCAACCTTGCACTTGAGTCTCTGCTTGTTTCAACCGTTTCCAATCTATTCTTCACCGTTGAACTCAATCCCTGGTGAGTTTCAATGTAGCTAACCCTGCCCTATGGGAATTTCGTGAATCGATCGATATCAGTCAATAATTTGACATGACCCGTGCTTATGCAAACCTTTTTCTCAACCCCAAGAATGACGCCCTCTAATATAATCAATAATTCCATCTTATATTTCAAAGGGCTATCAGGCTGTGTACGCATAAATAATGACTCTAGCTCACCCAACGTCAAATTCTGTACATCAAATAACTCTTTCACGGCATTTTTATCCGGGCTCAGCTCATTATCATTCATTCTGCGATAGCATAACCCCGTCACAAGTGCAAATTCCTTCATTGAAAAATGCAACAGTTGTCCTTGCAGGTCATACCACGTCTCCCACAACTTCCTCGTTTCTACTTGATGGAATAAAACGTAATGTACAAGCTGGCATGAAAAGGTTTGTCGACGAACCATCTTCACAGTAGGTCCAAATGGACCATCTATTATCTTCTGCCAGTCCACAGGGGAGAGGCATTTCTTAATAGTTTTCAGCAATTCTCGTCGACAGTTTTGGTTGACTCTGCCGATGAATTTCCCCCCTTCAAATCTCAATAAATAACCCTAAAAAATACAAATTATACAAGATCAATAAATACAAAACGAACATATACTTAAAAACTACATGACAGGATCTTAACTATGGAAAACTACACACAATGAGCTAACCAAAATTTACCTTTTTACCCATTTCAATTTCCTCCGTTTCAATATGGAAAACTACACCACTTCAGCTGCACTGGTAGAGATAAACAAACAACAAAAAATATCAACATTTCAGTTTTTTGTAAGCACCCAACTGAACATACTCAGATATACAGATCACACGAGAAGACAAGGAAGTTGCGAGAGTAAGAGAGCTATAATGTCAGGCAAATAAAAACATTTAACTTTCAAAACACAATAATGTTTCACAAAACTGACATTCTAATTGATCATTTCAACAATAAAACTATACGATGTGACAAATATTTCATCAACGCTGACATGAAATGTTCAAACAATGGTAATTCCTGCAATTGTGACACGGATTTCACAGGTTGATTTGACATAATTAGCTGCATTCAACTTCACTTCATTTCAGCTCAAACGAACAATAGTGAATCAACCCTAAAAACCAAATGAACAGCAACGGAGCAACCCTAAAACGGCGTTGAATGGCTGGAACCCTAAAAAATTTGACATACCTACAAGGCTCGAAGGAGATACAAGGCTTGAAAGAGATACACAGAAGAGGAAGATGATTCAGAATCGTGACCGAATCGGAACGTCGGTCAAAGAACTGGACTTTGTCCCGCATCTTCGGTGGAAGACCTGTAATTTTGGGCCTTAATGAGAGGAGCTCAAGCGCCGATGAAGGGCTCCGTCTGTGGAAAACCTGCAATTTCGCGCCGAAGAAGGGTTTAAGCTACCTCGAATGGCGAAGACGGGTTTCAAGCAAAAAACAAAGATGGAGATTATGGAGTTTGAATCAATATCATACCTGGAAGAGAAACCTTCTCGCCGGAAATGGTGAAATTCGTCGGACAAAACAAAGTTGGATTCCGCCGGAGAAGATGGAGACACCTCGAGCTGGGAGAGAGACCTCGGTCAGCGACGTTGTTAGTTTCTGTAGCAACTTTCACATTTCATTTTGAAATTGAAATTGAATTATGTTTTTATTTTTATTTTCATGAAATCAGTGCCATGTCATATTTTATTTTCCAAAACAAAACAAAAAATTCAATTTACCTTTATATTTATGGGGTATTTTTGCAAAAACAAAAGATTTTTTTGAGGATGGGGTAGTCTTACAAAAAACAAAAGGGGTAGCTTGAAAATGCAAAGGCATTAGTAAAGGAGGGTATTGAGTGCTATTTCTCTAAAAAATTCCTATTTCTTTAAGCCTTACAGTCAAAGAAATTGTGAAATCTTCTTTCCAAGTTCCCAGCATAGTCAACTCTATCTCACCGCATCGTTCCTTTCGCGTTGTTCCCTTTGTTGTTTTTCCTTCACAACACGCGTATCACAATTTTATTATGCTCAGCCTCACTGTTCCATTGTTGTCTCAACATTCCTTGCACTCCTTTGTTTCTCTTCTTTTGATGGTTTCCATTGTTCCTAGGCCTGGGCAAACACGGGTTGGCCCGCCCGGTCTAATATTACGGGCTCGGATAAGGATCCGTTTGGCCCAGTCCGGACGGGTATGCGGGTCGGGTAAGGTTACATGTTTAGGCCCTAACGGGCCATTCGGCCCGACCCGCATGTTATTTTTAATTAATATAAAAATATATAATAAAAAAACTCTAATCTAAAATTACTTACCCTTTTCTTATTAATAGTGTTAAGTAATTAGTTTGGAGAATAAAAAATATTTAAAAAATCAAAAATATTATAGAGAATGACTAACTGGGCCGCACGTGGGCCGGCCCAGCCCAAAATTCCTGGCGGGTCCGGTTAAGGGTTATGGCCCGAATAACGAGCCTGGCCCAAACCCGACCCACTTAAAGGAGTTGAAAAAATGGGTTTGGCTCGGACCCGTGTTTGATCAGGCCTAATTGTTCCCTAATTCTTTCATCAAGCCTGAAACTCATAGAGACAATATAAACAATAACATCTAATGGTGTTTATCATCATCAAAACCAGAGGGAACGTCATAGTTCCAACAATATGTATGTAAGATCCCTAGAGTAAAATCTTCCAATCCCTAAAGTGATATTTTTCAATCCATGGAGTGATAATTATGTATGTAAGATCCCTAGAGTGATATTATTTTGTAACTTTACTTTATCTCTTGAAGTGGATATATGTTGTGAGTCAAATGACGTCCCCGTAGTGATGTATATTATTCCCGGAAGTGGATAGAAATAAAAGACTCAAATTAACTTATTCTTGTCATATACTAGTTTGTTTATTTCATTGTTGATTATAATTTATGTATTCTTTTATATAGTTCTTAAATTAATTCGAAAATTGACATTCCCTGAAGTGGATGCACACATAATGTATTTGTCAAGGTATAGACAAATCCAAAATCATTCCCGTAGTGATAAGTTCTATCTCTCGAAGTAGACGAAACAATAAACCCTATTACTCATTGTAGTGAGTAACTATAGAAATATCATCTCCTGAAGCAGATAATAAAATGATATATTATAAATAACCTCTTGTAGTAGGTTATAAAAAGGTCAATAAATTTGGTGTTCAATTTCTAGTCACCCAAAGTTGACAACGATTCTCTTTATTTAAGTAACGTAGTTTGTGTTTTTTTTGTTTCATTAATTATGTTTACTTTTACATATTTTATGTATTTATAGTAAAATAATAAGTTTCATCCTTGGTAGTGGATGTACACATAAAATCAAATTGTCCTCGAAGTGACATGATTCCTCGAAGTGAATGAATGATGAGTTTAACTTCTTTTACTAGTATTTTAGTTCTTAAATTTATTTGGAACAATTTCCATAATTGCAATGCCAAAATTTATGGGTTTCCAGAAGAAAAAAATTAACACAAAGCTTAAGTGTTAATTTTTTTTGGCTAAACGTTTTTTGGGAAAATAATTTAGCACTTGGGATTCATGTAGAAATTGTGCTAAACTAATGATTTGATTTTACCATCATCAACTCAATGAGTGTATTAAGACACAATATTTTGACAATATAGAGATCACTAAACATATACTTGTTTTATTAAGAATTGTACAATCTCACAAGTCTTCTCTCCACCTATACCCTAGGCTAAAGATTTTGAGTGCAATCAACTCTCAATGACATAAGAACAAAACAAGACCCTTAGCAAGAACTACTCGTACCTTGCCTTAGACCTTCGATCTCGGTTTTCACAAGAGCTCCTTGATATGTTTGATGGTTATAGCTGAGATGCCTTTTCCCAAAGCAATCTCATTTATATATAGTGTCTAACAAAATCCTATTACCAAATATCAAACAATCAACATATATGGTAACAATGAACAATTTCGTTACCAAATAAACTATTCAGACTATATAACACATGGTTTCCTTCTATAAACTTTCCTAAGACTCATTATCTTCTTCTTCTTTTCCAAGTAAGACTCAAAATCTCGTTTCCTTGTATAACTGAGTCAATCTGGGAACAATTGGCAATTCTCTGCGATCCGCATCATTCCACAAATGTTGTTTTCATATATAGAAGTTTCCTTGTATAGGAACCACGCGCGTTTCATATTTCCAATTTACTTCTCGCGTAACTGTTCCGTGTTTCCATATGTTCCATTGCATTCCTCTTTCTCTTCTTCATACGTTTTTCATTGTTCCCTAATTCTTTCACAAGACCTAAAACTCATAGGAACAACAAGAAAACATAAAACCTAATGGTGTTTATCATCATCAAAACCAGAGGGAACATCAAGGTTCCAACAATTTCCCCTTTTTTGGTGATGACAAACCCATTCAAAAATTGTTCGTTTCAAAACAGAGTAATAAGCAAAGAAATATTAATCAGCATTTATCTCAGTTTAACTGTATAAGCAAAATTTTATGTCAAATGAGTAATTGCAATTCATACCTTCAAGTTGCATCATCGTTCCCCCTCAGCACTAGCATCGTCTAGAAATTCACAAAGAATTAGGAACAATTACACTGTTACCTCTCTATACTGAGTTCTTCGCACAATTTTCCACACTTCCCCCTTTTGGCATCATCAAAAGATCAAAAGCAAACAGTGGAACAACATATCTAAGCAGCAGTTACTAGCAAAGAAAAGTTCATTTAACGTGCATGGAATTGATTACAAAGATCAAAAGACAACTAGGCAAACAAGCACAAAAAGATCAAAATGCAAACACTGAAACAAGATAACATAATAGAAAGCCAAGAGAAGAGGGTAAGACGGGCTGGATAAGAGAAGGTGTCCACTCAAGACTCAGAGTCTTCCTTCCGTTCCTTGTCCTTGTTGAGGAAGTGTTCAAGAAGCAGCGATAAGATGTTCTTAATTTCACGCAGCTCAGCCAACATCTGGCTTTGCACAGAGCTGTTCCTTGAAGTTCCTTCACCAGTTTCACGTTTGGGCACTTCGGAAGGAGGCAACGTTCCCTTATCATCCCCTTGATACTTCATTTTGCTAATGTTTACCATGTCAAGCTCAGTGACCATGGGAACCTCGTCTTCTTCTATGTAGACCTTTTCAGCTTGTAAGATGAGCATGATCACATGCGGATAGGCCAGCGAGTGAGTCTTAGCGGTGCACTTGGCCATGTGCTGCAGAATCACCCTTGGGAGGTCAATTTTCTCCATATGCCAGAACTTATCTAGCAGCACCAGATTCGTGTTGGTGATTGTGTTTCTCTTCTCTTGCATGGGAACAACAGTCTTCATAATGATGTGGTGAGCGATGCGTTGAGGCAGAGTGAGGGCCGAGACATGAGTGACTCCAGCATTTCCCTCAAACAGGCATTCAACGCTCGCCTTCCGTGTCTCCTTTTGCTCTTCAGTGGCTTTGTCACTTGGGAGATCAAAGAAGCCTTTGGCGGTGATATCCAGCAGGCGGGCAAGCTTGGTAGCAGTGAAAGACAGATCTTCACCGGCCATAGTGGTTGTTCCCAGCATAGTGTTTGAGAAGTTTAGGCGGTAGGAACTGTAGAATTCGCGAACCTGATCAGGATTGACCTGGACGCGGATGTTGACAAGATGTTCCCAGCCTTGGAACTTCAACCTCTCCAGCACTTCCTCAAACCCATTCTCAGAAAGGAAGCCGTCGGGGATCATCAGTTGTGGAAGAATTTTCTTTCCACCAGCAGGGGAGAGAGCAGAGGACTTGACCACTTCTTTTCCCTTCTTTTTGCGAAGCCGATCCTTGAGAGTGCCCGGAGTAGACTCACTGGCGGTAGACTTGGCGGGGGTAGAGAGACTGGTAGTGGTGTGTCATTCCCCAGTGCACTGAACCTCAGGCTCCTCCTCATCATCAGCAGAGCTAAGGACGTGTTTGCGTTTCTTGCTGGGGTGAACTGTCTCCAGCGGGAGAACATCCAGGTCCGCTTCCACCTGGGCCATCTCTTCTTCCTCGTCGACTTTGAGAGGGGAGGAGGCGACTTGCTCAGGTGCCAGCTCCATGTCTTGTGACGGCACCTGGGGCTCAGAAAGTG
Organism: Rheum nobile; assembly: GCA_027886185.1. Classification (NCBI taxonomy): domain Eukaryota; kingdom Viridiplantae; phylum Streptophyta; class Magnoliopsida; order Caryophyllales; family Polygonaceae; genus Rheum; species Rheum nobile. The sequence continues at coordinate 47,956 of WOAB01000648.1, forward strand.
GTGTCGTCGTCGTTCCCAGGGGTTGTTCCTCTTTTGGTGTGTCCTCTTGCAGAGCAGCTATATAGGATGAGATTTCCTTGGCGATGTCGGCTACGACAGATATGGAGGTTGGCATTTTGGGTTGGGGAGAGCGAGCCTCTAGTTTGTCTCCAAGGGATTTTTGAAGAGCAGCTAGTTGCTCATCATTCATGGCAGAGATGTCAATGGAGGGGACAGAGGTGGAGCTTGTGGTGTCCATGGATTGGGATTGAGAAGGGATGAGAAGGAAGGCAGAAAAGATGGAGGCGGCAGAGAGCAAAGAGACGATGAACAGCTTTTGGCAAAGAGAAAGGCAAATGCTTGAACAGAGGTGAGTTGGATGAAAAGGTAAAAGGTAAATATATAGGAGAGATGTCAAATTGATAAGGGAAGTTTGAAAATCTTCTTACCAAACTTAACTCAACGAGAGAATCAACCAAATCGCCACAGAGATCTTTCTCTTTCCTCTGGTAACAGTTCTTTCCTTCTCGAGTCACGCAAAAATAGCCGTTCTATTGCAGAGCAATCACATCATGCATTCAATTTCTTCTTATCAGCGAAGCGACGTGTCTCTGTATTTCTCAACGTTCCTCTTTACGTTCCCAGCACTGACATTCTTGTTCACTGTTCCTCTTAACGTTCCCAGCACTGGCGTTCCTGTTCACTGATCCCCCTCATGCCAAGTCCCATCTAGAAGATTCCAAGATACTTGAGTGGATGAAAGGCCAGTTTGGATATTTTATGGGGTTCACACAAAATAACAAAGATATATCCAAACAAAAAATATGGTAGGGAACAATGAAGATCCAGATAATGATTCCCAGTAAAAGTTGGCAAACAAGAGAAGTTCATAGGGAACGTTTACCTGGACCAAGGCGAGGGGCAGCTGTGCGACCGATTATCATTTTGGCTTGTAATGAGGGTGCATATAATCAAATCGGTCGCTTTGGGCTTGAAAGAAGATGTTATCATGTAAAAATGAAGCACATATGATCAAGAATAGAAGTTTCAAGAAGTTTTATGAAATATTGTAACACAAAGCACATAGCAAGAATAAATAATCAAGTCAATTGCAAATAACACGCGACAAAGAAGTTGTTCCCTAGTTTAAGATTGATCGATCTAGCCAATCACTGAGGGAATAGTGGAAGTGGAGTTCCTCAATTTAGAGAGATCATCCCAAGGAGCAACCTAAGATGCTCAAAGGGTTTTCTATCAAGTGTTTTGGTGAAGATATCTGCAACTTGATTTTCTGTCCTACAATGATCCATTCTAATGAAATTTTTCTCAACATTGTCACAAAGAAAATGATGACGAATATCAATATGCTTAGTACATGAGTGATGAACAAGATTTTTGGAAATGTTGATAGCACTAGTATTATCACACATAATGGGAACGGTGCCAAGAGGCATACCAAAATCCTCCAATTGTTGTTTGAGCCATAATACATGGGCACAACAAGAGGCATCAGCTACGTACTCGACTTCGGCGGTTAAAAGGGCAACATAATTTTGTTTCTTTGATGCCCAAGAGACAGGACATGGGCCAAGGAACTGTGCCGTCCCTGATGTGCTTTTGCGATCCACTAGGTGACCAGCAAAGTCAGCGTCAGTGAAGCCCACAAGTTCAAACCCACTATTCCTTGGATACCAAAGATAGAGATTGTCGTTCCCTTTCAAGTATCGCAAGATCCTTTTTACCTCAGTTAGGTGTGACTCCTTAGGATTGGCTTGAAACCTAGCACAAAGACACATACTAAACATAATATCTGGCCTACTTGCCGTTAGATAGAGTAATGAACCAATCATGCCTCTATACATTGTAGCATCTATATCTTTGCCATTCATGTCTGCATCAAGACGAGTGTTATGAGAAATAGGAGTATCAATAGGTTTAGCGTTATACATACCATACTTCTTCAATAGTTCCTTGATGTATTTTTGTTGATGTACTCTTGTTCCCTCAAAGGATTGGGAGACTTGCAATCCGAGGAAAAAGGAAAGTTCCCCAATCATACTCATCTCAAATTCACTGCTCATGAGATCTTTGAACTTTTCTACAAGGGCAGGGTTAGTGGAACCCAAAATAATATCATCAACATAGACTTGAACTACGAGAATCTCACCTTTGTGTTCCAAGAGGAACAATGTCTTGTCAATCGCTCCACGTCTATATCCATTGGAGAGAAGGAACTGTGCCATTCGATCATACCAAGCTCTGGGAGCTTGCTTGATCCCATACAGTGCCTTGTCCAGTGCATACACAAAGTCAGGATGTTCCATGTCTTCAAAGCCTGGGGGTTGTTTCACATAAACTTCCTCTTGAAGATAGCCATTGAGAAATGATGTTTTGACATCCATTTGATACAACGTGAATCCTTTGAAGGCAGCATATGCGATGAGAAGTCGAATGGCTTCGATGCGAGCTACTGGAGCATATGTCTCATCATAGTCGATCCCTTCTTGTTGGTTGTAGCCTTGAGCAACCAGTCTCGCCTTGTTCCTTGTCACCGTTCCAGAATCATCGAGCTTGTTCCTGAAAACCCATCGAGTGCCAATAGCATGCTTGTGCTTGGGAAGGGGAACAAGTCTCCAAACTTTGTTCCTTTCAAATTGATGTAGCTCTTCTTGTATAGCAACTATCCAATTTGGCTCTTTCAATGCTTCTTTGATGTTCTTTGGTTCTACAAAAGAAATAAAAGCATAGAAAACACAAAAGTCATATAGTTGAGAACGTGAACATCTTTGTTCGTATCGTGTGAGAAGAGCATCAACTGGATGATTCTTCTTGGTCCGGACATTCTTGGATTCAGGCGGTGGAGGAATAGGAGGAAGAGTAACAGTCGTTGTTGCAGTTGAGGATGAAGAGGGAGGAACGTCAGCAGCAATTGTAGTGGCTGACTCAGAGACTGTTCCTTCAACAACAATTGTAGTGGTTGACTCAGAGACTGTTCCTTCAACAGCATCTGTAGATTCTTCCTCAATAATTGTTTCCACATCACCACTCACTTGGCCATCTTGCACGAGTTGTGCATCTGAAGTATCACCACCAGAAGTTCCATTGGGAACAGTGATGACATATTCATCAACGATTGGAGTTGTTGTTGTGGGAACATCAGGTGTTGATGTAGAAGGGGTGTCATCTCCACTGGTTGTGGTACCTCCGAGAGAACTAGAAGTGCTCCCACCAACATTGGGGGCACTGTTCCCTGGACGTGGATTACCCTGGTGATTCACATCATCACCTTCATCATCTGAGTCGTCACGTTGCATGCGTGGAAAGTGGTCATCAGGGAACGGTGAGTTGGAATCATCACTCGCAGCTTTTGAGTGTTCATCAAAGACAACATGAATGCTTTCTTCAATCTTCTGGGTTCTCTTGTTGTAGACTCTATAAGCTTTGCTTGAATTAACATATCCCATAAAGATTCCTTCATCACTCCTTGGATCAAATTTTCCCAAGTTGTCTTTTCCATTGTTGTGAATGAAACATCTGCAACCAAAGGCACACAAGTGGGAAACATTGGGCTTGCGTTCCCTGATTAGTTCATAGGCAGTTTTATTTAACAATGGTCTAAGCATGGCACGATTAAGGATATAGCATGAAGTATTGATAGCCTCAGCCCAGAATATTCGAGGAAGGTTGCTTGCTATGAGCATTGTTCTAGCCATGTCCTCCAATGTTCTGTTCTTCCTCTCGACCACTCCATTTTGCTATGGTGTCCTAGGAGCCGAGAAGTTATGAGAGACCCCATGTTCCCTGCAATAATCAAGGAACATGGAATTCTCAAACTCTGTTCCATGGTCGGATCGAATGGAGCTTAGCTTGTGTCCTAGATTAGTTTCCACACCCTTGATGAAAGGTTCAAATGTCTCGAATACCTGTTCCTTGGAAGAGAGAAAGATTGTCCATGTAAATCTAGAGTAATCATCAATAATAACAAACACATACTTGTTCCCTGCATGACTTCTTATCCTCATGGGACCACAGAGATCCATATGGTTCAGTTCCAGAGGGCGAGAAGTGGTAACATCCTATTTGCTCTTGAAAGAGGAACGTGTTTGCTTCCCTCTTACACATGCTTCACAGACTCCATGGATCTCAGGTTTGACATTTGGAAGCCCTTTAACCAGTTCCTTCTTGTGGAGTTTGTGAATGAGTTGTAAATTGGCATGTCTAAGCCTTCTGTGCCACAGTTCCGTCTCTTCAGCTAGAGACGCAAAGCACAGTTCCCTTGAAGGCTTGAAATTTGTGTCAACAGTGTACACATCGTTGAATCGGACACCCTTCAATACGATCTCCTTGGTTTTTCTATTTCTTACGTAGCAATCTTTGGTTGTGAACACAGTCTCGTTGTCTCCTTGATCACAAAGTTGAGCTACACTTAACAAGTTAAAACCAAGTTGATGAACCAGACTAACCTCTTTTATTTTGATGTTTGAGTTCAAGGTAGCTTCTCTTATTCCCACTATCTTTCTGCAGCGTTTATCTCCAAGGGAAACTGTTCCCTTGAGTTCAAGGTAGCTTCTCCAATTAATGAACCATCTATTGTTCCCCCTCACTTCATCCTGCATTAAGAGAGTTAGTGTTTAGCGACCCAAGCAAGCTTGGCTTTACCTGGTCGTTTAGAAACAAAATAGTATTCTCTAGGCTTAGCATTGAACATATCAGGAGAAGTATCATAATCATTTAAATCAACGTTGTTACTTCTACTGTTCTTGCGTTGTGTGTGCTCTTCAGTGAACTTTTGTTTCTTAGCACAGTTTTTCACAACATGGTCGTTGTTCCCACAATGCCAGCAAATCTTATGATAGTCCCCAAGGTATACTTACGGTTTGGGACAGGCATTCTACGTTGCTTGGCTCTAATTGGGTCAGGTGTACTAGGCAAATTACCCTGGGCTTGAATGAGATACATCTTATGGGCATGTTGACCTTTGTACCATGATTGATTTTCACTCAACCCACTCTCCAGAGTTTTCACACACTCTTCTAGGTAAGAGTTCTTATCCTTAGTACTATGAAGTTCCCTATCTTTTAGCTCTCTAAGCTCAGGTATGGTTAACTCATGTTCCTCACTCTCTTGTTTTTCTCCTTTGTACCCCAGACCATACTTGGGCACAACAAAGGCAATTTCTTCTTCCTTAAGCTTTTGCTCAACTAGAGTGAATTTTATCAATCTGAGCTTTCATCTGAGACAGTTCCCTATCAGTGCTAAAGGAACTAGGTTCACTGTGAGTGGCATCACTTCTAACACAAGGAACAGCAGAGGAACTAGCAATTCTAGATAAAGATTCATTCAATTCAATGCATTTATCCTCAGCATCACTTAAATCATTTTGGTTTTTAATATTCTCATTATACATGCTTTTGATAAGAGCGATCAATGACTTTTTATCGAAATTAACAAGAGATTCAAAGAAAGTTTCAGGATCTACCTCTTGTTCTTCACTTGATGACTTCAGAGTCATTGTACACATTCTGTTGTTCCCCCATGACTCTGGCTCGTCATCATCAGAGTTGACACAATCATCACCCCAGACAGCAACAAAAGCCTTCTTTTTGTCGTTCCCAGAATTTTCACCATTGTTGTCTGAGTTGTTTCCTTTAGGGCATCTATTAGCATAGTGACCCTTGTCCTTGCAATTGAAGCACGTAACATCTTTGATGTCCCGTTTCTCACCATTGTTCCCATCATTCCTGAATTATTTACCCTTGTGATAAAGAGTTCGCATGGCCTTGGTGAGAAGGGCAATTTCTTGATCTATGCCATCCAAGTTATCATCTTTGTTATTCTCTATCATCTCAACAGCTTTTTCAACCATCAAGGCAATGCCTTTAGGTTTAACATATTTGTCTTCTTCATCATACTTTTTAATTTTCTCAAATACCTCATGAAGTGTGAGTTTAAGAGTATTGGGATTCTCTTTGAGAATTGCTTTAGTCATCTTGTGCCTTTGAGGAAGTCCATCAATGATGATGAAAATTTTCTCCTTGGGAAGAATTTCCTTTTCATCGACATCATGAGCAGCAAGTCTAGTGGTGATTTCCTCAAATCTGGATTGATAGGAGGAAACAGTCTCACCATCGATCATGGCGAAGTTGTAAAAATCTTTCTTTGCTTGGAAACGATCAAGCTCTCTAAGATCAGAACTTCCCATGTACATATGTTCCAAGGCTGCCCACATATCTTTGGCAGTTGCACAAGAGTGTAATTTGGATGCATCTTCAATGTTGATTGCGTTGTTGATAAACATACGAGCCTTAGAGTTTTTCTCCATGATTCTGAAATCATCTTGGCTCCAAGGTGTTGTTCCTTTGATTACATCTTCAGCAACTTTTTCTTCACCAACCTCAATGACTCTCCAACATTGGTAGTCATTACTCTTCATACAGTCCGTGAAGAGGTCCTTCCAATGTTGGAACTTTCCACCGATAGGCAGGAACGGTGGTTTGTTGTTCACAAGCCCAACTTCATGAGTGGAAGACATTGTTACTTGTGAATCTGAAAAGAACACATAATCTAGAGCAAACCCGCTCTGATACCAATTGTTGAATCGTAGTGTGTGAGACAGGGAACGGTGTGATTGTTCCCTGGGCAGCGGAATATGTAAAGATTCAAAGTAACAAGAAATTCCTCAAAAACATATACTTGTATTATTAAGAATTGTACAATCTCACAAGTCTTCTCTCCACCTATACCCTAGGCTAAAGACTTTGAGTGCAATCAACTATCAATGACACAAGAACAAAACAAGACCCTTAGCAAGAACTACATGTACCTTGCCTTAGACCTTCGATCTCAGTTTTCACAAGAGCTCCTTGGTATGCTTGATGTTTATAGCTGAGATGCCTTTTCCCAAAGCAATTTCATATATATATAGTGTCTACCAAAATCATATTACCAAATATCAAACAATCAACATATATGGTAACAATGAACAATTTCGTTACCAAATAAAGTATTCAGACTATATAACACATGGTTTCCTTCTATAAACTTTCCTAAGACTCATTATCTTCTTCTTCTTCTTTTCCAAGTAAGACTCAAAATCTCGTTTCCTTATATAACTGAGTCAATCTGGGAACAACTGGCAATTCTTTGCAATCCGCATCGTTTCACAAACGTTGTTTCCATATATAGAAGTTTCCTTGTATAGGAACCACGCGCGCTTCATATTTCCAATTTGCTTCTCGCATAACTGTTCCGTGTTTTCACACGTTCCATTGCATTCCTCTTCTCTTCTTCATACGTTTTCCATTGTTTCCTAATTCTTTCACAAGACCTGAAACTCATAGGAACAACAAGAAAACATAAAACCTAATGGTGTTTATCATCATCAAAACCAGAGGAAACGTCAAGGTTCCAACAATTTGTATTCGAAAGTTTGAAATCAATGTAATGATTTATCTAATTTTGAGTTGATGATATCTCAAATATTAAAGGATCACCTATATGGAAATTTCAATGGTGGGAACTATTGTCGATAATGCCATTATTTAAACTATTTTGATAAACCAGAAGTTTCTTTATCATGCAAATGACAAAAACCAAGTGTGAAATATAAGGTTTAGAAAAAGTGTCTCACTCATGGCTCCAGAAGAGATCTATCTTGTTATTGGAAAGAATAAAAAAATTAAAAGAGTAACACTCTTTGTTTACAAGTTCAAGACAAACTTGTTGATCATTTGAAGAGATATTCGACAAAATGGTTACCATGCATTTAGATCCCATGGATGAGGACAATATCGAATATCTTTTTAAAAGTTCATGGAGAACTTTACACACTAGGTATACGACAATCCATTGAATTAATCATATTATATTTCTAACCAGAAGTTAGTTATTGCAAAATATTCTTTTGTGGCAAAAATGGATTCGATCACCCGAGTGAAACAATGATGTGTATGATCATTGGAAATTCACTCAAACATCTACTAAAGGACCGGAGGATCCTAGGACACGGAGTCCTTGTCCTAAAGTGATCGTAAATACACAACTTGTTTTCTTGGTAACAATGCCGATTATGTAAAAAGTAAATGCATAGTCTCCATATTTCTTGACATATTCAAGAATACATATGAGGACTAATAACATCGTCATATGGACCAATGTTAACCGTTCAGATATTTTATGATGTTGATAGATGCTTCAACACATTGGTCAAACGAAACATAAAGTGGGAGAAAGAAATCAACCAATCAGTGTAATGGTCGAGCAACAGGTAGCTCACACTAATAGGACGACCCAGTATAGTCGTTATATACGCGGTCATCAATCATAGTTGGGTTAAGGGTAATACATAAAACGATCTAGCGGAATCGTTTACCATATGGGGTCATGCAAAGTTTGAATGTCGAGAATTAAGCTTGATTTTTACCAACCACTATACATTCCCCTAATTGAAATTTGTCTCTAGAAGAGAATTCAAAGTATATGCATATGCGGTGTATGTCCCATTACCTCTCTAAACGATCTAAAGTGATTCCACAAGGATAGTTGGGATTATACGAGGGTAGGAGTCCCTATATATTATTGAACACCTATAGCTTATATTGGGTGATCGCTCGGTATCAAGATTATCATTTTAATGAGATAAAATCCCAACTTTAGGGGAGTGGAAAAAGGAGACTAGTACGTGTAAGAGATTGAAAATAATGCAAATTCTCGATAACTTAAGATCGTTGGATAAGCGAAAATGAACTGAAAGTTCAATGGATCATATTCTTAAAGTATAGTGACATGCTATAAACTGCATTTGTTAAAAGACAAGGAAGTGATGGAGTCACATATACCAACTGAAATGCCTAGCTAATTTGGAGCTTGTAGTAACTCTAGACCAATCTACTACAAGGGGGTCTTAATTACGCCAGAAGCGTAGGAGACAATTAGACTATGTCTGAAGCTCGCTTTTTCTGAAGAGGTATCAAATATTGCAACTTAACAAGTTGTTAATTGTCGACTAGTGACGTTTCTCGAGATACATTCCTAAAGAAAATCTTATCTCGGATTATACATCGTAAGCAAAGACTTTAAGGGACATGTATGAAATGTTTGTTAGAATCCATCTCAAAAGGAATCGAAATGAGATAGTCCTTAACAATGTCTTTTCATAAGGTACTTGCACTAGAAGTGACATACGAGAAGGTTAATGATTCTCAAACAATGGAAAATATAAACAACAATAATTGGTAGAGCTGAAAAAAAAGGAATTTAAGTAAAGTTGGTTTTTGTAAAGTAAAAGTGATATGTTTGGACTAATTACATATGTGAATCAAAAATTTGGAAATGGTTATCTATACTGGTTTGTATTTATATTTTTGCTGTAGGTATATACATGCAAGTCCTCGAAGAAATAGAATTAAGTGCAAAAAGGCAAATAGAGATACATGAAGGTCAAGCATTACTCCTCACTCAATCAATCACTTATTGACGATATATATCTACACTCAGGAGATTTGAGTCGAAGGAGGACCAATTCAGCAGATTTAGTCAAGCAATGTTAAATTGAGGGGGGGAATTACATAGGACAAAAGTGTAATACCCCTCATTTTTTAGTAAGGGTATTTGGATAAATTCTCAACTCTCGTTGGGAAAGCAAGACGCGTTTGGCAAAACTCGGAATTTCTGTAACGTGTATGATCTCTGTAAAAATTCCCTAAGCCTTGGAATATACATTCGATGTATTTTATAAGCATAGAATAATTGTTTGGGTACAAATATTTACTTTCCGGGAGTTAAACCCATGCCAAACCTTTCCCCGGACAAACAGACACGGAAAATGCAATTCCGCGACCGCGGCAGAACCCACCGCGACCGCGAAAAAATGCCCAGCACGCGTCTTCGTTTTCCAACGCGTCTCATTGAGCATGCCGCCGTCGATCTCCGGTGCCACTGTCGATCTGGTCGGGGGGGGGGTGATCTTCCTTGGCTATAAAAGGAGGCCCAACCCTCAGATCCTTCATCCATTCGGAGCTCAATCTCTCCCTCTCTCGTTTCGTCATTGCCGGAGTTGCTCGAGTCGCCGGAGGTGCCTTGGCGGTGTGCTGTGGTGGTGGTTGTAAGGAGGGGTCCTCGTCCGGAGCAACGAGGTCGTGGACAGCCTCAACAGACCACAGCTCTCTCTCTCTCTCCCTTTCGGTTGTGTGTTCGCCGGAGTTCTTGTTATCTCCGGAGCTTGCGAGCCTCGTCGGAGTTTTGGGTCGCCGATGTGTACAGCCAGGAGGGGTGTGGTGTTGCGCAAGTGTCCGGGAGCGAGAACCCGAGCTCGTCGCCGCTGTCGCTGGTCTCCGCCATCGTGGTCGAGCTCGGTGTCGCTCGCTGTTGTTGGTTCCGTTGTTCGTAGGAGGAAGAAAGGAGGGGGGGGGGGGGCCTTAGCCAGCTCCTAGTTTGGGCTGAGAAGCCCATTAGCCTTTCTGTCCAAATTTAACCCAAGATCAATCGAGCGGTATAATTTCGACCCACTTTTATCCGTATCTGTCTTTAGGAAAATTCAATCAATATTTTTATGATTTAAAATCATAAAATTTTATTGAATTTAATTACTTGAGTTCGTCAAGATAAATTATTTTATATTAATTAACTTGTCAGTTATAACGTTATTTGCTGGATCGCGTGTGGACTCGTAATCTTGCTAGAGCTATCTGAAGCATAGGCCATACCCCCCGGAAAGGATATCAACAGTAGTCGTCTTGTCTAGATTCATCGTCGAATCTACTTAAGGCAAGTGGCGGTTCGCTCTTGCTTAATCATTCCATATTCTATTAATTATCAATTGCTTTTAATTGTTAATTAAATCGGAGTGAACAATTGTTTTTGTTTGGGAACAGATTTTATAAATAACGTGATTAAAATATGTTATTATAGTAGGTTGTATATATTGCTAGAAACAACGCTATTATACTTGTTAATGACCGTAATGGTTTTGTTGTGGATTTAAATGTAAACTTTAATGCTAGATTAGCACGAGTATTCGTAGGAACGATAATTCCTTATGAGGATTAGTCGTTTCTTAATAACTCAGTATTATTGGAACCAGTCTCTAAATGCTTTCCACATCGTAAACTTTCATAGTCATTTGAGATCGTAAACTTTCGTAGTCACTCGAGATCATAAACTTTCGTAGTCACTCGAGATCATAAACTTTTGTAGTCATTCGAGATCGTAAACTTTCGTAGTCACTCGATATCGTAATGGTTTTGTGTCCAAATTCAATCAATATTTTTATGATTTAAAATCATAAAAATTTATTGAATTTAATTACTTGAGTTCGTCAAGATAAATTATTTGATATTAATTAACTTGTCAGTTATAACGTTATTTGTTGGATCGCGTATGGACTCGTAATCTTGCTAGAGCTATCTGAAGCATAGGCCATACCCCCGGAAAGGATATCAACAGTAGTCGTCTCGTCTAGATTCATCGTCGAATCTACTTAAGGCAAGTGGCGGTTCGCTCTTGCTTAATCATTCCATATTCTATTAATTATCAATTGCTTTTAATTGTAAATTAAATCGGAGTGAACTGTCGTTTTTGTTTGGGAACAGATTTTATAAATAACGTGATTAAAATATGTTATTATAGTAGGTTGTATATATTGCTAGAAACAACGCTATTATACTTGTTAATGACCGTAATGGTTTTGTTGTGTATTTAAATGTAAACTTTAATGCTAGATTAGCACGAGTATTCGTAGGAACGATAATTCCTTATGAGGATTAGTCGTTTCTTTATAACTCAGTATTATTGGAACCAGTCTCTAAATGCTTTCCAGATCGTAAACTTTCATAGTCATTCGAGATCGTAAACTTTCATAGTCACTCGAGATCATAAACTTTCGTAGTCACTCGAGATCATAAACTTTCGTAGTCACTCGAGATTGTAAACTTTCGTAGTCACTCGATATCGTAAACTTTCGTAGTTACTCGAGATGATATATTTATATGATAAAAGCTTATAACGTAAATGTGCGTTTTGGAATTAAATAAGATAAGTGCGATTATGCACATAATTAATATACCCTCGGGCGAGGAGTACAACTTGGAAACTCGCCTGGACTTCGATTAGAGTAAGTCCTCCTTCCAAATCTGAATTCGCATTACGCGGTGAGGTTGGTCGTGGACCCAAATGGTCAAGTCTTTTTAAACGCTTGTGTGAAATTATAACGTTCCCAAACATTTGTCATACTTTCCCGTAAGACTCAATCTTTTGGAGTCTTCTCTTCATACGTTTCCCTTAAGACCCAATTCCTTGGAGTCTTCTTTTCAGTGCATGTCTAAACTTTAATCATTCCGTGAAAGTTCCGGGTTATATATCGTTCCTTCGGTTGTTATTCAAGGGACAATGATAGTAAACGGTTACGATCACTAGGACCATTCTGTTTTCACCTTGCATAGTATTTCATTAGACTAACCAACCGGGTTTTATTCCTTGCATGGTTGGCTGGTGTCATCCGTCCTATACGGCACATCAGTGGTTGGTTACCGAAGACTCGAAGTAAACAAATTGAAGAAGAGACTTGCAGTCGCAGATTTAAGTACCGGTATTTCAAGATCGTTAATTATTACTTTAATATGTATTTTTATAACCTAGTCATGTAATAGGTTTATTCTTAATGTTTTCCGCTGTGTAATTTATAAGTTTTCCGCTGTGATTTCACTCTATTGTAAAACACTCCTCTCGTTTGATGAGAAATCTTTTAATAAAAATGGTTGAGTTCCATTTAAAAATGTATTCCGATGTTTAACATTTCGTTGTTTATTATGTTTATTTAAGATTAATTATTCCGATTAAAGCCTTGGGTGACATCGGACAGCAACGTCTGAGGTCACTGGCGTGTGGCACTACCGACGTAAGTCGAGGGTGTTACAAAAAGCCCATCTAAACCCTAGAATTGGCTTATAGGCCAAGCATTGTAAATCTTATATATACCTTTGTTGAAGATCTAATAATATACATCTTTACTCTCTTCTCTTCATCTCAATCTCTATTTTCTCTTAGGGCTTGTTTGACAAGGAATTTATAAATTTTAAACAATAAACACTTTTTTTCCCTCCCTTTACATTTACCTATATCACCCAATATTCAAATTTCAAATACTATTTTTTCAAAAAAAAATTATTATAAACAAAAAACTCTTTATAAATACACTTAATAAACAAATCTGTAGTTTATAACACCTATGTAAATGCCGGAGTATTTTCAAACTCGGGCGTTATATACACGCGATTTTTGAACTTTTCACACGCGGTTTGGTGCGTTCAATTTTGGCGTGCAGGCCTGGCGCGTTAAATTTTGGCGTACAGGGGGCAAAACAGTAAGAAGGGGTTAAAAGGGGCATAAAGCTCACGTGCCAGAAGAAGGCGCATAGAAATGCTAAGCCTTCTTTTGGCGCATGGCGTGCCTCTTCTGGGTGCGCAACTGGCATGCCAGATTTTGGTGTGCGGTATTTAGTCATTTGAAAAAACGACCGTTGGATGCGCCAGATTTTGGCGTGCTTAACGAGCAGATTTTCCAACGGCTAAATCTCACCCTATAACTATTCGAATTCAACTCCATATCCAAAACACCCTTATCAAAAATGTCTCATACTAGTTTAGATGATGATTGACACTTGAGCGGAGACGATGAGGATTGACAAGCTAGCGGAGAAGAGGATGATGGGCACTCGGGCGAAGACGATGACGATTGCGACTCGAGCGGAGACGATGACGATTGTGACTCGAGCGGAGAAGATGACGATGGGAACTCGAGCGACAATTTCGTGGTTAGTGTTGAAATAATTCTTAAACCCTAAAATTTTATGTCGGTATTATATGTAGAAATTTCGTACGTAGTTAGTTTCGTAACCTTATTAATGCATAATTAGGTCATAGTTATATGTTTAAATTTCGTACGTAGTTATAAAAATTTCGAACGTAGTTTCGTAACCTTAGTAATGCATAATTAGGTCGTAGTTATATCATAAAATTATAGGTCGTAGTTATATGTATAAATTGCATACGTAGTTAGTTTCGTAACCTTAGTAATGCATAATTAGGTATGAACTATTAGCTATGAATACAACTTCATGGTTGAATATATTGTAGATGTAAGAAGAAAAGATTTTGTGGTTAGTGTTGAAATAATTTTGGTTGAAATGATAAGTTTTGTTATAGTTATTGTTAAAATTTCGTACGTAGTTAATTTCGTAGTGTAGATATGGATTAATTTGTAACCTTAGTAAATAATTGTTCGTTAAAGATTAATATTTATGTTACGTATACTCATAGATGCCTATACTAGTACGTATTATTGAATATATTATAGGTGTAAGAAAAAAAGATTTAAAGTCGGATATGTGGTCTTTAGAAATTATAATCGAGATTTTCTAAATCATCCATGATTATGCAAACATGTATAGGGGAGAGACTATGGAGGTGTATTTCATACTAGCCTAATGTGGGATAGTCGCCAGGAATTGGCTGATTGGGCTAGGCAGAAGGCAAAAGATTTGATGATTGTTCTGGTCATTCGTAACTCAAATGAGAGAATGGTTAGTTTGACTTGCGAGCAATACAGTAAATATAGATCGGGAAGACCAAAAGTTAATGAAGAAGATCCGAAAAAGAGAGTTGAGATTATTCGTAAAACCAGATCGAAGAAGTATGGATGCAAATTTGAGTTGTATGGGGTTCGGTTGAAGAAAAAGCCAGGGTCGACTACTCATAAATGGATCTTGGATGTGATATAAGGTCGCCACAACCATGCGCTTCCGACTAGCTTCATTGAGCATACATACATGGGTAGAATGACCCCCGATGAGCAACTCATGGTTAAGATCTTGGGCGAATATTTCATGGGGCCAAAAGGTATTGTTGCGTATTTGAGGACTTTCTTTCCCGACAATGTAACATTCATGAAGCAAGTTGCGAACTATTTGCAAAAGATCCAGTACGAGGATCGTGGGGAATTGACGGTTACCTAGTGGATGCTAATTTTTTTTGAAAGAAAATAACTAGGTAGTTCGTCCTCTGAGGAAGAAGTCAACGAGTGAGGTGGATATCCTGTTTTTTGCTCATCCGGACTCACAACACTTGTTGAAGATGTTCCCATATGTGGTAGTTACCGACGCCACCTACAAGACAAATAGGTATGCATTACATTTTAATATAATAGTAGATTTTTATCTATGTACTTAATTTTGGTTCTTTAATTTTTAACGAACAATATTTTATCTTTTGTACATGTATGATATTCCATTGGTGGAAATTGTTGGTTTTACTTGCACTCACAAGACGTTCAACATTGCCTATGCATTTACCCGTAGGGAAAAGGTTATGCATTACAGGTTCATCATGAAACATCTTCGGCAATTCTTTGAAGAGTTGGGAGTAATGCATGCGGTTATAATGACTGATCGAGAAAAGTCCCTCATCAAAGCAATTCATATAGTCTTCGAAGGGAAAGTGCAACACCTTTTGTGTTGGGTGCATATTAAACACAACATCGAGGCATATGTTTCCCCAATCCTGAAAAACAGTGAGAAAGTGAAGAACTTTGCGGATCAATGCTGGGGACTTTGGTGTTCAACCACTGAAGAAAGCTACGAAGAGAGGCTGGACAGATTGAGGAAATCGTGGCATAATGGGCTCGTTGGGTACGTTGAGAGGGAGTGGCTCATTCCTTACAAGGAAAACATAGTAAGAGCATGGACGGATCGTCATCTTCACTTCTTCACGCGAACTTCAAACATGTATCCCTTGACCAATGTTTAGTTGATTATTAATATTGGTCTCATTAAAGTGTTATAACACGAGTCCTTTTACCTGTTTTGATAGGATTGAGGGTATGCATAAGGTGTTGAAGGACATTTTGCGTTCTAGTAGAGGTGGCTTTAATAGAGTGTCCGTGAGGATCCACCATGCGGTCACAATTCAAATTGAGCAGGTGAGGGCGAGCATGGAGATGTCAAGGACAACACGACCAGCATTTTTTGATGAAAACGTTGCGCCAGAAGTAAGAATGGCGTTTTCAAGGTTATTCTACAAAGTATTGGACATGTGCTTCGGTTTGTTGTTGGGCTTGTATGATCAGATAGTCAAGGAGGAATATTCTGAAGATTGCACTGATAAGTGGGTGAGAGATTGCTTTGGCATGCCGTGCGTCCACATAGTTGCAAATGCCATCATTACGGGGACCCCAATCGTGTAGGATGAAGTACACGACTTCTGGAAGCAACTGGTATGGGAAGGGATTCCAACAACAAATGTGCCCACTCAGGACAATGTACGAATGTGCCATTCAGAGTTGAATGTGTGTCACATGTACACGAGATTGGAGGAAAAGGATTTGGGACGAGACACATTATACCAACTAGGTGAGTTGTATTATGACTTGGAGTTTCCACATGAAAGTTTGTTGAAGGAGCCGACATGGGTCGTTGCAAAAGGAAGGCCAAAGGGTTCCACGAAGTATGACACCACGAGGCAGCCGAGCTTGTTTGAGCATAGAAGGGATGAGTTAGAGGAGTATGAGAAGGAGAAGGAGAAGGCAAAGGCTAAGACCAATGAGAGCCAAGGTAGAGGCCGGGGTCGCCCTAGAAAGGAACCAAGTGCAGTTTCGATCGACATTGGGAGTCAATCCTAACCCGAATGGTCTGGGTCATAGTTCGATGAACAACCCATGGTTCATATAGGGGTGAACTTTGGGGGTTAAGAATGTGGATTGCTTTTGGTATCCGTACATTAAGGAGGCTAGAGATGTACGTCCAGACGGACATTATGGGTATCAAACACTAGTTGTACTGTTGGGCATGAAAGATAATGAGTACCTTAAAGTTTGACACTAGCTGGGGGCAGAGTTATTTGACAACCCAGATGTATACATGCCAATAATTCCTAGACTACGGCTGGGGTTGACCTATGAGGAACTTATGTTTAAAGTGAACTATATCATCAGTCCTTGCTCCTTGGACTACTAGCTTGATATGCCCGTGATTGGTTTAGTGTTTGCGACGACTTATCAAGTTGCGTTGGCCTTCTTGTCCTGGGATGGTCCGTGCTTGTGCTTACCAATGAAGGCATCTGACACAAGCCCCGACCCTCCAATGTGATTGGTTTAGTGTTTACGACGACTTATCAAGTTGCGTTGGCCTTCTTGTCCTGGGATGATCCGTGCTTGTGCTTACCAATGAAGGCATCTGACACAACCCTTGGCCCTCCAATGAAGATATTGACGATGGCCCTCGTGGGGAACCGGGACCACTTCATACCGGTGAAGCTTACCGTTTCTAAATTATTTCGATGTAATTGCTCATTTGATTAGTCTAATTAAGGTTAATTATTGTGTTTGTAGGTGTGGATCAAGGATGGCTCTCCACTACCTCCCCCTCCGTACGCCTGGCGCAACTACAAGGACCAAAGCGTCAATGGTTGGGATGCTGCGTTTGAGTCGAGCTTTAGAGTGTTTCGAGGATACCGCACCAGATATAATTGTCCACCTAATCCTCCAGTTTAGTTGATTGACCTTAGTGATATTGGATATAAAAAACAACAACAAATGTAATATATGAGTACAAAAGTTTGCAAATGTATGATTTCCAAGTTTATAATTTCTAGCGTCTTCTATTGAAGTCATAGATGTACCTGATTCTGATTCTGATCATGAATATTTCAAAAACATTTGGGCCATACATACATATTGAATATCCTCTATGCACCCTAAACCCAAAAATATCATACAATACCCTATAATCTATAATACCCTAAGCCCTAAAACCCTAAACCCTAAACCCTATACCCTAAATCTCCCTCACAAAATCTCCTTCACAACCCTTCATGCGCCACAAAGGGGCGGATAGACTCGGGCACGCCATATCATGGCGCGCCAATTCTTGGCGCATGCTGGTCTGTGAGAGAGATTTGGATTGCCTTTTTTGGGTATAGGGTATAGGGTTTTAGGGTTTAGGATATTATAGATTATAGGGTAGTGTATGATATTTTTGGGTTTAGGGTGCATAAAGGATATTCAGTACGTATATATGGCCCGAATGTTTTAGGGATTCTTGTTCCAAACCCTAGTAGCGGCTAGCTCCATTCCTTCGCAGCTCTGTCTCTCTCAACGAATTCCCTGTGGATTTTGCTGAGCTCTCTCATAACCTTTAGATTTCTGGGTTTAGGGTTTAAGGTTTAACCCAAAAAAAGACAATCCAAATCTTAAAATGTAGCTCCATTCTTTCGCAGCTCCGTCTCTCTCAACGAATTCCCTTTAGTTATATCATATGATTATATTCTATAGTTATATCATATGATTATATTCAATAGTTACATCATATGTCGTATTCAATGAGTCAGGCTCCGGTGAAACGGATACTTACGGTGAAACGTGAGGAGGAATAAGAACCAACCATTTTGGGACAATGGAAGGATATGATGGATGTTCCATCATAGCAAATATACACCCTCTCATACTCAATCACACCCTATGGTCAATATATGATCATTGACTAGTCAATAGTCAACGGTCCGGTCAACGGGCAATATTGACCGCTGACCGGTCAAACTGACTTTTTTCTGTTTTTTTAAATGCACTTTTTTATTCTTGTTTTTTTTACACATTTTCATCATAAAATTATTTCTATAAAAATGAATAATTTCCTATTAAATTTGAACAATTATATATTAAAATTTGAACAATTTTTTTTGAACAATACATAAAGTTGAACAATTGTATCTGAAAAGTTAAACAATTGTATCTTAAAGCTGAACAATTTCATTTTTAAGGTTAGATGGCTGTTTCACTAAGCAAACATTAGTTTTTTTTTTCGAGCAAATTTTTTTTTCCCGGGCAAATTTTTTTCCTTCCTTTTTTCTTGTTTTCCTACACATTTTTATCATAAAATTATATTAAAAAAATTTGAACAATTCCCTATTAAACTTGAACAATTGTATGTTAAAAGTTGAACAATGTTTTTTAAATAATATATGAAGTTGAACAATTATACCAAAAAAGTTGAACAATTGTATTTTAAAGTTGGCCAATTTTTTTTTCGGAATAAAATATGTTTTTTTTTTAATTCTTGTTTTCCTACACGCTTTGCTCATAAAATTGTTTCTAAAAAATTGAACAATTCTCTCTTGAATTTGAAAAATTGTATCTTATAAGCTGAACAACCTTTTTAACAATATATAAAGTTGAACAAATGAACCAGAAAAGTTGAACAATTTAAATTGCATGAAAATTCAAACTTATAACAAAAGATAGATTGAACAGTTGTACATTAAAATTTTAACAATTGTCCAATAAACTAGAAGTTTTGTTTATAATGTACTATAAACATAATACAACTCAAAATGTTCAAAACATAAACCCTAAATCCTAAATGTGTAGTAAAATAAGAATAGTAAAGACGGAAAAAATGGCCTGCCCAAAAAAATTATTAAAAAAATGAAATTGTTCAACATTAAGATACAATTGTTCAAATTTATATACATAGTGAACACAGTTGTCTAACTATAAAAATGAAATTGTTCAACTTTAAGATACAATTGTTCAATTTTTCAGATACAATTGTTCAACTTTAATATTGTTCAAATTTTAACATATAATTGTTCAACTTTAAGAACTAATTGTTCATATTTTTTCATTAATAGTTTATAATGGAAACGTGTAGAAAAACAAAAATAAAAAACTGAAGTAAAAAAAAATATGGGTGTTGACCGGTCAACGGTCGGTCAACGTTGACTGTTGACCAGTCAACGTTGACCGTTGACCGGTCAATGCTGACCGTTGACCAGGATATGGTGTAGTAGGGTGTATGGTAATATTGAAATGAATAGCCTAGAATGCTCCTCATTTTTCACTCTAAGGGTGCTCTTCACATGAAGTTAATCCTGTATTCAATAGTTATATCTTTTAGTTCTTCTATTGAAGTCATAGATGTACCTGATTCTGATTCTGATCATGAATATTTCAAAAACATTCGGGCCATATATACATATTGAATATCCTCTATGCACCCTAAACCCAGAAATATCATACATTATACTATAATCTATGATACATTGATACCCTAAACCCAAAAACCAAATCTCCCTCACAGAAGACGGCACGCCTGAGGATGGCGCACAACAAAATGATAAAAATTGCCGCATTAAGGTTTATCATGGTTTAAGGGTTTAGGGTTTTGTGCGCCTCTTGAAGGCGTGCCGGTTGTGAGAGTGATTTGCAAGAATTTTTTGGGAGATTTGAGAGGATCTGCACGCCTCCAACTGGCTTGCCATGCGCCTATATATGGATATAGGCGCGCGGTGCGCTACATGGGGCGTGCTATACGCCTTCCTTTAGTGCATGAGTGTGAGGAAGATTTGGATTGTCTTTTTGGGGTATAGGGTTTAGGGTTTCATACATTATACTATAATGTATGATATTGAAGGGTTTAATCCACATAAAGGATATTGACTATGTATATATGGCCCTAAACTTGTAAAAATGTTTCGAAGAATTAAACTTCGGTTTGGATGTGAATGTAAAGAGAATTGCCCTTGCCTAGCTATTTTGGATAGAAGAAAATCAACTCTACCAAAAAACAACAATTCTAATCAATTTGGTATAACCAAAGTATATAACACTTAGTGTTTAAGGATAATCATATACGATATAACCATATAACTATAGGATATAACCATAGCATATAACTATAACATATAACTATATGATATAACTATACGATATAACCAAAATATATATCACTTATTATTTAACAATAGTATATCTCATACATTACACTTTATATAACCAAAGTACATACCACTTAGTGTTTAAGGATAACCTTATACGATATAACCATATACCTATAGGATATAACCATAGCATATACGATAACATATAACTGTAGGATATAACTATACGATATAACCAAAGTATATACCACTTATTATTTAACAATAGTATATATCATACATTACACTTTATATAACCAAAGTACATACCACTTAGTATATAACGAAACATTTTTACAAGTTTAGGGCCATATATACGTAGTCAATATCCTTTATGTGGCTTAAACCCTTCAATATCATACATTATAGTATAATGTATGAAACCCTAAACCCTATACCCCCAAAAGACAATCCAAATCTCCCTGACACTCATGCGCTAGAGAAAGGCGCATCGCACGCCCCGTGTAGCGCACCACGCGCCATATATATGTGCATAGCAAGCCAGATAAAAGCGTATGCCGCGTCTCATGGAGGCGTGCACTTTCCTTGGGGCGGAAATGTGGAAGTTATTTACGCGCCAGATAATGGCTTGCGATGCTCCTTTTTTGGGCGCATATTTCAGATGGAGATTTGTTTTGAATTTAGGGTATAGTGTTTAGGGTCTAGGGTGTGTATCATGTAGTTATTGGCAGTGGTTATATGATATGATTATATTCTATAGTTATATCATATGATTATATTCAATAGTTATATCCTATATTTATATCAGTACGAGCCAAAATAAAAGAAGTGTCGAAATATCAGTATGAGTCAAAATAAAAGAAGTGTCGAAATAAACTAATGACCATAGTTATATATGAAATGTCAGTACATACAAACATCCATAAATACAAAGATCGGACTAATCATCATCGCTAGAGTCATTCAACGATCTCTGTAGACGCTCAGCCACCTCCCGATCATGAGCCTCACGCTCATCCGCTTCCCGCTCAGCCGCAGTCCTCGAGGATGAATCGACCCCACTCCCCGGACCTTCCTCGTGCACAGAATCCCGAAACAACTGGGATGCACGCGGTGGGGCGGGGGCCATCGGTGGAGTCTGATCAGTCAACTGGTGAAACCATCGTTCGACCAGCGCAACGAAATCCGTAGGCCTACTCTCCGGCACCAAAATAAATCTACGCATCTCACTAGAAACTAACTGGCTCCGCTGTATTGATATAACAATACACATTAGAAGAAAAAAATAGATAACAACAAGAACTAAAAAAGTAAACACATTTATCTTACTGCAAGAGTGTCGACGGGAGGAGCTGGATGGACAGGCTCGGTCAGACGATCCTGCTTGAGGGACCTGGGATCCACGAGCACATGAGACACATCGTCCAGCCAGTCCAAGTAGTCATCAGTAACATCCCAAAATGACATCGCCAAATCCTTCACGTCCAGCTCGATGAGAGGTCTCGGATCGGCATCCCACACGCCTAAAATGTCCGACTCAAAGACCACCTCGTACTTTTGCAGCTCGAATGGTCGGACGCACTTAATGGGCCTAGGTGGCGCCTGCGGGATCCCATGTACATATCCGAATTGACTGAGGACGCGGTCCGGAAGGTATGGCTCATGCACATTAAGGCACTCTAGTATGCCTCGGAACCGCAAAGTGGCGTACAAGGGTGCATGGACGTCCAATCCGGGCCATGGGGTCCACCGTATCTGTAAGTAAAGAAGGAATATATAAACCATCTAAACTGAATGTACATTACATTATATAAAAAAGACGTAAAATTGAACCGTTATAAATTACCTCCTCGTATCGGATGCCATCTAGGATGCGGCATATGGCGACCAATTGCTTCGGATCACGTCCCTGGGGTGCCTCTTTGCCATCTCTCATGGTTGCCCGAGCGTTTGCCATCGCCTCCAAGTCCATCACATGATGTCCTTGGAAACAGAAAAATTATGCCCAAATCCAAGCCTGCAAAACAAGAATTAAAATTAGTAATTAAAACAATAATATGTTATAAACGAACCAGCAATAAAACTTACCCTCGGAAGGAGTCCACAACCGGCAATGCCCTGTGCCCCGCGATGGGAAACCTCTCCCAGGTTCCTGTACAGAACGGCTAGGACACCTGCTCCCCATGCATAGCATCTGGTGATCTTGTGCTCAAACATAAGCGACATCCACTTGTGCTTCACGACATTCGTCGACTTGTCTACCAGGACAGTCGTGCTGAGAAGAGTAAGCAGGTAGAAAGATGCAATCAGTCCCTCGTCCCTCTCGGGGGCCTGCATCATAGCTATTAGTCGGGTCTTGAGGAAACCCAACAAAATTCCGCCATTTCTGTACCACCGTGCAATGTCGGTCAGCTGGAGACCGAATGTAGTGGCAATGCTCTGCATGACCTCCCCGTCGTCCATCTCGGATGTCATGCTCCTCCCGTCAATGGGCAATCCGAGAATCTGATGCACATCGTGCAATGTGATCGTCATCTCCCCCCATGGGAAATGGAACGAGTTCGTCTCGGGATGCCATTGCTCGACAAATTACGAAATCAGGCAAGCGTCCATCTGCCCGTACTCAAGCGACCCTAGAGCAGTGATGCCGCTACATTGTGCTATCCCCCACCACGTATCTGGGCCCTCTATTGCGTGCTCCTCGAGAGTCCGATAGTGTGCCTTCCGGACGTGCACCTTCAGAACCTTTCTCGTATGAAACAAAAAATTAATTTTAGGGTATATAAATTAGGATAAATATGGAAAAATAAAATATGTAATGGTAAAAATAAAATACGTACCAAATCCTGCTCTGCCTGGCGGCACCTAAGTCCTCTAAGAGGAGCATCCCCGGCAGGTGCATCCTCGGCAACAACATCCTCCATAGGAGCATCCTCCACAGGAGACCGTCCTTCGCGTCCCCTCCCGCGTCCCCTACCCCGTGCCCTAGCCGGAGGGGCAACGGGATCAAGCGGTACAGTAGGAGCAGTCGGAGCAGCAACCGACTGGACATCGATCAGCTCCCATATCACGAATGCGATATGGGTCGGGTAACCAACAAGGAGGGTAGGTCTTCGTGGCCCTCCCGACATCCACGGAACGGTGCCTAAAATGGGACCCGCTGCAATATCTGGTGCAATAGTTGGTGCGGTCTCCGGTGCGGGAGCAGGATCCGGAACCGACTCTAAAACGTGGGGGGAGAGGCAACTGGGAGTGCGCCATCCCTCCCTAAATCCTCGGCCGTCAAAATAGCATCAAAAGACTCCATATAATCCCGATCCATGTCCTCCTCCTCCTCTTCATCATCATCATCATCCGACGGGAAACGAGTAGTCGTGACGTGGACGTCCTCCATAACCACATTACTGTGGGCGGGTGGCGAGGAAGGTTGTGCGGCGTCTAAAATCTCGCTATTAACGAGTGCCGCGCGCTGACGTGCCGACTCGGTCACACCACGTCTCCGCCTCGAACGTCGTTTCGGCGTCAGATTTCTCACCGACAACGAAGAAAAGAAATCTCGTACAACCTAAAATTACATATTATTAAAATACATTAGATTCATTTTATTAATTTCCTAATAACAATTTTACTACGTTTAATTTCATTCAAATAACTATTTGCTATTTGAAATTGTTATTAAATTCTAATTTATTCTAATTTCATTCAAATAACTATTTTTTCTAGTTTTTTTATAATTTCTCATAATGTATTCTAATGTATGCAATTTTATTATAATTTATACCATTTAATTTCGTACATAATTTATTCTAGTTTATGCATTATTTTATAATTTACGCTATTTTATGCAAATTTATTCTAATTTATTCTAATTTGTTCTATTTTATGCAAATTAGTTCTAATTTGTTCTATTTTATATAAATTAGTTCTAATTAGTTCTATTTTGTAGAAATTGTTCTAATTTCTCAACCAAATCAAATCCCTAAACTAATTACAAATCTAAATATAAACTATAAGTATGCGTTATTAAATAAAAATAATTTAGGAATTAGAAAATTACATATCGTTTGGCTTCCCCATCTACGCGTAACTAGTGGCGTCTCAAGATCGTCTGCTCCCGGTACAGTAGTCGTGGTATCGTTGACGACCGAACTAGCTGGCGTGCCTCGAACTTGTGCCCCAGGTCGGGTCCAGAATTCGCCCGGTAATACGATCTTGCCTCCCCTTCCGCGAAGTCTGCCTCCGCCCTGGTAAACCCGCACCTCCTGCGCACTTTCCTCCTCCATGGCACCATCGCCCTCCACCACCGCCTCATTTGGGCCGCCACCTCCAACCACCACATCCACCACCACCGCCACTGCTGCCCCGCCGTCTCCACCTCCAACCAGGCCACCGCCACTGGCAGCCATCTCATCGTCGTCGTTCACCGTTTCTGTTGCCGCCTCCACCGGAACTTCGGCGCCACCACTACCGGCAACCATCTCGTCGCCGCCGCCGGGATCCCTTTTTCGTAGCCGCCACCTCCAGAACTTCGGCGCTACCACCACCGGCAGCCATCTCCGCGCCGCCGCCACCGGAAATTCGGCCCCACCATCACCCGGTACTTCGCCGCCACCGTCCATCGCGCATGTGATAATCGAAGAGGAGGAGGGAGTCGCGCGTCGCGAAGAGGAAGAAGAAGATGCGCTGGGCTGGGCGCGCGGGCGATTTTAACCTAAAACGCACACGCCCAATTTTGGCACATGAGTGTCTGGGTTGGGCCGCATCCCACTGGGCCATTTAAAGGCCCAGTTCAACTCGTATGCCACATTTTGGCGTGTAAGTGATTATACGCTATAATTTAGCGTGCGAACTTTAATCCATTTTTGCCAAACAATACCCATCTACCTGCACACTTATTTTTGGCGCATCAAACTGTATGCGAAAAGTAAAAAAAAATGCGTGTATGTAGGATCTCCCATGTATTATTACAAAGAACAAAAATGCCGGAGTATTTTTCAAAAATGAAACAGCCCCAATACAACGCGCCAGCCATCGCCTCCTCTGGCTTCTTCCCCAAATCCTCTTCTCCATAGCCGAAAAAAACCCTAGAAAAACTCAGAACCCCAAGCGCTAGTGCTCCTTCCATGGATCCTCGACCAAGCCTCCTGGAGCAGCCCATATCCCCAAACCCAAACATACTAAAGGAAGCCAACCATATTTTAGATCGGGAAATCTAGGAAGACAAGCAAAAGCAACCTCATCCCAAAATGATAAATCTAGGCCCCGACGAGGTATCCAGACTTTTCTGGGTAGAAGGCAACCTCCAGTGGCGAAACTAAGGAGGAGAGCAGAAGATCTGTACGGATTTAGGCCAAACACCGCTCACCCTCTCAATCTAGGGTTTCACACCTCAAATCGATGGCGAACAAGGAAGATGAAGAGGCGATTGAGCTCCTCGGGACGAGTACCTGAGACTCCAAGAGGCACTCTCAAGCTACGCATCAAGATCCACCTCTCTAATGCAAGGCGGAGGATTCGAGGACCTAACAACACGTCACTAGCTACCAAGAACATAAAACCCCGAGAGATTGATGAAATTCCCAGGTTCCATCCTTCCAACTCGACTCTATTTTCTGCGATTTGCTCTAGAAACCATGTTATCCCTCTCATTAATCAACTCTATATAAACCAACATGCTACATGTTGTTTTATCACAACAAGTCTTCTGAATCTCTCTAAAAACAAAGTAAACACATCTAGGCTCTTAAAGCCGTGTAAATCTCGGGTTAGCTCTCTTAACAATTCTGATGAAACCACAGTGGTTATGGATAAGAGGAATAAAACTTTCACTGAGACTATGTGCTCCCATTCGAGTGCATCCAATACTAAGAATGCTAACAACAATCCTACCAATTCCTCTGGGCTCGCTCCCACACCAACTCAGTTAAGAAACACTTCAACTAAAGAAGCCCCAATCCGAGTGCATCTTTGTCATGCCTTCATGAATTATCATGTGTCATTGAAATTTATTAATGTTTACCCTTATACAAGATTTGTACTAACAAAGCAAACTATGATTTGTAGATGTAATAACACTAAACTACTGGTAAGGATGATTATCATGACAAAAAATTCTGACAAAATAATAAACAATATCAAAATACAAACAGAAAAGGTCAATAATCATAGCACTCCTAAAAATATTATTTTTTATGATACCTTAAGGAAAAAAGTTTCGAATAGTATTAGAAAAGATAACAATAACTACCATATGATGAAAAATAAAAAAAGATCTAAGTCTTGGGATTGCTATTCGTTGGCTTTATTTCCCATCATATTTAAATTCTAACTCCTGTACAACTCATTCACAAAGTCTAATCCACACTAATAACCTTCTAATAAGATTCACAAAGCCTTGTCATTCCCTGAATAAACCCTTGATCTGTTTGAGTGTGCTCTGTGTGGATATGGAGAAAAGGAAGGTAACCTTTGCTGATGCTCGTTGTATTAACCCCAACACTCCCATTGTTAAGAACAGTTACACTGTTTTTACCAACAGTCCTGGGCTCACTCCCACACAACAAAACTTACCAAAATGCTCGGCTGAAAAAGCCACAACAAACCAAGGATCTGCACCACCCCCTATCATCAAAGAAGTCTTATGGCATGAATATAATTACCATTGTGTGAAATCTTGGCACTTATGGATTATGGTTTGGTTTAAAGTGCTGAACTATGAAAGTGTAACCACCAAACCTATGACTTTACCGGAATCCAAATTCTTGGATAACTCAGAAACAAGTGAATTAGCTCAACTTATTCATAATTTGCATCCATGGCAAAACACTAACATCACAGGAAGTCAACAAATGAACTCTTATAAGTCATATAGCACTGTCACCAAAGGAGCCTCTTGGAATGATTTTTTTTGGTCAAAGTATAGATACATGGTATACTTGGTTTGTCTTCTGTCATAAACCGCATGACTACAAATCTTTAACCAATAAACCTATGAACTGGTAGAAACCAGGAAACCAAGACAACTCAAAAGCAAAAGACAATGCACAACTCTTACATAGCATAAATAATACTATTATAAATTCCAACCAAATTAGGCCATGTCCTTACCCCCGAAAGATCACTAATACTAGGACCTCCTGGACTGGAAAAAGTCAGCAACTGATAAATAAGTGGACCTTATGGACTATAACCTGTTATTATTAGCGAACCCATATAATTCTAACCAACAATACTATGACTATGCAGGAACCAAGGGAACTGGACAAGTCAGAGTCTGGAAACAGAACACTACAAACCAAAAGAACACTTCCCAGCAACCAATGCCAAGGAAAGCTTCTCAACAAAGGAAAGCTGGCTTTCACCAAAAGAAGTAAGAAGGTCAACAACAACAACTTCATACAAAAAGCAAATTGTATCATGTTTTTTTTTTCTATAAGTGCCGCAGTCCATATAGGGCTAACAAAGGCCAATGTAATTACCTATTTCCCATGTACAAACAAACAGACTATATTGCAGATTCCACACAAGGAACTTGGACAGGAGCGGACTACACCGACCCCAACTTTAATAATATATTCTTTCATACAACTGGTTCCAAAAACATAAATAAAGAGCTACTACAAAAGCAGTAAGGCTAACATGCCAAGGAAAAACCGCTTGCTCGGTGTGCGTGAGAACTCAAAAAATCATACAAACCAGAGTAAAGGAATATCCCATATAAATATAAATGGGACAGTTGTCCACCTTAGAAGCTCTATGTTGGTGACCAACTCCACAATTAAACCCAACCCAACTCTGAACACAAAATACTATGAGAACCACTCGAGAATAACAAAGATTAGTACAATTCTGAATAAAGGGGACATACCAAAGATTAACCAATATCGAATGATTGACTTAGACAACTATTTGAATAAGCTAATAAAGACTAATAATAAATCTAGTACCCCCCAACAAACGGCCGAGAATCAAAATTTTAGCTCGATAATTAGTACAGACATAGCTAATTATCCACCCCCAGATAGTTACCAATGAAGATATGCCTATGGAACATTAGAGAAATGGATAGAAAAAAAACATTAGAGAAATGGATAGAAAAAATGTCTGAACTAACATAGATACCTTTTGCAAAATTAACTATATCCAAATGTTGGCACTTGTCAAAACCAAATCAGATAAAATACCATGCGATAAAAGATGGAAAAAAACTGGCTTCGACAACATTGCAGTTTCCTAGACAATGGGCCTAGCCGGGGGGGGGGGGGGGGGGGGGGGTATTGTACTTTGGAAAGAACACCAACTTAAAAACGAATCAATCCAACTAAATACTATAGATCAACGTTTTATAAGTTTTGACTTCAAAGACTTTGCAAATGACAAAGAAAGTCTAATTATCTTTGTGTATGCACCCTCCAAGAAAAAGATAAGCCAGAATTTGGTCTAACCTTCAAAATTATATCTTAACAACAAACAAACCATGTATTATTATAGGTGATCTAAATGAGATACAAAACTTACAAGAAAAGAATGGAGGCAGAACCCCAAACTATAGTAGATTTGAACGCCTAAACAATTTTAAAAATAAATGTGATTTCCTCGATAAACCAACAACAAGTAACCCTTTTACATGGCGTAGATCCAGAAACGCACAGGATAACACATTAGAGAAGCTTGACAGAGTACTAATTAACGACCAAATCCTACAATGGTACCCCAATCTGGTTGCACATAACCATGCCTTTACTTCGTCCGACCACTGTCCCATATCACTTGACATTTCCAATTCAATAAATAAAATAGCACAACCTTTCAAATTTGAAATGATGTGGACCAAAAGAAATGATGGGGGGGTATTGTACTTTGGAAAGAACACCAACTTAAAAACGAATCAATCCAACTAAATACTATAGATCAACGTTTTATAAGTTTTGACTTCAAAGACTTTGCAAATGACAAAGAAAGTCTAATTATCTTTGTGTATGCACCCTCCAAGAAAAAGATAAGCCAGAATTTGGTCTAACCTTCAAAATTATATCTTAACAACAAACAAACCATGTATTATTATAGGTGATCTAAATGAGATACAAAACTTACAAGAAAAGAATGGAGGCAGAACCCCAAACTATAGTAGATTTGAACGCCTAAACAATTTTAAAAATAAATGTGATTTCCTCGATAAACCAACAACAAGTAACCCTTTTACATGGCGTAGATCCAGAAACGCACAGGATAACACATTAGAGAAGCTTGACAGAGTACTAATTAACGACCAAATCCTACAATGGTACCCCAATCTGGTTGCACATAACCATGCCTTTACTTCGTCCGACCACTGTCCCATATCACTTGACATTTCCAATTCAATAAATAAAATAGCACAACCTTTCAAATTTGAAATGATGTGGACCAAAAGAAAGGACCTAACAAATTTAGTGAAACAAACATGGCGAAGTAATTTTGTAGGTACGCATATGTATGTACTTACAAAAAAAACACAACTACTAAAAACAAAAATAAAAGAAAGGAATAAGACTCGATTTAGAAATATATTTGAACAATTGAAGAGGATGGAAGAAGAATTATCAAAATTGCAAGAGTGTATGCTCTCAAACTTAAACCAAGCAAAACAAAAAAAACAGGACAATTTAACTAGGACAAAAGAATGTCTCCTATCTTTCCAACAAAAATAGTGGGGCCAAAGAGCTAAATACAAGCATATAGTATCAACAGACACAAATAGTAAGTATTTTCACCGAATAGCCATAGGAAGAAGAAACCAGAAAAACATCAAACAAATCAAAAGCATAGAAGGTACACTTATCATTGGACATGAAAATGTAAACAAATAAATACAGAAAGAATTCGATTTTTTTTAAAAAAAACAACACAAACCAAAGAAAAATACAAGAGATTCTAAACGTAATACAAGCAGAAGTGAACCAGGAAGATAATGACCACCTCACAAAATCTGTAACCAATGAAGAAATCAAAAAAGCACTTGAGAGAATAAAAGAAGACAAATCACCAGGTCCGGATGGTAAGAGCAACGACTGACGCAACCAACTCCTTAGGGATAAAAATCAATAGACAAGGTACAAAAATACCATTACTTGCCTTTGCTGAAGACATCATTATCTTCTCATCCACTAAACAAACAGTCTGCAATAAGGTAAAGAGAATTATTTATGACTACTGTGAAGTATCAGGGCAACTAGTAAACTTCCCTAAGTCAGCATTCCAAGTTACAAAAAACACCAACCAAACGACTATATTACAAATTCAACAAATCTTTAATGTAGTACCTACCAATGGTCTTGATAAGTACCTAGGATGCCCCATCATTAATGAGAGGGTAACTAATACCATCTTTCAACCGCTAATCGACAAAATAACAAAACAACGAACCAAATGGAAGGCTAACACTCTATCACAAGAAGGTAGAAAAGTCCTCATTAAGGCAACCTTGTCGGCCCAACCAAGCTATATCATGCAAAATTTCATGCTAGCAACTAACACCCACAAGAAACTCGATACTATCAACCGATGTTTCTTCTGGAATAAGGATAATAAACACAAACACCTAATAGGATGGAATCAGATCTGTAAACCAACCAATAAAGGAGGATTATGAATCAGGAAAAGCAAAGATATGAACAAAGCACTCCAAATGAAACTAATATGGAAATTACTCACCGAACCCTCCAATATATGGATAAAGATCATCCAGGAAAAATACCTAAAAACAAAATCAATATTAGAATATGAAAGGAAAAAGAACACAAACTACTCTTGACAATGGAGTAACCTAACCAAACTAATACCAGAATTCAAAACTGGACTACAATGGGAAATAGGAAACGGTAGATCCATTAATTTTTGGCACGATAACTGGCTTCCTATAGGGAAACTAGCCCATCTAGCAAGAGATAAAAATCTCATAAATACCTCTGAAACAATAGACCGTTATATAAACCAAGATAGAACTTGGAAAATAGAGGAACTGAGAACGCACTTCGACCAAGATACAATCACTACTATCATGAACAAAATGTTACCAAACAATGTCTTCGAAGGCAGACTGTACTGGAAACACAACCGAAATTGTTGGTTTTCTACCAAAAGTGCTATAAATATGATTTACGAAAATAAAGGACTCTCGGAAACAAATGCTAACTGGATCTGACAACTTGATATCCCACCCAAAATAAAACACTTCATATGGAAGGTAAGTAAAAATGGATTATCAACCAAAGAAAAACTCTACGAAAGACATGTACCTGTTCCACTAATTCACTTCTTGCTCAAATGCCCGCACACCAAACAGATCATACGAAGTATTGACCCACAAATTGAACAACAAATCAACAATATTGACACAGATAACAAAGACCTAACCCAAATACTAAATGAAATCATGGATAAAACCAATTTAAAGGAAATGGAAACCCTTTCGATATGTTGGTAGAGCCTGTGGTACCAAAGAAATCTTACAACTTTCGAAGATCAAAATAAAAACACTATGCCTAATCTCTCCAACTTCATACAACTACAACGCCAAAACTGGAAAAAGGCCAAAACAGATATAATGGAAAAAACAAAAACTACAAGACATGCAACAAGAAGAAAAAGAAAGAACATTCAATGGACAAAACCTCCCATTAATGTCTACAAACTAAACTCAAATGCATCAAAAAGTACACATGAACTAGCAACAGACAGATACATCATTAGGGACCATGAAGGCCGACCAATTACTATGACTAATGGTGCCCTGGGGAATATCTCCCCGATACTAGTGGAAGTAAGTCTCGATGCGGCTTGGCATTCAAGATGCAATTCAGCTAGGGATCTCAGATATCGAGATCGAAGGCAATAACCTGTGCCTAATTAATGCCTTAAACGGCAAATGGGACTGCCCGTGGGAAATTGAGCTCATAGTTTCAGATATATTACTCGACTTACGACAATTCTCATCATGTCGCATTTCCCACATTTTCCGAAAAATTAATATTGTGGCCGACTTTATAGCAAAACTTTACCACATAGCAATTTTACCAGATAGTACAATAATTTCAGATCTTAATGATTTCATCCGCAAAGATACTCTAAGGCGGAAGATAGATTTGCTACTAATTCCTTTCCTAATCAAAAATAAATAAATAACAGTCATCACCATTCTTTTTCTTTCTAGCCCTTTTCTTCCACCCACCATAACCCCACTTCTTCTTCTCTGGATTCATATCCTTAATTTCCCACTACATCTACATGGCGTCGTTTTCAAGCCTTTTCCCAAGACTTGCATTCTAAGCTTTCTCAGTGTTCAGATTTTTCAGATATTTCTCAACCATCTTCTTACACCGTACTTTGATAATATATAAAATTTGGAAGCTATTTAGAGCATCTTTAACCCTGATATTAGGAGTATCATTTATTTAAAAAAAAAAAAAAGTAAAATAAAGTGTCAGAAAATTGTGAGAATCAAAAATATAATTAGATGAGAGTCTCATACAGTTGATATCCATACTGACAAGTATCATTGTACATTTCTTCTAACTCAATGACATGTGCCTTTATTTGTAAGGTCAAAAATATCTTCAGCCAAAGCAAAAAAATAAAAGAAATAATTTAGATATGTATATATGATTTTTGATATTATTTAATAATGTAAAAAAAAGATATGATATTTTAAAGGATATCACCATTATGAAATAAAAGTATTATAAAATAATATGAAAGAGAGAGAAATGAAAAAAATATGTTATGATATTCAAAATAAATATTATATTGAGGATGCTCTTAGTGATTTGGATCTGGGGGCACAAATTCTTGCTTAAAAGTCGTGGTTGTTACTGTAATTTGTCTGAATCGTTTAATGCTCTAAAGGGAAATTTCAACTCTGCCTATTTCTCTTCTCCTTGTTGACTGTAAGAACTTGGGAAGCTTAAAGAACTGTGTTGCTTCTTAGTTTGCGCACGTTACGGAACAACAAGCAATTCATCATTGCCCTGAATTAAAAGGCAGCGTATTGGAATTACATTTCCATCACAATCTTTGCTTTGCCCCATTTTGCGGCTACGTTACCCACTACCCTGAGGTTTCTGGTAAGGTTGGATAATTGCGTTTTTTTTTTTTTTTTTTTTTTGCCTGCTTGTATTGGCTTTTCGGTGCTGCGGATTTTAGTTTTTGGTCGCGCCTGACCTAGTCTTCTGATCCGGTATTGTCCAATTTCGTAGCAGATGGTGCCTGGATTGTGCTGGATTTTGTGACTTTAGGGTTTTTCCCCCATGGAAGATCGAGAATGGGTTTTGTTTCCTAGCAGATGGACGGTTTGGTCCAATTGATGAATTATCTTCAGATTTGTTGCTTTTGTTGATCTCTGAGAGCTGTTCGATGGAGATGCACTTTAGACTTAGTATGGTGAGCAACAATCTGTTCTAGGGTTTCTGCTGCTGTGGCGCTGCTTTAGTTACTAAGTTTGGAAGCCCGTGCTTTTATATCCAAATTGGAGCTTTGTTTGAGCTGAATGGCTATGAGGAAGCATGCCAATCCGCATGCTAGCAGAGTCTTTAGTGATAGGAAATGGATGATCCCTTTCTTCGCGAGTTTATTGGTCTTCCTTACTCTTATTTTAGCTGCTAATTTTGGAGTACATGTACCCACCTATGATGAGTATGAGGATGATGGCTTAGAGGTTGACGACTTGCCCTTTGCGAAATCTGAGGAAACAACTGGAAACTTTGTTGAATCAGATATAAAAAGATCGTTGGAGTGGAGCACAGAGTTTCAAATGGAAGCACCTAGGTTAGCTTACCTTATATCAGGTACAAAAGGTGATAGCCATAGAATGATGAGGGTCTTGCAGGCAGTATATCATCCGAGGAACCAGTATATATTGCACCTGGATCTTGAGGCTCCGCCTAGGGAGAGGATCGATTTGACTCTGTCTGTGAAGGGTGATCCAACATTCCGTGAGGTGGAGAATGTGCGAGTTATGGCAAAATCCAATTTGGTCACTTATAAAGGCCCAACTATGATCGCTTCTACCCTACAAGCTATTTCGATTCTATTGAAGGAGAGCCCTGACTGGGATTGGTTCATAAATCTCAGTGCTTCAGATTATCCACTCATGACACAAGATGGTTAGTATCAGCTGTATGTCAACTTATTAAAATTAATGATTGATTTTGTACTTATTTGTATCTGTTTCTCTACATGTTTTTGGCCTTCTTGCATGGTTTATCTTTGTCTCTTATTAATTTGACCTCAGTTCAGGAGTCATTGATTTTTGTTCCCTTGTTGAATCGCTTTGAATTATCTGATATGGTTGAATCTCTTTGATTTTTGTTCTCTGTACTATTTTGATCTGACTATCTCTACATTGACCCTGAATGTTTCATCATCTGCTTCTCTACTAGAATCAATACAATATACTTTTAGGAGCTTATATTTTTATCTGTAGTAAATACTAGAGGAGAAACCTGACACTCAGAACGATTGCAACATATGCAGAATAGGCAGAACAAGGTGATACTTCCCCATACCAAATGTTTATGAGGAAAACCCTAATGCAAAACTTCTTAGAGCCACTTAAAATGGCACTTTGCAGAAGTTCAATAGTTTGAGGTGATCTTTGTATGTTTTTGGTTTCTTTCTATCATTTGGCTGGTCTTGTCAAGGGTGATTATGCATACCATTTTTCATTTTGCTGACTATGTATTCTGATAAGAATGCTGACCAAACTGACCAAATATAGTGCTGCTAAGCTTCCTTGGCATTTGAAATTCTAATGAATGGGGATTCTCCATTGACCATTTAGGCTTTTGCACGGCAGGTTGTAAAATTTACAGTATAATTTGCCTCCTGTCGAAGAAAATTGACCTGCTTCCATAATTGTGTTAATAAGCCATACGCTTCTTGAGTCTTGACAGGCTCAACATGTTTGCTTAGTAGAGAAGAATTAGAAGCATCTAATACTTGTTCAACATTACTATTTTATGCATTTCATGATATTGAAAACTCAACTGAAAACATCTAATGCTGCTTTCCTAGGCTTATTATTTCAATTTTTATTTCTCTGTGCAGATATACTTCATGTTTTCTCAAATTTGTCTAGGAGTCTCAATTTCATTGAACATGCTCAGATGGTTGCTGGGTGGAAACTGTAAGTACAAATAGCTTCTGCAGGCATGCTTCTGTACAAACTGAATATGACCAAACTAAATTCATATGCTTTTACAGCAACCAACGGGCAAGGTCCATCATCATTGACCCTGGTCTTTATCTATCCAAGAAATCAGATCTTGCTTTGACCACCCAGCGTCGATCCCTGCCTACTGCTTTTAAGCTGTTTACAGGTGAGCTCACTAGATTATTTTGTATGATCTTCAGAGTAATGACATCTTATACACAAGTGTGAATTGTTTTGTCAATGCTAGAATGTAGAAAAGTTTTTTCAAGGACTACAATTACATTCAGGGGCTGGTATAAAATGAATGTCAGAAGTTTCTTATTCATGCTGGAGCTTGTTTATGGCATATATTTCTAATTTTATAACTACTTTATTCTATTAGGAAACTTGGAGGGATTATATCTTTTAGATTTGCATCCTAAATCATAAGGAGTATAATGCCCTGAATTCTGTTGAAGCCAAGGGCGACTCTTGATGTTGTGAATTACCGCAAACTTTACATGCTCAGTGGAAAAGGCAAACAAGTCTCTTAGATTTTGTTAATTGATTCTTGTACTTCTTTCCTGAGTAGAGATTGTATGATGTCAGCTTCCTTGCTCATGAACACTTCACATTAATCAGACAATAGTTGACTTGGCCACTATCCTCCCTAGAAAGTTATATTTTTAATGATATTATATCATCCCAGGTAGGAAATTCTTATAGGTTATAATTGTCTTGTATGGTTCCAGAATAACTCAACTGAACTGAGATGTAGAAAATATATAGGATTAGAAATGATTGTGAGGTAAAACTTATATGGTCAAGGATTTGTTCTGTTATATCACAAACATGTATAAATATTTTATTAATGGCTACGACATTGGATCTCAATGAATGATGCAGAAAGATTGATATCCTATGCACTAACAAAAAGCTGGGTAAAACTCTAGCATCTCAGTCAATGAAAAAAGCCAATATGTCATGAAAGATTCAAAAGCAAGGTTAACCCTTCTAGCATTTCAGTGAAGACTATGGGTTTTGCCGTTTTGGACTTGACTTTTGATATCATATTACGAGGTTTTGAGTTTAATTACCTCGGTACAATGGGTTTGGTTCTTTCAAAATATAATCGGATTTTGATTGTTGCCAAGAGTCCACAATTTCTCTATTTTTTTTTCCTAACTGAATGTTGTCCTTTGTTTTTCCTATAATTGGAATGTTTTGATGAAAATGGTATTGCTTAGCACATCAGTTATGAAGTGCAGCTAGCCCAGTGTGCTTCTTTTTCTGGACTGGAGACACTGGTGCTAATAAACCAATTAAACATGTCTCTCTCTTGCAATTTCTCTTTGCCCTCTTCTTCCAGTTAGCTACCAGTTCTTGTTCATTTGATGACATCTCTATAAAGGAAAGTTTGAATACTCATAGGTGAAGTAGTTTTGTGTTGTTTTCAGGGTCAGCATGGGTGTTGTTAACTCGATCCTTCGTGGAGTACTGCATATGGGGATGGGACAACTTCCCTAGGACCGTCCTAATGTACTACACAAACTTCATGTCTTCTCCTGAAAGTTACTTCCACACAGTGATGTGCAACAAAGAGGAGTACCGCAGCACCGCCATAGGCCACGATCTCCACTACATCGCATGGGACACTCCTCCGAAGCAGCATCCCCGCGTGTTGTCAATCAAGGACTTGGACAAGATGGTCGAAAGCGGTGCCGTGTTCGCCAGGAAATTCGCAAAGGAAGACCCTGTGTTGGACAAGATTGACAAAGAGCTTCTGGGCCGTTCGAAGCGGTTTTCCCCGGGTGCTTGGTGTGTGGGTACTTCGGATGATCCCTGCTCTGTACGGGGAAACGATTCTGTGTTCCGCCCAGGCCTTGGCTCCAACAGACTACAAGGACTAATGCAAACTTTGCTTGCTGGCGAGTTCAGGAGTAAGCAGTGTTCACTGCCCAGCTGAAGTCATATACGCAAATTTTGGTCAATTATCAAGTGTATAGACGTTCGTTTTAGGACTCACTCCGCCAAGAAATGTGGTATCGTAAATCTGGCTTTGTTGAATGTTGAAGAGCGACAAAATGGCATGGATGAAGAATCTAAGCTTTGATGCGTTTGCTTGTATGTATAATATTAGCAATTGACACAAATGGCTTTACTTGATGATATGCATTACATAAGTAGAAGATTTGACATCCTTGCCAATGTTAATCAAGATCATTATGAGGGAAGTATCAGCTCTCTTTGCCCAGCCGGCATTGCTGGATAGTACATAGAGTCCGGCAATTCCGTCTTGTAACAGGACAACTGTAGACATCAATCTTCCCCTACCTCAATTGTTGTAGAAAACAAGGTCCAATAAGAAAAAAGTCTCTCTCATGTACTAGTCCTGACTTGGCCATTTCAATCTCGAATTCAAAGTTTCTAAATCACAAGCTGCCATTGTTTCCCTTGGCCTTTCGTCTGAGTTTTGATCACGGATTATAAAACAACAATCTCAATTCAGCCATGATGTTGATACACAATTCTTAATTAAACAAACAATGGATCCAGTCCTTATTGTTCATCTTCATCCTACTGAATTACAGCTTTTCATTAATTTCAACTCCACATAAAAATAAAGGGTTTATCCATCAAATTATCAGAAACAAGGCCTAAAATAACAATCAATTACCTCTTTAAAACCCTAAGTCGACGTCTTGATAAGTTTTAGGGTATCCATCGTACTCCAATTTCACCCCCAACCTCGCGCAAACCGCTCTGAACTTCAACCTCAAGCTCGCCTTCATCTCATCAATGCTATCGCTCTCCGGATCCTGAACCGGGTAACTCTCCAATAGCTCGCTCATCTGATGGATACTCTTCTGGACCCGGGTCGAGAAGCAAGCCGGGTCGACCCGGATCGCAGATAGCCATACGTCGACGAGGCCCTTGTAAAACCCTAGCTCTTCGCCCAGCTCGAAGCCGTGCTTGAGGCCCACCTCGTATCCGTCTCGCTTCCCCGAAACGGCGCCGTCTCGGTACCCGTCGGCATAGCCCTCGTCGTAGTGGCTGGTCTCTAAGGTCAGAGAAGACTCGAGGATGTCTGCCACAACTTCGGAGCCGTTGATTTGAGTTTTATCCATGGCGGAATCAATGAGAAGACGAAACAACCACGAATGACGGGGTACGTAGATCAGATTTATGTGAAACGGGTGAATCGGATCGGGGGTCGGAACCCGGAATGATATAAATGTGCGTTAGCCGGGACTGAACCCGGTTTAACACCGGTCTAGTTTCGGGCCCGCCTAATATTCGAGTAACGCACCTATAATAATAAGAGTGACCCCAATAAAAGCCCTTCCTCATTTTCACCTTCTTGATTCGAGCCTCCGACTACTCTTCTCTCTCCCCACTCCCTCGAAATCTCAATACTCCATGGCAGCTCGCACTTTAGCTGCCGCGACGGCTCGCCAAGCCACCAGCCTTGGCCGGATCTCCTCCTCGCAGCCTTCGGCTTACCTAATCCCTCGCCGTGGCCTCGCCGGCGCCGCTGGTATACCTTTTCTCTTCATTTATCTAATGCGTCTATCCTTTCAGATTTCGGATTTTCTGATCTTTTTTGTGTTGAGATCTGAGTTTTGATTGCCCTTTTCCTCGCTTTGAAATTGCTTCTGATATCTGTGGTCTACGGTATCGCCAGATTGCTTTTGAGTTCCCGATTCTGATTGCAATGCGAGCTTATTGTTGTTATCGAATCCGAATCTCAGTTGTAATTGATTTCCCCCCAAACGTGCCCTTATTCTGTAGGCTAGATTTGGGAAGGAATAAGGAGTTGGACGTAGTCAGGAACTCAGGATTTGGTTTTTCTAGCTGTTCTTGGATTATCTACGTCATTGATCTGCTTGACTTCGTTCTAGCTGGGAAGAAACTTGAAAATGAATGCTATTACTATTGGAAAATTTTATGGGCAATCGCTTAGAGGAGACCTAGAGTCTCCCATCCCCCCTTTGAGAACTATAATTAAAAGAAAGGGCTTCTAGCTTGCAAGGGATTATTCGTTCTATCTATGTATTATTTTTGTGAAGCTCAATATTCCCTATCTCCCTTTTTCTTCTGAAGAACTAGATATGCTGTCTAATCCTCAAATGAGAGCTATGTTTTGAGTATTGTATTTCCTTGCTATGTTGGCTATTGTTAAGATGTCATCCTGTACTAATATTAGTAACATATAGGAACAAATCCCTGTTTTTACAATTATACAAATTTATAAATCTAGAAAGTGCTGGGAGGAACATGCTGCAAACTTTGAGGTATCAGAATGCAGTTTTCTCTATAAGTACTTTAAGTTAATTTTGCTTTCGAATTTGGATAAAAGAAACCCATGTCTGAAAGAATGTCATATGATGATATTAAGTTATCAACAGATATGTTATAAGGAGCAGCTCTGTTGAATAGTTCAAGGAACTCGTGCGGACAAAGACCTAGATAGCCACTAGATGAATAATTGCACATTGTACATAAAGATCCACCCTTTTCAGTAACAAATCATAATATCTGATTTCATTTAATTTTAATATAGTTTCTTAGTCTCTTGACTTAATAATTGGATTTTTGGATCATTACAGATCATCACGGGCCACCAAAAGTTAACTGCTGGCAAGACCCAACGAGTCCATCAAAGTGGAAGGAAGAGCACGTAAGTTCTTATGCATAATGCAATTTGTATGGACCATATATCTTACGGTACATTGATCTTTTTGTTAGGTGTCATCAAAACTAGTTGATATTTTAGAAAGGTCCCGATTACAGCATCCTCAATATTAGTGTCAGAAGATTGCTGAGGGCTAAATAAAGAATAAAATGGTTTTAAACATATACATCTAATAACTAAGAATACATAATGCAGCAGCTAGCATATTTTTAGATGGAATTTACCGTTTCTCAATGCTGAATGGTCTGACTTTGTAACCTGTTAGCTGTCTTTGCATTGAGCTATAGTTCCTTTTAGTTGTTGTTCTGCTGATAAATTGTGGACATTGCTAAAAACCTAGAGTGCCTGATTTATGTACACTGGAACAACAAAAGTTATTGCCCGTCCTTCTTATAGAGAACAAAAGATGAATAACAAGACGCCTTCACAAAAAGTGTACTTCATTCTTCTTATATGAAATTAGTCTAGGACGGTGAATGAAAAGGCGCACTCCAGGCGCGCCTAGGCGCACCCGGCCCAGGCCAGAACCTGGCTAGCCTCAGGCGTGCCCAGAGTGGCTGGGCGCATCTCAGGCGCCCTAGGCGCACCTTGGAGTTAGGGTAGCGCCTCTCAGTTTCCAGTAGTTTATTCTGATATTTTGAGATCTTTGTTATTTTTTTAAATAAAAAAAGATTTCGTGATATATCCAAATAACTGATTTCCTTATTTATCTCTTAAGTAATATTTTCTCTTCCTTAATTACTCTAAAAAATCAAACGTTTATTATCTTCCTCCTATGCCATTATTCCGGTGCTATTTGTAATCTTTTCTTTCCCTCTATAAACCCCTAAAACACGTCCCAAAATAATAAATCGTCTCTTTCCCCCTCCTCTGCTGGTTCCTCTGTTTTGCAGCATCTTCTTCCAGCCAGGTTCGTGACGGTTTCATTACTTTTTACTCATTCCATTCACTCTTTAAGCTTTATGCTTTCGGTTTCATTACTTTTTATGCTTTAAAATTGGTTTTCTTATGCTTTAAACTTATTTTCCTACTTGTTTAGTAGTTTAGACTTGATTTTATAACATTATGATGCTTTAAACTTCGTTTTTTTTCATTATAAACATGTTTTTATGATTTTATAGCATTCTGCCACTGAACTTAGTCCTTTTCTACAATAGTGTGGCTAGGCGCGCGCCTAGCGCCTCTCAGGCGCGCCTAGGCTCCAGGGAGCCCCAGCGCCTGAGTGCGCCTAGTGATTTTTTAATCACTGGTCTAGGAGAGGGGTGAATGCAAAGGATGAAATTGAAATGTGAACATGGTGTACTTATTTAGTCTCGTATCTATCCAATTGATTCCTTGTTCATGGTGGAAGTGAAACCTAAAATCATCTAGATGCACAGAACTCAAAGAAGGCTCAGAATGCTTATGTAGCTGCTGCGTGCCTTCAGCCTTTTCTGTCAGCCCAGCCCTTTGCAACTTATATCAATTGTCAACACACTCAGTTCGACCCAAACCTGGAATATTCAGGAATTTTTTTTGACCTTTGACTACCATAGGTGTGTAATCATGACCAGGCTTTAACTCTTTTAAATTTGCAATCCAAGTGTAAGAGAACTTTTGAGAGGTTATGCTTCAAGATTATCGAAGGTGATTGTCATCTGGTGGCTGGTCTGGCAGCTTCCTTAGTAGAGACGAAAAGGAGAGCTGGATAGAGAATGAGAATCAGATTGTGGGTGGATTTGGTTGAGGGAAGTGATGTTAGGATTGGTGGCTAAGGTTTATAGATGAACAAATGACAAATCAATAAGCAAAACATGTGGAAGATTAGGTTCTTTTTGTTGTTATTATCTGTTTCATTATGCTGTTGTATACTTGTATTTCTTTTTAAAATTTTGAATATTATTCTATCAAAAAAGTAATTTAACATTCATTAGTGATTGCGATGCAGATGATTATTTAGGTTCTAAGTGGAAAATGTTAGTGTCAAACTTCTTTTCTCTTGAAATTTTACGCCTAATAGATATTTATTGTGATATACAAATTTTAATATTACAAGGAGTGGTGTCTAGTGTCTACTAATACTGCTGCTTAATTATTAGAAGGAATTGTTTTGGCCCCTTAAAATAATAAAATTTGAATCTTGATATGGTGTGGTAATTTGTGATTAGATGGATAGTCTGTTACATGTCTTGTTTTTCTCTACTTCCAATCCGTGATCAGGAATTTAAAATTGAAGTGAATAAGCAGCTAAAGTGACTTTGTTTTCATTTTTGCAGTTTGTCATCGTCTCCCTTTCTGGATGGGGTCTTGGTATCTATGGAGGGTATAAGTTCTTCACTGGGGGAAAGGGCAAGAAAGAGGAGGTATTGTAATTCAACCTGGAGCTGGCTTGGTCTTTAGAAATTTTGATCTTTGTTGGTTCATTGAGCATCCTAGGTTTGATCATACAAAGTTGTTCATCACATTATATTCTTCTGTTGACATATTTCCATCTACTTCTCCAGTGTTGCTATTTATTTGGTATTGTTCACTAACTTGGCAGTTTTTAGGAGCTATTTCACCTTATTCTATTACATAGTTGTTTTGTATAAACTTCATCATCTAAATTGTTCACTCAGTTCTATTTATGCGTTGTCTTCTATAAACTATTTCATCATTTTGTTTCATAGTTGTCTTCTAGGAACTTCCACTTTTGTGTTTTTCTTGTAGTACATAGCCATCTGTTCAAAGGTCTGTGCTGTTTATGTCTTCTCTGAGTTTCCTAGCTCTG
Organism: Rheum nobile; assembly: GCA_027886185.1. NCBI lineage: Eukaryota > Viridiplantae > Streptophyta > Magnoliopsida > Caryophyllales > Polygonaceae > Rheum > Rheum nobile. Next base: position 91,248 of record WOAB01000648.1, read on the forward strand.
TCTTGGACATAATTGTCTCTCTTACTCATTCACCTCTGTTTTTTTTGGTAGCACTCATTCACCTCTTTTTGCTATGTCTTGGTAGATAATCTACAAAATTCAAATAAGAAATGATTTTGAGAAGATATTAGTGGAAATTTATTTTCTTTTCACCCTAAACTCTTTCATCCTCTCCTCTAATTGTTTCCCAACAAATTTGTAATTTTCTAGTTTTATCTTGCTGTTCTATCTATGTGAATTTCTGCAAACATCTGTTTTATATTTGATGTTGAGACTGGAGTGTTTGGTTCTTTGATTTCTCTTTTATATTATCATCAGTGTTGGTGATATTGATTGAAGATTCTACTGTTGTAATGCATTATTGATGTCTTGTACTTGTGGTAACTGCAGAAATTGGCAGAGGCGTCACAGTAAGGGATGGTTGGAATGGGAGTAGATTCATGAGAGTTTCTGGTAATAAATTGGTCGCTCCGACTTTGCAGCAATATAGGGCTTCTCTCTTTGATGCCTTGTAGTTGTCTATGCACAATTCCGCTTGGAAACAAGGAATATTATTACTTGATGGGTTGTATTTGTTCACCTTGACAAACAAATTTCAAATGTTTGTTTCTAAACTTCCATGTTACATCTGAATGAATCATTTCTTTTTTATCTGACGAATATAGACGAGTCTTACAACACTGGTATCTGGAATCCTCGAATTCCATGAGTTATCACTATTATGAGGGGAGATCCTTAGAGCATCCACAAGGAAGAAGAAAGTCTGATCCGGTTATATAATGTTGTTTTTCCGATAGGGGTGGGTAATTTATAATCAAGCTTGTAATTTTGAAATGATCCCATTTTTCAAAATAAAGGAATATCATGGAGATATTCAAGGAATGTACATTAAGTGCTAAACGACGCCGTCTGTTTTGGAAAAGGGTTTCTCTACACCCTGACCTTCAATCAACATCAACAGGGATTCAAGGCTTGAACAAAGTTGTTGTCAAGATAGGAAGCAAGATGACAATGACAAGGACGATGGCAAGTATGATGGCAATGCAAGTCCACTTCCTGGAGCTCTTCTGGTGCTTGCGCGCGGTTTGGAGCTCGTCCGCCCCCCTCCTGACAAACGAGCTCGCATGAGCCACGTTGTTCTCGATGTTGTTGAGGTGCGCACCCTGCGACTCCACCAACGCCGCCATGTCAAGGAACAGCTGGTGGAGCTCCACCAAGTTCCTCTCTATCTCCTTGATCGCGTCGTGCCTCTCTTGAATCTCCTTCACCGTCTCCATTATCTGTCCCCGCCCTTGTTCTTGGATCGCCTTCTGTAGGAATGCTTCGCTTTCTCCACTCGAGATCAGCTTCTCGATCGTCTCTTCGTCCGCCTTCTCCCCTATACATACATATGGATTGTGATCTTATGAATGTGCAAGAAAGCATGGAACAAGAGTAATGGGATTAATGTTAGGCCATGCCTGTTACCGTGAAATATCTCCTCTGAACAGTCTCCTTGTACTCATCAGCCATCTTAGCCCTAAGGGCCTGGAAACCATCCATCGTGTCCTTGAGCTTCTTCCCAAGCCCTCCGACGACCGAGCTCCTCGTCCTATCGGTCGACGACCCAGGCCCGCACCCGGGAAGCCTCCGATTGGCCGCATTCGACCTCTCAAGGGCCTCGAGTTTGGCCTTGACGAGCTTGACCCGCTTCAGCACCTGTGCCACGTCAGCGTCCATCTTGGCACGAAGATCCTTGACCGCCTTGGCGTTCGTTGCCACCTTGCACTCCTCGTTGTCGTCCTGGAGCCGCTTGTGGAGCTTCTCGACGTGCTTCATGTCCTCCTTCACGCTCTCGACGGCCTCGAAGAAGGTGTCGAGATTAGCCGCCTCCCCCGCGCCGCCCTGCTGCTGCTCCACGTCATCGAGCTGCGCTTGCTCCTTGAGATCCGTGTACTTACGGAACGAGCTCGAGAACAGATCGTTCATCTTCTGATGGGGGGGTTGTTTCAGCTCTTGGTTAATCAGTAATCAATTTGTATAGGGCCAGGAGGAATCGTGGTTTGATCATGGGAAGCATATATAGGGGAGTTTGGTTAAATGTACATTTTGTGGGAGGAAGTCATAGTCTTGACAACTGGCCGGGAAGATGGATACTAATTCAGAAGTTCATACATAGGTTAAGTTTGCACTGACAATAATTAAAGAGGTGACATTGTCATGGAAATATTGATCTTATATAATAAAGATTATGGGACGAGTTTATCATAAGCAGAGAAGTACTCGTATAACGGAAGGGGGAATTAATTGCATAATTATCAGCATTTGTGTGTGTGTTTTGACCAAGTATTCATGATGGGCACCTACTAATAAGATGATATATGTGCCCCCAACTAAGGCAAGGCATAGTTGCCCGTCCAGCGGAAACATGAGAAGCACTCACTGTTTTATATCTTTGGAATAAGAAAAATTGTAGTTAAGGAAGAATTGATTAATCAAATTACCCTAGAAGATCCAACAAACACATATGGCCACAAGATCAGCAATAATCATGCTTTTCAAGTTCTCATTTCGATTTATGTTCCTATATGACCACAAATACCTATAGTATACATCTTGTTCTCATTGGGCTTGGCGCCTTAGATTCTAAGGATATGATCAAGCACCAATTTGTGCTCAAGTGAACGCCCAAACTACATTTAGATGCAACTTTCGGAATACATTCAGATGCAATATTGACCTCATTCACACTACCAAAAGGAAAATTGCAAATTCACAAGTGGAAAGAGGCTGATGAATAATGATAGACAATAACTATACTAGTAGAACTGAAACAAGTCCGGTTAAATAGTGGAATTACATGATCCCAAAAAAGAGAGGAAATAATTGATGCACGTATCATCACAGTAACCAACCATTACAACAAGAACAGAGCATGTCTATCCAGTGTTTTAGGTTCTAGCAATTCACCCGACTCGCCCTCCACTTGACAGGAGCATAATGTATGTCCATGTATCTAAAGGGCTTTTCCTGTTAGAAGAATGTATCCAAGTCTTCCTTTCCAACCTTGCTAGGTGTGCATGTAAAGGGCAATACCAACAAAAGCAATTGCCATAACCCAACATCAATGAACATTACACTGTTGCAATAAAGGATGGGAATAGTCAACATACTTGTCCCATAGTGGCTTGTACTTCTCTATCCCAATCTTTAGCCATGGCTTTGAGTTGCCATTGTAGTGCAGAACTGCCCCTTTTGCTATCACTTTGGGGTCTACATTTGTGTACCCTAAACCCAGCACGTGCCAAGAAGAATCTAACGGCTCTGTTAATCCATAGAAAGTCAGCAATCCTGGTGGGAGGGTACCAAGTTTCCATAATGTTCGGTCAACATTCTTTTCCTGCCAGTAGTGGTAGATTCCTGTTACATTCCTCTTCCTCCATTCCACTAGATCGAAGACGTTCATCCCAAATGCCCATCCACATGCATCTGGGTCAAAATGGGATCGTATCAGAGGGTGAGAGTAATTCAAGTACTTGTGATACCGGTGGAAGGTCTCCATGCATGTCTCTACAGCTCCATTGACATTACTGTTAAGATCAATGGAGAATAATCCAGAGAGATCCTTCTGAACCACAACATCATCATCAAGGAACACCACTCTCTTCAGGGCAGGGTAAACTTCTGGTATGTAGAATCTGAGGTGATTAAGCATTGAGAGGTATTTGGGGTTCCGGAACTTGATCGGTGTCTGGTTGTCAACTTTGCTGCCTGAGAAATAGTATTTGGTGGTCTCAGAATCTTGAAGCTGCTTAAGAACCGGGACATAGGAAGCATTGAGCCAGCTGAAGTCTTCAATCTTTTGAACCTCAACAGTCACTCCCCTGAAGTCATTCATCGAGAACCAGGCCCTCATTGGGGCATAGTTTACCTCGTCAGTTACCAAGTGGAATACGATTTTATCTGGATCTTTTGAGTTCACAGCTGTAGAATTGACAACCACTGAAGTTGCAAGAATATTGTCAGAGAAGACACAGAAATGGTAGTTGTTATTATCTTGAAGCTTCCACATATTTGGCTTTCTTGCCAAAGACTTCCCCTGCTGGTTATGGCCTCCAAACCACTCACCTGTAAGTCGAACACCAAGGCAGTAAAGACTTTTAGGAACTTCTTCTGCTGCTATTTGTCCATACTTGGAGCTTTTGTCATTCACGGTGCTCATTTGTTCTTCAAGGGATTGAATTTTGGCTTTCAATCTCATAATCATAGTTGAACTGTCATAGTGGAATTGCTGTGCTTGGTAGAGCAGAAGTGCCATGTCACGTATAGCACTTTCTGATTCCCCTATGGTCAAGGGGCTTCGCCTTGTGGCAGCGTTAGAGAGGAGGATCTGGGAATTGCGGATCTGAGCACTTAACTCCCATGCGAACTGGAGGTTGCTGCTTTCTTTAGCAATCACAACTAGAGACTTTGCTAAAGATATTTGGTCATGAAGTTGCCGTGTGATTGAATTAGGGCTCAGCATCTCCTCCGTAACATTAAGGCCTTCTAAAACTCTGTCCTGCCTATAAGATCTCTACAGCACATAAAAAGCAGTTGCAGAATTTCAGTTAACGGTCTAAGAATGAACCAACAACAAGCTAGCATATGATAACTGATCATGCAACTGATTCAAATTTAAATGAAAAAGTATAAACATATAATAAACTTTTAAGTGCAAAAAAGACAAAACAATATTTGGTGTTGCAGATCCAGTTAGAAGGGCAAACAACATGACTGCTTCTCTCTAGCATCCCAGAGAATTGAGATAAAGCAAATGCCAAATGTAATAATTCTCTTGAGACTTTGAGAGTAATATTGTGATCTCTTTCTTTATGAAATTCAAGAAAAGTTATGATCCTAAAATCTCAATTTTGTATGACACGTTGTCTAACAATATTGCAAGAGAATATATTCCTTAATAGAACTTCTTGAAACTGTAAATGCAAGTCAGCAGAGAGTGACAGAAAGAGATTTCTTGAAGCGTACATTACAGAATAAGATTACTCTGAGGTTATTGTTGTAATCTATGTATATTATCCTAATATTTTGCAAAAATCCTACACAGCTAGGCATCAGACATAGCAACTGAGAAGAAGTGATATGAGTAGACCTTACAAAGTTAAAATAAGAAAGATACATTGGTGAATAATGCAAGTCCACAATGTGAAGTTTGAAGAGCAAGCTGACAGTAACCCAGTTGTGGGATCTAAATTCAGTACTATGCTTGCTAGTTTATTAGAGAGTATTATGTTCATCATAGCAGGCCAATGATATCTATGAAAGTAACCGCATTGATGCCAAAATTAAATGAAATTACAGGCGTTTAAACTAAACTTGAGGGGTATTGTGCTTCAGCACTGTGCTGTATATTCACAAACAAGTCCAACTTTTACTCCAAAATTAATAAAAAATCAGCAAAGATTTATATCAAATAATCTATATGATTAGAGATAACTTATCATGCCCCCATACACAGAATGAGCTTAATAGCCTGTGTCGGGGAGAACACTATTGATTTCTCTTAGTTTTCTTGTTTCCTAAAAGTATTAGTTTTTATTTATTTCACTTGAAACCAATGTAATCAAGATACTAAAATGACCTTTTGTAAAAACATTAACATACAAACAAATAACATACAACTATCTTCAATGGAGTGCACCAAAGAAGGTTCATGTTGCTATTGCTCACTCAAAGGTATTACGTTATACTAGGTCAATGCAATTGGTGGTCACTATCTATACTCGAAACGCTCATATTGTTTTCTATTGTTCATCAAAGTTCATTTGAAAATGTTAATTTTTCTTCTACAAAATCCTTCCCTTCTAACATGGTTATCCATAATACCCAGCATAGTGAGCCATATCCAACAGGCAAACTCCCATACATCTAATGACAGTAACTGTCAAAGTAGAAAATAATTCTCTCTTTTAAATGGTTAGAATCTCTTTTGATTATGTTGATTTCTCCACTTTTAGCATTGATCTCTGGTTCCATAGTTCATGGATTTTTTTGGATGTCTTGTCTTTTTCCGTATTTATCATTGGTGAACACCTCAAAATCTAGAAGTGGTACTTTTTTTCGTTGTTCTGGACAATTGAATATTCCTGCATCATATCCAATCTTAAGGATCAAATCTAGTCTTCACAGAAACATATCATGAACCATAATATTAAGCTTAGTATAGCTCAAGTCTCCTTATTAGTTATTATCAACTTAAAATGCCACCAAAGTGAAAGAGGTAGTGATATCCTAAACACATTGCTCTAAAATGTGACATACAGACATCATCTGAAGTTCTGGGTTAAGTTAAATCATACTTCTAAGAGATGTGGGGTGCATATACCTATGCCTTAGATATTAGTACATTTACAACTTCATATATGCTCTTAATACACTTCAAGTAGAGTGTGTTCTTCCTCTAGTGCTTTCACATGCCCCAGGGTTGAATGTACAGAAAAACATCTAACAACTTAATAGTTAATATATAGCTCACTCATGTGGTTTAATTGTATTTCATGAATTTTTTTTGCTTACTTTCATTTATAGTGAAACTTAAAGACAAACTCATAAAGGAAATATAAAGAAAGATGAGAATATCAACTTTAAACTCACTTTAAACTCACTGTGAGAATATCAACTTTGTGTTTTGACAAGTCAATACATGTGCCTTCATACATCATCTATAATCTACCAGCTTCCCACTTTGTCTCACTATAAACTTGTAAAGCCTCCTGGGAGTAAATTTTTATATCTGATAGAGATTGTAATCATCCAAAGCAAGGTGAGATCTATAGGTTTCAGAGAGTATTAAAAAAAGATAGTTTTACTTCATTATGTGCAAATGAATAGTCAGCTTTTGGATTAAATGCGCCAATGCATGACAAGGAAATTCCACAAGCCATTGAATTCAGACTTCCCCTTTCAAGCCCCAATCATGCATACATTGGAAAATGTACACAAATGCTCAAACAGCCCCAAAACAGCAACACAAATTGACCAAAAGAAAGCAGAAGAAATAGGTTATTAGGAATTCAATCGAGAGTGATAAGCAGTAGCCCAAGCTGGAGAGATCAGATCAAGCAGTGAAAAAAGAAAGTCGCGCAATGCACAGTCACATAATCACACACGACACAACGGTAGCAAAAACCCTCAGAGACAACGAAAGGAACAGGTAAACCGGAAATCAGAAATCTTTGCTTAATTACCTTGGCAAAAGCCTGGCGAGAAGAAGGTCGGTTATCCTTGCCGAGAAGAACGAAGAAGAAGAGAAGCACTACAAATCCACACAATACAACCCACGCCAAGTTGGAGTATCTCCGCCTCGCCTGCCGCCCAAAGCTTTGGTTTCTTCGCCTCAGCTCCCTCATCTCTCACTCTACAATAAATTAGTGAAACCAGAACTCAGCAATCGATCAGGCGGTAAATTAGGCGAGAAGTGGAGCATAGGAGGAGAACGAAATCAGAGACGACGGATCAATATGAAGCGATCGACGCGTATAGAGATCTGGGAGCAAAAGCGATGAGTGAAATGGAGAAGCTTGACAGGATTTTAACTGAAGAAAGGGGCGCCTTCTGATTGAGGCACGAGGACGCAGTGGTCGGCGCTTCTCTCCTTCAATTGTGCTTTGTTTGTCGTCTTCTCTACTTTCTCTATAATGCACTAAATGCAGTGCTGCTGCTGCTGCTGCTGCTGCGTGCGTGCGTGCTGTTTAAGGGTGACGTACACCGATTTAACAAGGGAGAATCTTGGCTCGCTATATTTTAGATGCGCATTGAGACTACACCAACTAGTCTTAATTTGAAACGTCCTCTAACCAAATAAACTTATAGATGGATGGACGGATCGTGCTAATTTTTAGGACGCGTTAATTTTGTAAAATTAGTATTCGTCATCTTTTTTTATTGCGTTCTTTTAAGCTATATTTTCCGATGCCTTATTAAAATACGCGTGAAGCTTCAACTAAACTAGTTGCTCAACCTAGATGGTGATGCAAACAGGTGATACTAGTAGCTGATATAAGCTGGTGAATGAAATTTAGCCTAAAGGATTTGCTTAGCTTAGAAACTAGCTTCTTCTATAAATATGCCTCCAACACTTCATTTGAGAGCATCTTCGATCCGACGCCGAATTTGTTGGTTCAGGATTGAAGCTCCGTGGTTGGTTCTTGTGTAATCAAGTCGTTGATTTGTAATCTATAGTTGAATCTCTCAAGATGTAATAAAGAAGAAGATTGTCACGCCCTTTTGATAGCTAATGTCGAATATATTAATATTTCTTTGACTCTATAAACGCGAGAACCATCACTGGCGCCGTCCGTGGGGAATTTCCTCGCTTTAGGACGAATTGGCTATCATTGAGAGGCGCAAGCAAGAACCATGACAAGTACGGGTGAATTCGGTTCAAGAGAGCTCATGATGACGCGCCGAAACTACGAGAAGAGTTGTGTTCCCTCACCAAGACATAAAAGATAACACATCAAGAGAGGCGTCGCGCGTGATGTAAGAGGTAAAAAAATTGTATACATGTATAGTGAATAAATTACAACCAACACGGTGTCCATTTTGTTGTTGTTGTTAATCTGCGTTCTCTTTAAGACGGGTGAGATCCTGAAAGCTCTCGCTTGGGACTGCCACCGCGTTCTCTTCAAGACGGGTGAGATCCTTAAAGCTCTCGCTTGGGGCTGACACCACGTTCTCTTCAAGACGGGCGAGATCCTCCAAGTTCTCGCTTAGGGTTGCCACCACATTTTCTTCAAGGCGGGTGAGATCCTCCAAGCTATGGCTTGCGGCTGCCACCACGTTTTCTTCAAGACGGGTGAGATCCTCAAAGCTCTCGCTTGGGGCTACCACCGCGTTATCTTCAAGATGGGTGAGATCCTTCAAGCTCTGGCTTGGGGCTCCCACCGCGTTTTCTTCAAGGCGGGTGAGATCCTCCAAGATCTCGCTTGGGGTTGTCACCGCGTTCTCTTCAAGACGGGTGATATCCTCCAAGCTCTAGCTTGGGACTGCCATCGCGTTCTCTTCAAGGCGGGTGAGATCCTCCAAGCTCTCGCTTGGGGCTGCCACCGCGTTCTCTTCAACACGGGTAAGATCCTCTAAGCTCTAGCTTGGGGCTGCCGCCACGTCATCTGCATTCTCGCCCAAGTCAAGAAACTCGAACTCGACGGAAGAGCTTGTATGTTCAAAGGGATAGATCAAACGCGATGATTCAAGACAACTTCCATGGTTTGTTTTAACAGCATCGCATGAAGGCTGTCAAAACATGGGGTTGTGATGGAACGCGCTAATTTTTAGGATGCGTTAATTTTGCAAAATTAGCACTCGTCGTCTTTTTTCATCACGTTCTCCCAAGCTACATCGTCCGACGCCTCGTCAAAGCACGCATGAAGCTTAAACCAAGCTAGTTGCTCAACCTAGATGGTGATGCATGTAGGTGATACACGTAGCTGATGCAAGCAGTGAAACAAGTGATACTAGTAGCTGATACAAGTTGGTGATGGAAACTTAGCTTGAAGGGTTTGCTTAGCTTAGAAGCTAGCTTCTTCTATAAGTAGGCCTCCAACACTTCATGAGAGCATCTTCGATCAGACGCCAAATTTGTCGGTTTGGGATTGAAGGTCCGTGGTTGGTTCTCGTGTATAGTCTTATTCAACCTTCAGCCATTCTCAAATATAGTCTTATTCAACCTTCAGCCATTCTCAGTCGCACGCCTCTGAGCTCTTCAATGGCGGAATTGGGCCATTTTTCATGATCGTTTCATCCAATCAACCATGGGCCTTGTATCTAGGATCAAAATGCGGAAAATCTTTGTGGAATCAGAAAGAATAAGCCAAGGAATAAATCGAATTTGTTCTTAGAAGGCAAGTATATTATCTGAAAACGATTTATGATAATTCTGAGGAAATCGGGGCCAAATCAAGATCGTTTTAATCCAAATTTGATACTATTGCGAAAATGTTCCCGAGATCTTTCCAACCCCTATAAATAGGGCCTCAACCATAGACTTTTCGACATCCAATTTTGCATCCAAATTCACGAACCCTAAAAACCCGATACCCTATGTTCTTCAACAAAATTTGAGAGTGTTGAAGCTTTGTTTCTACAATTGTTTTCACCCTTAGCTTCGTCTAGTTGTCTCCTTCAAAACCCCTCTTACTTCGACGCCAGAGACGTACCGCCAAACCCGAATTTGTCCCATTTCCAACGAGTCCCCATCCGCGATTCCGAGGAAGAATTGGTTGGTCCAATTCGCGATTTGGGTAATTGTTTTAATTTCTTTTGGCTTAATCTTGATTATTTTAATCAATTTGGATTAATGAAAATTATATTAGGATTAATTTAATTTTATGAATATTAAAATTAAATTAATTATATATATTTTGGGTATTCTCTTATATTATGAATGGTTAAATTATAACTCTTCATCTAGATAATATTTTGAGTTAGAAAATATTGGATCTATAAATAAATTATTGGACCAATTTATTTATGATATGATTATTTAGAATATACGACTAATTAGTTTTAGTATCGTATAGATAATCGTTTTATCGAAAAGCCTTGAAATTGATTTATGTTAGAGTTAAAAAAATCAATTAGAAACCGAGACATTGTATCCTTCAAATATCGATATTGAATAAATTATCTAATTATCAGTTATTTATTGTGTGTGATTTGGGTACGTCTCGAAATTACGTTTGGAAAGAAAATAAAACAGGGAGCCAATTTGCTTTTCGAAAGCAACCATCTCCGACACGACGTTCATCTTCTTCGTGACTCAAGGCAAGTGGCGGGTTGCTCTTGCACATTTATTCCATTTTTATTTTAATTGACAATGAATCAATTGTGCTATTAAGTTGTGATAAATAATTCTCTTGTCGTTTGGGAACTTGTTTGATTAAATGGTGTGATAAATAAACCTTATTATTAGGTTGTATAATATGCTAGTAACGACCCTTATATATATTGATATTATTATTATAGGGTGCTAGATAAACTTGGCGCGGACTTGTTGTCCATTGGTGTGGACATATATGACAATTTAACACGCGTATTCGTAGGAACGTTGTTTACCTTGCGAGGTTTAGCTGTTTCTTTATAACTTGGTATTAGGAAGATTATTGCCATAATATTTTTGGTCGTGACCTACCCTTATTCGAATATAAGTGGTGGTGCACTTAGCTAGTGCCAAAATTCGGGATTCTTCCCATGTTCTATATCCCATTGCGAGATTGGTGTGGATTAAAAGCTTTAATGTAAATGCACGTTTTGCAATTAAATAAGATAAGTTCCGTTTTGCACATAATTAATATACCCTCAGGCGAGAAGTACAAATGAAACCCGCCCGGACACTTGTCTAAAGTAAGTTCCCTTTCCATTCTGGATTTGCATTATGCCATGAGGTTGGTCGAGGACCCAAATATTCAAGGTCGGTTTTCAAACTTTGTGTGATGATTATAATGTTCCCAAACAAATATTCATATTCCTACAAGACTCACCTTCTTTGGAGTCTTCTCTTGTCGCATACATTTTCTATCGTTTCAATGAGAGTATCCGAGTTATATATCGTCTACCGACTATTATTCGAGAGACAATGATAGTAACTTGATACAATCACAAGAATCATTCTGTTTGAGCCCTTGCGTTGTCTTTCATTATACTGACCAACCTTTCTCTTTCCTTGCATGGTTGGCTCGTGTCAACCGTCCTATATGGCACATCAGTGATTGGTCTCAAACGCCTTGAAGTAACAAATCGAAGACGAAGGCTTGTAGTTGAAGATTGAAAATTTTAAGTAATATTATTCTTTTAAGTCGTCTAGTGTTGACTTAATCTTCTTAAATAAATGTAAGACCTAGTTAAGTTAGTCATGTGTTAGGATTTATTTAACAAGTCTTCCGTTTATTATAATTTCGATTGTAAAACTTATCTCCTCAATTTACGAGAAAAGATTTTAATAAAGGTTTAAGTATTGTTATAAAAGTCTTCCGCTATTTACTCTTTATTATTTAATGTTCATTTATTTATTTAAGTATAATTATTCCGATTAAAGCCTTGGGTGCATGGCTTTGGACTTTACATTCTGAAGTCACTGGCGTGTGACACTACCGACATAAGTCGGGGGTGTTACAGTTTTCAATATAATATAATAAAATACAATTTTAATTATGTTATCAATATATTAACTTATATTTATGATTATATATTATTCAACCGTCATCTTATACTATAATTTTTACGTTTAAATATGGGCTACAACCACAACCCATTTTTGTTTATCTATATTTTTCTTCTAAAAAGTATGAACCTCATTATAACTCTTATATTCTAGAAATAATTTGGACATTTTAGTTAAAAAAATAAACTTTAATAAAGATAATGAGATTAGACAGAATTATTGCATTCAACTTGATTGTAATTTTACTTTGATATTTGATAAAACTTTTTATAATTGTCCATTTAAACTTAGAAAATAATTTTTATCTAATTTTTATTCTTCTTATCATAATCTTACAAAACAAATATGTGCTTATTATGAAATTTTGTACGCAATTTCTTCTTCTTATCATAATCTTATCAAAAAATTGTGCGTATTATCAAAATTTTGGTTTGATTTTTAACGTAACTTTTATGTATTTTTTCTTCTTATAAAAAATCTGATATCTTGTCTACAATTGTTTTTCAATTGTTAACTATTTTGTTAACATATGTGTATTGTGGAAGAAAAAAAACATATGCGTATGAAAGATAAAATTGTTATTGTATTCAATATGGTAAAATCTAATTAAAATTAATAATTCTCCTAATAAATATTAACTATGAATCTGTCTTTATGAAGTTATGACAAGGGTTTATTAATTTTGTACAATTAGATATGCTCAATGAGGATATATGTAAATAGGAATATATGTTTATTATATAAAATCAATTAATATTAGAAATCTTATTAAGATTAATTACCATATTTAGATCTTATACTTTTATTTTAAATAAATTTATTTAATTAAACAAACTTTAATATATAACTAAACCTGACTCATAGTTATAATTTTATTTAAAGACTGGATGATGTGGCAAATGATAGTTGGATGGGTGACAGGTATGGGTGTCAATCGAGCGGGTCGGGTACTTTCGGATTCGGGTCAGTTCGGATTCGGGCCAATGTCCGATATTACAACAAGTCGGATCATATCAGGTCGGGTCGGATCAGATCAGATATTCTTATATCGGGTGAGATCGGGTATTCGGGTCAATTTCGGTCGGGTTAATTTGGATTTCGGTCAAACTTTGGGTTGTCAATCGGACGAATCGGATCGGTTTTGGTTTCAGGTCATTTTGGTTTCGGGTTAATCTGGATCCAAGCTAATGACATATTCACATGTATTTTGACAACCCGATCCAATTCGGGTCAGTCGGGTCAATTGTTCATTTAGTAGGGCGAAGTCGAATATTTGGGTCAATTTCGACGGGTTATTTCTGATTATGACAAAACTAGATTTGGTGTAAATCATATTTCGGTTGAGTCAGATTTCAAATAAACATGAGTTCGAATGAATAAGATTTCATTTAAGTACGATCTCAAAAGAATCGCATTTCGTATAAATCGAATTGTAGTTTGAAATGTATTTCGATGGAAGAAAAAAGAATCGTGTGAATTTTTATTTTCAATAAAATCATATATAATGATCTTATTTGTGCATATCTTTTAACTTGGAAGAAAATTAACTTTAGTTCAATGGAATAAAAATAACTCTTATCAATTACTCGTAATACATCCATTAAATTAATATAGGTATGCATTTTTGTTGAGAATAGATGAATACTAGTGGCAGGTGATAACACGTAGACGAATTGAACGTAGAGCCGAAACATAAGTTTAGCATATTATTAATTTGTTATCCTTTCTAATGGTTATAAACTTATATATGGATTGAGAATATCTAACCAAACGCACTTGTCATGCAGACGTGGATATTATGTAAATATATTGAATATGATTGCATAAGAATGGATTAACGTTGTTTTATTTATAGAATTAGTAAAGTCAGTTGTAATAAAATCATATATTATGATACATACATTGAAATAATAAAAATAACCAATCTAGATGGATATAAAAATTAGGTTAAGATATCAAGATAATTAGTTACATTTTATTAAGATAACGTAGTTGGGTAATTAACATAAAATATATCACCTAAGAATTAATTAAGTAATATAAAATTACTCATGTTTTTTTTTTGATTAGGCTAGAAACGGGACTCCTCTCAAACGGAGAGGCAGTCCCTTACCCTCCCAAATAAATTGGGGGGGGGGGTCGTGCCGCTCTCGGGGGTCGAACCCCCGACCTATGGGTAGGGGAACAAGTCCCCCACCACCAGGCTAAGGAGCCTCGGCTAATCAAAAAAAATTTACACATGTTGATTTCTATCTTACTTTGAATTCAAATCAAATAAATTTTATATAAAGAAATTAGTGTAGATTTGTAAACATATTTTATATAATTATACATTATATTTGAAAAATAAATAAAAATTAAGATAGTCTAATATTTTTCATATTTATTTCTATACTAATATAAAAGGCAAGTTGCCTCAAATGAACACTGACCCTTATTTTGTTTGTATTTGGCATTTGTTTTGGGTTAGGCCTTTTGGCCTTTTTGTTGCCTGGGGAATCTAGGGTTTAGTTGTGTTGCTCTGTGTTATTCTGCTTTGCCTTTCTCTTGCCACCGCCGCTGTCGTTCTCTTCTCAGTTCTCTTCTCAGTTCTCATCGCTTCCCATTCTCCTACTTCAATATTCAATTCCTTCGTCTTTTACACTGTTTTGTTCGTCTTTTCCATCGTCTTTTCTCTATCTCCTTCATTATTTCCTCTGGTATCTCCATCGGCTGTTGTGGGATCTTTTCCGAATTCCTTCTTTGCCATCTTCTTTTGCACGTCGGTTTTCGAATCTCCTCCAGCATTTCCTTTGGCGTCTCCATCGTCTGTTGTGGGATCTTTTCCGAATTTCTCTTTCTCCATGTTCTTCTGCGATGTCGGTTTCCGAATTGGATTTGTCTGCTATCTGATATGGGATCTCGTTTGTCTATACACTTCTCATCTGGGGTTTCCTGTTTTTTGTGTTGTTGCGGCGCAATCTTGATATGGGTCAAAAAACTAATCTTCTATTTTGTTCCTTTCGTCTTTTTTTATGAATTCAGGTATAAGTTTGTGCATTCTGTTTTGTTTTTATGATTGGCTTGAGTTTGTACATTCTGTTTTTTTTTTATGATTATGAGTTATGTGTTTCCATGTATTGGTTGTATTATTGAATTTTTTACCTATGTTTGTCATTCCGTCTGTTTGGTTAATTAGGGTTTAATTAGAGTTTTATATACTATTGTTTGTATTCTATGTACTGTTTGTTTTTGAATTCTTAATGATTTGAGGAAAAATGGTAAACGTGGTGAATAATGTTGTAAAAAGCTTGTGCTGATTAATGTTCTATAGTCGAATATTGTGTGATCTGTTCATCCATATTGATGGGGCTATGAAAATGTAAGACTAAAGTTTGTTGTGTATATTGGTTAATTAGGGTTCTGAAGTAATTTTTATGTCTTGAGAAATGACTTGAGCTTTAGGAAATGGGAAGTGCAAAACTGGGGATAATTATATGATATTATCTTTGAAAAGAAAGTCGAGGTTCAACCTCATCTGAATTCGGTCAAAGCAGAGACGAGGGCCTGTGACTCAGAAATTAGTAGCAGTATAAAGGAGTAACAAAATCTTCAGAATAGGTAGTATAAAGGAGTAACAAAATCTTCAGAATAAATTGAATGAATCCTCTTTGGAAATCGAAAAGTTGGAGAATGAGGTATTTTCTTTTTCCCCAAGTAATTCTTCAATTTGTTGATTTCTTTTGTCTAATGGACATGAAGGAAGCTTATAGTATAACTTATATTTGTATATGCATTTATTTTTTAAATAGGTGAACAAGAGGGAAATATATCAGAAAGGTTATCTAGAGTTTTTATACATTTGCATATTTTTTGTGAAATGGATTTGCACTTTTACATATGTTTCCTGTACGAATCTAAGAAAATTGGGGAGTTGGGCAAAGACCCCTGACCTCTGGATGATAAAGGTGAGCCACACCTTGGTAGCGAAGTCAATGAGACAAGTTAATGACATTCATGTGTTGGAGAATCCACAATCACTGAACTTGAAGCTGCAATCAAGTATCTAGTAGTTGAAGACAAGAGAATGAGTTAGTGTAAGTGTTTCTGTTTCTAAATAAGAATTGTAAATATCTTACTCTCTAATGATTTACACTATAAATTAATATGGTTAATGACATTCATGTATTGGAGAATCCATAATCACTGAACTTGAAGCTACAATCAAGGATATGAAGCGATTAATTGAAGATTTAGGGAGAAGTGTAATGGTGTAGCAGAAGAAATACACGAAGATTGAAACAAATATGAAAGCTGAAATCAAGTATCTTGCAGTTAAAGACAAGATAATGAGTTACTGTAAGTGTTTCTGTTTCTAAATGAGAATTGTAAATATCTTACTCTCTATTGATTGAGACTATAAATTAATGTGGTTAGTTTTCTTTTTTCCAGTTCATGCAGAAAGTTGGAATTCCTTATGGTCTGTGTCAATGTAAGAAAATACTAAATTTTGGTTGATTGTCTTTGTAATTATTGATGCATCATATCTATGGAAGGTGGGGTTTAGTATGTTGATTGTTGTTGCCTAATGTACCAGAAGAAAAAAAAAACAGTTTACAGTACAACCTTTTTTTGTGTGTGTATAAATCGATTATTTAGATAGGTGAAAGGAATGAAAATATTTTTATCTTGCTTAGTGAGGACCATTTGTTTATAATATATATCACTTTTTTCCATATTCGATATTCACTACACCTGGTATGAGTCCAATGTACATATAGGTAAAATCATTTGATTTGTGTTTAATATGCTCTTATTGTGGTCATCCTTTCAGCTGCATTATGTATTTGTTTCTAATACATAGGATATTCGGAGTCTCAAAAGTATTACTTGATGCTTTGTACGTTGTACTTATCTCTTGTTCTCTAACAATGGTCAACCCCCCTATTCTTTGCTTCAACATCCTATTTGTTTTCATCTCTGAATGATTTTTTGTCTCCATGGCTTCAATATAGTTGGATATCAGTTTATGTATTGTTGCCCTTGGAGTAGTAAGAATAGGTTCCAACAGTTAGTTTTGGTGCTCTAAACCAGAAAGGTTATCTAGAGTTTTAATACATGTGCATATTTTTTGTGAAATAGAACCTTACTTTGACATATGTTTCCTGTAGGAATCTAAAAAAATTGGGGAGTTTGGCAAAGACCCTTGACCTCGGGATGATAAAGGTGATCCACACCTTGGAAGTCAAGTCAATGAGACTAGCACATAACATTTCTTATTTTTTGGAGGAACTGAAGTCATCTTTTCTTCAAGAAGATAGAAGCTTCAATTAGCATGGGATGAAGAACTCAGTATGCTTGGTAAAATTCTACTTTTATTCAAATATAGGTAGATAAAAATATTCTTGATTATAAATGTAGTGCTCTAATATGTCCAGGAAATCATATAAATAGCCCTGAAGTAGCATCCTCTTCATAGCAGAAGTTGCTAGCTAGAGGAAAATCGTCAACATTATAAATGTAGTTCATTTTGTCGATTTCTTAAGACATATTCTGACATTTGCAATGCGTTCAACCTTATTTGAAAAAAGGGAAATGATTGGTTTGTTGATGGAATTAGTTTCTGCCTGATACTTGATAGCTATTTGTAATTCAGTAAATATTCTATTTTCTATTTAATAGTGTCTAATGTTTCTTCACTTTGTTGTGGTGATTATAGTTAATTTGTTGTTGTTCTTTTGTAGGAAAAGCAACGGGTGATATACGAGAAACAAAAGAAATTGGGTCAGCAGCAAGCATAGATAAAATCCCAAATGGCCCATTATGAAGATGAGCGGGCTAAAAAAAAGAATGGCGGTATGTGATTTTATATGATATCTATTATAAGGTGATCCACATTTGGTACAAAAGTGATCAGTTGGAGATTTAGTGAGAAGTGTACAAGTGCAGCATAAGAAATACACGGAGATTTTTTTATACATGTGCATATTTTTTGTGCAATGGATCTTTACTTTTACATATGTTTCCTGTAGGAATATAAAAAAGTGGTGAGTTTGGGCAGAGACCCCCCACCTCTAGATGATAAAGGTGAGTCAGACCACTTGGAAGCCAAGTCAATGAGACAAGCTCATAACATTTATGTATTTGGAAATCCAGAATCACTGAACTTGAAGCTGCAATCAATGATATGAAGCAATCAATTAAAGATTTAGGGAGAAGTGTAAAAGTGCAGCAGAAGAAATACACGGAGATTGAAACAGAGATGGAAGCTGAAATCAAGTATCTTGCAGTTGAAGAGCAGAGAATGATAGCAGGAAAACAATTGAATCTTTATCATTCAGAGAGCAAGGCGGAAGTGTCAAGTGATAGAGCGGAGGAGGAGCTATCAATTCGGACCGATATGTGGAAGATGTAGAAAAGAGCAGCTAAGTTTTCTTCTTGCCTCTTTATACAACTAATATTTTTTTCATTTTTGTGTTATTTATTTAATACTAATTTTTTAGGGAGTCCATCTATATTGTATTTGATTTTTGTCTCAATGTACGAAAGGACTAAATTTTGGTTGATTGTCTTTGCAATTATTGATTCCTGATGTCTATGGAAGGTGGGGTTTAGTATGTTGATTGTTGTTGCCTAATTTATCGGAAAAAAGGTTTATAGTACTACTTTTTTTTGTGTATAAATCAAATTTTTAGATAAGTGAACGGAATGGAAACATTTTTATCTTGCTTAATGAGGACAATTTTTTTTATAATATACATGTCTCTTTTTCCCAAATTTCATATTCACTACATCTGGTATTGGTCCAATGTACATATAGGGAAAATCATTTGATTTGTTATATATAATCTTGTTGTGGACATCCTTTCAGCTGCATTATGTATTTGTTTCTAATACAATAATCTCCCATTTGTTTTCATTATTGATGTTGGAGTAATAGGAATAGGTTTGAACAATTAGTTTTGGTGCTCTAAACCTTAATATGGGGGTTCTCTTATCATCCAAGTAGTTTTCGAAACTGTTTTCTAGAGTTACCGTATCATTATCAAATTCTTTGTCCATTTCATGTAGTCTCACTGGGTACAATTTGTCTGCTGCAATCTCAGGTGGGGTGATAACTGCTGAGACCTTACTACGGGATTAATAAGCTTTAAGCAAGGGAATTAACACCTGGGTCAGAAGCTAATGCGAGTTTGTGTAATCATTCAAGGTGCTACAATAACACTTATGGTGGGGACAACGACATACTATGGAGATCAATTCCCCGAATTCCCCACCTTTTGAATCGGGTTATGTAATTTGCATGAGTGATGAATTTTTCGATTCTTGAATATTTATAATGAACAACTATCAGTTCAATCTTCATGTTACCTTCTCTTGTCAATTTAATGTGTTGTTATTAGGTCTTTTCTAGGTAATGGGAGTTTTTTCTATATGGGCTTCTGTTACGATTTAGATTTCAACTATCGGTTCAATCTTGATGCTATCCCCTTTAGTGAATTTAATGTGTTGTTACTGGGCCTTTTCTGGCTAATTGGCTTTTTTTTCTAAACGGGCTTATGTTGTGATTTAAATTCGATTTTCTTCCCTTTTGATTTTCTAACTGATGTTATTTTTTTTCCTATTGGTTTTTAAGTATGGTCTAAATGTACATTATTTGTAGTGGTTTACACATGACAGCTAAATCAGGCTTCTTTGTTTCTTTATAAGCAAATAGCTGCATTTATTTTTGCTTTTGTCTGTTTTGTTTCTGACTTTCCTCTACTTCTAGTTTTCGCTGCAGTTAAAGCATTCTCCAGGTTTGATATCTTTTTTTTTTCTATAGTTTATTTTATACTTTCTAAACATTCCTCTTTGTCTTGATTTCTGGTGTGCTTTAAATTCTTTTAATCCTACGCCCCGTGTTTTAACTTTCAAACGAGTTTGTTTGTCTTTTCTTCTCTGATTGGGTGTGGTTTCTGTTTCTTTTCCTTTTTGAATTGGAGTTGTGGTTTGTTTTTTGTGTTTTATGTTGGATGTACCGTTGCTCTTTTTTTTTCCTTCTTAAAGCATTGTCATGTGGTGAAGTTTTTATACTTTTTTAAGAGTATTTTGGGTTGCATGTGCCCTGCCACATTTCTCTTATTCTCTCGAAAGACTTCTTTTCTGTTCTCTTCTCTGGTTGGATGTCTTCTCTGTTTTGTTTCCCTTATTTGGTATGAAATGCGTCTTTTCTAAAAATTTCTGCATGCAGAGTTTCTTTTTTTTTTTTTTTTCCTGATGAGAGTTTTGTATAATTTTTTGTGTTTTAGGTTTCTACTACGAAACATTTTGTGATGGTTATCTTTGGTCAGTGTTAGGAAGTTTTTGAGTTGCATGATGAGTTTCCGTGTATTTCTTATACTTGGTTGTTTTTCGTTTTTGACTGATGTTCTGCATCTTGCTTCTTTGTTTGTATATCTTTTCCATTTTGTTTTCCTCATTTCGTGTGACATGCTATTTTTTTTTCTTTCAAATTTCTGCATGCAGACTTACTTTTGATTTTTTTTTCTTTCTGATTGGCATTTTGTTTGTTTTTATATTGTATGTTGCTTGTACCAAGGATTTTGTGATAGCTATCTTTAATAATTCCTATACGGTGTTGTTTGATGCTTTTTAAGGGTTTTTGGGTTGCATGCTGAGTTTGCATGAGTTTCTTGCATGTGCTTGTTTTTTTATTTGTTTAATGTTGTGCACCTTGATTTTTTTAGCATTTCTTATTTCAGTTAGTGTAAACGTTTACTTCTGGTTTTTGTTGGGCATGCATTATGTCAGGTATATTTGTGATTATGCATGCATTTGTCTTTTTGTAGGATGAGTCCAAAAAAAGTGTATCTCGACTCCATGATTATAAAATCTAAAGATCACATTGTGCGTGTTAAGGTGATCAATAAGCATACCTTTTCTAACAAGCCAGGAAAACAGAAGTTTCAGCGTCTATATCTTGTTGATGAAAAGGTTTGAATTGTATTTTTTATGCAATGCATATTCCATGTATGTTTGCTTATATTATATCTCCTTTTTCTTCCACAGGGCCTTACTATGAGAGTTGCATTGTTTGGTAACAATGTTGATTACCTAGATGATATCATTGTGTTACGATATTAGCAACGTTGTGCTGTCACATGTGACTGGAGATTATCAGCGTTTCTCAAACAAGAAACAGATCCATATTAATAGTTCATCTTCTGTTAAAGCAGTTGATTTGTATGATGATACTGGAACCTTGAATTTGGTTGCACATACATGCACTGCAAAACAATTGCTCAAACGTAAACCATCCGAAATGTGTTCTATGAATGCTCAGGTAATTGGTTGTAGATAAGTTTACTCTTCTTGTTTTTTTGGTTGAAGTTGTTTTATTAAATCTACAACATATATATAACTTGTCATATTTGTATACACATATATTAGTTATACACTTTGCAACTCTAATTATTTAAGAATTACTATTGCTAGAACATATGTTTATGTTTTCTGCTCACCTTGCTTACACTTAATTTGAGTCAACTCATTTTGTTCCACATTCTTACCTTTTTTTTTTTGAAATTGACGTGAGTTTCCGGGCCCACTAAGTGGACTCGACTAATCTCACATGGGTTGTCGATTCTCGGCTTCGCTGATAAGACCCCGTTACGCGGACATAACGTTCCGTTTACATGGAGGCCTCCTCAGGTTAATTAAGCAGTGGCCACCCCCCTCAAGACTCGAATTGGGGACCTCTTGGCAGTTTTACTGTCCAAGCCCGTCCTCAGAGCCAATTGAGCCATCGAGGGATGGTTACATTCTTACCTTTGTCTTTGTATCATGCAAACGCTTGCGTAACAGGAACGTGCTTCATTTGTAAACAAACTGAGCATGAAAATGCGTACCAACAAGACTGAAATGTTGTTATGTCATGTGGCAACTTTGCTTGAGGATCACAAAGATTTTGAGGTGGATGCTGAAAGATGTAGTATCAAATGTTTGCTATTTGTAGTTATATATGCAGTCTAGACTCTAGGTGAAATGCTCCTTCTGAAAATAAGCATATCATATACGTGTGATATGCTCCTTTTCAGATGGTTATGATGTTATGCTCTAAGCTAATATTTCATAAATTAGCAGTTGTTACTGTAATGAATCATACTGTAGTTTCTTTTGGATCTTTTTGTTGTATGCAATAGCTGGTTTTGTGTGGCTGAAGATGCAAAAAAAAGGCTTTCCTTTTGTGCGTAGGATGTGGGATTATTACGACCAAACTTGTATTTCTGGTTTTGTGTTTATACAGGGGCGATAACTACGTCTGCTAAGGTTATACAATATGAAGTACTACTTATTTACACTTATGGTCCCTTTTTTATATTTTACCTAATGACATCTGTATTTTCTTATATAATTGTTTTTTCCCTAAGTATTCTTGTAGTGCTTGTCTTTTTCCCTGTTTTTTTTTGTTGATGTAGGGCGTTGTTCGAGATGTATATATATAAAGAATGGTTAGAATTGCATAATATATAATTAGTTTGTCGAAAATAAATGCATTAGTGAACAAATGGACAACTTTGTTGAATGAAAATGAGGACTTGTTTGCATAAAATTCTTTGCAGGTTGAACAAAGACAGTTACCTGGTAATTAATAGTTATGAGAAAAAGAACTTTACTAACTAAATAGAAAATGGCTTTCATACCATTTATTAGCAAATTTATATAGAATGTGTCCACTTACAAAGTAAACCCATGATGCATAACCTAAGATAACCCACATAATTTCAGTTAGATGTTTGATACATAATGTATATAAGCTGCTATTTTGTCATAGTTTACTTTGATGGTGTATACCTTTAAGCAATATATAAACTTCAAGGATTGAAGAAAGGCATTACATTAGCATATATCATATTCTGCAGAATCTGTGATTGATTTTTTCTTTTCTGTTTTAATAAGATATGTTTGTAATAAACTTCGGATTAATGGTAATGTTTTCAATGTTTTTTTTATTCGCCTGTCAATGTCATTTAGTGTGTATGTTGTATGTTGTACCTTGCATGTTCATGAATACAACATAATATGTTATACTTTCATTTGATTTGCATAATGCATTCCACGAATTCCCCCCCCCCCCCTCATCGAATTGTAAATAATATATGCTTTATATTCATATGTAGTGACACATTCAATTAGGCAGATTCACATTCTAGACCACATACAACAATGGCGAGCAATTCTACATTAGTAGCGTCAACAAACATATAAAAAGACGGAGGAGCCGCATACAAAATAAACCAATTTTTGCAGCATGGTATGGAATATATGCCAACAACAGCAATTGTGTTGCCCAGTTCAACAACATGTAAGGAATGCAATGCAGTAAAATTTGCATATGAATTTCCAATACTTTGTTGTTGTAATGGGGAGATTCGGATTGCTATTAATGAAACTCCACAAGAGCTTATTGATTTATTCACAAAGGATGATGATCGTGGGATAGATTTTAGAAAATATACTAGACTATATAACAATTTCTTTGCTTTCAGTTCTATTGGTGGAAAGTTTAAGAAAAAGGCAAAAGATGGTATATACACTTTGGTGTTGCAAGGACAAATTTATCACTTTATTTCTGATTTGTTACCCACTGAAGACAACCCGAGTTATCTCCAGATGTATTTCTATGATGTTGCTTCTGAAATTGACACAAGGGCTCAACTGTTTAAAAGCCTAAATACAGATATTATATCAATACTCAGGACAACAATGAATCAAAATCCATATGCGTTTTTCTTCCGATCCCTATGAGAGGTTCGTATAAATCGAAAGTTCAAGAATTGCAATATCTCATAATCCAGTATTAGATCAACGAGTTTATAATGCTCCAACATGCAATGAAGTTGCTACAATATTTGTTGAAGATGAAAATTCTGATCAAATACATCGTCCCCATATTATAGTTTATGGCAAATCAAATAAGCCTCATAGAATTTTACACTATTATGGCTGCTATGATCCTTTACAGTATCCTCTATTATTTCCTAAAGGGGAATCATGATGGCATCGAGGACTGAAAAGAGTGAAGCGAAAGACTACACATAAAAATGACGATATCACTTTTCCGATATCAACATGTTTGGTATAAGACGTATCTGATATTTTATTCTGATAGGCAACATGTTTTTATTTTACCTTTCTAATAAGTATTTTGATTTTGTTTATGCCTACTGACTTCAATTATCGTTTTGGTAGTATCAACGTCAAAGCCACCGAAAGAAGGTCATGAAATTTCTTGTAGAGAATATTATGCTTATAAACTTCAAATACGGCCAAACAATTTGTTGATTCGCTCTGGCAGAATATTTTTCTAGTATATAGTTGATATGTATGTGAAAATTGAGAATACTCGCTTGGACTACTTACGTCTAAATCAAAAAAATATTGGAAGCGAGTTGTACCAAGGTATTATTGATAGTGTACATGATGGTACCGTGAGCTCATGTTGGACAACGTGTGATATTACCACCGTCATTCATTGGCGATCCTAGAGACATGAGGTGCAAATATCTAAATGCAATGACTCTTGTTCAAAAATTTGGCAAACCAGATTTATTTGTTACAATTACTTGCAATCCAAGCTGGCCAGAGATAAAGCAAAAATTAGAACCTGGAGAGAAAGCTCAAGATAGACCTGACATACTAGCTAGGGTTTTTCGCTCTAAACTTACATTGTTGAAAAAACTAATAATGGAAGAGAATATTTTTGATCCAGTTAAAGTTAGAGTTGAAGTTATTGAGTTTCAGAAGCGTGGCTTACCACATGCACATATCTTATTAATACTATGTTCTACACATAAGATACTCAATCCAGAGGCTTTTGATCAATTCGTATGTGCAGAGTTACCTTCCATTGAAAATCCATATTTGCGCAAGCTTGTTATAAAACACATGCTCCATGGTCCCTGTGGAATTCTTGATCCAAGTTGTGCTTGCATGGAAAAAAAAGATTTTCGCAGTCATTGCAGATTTAAATATCCAAAAGACTATGCTGATTTTACAACATGTGGCAATGACTCCTACCCAATCTATAGAAGAAGAGAAAATGGGGATTCTGTTTCCATTAAAGGTATTGACTTGGATAATCAATGGGTTATACCGTACAATCCCTATCTTCTTGCATCTTTTGATTGTCACATAAATGTTGAAGTTTGTTCTACAGTAGAAGCCGTCAAATACATTTACAAGTATATATACAAAGGACATGATCAAATTTATTTTAACATATCTAACACAACTTCTGATATCCAAGATGAAATCACATCATTTCAGTCTGCTAGATGGGTATCTCCTCCAGAATCTGCTTGGAGAATATTCGGCTTTGACCTACATTAAATGACTCCAACTGTAATTCTACTGCAAATACATTTACCCGACATGCATATTGTGAGATTTCATGAATCTGAGAACTTGCAGAATGTAGTCACAAATGAAAATCGTCAGAAAACTTTGTTGATGGCATTTTTTAGTTATAACAACGATCATCCAGATGACCCTCCATTTTTATATTCTGAATTTCCAATGCACTATGTTTGGAATAAATCTATTCAATCATGGACAAAGAAAAAGTTTTCACCTGCGATTGGAAGGCTTTCGTATGTTAATCCTGCAGAAAAAGAATGATATTACCTGTGACTTCTTGTCATACACATTAAGTCACCAAAATCATTCATAGATCTTTGAACAATCGATGGCTACATGTATAGCACATTCCAAGAAGCAGCTAAAAAGAAAGGTTTGGTTGAACGAAATGACTATGTTGATTCATGCATGGAAGAAGCAAAGGAAGTTGAAATGCCATCAACATTGTACAGATTGTTTGCAACATTGCTTGTGCATTGTGAACATATAGATCCAATATCATTGGGGGAACAACATTACAAAGCTATTTCAGAAGATTTTGCATATCACTATAAAGGAGAAATTGAAAAAAATTAAAATCTAACATGTCGTGAAGTTGAGAAGTATTTGGAAGCCATGGGAAAAAATCTAAAGTTTTATAGGTTGGATGTTTATCAAAAGTTCGAGACATATGGTCATAAAATAACAAGAGACATCAGCGATGTATTGAATGCTCCTGTTCCTGCATGTTATGTTAATGCACCAAAACTACTTAATGAAGAACAGCGAGCTGCATACAAATGCATAATGAACTGTATTAAATCAAATAGTCCTAGTGCTTTTTTTTATTGATGGTCTAGGTGGAACATAAAAAACCTTTCTCTATTATGCTCTTTATGCCAAGACCCGTTCCATTGGAAAAATTGTTCTTCCTACTGCCACCTCAGGAATTGTGGCATCAAACATACCCACTGGAAGAATAGCGCATTCACGTTTCAAGTTACCCATTGATGACGATGGATCTTTAGTCTATAATGTTTCAAAACAAAGCAGTCTTGCACACTTGCTTAGAGAATCTTCTCTTTTAATATGGGATGAAGCATCTATGGCAAAAAAAGAGAACATAGAAGCACTGTATTTACTCATGCAAGATTTATGTGATAACAACGACCTTTTTGGAGGAAAGGTGGTAGTTTTTGGTGGAGATTTCAGACAAGTCTTGCTGGTCCTGTCACACAAAACACAACATGAAGCAACTTGTGCTAGCTTGGTAAGTTCTTACCTTTGGCCAAAACTCATAAAATTCAAACTCACAAAAATTATACGAGCAAGCCAAGATCCTATTTTTTCAGACTTTTTGTTGCGGCTTGGTAATGGCTCTCTACAAAATACAGAAAATGCTTTAATCGAAATACCAATTGAAATTTCAGATTGTGTTAGCATTGATGAAAATTTCTTTGATCTTTTGGTGCAATACATATTCCCTGAAATGCTTACACCTTCAGTAGATACCTCCCTTTTTTGTAGTCGAGTCATATTAACTCCTACAAATGAAGATGTTGATATGATAAACACATCTTTGATTGAAAGATTTCTTGGAGTTTCAACAAAATATATAAGTATTGATTCCGCAATAGATGACAACTGCAAAGTATACCCGCTGGAATTCATAAATACTCTATGTCCTTCAGGAATGAGTCCGCATGAATTACTTCTAAAAAAGGATTGTCCTGTAATTTTATTGCGAAATCTAGATCCACTATCTGGTTTGTGTAATGGTACAAGAATGATTTGTAAGAAATTTTATCGCAATACGATTGCTTGTGAAATTTCATCTGGCTATTATAAAGGCGAACAAGTTTTCATTCCTCGGATTACGCTTAAAGCACCATCATCACACAGTATAATTTTCAATTTCAGCGCAAACAATTTCCTATTAAATTGTGTTTTGCAATGACAATTAACAAGTCTCAAGGACAAACACTCGATCAAGTTGGGATTTACTTACGACAACCGTGCTTTTCACATGGTCAGTTTTATGTTGGTTGTTCAAGGGCAAAACAAAGGACTACTCTTAAAGTATTTACAAGTCCACCTGCAAATACCCAATGCAGCAAACAAATGGTTGAAAATGTGATATCCTTTAAAATCTTGAGGAAAGCAGAAGTAATATAAGATCGTCACTCTTTTATGGCTTCAAATGAATGACTTAAGGTATATCTATCAATTCTTGTAAACTCATATTGTATTATGTAAGTAGAAAATCAAAATCCTTATAGCTATTCTGTTATTCTTAAGATTTGACATCCCATTATGTGTATCATGAAGATATGATAAAAATTATAGGAATAAATGCATTATACTTTAGTGATACTTTATCTTATTGTTTGATTTCTAATTCTGTGCAAAGTTCTGTGCTATCGTCGAGAAATATCTCTATTAGCATTACTTGTTATTGTTCTTCATACCATTGATAATCTAGTATTGTTAACATAATATGTACAATTAGGAAAAAGGTAGTTTCCAAAAATTATTGTTTTTTACGGATATGCTTTACTTGTAAAATTCATAATTTTTTCCTTATTTGACATTGTAATTTGACTACCAACATTTTTTCAAACAGCAAAAGAACCTTTCTCATATGGACCTTCAAAATAGAAGAAAAACATTTTTGGTAAACTCTATTGCTGTAAGTAGTAAAACTTTTACCATTCTTCTATGTTTGTTTTCATTCACTATCTATGAACATGTATTTTTATGTATTCTGCATGTTTATCTGTATACTTATTTATATATAATCCTTAATCTCAGTTCTTTTCGAACATTGTTACACATAAAGTTATAATGAAAACATGATTTGAACTGTAGGATGCACTATCAAAAAGATTACCAAAACAAATGTGATGACATAGCTTTGAGACCTCATAAGGAATGATGTGAATGAAAACCCCAAACAAATGTACTTCATAGCGTGCTACTGTTGAATTATGTTATCAGGCATGTAGAACTTTCCAATGTTTCTTGTTGTAAACAATCTTCATGAAATATGCTTTTCTTTTATATTTCATGAAATTTGAAGCATGTTATCAAACATTAGAAGCATGGACTTACTTTATAGTTAGAGCAATTATTTGCTGGATTTATTGATGTAAATGAGTGTGTAAATTGGTAACTAATTTATAAATTCATGAAGGTATGATGACCATACATGAAGCATACATATAAATTTGCTCAAAATCTATTAAATTTGTGATAAACAATCATGGTTGTGTTGGAAAAGTTTAATCCATCTTAAATATAAAAACCACTATATCATGGCCATGTAAGAATAACTAAATTTGTACATTAATGATTTTGCGAAAAACCTTTTACTAAACTAGAGAACTCATTTTGTACGAGATTGTCATTGCAACTATAGAGATGGAGAGCCACCTCATAATGGTGCTTGTTTTTATAAATGGTTTACTCAGGTGAGCATTATTTGTACTAAATATTTCGATCTTGTATTCCTTCTTAGTATTTTACATTGTTCTTAAATTTAATCAGAAATTTTGTACTTAATTTTTAGGACAGCCAAACAGGAAGTTGGCTTCGTCATCTCACATTTTTTCATATTACGGCCAACTCTTTTCATTTTATTAACAGGTACAAAGTGTCTGGTAATTTAGGCTTTGGTGACGATGATCAATGCATTCAGGATGATTTTACTACATAGTACTAAAATTATCTCAGTCCTTTTACTTTTGTCTTAAATGCTTTGGTACAAATTTTGGTTTATACAAACCATACGAAAATCCCGGACGAATGTATTTATACAACTTCACATACCACATTTTGGTTTTCAGTAGTTACTGAATATGTCATCTTAATTATCTGTTCATTTATGTGCGTGACTTAGGTTTATATTAATATTTGGTAAAAAGGACGGATACCTTTTGGGTGAATCAGTGTGCATGTCTTCTTGCAGAATAGCTTTAGGACGTCTTTTTATTTACACAACATAGACTTGCAGAGGTTATAGAACACACGTTAGGAGCTAGCAAGCACGTGTTGAATTCATATGGGACTATATTTTGGTCCAATCAACAATAAACTCATATCACTCAAGACCTTATATATATATGAGACTTACGATGAAATATCTATATTTCTATCTGCTATTTTCCAAAATTATCTCCTTACAGGTATACAGATACTATTTGAATAATTTCATTGTATACATAATGTTATATATGAGCTCTAGAGATGGCTCGATTCTTTTATCAAATTTAATATTGAAATAGATTTGATAAAGGATCGATCCATCACTAGAACCTATATATACTTATAGCTAAATATACAAAGAGTCAATGGTAAAGTGCATACTTATTAATAAGGTGAGTAATATCTTACTTCACATTCTTTAGTAAATTAGTTAAGACACTAAAGTTGATCAGAGGGAAAAAACCGTCTTCTCACTTTACTCAAAATGTCTTTGCATAATGCTCTAATTTATCATTCAAATACACAAATTGAAATTTGAACCTTTTTTACTTCTCTGAGAATGCTTGTATACCTTTTGAGCATCCTTCTTCCACTCACACATGAAATGGTCGACACGATATCCATGTCTGTTCCTGTGTCCTTCAATCCAAAATAGGATGGAACCGCCACAAGCAAGTCCCTGAATAAAAAGCCAGGTAATCGTATATGAAAATACAAAAAATTGGAGTCATGAAGACATGAGAAAGTGACTATGGAACACCCAATTTTAGAGAGGGGTGTTGAGGTCTGGGTGAGTAAGAAAGGATAGTAAAAAGAAAAGCGGATGGAAAGGAAGAAAGAAAAAGAGAGGTGGAGAGAGCTAAACCCCAAAAATCCAACACGTGAATGGCACATGATAATAGTAGCCAAACCAATCCCAATCCACCTTTTCTCTTTGGGTCAATTATTGGGCCTTAATTTTGAAACGATCCAAATATAACCATGGACTCTCAATCGGATTGTTCGTACTATATTTTTGTCTGTGCAAGCCAACACGATCAGCGGCAGACCCAATAAGGTTGGTAACCACTACACGAAACGTGCTTGCAGTTGAAAGACTATCATAAACAGGTTGTATCTCGCCTCACAAAGGAATGTTCACAAGAATAGAAGTCAGGATTTATCACAAATTAGCTTAACTTCAAAGACGCCTATTTATATACCGGGAAAAGACACAAAGACACACAATCTCTTGTACTCTTATTACATGATAATTTCAAATAAAATAAAATCTATGTGATCACAAACAACATCAAACAAATTTGTCAAATACAAACCATAGCTTCCTAATCTATATTAATCACATCAATTCTAGGACGTATCCATGTATTCCCATTCCAATGAAGATGAAATCTGAGATCCTGCCCACTCACAATAACATTATTGTAATTGAAATAAGCAAAATTAATTTCATACATATCAACATCATGAATTCTTATTATTGTACCATACCACCACCCCTCTCTTATCCATAGATCAACATGCTCTCCTATCTCATACATAACTTGAGTTCTAATAGGAGAAATAGGGCATAACAATCCAAAAGATATGATTTCTTAAAGACGGCCTAGATGGTCATGACGTGATAATCTGTCGTATGTAATACGATAAAATCCTACTAATGATGAAACTTCAGTTATTATTGCAGAATAATAAGAACCGATCAATCCTTCTTCGGATCCTATGACTTCAACATTTTCCTCCAATTGAAAGTGTGTAGTCGTGTTGAAGCTCTTGAAACCCATAAAAAAAGGATATCACATATATAATTAGTGTAAAAAACGTAATGATATTTGAAGTTCTTATAGAAAAAAGAGAGGAAAAAAATGACATATAAAACTTACTCTAAGTGCGTACACGTTTTAACGCTCATTTTTTGTTCAATACATATTTGAAAACACAATATAAATAGTTGACAAAGTACTTAGTATAGCTATAAATAGATATGTAGTATATAGTTGTACGACAAGATACAAACAAATAAAGTTTAGTTTGGCTTCAGGTTCCAATGTCAGTCAAATTTGTGTTTCAAATGGAGTTTATGCATGCCCAGATAAAAAAAAAACAAGAAAAAAGAAATACCTATAACAATTCATATAAGAAAAAACGATTTTAATGAAAAGCATTGCATGCTAGAAGATAGGGTACACACTGCACTCCATTCATGTGAATATGTACAGATTCACATGAACCTGCAAAACTCAAGCACTCTCAGTTTTTGAAATACATGCAAGGCAAGATAAGGTCAACTGTTTTAATTGGTTGCATGCATTTATACCATTTTAGACAAACCTTTAAAAGTAAACGTTCCATTAATTAAGTGATGAAGATTATTTTATTTTTGTTGAAAAAAGACCATTTTATGGATTTGATCAAATCTAAATTGATAACACCTTTGAAACTTGATACTACATATTTAAGTTAGCGTCTTTAATGTATCAATGGGATTCAAAATTCCTTCAATGACCATAGCAGCGAACCCCCAAGGTATTGCACCATCTTCGAAACAAAAATGGGTGGTATTATAGAAGAAATGAGTCTAGCAACTACATTAAAATATCCGCAAGCAAAAATATTAAGCAACTTAATAGCAGACTAAACTAATTATAAGCACTCCAGACCAAAATCGCTTAAAAATATAGTCACTGTACTCCCAATAAAACTCAGATTAATCATCAAATTCCTTGCGTCTAACAAATCAATTTGTTATTAATATACCACAATTAAGAGATTACTCTTAATTCTCCTTTCCAATGACGTTTTCCAGTTTTTCTCTTCTTTCTAGGCATTTGAAGTACTTTCCCAATGTTGTTTGGTCAATCCAACCCTTCAATAGTACTTTCCAAAAGCCGAGAAATGCAATGTTGATAATATAAAGTGAAATACTTTCCCAATGTTCTCTGCAGAGCAATTAAATATTGTTCATTTTAAAACGATTGATAGGCTGCAATGTTCTCTGAGGGCCTTTTTTTTTGCCCAATGGACTCACTAACGAGAAACTCAAACATGCTATTTATACGTACATATGCTCGGTAGTAATGAGACCCACACGTTATTGAATAGATTCACAAAAGCCTTATGATTCACATAATATCACTTTCATCTACCCAAAAGAAATGAAGGCATACTGTATGTTTTCTCAGGTAAGGAAAATACCAATTATGCTTTTCATTTATTCTCACACCTTTCTTATACTATTGATTACATTTGTAACTTCATAAAAGATTTCCATTTTATTTTCGCAATCTTAGAGTTGATGACTTAAAAGAGCAATATAAAGAACCAATTCTAAGCACCCTTTGCACTAGAACAAGTTTACAAATAAATATCGTATACATAATATTCACAATATCATCACAAAATAGTAAAAAATTTGTTATCATATACTAATGTATTATCATCTCTATTGCGTATTTTTCATTGTGCTAGCAGGGATTTCCAGTCCAACCAAAAAATGAAGTGGCACATCGGACTCAAGTATGTGTTCACTAATCATTGTTTGAAAATTTTAGTGGCTCAAAAAGAGTCCTCACCCAAAAAACATAAACAACAAGGAATCAAGCCATCTCTCGAACATTTCACTATCCAATCTGGTGTCACAAATTGGGAAGAAATAAGATGTGCACAAGAACTTACAGATCTTGGAGCGAAATGATATTAGCCCACCAATCTGCACCCCTTCAAGTAGTTCAAAATGAGTTACCATTCCTAGCTTGTGTGGTCTTGGATCTTACGATCTTGGAGAGTTGGATCAGACATTGGGCCATGCACAACCATATATCACAATAAGGTAGGATGGGGTAATTCAAAAAATAACTTTGCAACCAAGGGGAGCATTATTTGCTTTTGGATGAACAGATTGGTATTATTTGCAAAGTATGCGGTCACATGCGAGAAAAGATCAAACATGTCGTGCCATCGTTTGTAAGTCTCGAATCCAACATCCAATCCACACAATCTGTCGAATTGATTTACGTTTTTGATAAATATATTGTTGTCCATTTTGAAGCATGAGAACCCGTTTGGAGTTTCGTATAGGAGCGACTACTACACCCAAGACCTTGAGAAGTTTTTTGCTTTAAAAATCCAAGCATCGAGTACCAGCATTTCATGGACTCTGAAAAATTCGACACCACCAGAATCGTTTCGAAGATAATTCCAGGGTTGAGACAAAGCACTCTTTTACTAAGTCCTAATTTTATTTTGTCTTAAATGAGTTCATTAGATTGTACTATACACATTTGATAAATAACATTTTGTTTTTTTTTATTGTTAGAGGTTCACGTATTGCTAATGTGTGGAAAGATCATCAACTGCAATGATTTAAGATTGCCTTCATTTTTGGAAGGGTCTTAGTATTTACCTTGTATCAGAAAGGGAAAAAAGTTAAAACAAAAAGCAATGTTACTTGATTTTCTTTTTACTTATTAATAAAGGGAAAAAAATAGAAGCATGCATTGTAAAATAATAAAGTCATACATTATTGTAACACAATAATCAACATCAAGAAAATATAAACAAGGGAAACCATCATTATTTTGGTGAAGTTCAAAATGAGAGGATTAACATCAGGCGTAGTTTATAAAATTGGACGATTAATATTTGATGTCCTTAATTAATCAACAATACAGATGTTATCCGTTTCCCAAAATATATGTTATGTACAAGGAAAAATAATTATTGTGATTTCTATGTATGTTAAAAGCCTTGTGCAATGGTGGTTTCATATTTTGGATTTCATAATTACCTTTTCACTTATTTATTTTCTTTACCTCATCTAAAAAATTTATTTTATTATTAAAATAAGTGCAAGATTAAATCTCAACCCTTTATATGAAAGGAGAGATCCATTTATCATGTTGTAACTCTTTTTTCGGGTTTCATATCATGAAACTTTCTCCCCTTGATTCCATTAAAAAATCAATATTTTATTTATGGAACCCCTTATGAAACCCTCATTGTGAATGCCCTCCCGAAACAATCTATGTTTTAATTAAATCATTTGAAATGTATACATCATATCTTCTTGTCTATCTGGTCAATGCGTTGTACACGCTCTGCGCCTCCATCTCTTCATCTACCTGCAAAAAATGCGCAGACCTACCTAAAAGGCTAGAAACTTTATAAATCGTGAAATTTGATTCTGGAAATCCAAACGTCAGAGAATTCCATCAAACCGCTGATGGATACCTCCCTTTTAAACCTTAATTTTTCACATCTGCAAACCCTAATAGCCATCCTACATCGATTGAATGAGAAGGAGAATCAAGTGTTTGGTGAAGACGAACTATTGATTCAGACAGTAGAGTGTCGAATTTTCCAAGAGGACGACCTCACTGAGAAATTTAAGGTCCCTTGTGCTTGTAGTGGAATTGTCAAAGGTAACATTTTAGATTTTTTGTTTAATATTATTGTTGGTGCAGGTTAATATTATAGGTTATGGAACAATGTCTTTATGAAGAACATATATTTTCTACTGAAATCTGAGTTGTACATCCATATAAATTTTAACACATTTCTTTTTCTTTTTCGCAAAGAAGTAGATAGTTGGAAACAATTTATTGGTCAATCTGTGTCCTTGCAAGTAATACTAAGGCTTTCTTGAATTAGGTGTCAAAATAGGAGGCTTGCATGACCTAGATTAAACTTCATGAAGTTAATTTTGTCTTGATTTAAATTGAGTGTTAAGCACTTTATGGGGAAAAGTTCTATGATAGTGACTATATGTTGCCCTTAATTTAGTGTCACTAATGTTTTGTGCTTTTGTGTTGTTCATTGACTGTTGGTTTATTTTTGTTTTTATTGATATTTTTGCATGCTTGTTGTAGGGTTTTGGTTAGTTTGTGTCACATGCGTATCTGCAGTAGAATTTGCACTGGTATAGTTAGGAATAGTTGGTAGTGTTTTTTTATCAGATTTGTGTATACAATTTTCAAACATGAACAATATTGAATTTTTTTCCATCATTACATGGTTGGCATGTGTAATGTGCATATTTCTAGGTTGTAGGACAATATGGCATTTAAGCACCACTTTTAGACTGATGTCTACCGTGAACTGTTTGACTTGTTAAAAGTTGCAAGTGAGGCTGAGTTTCCCTGGGGAGGTAATGCATCCTTTTGTGTAGAACGTTTAGTTCATCGATATCATTTGTTATAGTTTGTTTTAAATTTCCTTTTGGTTATTGCAGGAAAGAAGATGAGCCATAATATGTGGATGTATTATTTGAAAGAGATAGTTGCTGGAGACATTAAGTTGGATGAGCTTTCGAGTGAAACATCTAGGATGAGGCGAGAAGTAGATGCACTGAATCCCTCCACCGTTGAGAATCATGCACAACTATGGCAGATTCAAGTCAAGTTTAAACAGGTAAGCTTATTAATTTGTTTTCATGTATTTGTGTGTTATGTAGCTTACTGTGTTTTGTTTGTGCAACTGAAATGGGGTGCGCTGTTTAATGGCATAAAGATTATGAAGCAAATTGAGCACGCCGACTTTTTGAAGCGAGCTCTGATGTCTTGCTACATTGACTGATGTAGTCTTGTTTTGTTGATTTTTATCTTGGTTATATCTGTAGCGGCTTTGGTGTATCACACGTTTTGTAAAGAAGCTATTGTAGATGAAGCGGTCTTTGTGGGATGTTCTTTTGTGTTGTTGTTGGTGTATGAAGGGATGTAATGTGGATTTTTTGTTGGCTTGACAATTATGAACGTAATGCATGGATTAGCGGCAAATGCAATATCCAAGTTGATGGTTAATTTGTGTGGTTTAGGTAAATCAGATTTACTGTCATTTCATGTGTGTGTAGTATTCTTAGGTGGTTGTCATGATGGGAAATAAGTTGTGAATATTACTTTTATATTATATGATTTATATTAAAGTTGAACTTGTCTTAGAAATAAACATGCAAAAAGAGTAGGTAAAAAAGTAGCTAAAAGTGGAAATTTTTTAGGCTAAACGGTGACACTCTTAACGTGGGTGTCAAAAACTAAAATGACATATATTGTGACACAAAGGGAGTATTATGTATTTAGATGATGGGTAGAATAAATGATGAATTTGTGAATATTTGTTAATGAAATGATTGGAGTAGCTCTTTAAGTGTATGATCATGAAGTTGTTATTTATGTGCGTTTGTCTGTGTGTAATACATTGGGTGAAAAATGTGGAGAACATATTATTTGTATTGCTATAGACTTAAAATTTGTATTGTTAATGTGTGGAAAGATCATCATCAAATGCAATGATTTAGGATTTCCTTCATTTTTAAAAGGATCTTAGTATTTACCTTGTATCAGAAAGAGAAAAAAGTTATTACAAAAAGCAATATTACTTGATTTTCTTTTTACTTATTAGTAAAGGAAAAACATTATTGTAACATACTAACCAACATCAAGAAAATATAAATAAGGAAACCATCATTATTTTCGTGAAGTTCAAAATGAGAGGATTAACATCAAGCGTAATTTATAAAATTGGACGATTAATATATGATGTCCGTAATTAATCAACAATACGAATGTTATCTGTTTTCCAAAAAAATATGTTTATGTACAAGGAAAGATAATTATTGTGATTTCTACAAATATTACTCCTGAAACAACCTATGTTTTAATTAAGTCATTTTAAATGTGTACATCGTATCTTCTTGTCTATTTGGTCACCGCGTTATACACGCTTTGCGCCTCCATCTCTTCGTCTACCTGTAAAAAATGCGCAGACCTACCTAGAAGGCTAAAAACTTTATAAATCGTGAAATTTGATTCTGGAAATCCAAACGTCAGAGAATTCCATCAAACCGCCGATGGATACCTCCCTTTTAAACCTTACTTTTTCACTTCTGCAAACCCTAATCGCCGCCCTACATCGATTGAATGAGAAGGAGAATCAAGTGTTTGATGAAGACGAACTATTGATTCAGACAGTGGAGTGTCGAATTTTCCAAGAGGACAACCTCACTAAGAAATGTAGGGTCCCTTGTGCTTGCAGTGGAAGTCTCAAAGGTAACATTTCAGATTTTTTGTTTAATATTATTGCTGATGCAAGTCAATAGTATAGGTTATGGAACAATGTCTTTATGAAGAACATATATTTTCTTCTGAAATCTGAGTTGTACATCCATATATAATTTTAACACATTTGTTTTTCTTTTTCGCGAAGAAGTAGATAGTAAACAATTTACTGGTCAATCTGTGTCCTTGCAAGTAATAATAAGGCTTTCCTGAATTAGATATCAGAATACGAGGCTTGCATGACCTAGATTAAAATTCATGAGTTAATTTTGTCTTGATTTAAATTGAGTGTTAAGCACTCTATAGGGAAAAGTTATGTGATAGTCGAAGTCTCATCGGGTATGATGGAGACGATGGGCCCATAGAAGCCTGATAAAGGTTAGGGCCTTTACGATTAAACCAAACAAAATTGCAGTGTAAACCGTTCAACCACTATTGGTTGGTTACATTGTTAACCACCTTTTAAATTGCCATCCTCCTCCCATTACTACTATATATGGAAGAGGGTAAATTTCACACTAGGATTTTTTTTCAAAAGAAGAAAACGTCAACGAGGATAGTTTCTAAATCATCGTAAGTGTTCATAAAGAATAGTTTATAAATCATTTCCCATGTCTCAATTTTGTTTTTATAGCATACTGTTAACAATTGCCTTTCCATTTTTTTTATTTCTGTTTCTTTCGTTGGCATTTGGATCCATCACCGGTTGTCTTCTTGAGTTTGTTAACTATGGACAATGAACTCCAGTTTTCCAGATAGATTGAATGGATTGAATAGTACTATAACCAGTTAAGTAGTTGGTCCCCCAGAAGTGGCAATTGAATTTGTCTCAATATAGTTCTTTTGGTACATTGTCTGATAATGAATTTGTCTCTATATAGTATTTTCATGTTTTATTGCACAATTCATTCACAATGCTCTGACCATCAAAACAATTGAATTTTGATTCCACAACACAACATTCAATTCAGTAATGGTGTAACTTAGGAATTGATGATGAATTAGATCTCCAATTACTTAAACATGTGTAATTGTGCACATATCATTCTGTTATCTATTAGGTTTGGTTCACCAATAGTGTCCTAATCCTTATGAATTCCATTGTTTCACTATGACTTTTGGATTGTGAGTTCATCATGATATGATGTAGGTTCATATCAAATGGCCGACAACAACGATGAGTCCAGACCCACGGTCCTCGCATTTGCCGAGCTGTGGGAAATGCTCCAAACTACACGGGGCATTAATCAAGATCATGGTAATAATGAAACACCTTTGTTTACTAACCCTGTCAAATATACTTATGAAATTGATTGGTGGTTATTGTGTACACTTTAGGGCAAAGAATGGATAATGACGTGTATTCCACTTACATGCGCTCTATCAAGAACTGTGAGCGCGATTACTATAAGTACAGGGACGAACAACGCAAACTCATCGACTGGCTGCATGCATTGAAGGAAAGCACTCCCGACAATTGGATCGATTATAGGACTTGGGAAATGAAACTTCACCAGGTAGATGTTAGGCTCGTAGTATCATATACATAATGTAGTCTTATGTTTAACAATAACGTACATATTTTGCATATACAAAGGGAATGGATGTGGTATGACCAATCGCTGGACGCGGTCATTAACATTGCAATGCTCCTGAAGTCATCATTGGAGTTTGCATGTCGTCCGTGAAGTTTATAAGAGTCTTTGGGGAGCTTGCTTTGTTTTATGGTTGTTGTTGATCAATCTGGTTTTGTAATGACAATTTGATGCCTATCGATTTTAAGACTGTACTTGTAATATTGTTAATATTACTTTTTGTTCGATGAACAAACAACGAATGCTTAGCGATTATGACCCGCTTGTTTTGGATGTATTTAATCAAGTCTTTTTGTTTTTCGTAAATTATCATGTTATCCATGTCATGCAATATTACTTACAAAATTAATAAATAATGTCATTTAAACAATATATCAACACATCATTTTTTAGATGAATTTATTTAATTATGTTAAAATGTTTTGAAACCATTTGATCATACACTATAAACAAAATCAAATTAGAATTTAATAAATGATTACTTTAATTTAGAGGATCTTTTTGTTTAGAAATATTGTATCTTATTCATAACAACAAAATATATTGACTAAATGCATCTAATAAATGGTTGTACACATTATATAACTAAAGGTTCAGTTATTGCTAATGTGTGAAAGGATTTAATAAAATTATTTGAAATAAAGCCGTAAAATATTAAATCCTATTTTATTTTTGTATTATTTAAATGTGTACATTCATTTTATAACTTATATATGTGTAAAATAATTTAATTACAGTTCATTCTACGTACCTTATTTTCTACAAAAATTGTAAAGTCATGTCCCCCAACTTCGTAAAGCGTAGAAATTTATTGTGATAATTCAAAAGTCAAACAAGTCCATCACATCATCCATGATGTCTTCCCTTTAAGCACGGTTCTCTTTTCTTCGTTCTCCACAAGTGCACCGATCTCAGCTCCAAATCCAAGACCAGACCTTCAAATTCGCTCTTCACAGCGACACCTTTATCTTTCCCAAACTCAACTAGGTTTTCGCCCTCTCTTACTTTCAAAAGATCTTAAGGTACGTTATTAAGTAGGCGACTGGTATCAACATAACTTACGATTTTACCCGTTTTCTACTCTATTGCTCTGTTCGAACACTTTAAGTTTCTTTTTGCCTATATCTATTTCTTCAGGACCGCACAATATTGGATTTAATTTCAGATTTCAGGAAATTATGGGTTTGTGGTCCATTGATGTGTGATTAAGTGTTTCAGAATTTGTGATATTCAAATTGTTTGATAAATGCCTATAAGGATATGAGAATAGAGACTACCTCAATGTGTTCATGGAATGCCGGTCTAAAAATGCTTATTTGGTTAATTAGGGTTTAATTGCTTCACTTATATGATATTCTTCTTAAATCATTTTCTTCTTACTGAAAAAAAAGTTGGAATCACTTTTTTTGTGTAAATCGTTTAACTACTACTGGTTGATTACATTGTTAACCACCTCTTAAACTGTCATCATCCTCCTATTACTACTATATATATGGTTACATTGTGCAAACCTTTCCCTGACATTTGGTATCCATCACCGGTTGTCTTCTTAAGGTTGTTAACTATGGACAATGAAGTCCACTTTTCTAATGCAGGACATCTAATACAACTGAATAGCAATTGTTAACTATGGCATTTCGTATCCCTTGCGCTTCTGTTATTTTGTTGAATCAGTCTTTTGTTTCGTATCTGCCTATTATGTGACTCTAAACCCATTGCTTGTATTAGAATTTTGTCTTTGCTCTTCTCTGAAACTACATGAACGATTATTGTAAATACATAATGTAATTGCGGGTGTTGATTAATTCCTTGAAATCTTAATCATTTCACTACGACAAAATGGGTAAAAATGTCATGTTTCAGGACAATTTACATATTCCTGGCTTTATTTCATTACATTGATGTTATAATTTCGACTACTATGACAATTGAATATGGGTGAAACACTATTGACATCATGCAGTTTAAATCAATAGTTCATATCTAAATCATGACACCTTCTAACTCTAAACCGTTTGAACACTGCTTCAGATTCTATGGCAGCCAACACAAGCGCTAGTTACAGACCCCAAAATGCATTGTGTCAAGAATTATGGGACGTACTTCAAACTGCCAGGAGGACAACCAGACCTAATGACGGTAATTAGTCGTAATTTTCTTCATACATACTCACAATAAATTTAATTTCATACTTACTTCAAAATAACAAAAACTATTATTAGAGCGGGCAATGAGCTATGAAAGGGTTGTCGAATATATGCGGAGCATACAAA
Organism: Rheum nobile; assembly: GCA_027886185.1. Taxonomy (NCBI): domain Eukaryota; kingdom Viridiplantae; phylum Streptophyta; class Magnoliopsida; order Caryophyllales; family Polygonaceae; genus Rheum; species Rheum nobile. The sequence continues at coordinate 132,709 of WOAB01000648.1, forward strand.
ATCAAGATCGGAAAATCACTAGACTGTTGGCAGAGAAAAATAAGGTCAACCAAAAAATAACTGAAGTTCTCAACCATAACCCCCAAACTCCGTATGAGATTTTTGCTAACCAAAATTAACAGCACACGGTAATTTTCACTTTATGTTAATTTATCAATATTCGCATATCATATTTAACTCCATGTTGTGTGCTTTGCAGCTTCAAATAGAACTTCTTCACATTGAGTTCTCACTTGGAGATACGGAAGATATGACAATGGTTCTAAGATCTTCTTTGCGTCGGGCCACTCGAGCATGAATCAAAATACTTTTTAATGATAATTCTATGTTAACTTATGTTCGTTAGTGACATTCGGTAATACATTTTGTTTGAATGTCTGTTAGTGATATTTTTAACATTGTTCAAGTATTTCATTAAACAACCCATTTTTTTTATCCTTAATCACAAGGCTGTGCATTCGGTCTAGACCGGACCAGAATTTTTTCAAACCTTGGACCGGAGACCGGACCGAACCGGTATAATTCGGTCCGTTCCGGTCCGGTCTTGGACCGGTAAATATATTTTTATATTTTTTAGTTTTATATAAATGAAAATTTTATTTTATTTTATTTTTATAACTATTGTGTATAATATTAGATAATATATTTTGTTATTTATTTATATTTATAGTAAAAATTAGTTTTTAATAATATTATGAGATATTAATATATAAAATTAAATTAAAAACAATAAAAAACCGGTCCATCCGATCCGGACCGAAAAACGGCCGGGTTTGAACCGGAACCAGAATTTTACAAATATGTGGACCGGGGACCGGACCGTAATTCCCCCGGTCCGGTTCGGGCGTTTTCGGTCCGGTCCGGTCCAATTTTCCGGTCCAGTCCGAATTTGCACACCCTTACTTAATCATATACGATGTTGGATCATTTGCTTGATTATTACATTATTCAAGTATTTCATTAAACTAGTAGGGTCGCACGCAAACCCTACTAGTTTATCTTAAATATATAATTAAGGTGGGGCTCACTGCTTTATTTTATTAAAAGATTGGACGTGTACATATTTTAAATTTTACTCTTATAATATTTTTAAAGGTTAGATGACATGACGAATAATGATTGAATGATGATGACATACAAGCGAATTGAAAGTAATGCTAATACGTAAAATTTTCATTGTTATAATTTTATTTAAAGACTGGATGATGTTGTGCATGATAGTTGGATGAGTGATAACACGTAGTCGAATTGAACGTAAAGCCGAAACATAAGTTTAGCATATTATTAATTTGTTTCCCTTTCTAATAGTTACAAACTTATATATGGATTGAGATAACTAACCAAACGCACTTGTCATGGAGACGTGGATATTATATAAATATATTGAATATGATTGCATAAGAATGGATTAACGTTGTTTTATTTATAAAATTAGTAAAGTCAGTTATAATAAAATCATATATTATGATACATAAATTAAAATAAAAAATATAACCAATCAAGTTGGATATAAGAATTAGGTTAAGATATCAAGATAATTAGTTACATTTTATTAAGATAATGTAGTTGGGCGATTAACTTAAAATATATCACCTAACAATTAATTAAGTAATATAAAATTACTCATGTTAAATCGTTGATTTTACCTCCAACACGTAAAGCTAAAAATTTACACATGTTGATTTCTATCTTACTTTGAAATCAAATCAAATAGATTTTCTATAAAGAAATTAGTGTAGATTTGTAAACATATTTTTATATAACTATATATTATATTTGAAAAATAAATAAAAATTAAGATAGTCTTAAATTGTTTATATTTATCTTAAATATATATTTAAGGTGGGGCTCATTGCTTTATTTTGTTATAAGATTGGATGATGTACATATTTTAAATTTTCACCTTTATAATTTTTTAAAGGTTAGATGACATGACGAACAATGATTGAATGGTAATGACATATAAGCGAATTGAGCGTGATGCTAATACGTAAAATTTTCATTGTTATAATTTTATTTAAAGACTGGATGATATGACAAATGATAGTTGGATGTGTGATAATACGTAGACGAATTGAACGTAGAGCCGAAACATACGTTTAACATATTATTAATTTGTTACCCTTTCTAATGGTTACAAACTTATATATGGATTGAGAATATCTAACCAAACGCACTTGTCATGGAGACGTGGATATTATGTAAATATATTGAATACGATTGCATAAGACTGGAAACGTTGTTTTATTTATTAAATTAGTAAAGTCAGTTGTAATAAAATCATATATTATGATACTAAAATTGAAATAATAATATAACCAATCTAGTTGGATATAAAAATTAGGTTAAGATATCAAGATAATTAGTCAATGGTGTAGACACATGGGGCCCAGTGGGAGCTGTAGCCCCACTAGGTTTAAAAAAAAAAAAAATTGAATTGATTTTTTTTTTAATTTTAGTGTATTTTTGTGAATTTCTTTTATATATTTTTACTTAATTTTTTTTAAATCTTTACTTTTAATGTTATTTGTTTCTAGAAGCATTATGTTTATTTTAATTATTTTTTTAGAGTTCACTAGTAATTTTAGTTGAGGAAGTATCACGTCTATTTTTTTATGTTTATTTGTAAAGTTAGTATTTTTAACATGTTGCAAATTGGAATAACTATTTTTGAAAGTTTTTCCTGTTATGAAAGGTCTCAAAAGTTCAATACGCAATAATCTTTTGATTGCGTATATTGGGGAATACTTAATGAAATCTATTTAGATTGAATATATTTTTGTAAGATTTCATAATATGATACGTCTAAAGACGATATCTAATTATAATCCTATGCGGTTTCTTATATTTTTATTTATTTATTATTTATTATAATAATAAATTATTTTAGCCCCCACTGGACTAAAATCCTACATCCACCCCTGTAATTAGTTATATTTTATTAAGATAATGTAGTTGGGTAATTAACTTAAAATATATCACCTAAGGATTAATAAAGTAATATAAAATTACTCATGTTGAATCGTTGATGTTACCTTCCAACACGTGAAGCTAAAAATTTACACATGTTGATTTCTATCTTACTTTGAATTCAAAGCAAATAGTTTTTCTATAAATACATTAGTGTAGATTTGTAAACATATTTTTATATAACTATATATTATATTTGAAAAATAAATAAAAATTAAGATAGTCTAATATTTTGCATATTTATCTTAAATATATAATTAAGGTGGGGGCTCATTGCTTTATTTTATTTAAGAGATTGGATGATGTACATATTTTAAATTTTCACTCTTATAACTTTTTTAAAGATTAGATGACATGAAGAATAATGATTGAATGATGATGACATGTAAGAAAATTGAACGTGATGCTAATACGTAAAATTTTCATTGTTATAATTTTATTTAAAGACTGGATGATGTGACAAATGATAGTTGAATAGGTGATAATACGTAGACGAATTGAACGTAGAGTTTAAATATAAGTTTAGCATATTATTAATTTGTTACCCTTTCTAATGGTTACAAACTTATATGGATTGAGAATATCTAACCAAACGCACTTGTCATGGAGAAGTGTATATTATGTAAATATATTGAATATGATTGCATAAGAATGGATTAACGTTGTTTTATTTATAAAATTAGTAAAGTCAGTTGTAACTAAATCATATATTATGATATATAAATTGAAATAATAAATATAACCAATCTAACTGGATATAAAAATTAGGTTAAGATATCAAGACAAGTAGTTACATTTTATTAAGATAATGTAATTGGGTAATTAACTTAAGTTATATCACCTAAGAATTAATTAAGTAATATAAAATTACTCATGTTGAATCGTTGATTTTACCTCCTACACGTAAAGCTAAAAATTTACACATGTTGATTTCTATCTTACTTTGAATTCAAATCAAATAGATTTTCTATATAGAAATTAGTGTAGATTTGTAAACATAATTTTATATAACAATATGTTATATTTGAAAACTATATAAAAATTAAGATAGTCTAATAATTTTCATAATTATTTTAAATATACAATTAAGGTGGGACCCATTGTTTTATTTTATTAAAAGATTGAATTGAAGGAATTGTGTCTTTTAATCAAATGTGCAATTACCGAACATGGAATAAGACAATTAATGGAGATTTACAATCCGAGAATTTTAGGGGTTGTAGTGCCTTGCTAGAAGCCAACTACGATCAATGGGTTTAATCGGGTTAGGCCCATGGCTATAATAACCGGATCCTATGAGGTCACACACATAGAGTTATCGGGCTGAATCAAACCGGACCAAAAGCCCATGTAGGACATGGTATTTTCGGCCCTATGGCTAAATTGGGAAATAAGCTTTTATTATTAATGGATAAGAGTTACCATTAATAATTACTTGTGAAATGAGTTGTTTTATTAGAAGATATATGACAACAATATAAAGATATTGTATCCATTACTAAAGATAAGATATGATCTTATAAGTAATCGTTTCAAAAGGGAAACGAATACACTCTTCCTCTCAAGAGATACACACGGCCGAAACCCTAGGAGAGAGCCAAGCTTGTGTCTTCGTTCGTTCGTTCTAGCAGACGACACTAAAGGCGATCCAGATTCCAGACTCGTGTGGACCAAGTAGAGAAGCCACACTTGGAGTTTTCGATCTTCGCTGAAATCTTGCAGGAACGTTTCAAGCTCGCATCAAACGGTATGTAACTCTACTTCTAATTGATTCCTATTGATTCATGCATGAGATCCTTGTTAGATGCTAGAAAATAGTTTTCTGAAATTTCGCTTATACGCATCTAATCTCAACAGTGGTATCATGAGCCTCTTGCATAAATTGATAGGATCAAAATATTAAAAGAGTTAATTTTGATGCATGTCTTGATTCAAATTAAGTGGTAAATTGATATATAGGTTAATTTGCATGACTAAAATTATGATTTTGATTGATTGGATTAGTAAAGTTGTAGAACTTTATGAACAAATATGCATGTAAAATTGTTCTACCCATACTTGATTCATGTGATTTGATTATGCAAAAGATATGATTTTTTGGCATGTTTTAAATCATTAGATGAAGATTATGATTTTCATAAGATGAATTAATCCCCAAAATTCTGTTTTTTATTAATTCTGATTTTTATGAAAAATTCTGGAAAAAAAAACAGAACGGACCGAACCGGATTGGACCCGGTTCGGCGCGCACCCCACTCATGGGGATGAGTCGGGCGGGTGCGGACCACGTCCAGTGGGTCCGGACCGCAGACAGCTCGCGCAGGGTCACACGGCTCTGTATGACAGAACCGCGGCTCAGGCGCGGTTCTGCGGGTTCACCGGACCCCAGGTGCGGTTCAGTAGCCGTGGGTGCGAGCCAGCTCGCGCGGGTCAGACCGGGTTGGACCCGGTTCTGCTGAACCGTGTGGCTCGCGTGGGGGTGGCCGGTTCGGGCTATGCCCGGGACGGTCCGCAGTGGCTGCATGGTTTGGCGGGGCTCAAGTTGGTCCGGGCTAGGCTCAGGCGCGACTCGGTCCGGTAGGGTAGATTTGGCATTTTAGGATAATTTCCTAAAATAAAAGATAAGATCTTATTTGCCTAATTGGATAATATTTGATATTATCTACAATATAATTTCCTAAAAGTTGTTAGGATAGATTCTCACTTGATTAAGATAAAGATATTTGATATCTTACATTGTTTATGCATATCTTATTCAATAATGCATTTTAATGATTAATTATGATTAATTCTATATATTGATTTTAATTTGAATTAAGAATTTGATATTGAATTATTTATCTCATGAGATGATTTATTTTATTTAATAATGTTTTATTGAAATTTATTTAAATTGCTTATTGTTATTAATTAGATTAATATTGTTGATAATATTTGATATTGTTATTGCATGCATATTTTTAATATTATGATATTATTGCTTGCAGGAGGTGACTAGTATGGCCCACTTTAGGATAGAAAATACGATCTGCGTATCGTTATGTTTTCTTGTACACGATCTGCGTATCGTTATGTATTTTTGTAATTTAATTTTCAGTAATTAGATTATTTAGAAAATTATGTAATACAAGAAGAGAAGATCCTACGAAGACCAAGGATGGAGATCCATGAAGGGTACCAAGAATGGAGATCCATGAAGTACAAGACTCTTGAAGATTAGATCTTTAATTTCGGTTTTTTAGGGGCCATACTAGGATCACATTTAATTATTGTATTTTGAATGCTTTATTATTTTGAGCCTTGCATGATTGTTTGTTTATGCTATTTTGTTCACTAGTAAATAGACAATCATTGCATGCTTAAGTCCCTAAAAGAATATTGAGGTATTGCCTTTCCATGTCATAACCCATGAGGCCCTAAGAATTCGTTGGATAGGTTTCACCAAAGCGAGGTGTCCTTCTTTGACCTTGGGATAGTGAGGGTGGATCTATATAAGAGATTCATAAATCTTGATATGATTATACTCAACAAGAGACCAAAAGGCAAAGTTTTGGATCTTGATGCATAGAGATGAGTCCAACATAGGATGTGGGCCATCAACCAAGAATTATAAAGAGTTATAATTAGTAAAATGTTACTTACCTTGATGACATGAGACTTAGGGAAGTGCCAAAGTACGCTTAGGTCTTATCTGAGATAGGGTCTTGGAATCATTTTATTCACTAGAGACAAACTTAATTTGAATAAAATGTCCATCTGCTTAAATTTTAAAGCATGTTTAATTTTGAGCTTTTGCATGTCAAGCATAAACTTATCTGCATGTTACTTCCTTTGTAGATATCATGTCTAGCAACGATAACTTGAAATTCACCCTACGCTCAATTGTTGAGAAGAACAAACTCAATGGAACAAATTTCCTTGATTGAGAACGGAACTTGAGAATTGTTCTCAGATCCGAAGGACGTGAGGACGTTCTAGATAACCCTATCCCTACCCTGATTGTCGCTTCTTCTGCTGAGGAGAAGGCGAAAGAAAAGGAGATAAGAGCTAACTCAGTGTCTGTCACCTGCCTTATGCTCGCTGCTATGGAGCCTGGCCTTCAAAAGAGGTTTGAACTCCAGGATGCTCATACAATCTTGACCAACCTGAAAGTGTTGTTTCAGGAACAGGCCAGGATTGAGAGGTATGAGACACACATGGCCATATTGGAGCACAAACTTGAGAAGGGTAAACAGTGAGTGCCCATGTATTTGACATGATTGGTCTTTTTTGCCAAATGGCAGCACTGGGTTCCCCATATAGCCAAAAGTTGGCTACTGACATCATATTGCACTCCTTGCATGATGGATTCTCTCAATTTAGATTGAACTACCATATGCATGGAATTGGAAAAACCCTGAATGAACTTCATGGCATGCTCAAAACAGCTGAGCAAAACATTCAAGTTGACAATAAGAAAGAAGTTCTTTTGATCAACAATAGGAAAGGGTTCAAGAAGGGGCCTAAAGGGAAGCAGCAAAACCAAGGGAAAGGCAAGACAATTGCCAAGCCCAAGGCAGCTGGGAAGCCAAAGGTGGTTGCTAAGCATGACTACTTCTACTGCAAAGCCAAGGGGCACTGGAAGAGAAACTGCCCCAAGTACCTGGAAGGCAAGAAGAATGGAACTGTGAGCTCCACTTCAGGTATTTTTGTTATAGAAGTCTTAACAACCAAAGCTACTACTTGGGTATTGGATACCGGATGTGGTTCTCACATCATTTCGAATGTGCAGGGACTAAGAAGTAGGCGGCAATTGGAGAAGGGAGAGATAGACTTGCGCGTTGGAAATGGAGCAAGGGTTGTTGCGCTCTCCGTAGGAGATTTTAGTCTATCTTTACCTTCTGGCTTAGTTTTAGAATTGAATAATTGTTATTTTGTTCCTTCAATTACTAAGAACCTTGTTTCGATTTCAGTTTTGCATCTTGAAGGTTTTGAATTTATCATTAAGAATGGAGGTCTTTCTATTTTTAAGAATGATATTTTCTATGCCAATGCTCCCATGAGTAATGGACTCTTTGTGTTGGACCTCAAGTCAGAATTATATAACATTAATACTAAAAGGCAAAAGTCGAATGATTTGATTGAAGCTTATCTATGGCACCGTCGCTTAGGTCACATTAGCTTGAACCGCATGAAGAAGCTCTATAAAGATGGAATTCTCAAATCAATTGATTGTGAATCACTTGAGACATGTGAGTCATGCCTAATGGACAAGATGACAAGGTCATCTTTCACTGGGACAAGTGAAAGGACTACTGAGCTACTGGCCCTAATACATACTGATGTATGTGGACCAATGAGCACATAAGCTAGAGGAGGCTATCGATACTTCATCACATTTACTGACGACATGAGTAGATATGGGTATATCTACTTAATGGCGCACAAATCTGAATCCTTTGAAAAGTTCAAAGAGTTTCAAAATGAAGTAGAAACTCAAACTGGCAAGAAGATAAGGCACTTCGATCAGATCGCGGTGATGAATATCTGAGTCAGGAATTTGATCATCATTTGAGAAGTTGTGGGATCATAACACAACTGACTCCACCAGGCACGCCACAACTAAATGATGTGTCTGAAAGGAGGAGCAGGACCCTATTGAACATGGTTCGTTCAATGATGAGTTTTGCTAACCTTCTAGTATCCTTCTGGGGATATGCCCTCACAACCGTTACGTTCACACTAAATAGGACTCCGTCTAGGACTGTAGACAAGACACCATATGAGATATGGACTGGATAAGTTCCAAGTCTGTCTTTCCTGAAAATCCAGGGATGTGAAGCTTTTTTAAAGCGTTTACTATCAGATAAGCTTGCACCCAAATTAGATAAATGCTTCTTTATAGGGTATCCTAAGGAAACCAAGGGATACTACTTCTACAATCCCACAGAGCACAAAGTGTTTGTTGCAAGGGATAGTCTCTTTTTGGAAAAAGAATTTGTTTCCAAGAAGCCAAGTGGGAGAAATGTTCATCTTGAAGAAGTTCAAGATAAGCAACAAACCCAACAACAAGACGACATGGACGATGTCGACGAGGAGATACCAGTATCAGCAGGCATAGATTCCCAAAGGGAAGTCATCTTGTTCCTAGCATATCAGGGGCAATTTACGTCTATTGTGACAACAATGGCGCCATAGCCCAAGCCAAGGAACCGAGTTCAAGCTCCAAATCCAGACACGTACTGAGGAAGTATCACCTTATTCGACACATCGTTGATAAATGAGACGTCAGGATGTGCAAAGTGCACACATATGACAACATTGCAGATCCGTTGACCAAGCCTATGCCTAGGCCCAAGCATGAGAGTCACACTAGGGCCAAGGGCCTCTAGCACATTGGAGAATGGCTTTGAGATTGTCTTGTCTTATATTATGAACTTTGTTTTATGTATGTCAGACACATTTTATGCTTGATTGTATGATATACATCTTTCATTCTTTTTTTATTGCTTGGAATTAGATAAAATGTCCAAATAATTTATAATTCGCAAATGGGCTCATCATAAGTGTTTTGGTGAATGAAACCCCATTAAGTGAACTGAAGTTATGAATTATTCAAAGTCCATGGTCTAAGTCATTAACTTGGACATAAATGATTGCATTAAAGATTGTATTGTAAGTTGACTGATAGCGCCAAGTTTCATGGACTATAGGGACATAGAGATGTCTAGTCAATTACATAGATATGTATAAATGATACATATAGGACAAACCCACCTTAAGACTCTCCAAAAGGGATTGAAGAGTTTTAAGTTAAACCATGATTGGTAGATTCCTCAAGGATGAGTATGATATGGTTTCCCTTGATGATTGGTATGTCTTTGACGCTGTCAAACGCTGACTGTAACAGGCAGTTATAAAGGCAGTGATTGAGATTGCCAAAAGTTGAGTGGGAGCTATAGTCATACAAGACTGGAGAAGTCATCCTTCTTCATGTATACAGTGATACATGGACAGGAATGGTGTCTCGGCCACTTGAAGAGCGAGAACTGAAAAATGCATGGCCATGCTCGGATGGATTATCTGTAATCATCCGTTATTTGACAGTTCAAACTCAGGAGTTCAAGGAACACATTTGATAAGAGATATGAATGTTATCATATCATCAAATAAGACACTAAGAGACAAAGGGATTTAATATTGCACACTTGTTTTAAGGACAAGTAGGAGATTGAAGGAATTGTGTCCTTTAATCCAAGCTGCAATTACCGAACATGGAATAGGACAATTAATGGAGATTTACAATCCGGGAATTTTAGGGGTCATAGTGATTTGCTAGAAGCCAACTACGATCAATGGGCTTAATCGGGTTAGGCCCATGACTATAATAACCGGGTCCTATGAGGTCACACACATAGAGTTATCAGGCTGATCAAACCGGACCGAAAGCCCATGTAGGACATGGTATTTTTGGCCCTATGGCTAAATTGGAAAATAGGCTTTTATTATTAATGGATAAGAGTTACCATTAATAATTACTTGTGAAAGGAGTTATCTTATTAGAAGATATATGGAAACAATAATAAGATATTGTATCCATTACTAAAGATAAGATATGATCTTATAAGTAATCGTTTCAAAAGGGAAACGAACACACTCTTCCTCTCAAGAGATACACACGGCCGAAACCCTAGGAGAGAGCCAAGCTTGCGTCTTCGTTCGTTCATTCTAGCAGACGACACTAAAGGTGATCCAGATTCCAGACTTGTGTGGACCAAGTAGAGAAGCCACACTTGGGGTTTTCGATCTCCGCTGAAATCTTGCAGGAACGTTTCAGGCTCGCATCAAACGGTATGTAACTCTACTTCTAATTGATTCCTATTGATTCATGCATGAGATCCCTGTTAGATGCTAGAAAATAGTTTTATGAAATTTCGCTTATACGCATCTAATCTCAACATGAATGATGTACATATTTTAAATTTTCACTCTTATAATTTTTTTTAAAGATTAGATGACATGACGAATAATGATTGAATGGTGATAACATATAAGAGAACTGAACGTGATGCTAATACGTAAATATTTTATTGTTATAATTTTATTTAAAGACTGGATGATGTGACGAATGATAATTGGATGGGTGATAACACGTAGACGAATTGAACGTAGAGCTGAAACATAAGTTTAGCATATTATTAATTTGTTACCCTTTCTAATGGTCACAAACTTATATAAGGATTGAGAATATCTAACCAAACGCGCTCGTCATGGAGACGTGAATATTATGTAAATATATTGAATATGATTGCATAAGAATGGATTAACGTTGTTTTATTTATAAAATTAGTAAAATCAGTTGTATAAAAATCATATATTATGCTATATATATTGAAATAATAAATATAACCAATCTAGCTGGATATAAAAATTAGGTTAAGATAATAAGATAATTAGTTACATTTTATTAAGATAATGTAGTTGGGCAATTAACTTAAAATATATCACCTAAGAATTAATTAAGTAATATAAAATCGTTTTTTTCTAACCTATGCACTAGATGCATAGGTTAAGAACCTTTTTTGGAAAATATTTAGATTAATGTTTCTATTTAGAGATTTTTAATTTTCTGTCTAAAGGTTTAAACATTTCATATAGGGTTTTAGTTTCTTAAAAAAGACTTCTTAACCTATTTCCTTAGACATAGGTTAGAAAAACCTATATAAAATTACTCATGTTGAATAGTTGATTTTACCTCTTACACGTAAAGCTAAAATTTACACATGTTGATTTCTATCTAACTTTGAATTGCCCATCTTGCTCATTATTGTGTTATGATTTCAGCAAACCAAGTTTTGGGCCTTAATTAAGAAGTCCAACAAGGTAAAATTGCCCATCTTTCTCATTAACCAAGGTATTAATCAACCTAAAAGAAGCCCTAAAGCTTCTTCTTCTTCTCAATTAACGTACAGGCAATCAGCCTCCATTGATTTCATTTGGTATGTGACTTGAGCGTGCTTTAGGGGAGATTCGGTCCTCCATTTATTGTGGTGCGGATTTATTCTACCATAATTGGTGTCGTGTGCGGGAATCGAAGGAGACAATATGAGACACGAAAACCACAGTAAACAGCCACTCAACACAAAAGAATCGAGGGTTGGGGAGTCTTGCGGCTCACGTTTGCAAGCCGCGCGATAGCAGCTTGCTGGCCTGGGTTTCCTTGACTGGTGTCTGTTTGGTCTCCGACGAGGTTCATGTCCAAAACAAGGAAATCGGCCAAGTCGGCGATGTTCAATTGATTTCGGTGACAAATCCGGCCCTGAAAGTGTCGGTCCGTACCGGTTGAAGGAAGAGGCGACATACGTGAAGGATTGATCTCTGAGCTAGGTTACATGGAGAGGCTTCAAGTGACGAGTGATGGCGGCTTGGGTGTTATTGCCACCAATTTGGTGAGATCGTTAGGACCCAATTCGGCATCCTTTGGGGAAGAAGACTAAGCAGCACATTTCAGATTTGAAGACCTCGGGAAATCTGTTGATCATCTTGCAAGTTCTGGAAGGAGCACCAAAGTGGAAGGTGTTATGTGTCAGCGAAAAATTCTTCAAAAGAGATGATATGAGCACAAGAAGAGCACGATGTAGCAGGTTGTGTTCAATTGATTTGGGTCACAATGATATGAGCAGCTAAAAAATAGATGCGAGGAAAGAATCACCCATGACAAGTCAAAAGAAGATGGCTACAGGCTCCTCTTACTAAGATGGATGATGATGAAGATGCAATGCCTTGGATGATGGTAGAAGTAAAGAAGAGAGCATAAAATTGATTATCTGGATGTAGAGGGTACTAGGATACTGAAAGTGGAAAGCACGAGGATGTTCTCAAGGGGATTAATTAAAAGGCATCCATCTCAAGCTTAGAAGAAAGTCGTGGAGATCGCACAACTTCGAGGCCGCCTTGCCGCTAGAGAAGGGAGCGTCGCTGTCGTCAAGGCACATTGATCAACTCTTCTCGACGCCAGGGATGCAACTGCACCAACATCGAGCCATTCTGCCGTCGTCGGGCCAGTCGAAGTTGGCCCTGATCGCGCAAAAATAGAGTATTCATGCCCCGTTTGCACCCACTTCGTGCCAGCCTGGATGCTCCAATCGCTGCCACCAGTCACCTTCGATGAAAGCTTACAGCGTCACGAGTCCACAGCCACTGGAATCGCTCCATTTGGACTCCGTTTGAGCCCGTACGAGCCGTTCAAAGTAGGCATGTCGAAGAGTGAAATCTGGAAATTTTCCGGATTTATGCGTGAACGGCCTATATAACTGGTGCTTTCTCTTAAGGTCTGTGGACCGGTTAGTGGAGAAACGTGTACGTCCGTGCACAAGCCCACCATACAAGCCGGTTTCATCCTAAAACCAATTGGCAATAGGAGGAGTAATCCATGATATTATATAGTGGTCTTGATTTTTTTTTATTTTCGATGTGAGATTGTTTCTCCCCATCTTATCTTCCACACTTTCCGGTACCGTTGGAGACGATCAGTCGCAGATACTCACCCTTCATTGAGAAGCTTTCAATGCCACGAGTCCTTAGCCACCGACCTTGCATCATTTGGATGTCGATTGAGCCACCTACGAGCAACTCGAACATTGACCCTCACAAAGGCAGAATTCTGGAAAACAGTAGCGAGTTGTTCTCAGGCCACTGTTTGCGCCTTTTTCCCGATGCTGATGGAGGATATCAGCCGTCGCGACACCTCTTCGGTGAAACCTTGCAACGCCATGTGCCCGACATTGCCACCCTTGCTATGTTTGGATGTCCTTCGAGCCACCCAAAGTGGGCACATTCAAGACGTTATTCCCAAAAAAAGCAAAGGCATTAATGCCTCATTCCACGACAAGGTTCCTGTGCATCCTGAGCTTTGCAATTTTTGGAGACGACCCTGCCCCCATACGAGTAATGATGCTAGGCCAAGAAGGTCGAGAATCCCATTCTAAAGACCGATCAAAATTCAACCGGATTTAATTCAATCGGTAATATTCAATTGTAAATATTATTTTGTTTAATTCTTTGCCAAATACGTGAGAGAATTAATGAGATCTAATCGTTGCATGATGATTATGTTTTTATGTCATGTCGATATCAATTTGGGAGCTAATCGATGGTTAAAGCGAGACATTAGCTCATGTTGACAAAGGTTATCAAGCCCTTGGAAATGGGATCCAAACACTGGATAGCATAGGCTAATAATCACGGCATTGAGATTAAAGTTTGGGAAATGAGACGATTTTACAATGATAAAGATTGACATAAGGGCACACAACAAGCCCTATGGAGGATGCTCAAGATGCTTGCTTACCAAGACGACCGCTATGTCAATTCACTCATGCAATTTAAAGGGCTAATTGGAAAGCTAAGTACTTAGTCTTTTTTTTTATTCTATATAATTCAATTCTTTATTTGAAGTTGGGCCAAGCATGATATACCATATCCAAACTGACAAATCAACATTGCTCTTTTTAGAGTTCATAAACCTATGAGTTGGATAATGATCTAAAAAATTGCTAGTTTTGTGGTAGCGTGGAAGTAGATTTTTTGTTTAAGGCTTTGTACTCCTGTCCATTAAATTCAATTGTACAAACTTCGATCAAGACTGGCATTATTAAGTGTAACAAAGAGTGCAGGGGCAAGGACTTACTAAGAACAAGTCATTGCTTGAAGATCATACTATATTGTCTGGTATAATTTGGAGTGACATGTTATTTATAGGCACATCTGATTTGTGAGTGTCCTTTGCCGGGGCAAATTATCAACGAGTGAGCATTAAGGAATTCACATTTCGCGTGTAAGTTGTGAAGCCAAATTGCAGTTACAACGCTCAATTACTCACGATTCAAGAGTATACCTAGTTGTAAAGGCCAAGTAGTTTGAAAAGACAAAAAGCCGAGGGCACACCCCTCGCATATGAGAATAGACGCATATGAGAATAGCCAAGACGACACTGGAGACACGGTTTAAGTTGAAACATCACCTCATATGAAGTCAACGAAAAAGCTTAGCATGATCTATGTAAGTGATTCTAAACCGCATAAATATTTTGTAATCAGCATTCACATTGCAGGAGTACCTAGTGCTACCAGGTAATTCCTTCCGGTCTACAAAATATTGGGGCAACTACCCAAAGAGTCCTGATTAACAAGGAGAGCTAAATCAAAAAGAGAGAGAGAGAGTGTCCAAACATGGCATCAAGTTATGGATGACTAGAATCATACGAAGGATCTTGACATCATCAGCTAGAATGATAAGCGTATCAATTAAGTTCCCAACCCTAGTTTTTCCCCTTTTGATTATTGTCAATTTTACTAACATATAGTATCGCCAATGATGCACTATATGTTTCTTTGCGATAGATGTTGATCTTGCATATTTAGGTTGCGCGAGAGCGACCCTGAAACAGGTGGGCACGAGCTGCTCGAATGCAAAACGACACAAGCTGCCAAAGAAACATGAAGCACAAGCTGCTCGGAAATCAAAGGGGCGCATGCTGCTAGAACGCATTCAGACCACTTGGACACCAGGTAACAATACGCCTTCGGGCCACTTTGACACCTCGCTGTCGTCGCACCTTCGGGCCACTTCGACACCTCGTTGTCGTCGCGCCTTGGGCCACTTCGACACCTCGTTGTCGTCGCGCCTTCGGGCCACTTCGACACCTCGTTGTCGTCGCGCCTTCAAGCCACCCCAGCACATCAAAGACAGTACGCCTATGGGCCACTTTGACACCTCGTTGTCGTCATGCCTTCGGGCCACTTTGACACCTCGTTGTCGTCGCGCCTTTGGGCCACTTCGACATCTCATTGTCGTCGCGCCTTCGGGCCACTTCAACATCTCATCGTCATCGCGCCTTTGGGCCACTTTGACATCTCATTGTCGTCGCGCCTTCGGGCCACTTCGATGTCTCATCATCGTCGTGCCTTCGGGCCACTTCGACATCTCATTGTCGTTGCGCTTTCGGGCCAATCCAATACAACAGGAACAATACGCCTTCGGGCCACCTCGACATCTCATTGTCATCGCACCTTTGGGCCACTTTGACTTTTCATTATCGTCGTGCCCTCGGGCCAACATGGAATAATATCATTTGCACTTGAAAGATCACAAAGTCGCATATGGGTAATTAAATTAATTCATCACAAGGTGAACGAATACCGATTTTGGAGAATTCAATTTTCTGTAAGATGACACGGTCTGCTACAGACTGTGCCATCTCACCCTCAACCGTGTCAGGTAGGCAAAACCATGGGAATTGACTTTCTGTAGGACGGTAACAGACCGTGCCATCTCGCCCTCGACCGTGCCGGGTAGACGAAGCCTTGGTGAATGACTTACTGGAGGACCGCACGGTTTGTGACAAACTATGAGGGCTCATCCTTGACCGTGCCATATAGTCGGGCTTCAAATGGCCACTTTCTGGAGATCCGCACGGTTTGTGACAAACCGTGCGGGTTTGTCACAAACCGTGCCCATGCCTGAAGTCGTAACAGATCAGACAATTTGGAGAGCCGCACGATTTGTCGCAAACCGTGCGGGCGTGTCTCTAACAGTGCCGTGTTCCGAAGCAAACTCTCTAGACGATCGCATGGTCTGTAACAGACTGTGCGGAATTGTACGTAGACTGTGCACGTTTCCACCACTCGGATTATACATTTCGGTGCGTTATCCGATCTCGAGGCAAATCAAGTTCAACTTCAGGGAGATTTATCGAACTCTCGACACTCGACCGAGCGTTGAGAGTCCGAAGGGCAAATTGAGGAGGTAAAATAATGTTTAATATTATTTTTATTTCCTTTTTCCTATTATTGTGTTATAATAATAGCCAAGATTTTGGCCTTAATTAAGAAGTCCAATAAGGTAAAATAGCCCATCTTCCTCATTAAGCAAGGTATTAATTAACCTAAAAGAAGCCCTAAAGCTTCTTCTTCTCAATTCTCAATTCTCAATTAACATACTGGCAATTAAACTTCATTGATTTCATTCAATTATTTGTATTTGACTTGAGTGTCAGAGAGGTTTTAGGAAAAATCCGGCCCTCCCGTTGACTCGACTTTTTAGTTGCAGATCTGGCAAGCTTGTTAGGTTTTTTGGATATCATCGCTGTCATCAACAAAATTTATCGTGGTGCGGATTTATTCTACCACAATATCCAAAGCTAAAATTATAGTTATTTTAGATCGGAGATATTAATATATACGTATGTGCGTGTTATAAATTAAGAACCTATTGTAAGTTTAATAATACATGTGTCAGATATGTTGGCAAAAGTTTCACGAATACTGAATTACTGATGCATAATTATGGGCACAACGAGGCCTAGTTGCTTTAGAGTTTATGATACTTTCGTGTTAGTTAAGTACTTAAGTGGATGCCTCCGCGCCGCCGATGGCATGTCTTGTCCTCTGTTTCAGTTTGATGGGTCTTATGCAGTATTTGGAAGTAAGTTTTTAAAATCAAGTATTGTTGAGGATCTTTCGGCTGTGAAGGTTCTGACTAGCCTGGTAGTAGCTTTTCTTGATCTATCTAATGGATCAATGACTGTGATAGGGAATAAATCTTTAAAACCTAGCACAATCACTGATTTCTTAGATTCAAGAGCTATTACCTGGGGTCTTCTTTTGCTAGTTGTCGGTGTTTATTCACCTCTTTCCTTGCCTTGTTTGGCAATGGTAGCCTTCTGTCTCAACCCTTTGGGGCCCTGTTACTCTCATGTTTTTAGTTTGTCTTCTAGATTAGTTGTTATAATGTTCCCTTCTCATGTTTAATATAGTTGGTCCGTTTCATAAAAAAAAAGTGAATGCCTCTGCCAACTAATTAATGTTTAGTGTCATCAACATTAATACTTGCATTGTGTGGCCTTGTAAACAGCTTGACATGTGGAATTGGGGATTGTATGTAGCGATGCAATATATTGGGAAAGTGATGCATCTAGTTATTGTTAATTTGGTGTATCATTGGATGAAATTATATTTGGTTTTTTCAATCTATGTTTTAAGGACATAGGTGAAGAATTCATATTAAGAAAATATGATAAATCTTTAAAAAAAATATTAATATCTAACTAAAATCTTTATATATAGGATCTTAACTTATGTCCTTAATACATAAGTTAGAAAAATCGAATTTGTTATAAGTAAGAGAAAAGACAGAGATTTGAGAGAAGAGAAGAGAACAATAAGAGAGTAAACTTGTTTATTATCATACATCCAACAAGGGTATATATAGGGAGTACAATACTTGGTCCATAAGTCCACATACATAATATTATAACAATCTTCTTGGATGTACATCACTAACTGTCTCATTAAAAACTTTGTGTTGAAAAACCCAATGGGATAAAAAAAAACCAAGACTAAGGGAAAAAAGAGTGCAATTTTAGTTCTCCCCCTCAATTTAGCATATATCTTCATTGCTTAACCAAATATGTTCGACTTATTCTCCTTTTGACTCGAAGTTCGTGAATGGAGAGAAATATTGGCAATATGTAATTGATTGAGTGCAAAGTGATGCATGACCTTCATATATCTCCATTTGTCTTCGTGCACATAAATCTCGGTTCTTTGGGAACTTACATGTACATACCTATATCAAAAATAGAAATACAAACCAATATAGATAACCATTTCCCAATTAATGATTTACATATTACTTTTAATATACAAAATCCAACTTTGCTTGAAACGCCTTTCTCAACTCTACCAATCATCATTGTCGACGTGTTTCCATTAATTGAGAATCATGAACCTTTCTCGTATGTCACTTCAGGTGCAATTACTTATTCAAACAACATCGTCAAGGACAATCTCATTTCGATTCCTTCCGAAATGGATTCTAACAAACATTTCATACTTCTCCCTTAAAGTCCTTGCTTACGATGTGTAATCCGAGATAAGATTTTCTTCAGGGACTTATCTCAAGAAACATCACTTGTCGACAATAAACAGCTTGTTAAGCTACAATATGTGATTCCTCTTCAATAAAATTGAGCTTCATATATAGTCTAATAGTCTCTCACGCTTCTAGCGTAATTAAGACTCCATTGTAGTGGATTGGTATGGAGTATTGGAGTTACTACAAGAACCTCCAAATAAGCTAGGCATTCAGTTGGTATATATGACTCTGTCACTTCCTTGGCTTTTAGCAAATGCGGTTCATAGCATGTCAGCTATATTTTAAGTATATGATTCGTTGAACCTCTTGGTTCATTTTCGCTTATCCAACGATCTTAAATTATTGAGAATTTGCATTCCTTGCAATCTCTTATACGTACTAGTCTCCTTTTTCCTCTCCCCCTAAAGTTGGGATTTTATCTGTTCAAAATGATAATCTTGATACCGAGCGATCACCCAATATAAGTTCTAGGTATTCAATAATCTATAGGGACTCCTACCCTCGTATAATCTCAACTTTACTTGTGGCATTAATTTAGTTCATTTAGGGTGAGAATGAGACGTACACCGTATATCTATATACTTTAAGTTCTCTTCTGGAGATAAGTTTTAATTAGGGAAATATATCATGGTCAGTCAAAGTCAAACTTAATTCTTGACATTCAAACTTTGTATGACCCCATATGGTCAACGATTCTTCTAGATCGTTTCATGTATTAGCTTTAACCAAGCTATGATTGATGACCACATAAATAACGACTGTATTGGGTCGTCTAATTAGTGTGAGCTACTCGTTGCTTGACCATTACACTGATTGGTTGATTTTATTCTCCCACTTTATGTTTCTTTTGACCAATGTGTTGAGGCATCAATCAACATCATAAAATATATGAATAATTAACATTGGCTCATATGACGGTGTTATTAGTCCTCATATGTATTCTTGAATATGTTAAGAAACATGGAGACTCTGCATTTACTCTTTACATAATCGACATTGTTACCAAGAAAGCAAGTAGTGTATTTACGATCACTCTAAGACAAGGACTCCATGTCCTAGGATCCTCTGGTCCTTTAGTAGGTGTCCAAGTGAGTTTCCTATGATCCTACACATTATTGTTTCACTTGGGTGATCTCCATTTTTGCCACAAAGAAATATTTTTCCACCAACTAACTTCTGGTTAGAAATATTATATGATTAATTGGGTTGTCGTATATTCCCCGTGTTTAAAGTTTCCTATGAACATTTAGATAGATATTCGATATTGTTCTCATTCATGAATTCTGCATAATA
This sequence comes from Rheum nobile, assembly GCA_027886185.1. Taxonomy (NCBI): domain Eukaryota; kingdom Viridiplantae; phylum Streptophyta; class Magnoliopsida; order Caryophyllales; family Polygonaceae; genus Rheum; species Rheum nobile. Next base: position 152,887 of record WOAB01000648.1, read on the forward strand.
ACCAATTTGTCGAATATCTTTTCAAATAATCAACAAGTTTGTCCTAAACTTGTAAACATAGAGTGTTACTCATTTACCTTCTTGTCCTTTCCAATAACAAGATAGACCTCTTTCGGACCCATGAATGAGACACTCTTTCCAAACCTTATATTTCACACTTGGTTTTTGCCATTTGCAGAGTATAGACACTTCTGGTTTATCAAAATGGTATAAGTAATGGCGTTATCGACAATAGTTCCCACCATTGAAATTTCCATATGAGTGATCCTTTAATATTTGGGATATCATCAACTCAAAATTAGATAAATCATTACTTTGATTTCTAACTTTCGAATTAAAAAGATGCCTTAAAATATGTACTACTACCATAGTACAAAAATTGACGTATGATCATGAAACTCTTCAGGAGTATATAGTGATCTCTAAATTGTCAAAATATTGAGTTTTAATACTCTCATAGAGTTGATGATGATATGATTGAATCTTCAGTTTAGCATAATTTCTACAGGAATCCCAACCGCTAAATTGTATTCCCAAAAATGTTTAGCCAAAATAATTTTAACACTTAAGTTATGTGTTAAATTATTTCTTATGGAAACCCATAAAGTTTGGTATTCAATTATAGAAATTGCTCCAAAATATATCGAAGAACTAAAACACTAGTTAAAGAAGATAAATTCATCATTCTTTCATTTCCAGGAATCATGTCACTTGAGGGACAATTTGATTTTATGTGTACATCCACTGCCAAGGATGAAACTTATTATTTTACAATAAATACATAAAATATGTAAAAGTAAACATAATTAATGATTCAAAAAACATAACACAAACAACGTTACTTAAATAAAGAGGATCGTTGTCAACTTCGGGTGACTAGAAATCGAACACCAAATTTATTGACCCTTTTATAACCTATTACAAGAGGTTATTTCTAATATATCCTTTTATTATCTGCTTCAGGAGATGATATTTTCTATAGTTACTCACTACAAGGAGTAATATGTTTATTGTTTCATCTAGGAGATAGAGCTTATCACTACGGGTAATGTGTGCATCCACTTCAGGGAATGTCAATTATCAAATCAATTTAAGAACTATATAAAAGAACACATAAATTATAATCAACACTGAAATAAACAAACTAGTGTATGACAATAATAAGTTAATTTGAGTCTTTTATTTCTATCCACTTTCAGGAATTAAATATGTCACTATAGGGACGTCATTTGACTCATAATGTATATCCTTCAAGGATTGTGAAAATTATCGCTTCAGGGATTGAAAACTATCGCTTTGGGGATTGAAAACTATTGCTTCAGGGATTGAAAGTTAATCACTTCATGGATTGAAAATTTACCAACAATGGTAATACGTTCCTTATAAATTATCAATTTCGAGTGATGAAATTCATCAAATATAGTATCCTCTTCAGGGATATACACTTAACCATATAAGCGTATAATATATAACCACTAGAATGGCTTCATTCAATTTAAGCATATGAAAATAAGAGTGCGGTTCCTACGGAGGCTTCCTCCTGTAAAAAGTGCGAAACCTTACTGACCGTTGGATGTGGAGAATGGAAGGCGTGGATGGAGCCACATCATCCAGCTGAAGCAAGAAGGAAATAAAACAAGCGTTCATTTAGAGTGGCAGTGGGTGTAATTATACCAAAATTATTCTCTTCTCCTACACGGATTATACCCTTCCTAGAGTCTTCTCCTGCACTCCACCTGAAACACTCCCAAAAGGCCTTCTTCGACAACGATCCTCCAGACGCTCCATAGCCCTAAATTTCGAAGAACATGGCGAAAGGGAGGAATGATTCAAAAGGAAAAGGAAAAGCATCCAAATGTTAGCGTTTTGTGCATCTTGTGTAGCATTTTGTGCTCGATCATCACAACATTCAGATTTAGGGTTTTTTTTTCGGATTTGCCATTTAGGTTAGGATTTTGTTCTTGATTGTAGCCTTTTGTGCATTGTCTACCATTTTTTGCTCGGATTTGTCATTTAGGTTATGTGATTCAGATTTAGTTTTGAACTATTTGACTGGAATTTGTGAAATCCTGACCGCAATATCAATCGCATCGTTCGCGAGCTCCGAAAGCTTCGCCGCTATAAGCATGCTCTCGAGGTACCACAATATCCCAGCGTCTTCTTCTCTTTCTCTTCCTTTGAGATTACATCCAATCGCAAGTTGACTCTCCGTGTTTATGCTGTTATTGATTTTGTTATCGAATTTAGGGTTAGGTTGAATGTAGTTGAGTGCCTGGAACATTCTGTCTTGATTGTAAGGCAATGAATTCAATTAAATTGGACTTGAAACTGGTCGCTCATTCACGATTGTGAAGGATTCTCAAGGCATCAACACAGCTCATAAAGTATTGTTGCTACTATCAATTTCCTTCTTATGGTTAGCTTCTGCTCATGTACAAGGCTTGTGACCTTTTTTCCCTACGAGTAGTGACTATACAAGTGAAACAGGCAGACTTGAATTTGGCTTTGAAAAAATATGTTCCTAGTGTTTGCTTTCTTATTCCCTTCTGCTACTGATCTTGCAAAGGGGATCTTTCCGTGTTTCCTCTTTTGGTGGTGTTCACCTAGTGTAGAAGAACAAGAACAAGAAGGGGTACTATAGATACATACCCCAAAAGATCATTCATGAAACTGTCTATCTAGAGTTTAAGTATGTGCATGAATAAGAGCTTTCTATGCATGAATAATAGCATTATGTGCTTGAATAAGAGCATGTTTGAAGGTACAAGCTATTTGTCTATTTATTTATCTGTATTCCATGGAGAAGTTCAGCTGTGTGCATGAATTATGCATCAAAATATAGCTTTCTATGCATGAATAAGATCTTTATGTGCATGAATTATGTAAATTAGTGCATGAATAAAAGATTATGTGCATGAATTATTCTGCTGCCATTTTGATGATTGGTAAACAAATTAGAAAATATAGCTTTATGTGCATGAGTAAGAGTTTTTTATGCATGAATAAGAGCATTATGTGCTTGAATAATAGCATGTTCGAGACAATTTCAGTTGAATTGGGTATGGTCTATTGATAGGGTTAGAGATTTTGTTATGATGAAAATGTTGACACTGTAAGCGTTGGTTGATAGAAGTGGGGAGCAAGAGATAGTGTGATAGAGAAGCTGTCCATGGAGAAAAAGATATTTGTTATTTGTTTATTTATTTATCTGTTTTCCATGGAGAAGTTGTCCGGCTTTGCAATCTCATTCTCCAAATCAATGGTTTCTTGTTGCTAAGCTATAAATAGCGGTATGCTGGTGTTTTCTTGTTGGTAGTACTTCTGTTAAATTCATTACATGCCTTATTGTCTTGCTTATAGTTTTATTCTTTCCAAATATATCATTTGGACTAAGTATTTAAGTTTTTATGTTCATAGAGTGAAAATGGCTTTAGGCCAATTCTCTAGTACAACCAATTTATTTTCTGCTTTGCAAAACATATTACATGTATAGAATTCTTGTACAAGAAACTCGTGAGTTGTAGCTTCATACTTATAAAGAGCTCTATATGCATGAATAAGAGCATTTTTGTGCATGAATAAGAGCATTTTGTGCTTGAATAATAGCATGTTTGAATAACAAATGTACCAACCAAGTACATTATAACACATGAATTTTTGAACAACTGATCTATTAACCAAGACTATACTCTATAAATTGAATTATACCCAACTTTTTTATACTAGAAAATTAACTAAGGGATTTTCAGATATGATCTTGACTATGATTTGATTTTCATGATTGTTCTTAGCTCTATCTTATCTGCCTCCTACTCTATATTTTGCACTTTCATTGATTTCTGAAGTGCTGGAATTATGTATAAGAGTTCTTAAATAAGATCTGTATGTGCATAATTATGACAGTTGTCTTTACTGTTGTTTTATCATATAACTATTTTTGTGTTCCTATGCACAGATAAACTAAATGAAAATAAGAGTCCAAGACAAGAGCAAAGCCATACCCCATCTCCAACGGGTTTCAGAGTCAGGTTGAAGCTGCCACCAGTACCATCTCTAAAGGGTCAACTCAACAACTTTCCTTTGCCTTCAATCGGTGATGCACATAAAAGGAAGAAGCTCATACCTGATGACACAGATAGCTCAGAAGAAGATAGTGAATTACATGACAATGAGACTGATGATACAGATGAGATAGAGGAGACTGAGGAAGACAGCATGACTAAAATGCAGCATGAGAAAGAACAGATTAGGCAGAACAATGTTAGTGAAGAAGAGGAAGAAGATAACAATGGGGATGAAGAAGATGCAAAAGATAATAATGCAATGGAAGAAGATATTGATCCTACTCAATACACAATCTCTGCACAAGAAAAGCAAGTGCAACATGAAAAAAGAAGAAAAACGAAAAAGAACAAGCCAGTAAAGAAGGCCACTGTGCAGCCTATAGTTAAAGCTCCAGCAAAAAAAGGGGGAGCATTGAAGAGGAAATTCACTACACAAGATGATGATAGTGAAGATGTTCAACCAGAAAAAGTCCCTAAGAAGGGGAAAAAACTGAAGAAAAAATCGATTGCAGAGGATAGTCATAAAGAAGCTCCAATGGGTGATACATCGGAACAAATTCAAGAACAGGGTGGTGAGCAACATGGCTTAGAAAATATTCAAGAGGAGGATAATTTAGAGCATAATGGGGTGTTGGAATATCAAAGAAATGAAGAAGCTGGACACAGAAAGGTGGTGGTAAAGAAGACAAGGAACACAATGGGAAGGAGACATGGAAGTCTAGATACAAGGACAGTTCCACAAAAGTTTGTACAGACCATTAAAGAGCTATCAGAGGATAAAAAGAATTGCATCAGAGATATGGGCTTTGGCCATCTGCTGGACCTGAACATTACTGATGTGCCGCACAACCTTGGATTTTCGTTGGTCGATCATTTTGACCTAGTGAGATGTGACCTGATCATGGCAAATGGCCATGCAATCCACATAACAGATGCTGATGTACATAGGGTATTGGGGATACCTCTAGGAAATGAAACAGTTAAGAGAAGGGCAAAGAAAGATGATACAGGAGTACTTTCTCAATGGAGGTGTTTCTACGGAGGTGATGACGTTGTAGTTAGGCCAACTACTGTTACAACGCAACTGAAAGAATGTCAAACTACAGACAAGTGGTTCAAGATGAATTTCATTGTGTACTTCATTATTTTGCTGATTGAAAGCACCGGTAATGGAAGTGCCAATCAAAGGTGGGCGATTGACAATGTGGATAACTATCCTGTAATGAATTGGTGTGGGCTGGTGATGAATGCACTTGTTGATTCAGCTCAAAAATGGAAGAAGAAGAGAGATGGGATGTTTACAGGACCCATAATGTTCCTAACTGTAAGAAAACATTTTTTATATCGATTTATAAACATGATTCTAGTAAGCAGTATACTGATTCAAATTTCATATGTTTCATAAATGCAGCTATTTTATGTTGATCGAGTCTCAATCTTGGGAGAAATGCCACCTATTGCATTTCCTGTATTCTTGGCTTGGGGTGATGTCCAACTCACTGAAAGGCAACAAAAAGAGGACAAGCTTGGGGGATTTGGACTAGGACATGAAATACCCCAAATAAGTGGATAATGGCATAATGGTAAATTAATTAAAGGGATTTGTTAAAAGGGGAAAAATGGGAATTTGGGGATTAAAATTCCTAACTCCCTCCAAGTGGATCTCTCTCTCTCGGTTGTATCTCTCGTGGGTCTTTCCTGTTCAGCCAACTCGCTCCTCCCGATCCGGTCTCTCTCCAAGCCCACCGAGCCAGCTTCTTCTCCGGCGAGCCACCACCCAACCCACTTCGTCTCCTCTGCTCTCCTCTGTCGCGAGCTGTGTCTGTGGTGACTGGTTCGTGCTCGATCTGAGGTGGTGGCGAATGGTGCAGCGCGAGACCGCTGAAGGTGGAGCTGCGGTTCGCCGGTTGCTGTTGTCCGCGTGCTGCTGTTGCTGCGTTCGAACCACCGACGAGGCGAGTCACGACCCGGAGTTACTGCTGAGCTGTGTCGTATTGCTGCTGTGCCGCCGCTGTGCTGATGATGAAGCCCTGCTGATTCCGGCGGTGAGAAGCCCAGCTCCGGCGACGAAGGCGTGGCCACCGACGAGCTGAGTTGTGCAGTCCAGTGGGTTGGAGTTTGGGTTAATTTGTGTGTGGGATTTTGACTGATTTGGAAAGTTGGAGGTATGATTTTAGGGTTTAAATTTGGGGGTTTTGCTGAGTTGATTATTTTGAAGTATTTGAGCTGAATTTGGTTATATATGGTTTGTACAACAAAGGCTTGAATTTGGAATATTTGAGATTGGATTGATTTAGGGTAATTTGGCCTAATTAATTAAGGGTTTGATTTTAGGGTTTGAATTGGGGTTTTATTTGGTTGTGGATTGGATGAGTAATTAACGTCAGGGATTTGCTCGGATTGATTTCGCAGGTTCGTTCGAGTGGTTTGGAGACCTCTGGGGTCATTGTGGTTCGACTTGAGGCAAGATGATTCTTGCTAACTTATATTTTTATATAAATTGATTTATGCTTAATTTATTTCATAATTAAGTTACCGTTGTTTGGTTGAAAATGGGTATGTGCGTGTGATATGATTTGTCTGGTATCGTGATTGATTAAATGTTGACGTGGTAGTCAATTGTGACTAAATGTGTTTGTGGTTGTTGTTGATAGTGTCTGTTGACACGTGTGTGTGTTGGCTTGAGTGTGAGTGTCTGTTGACACGTGTGTGTGTGTGTATTGGATTGAATGTGTGTGTGTGTGTGTGTTGGATCGTGTGTGTGTGTTGGCTTGAAGGTGTGTGTGTGTGGATCGTATGTGTGTGTTGGATTGAATGTGTGTGTGTGTGTGTTGGATTGTGTGTATGTGAATATGTGTTAACCTTTGCCGTATGTGATATTTGATTGATTGTCGTATATGATTTTATTTGCTTGGTATCGGTGTGGTGGTGGAATGTTGTTCAATGGTGAAATTCCTTATATGTGAGGGCCTCGGTGGGTGTGAATCCCGATGGTCAGGAGGCGAATGGTGAAATTCCTTATATGTGGAGGGCCTCGGTGGGTATGAACCCCCGATGGTCGGAAGGTTGATGGTGAAAGTCCTTATATGTGGAGGGCCTCGGTGGATATGAACCCCCGATGGTCGGAAGGTTGATGGTGAAAGTCCTTATATGTGGAGGGCCTCGGTGGGTATGAACCCCCGATGGTCGGAAGGTTGATGGTGAAAGTCCTTATATATGGAGGGCCTCGGTGGGTATGAACCCCCGATGGTCGGAAGGTTGATGGTGAAAGTCCTTATATGTGGAGGGCCTCGGAGGGTATGAACCCCGATGGTCGGAAGGTCGGAGATGGTGGTGAAGACGGAGGAGATATTATGTGAATGTTATGTGTACCTTACTTGGTTGAATTGGTTGAATTGATGATATTATATGATTGTATATTGTTTGTAACTGGTCAAGGTGGTTGTTGTTGGTAGCTAGTAGATTATGAAGGTTGGTTGTGTTGATTGAGGGTATAGATTGGTTTCCCATCTTGAGGGTGTGGGCCAATACGAGTTGAGTTTGATGTATGAGTTGCAGTCGAGGTTGACGAACCGGCGGCACCGGAAGGGTGGCTGGCCTGGGTCGTTATTTTGTTATGTTTGTATTATGTGATGATTATCTCGTTGATGCCTATGTGTTTGTGAAGGTTAATTTGTTGTGTCGGTGCAATTGTGAGTTTTGTAAGTGGTTAGTCGTGGTTATGCGTATTAGTAGTAAGATATGTATATGTGCTTAGAGTTGTTGATTGAGGTATTACTAATGGAGAGGAAGTTGGATTGGATCGTTCTATTCGTTTATGCTTGAGATGAGATTGAGGTTGGATTGAAGAGGTTAGTATAGGGTAGAGTTGTATAAGGATGTGTGATGGTTGATTTATGTGATAAGGTGTGCTTGTGTTTTGACGCGTGATTTATATTGATTGGTCAGTATGATATTGTATATATTATATATATATTGATTGGCATATTGTTGGTATTATCGGATTGTTGTGATAAATCTTTGGATTTCAACTATTTTGGCTTGGCTAGTCTTGCCATAGTCTTTCACGAGACTGACCAACTGCGGTTTACGTGCCGTGGTTGGCTGGGGTATCTGGTCCCTCAGTCAATCAGGCTTTTTAGGTTCAGTGCCAGCAAGGAGGATCCTGATCACTGTCGGTTTTGGGTCAAATGCTCTACTTTTGGTTTTGGACTTTGACTTGGTTGTACGTATCGTTTTGGTTTTGGACCTTGAAGCGGTCGAACTTGTTGTATTGGTTTTGGTTTGTAAATTGTTGTATTTCTGTATGTTAAGTTGTTTGTGGTTTCAAACTCTAGACAAGTTTTACAGATTTTCCGCTGCTGCTTTTGATATATGTTATATATATATGGATTATGTTTTGCAAAATTTTTCTTTACCCGCCTTATAATCCTTCTGGATTATGGCACTGTAGCACCACTCGCCTGGGGGTGTTACAGAAGTTGGTATCATAGCTCTTTTCAAAAATGTGTTCTTTTAGAGTTTTCAACTTGGGAATTTCTATACGTTGTGGTTGTGGACGATCGGGTGATCAGGAATCATTGCTGTCAACCGTAGTGAGTTGCGTTAGTAAGTATTGGTTGTTTGTGATGTTTTGTGCTAATGTTTGATATATTTATATGTGATGTTGAGTATTGATGATTAATTTCATATGCGATGTTTAATGTTGTTAAGTAAATTTTTTGGTGTGTTCCCTGGTAAGTGGGACGTGCTAGAGGTTTAAAGAGTACGGGTGTGATAGAGGATGAGGCCGTTGAGCTTATCGTCAAGAGGTTGATGCAGGTAGTTTAGTGGTGATGATTCTGTATGAATTGTTGTGCTACTGTTATTGTTAGGGTTGAGCAGGACAGATTAAGCGCATTCAGATATGGTTGTATTTTGAGATGAACTTTGATGGTAAGGTATAGCTGTACAATCCTTGAGTATACTGATGAGTGCTGATCAGGGAGACTACTATAGTTGATTCTGATCAGACTATTGATGCTTGAGATGATAAGAAACAGATGACTCAGTTGCATCTAAAATAGTAGAATTTCGCAACTATGGGTTCGGCTGAGCTGAGAAGTAGAATATGCAGGTCGCAACTAGTGTGTCAGTGTTGGTTATTCCGCAGGGAACATAAAGGTTTGTCATTTACAGTAATGTGTCTAAGCATGATCTGGGTTGCATTGTAATGCAGAATGGGAAGGTTATTACATATGTCTTTTCGTCAGCTCAAATCGTATGAGAGAGAATTGATCATGAGACAAAGATGATTGCTAGAATTGATTAAGGATTATGAGAAGATATTGAGTATCAATCAGAAAGGGCTAATATGGTAGTTGGTGTTTTGAGTAGGAAGTTGACTCTCGAGTATACGGTTGTTTGGTTATCAGTTTTGCCAGAGTTGTAACAAGAGTTGTGCAGGGTGAGATTGAGATTGGTCTGAGAAGGAAATGATGCTGAATGTAATGGAAATTCAATCAACATTGATAGAGTTGATCCAAGAGAAACAATCGCAAGATTCTGTGAGGAACAAGTTATGCAGTGGAGTTTCTCAAGGAAAGGCACCCGGAATTTTCATTCATGAGGATGGAGTTTTGTGACTTCATAATCGGTTATGTGTGATAGCTGATAAGAGATTAGAAAATTGATTCTCAAGGAAAGTCATTCTTCGGCAATAGTAGTTGATATGCGTTGATTCAGATGACACCTTATGAGGCTTTGTATGATAGTCGTTGTAAATCGCCATTGTGATGAGATGATTTGACTAAGGATGTGTTAGTTGCTCCTGAGCTTCTATAGAAAACTAAGGATGACGTTGAGGCGATTCGTCAGAGGTTATTGTCAGCTCAGAGCAGACCGAAGTCGTACGTGGATGTTCGTAGACGACCTTTGGAATTCAGTATGGGAGATCTTGTATTTATTAAAGTTTCGCCGACTAAAGGAGTATTCAGAATTGGGAAATGAGGCAAGTTGAGTCCTAGGTACGTTGGTCCCTTTGAGATTCTGAAGAGAGTTGGTGTTGTAGCTTACCAAGTGGCATTGCCGCAAGAGATGAGTGGAATGCATGACGTATTTCGTGTGTCTCAGCTGAAGAGATATGTGTATCATCCGTTATGGGCTAGGCATGGAATAGAAGAAGAGACTTGGGAACTGGAATTAGTTATGCGAGGCTGTTATCCGCACCTGTTTGATCTGAGTTTCGAGGACGAAACTATTGTAAGGGGGGGAGAATGAAATACCCCAAATAAGTGGATAATGACAAATTAATTAAAGGGATTTGTTAAAAGGGGAAAAATGGGAATTTGGGGATAAAAATTCCTAACTCCCTCCAAGTGGCTCTCTCTCTCTCTCGGTTGTATCTCTCGTGGGTCTTTCCTGTTCAGCCAACTCGCTCCTCCCGATCCGGTCTCTCTCCAAGCCCACCGAGCCAGCTTCTTCTCCGGCGAGCCGCCACCCAACCCACTTCGTCTCCTCTGCTCTCCTCTGTCGCGAGCTGTGTCTGTGGTGACTGGTTCGTGCTCGGTCTGAGGTGGTGGCGAATGGTGCAGCGCGAGACCGCTGAAGGTGGAGATGCGGTTCGCCGGTTGCTGTTGTCCGCGTGCTGCTGTTGCTGCGTTCGAACCACCGACGAGGCGAGTCACGACTCGGAGCTGCTGCTCAGCTGTGTCGTGTTGCTGTTGTGCCGCCGCTGTGCTGCTGCTGAAGCCCTGCTGATTCCGGCGGTGAGAAGCCCAGCTCCGGTGACGAAGGCGCGGCCACCGACGAGTTGAGTTGTGCAGTCCAGCGGGTTGGAGTTTGGGTTAATTTGTGTGTGGGATTTTGACTGATTTGGAAAGTTGGAGGTATGATTTTAGGGTTTAAATTTGGGGGTTTTGCCGAGTTGATTATTTTGAAGTATTTGAGCTGAATTTGGTTATATATGGTTTGTACAACAAAGGCTTGAATTTGGAATATTTGAGATTGGATTGATTTAGGGTAATTTGGCCTAATTAATTAAGGGTTTGATTTTAGGGTTTGAATTGGGGTTTTATTTGGTTGTGGATTGGATGAGTAATTAACGTCAGGGATTTGCTCGGATTGATTTCGCAGGTTCGTTCGAGTGGTTTGGAGACCTCTGGGGTCATTGTGGTTCGACTTGAGGCAAGAGGATTCTTGCTAACTTATATTTTTATATAAATTGATTTATGCTTAATTTATTTCATAATTAAGTTACCGTTGCTTGGTTGAAAATGGGTATGTGCGTGTGATATGATTTGTCTGGTATCGTGATTGATTAAATGTTGACGTGGTAGTCAATTGTGACTAAATGTGTTTGTGGTTGTTGTTGATAGTGTCTGTTGACACGTGTGTGTGTTGGCTTGAGTGTGAGTGTCTGTTGACACGTGTGTGTGTGTGTATTGGATTGAATGTGTGTGTGTGTGTGTGTTGGATCGTGTGTGTGTTGGCTTGAAGGTGTGTGTGTGTGTGTGTGTGGATCGTATGTGTGTGTTGGATTGAATGTGTGAGTGTGTGTGTTGGATTATGTGTATGTGAATATGTGTTAACCTTTGCCGTATGTGATATTTGATTGATTATCGTATATGATTTTATTTGCTTGGTATCGGTGTGGTGGTGGAATGTTGTTCAATGGTGAAATTCCTTATATGTGAGGGCCTCGGTGGGTGTGAATCCCGATGGTCAGGAGGCGAATGGTGAAATTCCTTATATGTGGAGGGCCTCGGTGGGTATGAACCCCCGATGGTCGGAAGGTTGATGGTGAAAGTCCTTATATGTGGAGGGCCTCGGTGGATATGAACCCCCGATGGTCGGAAGGTTGATGGTGAAAGTCCTTATATGTGGAGGGCCTTGGTGGGTATGAACCCCCGATGGTCGGAAGGTTGATGGTGAAAGTCCTTATATGTGGAGGGCCTCGGTGGGTATGAACCCCCAATGGTCGGAAGGTTGATGGTGAAAGTCCTTATATGTGGAGGGCCTCGGAGGGTATGAACCCCGATGGTCGGAAGGTCGGAGATGGTGGTGAAGACGGAGGAGATATTATGTGAATGTTATGTGTACCTTACTTGGTTGAATTGGTTGAATTGATGATATTATATGATTGTATATTGTTTGTAACTGGTCAAGGTGGTTGTTGTTGGTAGCTGGTAGATTATGAAGGTTGGTTGTGTTGATTGAGGGTATAGATTGGTTTCCCATCTTGAGGGTGTGGGCCAATACGAGTTGAGTTTGATGTATGAGTTGCAGTCGAGGTTGACGAACCGGCGGCACCAGAAGGGTGGCTGGCCTGGGTCGTTATTTTGTTATGTTTGTATTATGTGATGATTATCTCGTTGATGCCTATGTGTTTGTGAAGGTTAATTTGTTGTGTCGGTGCAATTGTGAGTTTTGTAAGTGGTTAGTCGTGGTTATGCGTATTAGTAGTAAGATATGTATATGTGCTTAGAGTTGTTGATTGAGGTATTACTAATGGAGAGGAAGCTGGATTGGATCGTTCTATTCGTTTATGCTTGAGATGAGATTGAGGTTGGATTGAAGAGGTTAGTATAGGGTAGAGTTGTATAAGGATGTGTGATGGTTGATTTATGTGATAAGGTGTGCTTGTGTTTTGACGCGTGATTTATATTGATTGGTCAGTATGATATTGTATATATTATATATATATATTGATTGGCATATTGTTGGTATTATCGGATTGTTGTGATAAATCTTTGGATTTCAACTGTTTTGGCTTGGCTAGTCTTGCCATAGTCTTTCACGAGACTGACCAACTGCGGTTTACGTGCCGTGGTTGGCTGGGGTATCGGGTCCCTCAGTCAATCAGGCTTTTCAGGTTCAGTGCCAGCAAGGAGGATCCTGATCACTATCGGTTTTGGGTCAAAGGCTCTACTTTTGGTTTTGGACTTTGACTTGGTTGTACGTATCGTTTTGGTTTTGGACCTTGAAGTGGTCGAACTTGTTGTATTGGTTTTGGTTTGTAAATTGTTGTATTTCTGTATGTTAAGTTGTTTGTGGTTTCAAACTCTGGACATGTTTTACAGGTTTTCCGCTGCTGCTTTTGATATATGTTATATATATATGGGTTATGTTTTGCAAAAATTTTCTTTACCCGCCTTATAATCCTTCTGGATTATGGCACTGTAGCACCACTCGCCTGGGGGTGTTACAGAAATTGGTATCATAGCTCTTTTCAAAAATGTGTTCTTTTAGAGTTTTCAACTTGGGAATTTCTATACGTTGTGGTTGTGGACGATCGGGTGATCAGGAATCCTTGCTGTCAACCGTAGTGAGTTGCGTTAGTAAGTATTGGTTGTTTGTGATGTTTTGTGCTAATGTTTGATATATTTATATGTGATGTTGAGTATTGATGATTAATTTCATATGCGATGTTTAATGTTGTTAAGTAAATTTTATGGTGTGTTCCCTGGTAAGTGGGACGTGCTAGAGGTTTAAAGAGTACGGGTGTGATAGAGGATGAGGCCGTTGAGCTTATCGTCAAGAGGTTGATGCAGGTAGTTTAGTGGTGATGATTCTGTATGAATTGTTGTGCTACTGTTATTGTTAGGGTTGAGCAGGACAGATTAAGCGCATTCAGATATGGTTGTATTTTGAGATGAACTTTGATGGTAAGGTATAGCTGTACAATCCTTGAGTATACTGATGAGTGCTGATCAGGGAGACTACTATAGTTGATTCTGATCAGACTATTGATGCTTGAGATGATAAGAAACAGATGACTCAGTTGCATCTGAAATAGTAGAATTTCACAACTATGGGTTCGGCTGAGCTGAGAAGTAGAATATGCAGGTCGCAACTAGTGTGTCAGTGTTGGTTATTCCGCAGGGAACATAAAGGTTTGTCATTTACAGTAATGTGTCTAAGCATGATCTGGGTTGCATTCTAATGCAGAATGGGAAGGTTATTACATATGTCTTTTCGTCAGCTCAAATCGTATGAGAGAGAATTGATCATGAGACAAAGATGATTGCTAGAATTGATTAAGGATTATGAGAAGATATTGAGTATCAATCAGAAAGGGCTAATGTGGTAGTTGGTGTTTTGAGTAGGAAGTTGACTCTCGAGTATACGATTGTTTGGTTATCAGTTTTGCCAGAGTTGTAACAAGAGTTGTGCAGGGTGAGATTGAGATTGGTCTGAGAAGGAAATGATGCTGAATGTAATGGAAATTCAATCAACATTGATAGAGTTGATCCAAGAGAAACAATCGCAAGATTCTGTGAGGAACAAGTTATGCAGTGGAGTTTCTCAAGGAAAGGCACCCGGAATTTTCATTCATGAGGATGGAGTTTTGTGACTTCATAATCGGTTATGTGTGATAGCTGATAAGAGATTAGAAAATTGATTCTCAAGGAAAGTCATTCTTCGGCAACAGTAGTTGATATGCGTTGATTCAGATGACACCTTATGAGGCTTTGTATGATAGTCGCTGTAAATCGCCATTGTGATGAGATGATTTGACTAATGATGTGTTAGTTGCTCCTGAGCTTCTACAGAAAACTAAGGATGACGTTGAGGCGATTCGTCAGAGGTTATTGTCAGCTCAGAGCAGACCGAAGTCGTACGTGGATGTTCGTAGACGACCTTTGGAATTCAGTATGGGAGATCTTGTATTTATTAAAGTTTCGCCGACTAAAGGAGTATTCAGAATTGGGAAATGAGGCAAGTTGAGTCCTAGGTACGTTGGTCCCTTTGAGATTCTGAAGAGAGTTGGTGTTGTAGCTTACCAAGTGGCATTGCCGCAAGAGATGAGTGGAATGCATGACGTATTTCGTGTGTCTCAGCTGAAGAGATATGTGTATCATCCGTTATGGGCTAGGCATGGAATAGAAGAAGAGACTTGGGAACTGGAATTAGTTATGCGAGGCTGTTATCCGCACCTGTTTGATCTGAGTTTCGAGGACGAAACTATTGTAAGGGGGGGAGAATGAAATACCCCAAATAAGTGGATAATGACAAATTAATTAAAGGGATTTGTTAAAAGGGGAAAAATGGGAATTTGGGGATAAAAATTCCTAACTCCCTCCAAGTGGCTCTCTCTCTCTCTCGGTTGTATCTCTCGTGGGTCTTTCCTGTTCAGCCAACTCGCTCCTCCCGATCCGGTCTCTCTCCAAGCCCACCGAGCCAGCTTCTTCTCCGGCGAGCCGCCACCCAACCCACTTCGTCTCCTCTGCTCTCCTCTGTCGCGAGCTGTGTCTGTGGTGACTGGTTCGTGCTCGGTCTGAGGTGGTGGCGAATGGTGCAGCGCGAGACCGCTGAAGGTGGAGATGCGGTTCGCCGGTTGCTGTTGTCCGCGTGCTGCTGTTGCTGCGTTCGAACCACCGACGAGGCGAGTCACGACCCGGAGCTGCTGCTGAGCTGTGTCATGTTGCTGTTGTGCCGCCGCTGTGCTGCTGCTGAAGCCCTGCTGATTCCGGCGGTGAGAAGCCCAGCTCCGGCGACGAAGGCGCAGCCATCGACGAGTTGAGTTGTGCAGTCCAGCGGGTTGGAGTTTGGGTTAATTTGTGTGTGGGATTTTGACTGATTTGGAAAGTTGGAGGTATGATTTTAGGGTTTAAATTTGGGGGTTTTGACGAGTTGATTATTTTGAAGTATTTGAGCTGAATTTGGTTATATATGGTTTGTACAACAAAGGCTTGAATTTGGAATATTTGAGATTGGATTGATTTAGGGTAATTTGGCCTAATTAATTAAGGGTTTGATTTTAGGGTTTGAATTGGGGTTTTATTTGGTTGTGGATTGGATGAGTAATTAACGTCAGGGATTTGTTCGGATTGATTTCGCAGGTTCGTTCGAGTGGTTTGGAGACCTCTGGGGTCATTGTGGTTCGACTTGAGGCAAGAGGATTCTTGCTAACTTATATTTTTATATAAATTGATTTATGCTTAATTTATTTCATAATTAAGTTACCGTTGCTTGGTTGAAAATGGGTATGTGCGTGTGATATGATTTGTCTGGTATCGTGATTGATTAAATGTTGACGTGGTAGTCAATTGTGACTAAATGTGTTTGTGGTTGTTGTTGATAGTGTCTGTTGACACGTGTGTGTGTTGGCTTGAGTGTGAGTGTCTGTTGACACGTGTGTGTGTGTATTGGATTGAATGTGTGTGTGTGTGTGTGTGTGTGTGTGTGTGTGTGTTGGCTTGAAGGTGTGTGTGTGTGTGTGTGTGTGTATGGATCGTATGTGTGTATTGGATTGAATGTGTGAGTGTGTGTGTTGGATTGTGTGTATGTGAATATGTGTTAACCTTTGCCGTATGTGATATTTGATTGATTGTCGTATATGATTTTATTTGCTTGGTATCGGTGTGGTGGTGGAATGTTGTTCAATGGTGAAATTCCTTATATGTGAGGGCCTCGGTGGGTGTGAATCCCGATGGTCAGGAGGCGAATGGTGAAATTCCTTATATGTGGAGGGCCTCGGTGGGTATGAACCCCCGATGGTCGGAAGGTTGATGGTGAAAGTCCTTATATGTGGAGGGCCTCGGTGGATATGAACCCCCGATGGTCGGAAGGTTGATGGTGAAAGTCCTTATATGTGGAGGGCCTCGGTGGGTATGAACCCCCGATGGTCGGAAGGTTGATGGTGAAAGTCCTTATATGTGGAGGGCCTCGGTGGGTATGAACCCCCGATGGTCGGAAGGTTGATGGTGAAAGTCCTTATATGTGGAGGGCCTCGGAGGGTATGAACCCCGATGGTCGGAAGGTCGGAGATGGTGGTGAAGACGGAGGAGATATTATGTGAATGTTATGTGTACCTTACTTGGTTGAATTGGTTGAATTGATGATATTATATGATTGTATATTGTTTGTAACTGGTCAAGGTGGTGGTTGTTGGTAGCTGGTAGATTATGAAGGTTGGTTGTGTTGATTGAGGGTATAGATTGGTTTCCCATCTTGAGGGTGTGGGCCAATACGAGTTGAGTTTGATGTATGAGTTGCAGTCGAGGTTGACGAACCGGCGGCACCAGAAGGGTGGCTGGCCTGGGTTGTTATTTTGTTATGTTTGTATTATGTGATGATTATCTCGTTGATGCCTATGTGTTTGTGAAGGTTAATTTGTTGTGTCGGTGCAATTACGAGTTTTGTAAGTGGTTAGTCGTGGTTATGCGTATTAGTAGTAAGATATGTATATGTGCTTAGAGTTGTTGATTGAGGTATTACTAATGGAGAGGAAGCTGGATTGGATCGTTCTATTCGTTTATGCTTGAGATGAGATTGAGGTTGGATTGAAGAGGTTAGTATAGGGTAGAGTTGTATAAGGATGTGTGATGGTTGATTTATGTGATAAGGTGTGCTTGTGTTTTGACGCGTGATTTATATTGATTGGTCAGTATGATATTGTATATATTATATATATATATTGATTGGCATATTGTTGGTATTATCTGATTGTTGTGATAAATCTTTGTTTTGAGGACGAAACTATTGTAAGGGGGGAGAATGAAATACCCCAAATAAGTGGATAATGGCATAATGGTAAATTAATTAAAGGGATTTGTTAAAAGGGGAAAAATGGGAATTTGGGGATAAAAATTCCTAACTCCCTCCAAGTGGCTCTCTCTCTCTCGGTTGTATCTCTCGTGGGTCTTTCCTGTTCAGCCAACTCGCTCCTCCCGATCCGGTCTCTCTCCAAGCCCACCGAGCCAGCTTCTTCTCCGGCGAGCCGCCACCCAACCCACTTCGTCTCCTCTGCTCTCCTCTGTCGCGAGATGTGTCTGTGGTGACTGGTTCGTGCTCGGTCTGAGGTGGTGGCGAATGGTACAGCGCGAGACCGCTGAAGGTAGAGCTGCGGTTCGCCGGTTACTATTGTCCGCGTGCTGCTGTTGTTGCGTTCGAACCACCGACGAGGCGAGTCACGACCCGGAGCTGCTGCTGAGCTGTGTCGTGTTGCTGCTGTGCTGCCGCTGTGCTGCTGCTGAAGCCCTGCTGATTCCGGCGGTGAGAAGCCCAGCTCCGGCGACGAAGGCGCGGCCACCGACGAGCTGAGTTGTGCAGTCCAGCGGGTTGGAGTTTGGGTTAATTTGTGTGTGGGATTTTGACTGATTTGGAAAGTTGGAGGTATGATTTTAGGGTTTAAATTTGGGGGTTTTGCCGAGTTGATTATTTTGAAGTATTTGAGCTGAATTTGGTTATATATGGTTTGTACAACAAAGGCTTGAATTTGGAATATTTGAGATTGGATTGATTTAGGGTAATTTGGCCTAATTAATTAAGGGTTTGATTTTAGGGTTTGAATTGGGGTTTTATTTGGTTGTGGATTGGATGAGTAATTAACGTCAGGGATTTGCTCGGATTGATTTCGCAGGTTCGTTCGAGTGGTTTGGAGACCTCTGGGGTCATTGTGGTTCGACTTGAGGCAAGAGGATTCTTGCTAACTTATATTTTTATATAAATTGATTTATGCTTAATTTATTTCATAATTAAGTTACCGTTGCTTGGTTGAAAATGGGTATGTGCGTGTGATATGATTTGTCTGGTATCGTGATTGATTAAATGTTGACGTGGTAGTCAATTGTGACTAAATGTGTTTGTGGTTGTTGTTGATAGTGTCTGTTGACACGTGTGTGTGTTGGCTTGAGTGTGAGTGTCTGTTGACACGTGTGTGTGTGTATTGGATTGAATGTGTGTGTGTGTGTGTGTTGGATCGTGTGTGTGTTGGCTTGAAGGTGTGTGTGTGTGTGTGTGTATGGATCGTATGTGTGTATTGGATTGAATGTGTGAGTGTGTGTGTTGGATTGTGTGTATGTGAATATGTGTTAACCTTTGCCGTATGTGATATTTGATTGATTGTCGTATATGATTTTATTTGCTTGGTATCGGTGTGGTGGTGGAATGTTGTTCAATGGTGAAATTCCTTATATGTGAGGGCCTCGGTGGGTGTGAATCCCGATGGTCAGGAGGCGAATGGTGAAATTCCTTATATGTGGAGGGCCTCGGTGGGTATGAACCCCCGATGGTCGGAAGGTTGATGGTGAAAGTCCTTATATGTGGAGGGCCTCGGTGGATATGAACCCCCGATGGTCGGAAGGTTGATGGTGAAAGTCCTTATATGTGGAGGGCCTCGGTGGGTATGAACCCCCGATGGTCGGAAGGTTGATGGTGAAAGTCCTTATATGTGGAGGGCCTCGGTGGGTATGAACCCCCGATGGTCGGAAGGTTGATGGTGAAAGTCTTTATATGTGGAGGGCCTCGGAGGGTATGAACCCCGATGGTCGGAAGGTCGGAGATGGTGGTGAAGACGGAGGAGATATTATGTGAATGTTATGTGTACCTTACTTGGTTGAATTGGTTGAATTGATGATATTATATGATTGTATATTGTTTGTAACTGGTCAAGGTGGTGGTTGTTGGTAGCTGGTAGATTATGAAGGTTGGTTGTGTTGATTGAGGGTATAGATTGGTTTCCCATCTTGAGGGTGTTGGCCAATACGAGTTGAGTTTGATGTATGAGTTACAGTCGAGGTTGACGAACCGGCGGCACCAGAAGGGTGGCTGGCCTGGGTTGTTATTTTGTTATGTTTGTATTATGTGATGATTATCTCGTTGATGCCTATGTGTTTGTGAAGGTTAATTTGTTGTGTCGGTGCAATTGTGAGTTTTGTAAGTGGTTAGTCGTGGTTATGCGTATTAGTAGTAAGATATGTATATGTGCTTAGAGTTGTTGATTGAGGTATTACTAATGGAGAGGAAGCTGGATTGGATCGTTCTATTCGTTTATGCTTGAGATGAGATTGAGGTTGGATTGAAGAGGTTAGTATAGGGTAGAGTTGTATAAGGATGTGTGATGGTTGATTTATGTGATAAGGTGTGCTTGTGTTTTGACGCGTGATTTATATTGATTGGTCAGTATGATATTGTATATATTATATATATATATTGATTGGCATATTGTTGGTATTATCTGATTGTTGTGATAAATCTTTGGATTTCAACTATTTTGGCTTGGCTAGTCTTGCCATAGTCTTTCACGAGACTGACCAACTGCGGTTTACGTGCCGTGGTTGGCTAGGGTATCGGGTCCCTCAGTCAATCAGGCTTTTCAGGTTCAGTGCCAGCAAGAAGGATCCTGATCACCGTCGGTTTTGGGTCGAAGGCTCTACTTTTGGTTTTGGACTTTGACTTGGTTGTACGTATCATTTTGGTTTTGGACCTTGAAGTGGTCGAACTTGTTGTATTGGTTTTGGTTTGTAAATTGTTGTATTTCTGTATGTTAAGTTGTTTGTGGTTTCAAACTCTGGACATGTTTTACAGGTTTTCCGCTGCTGCTTTTGATATATGTTATATATATATGGGTTATGTTTTGCAAAAATTTTCTTTACCCGCCTTATAATCCTTCTGGATTATGGCACTGTAGCACCACTGGCCTGGGGGTGTTACAGGGACATGTGTTGGACAGAGGTGTATCTACAACTCCACAAGGGCCACCACCTGCTGCGAACAACATCAAGGAACAAGGATGTGGATCACAGTCAACACCACAACAACCAGAAACCTTAATGGTAGCTTTCTATTCTCGTTTATCTCCCTTTCTCTTGAATTGTTTATTCATCTATCGGATGATCTGCTCGACATTGTTGTTTGTGCATCATTTTTGTTTCTATCTGATCACTGTTCAGTTTCTACTGTCATGACATATTTTGCCTTATTCTTATTTTTATTATTTGGTAGTTTCAATATCATCATTTTCTAGCTTAAAACCTTTGAACCCTCTTTTTTCAGTGCCTTCTTCTTTTTTTGCACTTGTTTTGAATGATTTGTTTTTGGTTGAGGTTCAGTACAAAAAATATCATCAGTTGCACGTTCTAAAATGATAAAATAATTATGGTTAGAGTGCATGAATTAGAAGCTACCAACAACTAGTGATGCTTATAGTGCATGAATTGTGTAAAGGAGTGCGTTAATAGGAGCTTTTTGTGCATAATTAATATTTATATGTGCATAAGCAGATCTTTAACATAAGGTACTTCTTGTTTGATAATGTTACTTCTTGTTTGGTTATTATGTATAGGAGTGCTTTAATAAGAGCAAATTGTGCATAATTAAGAGTATTTGTATCTAGTTTTGATAGTTTTTTTGGGTTGTTAAACACAGGATTCCCTTCTAGTCCTTGACAATAAAATAAAAAAAGCTGCCACTTCAATTGTTGAATTGGCCGAGTATATCGACACAATCAAGCAAGAGTTCAAGCAAGAGGAAATGTTGAAACAAATGTATGAGGCTGGGAAAAGCTTGATTGGCATGTTTGAAGGCACCCAAGAAAGATTGGATGAAATAAGAGATATTGAAAGGCTATGGAATGAGTCTCAACATCCATTCTGGAATGACCCACAACTGTTGGAGTGCTTGAATGAGGTGGAAAAGGCAAAGACATCAAAGGAAAAAATGAGATGTCCAGGTGATTTTACTCTGCCGTCATTTGACCTCTTCAAAAACTTGCAAGAAGGTGCAACAACAAGCTTAGTAGATGAGGTAGGGGGACAGATGATGTAGTGCACCAAGTGGATGTGGCTAAGGGAAACGATAAGGCAAGGGGAGGTGATGTAGTACACCAAGGGCATGTGGATAAAGGAAAGGATAAACCAGGGGAGACAGATGATGTACAGCACCAAGTGGATATGGCTAAGCGAAAGGATAAGGTATAAAAATGAGATGTCTTCTCTAGCATCCACATTCAATGTTTGTTTTATACAAGAGTTTGATTGTAAGTATTTGTACTATATATGAAATAATGTTTCATTTATACACAGGGGAAAGGAAAGGTAAATGCAGATGAGACGGATGAAGTACACGATCAAGGTGATGTGGCTAGGGGAAGGGATAAGGTATAACACAAAATATGAGTAATTTAGGAAACTAGCTTTAAAAAAGACTTCCCTAGCATACTTGCATCATATTTTGTGTTTTCATAAATACTGATTTAATTATACACAGGGGAAAGGGAAGGGGAATCAAGCCGTTGTGTTTGAAGAGGAATTGCCAGAGAAACGGAAAACACGGCTTGCAGACACTCAAAGAAGCCCCTACTTTCGGAGGACAATAGTGATAGGTGAAAGAATAACAGAAGATCAACATCAGATTTGGGACTATATTTTAAATGAATCTGGCAGTGAACTATAAATTTAAGCTTATAATATTGGTATTTTCTTGAATTATTTTCTGAAGTGCATGAATTATGTATAGGAGTGCTTTAATAAGAGTTATATGTGCATAAGCAAAAACTTCTACAAAAGAGACATTATTGAATTGATTTCTAAAGTGCATCATTTATGTATATCAATGCTTTAATAAGACTTGTTTGTGCATAATTATGATTTATCAAAAGAAGACTTGTTCTTTTGTACAAAAACTAAACCTTGCTTCCCCCACACTAATAGTTGGTTTGTATTACTTCAGGAATGTTGTGTTCAAGTTCAAGACTTTAGTCGTAGACAAAATCACCTTCGCAACCATGGATGCCAAAGTTATTAATGTGTGGTCTACATACCTCAATCAAGGTGAACAAAGGAAAAGCAAAGACAAACCATCAAAACTGTTTGGAAGCGTGTTCATCGAAGTAGGTTTGCTGATGATTTAGCTCAAATTTAAGGTATAAAAGCATTTATTTGAAAATCGTCTAACCGTTTGCACACAAAAATAATGCAGAATGTAGGCATTACTGAAAACCAGTTTGCAACAATGATAGAAAATGCTCTACAGGTTGTGGATGGAAGGCAGATGAAGGATATTGATATGGTATATTTTCTTTTCTCAGCACTAGTTGAAATCCAAAAGAAAAACACTAACAAAACCTATTATTCCACTTACAAGGTCTTCATTCCAATAATATTTGATTATCGCTATTTTGTGATCACATTCAATTTGAAGGCCAATACAATCCTTATCTTGGACAGCTACACAAGTAATGAATCCATGGAAGATAAATACGGAGACATCCCATAAACTCTGATAAGGTGTCTAAAATCTTAAAAAGCTTATTGTGGTCAGTGTTCTATGTTTATGCTTGTTGCATAGAAATGCATAGCTGCCTAGAAATAGGATGAGTTTATGCACTTTAGACACCTATGTATGCACGTTTAATAGTAAACCCTGCACTTCGGGGACGGATTTCAAAATCAGACTTATTTTCATGAACATTGATTGAAAAGATCATCTATTTTTCAGAGGGACCTCATGATCAACTATTTGAAGAAAATGAGGTTGCACAAGAAGGCGAATGCTCTCCAAAGCATGAACCTGTGTCCATCATTACTCGACTTGCAAGGGGCGACAACTACACTCAAATCAGAAATAGGGCTTTATGCAATGAGGTCTATGGAGACATATATGGGAGTCCAGGAGTGGCATCATGGACTAAGCCCAAGGAATGACACCAAGACAAATGGTATATTGAGGAAGAAGTTTGTCCATGCTATGTTGACATCCACAATTAATGAAGTGAGCGATCAGGTAAAAAAGTGGGCAAAGCAGTACAAAGAAGATTGCAAAGGAAAGAAGAAATATATGACTTGTGGTTAAACTATTGGCTGGTTGTATATTTTTGGAAGAAGTGTTATGTACGGGTAATGAAATGGTCGAACTATTGGTAGGTTGGTTGAATATTTTCTAAACAATAGATGCACTTTGTATGTAGGATGATCAAGTTTTTGGGATGCTAAAAAAATGAATGCAGGTGCTTATTAAGGTTCCAATTTTTAAGAGTACAAATTAAGCTCTGTTAATTTGTTTTGTTTTACTTCTACCTGCCAACGTAGAGTTTCATGGGTAGTGGAGCTGGGTTCTTCTCAAGTGGTCAAGAGAATGAACCCTAAGAGTCATATAGGAATATGAGCTTTAAGGAATGCAAATCATATGTCGTAGATAACAGGGAAGGAAGCACTCAAAGTTAATTAATTGGTGCACATTTTATTTGCGTACCAGCTTTATGTCTTCCCTACCATCATCATAATAGGCTTTGCCTTTCTGGTAAGGCAAGTGTTCAATAATTTTCATTTAAAACCACATCACCCCTGAGAGTTTAGAAGAATTACAAACACACCACATTGCTAGAATGATCATACTCTTACCGGATGAAAGATGGGAGTGAGGCTATTTCTGAACAAGCATATCAAGTTACAACCATCCCCCTCTTGTAACAACAGTTGACATGAAATAGCAAGCTCCTGTCTTTCCAAACATGCACCACTACTACTACTATTTACAGTGAAACCTCCTGAAACTCTTATTCAGAAATCCTAACCAACACATACAGTGTGTGCTCTACACACACCGTGTAAACTGCTGATTGTGCTGCATCCAGGACCAGAATATATATGTCATCAGTATTGTTTACACAAATTGCTATGCTACTCGTGACCAAGCAAATTAAGGGTTCACATATAACATTCATTAAAGGACAAAACAGAAGTGCATAAAACAAAAAATTTGTGTGCCTACTCAATTGTAAAATCTTATAAAACAAAAGTGAAAATGTTCCAATGATAACTTCTCCAAAAAAAAATGCAAGACATAGAACATTATCAACTACTCTAAATTTGTTTGCTCAATACATGTGCGACTATTGTGGGATGCAATTTTTTTGCATTTACCACAGCGCATCTTGCCAGCAGTTGTTTCCTCCCTTGAACTCATGATTCGCTTCCCGCTACCCTTGTTCTTTGCTTGGGTCGGTGGTAACACAGTTATAGTGGACGGTACACTAGTACCAGCAAATGCCTCAGCCATCTGTGCATTGTTTGATCCAAAACTCTGAATACCCCCACTACACTCCATTAAAGCTGATTTTTGCTCCTTCAAAAGTTGCGTGAAATCCTTCAATCGATCCGGATGCCGCTCTAAAAGACCCATACAACAATAAAAGTCTGAAAGCAAAGTATTCATCAGAATTTGCATTTCCTCCATTTCAAAACACTGCTGAACCAATGTCCCATCAATAGAAAAGATAGGACTTATCGTAGCTGACTTTGTCCAGCGAGACAAGACAAAATTCATGGGGATTTTGTCCATGCCCGTGTTCTTAAACACAACAAACATATGGCGAAACGGGTATCCTATCCGTTGAAACAATCTACAACTGCAAACAACATTACCATCTGCAAAGTAATACACAGTTTTGACCTCTTCCATATCACCTTTTTTGGTTTTGTAAGTCACAACATCATTGTCAGAAAGCATCCCAGTAATACGACAAGAAAAGCAAGAGGCACAAATTTCTTTCTGAATATCCAAGAAAACAGTCAACGTATAATGCTCTGATGCATGCTTCTCCAATTGCATTTCAGTCTTAAAATTAGGCAACATAGTCATGCAGACATGATTTAACTTTGCCTGATTATGTCTTTGAGCGTCTAATGCAGACTAATAATGCAATAACAACTCGACAAGCCTTAAATTTCGGTTGGTGAAATGGACAAAGAATTTGTTTTGAACCTCAGAAATAGATGTTGTCCTAACTAAGCCACCAAACATCACATCTCTAAAATATGCAGGGATCCAAAACTGGCGAATGGAAAACATATCATTAAACCACTTCTTGTTTTCCAATTCATACTCATTTACCAATTGTAACCATTTCTCTTCAAACTCAACTGGTTCAAGTTCATGAGTCCATACTATACTATTCAACTTCTTCCTAAAAGGCTCACCACCATCTACATTAGTTTTTGTCTTGTCTGGAACTTTTTGCATAATATGCCACATGCAAAGGCGGTGACGTGTGTTAGGAAATACCTATGCAACAACAGACTTCATTGAAAGATCTTGATCTGTGACTATTATCCTAGGATCATTTCCCATTTCTTTCCTAAAATTCTCTAACAACCACACATACGACAGGAGATCTTCCTTTAACACCAAGCCAGCACCAAAGGTAACACATCTCTTATGATGATCAAGCCCAGTAAATGGTACAAAAACCAGGTTATACTTGTGGAAATATATAAGAATAAATTTATTAGACTACACTATGTAAATAATGCATCAATAAGGTGTAAAAGTGCACATATATAGAGTGAGAGTGCACAAGTGTATGACACTTACTTGTTAGTTCGATAAGTTGCATCAAATGAGACAACCTCACCGAAAAAGGCAAAGTTTTTCCTTGAAACAGGATCAGCCCAGAATATACTCTTCAAACGGTCCACATCATAATCAAAATAATATGCACTTCACAATTCCTTTTTAGCAAACAACCGATCAATCAACATTTGAGCATCCGATCCAGCAAAGTATGCCAACAAGTCTCGCCTAAAAATTTTAAAATCAACCACAGAATCTCCCACGTTTCCATAGCCACCAACAATTTCCTTGTACAATCGATGAGACTTAACAGGCCCTACATTAGCTCTTGAACAATTCAACACAAACTTCTTATGCCCAGTGTCCATATTTCGATTACTCTTCATAAACTGCCTATAAGGATCATCAACAAACCGATGCGTATGACGTTCTACAAATGATTTCACCATATAGCCAGACCTGCCAACATATCTAAAAATAATTTTCGCATTGCAACCAACCCTATTTGAAACACGAGTGCGTCGATGATCAGCGCTACTTTGTAGGGTTTAACTAGGAGTTGTTACCGGTGTTTTGGGTACCATTTGGATATGTTTAGAGCATATTGTAGAGATTGGAGTTGAGAAGTAGAAGTGCGGATATGGTGGGTTGGAGAAGCTTAAATGAAGATATATTGAAGAGATAAGGAAGCCACCCAAGAAGACGAAGAATAGACCCAGTTGGGTCTATGGAAGCCGCCGCGACCGCGGGCGAGGAAGAAGAGTGATCGCGGCAAAGTCGAGAGGAAAGGAGCAGAAAAGTCCATTTTCCGCGACCGCGGAAAATCCCTTCAGCGAGACAGGTCAAGAGCATATTTGATTTTTCCGCGATCGCGGAATGGCACGGCAGCCTCCCTGCGTTTCTTCGTCCGAAGTTGCTTTAGTTACTTTTTCCGACTTTATTTTACTATTATTATTTCGATACTTTATATTATTTTCCTTTTAGGATTTGTTTCGTTATCTTTTAGCATTAGTTTTAGGGTTAGGTTATTTAACCTAGTTTCCCTTTCATTGTTGAGGATCACGTTACATCAAGTTTTACATTCAGTATTGTTTTTCCTTTGAACTATGAAGAACTAAGCACTTTTGCTTAGTCCGACGATTGAAGCCTTCATTTGATATACGGTTGTGAGATTCTAATTCTATTTCTTTTCCTTTGAATGTATTGAGTTCTCTTGTGCTTCATCCCATTGATTATTACTGATTTCGCTTGTTGGACGCAACTAGTTGTTATTGGTAATTGTCTATTGCTAGGGTTTGGTAATTACTGTTTGAGTTACCTAATTCATGTGTAGCAACTGCAATATTCTAAGAACTGCTTGGGACTAGTTTATTGTAGGGAGAATTAATTGCATGCAATAGTATGACTGTTTGCTACTCTTGCATGTATCTATCGAAATTCATGTGCTCATTGCTGCTATTGAATTGACGCGTGAGGTTTTCATAGTTATTTAATAGTTAGTATGCTCAGGGTCTGTTTGTCCTGTTTATAACTTATGAAAAGGAATAGGAACATTCATAGGAAAGAATTAGAGAGAATCTAGGATCAACCAATCTCATGAATGGTGGATATTTGTCTGGCTAAGTATTTTTCCCAAATTGATTACATCTTTGCTTTGTTTTACTTTACTTTGTTATTTACTTTGAATCAAACCAACCAAAATCCCCCTTTGTTACTTTTGACATACACTTGTGCACTTAGAAAGATTACTTCCTCCCTGTGGGATTCGACCCTTGCTTACCAGACTACATTAGTTAGGTTTTTAAGGATTATTTTGTTTAGGTGTCGCGACAACGTCTATCAGTCGACTAGGTTTATTTTGACCAACTTTATAGCCTTCCCTAGTACAAACCAAGTATTTCAGAACCACAATCTGATCTTTTTTGTCCTTGTGGGAGCAACCATTGCGCACATCAAACCCACATCCCACTGCATAACGCTTGTAGAAATCCATACCTTGCTCAAGTGTAGTAAACATTTGACCGATGAAAGGCTTCATATCTTCTTCACAATGAGGCAAATAGTACATTGTTTGCCCTTCTTGCGAGAATTGAATCACATAGCTCTCACTAGTATCCGGGTCAACAAATGAAGAAGAATCAACACCACCACCGCCCACAACATCCGAAACACCCACTGAAAATATATAGAATGTATAAAAGTGCATGAATAAGATGAATTGGTGCATAAATAACAAATGTTCAAGGAATGCACAAATATAACAGAGGAAAACGGAGCTCTAACAAACAAAAAATATGTACACAAAGTAGAAGTGCATAAATAAGGACTAATTGTTAAAAGCATACCAAAACGAAAGCAAAACAACACAATCTCATACGACACCTCATAAACAGATGAACGCAAATCAAAACGAAAGCAAATTTGTCAACGATACCACTAGACGAACAAAAGCCCTCTTGCGAATTCATAAACAGATGAACACAAATCAAAACAGATGAACACAAATCAAAACGAAAGCAAATCTCAAATTGAGTAATTCAGCCCTCTTGCAAATTCAGCCCTAAACAATTACACCGGAACATAGAATATTTAACGAATTTCATACACAAATAAAAACAGACGAAAAAAGAACAAAATAGTACCGTCCTCCATCACGCTCTCTTGCGAATTCACGAAGCAAGCGAAACAAGGTCGACAATGGCGGAGGAGGCTGTGCGCCGCAGATGAGCGAGGGAGAAGGGAGGGTAGAACTGGAACGAAAAATAAAAATTGACATATATTACAATTATGCCACCGTTTTAATTAATTGCGAGAGATATTTTCGTTCCTTGGATGAAGTAGATCGAACGGTTATAAATACTCCCTATTTTATATCCTAAATCAACTCCATATATGATTCAAACTATGAAAATAATGTACATAATAAGAAGATCTTATATCTTCTAATTACGGTGCACTACAAGATGCAAGATGAAAGAATCAAATATAATATATATAAGGATATATAAGAATAAGAATGGAAGAACGTCATGGAAGCAAGAAGCAATAAAAGAGAAGAACTTCACAAAATTTTTAGCAGATGAGAGCAAGTAGCAAAATTAGCGAAGTCTGCAGTAAGTTGCACCGAAATCACTGAAAGAAAATTGTTGAGGTAGTGGCTGCGACTCGGAAAGAAAATATACAAGAATATGAAAAACGCAATACGCAAGTACTTATTGATAAATTTTAGTGTCAAAGCAAACAATGAAATCAAGGATATAATTCAACATGTCATTCATATTGCAATACATGAAACTAATTGATTAAAAAAAAATCAGAAAGGACGAAGCAATCAATGGACGGATTGAGTATGTAACACAATGCAAAAGTAAGAGATTTTAGATGGGAGCAGCAATATTAATAAGAAGCAGATTTGTATATCTAGAACAGTTCGTTCTGATAATGTATTATAAATTAGGAGAAAATAGAAAATTTTGAGAGAAGAGAAAAGAGCAATAAGAAAATAAACTTGTTTATTATCATACCTCCAACAAGGGTATATATAGAGAGTATAATACTTGGTTTATAGGCCAATTTTAGGGTTTATATGGACTTTATTTTATATACATCCACATAATTTGCTTTTTTTAAAGCTTTTTTAGGATCAATATGGGCTTGTTTAGCCAACTCTAAAAATTTATATAGACTCTATCTTACGTTCACATACATAATATTATAACAAAATTAACTTTTTTAGGATTAGGCGTGAGGTTTGCAGTTAGAAATTGGAGTTGGATAAGCATTAAGCCATTAAATGATACTCTCTCCGTCTCATTATATAGTTCATCTTCCATACTTTGCACAAGAATTAAGGAGGGGATGAAATAGATTAAAAAAGTACAATGATGGGAGAGAGAGAGAGAGAGTTGAAAGGGTAATAATGGAGGACTAGAGGAGAGAGATTTTTGAAAGATTGTGGGTATTAGGTATAATTTTGATAAGGGAAAATGGACATTTTAGGGTATTTTTTACAGCAAAAATGGTAATAGGAACAATTTAAGGGGACACCCAAAATAAAAAGATGACTATTATATATAATAGGACGGAGGGAGTAGCAATTTAGCATACCAGGGAGGGGATTTGGGCCGTAATAAGGAAATGGATTTTTGCAGAGGTACACAAATTAAGCAATTTGAAGAAATAAAAGAATAGGCTTCCACATCACCATTATTTTTCGAAGGTTCTTTGTACACTATAAAAATTGTCTTCGTACATTACATTTTGAAACGCAGATTTTTTGCATAAGCGATATATCCGCGTTTGAGTGTAAATTATACCCAGAAACTGAGTTTATGTACTAGAACGAAACGCATGTATTTTGCTTAAGCAAAATACCTGCGTTTCAGTTTTTTTTTTGAAACACAAGAATAGTGCTTAAGCACGATTCCTGCGTTTCAAAAAAATGAAAAATTTGAAAATATTACAGTTGTGAAACGCAAGAATCCTGCTTAAGCAGGATTCCTGCGTTTCAGAAAAGAAAAGAAAAAAGAAAATAAAATCCTAAAAGCAACAAAGTGCCAAGAAGCAAAGCCGTGTCGCGACCAACAAGGCAGCGGGCGCAGCCTCTGAAGAATTCACTGAAGTCAAAGACAAGCAAAGTCACGATCGCGGCCAACAAGGGGTTGTTTAATGGGGGGCTTTTGGTTTCAATTTATATTTACAATTATGCCATTATATTAAATTATCAAAATAATCTTTTTAATAAATTACTAATATACCCTTTATATTGCATTATAAAAGTATTTATTTTATTTTAAAAATTTTGGATATAACTATAAGATATAACCATAGTATATAACTATAGGATATAACCATAAGATATAACCAAATTAGATATAACTAAAGGATATAACCATAGTATATAACTATAGGATATAACTATAAGATATAACCAAATTGGATATAACTATAAGATATAATCATAATACATAATTATAAGATATAACGATATGATATAATCAAATTGGATATAACTATAAGATATAACCATAGTATATAACTATAGGATATAACCATAAGATATAACTAAATTGGATATATAATCAAAGAATATAATCAAAGTATATAACTATAGGATATAACCATAAGATATAACAAAATTGGATATAACTATAAGATATAATCATAATATATAATTATATGATATAACAATATGATATAATCAAATTGGATATAACTATAAGATATAACCATAGTATATAACTATAGGATATAATCATAAGATATAACCAAATTGGATATAATTAAAGGATATAATCATATTATATAACTATAGGATATAACGATATGATAAAATCAAATTGGATATAACTATAAGATATAACCATAGTATATAATTATAGGATATAACGATATGATATAATCAAATTGGATATAACTATAAGATATAACCATAGTATATAACTATAGGATATAACCATAAGATATAACCAAATTGGATATAACTAAAGGATATAACCATATTATATAACTATATGATATAACCATAAGATATAACCAAATTGGATATAACTATAAGATATAACCAAATTGGATATAACTAAAGGATATAACCAAATTATATAACTATCGGATATAACCATAAGATATAACCAAATTGGATATAACTAAAGGATATAACCATATTATATAACTATAGGATATAACGATATGATATAATCAAATTGGATATAACTATAAGATATAACCATAGTATATAATTATAGGATATAACGATATGATATAATCAAATTGGATATAACTATAAGATATAACCATAGTATATAACTATAGGATATAACCATAAGATATAACCAAATTGGATATAACCATAAGATATAACCAAATTGGATATAACTAAAGGATATAACCATATTATATAACTATATGATATAACCATAAGATATAACCAAATTGGATATAACTATAAGATATAACCAAATTGGATATAACTATAAGATATAACCAAATTGGATATAACTAAAGGATATAACCATATTATAACTATAGGATATAACCATAAGATATAACCAAATTGGATATAACTATAAGATATAACCATAGTATATAACTATACGATATAACCATAAGATATAACCAAATTGGATATAGCTATAAGATATAACCATAGTATATAACTATTGGATATAACTATAAGATATAACCATAGTATATAACTATGGTTATATCTTATAGTATATAATTATATCCAATTTGGTTATATCTATGGTTATATCTTATAGTTATATACTATGGTTATATCTTATAGTTATATCCAATTTGGTTATATCTTATGGTTATATCGTATAGTTATATACTATGGTTATATCTTATAGTTATATCCAATTTGGTTATATCATATCGTTATATCCTATAATTATATACTATGGTTATATCTTATAATTATATCCAATTTGATTATATCATATCGTTATATCCTATAGTTGTATAATATGGTTATATCCTTTAGTTATATCCAATTTGGTTATATCTTATGGTTATATCCTATAGTTATATACTATGGTTATATCTTATAGTTATATCCAATTTGATTATATCATATTGTTATTACATATACTTATATATTATGATTTTATCTTATAGTTATATCCAATTTGGTTATATCTTATGGTTATATCCTATAGTTATATACTTTGGTTATATCTTATAGTTATATCCAATTTGGTTATATCATATCGTTATATCCTATCCGAGTAAGGTTTCGGTGCGGACGGTTCTTACGGTGCGGACGTGCGGACATGCACTTTAGGGTCTTAAATGTGCACTTTAACGTCTTAAATGTGCACTTTTGCAAAAAAAATTGAAAAATGCTTGGGAAAAAAATCACTTTTTTTTTGTTTTCTTATTTTTTTTGCAAAAGTGCACATTTAAGACCCTAAAGTGCATGTCCGCACGTTCGCACCGTAAGAACCGTCCACACCGGAACCAAACTCTATCCTATAATTATATACTATGGTTATATCTTATAGTTATATCCAATTTGATTATATCATATCGTTATGTCTTATAGTTATATAATATGATTATATCTTATGGTTATATCCTATAGTTATATACTATGGTTATATCTTATAGTTATATCCAATTTGATTATATCATATTGTTATTACATATACTTATATATTATGATTTTATCTTATAGTTATATCCAATTTGGTTATATCTTATGGTTATATCCTATAGTTATATATACTTTGGTTATATCTTATAGTTATATCCAATTTGGTTATATTATATCGTTATATCCTATAATTATATACTATGGTTATATCTTTTAGTTATATCTAATTTGATTATATCATATCGTTATATCCTATAGTTATATAATATAGTTATATCCTTTAGTTATATCCAATTTGGTTATATCTTATGGTTATATCCTATAGTTATATACTATGGTTATATCTTATAGTTATATCCAATTTGATTATATCATATCGTTATATCATATACTTTTATATTATGATTATATCTTATAGTTATATCCAATTTGGTTATATCTTTTGGTTATATCCTATAGTTATATACTTTGGTTATATCTTATAGTTATATCCAATTTGGTTATATCATATCGTTATATCCTATAATTATATACTATGGTTATATCCAATTTGATTATATCATATCGTTATATCCTATAGTTATATAATATGGTTATATCCTTTAGTTATATCCAATTTGGATATATCTTATGGTTATTTCCTATAGTTATATACTATGGTTATATCTTATAGTTATATCCAATTTGATTATATCATATCGTTATATCATATACTTATATATTATGATTATATCTTATAGTTATATCCAATTTGGTTATATCCCATAGTTATATACTTTGGTTATATCTTATGGTTATATCGTATAGTTATATACTATGGTTATATCTTATAGTTGTATCCAATTTGGTTATATCATATCGTTATATCCTATAATTATATACTATGGTTATATCTTATAGTTATATCAAATTTGATTATATCATATCGTTATATCTTATAATTATATATTATGATTATATCTTATAGTTATATCCAATTTGGTTATATCTTATGGTTATATCCTATAGTTATATCCTATGGTTGTATCCTTTAGTTATATACTATGGTTATATCCTATAATTATATACTATGGTTATATCCAATTTGGTTATATCCTTATAGTTATAAGATATAACCATAGTTATATGTGATTTTCGAGAATAATAATAACAAACAGTTAATATCAAACAAATTGGTGGAGAAATGTACATGAATAAAAGTATATTGAAACCTCTTGATACAAACAAATTTATTGCCATGTAACCTTGATTACTTGATAACGTGTATTACTAGAGTCAAATGCAGATTTTAAAAACTATATTATTCACTTTGTTGCTTTCAGAAGATTTTTTTTCATGCGTTTCACAACTGTAATATTTTCAAAATTTTCATTTTTTTGAAACGCAGGAATCGTGCTTAAGCACTCTTCGTTTCAAAAAAAATGAAACGCAGGTATTTTGCTTAGTATATAAACTCAGTTTCTGGGTACAATTTACACTCAAACGCGGGTATATCGCTTAAGCAAAAATTCTGCGTTTCAAAGTATAGTATACGAAGACAATTTTTGTATTGTACAGTTCCTTATTTTTTTTGGGAATTGAAAAGTGTTTCAACCATTAATTAACCAGATATGCTTGTATATCGAGAGACAGAACAGCTAGGTAAGTAGACAAACCAAACGGAGAAACACAAAACTGAAAAAAGGAAAGCTACAAACAATAGAAGGAGGGGGTGAATAAAAAGCACTACGTACGATACACTGATATATGATTTTTTAGTTATATTTTTTCAGCTTAGTTAATAAGTATGATATATTATGATAACGAAATCACGAGTTGGATTTCCTTCTCTTCTTTATAATAGCATGCTTATTGTGTACCAAAGAAAAAAAAATCACAGAAATATATATATGAACTACCACTTATATATGGTGCATTAATAAGAAGTTTCCCAAGGTTTAGAACCAACACAACCGGCCTTATTATATCAAAACGATCGAAAAGTATTTGTAACCTCTCTAATAACCCAAGAAAAGTAATTACTCGTTTTGACTTAACAATTAATATTACCATATCCTTATGCATACACATATATATTGACATATGGTTTAAGGTACGACTTCGAAACCTTGTATAGTTGTATTAACAAAATGAAATTTATTGTCAAACTCATCTCGCTTCATATTGATTATGTGTCAAATAGGCCTATATTTCAAGCTTTAACAATAAATGAATTTGTTAGAAATTAATCCCGTATTAATCCCTTAATCTGGTATGAAAATTGTTGATCAAGCAATTTCAACCAAATTCCCCCACAAGTCACGGGCCTAATTTATTAAAAGTCGAGTGTGGGTTGGAGATAAGGCTAAAATATTATAGTCAATCTCCGAGTACTCGTAGTATATGTTTGGAATAATATTAAGTCATTAACCGACCGAGTGACCGACCCTAAATTTTAAATCCTATATTGCATCATTAGAAAGTTACATCCTTCCAACTATTCTCCAGTGATTACACACCCACAAACAAAAGTTAAAAATAATTAATCATTATGATAGCATTGAAGATAAGGTTCAATTTAAGTAGTTTGCATTGAAATATATATACAAGTATAAGCCATGTCCTTTTGGCAAATTAAGTACGATAAAATCCGGGGTGCCTAGCTCGATTTTTATCTTGTTTTGGTAGGTGGTTCACTTGTATTGGATGGTTTTTAACAAATAAACACTTTCTTAATTATAGATTTTAAAAGAGTTAAACTTTAACGATCCATACTTTTCGAAGTTAGGACAAATAGTCTTTTGTTAACTCATCTTATGTGGTGCCCGGTGGGTTCGAACAGTGACGCAAGTAGAAAATTTTGAAAGAAGAGGCATACTTTTTTTTAATATTATATTAATAGTAAATATATAATAGTTATAAATGATATAAATATCAATCTCATATGCATTGCATTTCCTACTTTTTTTTATTGAAAATCAACATTGATCATTATCAATTTAGAAACTGACAATCTCGTACTCCGCACAAAAAAAATTGTCTATAATTCTATTTAGAATAATTCAATTTAACACAAGTTTAATTGAACATATCAATCAAATTAAAATAAGTTTGAATTATAAACAAATTAATTCAAGCAAATCTATACACCAAAACTATACTCGACTCATCATGATTTGAATTCATAAGATTGAAAATCATTTGTTGTTTCATAATTTAAATTGAGATGGTTCGGTGTGGATTTGGCTATTTTATGAGGACGAGAAACATGATTGTGAACTTGGACCGGAGTATCCCTAAACTTAGGGATATCCACCGAAATTTTCCTTAAAAAAATCAATATAGCGAACGAACGAAAAAAAAATGAAAGAGGGGGCACCAAACCCCCTACGGCCTCAGTTCCGCCCCTGGATTCGAAGATTTATGAGGGCCAATAAATGGGGACGTTAAGTCTAGTACCAGTATATAAGACTCATGAAGTTTCGTCCTAAAATTAATTAGTAGGAGTAGTTCACCATGCAAATTTATATATTAGTTTCGTTTTAATGTCAATTTTTGAGGTGAGATAGCTTTTTATCTCTATACATCCCCTTCAAGCGTAGTTGACACTTGACAACGTGTTTTAAGGCCGGAAAGTCAAAGGAACCAGCCCATATCACACTATCATGGGGGGGGGGGGGGGGGGGATGTAAGCCCAAACAAACCAGGAAACGAACTCAAACCGGAATTTCGCTCTAATACCATGAGAAAGTCCGGTGGGCCAATAAAAATGGATCGTAATGTGTCAATCCGTGTACACATACACGATAAAGCCAACACATAAGCCTAATTAGTAAAGTTTCATTCTAAAATTAATTGAGAATAAGAGTAGTCAACCAATCTTATACAGTCTTATTTTAGTTTCAGATTCCGAGAAAATTGTTTTTTTTTATCTCCCCACCTTCATTATCTATCAAGATGTGTACTTATATCATTCACATACCCTCCAACCCGATGGAGGATCACCTAGTCTGGCGTTTTACCTCTGACGGTCAGTTCACCTCCTCCTCTTCCTACAACTTGAATTACCGTGCTATTCATACTTCCCAAAACCAGTCTTATTCTTGGATTTGGAAACTACATATTCCGACTAAAATTAAAACATTTCTTTGGAAAACACTTAATGATGCTCTCCCAACTACGGAACATCTTAATTGCCATTACTACTCCGTTTACTCCACGTGCTCGCTATGCCACACTTCAAATGAAAATCTTAATCATCTTTTCTTCACATGCCCGTTTACCCAATCAAGGATTTCAAACTTAGAATCTAAACTTAATCTCTCTTTCTCACTTCAACTCAGTGCTGATTTCCAATCAAATTTTGAATTCTTTCGGAACTCTAATTCTAATCTTGTTCCCTTACTTTTTCTTTGGTGGTCACTGTGGACTCATCGCAACAACATCATATTCCGTCAATCTAACAACATGGTCACTGGATGCCCCTATGACCATGCTTGGCGTCTGTTCCAAGATTGGACAATAACCACTAGCAACACCACCACACCAACAATCAAATGCAACCGTACCCTACACACGAACCGTACTTGGAAAAAACGTCCTTCCAGTTGGATTAAATTAAATTTTGACGGATCTGGGAAAAGTGACAATTCTTCCCATTTTGGTTTCCTTCTCAGAGACCATAATGGAAAGATCGTTTCCTTTCATCGAGAACAAATTCCCTCAACCTCTGTACTTCAATGTGAAGCACTGGCGGCACTTGCAGGTCTTCGTGCGGTGGCATCACTCCATCTCAACCAACTAATTATTGAAGGTGACAACTTAGTAGTGATTAATTCAATCCGAGGAATCTGGAAAATTCATTGGGAAATTCACTCCATTATTTTGGATATCTCTTCTCTGCTTTTGTCTTTTCATTCTTGTCAGGTATTCCACTGTTTCCGAGAGGCTAACCGTGCTGCTGACTTCTTGGCAACTCATCACATCCCTCCATCAGCTCTTCACCAATTTCAACTGCTTTTCTCCCCGCAATCTTCAAATCGTGCTCCACATCCCGTGCTTTCTGATAGATATGAGTTCCTTCTACTGAACTCTACTTTTGATTCTTTTGGAACACAGTTTGTAAAGATCGATCATCCAATCGGATGATTTAGAATAGCCTTCTTTTTGGATGAGTCCTAATATTTGCGTGTTAAAAAAGAAGAAGATGTGTACGTATATCCATAATTTATTAGCTCATTAACTATACATGCAATTTGTTTCGAAGAGCGATATTATAAGATCATCAAGCACTAGGACAAGCATCACCGTACTACGATAAAATTCTGATGAAATTTTATAAGATCATCAAGCACTAGGACAAGCATATATAAAACATATCTGTCCAACCCAACCGTTTATAATATCATCTAGTTTTGATGAAAATTTTGCTATGCAAAATCCAAAGTAACTCACTATGATAAAATTACCACCATAATCCAACTTGTTATGCTCAACAAATATTAAGATTAAACTGAATATTATTATTCTTTATCCCCAATTATATATTCAGCTAAGCATAATAAAATTATACAACTCTACCGTCGTCTGTACATACCCAACACTATTCAAGTGGAAGCTATTAGCCGAGACGATTGGGAGATCTAACCACCCAGTGGCCGATTCAGGAATTTATCGAAGGAGGCGATTTTACTTCGAGTTTTTTTTTTTCAGTTCATTGATCGACATTTATATTAATATTTTAAAGCTATAAAAAAAGTATAACATCCACCTTTTAAAATTTGACTAATTCATATAATACATACTCTATCTTTCCGCATTTTAAAAAATTATTTTAGTAATGTAAGATTTTTAATTTTATTTTGAATAAAAAAAGTAAAACATGGAAGGAAACATAAAAAATAAAAAAGAAATAATCATACTTAATAAACTTAAAAATTTTAATAAGACCATTAAAACACAATTTTTTAACAAAATAGAAAGAAAAAAAAAGAAGAGTTGAAAGAGATTTGAGATTTGAACTCATAACCTCTTGTTTTTTTTACACAAGTTTCAAGATAAAAATCACTAGACTAATGTATTTTTTTGTAATTTACTTATCATATATAATAAAAATTCAAAAGGGATTTAAACCATATATTCAACGTATTTTAAGTGATTTGCCCCTGTAACCACCACTAAGTCATCACCAGTACTAAACACGTTCAGCTTGTTTAATTATTAATCCCCTTCTATATATGACAAAAAGTTCCAGTTTGCAATATCTTAATTAATTTACTGGCGGTATAACCAATTACTAAAATAAGGATCAATATAAATTTGATTACATAAAGTACTCTTTAATATGTCGAAAGATAACATTAACAATTTAGATGTCATTGCACATCATCATAGCATTAGCATTGCATGTCCATAAAATATAGACTAATTATTGATACCGTTTCATGTTCTGTGTGTACAGTGTACTTAATATATTCTTCCAGCCCCAACATGTATAATTTAACAAATTAAGATAAGATAGCTAATTTTTTTTATTAGCCGTATATTATTTGTTGGGACAAGCAATTATAAGACAAATAGTATTCTCTAAGCAAAGTAGGATTAGCTGTTGTTACATCCACTTAATTTGTTCTCTTTAATTAAAAATAGAAATCCAATCATGTAGTGATCGATTGCTAAATAAATAAATCTTCCAGTGCTTTTCTTTCGGATAGTGCCGTGCTAGCCTCTTTATTTGAAATAAGCTTTTTGGAACGGAATAACTGATGTTTACCCTTAACTAGTTATATGTGTGCCGTTCCGTTACATGTTTAATGAAATTTTATTTATAATTAGATGATGAGTGGAATGGAAAGATTCTTTCTCATTGATTTAAGAGTGCCATTACAAGAGATATATATAGTGTAATACAATGGACAGTTGTCCTATAGAGAGAGAGTTCTAGAAGCAATGCTTAATTACATTTATGTCCTACTATTCCCCCTCGATCCGAGCTGGACAGATTCCGAGTTTGGATCGCATTTGTAGAAATCGAGCTGTTGGTAAGGGCTTTGTGAGCAAGTCCGCCTTTTGATCCTTGGAAGAGATGAACGCCACTTGAAGCGATTTGTTGTTGACACGTTCCCGGACAAAGTGATAGTCCAAACCAAGACGCTTAATGCGATGATGCTGCACTGGATTGACTGCTAGATAGGTGGCACCAATGTTATCACACCATAGGATGGGCGGTTTCGGCAGACGAATCCCAAGCTCATAAAGCAGGGACTGTAATGCGATGATCTCACAGGTGGCATGAGCGATAGCTCGGTACTCCGCTTCAGTCGACGAGCGAGCTACGGTGGGCTGTTTCTTGGAGATCCAAGACACAAGGTTCTGCCCATGGAAGATGCAATATGCACTTGTGGAACGCCGATCACGAGGATCACCAGCCCAGTCGGCATCGGAAAAGGCGGCAAGAGAGGTGCTCACAGCTGAGGACAGTAAGAGACGATGTGTAACAGTGGCATTAAGATAGCGCAAGATCCTTTTTACACCTTGCCAATGCTTGTCATCCGGAGAGTGCATTGCTTGGCACACCCGATTTACAGCGAAAGAGATATCCGGCCGTGTGAAGGCGAGGTACTATAACCCGCCAACAATACTCCTATAAAGAGTAGGATCAGCAAAGACAGCTGTTGCAGCAGTGCAGGATACAAAATTGGTCGCCATAGGTGTTGAGACAGCCTTGGAATTCTGCATGTTTGCTCGCTGGACAAAGTCTTTAATGTACTTGGTTTGTGAGAGATAGAACCCCGCCTTAGTACGCTGCACTTCAATGCCCAAAAAATAATGAAGGTTCCCCAGATCCTTGATCGGGAACTGCTCCGACAGTGCCCTGACAAAGGAGGAATATAATGCCTCTGTGCTCGAGAAGACAAGTAAATCATCAACGTACACTAGAACAAACACAACATGATCCCCTTGGCGATAGGTAAAAAGTGACGAATCAGCACGGGATGATTGAAAACCCATAGTAATAAGAGAATCACTCAACCGAGAAAACCAAGCCCGAGGAGCTTGTTTTAGACCATAAAGAGAACGATTAAGTTTGCAAATGTATGAAGGGAAAGAGGAATTAGAGAAACCTGGGGGTTGTGAGACAAAGACGTCCTTCGTCAAGGTCCCGTGCAAGAAGGCATTTTGTACATCGAGCTGCCGAACGGACCACTTGGACATGGCGGCTAAGGAAAGAAGGAGGCGAATGGTGGACGGCTTAGCAACCGGGGTAAAGGTTTCGACATAATCCAGACCATGAACTTGGTTGTACCCCTTGGCTACTAGGCGAGCTTTACGCCTTTCAATTGTACCATCGGCATATCTCTTGGTTTTGAAAACCCATTTGACGCCCAAAACATTGGAGGAGGTGGATGGAGGAACAAGGTTCCATGTGTTGGTGGAAAGGAGTGCCTTGAATTCGGCATCCATGGCGGCCCGCCATTTGGGAAACTTGGAGGCCTCGGTGTATGAGGAGGGCTCATCGGGGACATCAGTCGTGACAAAGCACGCATGGGGTGGCCAGGGTACGGTGCCATCGGCACGGACTAGGGGTCGGGTTATATGAGACTTGGAGCGGGTCTGCATTTGATGAGTAGGGGTGAATGGGATGTTGTGGTCTGGTGTTAATTTGTGGTGGAGAGGGCCTAGTAGGTGAGTCCAAGGGAGATTGGGTGGATGTGTTTGAGGGGTGT
The DNA here is from genome assembly GCA_027886185.1 of Rheum nobile. Taxonomy (NCBI): domain Eukaryota; kingdom Viridiplantae; phylum Streptophyta; class Magnoliopsida; order Caryophyllales; family Polygonaceae; genus Rheum; species Rheum nobile. The sequence continues at coordinate 194,808 of WOAB01000648.1, forward strand.
GGAGAAGCTGGGCTGGGGCCAGTAATTGGGTTGGGCAGAGAGGGCCCAGTGGGGGGGGGGGGGATGAGTAACATGCGGAGGTAGCAAATGAGAGAGGGCAGGAAGAGAGGTGTAGGATGGTGTAGGAATGTGGGAGGAAGATGTGTTTGGGTAGGGAAAGGTTGATTCATGAAAAAGGACATCCCGTGATATGTAGAGACGGTCGCCAACCCAATCATAGCATAGGTAACCTCGATGATTGCTTGCATATCCGAGGAAAAGGGAGGGAGTTGAGCGGAAGGATAGTTTGTGGGTGCGGTATGGGCGAAGGTTGGGAAAGCATAGGCACCCAAAGACCCGTAGGTGGGCATAGTCGGGCCGAGTGTTAAAGAGACACTCATAAGGGGTTTTGTTTTGAAGGATTGGGGTGGGAAGGCGGTTTATGACGTAGGTGGCCGTTTGGAAAGCACGATCCCAAAACTTGAGTGGTAGTTGGGCTTGTTTGAGGAGGGTAAGACCGGTATCGACTATCCGGCGATGGCGAGTCTCAATACTCCCGTTTTGTTGATGGGAATACGAACAAGAAATCCGATGCATAATGCCCATGGATTGAAAGAGAGGTTTGAGTGGTTTGAATTCGGTTCCTCCATCCGTTTGGATATAAGAAATTTTTGTGGAGAAGAATTTGGTAGCAAAGGAGATGAAGGTAGTAACAATTTGTGGGACAAGATTTTTTGTATTAAACGAAAATAACCAAAGAAACCGAGAGAAATCATCAACAATAGCTAAGTAATACTTGGATCCATTCATATAAAATTCATGGGCAGGGCCCCATACATCCATAAATAATAACTGAAAAGGGGTACTAGATTGGGATGGGCTAGGCGGGTGAGGCAGGGCATGCACTTTGGCCCACGAACAGGGCTGGCAATGGTTTGGGCCCATTGGGCCGTCTTTAGGGAAAGCAGGGAAAAGTTGGAAAACAGAATTGGAGACACGAGGTGAAGGGTGACCTAGGCGGCAGTGCCAAATGGTGGCGGTAGTGGAGGCGGTGTAGTGGGCTGACAGCGGACATGGTGGTTGCGGAGTGGTCGCCGAAAGCTCGTACAGTCCTCCTCTAACGGGGCCTTGAAGAAGAACTTCCTTGCTCGCCGAATCCTTCACAAGAAAAAAAGAAGAGTGAAATTCAAAGAATACGACATTGTCTGAACAAAATTGATGAACTGAGAGGAGGTTTTTGTTAAGAGAAGGAGTATGAAGGAGATTGGATAGTTTGAAGATACGATTATTGGATTGAAGAGAGCCCGATCCATGATTCTGAATCGGCACTTGAGACCCATCGCCAAGAGACACCGTGTCGGTGCCGTCATAGTTGTACTGCTCGAGTCGGAGATTAGCCATGTCCGGTGTGTAGTGATATGTGGCCGCCGTATCAGGAAACCAGGTGGTGTTGGTTGCATTCGCTTGGAAGGACGGCGGCGGAGGCGCCTGGAGAGACTGATCAAACCGGTGCCAACATTTGATGGCAGTGTGTCCGGGCTTGAGGCAAAGCTGACAAGTGGGACGATTGTCCGGGTTGCCGGAGAAGGTGGTGTTTCCACCTCTGCCACCACCAAGGGGTTGGCCACGGCCTCGGCCACGGAAGTTCCCCCTGTGTCCGCGTCCCCTGTTTGAGGCCGAGAAGTGCAGCTCTGGTTTCTCAGCTGTGGTGGCGTTCACAGAGATCTGGGATTGAAGTTCCTTCGTCTGATGAGCAAGACGAGCTTCGTGGACCAGGAGATGCGAGATAACCTGTGTGGGGGAGGGCAGAACAACCTGGATTGAAAGAGCAGAGATAACCGAGTCATACTCGTTGCCCAACCCACCAAGAAGGTAAGTGGTGAACTCTAGATCGGAGATCGGTTGACCGGCGGCGGACAACATCTGAGCAAGAGCTTTAGCTCTATTGAAAAACTCAGAAATGGACTCTGCAGATTTCTTCAGGGACGTCAGCTGCAACCTGGTGTGGATGACCTGAGCGGAGGAGCGAGCAGAATAGAGCTGGAGAAGAGTGTCCCATATCGCCATGGAGGTGGAGCACTCAATCACCTGTGCGAGAACCCCCTCTGTAGCCATGACCAACTGGTCTTTGGCTTGCCATTCAGTGAAGGCTGCATTGATAGAGCCGTCATCGGTTGTCGCCGGCGGGCAGGGATGAGAGCCGTCGAAGAAGCGAAAGAGGTTGTGTGCCTTGAGGTATGGCATAACCTGAGCTCGCCATAACGGAAAATTGGTCGGAGCAAGTTTGACGGTGATAAATGAAGAAAAGGATGGAAAGGATGTGTTTTGGCTAGCCACTGTGAGAGCCATAGCTCGGCGGCGGCAAGAGGCAAGGACCGGAAAAAGAAGAAGAAAAAAAAATTGATGAAGGAGATAAGGATGAGTGTGCACTACAATATGGACGTTGGTCCTTGCAGGCTCATGATACCATGATGGGATTCAGAGAAGTAGTGGAATGGAAAGATTCTTTCTCATTGATTTAAGAGTTCCATTACAAGAGATATATATAGTGCAATACAATGGACAACTGTCCTATAGAGAGAGTTCTAGAAACAATGCTTAATTACATTTATGTCCTACTATTAGATTAGTTTATATTTTTAATATATTAGTATACTTTATACAATTTATGCAATCAAATTTATCAAAATTTACGATCGGTTTTTAAATAGCGAAATAAAATATATAAGGTATTCCATTATACTTTACTAATTACTATGGTATTAATGTAATTTGGGATGAAACAAAATTACTTTGTGCACTTTATAACAAAAGTTGTATAATTATATCTTATATCAAATTTATATAGAAGTAGTTTAGACATTCATTATTTAGGTGTTATTTCAAGTGGATACTTTGATCTAATAGAAAACCAAAGTGTTGAATTATTTTGATTTTTGTTCTCCTGATTTTACACGTATGTTGAAGGATATTTGTTGGTTTCCAACTCATCTTGTAAAAACATATTGATAAAAAATTATGTTAAAATGTGAGCATTGATAAATAAAGGGTTGAAAAAGGGTTTTTACAAAAATTAATTAAATGCATTTATTAAGATAGAAGATTAGAGAGAATTGATTTTATGTAAAATAGACTTAAATGTAAAAGAGAAGTCATTAATTATGACAATATGTGAACTTTTATACAGTATATAGATAGATTGGTTTAAATTTTTATTTGAAGCTTAATTATTTCCGTTAACGAACTATACAAAAGAAAATGAATTATCTAAGTTTAAAAATATGAATTCTATATGACATGGACATTTGTACCAAATTAATGACCAATTTTGTAAGTATTTGTGAGTTTGTAAGTGACTTCTCTCGGTGGCTTTAGAGGTTTGCAATGACATGATCAGCAAGCCCAATTAATGACGTGTAGGTGACTTGTACATTTTAATATTTTATCGATCAATTAGTACGGTGTAAGAGTAAATGTATAAATTAATGCATGAATACAAGATTTGGATCGGAGTATATGGATCACGATTCCACGCGCGTTATGAACAAAATTGTGTGATGGAGATCAAAACTATCAACCGAGGATCGATGAAGATGAATATATATATGTTGATGGGAAAACGATGGAGAAGCACTATATTTAATATATATTTATGCAGCAACATATATATAAAAGGGAGAGATGGAATTGTACAAGAATTACACACTTTAGAGGGCACGGCATGAAAAAAAGGGAAAGGTAGAAGATGAAGAAATTACAATACACTTGATTGATGGAAATGACATATAGTAGTTATAATTAAGTAACGACATATCAAGCGGTGCTCCTGAAGGATCCAAGTGCCTTGATGGCTCCTGCTCTGAGAATGTACTGGTGGTAGATTGCTGCTATGGCTGCTCCAATAAATGGCCCTACCCAGAATATCCACTGTTCGCCGGCCAACAAAACACGTACGTACTTAGAATTAGTATATGATCGAAGGAAGCTAGGAATTGAAGCTAGGGTACGTACTTGATCATCCCAGGCCTTGGTGTGGTTGTAGATGACAGCCGCTCCGAAACTCCTAGCCGGGTTGATGCCGGTGCCCGTAATCGGGATGGTCGCCAGGTGGACCATGAACACTGCAAACCCAATGGGTAGCGGTGCCAAGACCTACAGATATATATCGGAGTAATCAATATAATACCCCGTACGTACGTACGTATTAATCATAATTAACAAATCTGAGTACTTAATTAATTAATTAATTACGGGGATGTGGGAGTCTCGGGCGTTGCGCTTGGGGTCCGTGGCGGAGAAGACGGTGTAAACGAGGACAAAGGTGCCGATGATCTCGGCGGCCAGGCCGGTGCCTTTGCTGTAGCCGGTGGCGAGCTCGTTGGCGCCCCCTCCGTACTTGACGTAGTAGGCCGACTGGAAGGCCTTGGCCAGCCCCACGCCGCAGATGGCGCCCGCGCACTGGGCCACCATGTACAGAACCGCCCTCGTCAGCGACACCTTCCTCGCCAAGAACAGCCCGAATGTCACCGCTGGGTTGATGTGTCCTCCTGAGATGCCGGCGGTGCAGTACACAAGAACGAAGATCATGCCCCCAAAGGCCCATGCGATACCCAGGATGCCCACGCCACCGCACTCGTCCGTCGAGGACTGGCTCTTGTACCCGATCACGGTCAGCACGGTGATGTACAGGAAGAGGAGGCTGGCTATGAACTCCGCTATCACCGCCCTGTACAGCGACCACTTCCCCAGCTCCTCCATGTCCACCAGCGCCGCTGCCGGCGGGTCCTCGTAGTCCTTCGCCGAGAACTCCGCTCCTCCCTCCATGTCTTTTGTCATCTAATTCACAATTCTATCTAGCTTATATATGCCTTATACAGATGTGATCGATGGCTGGAGACTGGACCAATGGAGGCCTATTTATATCTACTACGTACGGACTACTTTGCCTCTCCTGCAACTTTGCTTTCTTTTTTTTTTTACTCTATTAATTTCATTTGTGCTACGTAGTAGTTGAATTTCTTTAATTAGTGGGCGTGCTTTTGTTTTAATTATCAAATTATGAGGCTAGGTTCTATAGTTTTATTAGCCGTCCAATTACGTCTCATGATAATGATTTTATTACGAGTGTTAGTTTCTTGCTTAGCTAGCCTGGTCCCACTTCTTAACTCATTTCTTGTTTTCTCCTTTATGTATGGGTGTCTATTGGGGATGAGTAGTTCCAAATTCTCCCGCTATTCATTGGGGATCGATAACTCCACTCTTCTGTTATCCATTGGGGATGAGTATTTTTATAGACTTATTATATATTTTATTTTTTATAGATGTGATATTATATTTATATCTTTTATTTATGTATGTATTTTATTATGTACTTAAATACTTAATTAAATTAAACTAATTTTAATATGTATTTAAAGTTAACTAAATTTAACAATTTTATTATGTACTTAATACTATTTAACTGAATTAAAATAATTTTAGTATGTACTTATTTAATTTAAGCATGTACCAACTAAAATTAGAATGTAATATATTGACAGAACAACATGATATTTGTAAACTAATTAACTAATTTTAGTATGTTTTGAATTCCCAAAAAAACCGTCACATGGGGATGGGTAGTGTTTTGAATCCAAAAAAAAAAACGTAGGACAGTTTTGTCCATTCATCAGCGGAAGAGATGGTACCGGTTCTCAATGGGCAGCGGAAGCTTGGTACCGGTTCCAATTGGGCAGTGGAAGCTCAATTTCACTACGGATTCCGAACGGACAATCGTATATGGGTGAAAATAACGGAAAAAATGGGTGAGAACACGAACCCCTTTATTTTTTATCACCTAACTTAATTACTTGCTATTTTTACCGAAAATCACCCAACTTTGAGTTTTTCTCAGAGATATCACTTCTGCAGCAATCGTACAATAGTGGGAAACTTGGCGATTTCGTAGCAGTTCAATTAGAGCGAAAAGCTATAAATTTATAAAATCTGTGAGAGAGTGATATATGTCTTTGATGGACTTATCCCGTACGAAACAAGTCACCACCAAATAGATAAAAAAATATTAATATTTATTTTAAAATAGGTTTTTTCTAGTGTGTGTCCCATGATCACACTCTAAGATTTCTTTTTTGACAATTATTTGGTTAGTCATTAGTTTAATCTTATTTGTTAAGGGTTTATCAATTCTCTATTAGGGAATATTTTAAAGATAAATTTTTTATTTAAGTTTGTTAACATGTGCCCATGGGCATATACTAGAAAAACCGTTTAAAATAATAGGATAAAAGAAAATAGTAAAACAATCAGGAGAGAAAGAACACACATCTGGGAAATTATGGGAAGTGCGGCTTTACTTTTATGTTAGTAAGATTAATTAGAAACATTGATAAGTTATTTAGCAAATTATCTGATCTACTACATATCTACTAAACTAGAATCCAATTATGTCACGTGACACTCTCTAAAAAAAAAACCCACCACATAACACTCCCTTATTAAAACCATCACATGTCTTTTTTTTTCATCAATTTTTTTAAATAAATCAAAGATTTTTATCCTAAACCTATCACTAATGATGCGACCCTACCCACCATGAGCGCCACCGAGCAGGAAGAGGCCATGTCTTTATGCAGTGATGGGCCCGTGACTAGGACTCGTGCCAAAGCCATTGCAAGGGCTACTCAATCCTTAGTCACGCGCCTAGTGGCCAGCCAAGGCGCCCCCGAAGCCGCGCCTGCCCTAAGGCTACTTCTCACGCTTGACGGCCCTGATGACATCCAGCCGGGCATTTCCATACCTGGCTTGAGCACTTCACTTGAGGAGCCTCAAGAAGCCTAAGCCACATCAGCGCCACACTTTTGCCCAAGCACGCCGCCCCCGTGCCTTCGTCGTCGCCATCGTCGCCGCCGCCGAAGCATTGCAAAGGCACAAGTGTTGGCATTGTCTATTTCTGGGTTTAGAGGTTTATGTCATGTGTTTTTATGCTATTTTGAACACTTTCCATAGTTAGCTTTCCCTTTTTAGTACTTTCTATTTTTAGCATGCCTAATTTTAGAAGTTTCCTTTTCGGGCGTGTGCCCACTATTGCATAGTGGGCTAGCCCATTTGTTTGTCTCGGCCCATCCAAGGCCGAATGCCTATATAAGGCCTTCTCAACCTTTGTAACAAGGTTACGCATTAATATAACCCTAAGTCGATTGTTGAGAGCCAATGCCTCCACCTTAGGATTGCGTCACCCCTAAATTCTGTTTCTCATCTCCTTCCCCGCGCCGACGCTACGGCACCAAATCGGAGTTCCTTCGATTATATCCTTCACCGCCGTCTCTTCGGCCCTTGCTCGAACCCATTCAAGCCCCATCATCCATCGCTGCCGACGCTACGGCCTTCACCTCCACCCTCACCAAGATCGCCATCGCCATCGTCACCAAGGTCACCATCGTCATCACCTTCGAGAGTATCTTTGCTCTCGCCGTCGCTGACCAACCCGCTCCGCTGTCATCGGGTCCTTTCCTCGCCGTCGCCAACGTTGTCAAGTGTCATCATTGTCGCCGACGCCATCGGTCCCCATCCAGTGTCACCCTCGCCGTCGCCATCGGCATCGAGAGCCAACACTCTCGCCGTCGCCAACGTCTTCAGCAGTGCCCCTGCCCTCGCCGCTGCTCTCGGACACTCACCGTGTCCGATAACCTCACAAAGTACTATTCATTCTGCTGCCCCGAAGTCATTCGTGCCCAACGACCCAATACAAGATCGAGACCCTCGCCATCACGACCTTCGTGCCGGCCTTCGGAGATAGGGACGCATCAACTGGATCAGACCCAAAGGTCTTGTAAGTCGCTTCTAGTTGCTATTGTTCACGATTTTTTTTCTTTTCCATTATCCAAAGCTTCCGCCATTGTTAGAAAAAAATTTCTTGCCAAAAACTTGCTCGTCCAATCGGTTTCACAGGAGATTCTCTTGGCCGATCTTGTTTGATACCCTTAGCGAAATTTTTGGGATTTGATTGCATGATATTTGCCGAAATTGATTGATTGATTTGTTTGTTAATTGCGTGATTATTGCTTACCATATCTAGCCGAATTGGATAGTAATTAACCACCGAATCTCTCTCTCTCTCCTATCACGCGCTTATTGTGATTTCTTTCCCAATTAGTCACTTAGCCGAATATCTTTGATTTTATTTGTTACAATCATATCCGAATCAAATCAAAATTCAAAAACAAGATTGTGGATTTGAAATTTGAAATTCAAAAGTCAAAGTCGAATTAAAAAAACAAAAGAGACTCGACTTTCAAAAAAAAAAAACAAGGAAGGATAGCCAAAATAAGGCAACCTCCTTCTCCATATCGGCTAGGCTCATTTCTCTACCTCTCTATTGTCTAGGTTCATGCTTGAAGATTCGTCTTGATTGTTAGGTGATTATTTGCGTAAGTAATTAAGAAATTTGTCAATTTATTTTCGTAAATTTCTTGCTTGCTTGTCTCAATTATTTCGCTTGCCTTAAGCCGCCCTCACGGCTAAAGACCTTGCCTTTCGTCGTGAACTTCTGTGACTTGTAAGTTCTTGCTTTGCCTTTGGTTGTGTTGTTTTTGTGCGTTGTTACTTCGATGGCTGGCCATATTGTGATAGGTAGCTTCTCGGCTCCCACCGGTGGCAATGGCAACAGAGATGACAACCAAGACAACCCTTCCAACACGGTGGCCGACACCGGACTTCAACAACAACAGGATCCCATCTTGGAGCTCTCGACTGAGCAAAGGGAGATCCAAGAGCTTCGACAACTGGTGGCCCAACTACGAAGTGAAAAGGCCACCGACCCCACTCCCAACCTTGGCACGGCTAACCCGCCGCTGCACCACACCACCGTGGCCGGGCCAAGCAACGCCCGTCTTGACAAGGGCAAAGGGATTATGCCCTCGACATCTCAGCCCCAACCGCGCCTCAATCGCATCCAGTCGGTCATTGAGAGCCGGCAAGGGCAAGCTTCACCGCAAGCCACCAAGCGCCCACAGCGCCGCCGCTCGACTACTCCGACGACGATGAGGCTCGCGATTATCCCGGTGAGTATTCTGCACCCTATCAATTTGATGACAGGTATGCCGCAACTAAGAAGGATCGCCGCCGCCAATCAGCCTCAGCGCTTCGAGATAGCCAAGGCCACACCGCAGCGCGCGACTCTAGCCGCCAACGCTGCAAACACAGGCGCCACAAGGGCGATGCCGGTGCCAACATGCCTGTCAACCCCACTCCAGTGCCCTTTCACGTGGAGGATCACTTGGTGCATCAAAGTGCAAGAATGCCAAGATATGGCTCGGAGGCCTACTACTCTACAACGCCCCTCCACCATGAAGCCTTTGAAGAATTTGATGATGAGGAGATGGAGGACTCGGGGATGCTCAATCCCGGGAATTTTCATCCTCCCCTTGGAGATCCAGCAGAATTGCAAGATCACCCCGAAGGCTGGATTTCGGCGCTCATGCTTCACCAAGGCGCAAATCCGGTAACAACGGAAAACCACATGCACGATGATGGCTTTCGGCGGCATGACATGACTTATGATGTCCGCCAACCCGCGCCACACCATGGTCAACAGCGCCAGCAACGCGCCCCAGTCTTGGAGCTTGTGGCACCGGTAGGCGGCTATCGTGGCCATGATGAAGGCCGAAGGCGCCAACTCGGACACCAGGCGCCTTACCAAGTCCAAGGCCATGGGTATGGCCCTTATGATGTTCCTCCGCCGCGCGTGCAGCCAGCCCAGCCGGGCGTGCCTCCGAGAACATTTCGCCATGAGTTTAAGGTAATTTTTTTTTTTTATGGTGAATACAATCCGGCTGTTTTTCTTGAGTGGTTGCAGGCTACAGAGTACACCTTGAAGTCGTGCCAAATACCGGAGACCGAGCACGTGGCCGCCGCCACCATCAACTTTCGTGGCGCCACAAGGACATGGTGGCACCGCCTAGTGGAAGACCGCATCCGGCGCAATTTTTTGCCTATTACGGAGTGGCACCAACTCAAGTACATTATGACGCAGAAGTATGTGCCCACGGATTATAGGAATCAAATGCGCCTCGACATTGCTATGGCTCGGCAAGGCACACAAAATCCCTTGGAGTTCTTCTCCCGCCTTGAAGACATGTACCACAAGGCGTCGATTAGTGTTGCGCCTTCTACATTGAGGACCAAATTCCTAAGTGGTCTCAACACCAATATTCGGGACCCATTGGAGGTACTACCCATCAAGGACCTCAACGCCCTCACGCATGCGGCTATACAGCTTCACAATCAACAAATGCGAAGGCGTCAAGGCCCTTATCCATCTTATGGTTCCCCACGGTATGCTTCTAACTCTAGTCCATTACCTTCGACTAATGTGCGTTCAAGTGCTTCAGGTTCCATGGCGCCAACCCACGGCCGCAGTGCCAAGCCCACGGCGCCCACAGCTAGCTCCAACCACGCCGCGGTGCCGAAGACACAATCATTGGCCCCAGAACGCACTAGTCAATTGGAGTGCTACAAATGTGGTGGCCGGGGCCATTACAAGCGAGATTGCCCCAATACCAAGCGTGTGCTTTTCTCCAACGCAACGGCCGGGTACGAGTCCGTGGAGGATGATGACGAGCCCGCCTTGGAGGCCATTGAGGAGGGCTTGGAAGATGAGGAGGAGGAGTACACTTGCGAGGCTGCCGCGCTCCACGCCGGGACGCCGCTAAGCCTTGTGACACGCCGAATCCTCACGGTGAAGGAGGCTTCTCTTGTCAACCAACGTGAAAATCTTTTTCACACCCGGTGCATCGTCAAGACAGCCACTCTTAGCGTGATTATTAATGGTGGTAGTTGCTGCAATATAATCAATGACAAGGTCGTCAAACACTTCAATTTGGAGACGACGCCACATCCGCAGCCCTACGGCCTTCAATGGATTTCCTCCACTTCAGGTAACACTGTCTCACGACAGTGTCTCATACCCTTTTCCATTGGTCAATACAGTGACACCATCTTGTGTGATGTAATTGCTATGGACGCCACCCATCTCTTGCTTGGGCGCCCATGGCAATTCGATCGTCGCGTGCTTCACGACGGGTATCTAAACACCTATGTGTTTATCTACCACGGGAAGCGCGTGACCCTCTTACCTATGTCTCCCCATGAGATATTGCAGGATCAGGTTGAAAGGGATCGACAAAAGGCCATCGAAGCCGCTACGGCTAGCCCTAATGCGCCCCCGACTGGCCAACCGAAGCGTCTCGACCCCAATCCTGGCCATACTGCTTTTGGGTCGGGCACTGGCTCCAAAAAGTCGAGTGCCACCACTGCTGCACCCAGTGCCTCCCTGCCGGCCCCTAGTGCCGAGCACGCTGCTGCGAAGAAGGGAAAACAGAGGCCTAAGGAGACCTGGCCGGGCGAATCCAAATATGGCTCGAGCACTGGCCCTTATCACACCAATGGAGACCACCCAGGGCTCAGTGTCCGAGCAAAGTCGCCGATGGCCGCAAGATCGCCGACAACGCCCGGATTGCAAGGCCGCTGCGAGCAAAGGCTGCTTCTGGCGAGGCCCAGCGACTTGACACCGGCGCTCAAGGGTCAAAGGCCTTGCTTTCTGCTTGTGCCTAGCTCCAAACCAGAGAGCGTCGAGGAGAAGCCCTTGCCCCCGCATGTGGCCGCGCTGCTGCTTGAGTTCACCGTCGTCTTACCCGAGGACTTGCCCCAAGGCTTGTCGCCTGTCCGAGGGATAGAGCACCAGATTGACTTGGTTCCTGGAGCATCTTTGCCCAATAGAGCCTCCTACAAAGCTGGCCCTAAGGAAACAAAGGAGCTCTAACGCCAGGTCCAGGAGTTGCTTGAGAAAGGCTACGTCCAAGAGAGCTTGAGCCCTTGTGCTGTGCCCGTGATCCTTGTGCCAAAGAAGGATGGCTCATGGAGGATGTGTGTGGACCGCCGCGCCATCAACCAGATCACGGTGAAGTATCGCCACCCAATCCCCCGCCTCGATGACATGTTGGATGAGCTCCACGACACCTCGTTGTTCTCAAAGATTGACTTGTGCAGTGGCTATCACCAAAGACGGATGAAAGAAGGGGATGAGTGGAATACGGCATTCAAGACCAAGTATGGTCTATACGAGTGGCTTGTTATGCCATTCGGCCTCACCAACGCCCCGAGCACATTCATGCGGTTGATGAACCACGTCTTGAGGGAGTTTCTAGGTGAGTTTGTTGTTGTTTATTTTGATGATATTCTTGTGTACTCACGTAGCTTGCAGGATCATGTGGAGCATCTTCGAAAGGTGTTCGAGACACTTCGAAAGGAGCAGCTTTACGACAACCTCAAGAAGTGTAGTTTTGTCTCAGACTCGACCAATTTTTTAGGGTTTGTCGTGTCCAAAGAAGGGCTACGTGTGGATGCCGAGAAGATCAAGGCCATCACCGAGTGGCCAATGCCTAGCACCCCCACCATGGTGAGATCTTTTTTGGGGTTGGCCGGCTTCTATCGCCGGTTTGTTAGGGACTTCTCTTCGATTGCCGCGCCTCTACATGAGTTGACAAAGAAGGGAGCTGTGGTGGTGTAACACCCCCAAATTTCAATCCGTTTGGAAAGGTATTGCCGCCAGTGACCCCGGTTTCCACACCGAAGTCACCCCAGGCTTTACCGATTTCAACACAATTCATAAACAACGGTTAAGATATAAACATCAAAACCTTTAATTAAAACATATGTCTGGGGATTACATCCCAATCCCCATAGGACAAAACAAAGTATTTAGCGGAAGTCTTTATAAATATAAATACATGGGTCTTGATCATAAAGATCACCTGCCAATGATCGTAGCCTGATAAACCATTAAAACACCGTTTACTTTTATAGTTGTTCTAGCCTCCATTCCTCGGATGCTTATCTGATTTGCCGAATCGAACGGATGACACCAGCCAACCATGCAGAGAATAATTACGGTTGGTTAGTCTAATGAAAGACTACGCAAGGGTACAAAGCAGAGTGGTTCGAAGTAGTCGTATTAGGTTAAACTCATCGTTTCTCGAATTAAAACCGATGACGATAGTCAACCACCATACTCCTACTGGAATATATCAAAAGGTATGATCAAAGGGAGATTCTGGAGACCAGGTCTCACAGCAATCAACCCAAAAGAAGACTCCAATGAATTGAGTCTTATCGGAAGTATGACAATGTTGGGGAACATAAATAATTTCATACAAGCGTTCAAAAACGACTTGATGTTTCGGTTCACGACCAACCTCACCGCTTAACGCGAATCCAGATTGGAAAGAGAACGGTACTCTGATCAAAGTCAAGACGAGCTTTCCTAGCTGCACTATTCCCTAGCTGCACTACTCGTATGAGGTTTATTAATCATGTGCGCTCGGGCACTTATCTTATTTGATTCCAAAACGCACATCACGTTATAGGCTTTTAATTATATGCCTGCCAACAGCAGGACATACTTCTGATAGGGACGAATCCCAAATTTGTAGCACCAGCTTCGTGCCACCATCTCTATACCAAGTATAGAGAAAGGTCATGACCCACCAAATGGTCTTTGAGTTTAGAACCCTTAGCACCATTTCATTATCAAGAAACGACTAGACCTCAATTAGTCCATTGCTCCTACGAATACTCGTGCTAACTAAACAGTCCAAGCACAACAATAATCATATCAAAACCCTCAGGCCAAAAAAAATATATATATATATAATAGCGTTGTTCTAACAGATATACAACCTATTATAATATCATATTCCTTTTATATCATTTAATAAAACTGTTCCCAACAATTCAATAAATCATTCCAAATTAATTAACAATTAAGCAATTGATAATCAATGGAAATATGGAATGATAAGCAAGAGCGAACCGCCACTTGCCTTAGATTGACGAAAGCTTAACGGGTTCTAAAGACGATGATTCCTGGGTCTGATCAGGGACAGATCTCGAATCTCAATTTCTTCTGGAATGACCCATAACAATACCCTAAATTAGATTCAATATCTATATATTTGAATCTAAAGGAATAAGAATCAAAGGGGTTCAAAAGAACCAAGCCTCGGCCAACCAACACCCAAGAACACACCACGAACGCAGCTCGCCGCGGGCGCGCCAGATCTCACCGCGGGGTGCGGTAGTGGCTGCCGTGGGGTGCGGTGGCGACAACAGAGGCAGCAAACGAGAGTGTCGTCGGGGAGAAACTTACCCAAATCGATCCCTTCGGCTTCGATTCGTTCTTGATTGAGTCTCCCACCTTCTTAAGCTTCAAACCACCTCTAAGAATCACCCTTCCCTTGCTCGAGAAGAGGTTCTAACAAGCTCTCAAACAAGCTTCAAAGTTCAGCAAAAAGATGGAGATTTTCTGATGTTGGAGATGGTGAGCAGCTAACTTCAGGCTCGTTTTTGATCTGTCTCACCTTATTAAATAGGCCAGGCGAGTTGTACACCAGCTGGACACATGTACCATGAGCTGTACAAGCTAGAGGGAGTAGGCAGAGCGAGTCACCAAGCCTACGAGAGGGCCCCGCCAAGTTGCACTGCGAGCTGGCGAAGCTGCTCGCTGGCCAGCGCCGCGGGGTGCGGCGCTCCTCTTACCGCGGTGTGCGGTCAAGGCCTGAAGTGCCTCCTTCGTCCTTTTGTCGTTTTTACCTTAAGTGGTAACAAGTTTTTAACTCCGGGTTAAATATATTTGTACGCGAACGATCTTTTAGCCTGAAAATACCTTAACTGTATTTTATATTGCTCAGAAAAAATATTACAGAGACCAAACATTACACGAAATGTTCGTACTTCCCTGAAATTAATCTGTCTTGCAACATGGGCTTAAGAAAATTCAAATTTACTCGTACAAAATGTGGGATATTACATTACCTCCCCCTTAAAAGAAGTTTCGACCCCGAAACTTAGGTCGTAAACAACTCGGGAAAGCGTCTACGCATATCCTCTTCAGTCTCCCAAGTCTCCCAGGTAACTTCCTCGGATTCTGACTTGGACCACAGAATTTGTACCAATGGTACGACCTTGTTGCACAAATGCTTCTCACGACGCTCGAGAATACGCACAGGTATCTCTTCATAAGTACCATTTGCTTGAATCTCAATGTCTTCATAGCTCAGCACATGAGACTCATCTGGTACGTACTTTCTCAACAAGGATACGTGGAACACATTATGCACTGGATGCGCCGATGGCGGCAATGCCAAACGGTACGCAAGGGATCCCACTCTATCGAGGATTTCAAATGGTCCCACGTAGCGAGGGTTAAGCTTCCCACACTTACCAAATCTGAACACGCCTTTGGATGGCGAAACTCTGACAAAGACCTTGTCGCCAACTTCAAATTCAACATTCCTACATCTTGGATCGGCGTAAGACTTCTGTCGACTTTGAGCGGTCAACATTCTTTGTCTGATCAAAGCAATATCTGAAGCAGTTCTCTCGACTAACTCTGGTCTGAGTAAAATCTTGTCGGCATTCTCATCCCAACAAATTGGCGATCTACACTTTTGACCATACAAAGCTTCAAATGGAGCCATCTTGATAGTAGCGTGCCAGCTATTGTTGTACGTGAACTCGATTAGACTTAAGCTGTCCTCCCAGCTAGTCGGACGGTCAAGTACACATGCTCTCAACATATCTTCCAGGGTCTGGATAGTCCTCTCAGACTGTCCATCCGTCTGAGGATGAAATGCAGTGCTGAACCTTAGCTCGGTTCCCATGGCCTTGTGGAGTTCCTTCCAGAATCTCGATGTAAAACGGCCATCACAATCCGATACAATGGTCTTAGGAATACCATGTAAGCGGACAATGTCGTGCAAAAACACTTCAACTAGCTTTTGGACTCTCCAGGTTGACTTAATAGCCACGAAGTGAGCACTCTTCGTGAGTCTGTCAATGATAACCCAAATAGCATCTTTCTGACTCCTAGTCTTGGGTAATCCTGTGACGAAATCCATTGCGATATCTTCCTATTTCCATTCTGGAACTGGAAGAGGTAGCAATTCACCACCTGGTCTACGGTGTTCTATCTTGACCTTCTGACAAGTCAAGCATTTCGCCACGAATTCTGCCACATCCCACTTCATGTTGGGCCACCAGAACTTCATTCTGAGGTCCTTGTACATTTTACTAGAGCCTGAATGTACAGAATAAGCTGATGAATGAGCTTCCCTCATCACCAATTGGCGAAGACCATCAACGTCAGGCACACAAACTCGGTTATGAAACCAGAGTGATCCATCCTCCTGAATCACAAAACCGGGAGCTTTCCCGTTCAACGCTTCACAGCTCAACTTTACCAAAACTATATCATCAATTTGTTTTTCTCGAATCTGATCAAATAGTATAGCCTGAATTTCCAACATACTCAGGTATCCTCTACGTTGATCATACAAGAGTTCAGCTTCACACACCATTTGATTTAGTTTGGCTTGAGTAGTGAGGAGAGCTACTACTGTCTCGTGCGGTGTCTTCCGGCTCAGTGCATCGGCTACTACATTAGCCTTGCCCGGATGATACAACAATTCAAGATCATAATCCTTGAGCAGCTCTAGCCAGCGTCGTTGCCTCATATTCAACTCTTTCTGAGTGAATACGTACTTGAGACTCTTGTGGTCGGTGAAGACTTGGCATTTCACACCATAGAGATAATGCCTCCAAATCTTCAACGCGAACACTACCGCCGCTAGTTCCAGATCATGCGTCGGATAGTTTTCTTCATAGGTTTTTAGTTGCCTTGATGCATAAGCAATCACCTTGCCTTTCTGCATCAACACACATCCTAAACCATTCTTAGAAGCATCACTATAGACTACATATCCGTCATTTCCTTCTAGTAGTGCTAACACTGGTGCCGAGGTCAATCGTCATTTCAATTCTTGAAAACTGGCCTCGCACTTGTCAGTCCAGACAAACTTCTAATGGACCTTGCAGAGTAAACCGGTCATAGGTAGGGCAATCTTGGAAAATCCCTCTACAAACCGTCTATAATATCCGGCAAGTCCAAGGAAACTGCGTACCTCTTTCACATTCTGAGGCCGCTTCCAGTTGGCTACCGCCTCAATCTTTTGGGGATCAACCATCACTCCATTCTCGTTGATCACATGACCTAAGAAAGCCACTTCCTTAATCCAGAAGTCACACTTAGACAATTTAGCATATAGCTCATTTTGTCTAAGGATTGACAACACAATCCGCAGGTGTTCCTCGTGAACTTCCTCGTTCGGGGAATAAATCAAAATATCATCAATGAAAACCACCACGAACTTATCTAGGTACTGGTGAAAGGATCGATTCATCAGGTCCATGAAGACCGCTGGAGCATTGGTAAGTCCGAATGGCATAAATACGAACTCATAGTGGCCATACCTTGTCCGGAATGCAGTCCTCGGAATATCTTCCTCACGAATTCTGAGCTGATGGTAACCAGATCTCAGATCGATCTTGGAAAAGACTTTAGCTCCTTGTAGCTGATCTAGCAGATCGTCAATCCTTGGCAAAGGATATTTGTTCTTGATCGTGACTTTATTCAACTCTCGGTAGTCGATACAAAGCCGAAACGATCCATCTTTCTTCTTGACAAACAAGACCGGAGCACCCCAAGGCGATGCACTCGGTCTTATATAACCTTTGTCGAGAAGATCCTCTAGTTGCTTCTTCAATTCCTGCATTTCAGCAGGAGCCATCCGGTACGGTGCCTTCGAAATTGGCGCAGTACCCGGTTCGAGATCAATTGAAAATTCCACAACACGATGCGGGGGTAATCCAAAAATCTCTTCCGGAAAGACATCCGGAAATTCCCGAATCACAGGAATATCAAGAACTGATGGTTCATCTTTCGTGGGCTCGTCCAGATAGCAAAGGTACCCGACACAACCCTGACGAAGTAGCTTAAACGCAACCATTGCGTTTATAAGCCTACCATTATCAGCGTCATTCCGACCTTTAAACTTGTACACACTCTGGCCCCCAGATGACACTGTCACTGTTCTCGAACTAAAATCGATTACTGCCCCATGGTGTGTCAACCAATCCATACCGAGGATAATGTCATAGGGATCCATGGCAATACAGATCAAATCTGCCTCGAATTTCTTACCCTGGATGGTAATCAGAAACTCGGACAAACACTTAGTTCCTACTAAGCGTTTACTATTAGGAAGATTCACAATGAAAGGCTCACAAACTTCGTTGCAAACTAAACCTAACTTACTAACACAATTTTCTGAAATGAAGGAATGGGTAGCACCCGAATCAAACAGTATGCATACAGGAGTAGAGTGAAGGTAGATGGTACCTTGAGCAATCGGTGCATTAGGCCCATCAGCCTCACGCATCTCATACAGGCGCTGACCCTGACCTCCTGAAGTTGTTGGGGCTTTTCCTTTGTTCTGGGCATTTGTCTGCATCGAAGGACTAGGAGTCGTTTCTGGTTTGAACCTGGGTCGGTTACTCTGCCTAACAGACCCCTGTTGTGACTCTGCTCCTTTCTGATTTCCCTGCCAACAGAACTTCTGCAAATGCCCCTCAGTCCCACAGCCAAAACATGTCTTCTTCTCCTTTGGACATGCGATGCTTTTGTGCCCAGCGTCACCACAGTTATAACACTGAATCGAACTCTTGCCCTGACCCGATTGTTGTGTCAACCCGCCTTGCGTTCCACCCGTTTTCTCCTTGCTGGACTTAGCAAAGTTGGACGGTGGCGCAGGACGTTTGAATCCGCTTGCCTGAGGTTGATTCTGTGTCGACCTCTGGCGATTCTTCCTCTTGGTTGATTCTTCTAGAGTTGCCTCTAGCTTATAAGCCGCATCCACATATTGTTCCAGAGTAGAGCAATTGTGGCTTAACATCATTGGCTTAATCTTTGGGTTCATCCACTCATGGAAATGCCAAATCTTCTGTTCTTCAGTGGATACATCCGATCCGGCGTATGGCAACAAGTGATTAAACTTAATTGCCAATTCAGCCACCTTCAACCCCTCAGTCTTAGGGTAAAGAAATTCCTTGCGCTTTTCCTCTCTCATTGCCCGAGAGAAGAATCGGTCTATCATCTTAGTCTTAAACATTGCCCAACTCAAATCAGGGCTATCCGCAAGACCGGTGTTTTCCCACCACTCACTAGCATTTCCTTTTAATTGCAGAGAAGCTATGTGTACCTTCTCGGTTTCCGTGCACTCCACACTGCGGAATAACCGCTCCATGTGGGAAAACCAATGCACCACCTCAACTGGTTCACCTTTCCCGTTGAAGCTGTCGGGTCTCATAGAATTTATGGCCTTCAGTGCTCGGCCACAATCATTCTTGCTTCTAACTACAGTCTCCTGATGTCGGGGTACATGAGTTTCTTGTTCCTCAACTTCCGGGGCTACTGAGGATGCCGGCACATCCTGTGCCTGAGACACACTTGGGTGTAAGACTTCAGTCATTACTTGCATGCAAATTTCCCGAATTTCAGCAACGGCCGCCTCGTCAAATATCCTCGGAGCATTGCTCCTGGGATCACGTTGAGAATTGGACTCACATACATTCTCAGGAGTTCCAGCGCTCCTCTCGTTGTGTCTGGGATGGTTACCAGCATCAGAACGAGTGTTGTTCATTGTGTTCACCATCTGTTTACCGATCAAATTCCAAGGATTTCATACATTAATATTTCTCCCAAAATACTTAATGTAATAAAAATCAACTCAGAATAGATCAACTTGGTACTTATATAGATGAACTTGAACTATTTTACAAACTGCACATTAGCCAATCTCCCGAGCGTCAGGTCAAAATTGCTCGGAGATTGTAGTATTTCACAAAGTACATGCCGCAACACTAGAATATTTACACGGTACATGCTGAAATACTAAGAAAAGGAAACTACTGCTACAGGCAACGTCGGTCCTTATCATGGTGTTCCGAAATGTTTCCTATACGGTAGACTTCCCATGCAAGGCTTCTTCGGACGGGGTTCTCCATCGGATTCTGACGATGGACTATGCACCCTGCTTGGTCCTGGAACACATGATTCTGGTGTTCCTGGCCTTATCTCAGTCATGGTGAAGTATGGATCTTCCACATTTGGCTCTCCTAGCCCAGCCCTCCTGTGAGCACTAGCGATCAATTTATCCATCTGGTATTGCTGTTCAGAAGAGATCATCTCGCTTTGGCAAAGGATCTCTTATAGTTCAGATTCCATCCTCCTTCTCCTTTGAGTAGGGATAGTCTGAGATTCTCTACCACTTCTTCCAATACCGTACTCGGTATAAAGTATTTCCCAGTCAGCATCAGACATGAGTGCGTACTCTGGCACTGGTGACAACTCTTGCACAAGTGGTAGCTCTGAACTGGGGTGAATAAATTGCATCCCCGGTTCCTGACTATCCACCAGCAAGTGCCTCAAGTCATTGGACTCCTGGTTCTGCCCGTTGAGGTCTATCTCGGTATCCTCCTCGGAATCATCCTCGATGGGGTCCTCTTCCTCGTCGGGGTCTTCCTCTATGGGATCCTCTTCTTCATCTTCCTCCTCGCTCCCTTCATGAATCATTTCTATCTGATAATCGTCATTATAGTACCCTCTCGCATACCTAGACGATTCGTCTTCATGCATTGCTCCCCCCCTTGGTGGCTCAACTGGTGCTGCCACAGGAACTACAACATTCCTTGACACCAGGACTACCGACTCAGGAAGCACATGCTTGATCTCCTCAGGTGGGCTGCTTGGTCCTCCAACCTCAAAGCATCCCTGGGGTATTGGGAAGTCGAGCCTTCCTGGAGATGGTGAATCCATCTCGGCATCTACCGAGTCTCTCTTATGAGAAGGACACGCACCCATATCCTACAGGATAACGAGGAAGGAATTAGTCTTTCTAGACATAGAAGCAAGCTTACTACATCAGACTATAGATAGGAGACATGACTATAAACGGTGTTTTTATTTTCAAATTCTTTTCATTTTGAAAATTCAGAGCCCTTTTGAAAATACTTTTCAATTGAAAACGAGTAATTGGTTTTCAAATACCCAACCCGTTCTAAAACATAGGCTCTGATACCAGATCTGTAACACCCCCAAATTTCAATCCGTTTGGAAATGTATTACCGCCAGTGACCCCGGTTTCCACACCGAAGCCACCCCAGGCTTTACCGGTTTCAACACAATTCATAAACAACGGTTAAGATATAAACATCAAAACCTTTAATTAAAACATATGTCTGGGGATTACATCCCAATCCCCATAGGACAAAACAAAGTATTTAGCAGAAGTCTTTATAAATATAAATACATGGGTCTTGATCATAAAGATCACCCGCCAAGGATCGTAGCCTGATAAACCATTAAAACACCGTTTACTTTTATAGTTGTTCTAGCCTCCATTCCTCGGATGCTTATCTGATGTGCCGAATCGAACGGATGACACCAGCCAACCATGCAGAGAATAATTACGGTTGGTTAGTCTAATGAAAGACTACGCAAGGGTACAAAGCAGAGTGGTTCGAAGTAGTCGTATTAGGTTAAACTCATCGTTTCTCGAATTAAAACCGATGACGATAGTCAACCAACATACTCCTACTGGAATATATCAAAAGGTATGATCAAAGGGAGATTCTGGAGACCAAGTCTCACAACAATCAACCCAAAAGAAGACTCCAATGAATTGAGTCTTATCGGAAGTATGACAATGTTGGGGAACATAAATAATTTCATACAAGCGTTCAAAAACGACTTGATGTTTCGGTTCACGACCAACCTCACCGCTTAACGCGAATCCAGATTGGAAAAAGAACGGTACTCTGATCAAAGTCAAGATGAGCTTTCCTAGCTGCACTATTCCCTAGCTGCACTACTCGTCTGAGGTTTATTAATCATGTGCGCTCGGGCACTTATCTTATTTGATTCCAAAACGCACATCACGTTATAGGCTTTTAGTTATATGCCTGCCGATAGCAGGACATACTTCTGATAGGGACGAATCCCAAGTTTGTAGCACCAGCTTCGTGCCACCATCTCTATACCAAGTACAGAGAAAGGTCATGACCCACCAAATGGTCTTTGAGTTTAGAACCCTTAGCACCATTTTCATTATCAAGAAACGACTAGACCTCAATTAGTCCATCGCTCCTACGAATACTCGTGCTAATTAAACAGTCCAAGCACAGAAATAATCATATCAAAGCCCTCAGGCCAAAATATATATATATATATATATATAATAGCGTTGTTCTAACAGATATACAACCTATTATAATATCATATTCCTTTTATATCATTTAATAAAACTGTTCCCAACAATTCAATAAATCATTCCAAATTAATTAACAATTAAGCAATTGATAATCAATGGAAATATGGAATGATAAGCAAGAGCGAACCGTCACTTGCCTTAGATTGACGAAAGCTTAATGGGTTCTAAAGACGATGATTCCTGGGTCTGATCAGGGACAGATCTCGGATCTCAATTCCTTCTGGAACGACCCAAAACAATACCCTAAATTAGATTCAATATCTATATATTTGAATATAAAGGAATAAGAATCAAAGGGGTTTAAAAGAACCAAGCCTCGGCCAACCAACACCCAAGAACACACCACGAACGCAGCTCGCAGTGGGCACGCCAGATCTCACCGCGGGGTGCGGTAGTGGATGCCGCGGGGTGCGGTGGCGACAACAGAGGCAACAAACGAGAGTGTCGTCGGGGAGAAACTTACCCAAATCGATCCCTTCGGCTTCGATTCGTTCTTGATTGAGTCTCCCACCTTCTTAAGCTTTTAACCACCTCTAAGAATCACCCTTCCCTTGCTCGAGAAGAGGTTCTAACAAGCTCTCAAACAAGCTTCAAAGT
This sequence comes from Rheum nobile, assembly GCA_027886185.1. Taxonomy (NCBI): domain Eukaryota; kingdom Viridiplantae; phylum Streptophyta; class Magnoliopsida; order Caryophyllales; family Polygonaceae; genus Rheum; species Rheum nobile. Next base: position 217,604 of record WOAB01000648.1, read on the forward strand.
TCAGGAAAAAGATGGAGATTTTCTGATGTTGGAGATGGTGAGCAGCTAACTTCAGGCTCGTTTTTGATCCTCTCACCTTATTAAATAGGCCAGGTGAGTTGTACACCAGCTGGACACATGTACCATGAGTTGTACAAGCTAGAGGGAGTAGGCAGAGCGAGTCACCAAGCCTACGAGAGGGCTCCACCAAGTTGCACTGCGAGATGGAGAAGCTGCTCGCTGGCCAGCGCCGCGGAGTGCGGCGCTCCTCTTACCGCAGTATGCGGTCAAGGCCTGAAGTGCCTCATTCGTCCTTTTGTCGTTTTTACCTTAAGTGGTAACAAGTTTTTAACTCCGGGTTAAATATATTTGTACGCGAACGATCTTTTAGCCCGAAAATACCTTAACTGTATTTTATATTGCTCAGAAAAAATATTACAGAGACCAAACATTACACGAAATGTTCGTACTTCCCTGAAATTAATCTGTCTTGCAACATGGGCTTAAGAAAATTCAAATTTACTCGTACAAAATGTGGGATATTACAGGTGGTTTGGCTTCCCAAGCATGAGGCAGCTTTCGAGGCTTTGAAGGATGCATTATGCCGTGCACCCTTGCTACAACTTCCGGACTTCTCCAAGCATTTCGAGATTGAATGTGATGCTTCCGATGTTGGCATTGGCGGTGTCCTTCACCAGGAGAAGAGGCCGATAGCTTTCTTTAGTGAAAAGCTCACAGGTGCTACTCTGAACTACCCTACATATGATAAGGAACTGTATGCTTTGATCAGGGTACTCAATACTTGGCAGCACTACCTTTGGCCAAGGGAGTTTGTGATTCACTCGGATCACTCGGCGCTTAGCTACCTCCGGGGCCAAACGACACTCAACCGGCGTCACGCTCGATGGGTGGAGTTCATGGAGACTTTTCCATATGTGGTGGTGCACAAGAAGGGCAAAGAGAACGTCGTGGCCGACGCTCTCTCTTGTAGGTACTCTCTTTTGACTCATTTGCAAACAAAGGTGCTTGGATTTTCGTTGATTAAAGACTTGTATTTGATTGATGTTTTCTTCAAGCCTATTTATGAGAAATGCCTTGAGAGTCGTGAGTTTGAGTCTTACTTTGTGGATGAGGGGTATTTGTATAAGGCAGGGAGATTGTGTATCCCTAGTTCTTCCATTAGGCACCTCCTCATTCAAGAGGCACATGATGGTCGAGGCCACTTTGGGATTGCTAGGACCCTAGCTGCATTGAGGGAGCATTTCTTTTGGCCACACATGGCTACGCATGTTACTAGATATTGTAGGAGTTGTGTGAGTTGTCAACGGGGGAAGGCTAGATCGAGTCCCCAAGGTTTGTACACACCCCTACCCATTCCCCACTGCCCTTGGGAAGATTTGTCCATGGATTTCATTACCGGTTTGCCTAAGTCTAGGAAAGGCCGTGATTCCATCTTTGTGGTTGTGGATATGTTTTCCAAGATGGCCCACTTTATTCCTTGTAGGACCACATATAGTGCGAGTGAGATCGCCGAGTTATTCTTTGAGTTTGTGGTTCGACTTCATGGTGTGCCCAGGACAATTGTGAGTGATAGAGACTCTAAGTTTGTAGGGCATTTTTGGAGGACACTTTGGGGAAAGCTAGGGACAAAGCTTCTATTTTCCACGAGCTATCACCCCCAAACCGATGGCCAGACTGAGGTCACCAATAGGACCCTAGGAGCCCTCCTCCGAACCATGCTCAAGGCCAATCCCAGGCGTTGGGAAGATTTGATTCCTTTTGTTGAGTTTGCATATAACAGGTCCAGACACAGCACTACAAGGCTTACACCATTCGAAGTGGTGTATGGGAGGAATCCTTTGACACCTATGGACATGTTGCCGCGGCCGCTAAAGGAGCAAGAGCATGTGACTGCGGCCAATCGAGCGAGCCAAGTCCAGGAACTTCATCGGCGCACGAGAGAGCAATTGGAGAGACGCTCCAAACAATATGAGGCCCAGCACAACAAAGGCCGGCGCAAGGTCACCTACGCCCCTGGAGACTTAGTGTGGGTGCACCTACGCAAGGAGCGCTTCCCCAGCCGCCGCAAGACCAAGTTGTCGCCGCGTGGAGATGGCCCATTCCGGGTTGTCAAGGCTTTCGGCGACAACGCCTATGAGGTCGAGTTGCCACCCGATTTTGGTGTACACAGCACTTTCAACGTGGCTGACTTGTTTCCCTACGTGGCCCCCGAGTTTGATGACAGTGAAGCGGGGACGCTTCACCCCCAAGTGGGGGAGGGTGATGCGACTCTACCCACCATGAGCGCCACCGAGGAGGAAGAGGCCATGTCTTTACGCAGTGATGGGCCCGTGACTAGGACTCGTGCCAAAGCCATTGCAAGGGCTACTCAATCCTTAGTCACGCGCCTAGTGGCCAGCCAAGGCGCCCCCGAAGCCGTGCCTGCCCTAAGGCTACTTCTCACGCTTGACGGCCCTGATGACATTCAGCCGGGCATTTCCATACCTGGCTCGAGCACTTCACTTGAGGAGCCTCAAGAAGCCTAAGCCACGTCAGCGCCACACTTTTGCCCAAGCGCGCCGCCCCCGGGCCTTCGTCGTCGCCATCGTCGCCGCCGCCGAAGCATTGCAAAGGCACAAGTGTTGGCATTGGCTATTTCTGGGTTTAGAGGTTTATGTCATGTGTTTTTATGCTATTTTGAACACTTTCCATAATTAGCTTTCCCTTTTTAGTACTTTCTATTTTTAGCATGCCTAATTTTAGAAGTTTCCTTTTCGGGCGTGTGCCCACTATTGCATAGTGGGCTAGCCCATTTGTTTGTCTCGGCCCATCCAAGGCCGAATGCCTATATAAGGCCTTCTCAACCTTTGTAACAAGGTTACGCATTAATATAACCCTAAGTCGATTGTTGAGAGCCAACGCCTCCACCTTAGGATTGTGTCACCCCCAAATTATGTTTCTCATCTCCTTCCCCGCGCCGACGCTACGACACCAAATCGGAGTTCCTCCGATTATATCATTCACCGTCGTCTCTTCGGCCCTTGCTCAAACCCATTCGAGCCCCATCATCCATCGTTGCCGACGCTACGGCCTTCGCCTCCACCCTCACCAAGATCGCCATCGTCACCAAGGTCACCATCGTCATCGCCTTTGAGAGTATCTTTGCTCTCGCCGTCGCTGACCAACCCGCTCCGCTGTCATCGGGTCCTTTCCTCGCCGTCGCCAACGTTGTCAAGTGTCATCGTTGTCGCCGACGCCATCGGTCCCCATCCAGTGTCACCCTCGCCGTCGCCATCGGCATCGAGAGCCAACACTGTCGCCGTCGCCAACGTCTTCGGCAGTGCCCCTGCCCTCGCCGCTGCTCTCGGACACTCACCGTGTCCGATAACCTCACAAAGTACTATTCATTCTGCTGCCCCGAAGTCATTCGTGCCCAGCGACCCAATACAAGATCGAGACCCTCGCCATCACGACCTTCGTGCCGGCCTTCGGAGATAGGGACGCATCAACTAATCTCTTCCTAATTTAAATACAAATCAAGGACAAAGGTTATAAGTTAATCACAAAGATTACAAATCCAAAATTTCCTAATTATATATATACAAATCCAAAATCTCATAATTATATACAAATCTAAATTTTTCTAATCTACTATATATCTATTAAACTAGAACCCAATTACGCCACATGACACTCCCTCAAAAAAACCGTCACATGACATTCCCTTTTTAAAACTGTCACATGTCTTTTTTTCCATCAATTTTATAAAATAAATCAAATTATAAATCAAAGATTTTTATCCTAAACCTATCACTAATCTCTTCCTAATATAAATGCAAATCAATGACAAAGATTACAAGTTAATCACAAAGGTTACAAATCCAAAATTTTCTAATTATATACAAATCCAAAATCTCCTAATTATATACAAATCCAAAATTTTCTAATTATATGGATGATTGAGATACAACATTATGATCCGAATATAATTTTGATATCAATATTATTTAAATCTATTTTTTAATATATAATTTAATTTAATAATTATTTATATATTTTATTCAACATATATGACGTAAAAACTACACGAAAATTACGCTAGTTCAACCTATCTCTTTTCAAAATACGGAGTAGTACATTAACAACTTTGTGCATGACAATATACTAAAATATACGATGGTCCCGAATGTCCAGTTATATAACATATCGGTCCCGAATGTCCAATTATATAACATATCTTATCGCTTTGTATAATCGATCTGTCATGCCAATCAAGCCAGACAGATGTCTATCTATTTAATTATAAGATCTTTATGATTATTCTGTTATGTTTTTTCATCGATATATATATAAGAGTTATAAATGAAGTTAGATACTCCAGTTATTAGTTGTGTGATAAATTTTAATATCAAATCATGGTATCGTTAAGCACTTCTCCTTCAGCCTCTCCATTAATGTAAATAATATATTTGCATGCTAATTATACATGCAACTAGAAATCGTGAAGCACGGACCTTTGATGTATATGTAGTGTCACGATTTAAATTTGAGTTTCTAATATATGGATTGTTGTTTTATGTTTTATCTTAGACGATATATTGTTTGATATGTATTTAAATGTAATATATAAGTCTTGACAAAAAAATATAATATCTGAGTATTTTAGATATAAATGCTATGATTGTACGAAGTATAATTTTATATATTTATTTTGGTCAGAAGTTCAATTTAAATTTTGAATTAATATGGTAGTTGTTTTTTGTAAGGATGCGTTTTTTCCTTCTAAAATATTTCAAAATTATTTTAGAAATGCCTATCTAATTATATGTTGTGCTTGAACTCGAGTATTTATAAGAAACTTGTTACAACCACTCTCATTTCTGACATGCTCCACTACCCTCCACATTTCTAATTTTTTGCCTTTATCTTACAAATTTATTGCATTTTAATAATGTCTTTTTTGTTATGCTTTAGTTATTAATATTCATTAATATATCATTTTATTTATTTGGTCTGGAATATATATATCGTTTTATTAGTCACGTTGACTTTACATATTTCTAGACATTAATATCATTTTAATTAAAATATATTAGTCATTAATTTCTATTCTTATTAAATACGGAGTAATATAAATAATTGGTGACTCTGCATTTTCCTAAATCTTGTTATATTTTATATAAAAGTACATTCGTTATTTTATTGGTACTTGCTTACTCTTCTTAGCGAAATTATAATTCATAACTTCTTCCTTATACATTTCTTATGTGAGAGTGAGTACATGTCTATTATTTCGGCTTCTAACCTTGATTAATTCATCTAGACCAACACCAATGAGGCCAAATTTAGTATATATACATGATAAGTGTAAAATGAATATGTATAAAATAGAACAATAAAAATCATCCTTAACCAAAATAACAACACACCTACCTAAAACGATTTAGTACAAAAAAGAAACTAAAAATACAAACCTAATTGAATTTATGCTACTAATAGTTAAAGGGTTTACATCGTCCATAAATTAGTTTGCTTTATTCTTTACTAACAATCAGTCCTCCTAAATCGATTGTCTTTGTCCTCCTTTTAGTGAAAGCTACTGGTGCATGATGTAAACAATCGATGCCTCAATAGTGCTATTAGATTATCCAATTCTTTGACATCTTCACATAAAATTAACCTATCTCGATCAAAAGACAGTTATATTAATAAATTTAAACCGATATATGTAAGTATTATAGACTACAAAAGATATTCAAATACATATAATCAAGGATAGTTTACCGTGAGGTGGATATATACTTGCATAATCGACAATCAGGAATCCCCATTCACATCTTTAATTTAATAATTATGCTTACTTCAGTGATCATGTCTTTTTAAGGTGTTGCCCACTATCTCCCAAGCTTTACTATATGGCTTTCTAAAACTAATTTCCATGTAGAAGAATGATATGATGGATGCCCAGAGCAAATGAATAGAATACCACCGTTTTCGCCCTTTTATAGATGAAAATGTTACTTGGAAAGTGAAGTCATTTTGACATATAACTGTTTAGACGTCTTGACTATAATTTGTTTCCAACCATTCATTGTGTACTAAATACGGGAGTTACGTGTAGTAATTTGATAATATTAGAATAGGAGTAAATGAGAGCAAAATATAATGTATACAGTATGTAGTAACTATCAGTCTATCTCTAATTGAGATTTAGGTTAAAAAATGAGTCATAACCTAAAGAGTGGTCCGTACGTAGAGGCAAGATTTAGCTGAAAAAAGTGTGTGAGGGGAGAGAATAATTACTTACAAATAGTGCTCATTTTTATATATACACATAATTATGCTATGATATATTAAAATAAACAAAAAAAAATTAATTACTTAAATTACAAAGTAGCCTATAATTATAGTTATGTATTTTATATTGGTTTATAAACCCTATAGTAAAAACCGATCGAAAAATCTAACATATTATATACTAAGGGTGATAAACTAATCCTACATGCAAACTATAACTTTAGGCCTATTTAAGCCTTTGATTTTGTCTTTTAAAATAAGCATTCAATGACAATGCTAACTTTAAATATATATATAGATAATTAGATATAGATGATTATTTTTCATGCTTAATAGAAATATAAATTGAACTATGTTGAAAATTTAACGTGAAGATATAAGAATTATACAATGATATGAAAATGAGGACTTTTTAATTGATTAATATGTAGTAATTGTATATAATTGTGAATCAAAAACTTTGTATATTATATAGACAATTATAGACTATTAAAATAATTGTTAATATATGAAATTGTCACTTTAGTACTTTTTGGATTTGAGAAATTGTTTAAATTTTGTGCTAAATAAATAAGGCATGAAAAAAAAAACTAATTCATCTTTAAAAGTTAGCATTCAATGACCTAGAATGCTAACTTTTAAATATATATAGATATATAATTATGTGTTATAAGCATTGCTGTTAAAATCCCGCTAATTCGATTCTTAGAATCCTACAAAAATGTTAATTTATTATATGACACAAGTTTGTTATGAGATGAAAATGTACACTTAAAATATAAAATATAAAACATATACATTTTATTTTTCTTTTATCTATTATAATATGATTTTATCGGTAAATCACCACTAAATTATTGTAGAAAACATAATGTTGTCATATAATATGATCACTAATATATTATAGAATCTATGTTTTCACTTCAAATATAAGACTTTTACCATTTATTAGGTTGATTTTTTATATAATTAGTTATATTGTAGAATCTTACGATTTTACGATTCGATTTTATGATACGATTTAAAGAGCAACTTATGATCCAATCCTAGAATCCAGATTTTAACAACATTGGTTATAGGTAAAAACTATTACATGCAATTCGATGGATAAGCTAGAAAGATTCAATGTCAAGTACTACTCCACCTTTAATGGACTTTTTGCTTGCATATAGTTTAGTGTTTGTTAGGAATGTATAAGGCAATGTGTACATTTTGTAATTTTGAGGAAATAGAGGGTAAATGTGTAAAATCTTGTAAAGGCATATAAGGGGTTTTGTTAGAGGCATATTAAATAACAAAATTCCCTTCTCAAACTTCTCCTTCTTCCCTTTTTTTCTCCCTAATCTTAGATCGTGAGCTTCCATGGAAGCATATCTCTTGATTTCACAAGAACGTTACAAAGTGGAATCCTCGATTCTCGGTCATGGCGGACGGAACAAGAATGAAGACAATGGAGAAAAACCTCAAGAAATTGGAGTCTCAATTCCTTCATCATGTCGCAGTGACCCGAAAAACGAAGAATGATGCATAAATTCGATTCGAAGAGCAACAAAGGTGAGCTAAAGAGGATCAAAATCGCATGGAAGAATTGCAAAGGAATGTAGATCGGATAGTTGAAAACTTCCAAAAGCTGTCAGAGAGAGTGAAGACTGAAGTCGTTCAATCAAGGCAGAAGTCCTCACTTTCAAGCAAATCTAGTAAATTCAGGAGCCAATGTTGGACATGAGGCGACCAATTTTAGAGCAAACACGATTCCATACCTCAAGCTCAAGAACGGGGGTTTTTTGGGACACCCTCAGTAGGAATTCTCCAAGAGACAAATGACAGAGGTTCAATTGTGGGAATTGACCAGAGGGGAAGTAATGTTCACTTTCCCAAGCTTTAATTTTCGAGTTTCGATGGAAAGAAACCACAAAGCTGAATAAAGAAATGCGAAAAGTATTTCAATATCTTTGAAATTTTTGAGGAACAAAAGGTAGAAATTGCCTTGATGCACATGAATGGAAAGACAAATAGGTGGGCTCATGGGTTCATAATGCAAAATTTGGATATCAGTTGGAAGGAATTTGGGAATGTCGTGTGTGTAAGGTTTGGTGAGAAACAACAGGAAGAGGTAGTAGATGAATTCAATAAGCTTGTTCAAGTTGATGATCTTGAGGATTACAATGAGCAATTTAAAAAATTAAAATCTTGTGTGATCTCTTATAACCTATACCTTTCTGAGTCTTATTTTGTTTCCAATTATATTAGTGGATTGAAGGAGGAAATCAAGTTGCTAGTCAAATTATGCCACCCTAATTCACTTGCAATGGTGTACTAACATGCTAGGCTTCATTATGGAGTCGTGTAAGCCATAGTCAAACTCATAAGAAAATTGGAAACATAACCCTCAACCTACCGCTAATTTTAGACCCAATTCTTTCAATACTAGAAACAACTACAAACCTTACCTTACAAACTCAAACCTAAACCATTCTTCTATTGTGCTTGCTACCAAGAATCCAAACACTTCCTCACCTGGACAAATTGTGGAGACAAGGACAACCCTAAGGATTTGTTACCGCTGTGGAGATAAATACTTTGTTAGTCATAAGTGCAACACTGACTCTTCATAACTTTGTGAGTATAGAGATTGATGCATAATGCTAAATTTGTGGAGTTGAGAGTGAAAGATTGTAACACCCATGACTTGAGATTGGTTTATAAGGATTGAAGTATTACTCATGTCAACAAGAGCTATTCCTTTCTAGGGTTCAAGTGAGGACAAAAAACTTTGAAGTTAAGCGTGTCAGGGCAGGAGTAGTACGAAGATAGGTGACCTCCTGGAAAGTCCCCGAGTTGGGATGAGATGGAGCTTCTAAAGCCCCGGACCCGGTCTTATAAATGGTATTAAAGCCGACTCTGGGTTACAAGTGGACTTGGCAGAAGGCAGTCTTTGGGTCTTGACGGGGACGTCAAGGGTTTAAGTAGGGGACCCTATATGTAATGTGATGTTTGTAGTCGTGGAGAATGGAAGTAAGATGTTTAGTCATCAATCATGTAAACAGTTTGACTGGTTAATGTAGGGGGAAATTTTCAATTTGATATCAAGATCTTGAAGTTAGGTGGTGTGATATGGTGCTTGGAGTAGGCTGCTTAAGGGAATTCAGTCCCTTAACCTTTTATTTTAAAAAGCTCAAACTGTCATTTGTTTGATATAGGACTAGAATTGAACTGGAAGGCTTTAGGGAACAAGCAACTATGAGAATGATAAAAGGTAATAAGCAATAACAATTGTTAATGAAGAGAGTGCATGTGTTCATCACACACATTTCTCATTGCTTCCAAATTGAGGAATGCAAGCCAACTGTATATCTGAGTTATTGATACAGTTTGCAGATGTGTTTGCTGAAACTAAATGGTTGCCTAAGAGAAATCATGAACATCACATTCACCCTAAACCAGGGTATTAACCTACATGTTCTAAGGCATATAGATATCCTTACTTAAAAAAGAACGAGATAGAGAAGTAGGTCACTTAGATGCTCAAGAGCTCTACCATTAGGCCCAGTCAAAGCCCATTTGTCGCTCCAACCTTACTAGCGAAGAAGAAGGATGGTAGTTGGCGCTTTTGTGTGGATTATAGGCAACTCAATGACATCACAATCAAAGACAAATTTCACATACTCTTGATTGAGGAGATCTTGGATGAGTTACATGGAGCTTGTGTGCTTTCCAAGTTGGATTTATGAGCTTGGTATCACCGAGTGAGAATGAAAGAGGATGATAATGAGAAAACTGCTTTCAGGACCCACCATGGTCACTTTGAGTTTAAAGTGATGCCATTTGGCCACCTATGCCCCTGTTACCTTTCAACCCCTTATGAATGAGGCATATGGTGAGCATTTGACACTAGTGAAAAAAACCCTAATAGAGGCGGGCATTTGGACACTTATTGAGGTGAACACCGTTCGCTTCAAATGAGGGGGCTGCAACAAGTAGGGACCCTTTTTGAGGCGGGCAATATACGCCTCTAAAAGCCACTTGTTGAGGCGGGCCTCTATAGGCCCGCCTCAACAAGTGGCTCACTATGGCGCCAAAGTGAGGCACTTTTAGAGGCGGGCCTATGTATGCCCGCCTCTAAAAGTCCACTTGTTGAGGCGGGCCTCTATATGCCCGCCTCAACAAGTGCCTCACTATGGCGCCAAAGTGAGGCACTTTTAGAGGCGGGCCTATGTATGCCCGCCTCTAAAAGTCCACTTGTTGAGGCGGGCCTCTCTATGCCCGCCTCAACAAGTGCCTCACTTTGGCTTTTAGAGGCGGGTCTCCATAGACTCGCCTCTAAAAGTTATTTCATTAAATTTGTAGCATAGATTCCTGATTTTATGATGCACCATACACACATTAAATTTGCACCATACACACATTAAATTTGCAGAATAGATTCCTGATTTTATTCACAGAATAATATACAATAACACAACAGATTTCACCAGAGTACAGTTAGGTTCTCAACAACAGTTTACATGACAAGTACAAACAAGTTCAATCCGACAATAAATACTTCGATGTAAAATACTGTGCCCATTGCTCACGAACAACATCCATTTCTTCATAAGTATACGCTGTCTTCCTCTTAGGATATAGCTTCATAAAAAACACAGAAATTATTGACACAAAACACAAATACTATCAATATATAGTTAGTTAAGTTACATACCTTATCTAGTCGCTCATCAGAGTCCTCGAGTCCCGTGACTATCTCTAACATGAACTTCATGACATAATAGCCACACTCGGTTCCGCTGCTTTGTTGAGCGCACTAATTACACAACATAAGGGGGCTGTCTTAGATACAAGGCCTTTGATTATAAATAAACAAACCTAAAGCGTTTAAAATGCTATATGTACCTCTATATTGCAGACTCTCAACGTCTTACGTTTTCCTATTGATTTATCGCACTTCCCACCTTGATACTTAAACACTTGAAATGCCCTAGAAAATCAACATAATACAGTCACAAAACTGATATTGTTAATATTCCAAAAAAAACTAGTTCATAAGCAAAATAACTTACAAATTCATGATTCCAGATGCATCAGTCGTTCTGTTGTCTGGACCTTTTAGAGAATCAAAAAGATAGACCTGTGCTTTAAATAGGTCTATCACGTACAGAGTCCAATGATTGCTGCATCATTTAAACGTAAATTGATAAACATTAATGATTGCTTAAAATACTAATTATATATGAAACTTATTGAAAACACTTACTCTTGATTATATAGGAGCAAAAACAATTTGGCACTGTTAGCATTGAACACACGTTGCAAGTAATTTGCTGGAACAGATGGATCGGCCTTGATTCTAGTGCTTGACACCATCTCAGGACAAATGAACCCAATTCGAGAATTTTCAAATGCATATGTGTGATTGTCCAATAAATACCTGCACATTTAAAGAAAAAACGATTAAGAATGATAGTTGAACAGTTAAAGAAAAAACGATTAAGAATGATAGTTGACAATTAAAAGATAAAGACTGATCAAAACATTTACATCATGTAGACTTGAATCACAGAAATGTTTAAGCACGCCCCCTTAAGGAACTCTTCTACATCGGATGCAGTGACGTATGTTTCTTGATCTGTCACATAATTCCAAACCGAGGCATCCAATGGGATGGGAGTACTATCATATATATCACCCGACGCCGAAGACATAACAAATTGCAACCACTTGCATGACTGGCCATGACCTTGAATTTCTTCGTTTTCTGCTTTCTTCCTTTTGGCGGCTGATTCTTCTGTTTTACGATCACAACTACCAACCACCTCTTTGTTGGACTGAGACTTAAGAGTTATTTTGACATGAAATTTCCAAACAATAATAATGAAGTAACATTTGTATTATTGAGCACAAACAAGGAAGATTTAATATCATTTCTAATAACTATCCCGTCAAGGGCCTAAATTATGAATTCTATCCCGCCAAGGGCCTAAATTATGAATTCTATCCCGCCTTTTTAGAGAGAAATGACTTACCTTTGTATTTTTGGCGTTGTCATCCACCTTTTTAGAGAGAAATGACTTGGACTTCTTTGTTGGGCGTGGAGTAGTATAGTCCTATATATATATTAGAATTATAGATGAGCAAGAGTGAGTAATGTGTACATTATTATTGAGCCTAGATTTCTTACCTCGTCGTCTTCGAAAATCACTAAGCGGATCGGCCATTGCACGAAACTACCCTGAGCACCGCCTAAGTTAGTGAAACCATCACCCGTAGGCACCGGAAGAATATCATCATGATGTCCATCATAAACAAAATCAACTTGGACTTTGTAGTGATCAGGCTTCATCGGTGTAAAGTGTTGGGACGATGCATCGTTTGAGGGTTGTACCATACCATCCGCTACGAGCACTTTGTTACCAGAATCTTTATCCTCAAGGGCAAGATGGCATGGAGTCCTTTCCTGCATAAGAGGTATTTTAATTCATGTTATAAGAGGTATTTGGACATAAAGAGTTCATTATAATACTCAAACTCAATCATACCTTTAGCTCACGTGGTTGCGGTGTGGAATGAGGACAAGTGGTATAGGGTGCATCAACATTAAGTTCAAGAACGGGAGTAGAAGTGAAGTTTGGTTGATTTATGTGTAACATGGAGCGTAGTTGCTTTTGGAGGGCCTCAGCAACCCTTTTATCTAACTCACCTTCAAACTCCTTTCTAACTTCAGCTCTGATCGATTCGATCAGATATGATGAAGCTTCACTAGAACATCTTCTTCGTCGTTCTCTTGGATCGAAAGCAACTCTATAACCCACATTTCCACCTATTGCCTTGACACGGCCACGATGATCTTTTTTCCCAATGGCTTTGGTGAGGGCATCCTCATCATCCTCGAAAGTAAGGTTTCCTTTTTCTTCTTCTTTGATATACTCCTTCTATAATGTCAATTAGGAAAGTATAGATTAGTTCATATTTCCAAGTAAATTTAAGTAAATATTCATTAAAAAGCACTACTTACAACTTTTCTTGCAATTTCTACGGCATCCTTATCGTTCAGGCTAACTTCCCACTTTCCATCCTCAGTTCGAACTTGATGAGCCAAAACCCACTCCTTTGATCTGTATTTTCTAGCTCTAGGAACCGATGAGTTCACTGAGGAGCTACTTGACAGAGATAAAGTTGCTTCCTCTGGGAGTCGTCCTTCTTTTATCCACTCGTGTCATTTTCTAATATAACCCGCCTGGCCGGTGCGATGAGGATTCTTGTGGTGGGCTGCACTTGCCTTTGCTTTCTCACTACGAGCCTGTCAAAAGTCAATTGCATTATTACCAATGATTTCCGCTAGCTGACTAGAAATCTTTAATACTAAAAAGAAATAGCATTATTACCAATGACTCTGGCCTGTAATATTCTTGAAGAAAAACTGACCAATCAGCCTCTGTAATGTGGTGGTAGATTTTCCAAGGCATCTTGTTTCTAGGATACTTCGACGGCTTTTGCGTCTTAGTTATCCATCGAGCTACCAACTTGCTCTTGAAATCTCTAAATCGTTTTGCCACACAAGAATGGAAGTATTTTTCCCTTGATTTATTGACATCCTCAATGATGTGGAACATAAGCTGTGGATTTTTACAATAAGTTAGAATGATAGTTAATATAGTATATATTTAAAACAATTTAAAAAGACATTATACCTTGGTCTCCTCCCAAAACCCTTGCCTCGTCTGCTCATCTATCCTTCGGTATTCTTTCACGTTAATATTAATTCTTTGAGCACAACTCCCAACTTGCTTTCCGTATTGTTTCGACCACTCGCCATCAGGGACATTAAACTCATTAAACTCAAGGTGCATAGGCTTTTTTACTTGAACGCCTTTTGACGGACCACGCCCTTTAGCGATCTGTGTAATCGCGCTAATACCTTGTGATTCAGGATCACCTTGGGTAGGGAAAATAGCATTTCCACTTTCGTTAGACATAGTGGCTAGAATTTTTGCAACAAGCACACACACAAAATTACTTATTGTAACATAAAGCTTCTGCATTGTCACATGAAAATGAACTTCCTAAGAGGAGAACAAGGTATAATTAACGTCTATGTAATAAAGACTCATTTGCTTCAGCATTGCTCATACACAAAAAACTAGATCATGATTTCATGAGTACATATAAAAAAAAGCATACAAGTACATATAAAAATAAAAAATCCAAGGAAGACAATTCATAATGCAATTAAATCTACTTGTCAATAAATTACCTCATCTTATTCATTTGTGATTTGTAACCCATATTCCCTCCCTATGATCTGTACGGATGTGATTAGTATTATTTGTATCTTCCTCCTCGGGTAATGGTTGAACAACAGTTGATAACAAGGGTGTGTCGTCATACTCGTCATACTCATCTTCATCCACAACATCATCAATACCCAGAATATGTCTTTTACCTTGGGCAACTGCACGCCATCTAGGATCAACATTGTCTACCACATAAAAAATCTGCTTAGCTTGTGATGCTAGGATGAATGGCTCATCACTATCACTTAATCGGTCAAAGTTTACCAATGTCAAACCCGGATAAATTTCATCTTGCTTCACCCCGTTAGGGTTGTTGACCCACTTGCACCGGAAAACAGGGATTGTAAAATTGTTATAATCAAGCTCTCATATTTCTTCGATAACACCATAATACGATTGTGTCGCATCAACCGGTCTTTTGTCCTTAGCGCTCGCATAGACCCTAGATGATGCAACAACCCTCACTCCACTATTCTGCACCACAATCTTTTTATCTTGTCTTCTAGTGTAGAATGTGAACCCATTGATATCATACCCTTCGTAAGACCGAACACATAGTCGAGGACCCCGAGATAACCACTTGATCGTATCAGAAACGTCATGTTCTTTCCTAAGTTCCTCAGCTACTTCCTTCTTAAACCAATCAACAAATGTGCGATTATGTTCCCGCATCAAAGCTCTTTCATTCAATTTTGGATTATTGTGTTGCAATTCAAGGCAATGCTTTTCTATGTAAGGATTGACCTCTGTAAGATGCTGCAACATACAAAGATGTGCCTTAATCTTCCTTTCAGATGGAGGAGATATCACATTTTTACCAATTACTCCCTCTCCTTCAAGCCTCCCTGCATGATGAGATTTTGGAAGACCTATTGGATGAAGCCTTGACAAAAACTCAGCTGCGTATTGAGATATCTCTTCATGAAGGACTCCACGAATTATACTACCCTCTGGATTCACCCGATTCTTTGCTTTGTCCTTTAAACTGCCAAAAAATCTCTCAAAAGGATACATCCATCTTAAATACACCGGACCACATAACTTGATTTCTCGAACCAAATGAACAATTAAGTGCACCATTATGTCAAAGAAAGACGGCAGAAAGTACATTTCAAATCGACACAAAGTTTCAACAATATCAACGTGGAGAGCATCCAATATTTCCGGATCAATAACCTTAGCACATATGGAACTGAAAAACACGCACAGTTTTGTTATAACATGTCTCACGTGTTTCGGCAATATCCCACGAAGTGCGATCGACAAGAAAACATTAATCAATACATGACAATCATGAGACTTCATACCAATCAACCGAAGGTCCGAAAGAGAAACTAGACGTTTTACATTTGACGAATATCCCGATGGAACCTTAATGCCATGTAAGCACTCACAAAACACCTTTTTCTCCTTTCTTGACATTGTGTAACATGCCGGAGGCAGAAAAGTCTTTTTACCATCCGGTTTTACAACGGGCCACAAATCTGGTCGAATATTCCTCTCTTTCATATCAAAACGAACTTTCTGATTGTCTTTCGTCTTTCCGGGTATATTTAGCAATGTCCCAATTATAGCATCACAAACATTTTTTTCAATGTGCATCACATCGAGACAATGCCTAACCGACAAATCTTTCCAATAAGGAAGATCCCATAGTATAGATGCTTTCTTCCATAAAACACCCTTTTCAGAGACGGACTTGAAGCCCTTGCCGTATTTGGTATCAACATTTTTAATCCGTTCATAAACCTGTGATCCTGTCAAAGGTGTACGAGCTACTCCTTCCTCGGTGTACCCATTGAACTCCTTCTTCTTTTTACGGTAAGGGTGATATCGACTAAGGAACTTCCGGTACCCTAGATACACATTTTTCCTGTAATTTTTCAAGTAGGCGGGTTTCATATCTTCTTCACATATAGGGCATGCTTGTTCTCCTTTGGTTTTGTACCCAGACAAGTTTCCATATGCCGGAAAATCATTTATGGTACAAAAAACCATAGCTCGCAAGGTAAAGTTTGAGTTGGTGTATGCATCGAACATTGGAACACCTTCATTCCACAGTAATTTCAAATCATCAACAAGTGGAGCCAGATACACATCTATGTCATTCCCAGGTTGCTTAGGCCCGGAGATGAGGAGTGATAACATGATAAACTTGCGCTTCATACACAACCATGGAGGAAGATTATAAATCGCTAGAAGAACCGGCCATGTGCTATGTTGGCTGCTTAGAGTGCCATACGGATTCACACCATCTGTACATAAAGCAAGCTTCAGATTCCTATCCTCATCACCAAATTCAGAATATTTCTTATCAATATTTCTCCATTGAGGAGAATCAGCAGGATGTCTAAGGAGTCCATCTTTCTTTCTCCCTTCCGCATGCCACCTCAGATTTTTTGCTTCCTTCTTTAACGAAAACAAACGCTGAAACCTAGGTATTATCGGAAGATACCACAGAACCTTAGCTGTTGGGCCCCTCTTAGCCGAATTTACCCTTTTACGCTTGTAACGAGATGCACCGCACTTTGGACACTCATTCAAATTTTCATGTTCATTTCTGTAAAGCATACAATCATTTGGGCAAGCATCTATCTTGACGGCCTCTAAGCCTAAGGGACACATTAATTTCCTGGAATAATAAGTAGAGATAGGCATCTCATTGCCTTCTGGTAAAAATTCACCTAACCATTCCAATAAGGTGTTGAAACTTCCATCAGTCCAACCGGAAGCACATTTCAAGTTGTAAAGTATTGACACAGCTTCTAACTTGCTAAATTTTGTACACCCGGGATACAAGGGAGTCTTTGCAGCCTTTGATACTTGTTCGAACATCTAAGGTCGTTCGTTCAAGTGATCTCTCACCCCATCCATCATCCCATTTATTTCATCATCTTCTTGGTCATCATCATCATCCATCTCATTATTCTCAGCAATATCATCATCACTATCATCAGTGTCTACCCGAACATCAAACTCATTGACACTAGAACTTGGACGATCAGGTATTTTCTCACCATGCCAAAACCAAACATGGTAATCTTGTTTGAAACCACGACGAAATAAATGATCCTCAATCTCATCAATATCATCTAACCGCCTTATATTCTTACAATCACGGCATGTACAATAGATTTTTTTGGCTTTCGTACTCCGTTGGTGTGCTAAAGCACATCTAATGAACTCCTCAACCCCACTCAAGTATTGTGTCGTAGTATGATCACCGTACATCCAAGGACGACTCATTTCTAGTAATAAATGCAAAATAAGGAAGATTTAATATCATTTCTAATAACTATCCCGCCAAGGGCCTAAATTATGAATTATATCCCGCCAAGGGCCTAAATAGATAATAATATGCAACTAAGCAAGAAAAAATACAAACTCAACTATCCCGCCAAGGGCCTAAATTATGAATTCTATCCCGCCAAGGGCCTAAGGAATTAGGGTAGAAGTATTACATTGACCCAATATCGATCCTTCAAGACAATGCCTCTATCAACCTGCAGAATATAATTTCCCCAATTAAATAAACTGTAAAAATGTGATCCTCTAGTATATTACATCCTCATTGCCTTCAATGCACGAGCTTTAAACACAAAAAATACACAAATTCGTACAAGCTTTAAACACAAAATACACAAATTCGAAATCAGTATTAGGCCCGCCTATTAGAGAAACGCATATTCATAGGGGCATTTCATCAAACACCTTCAATGCACGAGCTTTACACACAAAAATACACAAATTCGTACAAGCTTTAAACACAAAATACACAAATTCGAAATCAGTACATTAGGATTTGCTCGTATTTTACTTCTCCAAATCCGTACAAGCTTCAGTACTTATGATTTTACTTCTCCAATTCGGTATAGAATTCATAATAAAATTGTAAATGTGTTGGATGAAATTAAAGTAAAATAGGGTGTTAGATGTGCTTACCGGCCAGCGGAATCGGGTGAGGAAGTCGGAACTCTGGTGAAACCGAGTGCTCGGCGAAAGGAGAGGAAGTCGAAGCTCGACGAAGACGACGATACGAAGATATGAACGAAGGCGCGTGGAGCTGAATGTTTTTAATTTAATTAGGGTAGACTTATAGAGGCGGGTCTAATATGCCCGCCTCTATAAGCTGAATGTAATGAGGCAATAGAGGCGAGCCTCTTTATGCCCGCCTCTATTGCATACATTTGTTGAGGCGGGCTATAATATGCCCGCCTCAACAAAAGTTACTAGAGGCAATAGAGGCGGGCCTCTTTATGCCCGCCTCTATTGCATACATTTGTTGAGGCGGGCTATAATATGCACGCCTCAACAAAAGTTAATAGAGGCGGGCTTTTTCGCCCGCCTCAATTATGTACCATTAGAGGCGGGCCTACATTTGGCCCGCCTCTAATACTTTAGCGGGAATATTTTTTCAGAAACTTTTTGAGGCGTATAATTATTTGCCCGTCTCAATAGATTTTTTTGAGGCGTATAAAATAATTATCCGCCTCAAAAACCTGAAAAACTGATTGCATAGGTCGTTGTTGAGGCGTTTTGAAATATGTACGCCTCTAAAAGGGAGCCTCAAAAAGTGTTTTTTCCACTAGTGTGAAAACATTTGTATTAGTTTTCTTTGATGACATTCTGGTATACAGTAAAAGCCTAGAGAGCATGTACATCATCTGACCATTGTGCTGCAAGTACTAGAGAAAAGTGTTTGTTTGCTAAGAATTCTAAATGAGCCTTTACTCATCCTCACATTGATTATTTAAGGTACATAATATCTGGGTAAGGAGTGTCAACTGACCCCTCTAAGGCTGAATCTATTATGTCATGGCCCTCTCATAAGAATGTCAAATAATTGAGAAGCTTCTTGGGGTTATCTGGCTATTACAAGCGCTTCATACATGGTTATGGCAATATTGGTAGACCTCTTACTGAGCTACTCAAAAAGGATTCCTTTGTTTGGAGTGTTTATGTAGAAGAGTCTTTCCAATAGTTGAAGCAATTGCTTTCCTCTTCCTCTACCCTGGGCTTACCTGATTTTTCTTTACTTTTTAAACTCGAGACTAATGCATGTGATTTTGGTGTAGGTGTTGTTCTTACGAGCAACGCAATAAACCGTTGGCATATCTCAGTATAACCTTACATGGTAGACATCTTCTACTCTCAACATATGAGAATGAACTACTAGATATCCTATTAGCTATAGACAAATGGAGACATTACCTTGAGCCTTCACACTTCTTGATAAGAATTGACTACCAATCCCTTAAGCATCTACTTGAGAGTAAGGAACTTGCTAGGATTGCCATGCTCCATTTCATACAAGAAGGACAAGAAATTTTTTGTTGTTGATGCATTATCCAAGAAATGTAAACACTCAAAGGCCTCTTGTGCTATGAGAATGTTAGTTGAACCTAGTTGAGTGAAGCAGTTAGCCTCTAGCTAAGAGGGTGACAAGTGGTGAATGATTCGATTGCTCAGTGCTTGCTTGATGGTTCTTCCTCTTACAAGTTTGCTCATGGTACACTCAGATATACGGGCAAGCTCTATATTGGTGCACAGAGGCAACTTCGAGATCAACTTATCACTGCTATGCATTCAGACCCTATGGGTGGACACTCAAGTATTCAAGTTAGCTACATATCAAAGACAAATCCATTTTTTATTAGACAAACATGAGACAATCTCTAAAGTCTTTTGTCAAAAGTTGTGATACCTGTCAAAGGAACAAGCTTGATTATTCCTAACCGTTCTTGGAGTCACTTAGTATGGACTTCATTGAAGGCCTTCCTCGCTCTCATGGCAAGGATACCATTTTGGTGGTACTTGACAAATTCATCAAGTATGCTCACTTCATTCTTCTTTCTTACCCCTTTGTTGCAGGTTGTTAATGAGTGTATGTCTCATATGTATAAATTGTTTGGGTTACTTGAGTCTATAGTTTCAAACAAAGATATAAAAAAATCTCAGTCACTTATAGAAGAAGCTTTTCCAAGAAATAAGAACAACACTACACATGTCAACTGCTTATCACCCACATCATGATGGCCAAACTGCGAGAGTAAACCAATTCCTGGAAAGCTACCTAAGATGTATGTCCATGGATAATCCACTCAAGTAGGCTAGGTGGTTACCCTTAGCTGAATGGTGGACCGTGGTATAAGACCAATTTCCACTCTGCTTTAGGAAGAACTCCATTCCATGTGTTGTATGGCTACATTCCTCCTAAGTTGGGAGTGCATAACTTAGAAGTCACTACTGCTTCAATGGAGGCTTGGCTGGTGGAGAGAGTGGTTCAACTGTGCAAGATGCATCTTCAACATGCTCAAGCTTGAATGAAACAATTTATTGCGCACACCTTTGCAATGGAACCGAGTTTACCTTGAGCTATAACCATATAGACACTCTTCTATGTCACTTCGTCGCAATCTGAAATTGAGTGATAAATTCTATGGCCATTTTCATGAGTTGAAGAAGATAGGCTTTGTTGCATATCACCTTGATATGCCATCACACACTAAGACTAAGACACATCCAAGCTTCCATGTTTCTCAACTTAAGAAGAAGATTGGCTTTCAGATGATAGTCATTCCCACATTGCCATGAACCACCTCCCTTGAAGAATTTGAAGTAGCTCCTGAGGCAATACACACACCTATATCACCTAGTTCATGGTGATCTAGTTACCGAGTGGTTAGTCCAATGGAAGAATCTTCCTGTTGTAGAGGGAGGCTACATAGGAACCTGCTGCACGCCTCCTACATCAATTTCCTTCATTTTAATTGCAATAACCTTGAGGAAAAAGTTTTAGTTAGGATTGTATAAGGCATGAGTATATTTTATAATTTTGGAAAAATAGAGGATAAGCGTGCTATAAAACCATCTGACGTATCTTGTATATTGAATAACAGAATCCCCTTCTCAAAATTCTCCTTCTTCTCTTACTCTTCTTCCTTTTCTCTCCATAATCTCAAATCCTAAGAAAGCATACCCCTATTAATTGGACAAGAACGTTACTTTTTCTTTAAATTAATATTATTTAGCATACAAGGTTTTAAAACATATGATTAAGGTTTTTTATGTTAATTGGGCCTTAAGATAGATTTAATATATTAATGATTAGTAACTTTAATCAGTTAATTTATTGATCATAACTAGATTAGGTTTATAACTAGCTGCTTGTATTGTATATTAATATTAGTTGTATTTTTATTAATTCTTATCATACATTAAAATATCCATCCTTTACTTGCTAATAACTCTTGATGTTATGATGGATATAAAACCTGATCACGAGGAACAACAGGATGTTAGAAGTACAAACTTAACTGTGCAATGTTAATAGTCATGTGAAAGCACACACTTTTTTTCTATTAAAACCTAATTGAGCATGTAGTGTCTAATGGTATAATGAGCATGCAGAGAATCAAAACGTATGACCAATATTCTTGTTTGAAATAATATTTCCATGTATGATATGATCGCCCATTGAAATTTTTGGTAAACAAACTTATCAACAAAAAATAAAATTATATTATAAACTTATATTATCAGTCCAGTTCTTGTGCGGACCGGGCTTAAAATGTAAAATGCGGATTGGCTTCCCACCGTCGGGTGAAGCCTTCCAACAGGCATGATTAAAGACGTCTACCAACTCTACGTTGTTGCTGTTGTGGTTAGAGGAAGAAGTTGAGGGGGTGGGTCCCCCCCTTAATTAAATACTTGTTGGGTCGAGAAGCCCAAATTCATTTCAGTTCAGATTTAACCCGAAATCGATCGAGCGGTATAATTTCGACCCTCTTTCATCCGTATTTTCTTTAGGAAAATTTAATTAATATTTTTATGATTTAAAATCATAAAAATGTATTAAATTAAATTCCTTAAGTTCGTCCAGATAAATTAATTGATATTAATTAATATGTCACGTGTTGGATCACGTGTGGACCCGTAATATGCTCGAGCTATCTGAAGCATAGGCCATATCCTCAGAAAGGATATCATCAGTAGTCGTCTCGTCTAGATTCATCGCCGAATCTAATCCAAGCAAGTGGCGGTTCGCTCTTGCTCATCATTCCATATTTCAATTAATTATCAATTGTTTAGTTGTTAATTAATTTGGGATGATTTACTATTTGCGTTGGGAACGGTTTTGTTAAATAATTGATTAAAAGATGATATTATAATAGGTTGTATATTCTGCTAGAACAACGCTATTATATATATATATATGATTAAATACAGATATTATGATAGGATGTATATCGTTAGAACAACGCTATTTTATCTGTGTTTGGCCGCGATGGCTTTATTGTGAATTTATTACTGTGTTGACCTGTTAGTTACCACGAGTATTCGTAGGAACACTGAGACTCTGAAAGGTCCAGTCGTTTCTTTATAACTATTGTAGAGAGGGCGACAAAACCCCTAATACCTTATTGTAGTCATGACTAACCTTTTTACCCGGCGTATAGAGGTGGTGCGCACTTAGCCAGTGGCACAAAACTCGGGAGTTGTTCCCAAAACAGATCTCTCGTCTCGGGACGAGATGATCATAAAAGCTTGTAACGTAATTGTGCATTTTTTTTGGAATTAAATTAAGATAAGTGCCGTTGGTGCACATAATTAATATACCCTTGGGCGAGTAGTGCAGCTAGGAAGACTCGTCTTGACTTTGATCAGAGTACGTTCTCTTTCCAATCTGGATTCACGTTAAGCGGTGAGGTTGGTCGTGAGCCGAAACATCAAGTCGTTTTTGAACGCTTGTATGATATTATTAATGTTTCCCAACATTTGTCATATTTCAGATAAGACTTAATTCATTGGAGTCTTCTTTTGGGATTGATTGTTGTAAGACTCGGTCTTCCAGAATCATCTCTTGATCATGCCTTTTCATATATTCTAGTAGGAGTATGGTGGTTGACTATCGTGATCGGTTATTATTCGAGAAGCGATGAGTCTAACCTAATACGACTACTTCGAACCACTCTGCTTTGTACCCTTGCTTAGTCTTTCATTAGACTAACCAACCGTAATTGTTCTCTGCATGGTTGGCTGGTGTCATCCGTTCGATTCGGCACATCAGATAAGTTGCCGTCCTGTGAAGGCTAGAACGACTATGAAGGCAAACGGTGTTTTTGATAAGTTTATTCAGGTTGAGATCCTTGGCGGGTGATCATTGCGATCAAGAACCTTTTGTTGGTTATTTAAAGACTTCCGCTGTGTTAACTATGATTTTGTTTTAAGACTTCCGCTGTAATAATTCTGATTATGTATTTTGATGTATTTGGAATTATGTTGTAATTCCAAGACTTTGGTTTTAATAAAAGTTATGATATTTGGTATTATAACTGTGGTTTGATGGTGTATATCAACTGGAAAAGCCTGGGGTGACTTCGGGATGTGAAATCCGAAGTCACTGGAAAAAATACTTTCAAGAGGAAATTGGGGGTGTTACAGATTTGGTATCAGAGCCGAATTTTTTTAACGGGTTGGGATTTTATAAATCATTTACTCGTTTTAAATTGAGAAATGTTTTCAAGGGCTCTGAGTTTTCAATAGTGAAAAGAATTTGAAATGGCATCGTTCATAGTCGTGCCTTTTCTTTAGTCTGATATGGAAACAAACTTCCATATTTAGAAAGAATAACTCTCTTCTCGTCACCTGAAGGATATGGGTGAATTCATTTCTCTTCAGAGGGACTCGAAAGAAGCCGAGATGGCTCTGCCATCTCTAGATAGGCTTGAGTTTCCGGTTCCCTCGTCGTGTTTTGAGGTCGGTGAACCTAGTAGTCCACCCGAGGAGGTGAAGACCGTACTCCCTGAGTCGGTAATGTAATGTTCGAATAATATAGAAATGTTTCCTTGTGTTGGAAAATTTCTGAATTAGTTGATGTTGCAAATTAATCGTTCATACGAAACTCCGTGAGTGTCAGAAACAGTATATATCATGTGTGGATAAGGGTTGTCGGACTCATAGGAGAGCAGTATCGTTTGTAGTATAGATGTTCGTTCCCTATATGGTTAACCCCATGGTCAACTCTATTGCTTAAATTCTAAATCCATCCCTAAGATCTTTCTCCATTTCAGGAATAACGTCACATTGGTGACATTAATTGTTGCAAGAGCGTTGTCTCGTAAGCTGAGTCCTGCTAGGATTTCTTAAGGTGTAGGAATAAAATGTGGAGTTAATGTTGTGAGAGATTAAGAGTTATATCTCACTTGCGTACTTGGAATTTTGGTTCCATTAGAAATTTATAGAGGTGGACTAGTGCAAGTCCGGAATGCCTAGTTGTGAAATCAGGCTATAAGCATTAATAAGGATAGAGTGTTGTGAAGGGAATAAATTGATTAAGGGAATAGTTCAACAAGAACTCGTTTTTCCTATTGCAATCTTGAGTAGGACTGTGAAATTCGGAGTTATGACGGTCGAGTTTATAAGTAAGTATGACCCATGTATGACCAATGGTTAAAGCTTTTGGAAAAGCCAAGTATACGAAATCATGGGTGTCCTTTGGGGAGATCTATTTGATATTCGTTTGAGGTAATATAAGGAAATGATGCGATTAAGTCCTGGATGGATAGTAGATTGTGTGAGAATATATAAGGATTTTAAGTTAGAAATAAGTCATTTAAGATAGTATGAGTCGTTGGACTCGATAAGTGGAATTTCCAGAGGATGAAGAGTTAGGACTCTTGGGAATTGTCAAGGATTGACATCTTGTGAGTATGTCATCTATAAGGCTTATGGTACAACTATCTTTGAAGAAATAGGAGTAGTATCGTATGTGAATTCGTGTTATAAGGATTAATGTGGATGAATCATTTTCAGAATGATATCTTAAGGAATTAAGAGTAATATCTCATGTGATCCGTTTCGAGGAATATAAAGTGTGGTGATTATGTTGGAGAAAATTAAGGAATCTTGAAGGTTTAAGTTATAAAGTGATTTAAGGAATAAGTTAAGTCATTATCGAAAGGATCCCAAGTTAGAATTTGGCGTAAGGGCCAAATCCGATGATGATAAGTAATGGAATTGTGGGGGATATCTTTAAGGAAATTGAGGTCGTAAGATTCGAGGTTATTAAGATTTGATATCTGGTTATAAGAAGTTAATGTGTGAGCTCGGGATTGTTATAAGGAAAAGGGGAAATGTGAGTTCTCCTATTTAAAGGTACATTAATGTCGTTATAATGATTTTTGGAGATCACTATTTTAAGATAACCATGATTATGTGAATGTACTAAAAGTTACCGCATGGTATGATGTATGGCAGTAGAGTTGTAGTTGATATCATGATTGAGGAAACAGATTGACCTCTTTAAGAATAATTTCGATGATGAGGTGATTAAGGATAGTAAATCCAGGAAGTAAGACTGGTAGTGAGGCAGACTCCTCATTGGTTTAGCCAAGTTTCAGGGTCGAAACTTTTCTTAAGGGGGTAGTAATGTAATACCCCTTAAATTTTAGTAAGGGTATTTGGGTAATTTTCTCAACCTTCGTTCAATAATTATTTCGCTTTCAGTGGAGTTCGAATTTTCCGTAACATCCATGATCTCCGAAATAATTCCCTGAGTGGTATAAAATACATTCGATGTATTTTTCGGGACTTAGAATATTTGTTTGGGTACAAACATATAATTTTTGGGGTTAAAATCATACTCATACATGTTCCCGCAAAAATGGGAAAAAGGGGCTGAATTTGGTCTTCACCGCACCCGCGGTCCAGCCGCCGCACCCCGCGGTGAAGAAGCCGCCATCGAAGTCGTGAGATGTTCGAGCACGCCGGCATGGGTGCCGCGTGTCCCTTGTCATGGCGTTCGCCATCTCGATGTGGCAGTCGGGCACGCCTCCTCCTGGGCCTATTTAAGGGAGCCCGATCGGAGACCCAGCTCCTCTGTTTTCGCCTTCTCTTCCCCGGCGAGCCGCGATCTGCTGTGCGAGCCATTGTGGAGCAAGACCGTCGGCGTTGTGATGTGTTGCTGCTGCCTTCACCGCGAGCCGTTGCTGCTGCTGGTGGCTGTCCTTCTCCGGCGACGAAGCTCCTCCCCGGCGAAGTCGGAGTGCCGGGTTGCGTGTGGAAGCCGCCGGCAAGCGGTTGTTGAAGCTCTGTTCCTGTGTTGTTGCTGTTGTGGTTAGAGGAAGAAGTTGAGGGGGTGGGTCCCCCCTTAATTAAATACTTGTTGGGCCGAGAAGCCCAAATTCATTTCAGTTCAGATTTAACCCGAAATCGATCGAGCGGTATAATTTCGACCCTCTTTCATCCGTATTTTCTTTAGGAAAATTTAATTAATATTTTTATGATTTAAAATCATAAAAATGTATTAAATTAAATTCCTTAAGTTTGTCCAGACAAATTAATTGATATTAATTAATATGTCACGTGTTGGATCGCGTGTGGACCCGTAATCTGCTCGAGCTATCTGAAGCATAGGCCATATCCTCAGAAAGGATATCATCAGTAGTCGTCTCGTCTAGATTCATCGCCGAATCTAATCCAAGCAAGTGGCGGTTCGCTCTTGCTCATCATTCCATATTTCAATTAATTATCAATTGTTTAGTTGTTAATTAATTTGGGATGATTTACTGTTTGCATTGGGAACGGTTTTGTTAAATAATTGATTAAAAGATGATATTATAATAGGTTGTATATTCTGCTAGAACAACGCTATTATATATATATATGATTAAATACAGATATTATGATAGGTTGTATATCGTTAGAACAACGCTATTTTATCTGTGTTTGGCCGTGATGGCTTTATTGTGAATTTATTACTGTGTTGACCTGTTAGTTAGCACGAGTATTCGTAGGAACACTGAGACTCTGAAAGGTCCAGTCGTTTCTTTATAACTATGGTAGAGAGGGCGACAAAACCCCTAATACCTTATTGTAGTCATGACTAACCTTTTTACCCGGCGTATAGAGGTGGTGCGCACTTAGCCAGTGGCACAAAACTCGGGAGTTGTTCCCAAAACAGATCTCTCGTCTCGGGACGAGATGATCATAAAAGCTTGTAACGTAATTGTGCATTTTTTTTGGAATTAAAATAAGATAAGTGTCGTTGGTGCACATAATTAAAATACCCTTGGGCGAGTAGTGCAGCTAGGAAGACTCGTCTTGACTTTGATCAGAGTACGTTCTCTTTCCAATCTGGATTCGCGTTAAGCGGTGAGGTTGGTCGTGAGCCGAAACATCAAGTCGTTTTTGAACGCTTGTATGATATTATTAATGTTTCCCAACATTTGTCATATTTCCGATAAGACTTAATTCATTGGAGTCTTCTTTTGGGATTGATTGTTGTAAGACTCGGTCTTCCAGAATCATCTCTTGATCATGCCTTTTCATATATTCTAGTAGGAGTATGGTGGTTGACTATCGTGATCGGTTATTATTCGAGAAGCGATGAGTCTAACCTAATACGACTACTTCGAACCACTCTGCTTTGTACCCTTGCTTAGTCTTTCATTAGACTAACCAACCGTAATTGTTCTCTGCATGGTTGGCTGGTGTCATCCGTTCGATTCGGCACATCAGATAAGTTGCTGTCCTGTGAAGGCTAGAACGACTATGAAGGCAAACAGTGTTTTTGATAAGTTTATTCAGGTTGAGATCCTTGGCGGGTGATCATTGCGATCAAGAACCTTTTGTTGGTTATTTAAAGACTTCCGCTGTGTTAACTATGATTTTGTTTTAAGACTTCCGCTGTAATAATTTTGATTATGTATTTTGATGTATTTGGAATTATGTTGTAATTCCAAGACTTTGGTTTTAATAAAAGTTATGATATTTGGTATTATAATTGTGGTTTGATGGTGTATATCAACTGGAAAAGCCTGGGGTGACTTCGGGATGTGGAATCCGAAGTCACTGGAAGTAATACTTTCAAGAGGAAATTGGGGGTGTTACAGGTTCATGGTTATTGACATTCAAGTTATTGTTCTTACAACTGTTGGTTCATGACAATAAAAAGTTCATATGCTATATATCAAGTTCACTTAATTCACACAGATTCATGGTTAGTAATTCAAATAGGTTCATATGCTATAAGTTACGGGTTCAAGTAGATACTTTGCTAGGTTCACATGTTTTGGAATGTTGGTTCATGGAACTCAACTTAAAGGTTCACATAATTTAACATGTGGGGACTGGAATCAAGTAGATGTCTTAGAAGGTTCATGTAGTTAATGTATGATGTTTTTGTTTTTTAGAAGTCAGGTTCATGTGGTTTTATTTGTTGGTTCATATGCTATAACACTCTTCTATAAACATGGTTGCAAGGGAAGTACCTTTGGCAAAGCTAGCTTTGCAAAAAAAGCAAGCCAAACAAACACAAGCTTCACCTTTTCAGCAGAAACGCACAAGCCCACACAACAAAGCTTCACCTATTCAACAGAGACGGGTTAGCAACCGTAATCAAGTTGTAACAACATAAATGGAAAAAGAGAAATCTTCTGAGGGAACATAAACAAAGGAAAAGGATTCAGCTGATAAGACTCTTTCCCAGGAGATGGGAGGGGATGAGGATGAACCCAACATTGACTTGCATAGTGATGCCAAGGACGCAGTTCAACGAATGGGAGTGTTGGGGCTATCATAAGAGTCAACAAAAGGAAGTCATGCACCATGGGGAGGAATGTGGTATCAAAGCCTCCAGCAAAGAAACCAAGATTGTCGCCGAGAAAAAGATTGCACAAGATAGCTCAAGATCATAGTTCTGATGAGTTTGAGAAGCTTGCGCCGAAGAAAGGGAACAAAAGAATGAAGTCAGTACCAATATCAATGACTTCAAAGGGCTTGGCAAGGAAGGCGAATGGCAAAGAGATTGTTATCGTTTAGGACAAGGTGGATAAAAAGGGAAAGGGCAAGGACTTCACTTCCAAGGAAAAAGAGGCCATGAAGTTGGTCATTTCAAAGAAGACGGAAAGGGAACAAACGGAGAGTCCAAAGAAAGACAACAAGGACAATATTACAACTCCCAAGAAGAAGAATAAGTTGCATTTGGCAACTGTTGCTACAAAAAACAAGAAGAAAGAAGTCAAGAAGGAAACAAATGCTTTCAAGAGCTTGAGCACAAGGAATGTGCCGCTTCTGTTGGTGGAGACTTATTGCCCGACGACAAGAAAGAGTGCATTAGAAAGATAGGGTTTGGGAGCCTTTTGGAATTGAAACTGAAGACTGTCCCTAAACAAGTAGCTTACTGGGTCATCGACCATTTTGATACTGCCAAGTGTGCAATCAAAGTGGAGGATGGTGGTTACATTGATGTCAATGACAAAGAGGTGCACCATGTCCTCGACATCCCTAGAGGGAAAAGAGAATTTATAAGGCAAGGGGATGAGCAAAGAGACTACGAGATCATTGGGGAATGGAAGTTGTACTTCAAGGAGTATGATGATATTGGGCCAACGAGTGTCACCGCGAAAATACTGTTGTGCGGCGATAGGGCGTGGTTCATTAGGCTTTTCCTCATGTTCTTCATGAGTGTGCTCGTTGAGAGCAAAAGGAACAATTGTGCAACAGTTGATGGTGGATGACATCGATGATGTATCAGGTATAAACTGGTGTAATTTTGTCATCGACAACTTGATAAACACAAAGCCTCAATGGGAAGAAAAGTAGGACAATTTCTTCACATGGCTAATCCTTTTTCTAGTGGTAAGTGCGCGTGAATAAAACCGCTAAATATTACATATCTTCATATATCTACATTAACTCCATGTGTTGTTCGTATATGCAGTTGTTGTACGTTGATAGAGTATCTATCCTATGGAAGAACAATCTGGTTAATTCCTTCATGTTCTTAGGGTGGACAGATGAGAGCTTGACTGAGCGTCAAGAAGATGAGATAAAGCTTGGAGGGTTTGGGCATGGAAGAATAGTATAAGACAAGAGCAATGCTGCCATGGAAGAAGAGTCAGAAGTTAGGGACAAAGGGAAAGGAAAGATGCATAGCTTTGGACCAAGCTTTCTACAGGTAACTCGATCATGAGGTTCATGCATTTACTCTATGAAGTTCATGGTTTTTGGACTACATGTTCATATGCTTTTAAGAGTAAGTTCATGTGAATAAAAGGTGATACAATATAATGTGTGGGTTTAGGTGGATAGAATGCTAGGTTCATAGGTTGCATTTTCATGTGTGTTTTGCAAGGATCTTTTTTGTGATCCATGAAGATAAAAGTAACAGTAGATATTTTGCAAGGTTCATGTGTGTTTTGTATGAAGTTCATGATTTTTTCCCTTCGGGTTCATGTTCTGTAAAACATAGGTTCATGTTATTTAAAACATAGGTTCATGTGAGTATAAGGATCATATATTATATTCCCTGGGTGCAAGTTCAAACTGTGCGAGGTTCATAGGTTTTAAAATGTTCACGAATATACAAATACAGGTTCATTAAGTTAAACTTGTGTCATGTGTGGTTTAAAGTATCCGTTGTAGTAGGTTCATACATTTGTGTATATGGGTTCATGTAAGTTTTGATAACTCCATGATCCCCTCGATGACGGCGAAGGACGCAGAGGAAGCAATGAAGGTGCGCTCGAATGGCCCGGTAACAAGAGCTCACACAAGGGCAATGGAGCAAGCCACACAATCATTAGTTTCGCGGGCGCACGCAAGTGACGCGGGTTCATCTAGTCCTAAATGGGTCCTCCTCTTGACCTATGAAGGATTAGGTGAGGTTCTGCCTAAGTCGATCCTGCCAAGAAGACGAAGACGGCGATATCGCGGAAGCAGAACGAAGCATCCAAGAACTCGACCCAGAACTCGACCGAGTTATGGACCGAGTTATTGCTCCAGCCAAGAACTCAACCGAGTTCTAGACCGAGTTCTGGTTCCAGATCGGAACTCGGCCAAGAACTCGACCGAGTTCCTGACCGAGTTCCTGCCCGCGTCAGCGCTCTCAATTTCGTCGTTTTGCTGAACAATTTATTATTATATTTTTTATTATTTCTTTTGTCGCTATTTAAACCCAGAAACCCTAGTTTGTAATCTTACGTTGAATTTGAGTAGTAAAGTTGAGTACGCTCCTTCCCTTGAGTTCCAACGTCAACTCTTCGATCCCACGGATCGTCTATCCCGTAGCTCGTCGCTTCGAGCAATTGTTCATTGTCTCTTCGGTATTCACGATCATCTCTTTGATCCTTTCGTTCATCACTTTGAACGCGTTTGAGGGTTATCTTTTTAACCCTAGAAAGCCATCACTTTGGCTACGGAAGAGAAGGAATCGAATTCAAGCTTGAGGAATCAAAGATCATGCGTTGTAGACAACACTTCAGGGGTTGTTCGCATCAACTGGTATCAGAGCCTATCCAAGCTAAGTTTGTTCTTCTCTCTTATTGTGATTCCTTGCAATTTTCCGCTTGCAAAACCCATAATTTTTTTTCTCACCACCATCATTCGTCGGAACCCTAGCCGTGACCACCACCACCACCGTCCGCCGCCACCACCCGCTTCCGCCACTTCTCTCTCACGGCTGCAACTCTAATTTTCCCTAGGTTTCAACAAGAGTAATCTTTGACTTTTCAACAGCCCTTAAATCTCTCCTTCTAGCAATATCTTGTTTCCTTACTTGCATATTTGATTTCTTTGTTTCTTGTTGATTAATTCTTGATTTATCTTTGGATTAATTGCTAAATTAGTTGTTAGATTTTACTCCCTCATAGTTGCTTTGTCTCTTCTTTCTTCTCCAACACTTGCTTGTGTGGTTTTTTCTTGCTTGATTCGCCATCATCTCAAAACAAAAACAAAAACAAAAACACAATGTGACCGTATAAACAAAAACAAACATACTATTCTCACCTTCCATCAAACAAAACAAAAGGTTTGGGAAGACGAAAGCCTCAAAAACACAAAGAAAAAAAAGAAAAGGCAGAGAACGCACCATACGGTCATACTTCATCTTCTCTTCTTTCATGTCTCTATGCAACTCTCATTGAAAAGGGCAACGAAAAATTTTCAACTCTCTTGTGATTAATTCTGAGAAACTTGTTTTGATCTACTTGACCTTGGAAATTTGTGTGTTGTTTGGGACTTCATTTGCTAGTTCTTGTTTTGTTGCCTTTCGTTCAAGCCTCTCCCTCCTCACGAGCAACCAAAATTAGTACGCCCAACGGAAAATTTCTTGGTTCACTTTTGAGACAAGGACTTGGCTTGGACTTGTTCTTTTGCTTGGTGCACCTTACTCCTTGTGTTATATGCTTCGTATAGGTACTATGGAGGTTCCTACGACAGGCTACTCTCCTTCTACGGGCAACCGCATCCCCGGACACATGGACTCCGCCTATGAGCAACTTGTCTCGCTTCATGCTGCGAATGACACCCTACACGCTTTACATGAAGATCAAGTCCGGCAGCTCGCCGCGTAGGCTGCCGAGCTTGCCCACCTTCGTCGGGCCATGAGTGATATGAGGTTGCCCACGGCTGACCCAATGTTGAACCCTCCGGCCATAACCATCCGGCCAATGGACCGCAAGGGTCCTCTTCTCAATGCCCTCTTCTAGAACACCTCCAGCTACGAGTCTTTTGACGAGGACACCTACAAAGTCGGGCCGATATTTGACACCTACGACAATGAGGAGGAGGAGGAGGAGGAGATGGACAGCTACATATGCAGCTCTATGGATGAGCAAGGCAACTTGCCTCTTAGCTTGGTTACACGCCGCGTTCTTAACGCCAAAAAAGGTACCTTACTTGACCAACGTGACAATTTGTCTCATACTAAGTGTGCGGTCCAGGGTGCTTCTTTGAGTGTGATCATAGATGGTGGGAGTTGCTGCAACATCATCAATGAAAAGGTGATCCAGCACTTCAAGTTTGAGATGCCTCCACAACCCGACATTCATGGCACATGCGAGAACCGACTTCTCTTAGCCCGGTCCCGAGATGTCTCTCCAATAATTCAGGGACGTCTTCCTTGATTTTTACTTGTTCCTGTCGCGTGTCTCTTAAATGTTAGGGCTTTGGATGATTTACCCCCTACGATAGTCTACTCTTTTGCAGGAACGCAACGCAAGCCGGCGTACCGTGGAGTTTGGGCCCGGAGGATTGGTATGGTTGTACTTGCGTCGCGATCTCTTTCCATTCAAGAGACGCCACAAGATGGATGCTAGAGGTGATGGTCCAATTCAGGTGCTACAAAGCCTTGGTGTCGACACCTACCGCTTGAATTTACCCGATGACTATGGTGCGCATCCTACGTTCAACGTCGCTAATCTTCTTCCTTATACGCCTCCTGCTTTTGACGACGAGGACGAAGCGGGGACGCTTTGAAGCCAAGAAGGGTAGATTTATAGCTCCATGATCCCCTCGATGACGGCGAAGGACGCAGAGGAGGCAATGAAGGTGCGCTCAAATGGCCCGGTAACAAGAGCTCGCACAAGGGCAATGGAGCGAGCCACACAATCATTAGTTTCGCGGGCGCACGCAAGTGACGCGGGTTCATCTAGTCCTAAATGGGTCCTCCTCTTGACCTATGAAGGATTAGGTGAGGTTCCGCCTAAGCCGATCCCGCCAAGAAGACGATATCGCGGAAGCAGAACGAAGCATCCAAGAGCTCGACCCAGAAATCGACCGTGTTCTGGACCGAGTTATTGCTCCAGCCAAGAACTCGACCCAGAACTCGACCGAGTTCTGGACCGAGTTTTGGTTCCAGATCGGAACTCGGCCAAGAACTCGACCGAGTTCCTTCCCGCGTCAGCGCTCTCAATTTCGTCGTTTTGCTGAATAATTTATTATTATATTTTTTATTATTTCTTTTGTCGCTATTTAAACCTAGAAACCTTAGTTTGTAATCTTACGTTGAATTTGAGTAGTAAAGTTGAGTACGCTTCTTCCCTTGAGTTCCAACGTCAACTCTTCGATCCCACGGATCGTCTATCCCGTAGCTCATCGCGTCGAGCAATTGTTCATCGTCTCTTCGGTATTCACGATCATCTCTTTGATCCTTTCGTTCATCACTTTGAACACGTTTGAGGGTTATCTCTTTAACCCTAGAAAGCCATCACTTTGGCTACGGAAGAGAAGGAATCGAATTCAAGCTTGAGGAATCAAAGATCCTGCGTTGCAGACAACACTTCAGGGGTTGTTCGCATCAAGTTTGCCTACAGGTTCATATATACATGTGAGATGTGTGATAAAAATGTTAAGACAATTTTAATTAAACATACTTTTCTTTCTTTTTAATATGACTGACATGCTGTATTGTTTTCGTGGATGAAGGAATGGTTGACAAAGTTTACTGAGAAGAACATAATATTAGCAAACGCAATACTCGACATTGCTAGTATGGTGGACGATCTGCACAAGAATTCAAGGGAGACCAGATGGTGAAGAGCATGATCAAAATATCACAGGGACTCATGGGGAAAAATAAAGAGGATAAGGAGCACAAGTTTGAATTTGAGAAAATATGGGAGGACTCAGAGCATCCGTTCTGGTCTGACCCATAACTCATTGAGTGCCTGAAGCAAGTTGAGAAGGCGAAAGCATCAAAGGCTAGGGTCATCGTTTCTACTGATGGTGCTGGACCTTCGAACTACAACATATATGAACAAGACTAGGAGGATGTTAATGATGTTATAAGGGAGTATGAGACTGAAGGCACATGAGCAAAAGAACCGATTCAAACAGTAGAGACGGTGATAGTTGGTGATGTGGAAAAGGCCAAACAAGATGGTGATGTGGTAGGCAAGGAAGTAGAACCGGGTATGGAACTAGAGAAAGCAAAGGAGACAGAAGAAGAGGGTTTGACAACACAAACTGAGGAGCCAACAAAAGTGCCACAAGAAACAAGCAAAGAAAAAGAAGGAGATGTGGTAGAAACATCCAAACATACTGGAGTTGATGTGGTCGAACAAACGGACACAAATAAGGATGCAAGTGAAGGGATTAAAGAGCTGCCAATACGTGAGAAGGAAACAGAAAAGGAAAAGAACAAGAAGGGAAGTGGAGATTTGACACCTCCAATTGTCAATCTCATTAGCTCGGAGGAGACGGATAACATGAATATAGAGACTAGGACACAAGAGGAAAATGAGGAAGTAGGCGTCGCAGAAGGAGACAAGCAAGGACAACAACATATAGAAGAGAAAGAAGAACAAAAAAACAATAAAGTAAGGTTTCTTGCTATTGTTTTTTTGTTTGAACTTACAAATATCACACTACATTGTTTTAACTTCTTCATGTCTTAAACTGATTAAGGAAATGGGCAAGGGCAAGAAGAAAGGGAAAGGCAAGCTCACAAGTACGGATGGGCATGTTCATAGGCCGAGGCATAAGAAGCCAGCCGACACACTGAAGAGCCCGTACAAGACCAGAACAATACAAATCTTGGCAAAGACAATTGAGGAGCAAAAAGCTGTTTGGCGGTATGTGGACAAAAAAGAAACCAACGATTGGTAAATTGTTGTTTGTTTTTGGAAAAAAAATGTTTGTCCCACTTTTAATTACAGCAAAACAGTCTACTGTTGAGGAATTTTAAAAGGTATAAATTGGGTTTTTTTACTCGTGGATTAGTGAGCTCGTCTTTGAAGACAGACTGCAGAAATAAACAAGGCAGGAGTTCAGTACCATGGATATGGATGTGCATTACAAGGTTATTGATTGTTGGACTACGGTGTTGAACTATAATGAAAAAGATAGGAGCCAAAACAAGCCTATCAGGATCTTCCTATACACATTACACATGGTAAGGTTCACAAATTTATGATGTAAGGTTCATACCGATTGAACTTTAGGAATTCATATGTAGTTAATAACATGTGTGCATTGGAACACAGGAATTGCACCCCAAGGACGAGATACACGACTCCATGAGAAACATCGATTTTGCTGTGAAAATGGTACATGGACGGCAAATGAAAGATGTTGACATGGTAATCATTAAGGTTCATGCATTTAGTCTATGAAGTTTATGGTTTTGTACTATAGGTTCATATGATACTGCAAGTTCATGTCAATAAAACATGAAACATTATAATGTGTGGGTTCAAGTGGATTGAATGCTAGGTTCATAGGTTGCAATTTCGTGATCCATGAAGACAAAATTAAAAGTAGATATTTTGGAAGGTTCATGTGGTTTTTCTTATGAAGTTCATGATTTTTTCTCTTCAGGTTCATGTTCTAAAACTAATGTTTTGTAGGTTTTTGTTCCTATAATGGCGAACAACTTTCACTTCTATGTCATCTCGTTTGACATTAAGAATGCCAGAATACGTGTCTTGGACAATGTGCACAACGATGAAAATATATAGTTGTATGAAGCTGCAATAGATAGGGCGGTAAGTATGCAAACACAAGAAAAATGTTTAATTTAACCCTTTCAGTTCTATCAACATGAAATTGTAATAAGAATTTTTTTTGGTTTTACAGGGCAAGCTAGTTAAAGAGTACATGTCAAGCGCAAAGCTGCACAAAAGGTGTAAGATGCTTTTAGCTGCCAAGAACAGATCATCCGCTGTGCCTCTACCATGGGTAGAACCTGGAGACATCCTCAACTCTTCAGTGTATTCCATGAGGCACATGGAGATGTACATGGGGTCCCCAAATGAGAAATGGGAGGCTGAAATGAACAAGAAAAACAACAATAAGTGCATTGAAGCGTTGAGGGTCAAATATCTGCATGCGATCATTACATCAGATGTCAATTTCTTAAAGGATAAAGTGATGAAGAGAATCAAAGATGCAAACAGCCTTGAAAAAGGAAGACTCTAGAGAGGAATAGGTGGTTCATATGTAAGGATTCTTGTAGGTGTGATGAAAACTCAAGACAATAGGTGTTTTCTAGTTAAATGGATTGTATCTTTTAAAGTATTGAAACTTGTGTGAGACAAAAACAAGTTAGAAAACGTGTTAAGACATCTATTTGTGAGTTATGCTCACAAGTGTTTCCAAGTAATGTGTAGTGTTTTGCATAGCAGGTTCATTGTTAAACTCATGCAGGTTCACACACAGGTTCATTGGTTAACTTATATAGGTTCATACGACAAAAATAAATTCATGAAATGAACAAGGTTCATAATGTATGAATCTAGCTACGAAAGATCGTGATCCTAACGAAACAATAACATGACATCGTCAGTAGAACACTGGTTCATGAACATGAACTTAGAGGTTCATATAATTTGGAAACTGGAAACTTGATTCAAGTGCGTGCAATAGAAGGTTCATGAAGGTATTGTACGAGGTTCATATGTTTTCACATTCAAGTTAATGCGTTAGTTAATGTAGGTTCATTTGACAAAACAGGTTCATAGAGTGTAATAAACCGGTTCAAGTGTTTTTAGTTGGGTGGTTCATGCAGTTGAACTTATAGGTTCATATAATCTACAAGTGAAAAATGAGAGTTCAAGTAACAAAGACATGACACTCATAAAGATGGTGTATAAAGTTCAATTTTTCGGTATTAAGGTTCATATTCCATTTCATGTAGGTTCATATAATACAATGTGTGAGTGCAAATTAGATATTATGGCAGGTTCATAGGTGTTATGTTACAGGTTCATAGGTGTGAAGCTAAGGGTTCATATAATTTAAAATGTGTGGGCAATAAGGAAGATGAAATTATGAAGAACAACTGAAACCAACATATTATAATCCACGAGATAAAAATAGTAACAAACAAGATAACATGTACCACACAAACTACTGAATCTCCTTGTTAAAAGTTATTTAACTTCGAAAAAACGACTAAGAATCTAGCACTTTGTTACAAGTGCGGCTATTGTGAGTGGTAAATCTCTTGCATCTGCCACAATTCCTTTGTCCGGAACGGCTAGCAGCCATGGAGATCTCTCTACCACTACGGATACACTTGACACTTCATTTCGTCTTAGCTTGCTCCGGTGGCAGAATGTTAACCTTAGAGGGGATTTCAATGCCAGCATATGTCTCCAAATGATGTCGGTTCGAAGTAGCACCGCTAGAAGATTCCCCACCCGTACTCAGTAAGGAGGCCTTTTTCTCCTTCATTCATAAGCAACTCTCTTTCTTCAGTAGCCACGCACTGATTGACGATGGTATCATCAATTGTGAAGATCGGGTTTATGGTGGCATCCTTTGTCCACCGCGTAAGGATGTACTTCTCCGGGATCCTATCCAACACAAGTTCCTGAAGACAAAAATCATATGCCGACAAGGCAACCTAATACATTGAAACATCGTGCAGCTACATATGAAGGCATCCTCTATAACCACATTTTCCACCTCACAGCTTTTAGGTCGCCTTCCTTAATGCCATATACTTTTGTACCATTGATGTCTGACATGGAGACCATACAACACGAGTAGCAAGCAACACAAATCTCATTCTGAAGACGTAGAAACATAGACAGCGTGTACAGCTCAGAGGCGTGCTTCTCCAAACTCAGAGGCGTCTTCAGTTATGGAACCATCATCAATCTTTCGTGATTCAGCTTTGCTTGATGGTGTCTCTAAGTGTCCATAGCAATGTCGAAATGCATAATGAGCTTGACAAGGCGGTAGTATTTGTCATTAAAGTGTCCAAACAAACTATTGGCCGACTCAGAAATGGACGTAGTACGGAGCAACCCACCAAAGAGTTTGTCTCTGAAGTAAGCAGGAGTCCAGTACTTCCGAATGGCAAACATGTCATCGAACCACCTCCGATTCAGCAAGGGGTATTTGCCTAACTACGACATCCAGCGTGCCTCGAAATCTTCAGGTTCCAAATCATGGCTCTAAACTATGATGTTCAGCTTGCTCCGGAACACCTCACCTATCTCAGTATCGTATTTTGTCTTCCCGAAACTTTGTGCATGATATGCCACATACACAGCCGATGGAGAGAGTGTGGGAAAACCTGCTCAATCGCAAGCTTCATGGATGGGTCTTGGTTTGTCACAACAATCTTCGGCTCGTGAACCATTGCTTCCTTAAACTTCTCTAGCAACCACACGTACGATCCCACGTCCTCCCTGAATATTAATCTAGCACCAAACATAACATCGTCTTGTGGTGATCGACACCAGTGAAAGGAATGAAGATCAAATTGTATATGTAGCTTGCAGATGGAAAAAGGATTTGTAATCAATAGCAAACAACACAGGTTCAAAGCTATGATAGATAGGTGCATACACAATAGTTAAAAGGTTCATACGTTTATGTCTGAGGTTCGTGGACAATTTAAATGAAAACAATAACTAATTGAGAAGTGACATGATAAGGTTCATGAATTACTGCATGTAGATTCACAACATTTTACAGCAGGTTCATCAACAAACAAAGTAACTACACTCTGTAAATGGAAATAAAAGTAGAACGAACAAAAAAGAGGTAAAGTGTTTATAAATGACCTATTCATTCGGTAGGTCGCGTCAAATGATACAACATCGCCAAAGAGCGAAAAGTTCTTCGGCGAGACGGCATCACACCAGAACAGCCGAGTCAAGCGGTCGGTGGAGTCGACATCGTACTCGAAATATAACGCAGATGATAGTTCCTTTTTCTTGAAGAATTTGTTAATCGCCATATGCGCATCGGAACCGCCTATGTAAGCCAACATATCGCGTCGAAAATTCTTGAAGTCAATCGAAGAAGCACCAACGTGTGCGAAGCCCCTGACAATCTCCTTAAATATGCGATGGAACCTCACGGGACCAATGCTTGCCTTCTCACAGTTCAAAACAATTTCTTGTGCCCCACATCCATCTTCCTATGCATCTTCATAAACTTCTTATATGGTTGCCTACAACGAGTTGGTGAGTGTGACGTTCTTCGAAAGCAACTACTTTGTACCCCAAGTTGCCAGCCAAACGAAGGGTGAACTTTGCCTTGCAACCGACCCTATTCTACACCCTTGTACGGAGACGTTTGTTGTTTTGTTCTTGCTTGAAACCTTCCATGCTGCATAATAGATACTTCAACGTAACAACTCCGTCTTTGTTGTGCGAACATCCATGTCGAACATCAAATCCGCACTCGAAATCGTACTGCTTGTAAAACTCAACGCCTTCCTCTACCGTACGAAAATTCATTCCTACAATTGGTTTGATAGAGGCGGAGCAAACTGGAACGTAGTATATCGAACCGCCTTGAGATAAATGAGACTCGTAGTGTGGTTGTGAATCACCCTCATCTAATGGAATTTCTTCAAGACTAGAGCAGCTAGTCCACAAGATGTTTCACAGCCAGGTTCAAAATAGATTGATGTAGACACTGAAAACAGAAAGACAACATGTTAATATTAGGTTCATAATGTGTTAACTACAGGTTCATAGATAATCAACACTAGGTTTATGAGTTGACAACACTGATACTGAATTGATTGTGTGAATCTAACAACAATGAAAATCAAGTAGCACAACCAAACAAGAGACTTAAATTGCTCGTAATAGGTGCATAAGAAGTTCAATGCAGGTTCATCAGTAATAAGCACTAGGTTCATAATGTGCTAACTACAGGTTCATAACTAATCAACACTAGGTTCGTGCGTTTAGAACACTAAAAATGATGATCAATTGATTGCGTGAATTTAGCAACAATGAAAATCAAGTAGCATAACCAAACAAGACACTAACAATGAACGTAATAGGTACATAAGAAGTTGAATACAGGTTCATCAGTAATGAGAACTAGGTTCATGAGATGACAACAATGATCCTGAATGTTTTCTTGCGAATCTAAAAACAACGAAATTTTATGGCACAACAACAAAACAAGACACGAAAAATTAGCACAAACACATTAAACCAACACAAAGAAGATGATCAAACCAATAACAATGCAAAGATCAATCACAACAAAAGAACACAGTCAAACGAAGAAGAAACCCTAGATTTTTCAACACATTCAAACATCGGCGGTTTATACTGGGAGAAATCAAGGCGAAAATCATTCACAAACACAAGAAAATAAGATTAAGAATAATGAAGAAGGATTAAACGCAAGGGTGAATCGGAAATTGAAGAACAACCAAATCTAGGTCAAAACGACTTACTCGAATCCAAGTCGTTGGACATAATTGACGAGCGACATTCAAAGCAAACACTAATTAACAGGTTTTTAGACGAATCCAAGTCGAAGATCAACGTAATGCAACCAGAAATCAAGCACCACAACAATGGCGATTTGCAGGGGGGAGAAATCGCCAAAATTGCCAGGAAGAGAGCGCTGCCGCGAGCGAGGAGGAAAAAATGAAAGGGAAATGACGAAAGTGCCCCTCCGATTGGTTCCTGTAGCAATTTTTTTGAACGCCTCTACACCGCACGATGAAGCGGATCTTACGGCCCAGATGTGGTCTGTAAGTTACACGGATTATATGCTCCGCATATGATCCCAATTCCGTATATTATTATCAAACAATATTTATTTGTTCTTAATCATTTTCAATTTAATTTACTACTGGTAGCAACCAAATTGATGGTAATTCTCGTACTCTTATAAAGGAAGCATACTGATCTCAACAAAAAACAAATCCTTACCTTTTTTATTAACAAAATACGAAATTATTCTCCTAACCACACTTGTACAATCATATTCAAGATTATACACTTAATTATGAAAATGATTACCACTCAACCTGTTAATTAGGTTTGGATCGCTGTATTATTAAAATTTACTAATCAATCAAGTTAGGTCATAATGGATTTGGTGTAGGTTCTACCCAACGGGTCAAAAACGCCAAAATTTGTATGATTATTTCAAATACTTTTGATAATTAAATTGATGACATAAACATTTTAAATTAAATTAAAGTAATATTATTATTAAAAATTTATTATTAATAACATATTATTATGTAATAATTTAATTATAAAAATTTTTATTGGAATGATTGGTTTTGTGTGAGAATAATATTTATAAAGTTAAATATAAATAAATTTGTCATGTAAACAAACAAGTTGACTCAATCAAGCGGGTCGGGTAGACAAAACCCAAAAAATTGAACCAATTGGGTTCGATTCGAGTCATGTTTTGACAAATCTAATATAGCTTGATACATAAATTACTTTATCTTATTTATCTAAACATTGAAAAGGAAATCAATCATCTTAGAGATGTAAAAATAATTATATAATAATATATAATAAAAGAATCAAATAATATCAACGATATTAAACATAATAATAATAACTAAAATAAATTGATGGCGACATGTGGCTAGAGTTGTCAAAATATGACCAAACCCGTTTTTACCAATCTGACCGACCCGCACTTGAACCCGAACCGATCGAAAATTTTTATAACCCAAAATTACCGAACCTTGAT
Organism: Rheum nobile; assembly: GCA_027886185.1. Lineage (NCBI taxonomy): Eukaryota > Viridiplantae > Streptophyta > Magnoliopsida > Caryophyllales > Polygonaceae > Rheum > Rheum nobile. Next base: position 260,383 of record WOAB01000648.1, read on the forward strand.
TCAACCCGAGAATGTGTGACCCGAACCCGACCTGATTAACAAATAAATATAAAGTATTAATAAAATATTACATAAATATATATAATAAATGAAATATAAACACTTTAATATATTTAAGTATCCCTAAAAAATCCCAATATACTAATATCATTTTTCAAATGCATCAATTTTTAAATTAATATAATGTAAATAAAAAATAAAATAACATTTGATTTGTACTAATCTCAATTATATAAATAACTAATGTTTTAACGATTTTATGTTATATTTACATTGTTATAATATTTTTAAATTATTTAATAATGTTTTAATAGTGAATGAATAATTTAAAAAGGCACTCTTGAGTCTTAACCCATTGATCAACCGATTCACCCGTTAAGCTGTAACGATCTGACTTGACATGTATCCCAAATTGACCCGACATGTACTCAATCCGAACTTGAAATGACCGAACCCGACTTGACCGACTCGATTGACATGTCTACATGTGGCACAACTAGACATGTCAAAAACCGGCCCGACTTGATTTGTTTGGATCGAGACCCGATCCGAAAGTCACTAGGTCAAGAAGGACCCGAACCTAAATGACTCGACCCGAACGCCCTGCTCGCTTTGACTGCTCTGGAGGACAGACGCGAATCCGAGCTCAAAGGACCTGGTTATTTCATATATTTTATTTCATTTATATTACATAATTTAATATATTTTATTAAATAATTAAAATAATAATATTTTTTATAATATAATTATTTTTATTAAATTTAAAATGTAAAACAATTGGACACTTTCGACCCGCTGATCAACCCGAATCCGACCCAAAAATTTTAACAACTTAAACCTGATTTGACTTAAACCCGACTTGACCCAATCCAAACCCTACCCACCTGACTCGGTTGACAAATCTTGACACAACGTAAAGTGAACATGCAACGAGAATTGATATGGTTTAATACGGTGATATACGGTTGAATTGTCTCTCAAATCATTTTAATATTCTCCATTATATTCTCCTATAATAATTTGATTTGATTAGATTAGATTAGATTATTATTCGTGGTTTTCTATAAAAAAAAAAATCACTAATGAGTTCATTGTAGCTGGGAATTGATATAAATCCAAATAAAATCACACACCTTACGGCTTACACCCTAAATATTGACGACTTCCAGCTCACTCTCGTAGGACATGTAAACCGCCCCAGTAATTTGCAGGTTCTCAACAATGATTCTTCAATAACAAATATGAAATTAAAAACTCTAATACACAGAGAAAATATATATAATGAATGGTAGGTTATTTTTAGATCGACCATACTCATTTCATCCAGACGAGGGTCAATTTATAAACATTCGAAGAAAAACCACAATTTCTTACTTTTTAATCATTTCTCGCTTTCTCAAAATCTAATTTTAAAATTATAGTATTTCTTGTAGTTGACATGTTAAATATAGTATCAACATATTAAGTATGTGGAGAATATATAGTTTTAAGTTTTTTGTGCACAAATTTGGTTAGACTCATAAAATACCATACTTGTTTCACCTTTTAAATAATAGATAAGTAATTTCTCTCCTCTGTGGGAGTTTTTCTCTCCTCTGTGGGAGTTTCCCTGCCGCTCACACTGCCTCCCCCTGAAACAGTTTCTCCGCTATCGCCGCCTGCTGCTCCCTTCTACTGCCTCCCCCTTGTACAATTTCCCGCTGCCTTGTACAGTCCCTCCGCCTCTTCCTTCTTCTGCCTTGTACAGTTCCTCCGCTTCTTCCCCTCCGCCTCTTCCCTCCGCCTCCTCTGCCTCTTCGCCGCCTCTCCCTCCCTTCCTCCGCCGCCGGGATCTACATGTCTCCGTTCTTCCTTGGGCAGCCGAGATCAGCCTTCACTATTCCAAGTGAATTTTGGGTTTTGTGGCTTTTCCTCTGTCGGCGTTGCCTCTCCTTTTGCAGATCTAGATCTCCTCCGCCGATGCTGCTCCGTCCTGGCGTTCATCCGGTCGGCGCTGCTTCGTCGCCATCGCCTATCCTCTGCATGCTCCAGATCCGGTCGCCGACCTTCTTCTTGCTGGAATTGCTGATGGGTGTGTGCTTTAGGGGATTCTCTTTTTCTGTGTGGTTTTGTTGTTTAGTTGTTTGTTTCGAAGCTTTGTATAGTTGTTTGTTTTGTTTGGTGCTTGCTCCTTTCTTGTTTGTTAGGCTGGGTTTGTTCTCTTCTTCTTCGTTTAATGGTTCAATGGTTGTGATAGTGAGTAAGTCTTTAAAAGCTACCACAATCATTGGTCTATTAGCTTCAAGAAGTGTTTCCCAGATCCTTCCTTATCTAGCACCTTCTTGGTCCTGGTTTAGTTTCCTGTTTTTCCTTGTTTTTAGTTTGCTTTGCTTATCCTTGACGTTTGGGTCAATGGTTGTTCTGTCTGATGTATCTCAACTGCCTTTTGGCAGCATCTAATGCATGTTTAGTCCTTTTCTCAAAATAAAAAATAATAGATAAGTCGTCTTTAATAGTAGATATATTTTTTTAGACAATCTACTATATATCTACTAAGTCACAACTTCTCTAAGCCACATAACATCTTCCTATTAAGCCCACTTCCTCATTATGCCACATGACATGCTCTTATTCTTTCTGCCTTATGACATTTTATTAACTAATTGTTTTTCTTCAAATTCAATATAATATAAATTTATCAGATTCTCCTATTTCCTAGACTAAATATATCAATCACAATAATTATATATAAGATTATTCTATTTCCAAAACTAAATATGTCAATCAAAAGCATATAGCTTATCAAGATTTGTTCTTAAACCTAACATAATCTCTTCCTAATTTACATACAAATCAATCACAAAGAGTTTTAAATCAATTCCATATCTTCTTTCTTTCCAATTTCAACCATAAGAATAGTATGAAAATATTCTCAATATATTTCTGGATTATTCTGAAATACTATTTTTATAATTTGATTAAATAATTATAAATAAAAGTAAATAAGTCTACTATCTATCTATATAATATATATATACTAAAGGAGAGGCCTAGATCCTACGTGTCGGCACCACGTTCAATTCGCATATGCGTCGTCACCACGTTCTATTCGCCTACATGTCGTCCTTTGATATATACCACTTCATTCGAGTTGTTAACAAAAGCAAAAACAGCGCATCGCGTCTTAATTATAGATTGCTCAATATATTTAAACAAATTTGGTTTAAGAAACTAATATAATTAAAATTACCTATTAATCTAATTTTTATATGTACGTGTTAGTCAAATTTAAAAATATTTCTATATTTTCAAATAGAATCAATTTGAAAAAGATTTTCTATATGTATTAATTACTGCGTAATTTTTCAAATCTGAACAAGTAAACAATGAACTATCGCAATTCAAAATAATCACCCTTTTAGATACTTTATTATAACTTTGTAGTTATTATATTATTTATCATAAAATTACCTATTAATATAATAATTTATAATTATATAAATTTTAACCGTTAGCTTTCACATTTGAAATTTATATAAACATACGCTTTTTATAGTTTTTCATTGTTAATACTTTAGATTATTTTGAATCTCATATACGGTTTTTTAAAACACATTTTTTTACAAAATTGTTTGATAATGATTAGTCGTTACTAGATGATCTAAATCTTAATTAATTAAGCGGTTATTTAAAAACTGAACAAAGACAATATATGGTTGCTCAATATATTTAAACAAATTTCATTGTTAATACTTTACAATTTTTTTTAAACACAATATCTTTTCACAAAGACAATATATGGTTGATACGTTTATTTTAAAAAAAAAACATCTTTTAAAATCTTATGTTTAGTAGTTGATTGTTGTTAGCGGTTATTGTGCCCTAATAATTTGTATTGGATTTATATAAATTATGATATTTATTACTAATAAATGATTTTTTTTATTTTCTTAAATGCAATATAATTTTTGTATCATCATAATTCAACCATCCTCCGTCACATAATCCAGCTTTTGAAAAACATTACAAGAGTAGGTCCGTTTTAATTGTATATTAAACTTGTTTAATTAATAATTTAATAATAACTAATGATTTTAATTAAATAAAGGTATCAATTAGAAGAAAAATCTAAAATAAGTCTTATCAAATATAATTACTTTTTATTTGTATTATTATTTTTGCTTAACAAATTAATAATAACTAATTATTTTTGCTTAACAAATTAATAATCCAGCTTTTGAAAAATATCGTTGAAGATTCCAATACAAAATTTATTTCTTTATGAGTTTATGAATCTTTTTTATCCACGATTTATTTTTAATCATATTTTAGGGAAAAAATTACAAAGTAATAATTTAAAAGTATTCCGCTAAATTAAAAAAACCTCCATGAAATTATATAAAACTCATATGAATAATTTTTTTTTTAAAAAAAAAGATTTTCAACTTTCAAAAGCTTTACATTCAATATATTTTATATTGTATGGAAATCAATATGCAGTTTGAAACGATGTTGTTATGTATCTTTTTATTAAAATTGTAATGAAAGAAGGAATAATGACTATATAATATAAGTGATTGGGGCAAAATAAAAGGAAAGAACTGAACAAAATATTTTTATAACATGTAATTAAGAACAAATTCCTCTATAAATCAAACAAACACTTGAGCCAAGAAATAGATTATTCCGACTTCTAAATCAGAACAAATCCCTATAATAAAAACTCTCTCGAACCAAGATTTGAAGAGTTCAAAAGATTTAAGTATATAAGAACATATATTGAAAATCAAATCAGCTTAATAAAACCATGAATATATAAGATATTATATGCTAAGGATTAGAGCTTGAATTTGAATATTTGTATCTAAAAAACAACAACTATTTCTTCTAATTTTATGATATCTTTAATATTTTGTTTATTTCTTATCTATTTTATCAAAAAAAAAAATTGACTACACTTTTCAATAATATTATCAATACTAATTTGAATTTATATTTGCTTTCAACAATCATCATTAATGTAAATTGTTATTGTCAAGACCTCAATTCATATCTTATATATAGTCATGTCAATAATATATTTAGGTGTATACATATATATTATAAATCATGGTTAGTGAATAAGTTCTATTAGATTGTTAAATAGCTATATACATTAACCCTAAAACATTCAAAATAGTGTAAAATATATAGGTGAAAATCAAGAAAATTCGATGGTTAGACAAATTTGTTTTGATTATTATCCTATTATAAACATAAACAATTAATCATTTAAAATCTGTTATAGTATTTTTGCATGTAAATCACAACGAGACTATATATCTAATGGTTCTATAATTTACGATTCTACGTAGCAATCTAAGATATGAATATATCTACATACTCTTACTCATGTATTCATTTATTAATTGATTTTTTTCCATAATATAATATCTATATTCTATATATATACTAAAGGAGAACCCTAAAACTTGAGTGTCATCACCACATTTATTTTTCTTATGTGTCATTACAATATTTATATAGAGGAGATTTTTACCTCGCATTTAAAAAAAACACCACAAACATTACAAAATCAAGTGTATTTTTTTCAAAGTTAATTAAAAAAATTATCGAATAAGCTAAGAAATTAGTTACAAACAAGAAACATTTCACTTTGATTAAAACTATTATGTAGTATCATATAGATTTTTATATAAAATTAGTTTTTTGTAAAATTTATCATAGAAACATTTCAATTTTTTGCTCAGATAACATAATATGAATTCTATTTAACATTCAACTTTGGTTTGGAGAACTATAGTGGTTCAATACTGGTTTTGATTGTTATTATTTTTCCTATAGTATGGTGTTTTTTTATGAGCATTGATGTATAAAAATTAATCATCTATAAGTACCACTATATTTGACTCTATAAATTCTAATTCCATATGAATAAACAAATTAATATATCGCCACCATTAATTCCTCTTATTTGTGGGAGTATTGCAAAGTTCTTAATTTGACAAGAAACATGCAGATTCAACAAGGTACATCTGATTATGATATCCAAGAAGCAAATGAATTTTCTGAATAGGTATTAAGCATTAGAGATGGTATTGTAGGTGATGACAATGATGGAGAAGCACAAATACAAATTCCTGATAAGCTATTGGTGAAGGATTATGACTTAGATCCGCATTCATCAATTATTAAGTCTGTTTATCCCTCTCTTGTCTCCGAAATACTTTGAAGAACGAGCAATTATTGCACCAACACATGAAGAAGTAGATAGAGTTAATGACTATATATTGTCTTTGTTACCTGGTGATGAGAAAATCTATCTCAGTTCGGATAACATTTGCAAGGCAGGTTTTATTATAGACAACGATGCAAGTGTTTACACGTCTAACTACTTGAACAATATTAGATATTTTGATGTCCCAAATCATGTACTTAAACTTAAGGTTGGGGTCCCTATTATGCTGCTTCAAAATATTGATCAGTCTTCATATTTATGCAATGGGACAAGATTAATAACCATACAGCTCGACAGTCATGTAAAACAAGAAAGAATATTTCAGACAACAATATTGGACATACAATTTTGATTCATCACATGCTCATGTCACAATCAGACACTTCATACCCGTTCAAGTTTCAATAAAGACAATTTCTCTTGAGTGTCTGTTTTGCTATGACGATAAACAAGAGCTAGGGCCAATCTTTGTAAATGTCGGTTTGTATCTTTCACGCCATGTTTTCGCTCATGGTTAGTTTTATGTTGCATCATCAAAAGTTACTAGCAAGAAAAATTTAGAGATTTTGATATGCGACAAAAGACAAAAAAATCTAATACTACAACCAATGTAGTATACAAGGAAGTCTTTCATAATTTGTAGCAATTTTGAACATCTTATGAGATTTTATGTTTAGGGTTTCATTTTCATATGTTAGATGAAAATTTTGATTATGCTTTATCGTTTTAGTAGTATTCATGATAGGGATGTGTCTATCCCCATTTCAAAATTAATTAGCCAATTTTTACTATTAATAAAGTTATGGAGAGTTCCGCCTTTCTTTCGATAATATTTTGTCAATCTCTTTAATATTTTATATTCAATTAGTCCTTTTTTAATTAGCATTCATCCACTTCTATAACAATCACTACCTACATATTTCTATATCAATTAAATATATAATTTTGATATACTATTTTTTAATTGTAAGGAAAAATAAACAAATCTCGTGCAAGGCACGGGTACTACCCTAGTGTCTTCTATATATATGCAAATGAAATTATACATTATTTAGCAAATATTATGAGGGACCATGCATCCGTAGGAACACGTTTACATTAGGAGATAAGAAAATTTATATAGAAAATGTACCATTTATTTGTTAGTGAGGCGACTTTATATATGTAAAATTTATGATATGATAAAAGAAAAGTAGATAATAAGTTTTAGAATCCATTGATAAGAAGCATTAACAAGATCAACGAGCAAGCACTTCCTTAGTACCATCGATTGCTTAAGAAAATGCTTGTACTAAAAAAACGTGAAAGCCACATTGATAATCATGACAATAGATCCATTGATAATGTTCAAATGTAGCATGTACTGTTCCTGGATGAACATTGTGAGCCTCTCTCGAACTTGCGACATTGGCTCTTTTAATTTCTTACTCAACATGTGAAGCTCTTTATATTTGAAGCCCATCAACCTCTTGGCAGCAGATGGCTTTGAATGATCTTTAATACCATCTAAGATCCTTTGTCTTAACACCATATGTGTGTTCTTGTGGGGAAATCATAAGCATTTATGATGTAACATCAATTTTTGTTCTTTGTGCTCAAAAGTTGCTTGTTCTTTAGTAGTATGACTTTCAATTGCTCTTGTAATGTTTTGGCATGCAAATTAAGCCTTTCCTGCCTCGTGACACCGGCTCCCTTTGTTTATGACTCGTTATGTGAAGAAGTTTGTATATAAAGCTCCTTAAACTTCTTGTAATCAAATATCGAAGATTGTAGATCTTGCTCTCGCTCTAGATCTTACATCGTCTTTGATCTTTCAACTTCAATGTTTAGATTCTAAGTGCTTAAAATCTTCTTGTTCCTGAATAATATGACTTTTAAATCCTTTTGCAATGTATTGATATGCAAAATGAGGTTGTCCTTACTTTGTAACAACAACTCTTTTTGTTTCTAACTCAAAATGTGAGACACTTTGTATATGAAGCTCCTTAAATTTCTTGGCATCAGATACCAAAGACTATACATCTTTTTTTGGCTCTTCAATCTTCTCTAAACTCTCGAGTTCAATGTTGAGATTGTCTCAACATGTGAACCACTTTGTATATAAAGCTCATCAAAATTTGCATCATTAGTTATTGAAAATTATGCATCTTGTTGTAGCTCTAGCTTTTCCATCTTCTTCACTGTTGAGATTTTATTTTTGATACATTAAGAATTAGACTGGAAACCACAAAGAGTCGTTTCTCAGTCTATAGCATCCTTTCGGATGAGAACTAAAAGTTCTACATTTGCTCTAATATCTTCCAAAGAAACCTGATGTCCCATCTTAGCAATGAAGTCGGCCACAACGTTAGTCTCTCGGAAAACATGACGAATCTGCACTGAAGAAAACAGTTGTAAAACACAAAGGATATCAGAAATAAGAATTTCAATATCCCATGGACAGTGCCATATTTTATTAAGGACGTTAACAATGGTGAGGTTATCGCATTCGACTTGGATATTTTTGATACCTAATTCATACGCTTTAACCAACGCCTTTCGCACTGCAATCGTTTCCGTTTTTAGTGGGTTTGATGTTCTAATTTTTCCGCCACTCAAGAAAATTGATTCACCTTCACTGTTGAGATTATGAAATACTTCTATGTGCTTGAAAGCTCCTTTTGCTTGGTTAATACGACTTTAATCCTCTTCTAAAGTTTGATATGCAAATTGAGCCTCTCATCACCTCTTGAAATTGACTCTCTTTGGCTACGACTCAACATATGAGATTCTTAAATGCTTCCTTTGCGCATGAAAGTTTCTTGTGGTTGGATATTACGTGTTCCAGTTTCATTTCATTGTTTGATATGAAAATTACGTCAACTCTCTTTGTTCATGACTTAACATGCTTAGTACTTTGTATATGAAGATCCTTAAACTTCTCAACATCAGAGATTAAAGAGTGTAATTTTGAAATTATCGGCCCCGTGTTTCACACATGGAAAATGTTGTTTGAAAGTTATAGTACTTTTGTAGTTAAAATGCTAAATGTAGTGACAATACGCTGAGTACAACGAAGACATGTACTTATTTTTTCGTGCACAAGTTCAATTAGGGATTACAAAACACCATACTTGTTCAACATCTTGAATAGTAGATAACAAGTATTTACTAGAAGCTAGTACATCTCTGTTTGTCATGAAATTCCCAACCAGACAAATTAATCTCTTGTAATAACTCAAATAATGAAATTTCTTTGCGTCGTGACCCACAGGACAAAGAACTCTCGGGGGAACAACGATGCTCTAAGTACGACTACTTATACAATTTGTTCACACATTCAACAAATATTTTAAGTGGGAAGAGGATGGGTCTACTTGTAACCCGTATATGCTGTAAGATTGACATGCATACACCCATAGTTTAAATAAAACATTATTGCTACTTGGATACCCTAAGTGTTGAGATCCACCAATGCTTTAATATATTGTCATTATGATACACATAAAAATGTCTCAACATTATAATTTAGAAATTTGTATTTGTACATTCTCATATATTTTTTTAAAAAGGAGAGCCTTAATATATCTGTCACCAAATAGATCAAAGAGTTTTTTGGGAATCTCATTGATGCGATGTAGACTTTTTGTTAAAATAACAAATGTTTGAGGTCTCAAATGCAAATGTAGGTGGGCATAAATGAAGGGCCTTACAATCAGTGTCGTCAAATAGATCAAGGTGTTGTGTGGAAATTTTGTTGTATTTTATATGGCGTCCTCTAATGGCTTGACCTTAATCCTGGATGACTCTAAGATGATTTCAGCGTCGAAAAGTGAAAGTCACAATATCACAGAGAGAGATATAAATGTGCAATTTTGTACTTGATTACTCTGTAATTGATGATTTGCTTCACCCACAAGCCAAAGTTTTCCAAAGAACGTTCAAATATTATATGTGTTGCTCCTGGATAAACCTTTTGAGCTGATTCCTTATATGCTTAACATTTATTCCTATTAACAGTAAGCAAACCATGAAACTACGGTGGACCTCTAATATGTGTAAGGAGCCATATCAAATAGTACTTTTCTCCTTTTATAGGATTTGCATATGTTAGTCTCCCAATTGATTATCGTAATTTTCTTTTAGTCCATTTCTTGTTATCTTATCCTACGCATATAATGAATATAGGTGTTTTCTCTGATGGTGGAATGTCTTATTAGCTATCAAACATCCCATCAACATAGATGTACTCATGTCTTCATCGTGCACAATGTAGAGATGTCGGAGAGGCTCGCGGTGTATAAAGGTGTAGAACGTTGGTTGCACGTTATTCTAAACAGTTGTTCATTTTCTACATCAGATATCTTTTCTCATCTTGTGACATCAACTCCCTTTGTTTCTGACTCAACATATGTAGCACTTTGTATATGATACTCCTCGAACTTCTTGGCATCAAATGTTGAGGACAATAGTTCTTGCTTCCTCTCTAGCTCGTTCATTTGCTTTGAGCACTCAAGTTCATTGTCGAGATTTCACTACTCAACTTGAATATTAGATTCAAGAATATAGGGTTTCTTATCTCGCAAATTTAAACCCGAAAATTAAAATGACTTGTAATAGACTTCTAAATTGGTGTGCTGAATTAATTTATGTTTTGTGCATTTTTTTAGGTAAAAGGTATTCGGGTTAGACATATAAAAGTGAATAACTTAAAAGTTGCAATAACAATTGAAAATTATTTGAATATTTAGCACACAATTTAGAATGCATGTGGAATTTTTCGATTCATTGCGTTAACTGAAACATATAATTAAGGTAGAGTTGTAGTCATCATATTAGACTTCATAGCACTCCAAGCGCCTTTATCAATCAATTGTTCTTTGCCACTTTTGTAACGCCCCAAAATAACCCTAATGGGGAGTCACAGCGCCAGGAATTTCCTGCAAAAATTTCCTCAGGCAGTTTAAGAAAAGAGACTCGACCTATGATAATTCAAAACCTGAACAAGGGTGGGTCCAAATCTTAAAACCTATTCAAAAGATGATTTCCATAAAACTCGATATGTTCTTGGGTCGGCGTACACAAACGCAACCACGATAGATAACCCCATCCTAATACGCATCAAGTCATACAAGAAGACAAGTTATAAGGTTTTGATCATAAACAGGTATAGTTCCATTACAATAGGTTCTAAAGCAGATAGATAACCCCATCCTAATACGCATCAAGTCGCATGACCTCCTCCACGCTCCCGCTGCGCTACATGTGACCTTGGCCATGCATAACACAACCAGTTCCCCACCGAAATGGGGTTAGTCTCCAACCAGACTAGCAAGTTATATGAGCAATAAACGTGTGATAGTAAAAGTTAAGTAATCACAGACTAGCAGACCTACAACCATGCAGACCAAAAATCGTTCATACATGCAGACTTGATTATATCTGAACCTAACATCTCAAGAATGCATCATTTCATCTAATTGCAAGTGTACAAGAGAAATTATAGATTACAATATCCTAGCATGTTGTCATCTCTAGAGAATACCCAAATTGACCTAGTCTATTATGAATGCATTTATTCACATGATTCCAAGTATACAAAAAGGTTACAGATAGTCAGATTGTAGCATGAATGTATTAACAAACTCGATCACAACGCTTGTGATTTACCAGCAATAAATACACATAGATATATCATACTCATATCTCAATCCATCCTTTCTTATGAATACTACAATCAACTCTCAATCATTTCACAAATTTACAAGCAACATATAAACAAATATCCTGAATGAGCAGATGCCAAATTTACATCACAACCTAATGTTATAAAGAACTTTACATGCATACGCAGACGTTGACAGAATTACAAGTAATCATGTTATATTCATATCAATGCAATCAATATCCAGTATCAACCAAAATAACCAACTAGTTGCAGGTAACCCATAACTGCAAGAATGCAGTATCAATTTTCCAATAGAATAACAACTCAGATGTAAATATCACATCATAGTGATTCCAATAGGTATCCAGCTAAACCATAGATTGATATTGGATATCATGTATCAGATCACAGATTCCAATAAGCATCCACAGAACCGCAGATTTCCAAAATTAAAATCCATCATTCAAAACCTATACCCGGGTATACTTTTCTTTTAAGGAAAACTCAATGTAAAATAAACATTTACGAAAACGTTCGAAAATCATTTACGAAAACATTCGAAAACATGCCCAAGCCTGTCTTGGACACGAAGGTACCATCTAACCCACACGGTGGGTATGCCCTTTACCCGCGGGTCGGCAACGACATCGTTAGCTAGGCGATCCGGCCTTCCCAACACAGGTAAAGCACCTCCCATGACCTACTCAACTCGGACACCGATAAGAGTATCACGGGATGAATCCAGTTAAAACCATTTCAATATCAAGCGGGGCTCGAAACAATCCTTACCCGCAAAGGTTATAAAAATCATAAACGTTTCATCACATTGATCAACCACAATGATCCACAACAATCCACCATACAACTTGCACACGCATTATCGACATCAATACAAGACCAATCACGATGATTCATACCAATTCCACATTACCACATTAATTCATAACCAAGCATGTTCACAACATGTATTCATTAACGAAATAACCACCAACACATATAGATATATCAAGGCACACTTAATATGAAATTCTTATCTAACATACAAACTCATATACCAACACAACGTTCATATAAGTATATATCATGTTTCAAGCTAAACTGGCTTAGCTCAATGTGTTCAAGCAATAAACATCCTTTATCCATATATAGTGAGTACCCGACGTCATTCATCATCAACTAATTAAGATCTTATAATGGTAAGACATCTCTTAATGCAAGTGTTTATATGTCCATGATCAAGGAATAATTATAACAACAACAATAACCACAACAACAACCACAGCAACAACCACAACAACAACAACAACAATAATAACAACAACAACACAACCCCGACAAGGCATAACACATCAATTCGATATAATTGATCTTTTATGCAGAATTAACGATTTGATGCTATGCATAGTCTGTTATTCTAAACTTTAAACTACGACACGCAAACGCTCATAAATAACTTGCCTCAAATGACGTTCAATGCAATCTATCCGTTTATTGTAATCCGAGGTCCGCTAAACGTCGCAGCGACTTCCTGAATCTACATTACAACACAGATTTTGGCATAACTTTTGATATACATATCCAAATCAAGATCTGTAAAGTTCCTCATACTCGTAAGATAATTCCTCACCTTATGAACCCAGCCACACATTTTCGGTAATTACAGAATGTGCCCAGAATTTTCCAGAAATGCACAGAAATGCCCAAATTTCAAGCTTTCACTTCCAACCTTCCAATCCAATCCACCTAAGCCTATCCCAACATCAATTAACCTCTAATTATTCACCATTTGCATCCTAATTACCTCTTTTGCACAAGGAAAGCCAAATCATGGAATTAGGTTTAATAACTTTAAGAAGGATTACCTTACAATTATTGTGATCAAGGAGTGATGCAAAGGCTTGAAGAAGGTGCTTTGGAGCTATTATGATGAGGCTACACCATGGCCAGCTGGACAACCTCAATATATGTCCATGGCAGCCAGTCCTGCCAATCCCGGTCCTGACATTTTAGAGGTCCCTGGGCGAAAAGAAATTAAGGGACCTAACTTTTAATAACTCAACACATATACTACATAAAATCTCATATAAGTAATTTTAAAACAATGTATAGTTACATATTACACCAAAAAATGTCGAATAATATACGACAAGAGCAAAAATAGAGTTGTAACAACGAATCCTCACAAGGGAATGGCCAACCCTAAGGCTACGTTCTGCATTGTGGAACTTAAGCACCAATTCAAATAATCCTCACAAGTTGCAATTCAAGAAAATATGCAATTCCATATAATATATATCATATATGCATAATTCAAAGAATCCTCACAAGTTGCACTACAAAAAATATGCAATTCCAATACTGAGGTAAGGCTCAAGCATCAAAAGTTCATAAACACAAATGCAAATGAAATTTCCAATTCTATTACTAAGGTCGGAAGAAATCTATTATATATATGTACACTAAACTAGAACATAACTTAGTCACATTGTACCCTATAATTAAGCCATCTCATCAACCACCACATGCCAGTCTCTTTTTTTCACTTTATTTTAATATATTTAATTATAAATAAAATATTTCTATCATATTTGAAAATATGAAAAACTTAGAACAAACAATAACACGAACTAGAACTATTGCATGAATAGTACTTTTGCTACAGTGACCTTTGATGAATAGTAAACAACGATACTATTGAAATCAAGGAGAAAAATAAGAACTGGGACTATTATCAAAAGATAATTTGCTTACAGAAAGAAACTGTACATAGAAGACTTACTAATGAACTGAAGAACACCCAAGCTAAAAACTTAAAGATGTGATGGAGAAATATATGGAGAGAGAGAGGGAGAGAGTTTTTTTTTTTTTTTGCGTGCCTTCAACAGACTGAAGGGCTTTGCTATTTAAAGAAAACTAGGATTGACTATTTGGGATTCCCTGTTTGGTAGCCGTACAACTATTCATGTGTACAGTTTAAAAACAAGTGGGAATTACATTTGCTGGAAAGAGCTTTTGGAGTCTTCTGCTTTTGCTAATAGTCATTGTCGGCCATAAGCTTTTGCAGAAAGGACTTTTGTACTCTTCTACTTTTGTTGAAAGTCTTTGTCGGCCATAAACATTTGCTGAAAGTGAATTGATCTCACTGATTGCTTGTACCGACAACTGATTTTGCTGAGACTTGTTTTGCTGAGTTGGGCCAAAGACTTCTTGCTGGACTTGAATAGATCTTGGGCCAATATTTTGATATGGATTGTTATGCGTAAGGATCTTGAGCAAAATGATCATCAGGATCAAAATCCTCATAGTAGTCTTGATTGGTCGAACTGTTTTGGGCTTCCAGTTCGTCTTCTTGGACTTTGTCAGCCCATGATTTGTTTTTAACTGATTTGGGCTGAACATCTTTGATTATAATGGTCTTGACTTGGTCATTGCTTGATTGGGCTGCACTGGACTGGGCTGCCATTTCTTGATGTTTTTCCATCTTTGAAATTCTTCCCATTCTTTCTGCTGGGCTGCAGCTAATGGTGGTGACTGAGAAGAAGATGCCACTGGAATACCTGTAGGATGAATTGTTTGGGCATTTTGAGGAGTCTGGGTGGTTCTTTTGAGCTGGATAAGGGTTTTGATTTTATCAAGGGAGACTAGGTCTAAGTCGAATTTCTCCCACCATCTGACTTTGTAAAGTCTACAGAGTGATAATGGGAGTGGTGTAGGAAGAATCTGTTTGAGATCGTAGATCCAACAAAAGATCCAAGCTACCCCAGTATTTTTGTGGAATTGGACTGGTTTAATGTATTCTGGCCAGAAACAGTGTTTGCAGAAGTAGTCAAGGGCTAACTTAACTGGATCAGGGTATATTTCAGGGACAGGACCAAAGAGGTTCCACCAAGAGTAAAACCAGATTGGTATTTGATTTGGGCAATCTTTGCAAAAAAAGAAAAACCAAGAGTGGTTAAAGGGTCTGATTAAAAATGCTTTTGACCACGCCAAACGATAGTCATAGTAGGAGTATCCCTTTGGGTAAAAGGGAATAGAGAATTGCTTGTTTGCAGTGGGATCACCCCATTGGTCTCTGGAGATTACTTTGAGGATCTTACACTTAGAAAAAAGTATAAGATTGAGATCTTTCTCATCTTTGGTATGGGAGATTTCTGCAGAATGAGAATCTACCAAAATGAACTCGTAGAATTTTTGTGTTTTAGCTGGTTCAGTAGGGAACCATTGAAAGTCTTTTGAGAAGAGACTCTTGACGAAAGGCTCGAACTCTTTGGGTTCATGAGTCACTAGTTCTTTGGTTAAACATAGTTCTTCAATGGGGGATTGTTTAATGACATATTTATGAAAGACTTTGGACTTTGACTCTTTTTTCTGTGGGGTTTTTGGGCTTGAGGCCTTTGAGAGGGTAGGATATTGTGATAGACTTTGGAACTGGTTGTGAACCGGGACTAGTTCACCAGTACTTTTTGTTGGGAGGTAATCCGCTGGGGTTTGCTTCCGAGAGTTTCCTCTCCCCGCCATTTCTGCAAAATCAAAGAATATTGTCAGAAACAGAGATTAGAGGTTAATACATTGGAGGTCATCATTCTTTTGGCTGCAGATCTGTTACGTTGAAGCCAAATTTTTGCTATGCAAATGTCTAGGTTTTTTGAGTCTTCAGAATCGTAGTCTATTGCTAAAATTCTTTTGAGATCCAATAGGCTATTAAAAACACCGCAGGATGCTAAACATTCTTTTTGAAGATCTTGAAAGATTTTGAGATGAGGGAAAGGAGACATTTAAATGCTTGATTTTCCCTGCAAAAATTCTCTTGTAAGAAAATCAGGTAAGGAGTTATGTTCTCCTTTAATGAATTCTATTTTGAAATCAAATGCTGAAAGTATGGCTTGCCATCTGGCGAAAATCTGTTTTGAGACAATGTTAAGAACGTCTTTTTGCAAAATTTCTTTTGCCGATTTGCAATCGACTCTAAGGAGAAAAGTTTTGTTGTAAAGATCATCTTGAAATTTAGAAATACAGGCAACAATGGCAAGGATTTCTTTCTTGACAGTGTTGTAATTCTTTTGAGGACCTGTCCAACATCCAGAGTAAAATCTGACTAATTGCTCTGGCTTATTGATATCTAATCTTTGTTTTAAGATGCCACCAAATCCTAGGTCAGAGGCGTCTGTCTCAACAATCATAAAGTCTTTAGGTTGAGGAATGCCTATGCAGGGAAGTTGCTGAACTTTGCTTTTGATAATTCTGACAGCTTTGGTCTGTTCTAGACCCCAAGGAGGAGGATTTTTCTTGAGTCTAAGGAACATAGGAATGCAAAGTTTCCTAAGGTCAGGGAAGAAGTCCGAGATGTAATTAAGACATCCTAAAAACCTTTGAAGCTGGGTTTTGTCTTTAATTTCATCAGGGAATTTGTTAGCAAATTCAATGCTCCTATGAATGGGTTTGATGGTTTGCTGATGGATATCATGGCCAAGAAATCTGATCTTGGTGTGGAAGAGTTTCATCTTGGTCATAGATAAAACTAAACCATTTTTCTTGATGACGTAAAGAAAGGTATTTAAATGTTTGAAATGATCATCTAAGGATTTGGAGTATATGAGAATGTCGTCGATATAGACAATGAGAAAGTCAGAGTAAGGGTTCAGAATTTCATTCATGATCCTTTGATACTCTGAAGGGGCGTTTTTAAGGCCAAATGGCATGACATTCCATTCATAATGCCCAAAAGGGACTGTGAACGCAGTTTTGTATTTGTCTGCTTCGGTTATCTGAATCTGCCAGTAACCGCTTTTCATATCGAATTTGGAGAAAATCTTTGCTTCAAAGAGTCTGTTAAGCAGATCTCTTTTATTGGGAATAGGATACCTAATCCATTGAAGAACAGTGTTAAGAGGTTTGTAGTTGATGACCAACCTGGGAACACCTCTTTCTTTTTCTGTTGCATTCATAACATAGAAGGCAGCACAACTCCAAGGAGATTGGGATTTCCTTATAAGCTTTTTGTTTAATAAGGAGTCTATCTCTTTTTTGCAGACTTCAAGTAATTCCTTATTCATTTGAATGGGTCTGGCTTTGGTAGGAATATCCCTCTCGTTGAAAGTCTTTTCATAGGGGAGGGAGACATGGTGTTGTTTGCGATCCCAGAAAGCATTAGGGACTTCAGAGCAAACTTGATTTTTGAAGGATTTTTCAAGATTACTGATTCTAGTTTGTAAATGGGGACAATGAAGTTTCTCTTCGATTTTTAAGGAAGCAATTTCCTCAGTTAAATCTCCGATGAAGGTTTTCTTATGATCGATGAGATTAAGATGTTTCTTGATTGAGACAGATTGAAGAAGATCAAGATCTTTGGTTCTAATAGGATCTAGGAATTTGAAGTCTAACCTTTTCCCCAAGATATCAGCATGGATACCACTTCTAGTGACAGTGAAGGGATAGAGTTGAGTTAGAAAGGTGGTTCCTAGAATGACTTCTTGGGTAAGGTCTCTAACAAGAACAAACGAGTTTGAGAGACAGTAACCATTGCTGCAAATAGAAGCTTCAGGAATTTTGAAGTTTAATTGCATTTTAACGCCACTTGCGTTAAGGAGTCTTTCATTGGTTTTCTCGAAATACTTGGAGGGTACGAGGCCTTCTCTTATGCAGTTGAGATCAGCTCCGCTGTCGAGAAGAGCGACAGTGTCAAGAATGAAGGTGTTTATTTTGATTCTGATCGGGCAGTACCATTTTTGAAAATTCATTTTTTGAAGGGAAGCAACGAACAGATCATCAGAGTGGTTGTCGGGAGAAGAGTTTCTAGAACTGCTTCTGGATCTATGAGAGGAATGATTACTGCTACTTGATTCAATTCTGGATTCAAGTAGGGTAATTCTGGTTTCAATCTCAAGGTTAATAGGATTTCTGATCCTTACATATTCCTGGAGATCTTTGACTTCTCTTTTGAGTCTGTTAACCTCAGTTTGAAGTTCTTTGGTGGTAACCTGTGTGCCAAGGAGACTGGTGCAAGGTTTGTTCTCAAAGAGTTTTGAAATGCTAAAAGGTTTTTCTAGAGCAGGTTTTTGCTCTTTGAAAATGAGGTCTTTGAGTTTCATGAAATAATCATGCTTGGTCTGAGGGTCAGGAATTTGGTTTATGAGGTCAAATAAGGCTTCTTCTCTGTCGGCCTTAGTGATGACATTGCAAAATTGCTGAGGTTGATCATTGTCAGAACTAGAGGAAGTATTATAATCTAGTTCATAGAGACCTTCATTGCTAGAAGAATGATCAGTGTTATTGAGGAGAATTTTTTCTAATTCTCTTTTGAGACTGGGGTTGTCTTTAGCTAACTCGTTGATCCTTTGTTTAAGAGGACAGACGTCAGCTTTGTGACCTGGTTTGCGACACTTGTAACAAATGATCTTTTTGCTAGGGCTGGGCCTGAATCTGGGTTTATAAGATTTTTCAGGCTTAGCAGGGTTAGATCTATGTTTTCTAAAGAGTTTAGAAAAGTCCTTTTTTCTTTTGAAAGACTTTTCCTTTCTAGCTCTAGATGGAGCTTGGATCTTTTCCATGCCAAAGGCTTCGCAGAAGTTTCCCATTTCTCTTCTGGAGTTACCCTTTTCCCCTCCGTATTTTGCCTGAATTTTTAGTTCAATGCATAATGCTAATCCTTCTTTTTTGATAAACGCCCCAAGCTGACCATAAGTGATCTCTTTCCATGGAATATCTTATGTTCCAATGTTTTCTTTGAGCTTGGTTATGATGCGTTTAGCAAATAGAGAAGGTAAGCCAGCAACGAATCTTTCTTTCCAGAAAGGCTCATTACAGTCTGGTCTTTTAAGGACATAGGTTAAAAATACATCTTTGTACCACCTATAGTCGCTTAAGGTTGGGCAACTAAGGTTTGTTAGGGTGAACTTGTTAGCTTCAAGTTCCTCCTTAGGATTGCCGATGAAATACATGCTAATAGCATATATAAGTTGGGCACAAGAGTTTTGCTCTGTGGTGATTCTACCATTGTCATCTTCACTGGAAATAGTTGCATCTAAAATTTCCATTTTTTGCTGAAGACTGGTAGCGTTATCCCACCAATGTTTTAACTGCCCTGTGAATCCTTGAATTATAAGGCATGCTGCAGTTTTGTCTGTTTGATCATGGGTTCTATAGGCAACCTTGGCCATTCCCATTTCTTGGAGAGTATTTAAAATCTCTCCTTCAGACTTTCCATCAATGTTCCATTCGTAGATGGATGTACCACTGTAATTAGTGGTTCTGAACTTGGCTCTTTCTTCATACTGAAGATCTGGAGGAGTAGGTCTATTATAATAATTCCTAGTATCAGAGTTGCCAAATATTTTGGTAAAATGTTGTGATCTGTTTCCTCTTCTTCTGAGTCTGTTGATCTCTGGTAATTCTGATTCTATGTGACTGTTCTGTTTATCAGACTCACCTTCAGTACTTGATTCAGTAGTACTGGGGTTATTCTGATATGTGCAAGAGTTATCATTACAACTGCTTTTGCAAGACGCCTTTAAGCAGTTTAAGTTTGCCGGGTTGATAGGAGTATGGGGTCTAACTCCTGAGCTTGATGCATGGATTGCATCAATTCTTTGAGAAGTTGCGGTTTGGAAAGCATCTATTTTCTGGGAGATTCTTTCAAGCAGGTTCGGAGGATTGAGATTTATGCTTCTCAAAAGATTGCTAGGGATACTTTCGGATTGAAAGTGAGGTTTAGACACATCCCTAGGGAACCTAGGAGATTTACATCCTTTGTCGATTCCCAAGTGAACTTGGTCTATCTGTTCGGCAATGGTATGTAGGATCTGATTAGAGTAGTTGTTTTGATTGTAAATCTTTTTAATATCTCTAAGATTTACAGGGCTATTATCCGCATCAGTTCTACCTTTTTTGAAGGGTTCAGCCTTAATCTCTTCATTCTCGTTACTGAGAATAATTCCTTTGAGAGGAGGATGAACAGAGGTACTAGAGCCCGTTGGAAGAAGTTTCCAGGTTCTAGTGATTCTATTTTGAACTTCTAGATAAGAAAGGTGAAAAGGGTCTTTAATTCCTTTTCTGGACAAGTATATGGAGAACCATTTGAAAAAGAGAATATTAGTCTGAAGTCTATTCATATCTTCATACTATTCTTCTCTAATATGGTTTCTACATTCTTTGTCTATGCTCATGAACCATCTTTTCTTTTTATCATTTTTGGGACTACCAAAGTCTTTTCTAAGGTAATCTTTGTCAATGATAAAATCAGTTTTGGATAAAACATTGATAGAGGAAAAACTGTGTCTATCAATGGAGGTTGGTGAGTGACCACCGGTTGATTCTGTATCGTTTTGAGGGATGATTCTTGGTAAAGGATCTTCATAATTGACACGATCATTTCTGAGATGGTCATTTCTCAAAGATCCCGAAAATTCACTTCTAATAGAATAGAAGGGATCATGGATAGAGTTTCTGCCAGGAATCAAAGGGGGTCTATTGGCAGAATTTTCTCTAGAAGAGTTGAATCTGATGAGAATTCTACCATCGATTTCTTCGATGATCTGAGAAATCTCTTGTTGTTCCATGTTCCTAGGAGGATTGTCGTTGTCGACCTCTAAGATTTCAGGAATGGTTATGTCTTTCCATTTGATGGTCTTAGGTGTAAAGGTGCAAGACTTTTCCGCTTCTAG
Source organism: Rheum nobile (assembly GCA_027886185.1). Classification (NCBI taxonomy): domain Eukaryota; kingdom Viridiplantae; phylum Streptophyta; class Magnoliopsida; order Caryophyllales; family Polygonaceae; genus Rheum; species Rheum nobile. Next base: position 281,906 of record WOAB01000648.1, read on the forward strand.
TTGAAGAAGAACGGTTTCTCCCTGAGCTAGAGGGGCTAAGCTACACTTAGGGTCTGTTAAGGCGCTCATGAGTTTAAAATGAAGTCTAAAAATAACGGCAAAATTCTTAGTGAATTGTTTACAATTATAGTTTAGCATTTTGATATCTAGGATAAGAGTTTGACAAATCCTAGGGTCTGTTAAATCAACCGAGAAGTTTGGAGAACAATTGAAAAACAAAGGACCATTGCAAATATTGGACTGGACTAAGGCAAGGATGGAATCCTTGTAAGCGATGAATCTGTCATCTCTCAAGGCTAGGAAGACAGGAGAATCAATTCCTTTTCTATGCAAAGGTTTTAATGCTATTTGAATTAGTCCTATATGCAAAAATCTATAGCCTTTTCTTAAGTAACTCTGAATGGTTATAGGATTGAGTAGTCTAAGAGATTGTTGCTCTTTGGTAAGACTAATGGTTTCTTCTTGATGCTTAATGCAATTTGCATGGAACATATCCATAATTCCCGATCTTTAAACAGATTGAGGATTGTCTGGGATAGTCCAGTTCTGGATATTGTCTGGGTCTAAGGTATACATGTTCTCATTGCTATGAACGATTTGTCCAGAATTGCTACCTGAACCACGCCTAAATAGTCTTCTTGCCATTTCAGTCATGACTATCACTAAAAGGGTTAAAGGTTTACTATAGCTTAAAGGTTTTAATCTAGGGCTCATAACAGTGGGACCATCCACCGGGACCACCTATCATAAAGGCTGACCAAACGGATCTTACGGGACTAAACCAAACACTGTGCCCAGAGACTAGATTAATACTTTAAAATAGTAAAACAGAAACACGATAATGATAATGATGATGAAAAAGTAAGGAGGCTAAAAACACAAGGCTCTGATATTAAAATAAAGTCAAATTTATAATTATATAAATTTTAACCGTTAGCTTTCACATTTGAAATTTATATAAACATACGCTTTTTATAGTTTTTCATTGTTAATACTTTAGATTATTTTGAATCTCATATACGGTTTTTTAAAACACATTTTTTTACAAAATTGTTTGATAATGATTAGTCGTTACTAGATGATCTAAATCTTAATTAATTAAGCGGTTATTTAAAAACTGAACAAAGACAATATATGGTTGCTCAATATATTTAAACAAATTTCATTGTTAATACTTTACAATTTTTTTTAAACACAATATCTTTTCACAAAGACAATATATGGTTGATACGTTTATTTTTCAAAAAAAAACATCTTTTAAAATCTTATGTTTAGTAGTTGATTGTTGTTAGCGGTTATTGTGCCCTAATAATTTGTATTGGATTTATATAAATTATGATATTTATTACTAATAAATGATTTTTTTATTTTCTTAAATGCAATATAATTTTTGTATCATCATAATTCAACCATCCTCCGTCACATAATCCAGCTTTTGAAAAACATTACAAGAGTAGGTCCGTTTTAATTGTATATTAAACTTGTTTAATTAATAATTTAATAATAACTAATGATTTTAATTAAATAAAGGTATCAATTAGAAGAAAAATCTAAAATAAGTCTTATCAAATATAATTACTTTTTATTTGTATTATTATTTTTGCTTAACAAATTAATAATAACTAATTATTTTTTCTTAACAAATTAATAATCCAGCTTTTGAAAAATATCGTTGAAGATTCCAATACAAAATTTATTTCTTTATGAGTTTATGAATCTTTTTTATCCACGATTTATTTTTAATCATATTTTAGGGAAAAAGTTACAAAGTAATAATTTAAAAGTATTCCGCTAAATTAAAAAAACCTCCATGAAATTATATAAAACTCATATGAATAAATTTTTTTTAAAAAAAAAAGATTTTCAACTTTCAAAAGCTTTACATTCAATATATTTTATATTGTATGGAAATCAATATGCAGTTTGAAACGATGTTGTTATGTATCTTTTTATTAAAATTGTAATGAAAGAAGGAATAATGACTATATAATATAAGTGATTGGGGCAAAATAAAAGGAAAGAACTGAACAAAATATTTTTATAACATGTAATTAAGAACAAATTCCTCTATAAATCAAACAAACACTTGAGCCAAGAAATAGATTATTCCGACTTCTAAATCAGAACAAATCCCTATAATAAAAACTCTCTCGAACCAAGATTTGAAGAGTTCAAAAGATTTAAGTATATAAGAACATATATTGAAAATCAAATCAGCTTAATAAAACCATGAATATATAAGATATTATATGCTAAGGATTAGAGCTTGAATTTGAATATTTGTATCTAAAAAACAACAACTATTTCTTCTAATTTTATGATATCTTTAATATTTTGTTTATTTCTTATCTATTTTATCAAAAAAAAAAAATTGACTACACTTTTCAATAATATTATCAATACTAATTTGAATTTATATTTGCTTTCAACAATCATCATTAATGTAAATTGTTATTGTCAAGACCTCAATTCATATCTTATATATAGTCATGTCAATAATTTATTTAGGTGTATACATATATATTATAAATCATGGTTAGTGAATAAGTTCTATTAGATTGTTAAATAGCTATATACATAAACCCTAAAACATTCAAAATAGTGTAAAATATATAGGTGAAAATCAAGAAAATTCGGTGGTTAGACAAATTTGTTTTGATTATTATCCTATTATAAACATAAACAATTAATCATTTAAAATCTGTTATAGTATTTTTGCATGTAAATCACAACGAGACTATATATCTAATGGTTCTATAATTTACGATTCTACGTAGCAATCTAAGATATGAATATATCTACATACTCTTACTCATGTATTCATTTATTAATTGATTTTTTCCCATAATATAATATCTATATTCTATATATATACTAAAGGAGAACCCTAAAACTTGAGTGTCATCACCACATTTATTTTTCTTATGTGTCATTACAATATTTATATAGAGGAGATTTTTACCTCGCATTTAAAAAAAACACCACAAACATTACAAAATCAAGTGTATTTTTTTCAAAGTTAATTAAAAAAATTATCGAATAAGCTAAGAAATTAGTTACAAACAAGAAACATTTCACTTTGATTAAAACTATTATGTAGTATCATATAGATTTTTATATAAAATTAGTTTTTTGTAAAATTTATCATAGAAACATTTCAATTTTTTGCTCAGATAACATAATATGAATTCTATTTAACATTCAACTTTGGTTTGGAGAACTATAGTGGTTCAATACTGGTTTTGATTGTTATTATTTTTCCTATAGTATGGTGTTTTTTTATGAGCATTGATGTATAAAAATTAATCATCTATAAGTACCACTATATTTGACTCTATAAATTCTAATTCCATATGACTAAACAAATTAATATATCGCCACCATTAATTCCTCTTATTTGTGGGAGTATTGCAAAGTTCTTAATTTGACAAGAAACATGCAGATTCAACAAGGTACATCTGATTATGATATCCAAGAAGCAAATGAATTTTCTGAATAGGTATTAAGCATCAGAGATGGTATTGTAGGTGATGACAATGATGGAGAAGCACAAATACAAATTCCTGATAAGCTATTGGTGAAGGATTATGACTTAGATCCGCATTCATCAATTATTAAGTCTGTTTATCCCTCTCTTGTCTCCGAAATACTTTGAAGAACGAGCAATTATTGCACCAACACATGAAGAAGTAGATAGAGTTAATGACTATATATTGTCTTTGTTACCTGGTGATGAGAAAATCTATCTCAGTGCGGATAACATTTGCAAGGCAGGTTTTATTATAGACAACGATGCAAGTGTTTACACGTCTAACTACTTGAACAATATTAGATGTTTTGATGTCCCAAATCATGTACTTAAACTTAAGGTTGGGGTCCCTATTATGCTGATTCAAAATATTGATCAGTCTTCATATTTATGCAATGGGACAAGATTAATAACCATGCAGCTCGACAGTCATGTAAAACAAGAAAGAATATTTCAGACAACAATATTGGACATACAATTTTGATTCATCACATGCTCATGTCACAATCAGGCACTTCATACCCGTTCAAGTTTCAATAAAGACAATTTCTCTTGAGTGTCTGTTTTGCTATGACGATAAACAAGAGCTAGGGCCAATCTTTGTAAATGTCGGTTTGTATCTTTCACGCCATGTTTTCGCTCATGGTCAGTTTTATGTTGCATCATCAAAAGTTACTAGCAAGAAAAATTTAGAGATTTTGATATGCGACAAAAGACAAAAAAATCTAATACTACAACCAATGTAGTATACAAGGAAGTCTTTCATAATTTGTAGCAATTTTGAACATCTTATGAGATTTTATGTTTAGGGTTTCATTTTCATATGTTAGATGAAAATTTTGATTATGCTTTATCGTTTTAGTAGTATTCATGATAGGGATGTGTCTATCCCCATTTCAAAATTAATTAGCCAATTTTTACTATTAATAAAGTTATGGAGAGTTCCGTCTTTCTTTCGATAATATTTTGTCAATCTCTTTAATATTTTATATTCAATTAGTCCTTTTTTAATTAGCATTCATCCACTTCTATAACAATCACTACCTACATATTTCTATATCAATTAAATATATAATTTTGATATACTATTTTTTAATTGTAAGGAAAAATAAACAAATCCCGTGCAAGGCACGGGTACTACCCTAGTGTCTTCTATATATATGCAAATGAAATTATACATTATTTAGCAAATATTATGAGGGACCATGCATCCGTAGGAACACGTTTACATTAGGAGATAAGAAAATTTATATAGAAAATGTACCATTTATTTGTTAGTGAGGCGACTTTATATATGTAAAATTTATGATATGATAAAAGAAAAGTAGATAATAAGTTTTAGAATCCATTGATAAGAAGCATTAACAAGATCAACGAGCAAGCACTTCCTTAGTACCATCGATTGCTTAAGAAAATGCTTGTACTAAAAAAACGTGAAAGCCACATTGATAATCATGACAATAGATCCATTGATAATGTTCAAATGTAGCATGTACTGTTCCTGGATGAACATTGTGAGCCTCTCTCGAACTTGCGACATTGGCTCTTTTAATTTCTTACTCAACATGTGAAGCTCTTTATATTTGAAGCCCATCAACCTCTTGGCAGCAGATGGCTTTGAATGATCTTTAATACCATCTAAGATCCTTTGTCTTAACACCATATGTGTGTTCTTGTGGGGAAATCATAAGCATTTATGATGTAACATCAATTTTTGTTCTTTGTGCTCAAAAGTTGCTTGTTCTTTAGTAGTATGACTTTCAATTGCTCTTGTAATGTTTTGGCATGCAAATTAAGCCTTTCCTGCCTCGTGACACCGGCTCCCTTTGTTTATGACTCGTTATGTGAAGAAGTTTGTATATAAAGCTCCTTAAACTTCTTGTAATCAAATATCGAAGATTGTAGATCTTGCTCTCGCTCTAGATCTTACATCGTCTTTGATCTTTCAACTTCAATGTTTAGATTCTAAGTGCTTAAAATCTTCTTGTTCCTGAATAATATGACTTTTAAATACTTTTGCAATGTATTGATATGCAAAATGAGGTTGTCCTTACTTTGTAACAACAACTCTTTTTGTTTCTAACTCAAAATGTGAGACACTTTGTATATGAAGCTCCTTAAATTTCTTGGCATCAGATACCAAAGACTATACATCTTTTTTTGGCTCTTCAATCTTCTCTAAACTCTCGAGTTCAATGTTGAGATTGTCTCAACATGTGAACCACTTTGTATATAAAGCTCATCAAAATTTGCATCATTAGTTATTGAAAATTATGCATCTTGTTGTAGCTCTAGCTTTTCCATCTTCTTCACTGTTGAGGTTTTATTTTTGATACATTAAGAATTAGACTGGAAACCACAAAGAGTCGTTTCTCAGTCTATAGCATCCTTTCGGATGAGAACTAAAAGTTCTACATTTGCTCTAATATCTTCCAAAGAAACCTGATGTCCCATCTTAGCAATGAAGTCGGCCACAATGTTAGTCTCTCGGAAAACATGACGAATCTGTACTGAAGAAAACAGTTGTAAAACACAAAGGATATCAGAAATAAGAATTTCAATATCCCATGGACAGTGCCAGATTTTATTAAGGACGTTAACAATGGTGAGGTTATCGCATTCGACTTGGATATTTTTGATACCTAATTCATACGCTTTAACCAACGCCTTTCGCACTGCAATCGTTTCCGTTTTTAGTGGGTTTGATGTTCTAATTTTTCCGCCACTCAAGAAAATTGATTCACCTTCACTGTTGAGATTATGAAATACTTCTATGTGCTTGAAAGCTCCTTTTGCTTGGTTAATACGACTTTAATCCTCTTCTAAAGTTTGATATGCAAATTGAGCCTCTCATCACCTCTTGAAATTGACTCTCTTTGGCTACGACTCAACATATGAGATTCTTAAATGCTTCCTTTGCGCATGAAAGTTTCTTGTGGTTGGATATTACGTGTTCCAGTTTCATTTCATTGTTTGATATGAAAATTACGTCAACTCTCTTTGTTCATGACTTAACATGCTTAGTACTTTGTATATGAAGATCCTTAAACTTCTCAGCATCAGAGATTAAAGAGTGTAATTTCGAAATTATCGGCCCCGTGTTTCACACATGGAAAATGTTGTTTGAAAGTTATAGTACTTTTGTAGTTCAAATGCTAAATGTAGTGACAATACGCTGAGTACAACGAAGACATGTACTTATTTTTTCGTGCACAAGTTCAATTAGGGATTACAAAACACCATACTTGTTCAACATCTTGAATAGTAGATAACAAGTATTTACTAGAAGCTAGTACATCTCTGTTTGTCATGAAATTCCCAACCAGACAAATTAATCTCTTGTAATAACTCAAATAATGAAATTTCTTTGCGTCGTGACCCACAGGACAAAGAACTCTCGGAGGAACAACGATGCTCTAAGTACGACTACTTATACAATTTGTTCACACATTCAACAAATATTTTAAGTGGGAAGAGGATGGGTCTACTTGTAACCCGTATATGCTGTAAGATTGACATGCATACACCCATAGTTTAAATAAAACATTATTGCTACTTGGATACCCTAAGTGTTGAGATCCACCAATGCTTTAATATATTGTCATTATGATACACATAAAAATGTCTCAACATTATAATTTAGAAATTTGTATTTGTACATTCTCATATATTTTTTTAAAAAGGAGAGCCTTAATATATCTGTCACCAAATAGATCAAAGAGTTTTTTGGGAATCTCATTGATGCGATGTAGACTTTTTGTTAAAATAACAAATGTTTGAGGTCTCAAATGCAAATGTAGGTGGGCATAAATGAAGGGCCTTACAATCAGTGTCGTCAAATAGATCAAGGTGTTGTGTGGAAATTTTGTTGTATTTTATATGGCGTCCTCTAATGGCTTGACCTTAATCCTGGATGACTCTAAGATGATTTCAGCGTCGAAAAGTGAAAGTCACAATATCACAGAGAGAGATATAAATGTGCAATTTTGTACTTGATTACTCTGTAATTGATGATTTGCTTCACCCACAAGCCAAAGTTTTCCAAAGAACGTTCAAATATTATATGTGTTGCTCCTGGATAAACCTTTTGAGCTGATTCCTTATATGCTTAACATTTATTCCTATTAACAGTAAGCAAACCATGAAACTACGGTGGACCTCTAATATGTGTAAGGAGCCATATCAAATAGTACTTTTCTCCTTTTATAGGATTTGCATATGTTAGTCTCCCAATTGATTATCGTAATTTTCTTTTAGTCCATTTCTTGTTATCTTATCCTACGCATATAATGAATATAGGTGTTTTCTCTGATGGTGGAATGTCTTATTAGCTATCAAACATCCCATCAACATAGATGTACTCATGTCTTCATCGTGCACAATGTAGAGATGTCGGAGAGGCTCGCGGTGTATAAAGGTGTAGAACGTTGGTTGCACGTTATTCTAAACAGTTGTTCATTTTTTACATCAGATATCTTTTCTCATCTTGTGACATCAACTCCCTTTGTTTCTGACTCAACATATGTAGCACTTTGTATATGATACTCCTCGAACTTCTTGGCATCAAATGTTGAGGACAATAGTTCTTGCTTCCTCTCTAGCTCGTTCATTTGCTTTGAGCACTCAAGTTCATTGTCGAGATTTCACTACTCAACTTGAATATTAGATTCAAGAATATAAGGTTTCTTATCTCGCAAATTTAAACCCGAAAATTAAAATGACTTGTAATAGACTTCTAAATTGGTGTGCTGAATTAATTTATGTTTTGTGCATTTTTTTAGGTAAAAGGTATTCGGGTTAGACATATAAAAGTGAATAACTTAAAAGTTGCAATAACAATTGAAAATTATTTGAATATTTAGCACACAATTTAGAATGCATGTGGAATTTTTCGATTCATTGCGTTAACTGAAACATATAATTAAGGTAGAGTTGTAGTCATCATATTAGACTTCATAGCACTCCAAGCGCCTTTATCAATCAATTGTTCTTTGCCACTTTTGTAACGCCCCAAAATAACCCTAATGGGGAGTCACAGCGTCAGGAATTTCCTGCAAAAATTTCCTCAGGCAGTTTAAGAAAAGAGACTCGACCTATGATAATTCAAAACCTGAACAAGGGTGGGTCCAAATCTTAAAACCTATTCAAAAGATGATTTCCATAAAACTCGATATGTTCTTGGATCGGCGTACACAAACGCAACCACGATAGATAACCCCATCCTAATACGCATCAAGTCATACAAGAAGACAAGTTATAAGGTTTTGATCATAAACAGGTATAGTTCCATTACAATAGGTTCTAAAGCAGATAGATAACCCCATCCTAATACGCATCAAGTCGCATGACCTCCTCCACGCTCCCGCTGCGCTACATGTGACCTTGGCCATGCATAACACAACCAGTTCCCCACCGAAATGGGGTTAGTCTTCAACCAGACTAGCAAGTTATATGAGCAATAAACGTGTGATAGTAAAAGTTAAGTAATCACAGACTAGCAGACCTACAACCATGCAGACCAAAAATCGTTCATACATGCAGACTTGATTATATCTGAACCTAACATCTCAAGAATGCATCATTTCATCTAATTGCAAGTGTACAAGAGAAATTATAGATTACAATATCCTAGCATGTTGTCATCTCTAGAGAATACCCAAATTGACCTAGTCTATTATGAATGCATTTATTCACATGATTCCAAGTATACAAAAAGGTTACAGATAGTCAGATTGTAGCATGAATGTATTAACAAACTGGATCACAACGCTTGTGATTTACCAGCAATAAATACACATAGATATATCATACTCATATCTCAATCCATCCTTTCTTATGAATACTACAATCAACTCTCAATCATTTCACAAATTTACAAGCAACATATAAACAAATATCCTGAATGAGCAGATGCCAAATTTACATCACAACCTAATGTTATAAAGAACTTTACATGCATACGCAGACGTTGACAGAATTACAAGTAATCATGTTATATTCATATCAATGCAATCAATATCCAGTATCAACCAAAATAACCAACTAGTTGCAGGTAACCCATAACTGCAAGAATGCAGTATCAATTTTCCAATAGAATAACAACTCAGATGTAAATATCACATCATAGTGATTCCAATAGGTATCCAGCTAAACCATAGATTGATATTGGATATCATGTATCAGATCACAGATTCCAATAAGCATCCACAGAACCGCAGATTTCCAAAATTAAAATCCATCATTCAAAACCTATACCCGGGTATACTTTTCTTTTAAGGAAAACTCAATGTAAAATAAACATTTACGAAAACGTTCGAAAATCATTTACGAAAACATTCGAAAACATGCCCAAGCCTGTCTTGGACACGAAGGTACCATCTAACCCACACGGTGGGTACGCCCTTTACCCGCGGGTCGGCAACGACATCGTTAGCTAGGCGATCCGGCCTTCCCAACACAGGTAAAGCACCTCCCATGACCTACTCAACTCGGACACCGATAAGAGTATCACGGGATGAATCCAGTTAAAACCATTTCAATATCAAGCGGGGCTCGAAACAATCCTTACCCGCAAAGGTTATAAAAATCATAAACGTTTCATCACATTGATCAACCACAATGATCCACAACAATCCACCATACAACTTGCACACGCATTATCGACATCAATACAAGACCAATCACGATGATTCATACCAATTCCACATTACCACATTAATTCATAACCAAGCATGTTCACAACATGTATTCATTAACGAAATAACCACCAACACATATAGATATATCAAGGCACACTTAATATGAAATTCTTATCTAACATACAAACTCATATACCAACACAACGTTCATATAAGTATATATCATGTTTCAAGCTAAACTGGCTTAGCTCAATGTGTTCAAGCAATAAACATCCTGTATCCATATATAGTGAGTACCCGACGTCATTCATCATCAACTAATTAAGATCTTATAATGGTAAGACATCTCTTAATGCAAGTGTTTATATGTCCATGATCAAGGAATAATTATAACAACAACAATAACCACAACAACAACCACAGCAACAACCACAACAACAACAACAACAATAATAACAACAACAACACAACCCCGACAAGGCATAACACATCAATTCGATATAATTGATCTCTTATGCAGAATTAACGATTTGATGCTATGCATAGTCTGTTATTCTAAACTTTAAACTACGACACGCAAACGCTCATAAATAACTTGCCTCAAATGACGTTCAACGCAATCTATCCGTTTATTGTAATCCGAGGTCCGCTAAACGTCGCAGCGACTTCCTGAATCTACATTACAACACAGATTTTGGCATAACTTTTGATATACATATCCAAATCAAGATCTGTAAAGTTCCTCATACTCGTAAGATAATTCCTCACCTTATGAACCCAGCCACACATTTTCGGTAATTACAGAATGTGCCCAGAATTTTCCAGAAATGCACAGAAATGCCCAAATTTCAAGCTTTCACTTCCAACCTTCCAATCCAATCCACCTAAGCCTATCCCAACATCAATTAACCTCTAATTATTCACCATTTGCATCCTAATTACCTCTTTTGCACAAGGAAAGCCAAATCATGGAATTAGGTTTAATAACTTTAAGAAGGATTACCTTACAATTATTGTGATCAAGGAGTGATGCAAAGGCTTGAAGAAGGTGCTTTGGAGCTATTATGATGAGGCTACACCATGGCCAGCTGGACAACCTCAATATATGTCCATGGCAGCCAGTCCTGCCAATCCCGGTCCTGACATTTTAGAGGTCCCTGGGCGAAAAGAAATTAAGGGACCTAACTTTTAATAACTCAACACATATACTACATAAAATCTCATATAAGTAATTTTAAAACAATGTATAGTTACATATTACACCAAAAAATGTCGAATAATATACGACAAGAGCAAAAATAGAGTTGTAACAACGAATCCTCACAAGGGAATGGCCAACCCTAAGGCTACGTTCTGCATTGTGGAACTTAAGCACCAATTCAAATAATCCTCACAAGTTGCACTACAAAAAATATGCAATTCCAATACTGAGGTAAGGCTCAAGCATCAAAAGTTCATAAACACAAATGCAAATGAAATTTCCAATTCTATTACTAAGGTCGAAAGAAATCTATTATATATATGTACACTAAACTAGAACATAACTTAGTCACATTGTACCCTATAATTAAGCCATCTCATCAACCACCACATGCCAGTCTCTTTTTTTCACTTTATTTTAATATATTTAATTATAAATAAAATATTTCTATCCTAAACCTATTAATAATTTCTTGATAATTTAATCCTAAATCTACCATTAATATATTTCTAATTTAATTAGGAATCAATCACAAAGATGCCATTATGGAAATATATATGATTTAGCATATTTCTTTACATACTTATATTATAATACTTTCCTTTTTCAATTTGCTTAAACATTCTAGACATTTATTAATTAATTAAAAAATAATAGTTGGAATATTTGAATGTTAATAATATATACATTATTTTCATATATTCAAATATTTATAAAAGTGAAAACAAGACACACACACATCGATTTTTTAAACAAAAATATTGTAGTTGATACATACAAAATAGTTTAATCTGAAATGTTTTGTTTTTTCTATTAATATTAACCATAAAAATTTTAAATTAAGAAAAGAGTGTCTTATTGAATCATTATACAATATTTATGGTTCACCTAACTAACAAAACTATATAAATTGTTATCAATTATAGTAATTAGATGTAATTTTCATCATTGTTAAACTATAGAGTTTCATAAAAATATTTTTCTAAATATTATATTTATACATATTATCAATAATAAAATATATATTGAATTAAAAATCTTTACATAGACTCGTACAAGATACGGGTATTAAACTAGTTAGTAAGAAATTTACATACCTCTTCCAAAATAACTTTGATTTGCCACCACAAAGGTCCATTTTTTAATATTTCTTATGACCTAATAATGAGATTAGGAGATAAATGAAAATGATGAAATTAAGGATAAACTTAGGGATTGAAAGAAAGAAGAGTGTGAATGGAAAACTGTGAATAGACTAATTTTTTTTCAATGAAAATGTTGACCTACATGAAAATTTGGAACAATGGAGACATGCATGGACAAGCACCCCCCATGCTCTCCTTTCGCTCTCCATACACCCCATTTTCCCTTCCCAGCCTTCCTTGCCCTTAACCCATTTTCGCTTTCCTTCGCCGCCTGCTGCCCAGTGCCACGGTCGTCGCCCCGCCGGCTACGGCCGTGCGATGGGTAAGCAGCGCTCCAAATCCAAACCCAAGAAACACAAGCCCACAAATTCCATCAAAATCTCCTCCCTCATTCCCCCCAAACCTTCTTCTTCCCCCCTTCCAGCCCTTGCTCTTAATCTGATGGAGACCATCAGGTTGAGTCTCTCTCTGACGACTCTTTCTTTTGTAGTAATAGTCGCTTCTTTCGATTTGCTCCTCCCCTTCCTTTAGAGCTTCCCTCTTCTCCGGCTTGTGTTGACCCTGATGCTCCGTCCCTGTACCCACCCCCTCCTCTTCTCTTCCCTCTCTTGTTCTCCCCCACATCCTCCCGATGCCCCCTAGCTCGTCGCTGGCTCCTCCTCCTTCTGCGACATCGCCTGCTGCTTTTCCCCCGCTGTGTGGAGTCTCCTCTGCTCCGAAGCCTTCTGTCGTGTCCCCTGTTAGGCAGCAGCCGGGCTCCTCATTTCGCAAACCCAACTTTTATGAGGTTGTTGCTGGGAATAGAGTTCCCACCTCTCTTACCCCTTTGCATTTTGAGGAAGGCTATGAGGACGGCATTATTGATTACTCGGAGGATGATATTGTCGACCAAGGGCAAAAATGTAATCTCTGTCTCATCGGAGCTACTATGGGTGAGAGAACTTCATTCTCAGTCATGAAGCGATTTGTTGATTCTAGATGGAACAGTTGTAGTGTCATCCCTAAAGTTATATTGAATGAAAGTGGGCTTTTTGTCTTTCGTTTCTCTGCTGAGGAGGATCTGAGCAGTGTCCTTAACAATGGTCCATGGATGTTGGGAGGCACTCGGCCTTTGATTCTTCGAAGATGGCAACGAGGTCTTACTATGGATATTACTTGTCTCAATTCTGCCCCGGTATAGGTCACCTTACCTAGCTTAGGCCTTGAATTTTGGAGTGAAACCTTCTTCCGTCAAATAGGGTTAGCAATTGGGCGGCCTATCTATATTGACAAAGTCACTGCTTCAGAGGAACGCCTCTCCTTTGCTCGTATTTTAGTGGAAATTTCTGCCCGGAATCAGCTTCGGCGTGAGGTGACCTTGAGGGTTAGAGATGGGTCCTTGGTTAAACAGCGTATTAACTATGAGTGGATTCCCTAGCATTGCCTAGATTGCCAAACTTTCGGTCACTCTCTGAAAAATTGCCCATTTGCTCCGACCGCTCCGACTGGTGCCACTGCCTCTCTGGCGTCGCTGAATGTTGACAACGCTACATGCCTGGGATGTGACGGCGTTGTTGCTAATAGTGCTAGCCCTAAAGTTGCCCCTCCTCCTGGGCCGATTGATGATATTGGGCCTGATCCTTCTGTTGCTGCTCCGTTGGGTCGGGCCTATCTCTCTCATCCCCCGTCAGGGGAACATTCAGTGGATCATGTTGAGTTGCCTTCCCCCGCTTTACTGCCTACCCCTCCTTCTAGGGTCTTGTCTAATTTGGAGCAAAACGTTGGGCTCGCCTCTTGGCCCAAACCCAAACCTCCTCTGATTCCTTACTCCTTTCGGCCACATCCTAAATGGCTCCCCTCTCACCGCCATAATGCTAAGCTCAATGCTAGGCTCCTTCGCCGCCATCATTACCCTCCGAGGCACCCTGGCATCTATCGTGCTCATTCGATAGGCCAATCTAAACCTCAATCTACTCCTCATCTTCTTCCTAATCCCACTCCATAAAAAGCTTTCTCTTCCCATCATCCTCACTCTACTTTACCCACCATTGATTCTTATCCTTATGCTTCCCTTGCTAGCTCTCCTGTGGACACTGCTCTGCCCCCTCAAGACAGCTCAAGGAGTTCTGTCTTATCCACCCCAGAGTTTCTTTATGGATAGTATCCGGTTTGGATGCTGGAATGTCTGAGGCCTCAACCGAACCTCGAAGCAGCTTGAATTCAGTAACTTTGTGCGTGTTAATAAGCTCAGCTTTTTTGGTGTTCTTGAAACACGAGTTCGGCTGAATAAGGAGGGTCGCATAGGCAAGAGCCTTCTCCATGGCTGGAAGTTTGTCAATAATGGATCCGTCTCTCCTAATGGTAGAATTTGGGTTCTCTGGGACCCCTCGATTATTTCTATTGATGTTGAGTATATCTCCCCGTAGAGTATTCATTGTCGTATCTCCCGCCCCTACTCCGCTGATTTCTTCCATGCCACCTTTGTCTATGCTTATAATGACTGGAATAGTCGTAGCTCCCTCTGGAATGATGTCTGTAATCTGGGCACGCACTTGACATCCCCCTGGGTTGTTTTAGGAGACTTCAATATTGTTCTTAGCTCTCAGGAAAAGCTCATTGAAGGTCATTCAAATGCAGGTAATGTCTCTGATGAGCTCCGTAACTGCCTGGATACTGCTGGATTATTTGATATGAGATTTAGTGGCAATCTCTTCACTTGGAATAACAACCATTCTGGTGGTGGGCGAATCTGGTGCAAGCTGGATAGGGTTCTCATCAACACCGCTTGGTTATCCATGTATAGTCGATCCTATGCTCACTTTGACAATCATTTTCTCTCCGATCACTCGCTTGCTCTCATCTGTCTGGGGACTGCTGCTCACTCCCCTCGGCCCACTTTTAGATTCCTTAACTCTTGGGCTGCTCATTCTTCTTTTTTGCACACTGTCGCTGAGGTGTGGAATTCGTCTATCCCTGGCTACACTATGTTTCAGATTGTAACTAAGTTGAAAATGTTCAAATCCCGTTTGCGAAGATTTGGGTCTGCTAAGCTGGAAACTTTGCATACTAATGTCAAAAATCGGCGAGCTGAGCTTGTCTCCCTTCAGAATGCTTCGTATACCCGGCCCTTCGACTCCAATCTGCAGGCTCAGGAGTCTCTTTGTAGGATGGGCCTTTATGCTGACTTGGATTTGCTCTCCTCTGTCTCTCGCCAGCTTGCCAAAGTTAAGTGGCTTAAATACGGCGACCATAGTTCTACCTATTTCTACTATCAGATCAACTGCAGGCGTAGCAGAAATTTTGTTGGGCTGGTTGTCCAAGATGATGGTTCTCAGCTCTCTGAGCAGTCCGATATTGCCATGCATTTCTCATCCTTTTATGAGACTCTCCTCGGACACTCATCCCCTCCTTCCTCTTTTCAGCCTGAGCATCTTGGTCGAGGACCTTTTCTTGATAGCAGCCAGCGTGCTTCACTGATCTATCCCATTTCTGATGCAGAGATTTGTCGTGCTTTCTTTCGTATGGGCAATAACAAGTCCCCAGGGCTCGATGGCTATAACCCTTTTTTCTTCAAAAAAGCCTGGAATATTATTGGGCCTGATATTATCAAAGTTATGAAAGAGTTCTTCAGCTCTGGAAGATTACTTGGTGAGCTTAATCACACTGTTATAGCCTTGATTCCAAAGTGCAGCAATCCGACGAATGCAAAGGATTTTCGTCCTATCTCTTGTTGTAACAGCATCTACAGGGGCAGTGCCAAAATTCTTAGCAATAGGTTGAAAGTTGTCCTTCCTTCTATCATTGATGATCACCAAGCTGCTTTTGTTCCCGGCCGTTCTTTGCACCATAATATTCTTATCTGCAGTGATCTTTTGAAACACTACTCCTGGAAGAATATTTCTAGCCGTTGTGCTATTAAAGTTGACTTCCACAAGGCTTTCGACACGCTCGACTGGTCCTTCATCCTCAATTTCCTTATTCAACTTGGGTTCCCTTCTCAGTTTGTTGAGTGGATTGCTAGTTGTATCACCACTACCTCCTTCTCTATTAGTGTCAATGGCAGCCTGACTGGTTTCTTTAAGGGACAAAGGGGGTTGAGGCAGGGAGACCCTTTGTCTCCTTATCTCTTCACTATTGCTATGGAGTTCTTCTCCCGTATGCTGCTCACTCTGCCCTCGGTTCCCTCATTCAAGTATCATCCCAGGTGTGACTCTCTCAAACTCTCTCATCTTTCCTTTGCAGATGATCTGCTTCTCTTTTGTAAAGGCGATTTGAATTCTGTTGCTGCTATTAAATCTCTCCTTGATGAGTTTGGGAATCTTTCGGGGCTCAGATTCAATGCGGTCAAAACTAAAATTTATTTTGGAGGAAATCATGAAAGATGGAAAGACTCCATTCTTCAATGCTGTCAGTTTACTGAAGGCGTCTTACCTATGCTGTATTTGGGAGTTCATGTGGGCTCCCGCAAGCCTAAGATCAATGACTTCACCCCCGTGATTGAGAAGATGACCTCCAAAGTCCGCTCTTGGACTGCCAAGAAGCTCTCCTACGCTGGTCGTGTCGAGCTTATTCGTGCAGTGCTCTATGGTATTCAAAACTTCTGGTGCAGACTCTTGTTTTTTCCTTCTCGTATCCTTAAGAAAGTGCAAGCTATCTTGCGCTCCTTTCTCTGGTCTGGGGAACTGGATTCTGCACGCAGCCTCATCGCTTGGAAATCTTTATGTCGTCCTAAATGCGAGGGTGGACTTGATTTCAAGGAACTTCTGTCTTGGAATAGGGCCTCCATGGCGAAGCCTTTTTTTGAGATTGCTTCTACTTCCATTAGTAACATTTGGACTGTCTGGGCTGAGCACCAATTCCTTTCGCATCGCTCTATTTGGGACTCTCAAGCTTCCTTACTTGACAGCTGGATTTGGAAGAAGATTCTCAAGGTCAGGGACCAGCTCCTTTTGAATTCTGAGCCACATGAGCTTATGTTGTAGCTCACTAACCCAACTGGCCAATTCAGTAGCACTAATGCTTATAACATCATGCGTATTGTTGGCTCTACCATGGTTATTAAAATCTAGATCCGGATCTTAAAATCCTAAGATTTTACGATCCAAGGTAGGGTGTCTGATCCGGATCTATTACTAAAATCTATTCATGTCAAAATCTAACTCTGGATCTTACAAGATCTCAAAGATCAATAGAATCTTACGATTCTAAGATCCGAGTAAAATCCTAACGTTGAACTTATACGAGCTACTAACACCCCGTTTGAGAGCCCAAGTTGTCCAAATTTCTACCTCTCTCATACTCACTCTTTCCATATATACGTCTCTCCCATGTAGTCACGTTCGAAATCCCAAAATTTCACTCATGCGTGATAAAAAACCAAAGCAACCCTAATAATGATTGTTCAAAATCTTCATGTCTCATTACGCATGTCTTAAATCCAATTAGTTTTGACAATGTAGTGTATATGACTTGAGTTTCGGTGAGTCAATGGTCCATTGTATCAATGTTCTAAATTTTTATATTGAATTTTTTTAATATTTATTTGTATTTTTGTTAAATGATGTTCATATTTTATTATTAAATTAATTTTTATTTGTTTACAAAATCTTACGACTTTACGATCCGATTTTACGATTCGATCCAGAGGGTCCCTTGTGATCTGATCCTAAAATCTCGATTTTAATAACCTTGGGCTCTACCTTTCCTTGGGGGGAGATTATTTGGGGTGGCCTGCACATTCCCAAGTGCTCCTTCATCTCATGGCTTGCTCTTCATGGAAGACTCCCTATCAAGGACCGTGTTGGTAGATGGGTGGATATTGTTGATGACTCTTGTGTGCTTTGTGCGGCGGATGTTGAGTCCAACGCCCATCTTTGGACTAGCTGTGCTTTTGTCAAAGACACCCTCAAGCAGATTCTTGACTGGGTCTCACTGCTCGCCTTTCCCTGCTCTGCCGAGGACTGCCTCTCTCTTTTGCCTGACTTGCAGCAAACCAAAGTCCAACTTTTGACTCGTGGTATGGCCATTACTTGCTTCATTTATAACATCTGGCAAACTCGTAATCAAGTGATCTTTCAAGACCTCAATCCATCTAGAGATGACTGTGCTCACCAGATTATTCAGCTAGCTACCACTAAGATGTTGCTGCATAAGAAGAAGTTCGATGATGCTAACCTTGCTTGGCTGCGCACTTTGAAGATCATGTAGCTGCCTTTTGTTGTTGGCTGCTTAGCTTGCTCTTGTTGTCTTGGCGTCTTTTGATCCCTTTGGTTCCTGAAAGGTTTACTTTCAGCTTTTGATCTGATTTTGTTCTGGCCTTGTGCCGTGTACAATACTCTCTCATTCTAATATAAATTTACCCCTTTTTCAAAAAAAAAATTGGAACAATGTGCTGATTGTTATAAATGGTCTTTTCTTCAGGTTAAGGAGTTTACGCTTTTGTTCAAATAGTTGGTTGAGAAAGTTAGAAAAAAGTTGGAACTAAGATTCGAACATGGGAGTTTACGGTTGGGAGTGGTGGTGCAAACCGATGAGCTAAATTCTATTTCAGTTATTAATATATACTAGTAATAATATATACAGACATAAGGATATATTGGGCCCCTAAAATTTTTGGGCCAGCGCCCCTACTGTCCCTGCTTCTGGGCCGGGCCTGATGGTAGCCGAGAACACGGCTGGTTAGGAGAGGAAACAGAGGAGGCGAGCACGGTGGCTTCGTCGACGACGGCGGTGGCAACTCCTTGGTAAGGTGTGAAGAAGAGGAGGTGAGGATGGAGGAAAGATGGCAGCCATGAGTGAGGAGGATGAAAATGGAGGAGGAGAGGACGTGAGGTTGGAGAGGCAGCCAAGGAAAGAAATAAAAGGAAGTGAATAGGTCGGTGGAGGAGAAATTTCTAGCCTTTTCAAGATAAACATGCTTAAGGCTTCAAATAGATAAGGATTAAAAGCCTATTTTGTCTTTTTGTGGCATAAGGATTATTTTAACTATAATATATATATATATAGTATTAAAATACCCTATTAATTACTTGGAATAAATACTAGCATCGATACGGATTTCGTATCCGTAACGCTCGTCAACACTCATTCTACAATTAGTAGTAAGAAAATTTATATATTAGAATTAATAATCGAAATAGAATATTAATATACACCTTATAATGATATTTTAAAAAAAATATCTAAGTCTATTTATGTGTACTCATTTATACCCACGAAACAATCCAAACGAGTCTTATAACACCCGAGATAATCAAATACCGCTATTCCTCAAAACGGCAAACCCAGATTTCCAAGTCGTGAAATCAATTTATAATTATAATAAACATAAAATATATTGACTACACAAGAACAAAAATAAATTAAGACGACAAAATTCTAAACGATCTCAAACTCGTCTTTTAAAAAAAATCGAGTATTACAGCTTTCTCTTCTACCGCCTCACTCGCTCTCTCTCAAATCATAACTTAATAGCACAATGAACTATATTTGATAACGTAAATAAGACCATACATCCTTTGTGTGAATATTCACATTTCGATAAAAGAGGGAGATTGACATCACATATATATGCATGTTATAACTAGGCCAACTCAACCTCTAAGTCTGTCAGTCATATATATGCATGTTTTAATTAGTTCAACTGATGACTTGTTAGTCTCTAAGCTTGTCCAATAATTCAACAGTGAGTACGTGTTTCTTGGTGGTCGGTATCCTTAATTTCTTATTTTCTCTTTATTGTAGTTGAATATTCTTTTTTTTCACATTTTTCAGATTTCCTCTTTATAATACCACCGGGGATTTCGTAATAATTACCATTGTGCCACATCGTCTCCCATTTTAACTAGGAGGGTTCATTATCGGATATCTGATCTGATACGGCTTATTAGATTAGATATCTTCAAAAAAATCATGAAATCGATATCCGTATCCGACCCGAAAATCCTCGGATATCCAATCTATATAGCTCGGATCGGATTTGCATATCATGAAAATAAATGTCTTTCACATAGCTTACATTTGGATATATTTGAAACATAGAGAAAATAATTGTTTTTCATACGTACTCTTTCATGCAACGGGGCAATGTGTTCTCTTTGCATTTGGGATTTTTTACTTTTCATTTTCGAAAATTTAAAATTTTAGTATATAAATAGGTGTTTAACAAGTTTGTGCTCGTGTGAAGTAGGTTTTAGTCATAAATTAGAACTTGACATCATAGATCATTGTATGTGGAAATTAGACCAGACTTCAATAAGCTTCATTCTTCTTCTACGGAATCCCCATAGGAAAAGTAAAAGGATTTCCTTGGGGAGAAATTTTATTGCAACATATTTACTAGATTTGCTATCACACTTCGAGATGAGCCACCAATTGAATTTTATTTAACGAAATGAATTATTTCACGTAATACTTGATGGATCTGATAATTTTGTGAAAGAGCAAATACGAGTCATTAAAATTGTGGCTTAACGACCAAGGCAATTTGTTTGAGAGTAAGATAAAAACATTAGTGGTCCTTAGGCTGTTGTTGGCCCATAAAATTGAAACACCCTTTGTTGGCTGTTCATTTGGCTAAAACGTCTAAGAGCCAACTCACTCTTCCAAGTTTTGTCTGAAATGAAGGTAATGAAAGTCACTTGAAGATGCATACCATTTCTAAAATAAGAGAATAATTATGATCTACTTGTTTTGTTCCCCGTGTCCAAATTCCAATTCTAGTACACATGTCATTAATTAGCAAAACCAGCAGCAACAAATCTTAATTTTTACACAGATTTATCCAAATCCAATCTAAACGACAAGTAACAACTAATTTCAAAAATTACTAAATAGAGGAGAAACAACAAAGAGACTTACTTAAATCGTCATAACTACACAAGAGTCGACCAAGGGCCTCAGTTGCTCGAACTTAATTCCAATCCGTCTAAATCTTGCTCCAGCGGATCAATTATTCAATTCATGCACACCAAAGTAGTTTCTCCAGAAAACTTAGCAAATCCACAGCTTCAAAACACCAAATACGAGATCTGTTCTTTGCCAAACAAAAACTCACACCGATACAAAAAATCAAACGGCATCGTAGAAGGCGGAGGAGCTAGACGTCTGCCTTTTCTTTTATAGGTTATGAAGGCTACACGTTAGCAATTTGCAAAGTACTAAAGCATCAATAAATACTTGAATCCCAACTCCCTATTTTATTGTATTAAGCATTTGTCATTTTCATGTCGAGTTAAAGGCGACTTTTTATTTTATTACTCTTTCAAATCCTTTACGTGATAGTTACATTTGTGTATACATGCAAAATTTACTGAAGATATTTTTTTGACTACGATAAGCCTATAAGTACGTAATTAATTCTCCAATCCTTTAGTACCAAAATCTTCATAAGTTTACCATTCAGTCTTGCAAACACTCTTTCAAATAAATAAGTATATTGTATTGGAAGAAAATCAATAAAAGCGATATTCAATACTAACAAATCAATATAAGCACATTTTTATGACAAAAAATTAGACTAGTCTCATAATCTATCTAAATACCAGCCTAGATCATCATTACGGATGAAAACCTGAAGTTCTAGATCATTTCTAAGGCCAGACACACAATGTGAAAAGTGAAAAGCTAAGTATAGCAAGTTTATCAGCCATACGATTCACCTCACGAAAAATGTACCTCAAATGGACGTCTAGGAATGAATGTAAGTCAACAAGAATGCCAGCGGCGATCATTTCAATTTTCCAAGGCCAGATCTAATGCCTTTAACATAATTAATAAGGCACATATTATCTCCTTTAATTTCAATTTGTTTTAGTTTAAGCCTCTTGGCCTCAAGGATACCATTTCTCATGGCGATGACTTCGGGTAACTAGGATCGAGTCATTCCTTGTTTTTTTTGCTTGATAAACTGATTATTTTAGCTTTATCATTCTGATGATGAATCTTAACATGATATCACCGTTTTGGATTTTGGATTTTGGATCCATCAAAGTTGAGTTTATAAAAATTGAGTTTTGGTTTTCCCATTTGATATTTTTAGTATTTCTTGGTTGGTGGGGTTGTGTTTGATTTGTATAGTATCATCCATGTCTAATATTTTTGTTTTTTGAGTTTTTAATCAGGGTTCTGATATAGGCTATTAGGTCCTTGATCATTTCCGATGGTTCTATGTCAGATTTGGTTTATTTTGATCCAATTTCCCCACCATGTGAGTGCTAAATTAATGAATTCTGTCTTTGATAAAGTTATGTGTAGTTCATATAAGATCTGCTTTGGTTTTTTATTCATTACATTTATGTTTTTTTATTGCAATTTCCAGATGTGGGTTAATGTTTTTTAGTTGGTTAAGAGTACTGGTTCATTTTAGTAAAAAGTTGTAGAAATCTTCGTATTGGTGGTTAGATGAGTCACGTACAGCTTAAAGGTATTGGAACATGTTTTTGGTTTAGCCTAGATTTTATAGGAAGGTTGTTGTTTGCATATTTCCCATAAAAAAAATTAACTTCTCTTCAAGCCCGGCCCAAAAGCAGGGGCAGTAGGGCGCTGGCCTAGGGCCCAAAAATTTTTAAGGGCCCAATATATCCTTATGTCTGTATATATTAACAACTGAAATGGAATTTAGCTCAGCGGTTTGCACCACCACTCCCACGTTCGAATCTTAATTCTAACTTTTTTCTTTCTTTTTTCTGACTTTCCCAACCAACTATTTGAACAAAAGAGTAAACTCCTAAACTGAAGAAAGGACCATTTATAACAATCAGTTTCAAATTTTCATGTAGGCCAACATTTTCATTGAAAAAAAATTAGTCTATTCACAGTTTTCCATTCACACTCTTCTTTCTTTCAATTCTATTCAATCCCTAAGTTTATCCTTAATTTCATCATTTTCATTTATCTCCTAATCTCATTATTAGGTCATATAAAATATTCAAAAATGGACCTTTGTGGTGGCAAATCAAAGTTATTTTGAAAGAGGTATGTAAATTTCTTACTAACTAGTTTATTACCCGTATCTTGTACGAGTCTATGTAAAGATTTTTAATTCAATATATATTTTATTGTTGATAATATGTATAAATATAATATTTAGAAAAATATTTATATGAAACTCTATAGTTTAACAATGATGAAAATTATATCTAATTACTATAATTGATAACAATTTATATAGTTTTGTTAGTTAGGTGAACCATAAATATTGTATAATGATTCAATAAGACACTCTTTTCTTAATTTAAAAATTTTATGGTTAATATTAATAGAAAAAATAAAATATTTCAGATTAAACTATTTTGTATGTATCAACTGCAATATTTTTGTTTAAAAAATCGATGTGTGTGTCTTGTTTTCACTTTTATAAATATTTGAATATATGAAAATAATGTATATATTATTAACATTCAAATATTCCAACTATTATTTTTTAATTAATTAATAAATGTCTAGAATGTTTAAGCAAATTGAAAAAGGTAAGTATTATAATATAAGTATGTAAAGAAATATGCTAAATCATATATATTTCCATAATGGAATCTTTGTGATTGATTCCTAATTAAATTAGAAATATATTAATGGTAGATTTAGGATTAAATTATCAAGAAATTATTAATAGGTTTAGGATAGAAATATTTTATTTATAATTAAATATATTAAAATAAAGTGAAAAAAAGAGATTGGCATGTGGTGGTTGATGAGATGGCTTAATAGGGTACAATGTGACTAAGTTATGTTCTAGTTTAGTATACATATATATAATAGATTTCTTCCGACCTTAGTAATAGAATTGGAAATTTCATTTGCATTTGTGTTTATGAACTTTTGATGCTTGAGCCTTACCTCGTTATTGGAATTGCATATTTTTTGTAGTGCAACTTGTGAGGATTCTTTGAATTGTGCATATATGATATATATTATATGGAATTGCATATTTTCTTGAATTGCAACTTGTGAGGATTATTTGAATTGGTGCTTAAGTTTCACAATGCAGAACCTTCCCTTGTGAGGATTCGTTGTTACAAGTCTATTTTTGCTCTTATTGCATATTATTCAACATTTTTTGGTGTAATATGTAACTATACATTGTTTTAAAATTAATTATATGAGATTTTATGTAGTATATGTGTTGAGTTATTAAAAGTTAGGGCCCTTAATTTCTTTTCGCCCATGGGCCTCTAAAATGTCAAGACCGGGGCTGCTTCTGGTTATATGTCTAGTTTCTCTATCCAGGAGATATCTTCAACATTTGAATCATGGTTTTCAGTTATAAGTTGGAATGCAAATTTGGTTGAGAATCATCCATCTTTAGAAGAGCTTCAAAATAGTCTATCTAGGATGTTGTTTAATGGTATATGGATTTCGATGATATTCGTGAATAGATCATTCCAAGTATTTTTGTTAATGATAAAATTGTTTACCTTTATTAGTTGAGTAGTCAATGTGTTTGGTATTAGTGTTTCTACGTTGCTATTTAGTGTTGGGATCCATTTGTCTTTCCAAAAGTTGATGGAATTTTCATCATCTATTGAGCAGTGAAGGCCAAACTGCAAATTCTATATGAGTTTGAGTAGTTGGGACCATTGTCACGAGTTTTTTTTGTAATGGAGAATGTTAGCTCCTTTAAGATATTTTTTTTATTGATGAATCTAACTCAAAGGTTTTCAGGTTCTGCCGAAATTTTCCACAACAGTTTCATTATAAGTGCTTTGTTCATATCCTTTGTTTTATCTAATTCCTAATTCGCCGTTGTATGTTATTTTGCAAATTTATCTCACCCAAATAAGGGTTTATAAGTGTTATCTTTATTCCAAAAGAATGATCTATTAAATTTATCTAGATTATTATGCATTAATGATGGTAGCATAAAACTTTGCATGATAAAGTTAGGTTTAGCTGCTAGATATTATTTAATTAGTATGGCTCTACAAATGTTCTAAAAAACGCTAGGCGGGAGCTTGGCGGTGAGGGGGGCCTAGGCGGGGCCTAGACGGATTAGAAATGTATCAGAAAAATTAGAAGAATTGAATGCTTTGAAGCAAAAAGTGGGAAGAATTGGAAAAGTTTGAAGAAATTGAAAACAAAAAATACAAAATAGGAATAAACATAGTCCGCCTAGACCCGCCTAGGCCCCGCCTAGCCCCGCCTAAACCCGATTAGAACCCGACTTGCCCGCCTAGACCCCGCCTAGACCCCTCCTAGCCCCCCAGCCGCCTAGCCATTCCGATTTTGCCAAAATCGGGATGGTGTCGGGCCGCCTAGCCCGATTTTTAGAACACTGGGCTCTACCCTCTTTGGATAGAGAGTTGGCTTTCCATTTTTTTAGTTGGTTTATGGAAGCAAGGATTGTGTCTTTAAAGTATATTGATTGATCTTGTAGTTTATGATAGGGCATGCAAGATATTTTTCCAAAGAATTGGTACCGCTTGTATTTGTCTTTTTTGGTTATTAGGGATATTTTTTGCAATTTAGAAGTCTTCTATAATATTTTTGAACAGAAATCTTCTATAATAATTTTGATTTCGTACATGCATTCTGATTGGCTTTTGCAAAGATAAGTATATCACCCGTAAAGGCAAGGAAATGGATATTAGATCTGTTTCTTGATATTTTGAATCCTGTTTGGTTTTTTAAGAGATTACTTTCACTCCTTGGCGAAGACCCCGTTCAGGTAGAAATTGGTATGTTGCTCCATTATTGACCAGGACAGATGAGGAGACCGTTTTAATGCATTCTTTAATCCATCCAACAAATCAGTTAGAGAATCCGAAATTTTCCATGGTTGGTAGTAAAAAGTCACATTCGATTTTGTCATAAGCTTTCTCCATGTCAAGTTTTATTGCAATCCATCCTTCTTTACCCTTTTTGGCTCGAAAAGAATGGAAGATTTCACGGGCTATAAGATTGTTATCTTGAATAGTTGTATTAGTGACAAAGGCCCCTTGTAACGGTTGAATAAGCTTGTTTAAAATTGGTTTCATTATTTCTATCATTATTTTTTATATGACCATATATATTGTTGAGCATAGGCTAATTGGTTTGTAATGGTTTGTTGAATTCGGGTTATCACAATTTAAAATGAGTGTAATAAAAGTATAATTGATTTCTCTAAGAATTTTTTCCAATTGGAAGAAACTCTTAACAACCATTGACACAATAATATGCTAATATTTTTGATAGAAAGCAACAAACATGTCATCCGGGCCTAGTAATTTATTGATGTCAATATTGAATATTGCTTTTTTATTTCATCATTCGTTACAACTTTGGTTAGTTCTTTGTAGTCTTCAAGTATGACTTCGTTGTTAATGTTTCCAAGGAATTCATGCAAGTTCTGGGAATTGATAATTCCTTTTTTGAAACTTTTCTCAAAGTCCAATGCAATTTTATTATGGATATTTTTCAGTCCAATGATAAGTGCGCCTTTCTGTGTCCGAATTTTGTGAATTATTTTCCTACTTCGCTTTTCAGTTACAATTTTGTGAAAATAATTTGAGTTTGTGTCAATTGAATTTATGTGTTTTATTCTTGCCCTTTGACCCCAATACTTTTTTTGGAAGTCAATGAGTCACCATTTTTTAGATATTAGGGATGCACTAATGATTTATTTTTGAAGCAGAGATATATCTTCTTCAACTTGTTTGAGTTGTTTGAAAAGGTGTCCAAATGTTATTTTGTTCCAATTTTTAACACTCATTTTAAGTGCTTGAGTTTTTATTAGATTATACATATGAGAACCTCTAGAGTCTATTCTTCATGCATGTTTAATGATATTTTCAAAGTCCTTTCTATGCATCCACATTTTTTAGATCTAAACAGTTGTCCTTTGATTATGTTTTGGTTGTCAAGTTCAATAGAAATAGGGTAGTGATCCGATGAGGAAAACGCATGATTTCTGGTGAAAATTCCAGGGTACCATTGAATATTTTGGTTATGGAAAAGGGTTCTATCCAATTTTTTGTAAATATTGTTTATTTTTTCTGTTTTTTCTTCGAGTAAATTCCCCTTCTTGAGTAGGGATATCAAGGAGGTCGCGTTCATTTTTGAATTGGACTAGTCTTGTTAGTCTAAATGATGTGGGGTGTGCTCCACCTTCCTTTTCATATGGATGTTGTATTTCGTTAAGATCTCCAATGATTAAGCATGGAATATAAGAATGAAGGATTAAATATGTGATTATTTTCCAAAAGTCCGATTTGTCAATTTCCCTAGGTGGTGCATAAGCAAAGATGAGAATAATACAATGATTTTTGTCGAGTATTTATAATTTTATGCAGTAAATCTTTTGTCAATATGGGTTATCTCACAAACTTCGATATGTAGTTGGTAGGATTTTTACATGAGGCATAACTTCCCTTCTAGTCCATTTGTTGGTGAAAATAAAAGTTGTCAAATCCATTTTTTTCCAAACATGACACATAAGTTGGGTCTCAAGTTTTGTCTCAACTAGTGCCATTATCTGTATTTCGTTTGATTTTGCAAAAGAATTCAACATCAGTCCATAAGTTTTTATGACTGATGCCCCGACGATTCGATAGGCTAATCTTCATCAAACACTGGTGAGGGTTAGCAAGTAAAATTGGTCATGCAAAATTACCAATGGAATATAGGGTCCAAGTCCAAAGCGAGGCTTCAGTTTATATTTTTTGATCGGTTAGATCATGGTACATTTTGTTATTTATCACACGTGTTTACTGGTATTCAAATATTGGTTTGCATATGCCAATAGTTGGCTTAATCTAGTATATGACATTGGCACAATGTTTTGAGTTGATAATTTTCCTGGAATGGTTATTAGGTGGGAATGGTAAACATCTTACTACAACATAAGTAGCAACCCAAGGGCGCATGAAGCAAAATAGAGAAACTTTTAACAAATGATAATAAATTCCATCAATGATCGATTTGGCATAGAAGGTGGCCCCAAACATCAATACAATCTTAAAATGCCAATATCCATATTTAGAAAAAACGGGTGGCTTTTACTTTTGTTAACTGAACTATTGTTTTGATCTTGATGTGGCAATGGCGGCCTTAATGGACTTTTTGGGGTAGTGATGCTGGAATATATGATTTGGCATTTTCAAAGCCCTACTCCAATAACTTGGTGTGAGATGGTTGGAAGATTTTAAGTGATGAAATATGCACATCTTCAGGAAGAGTAGTACATGTTCCACTAAAAAGCAGCCAAACCAGTAGTCAAGATATTTTACCAATAACAAATGGTTATAGTATTGAGTAAGGAACTATAGTTTTATGGTATTCATATTATAATTATGCATATAAAACAACAAAAAGGAAGGGGATGTACAGTACCAATGGTCTGAGTATTAACATGTTTAGAGCAAAAAATATTCATTTAAGTACAAATTAGAGAAGTTACTAGCATAATTTGGTAAGAAATTGCCTATTGGAATCAAAGATTAATCATTGGTCTTATATGTTCTTGGGTTGATAAAAATGACAGTAGGATGCCACCAATATTGTATCATGAAAAGATACGATTTAGTATATATCACAAAAGCAATAAAGATAAAGTAAATAGGTGGGTAAACACAAACAACACATACATATTTCATTGATAACAACAAGTGATTATAGAAACATTGGATTGGGTATTCTCAAATGACTGTTTGGTAGGGGCATGCTTGATGGTGATTTGGAGCTTTGGAGGAGTGTATTTCCTTAGTGTACAAGAGTTGAAACCATGGTGGAGATCCCTACAACTTTCACAACCCTCAGGAAAATCTTTGAACCATATATTGAATTTCCATGATGTCATTATCATCAGGGATGAGAACATAGCTCACAATCTTTTTGATAAAATCAATATTTACACACATTTTAAGGAACTTATCCCACTTTCTCCTACTGGCTAAAGGATCAAGTTTGATAAGAGTTCTTATATGTTTCTCTTTCAGAATGGCTTGAATGGCCTCAAAGTTACAGAACTCAATGGGTAAGAGAGGAATAATAATCCACATATCCAATTGTGAAATAGATTCATATTGAGGGTTGAAACCATGTTTCCAAGGCTTAAGGAGAAGTAATTGGCCAAATAAGTGATAAAGACGCCCTTCCAAGATTTTTTTAAGCTTAAATAGGTTCGAGAATTGGATTTCAAACCAACCAAACTAGCAGTCATCAAACCAATCTCCCCTTTGGTGTATCTCCACTCATATTTCGGTTAGGTATAGATTTTAGAAAAGTCAATGGGGTTGCCAACGACATAACCCAATAGGGTAGATTCCTTCATTTTTTTTTGCATTTTCCCTAACTTTAGATAGCCTAGAAACAAAAATTTTAGTATCCAAGCTGAGTTTCCCTTTCACTTTAGAAATACTGGGATTAGCAGGACTTGGGTTTGTCTCCAATAGAGTTTGTGACTTAGGGTTTTCATCCATAGAGAATGAGATATTGGTGTTGGTAGTTGGATTTATGGTATTAGCACTAGATTGAGCTTGTGTAGCATAAAAGTAGATAACAGAGGAAAATAGTTGATTACCGGACTTCATGGTATACAGATAAGCCTAGATAAGAAAACAATGGTAAGCCAAGACAACAATAATCAAATGAATCACGCAAACACTTTCGAATTTTGTGATAATATAGTGATAAGTGAGTAAGATGCAAGAAAGCATAAGAACACACCAGTATATATATAGGTAGTAAAGAAATACCAATCATGCATGCTTAGAGATAAGTTTGTAAAGAGTAGTAGTGATACACCCAGGAATGTAGCAAAATGCCTTTACATGTATGGCCTCTATTCCATAATATGACACCAGCAGGATAACCCGTCGCCGTACCAGAACTGAATTCACCCCCAAGAAGTCCAAATAGGCATCTTTGGGAGGAGAAACGCCACTTCAACCTTAAAATCATAGGAAAAGTACAATCTTCTGCCACCAATCCCATCAACAAGTCATTCATAAGTAGGGGACGCCACCCATACCATATGGAATGATTCAAACTCTTATTTGAAGAGAAAAACACGTTTTGGGGCCTCTAAATTAGTCAGACTATTAGAAGGAGGAGAGAGAAGTAGAAATTTTTAGAGTTTCTTTGATTGAAGGGTCTAATCAGAAAGACGGTGAAGGATGAGATCCATGAGGCAATTGAGGCAGCGATATACAATAGGAGGCATGGGTGACCCATCTCATCGACGGAGAAACCAAAGACAAAATGAGATCATAGATGAAGTTAGGTAATTAAGGGGGGTATGAGGCGACGCCTGGTAAGGATAAGGAGAAGGGTGTAGAAATAGAATGTTCTAGTTGCGATTTCTCTTTTGCACAAATTTCTTGGTTGCTTGATCAAGATAAGCACATATGAGAAGTAGTGTCAATGAACCTTAACAATAGCATATTCTTAAACTTGAAAATAAACGCGGTTCAACAAGCTTCAAGTACAAAAATGAAAGGTTTCCCATAAAATACACGAAATAGTTTGGGAACTCTCAATTTATTATGCATGTGTACATCCTTCCTCCTCAATTTGAAAAAATTGTCACTTCTGTACATCCTTCGTACTCTCATTTTTATACGAAGCTTATCATTCTTCAAAAAATAATAATTTGAAACTAAGTTTTAAATAACTCGTATTTAGTCTCCGGGGAAAAAAGGTCCAATTTGTGATCCAACTTAATCCGGTTAATTTTAGAAGTCATTTTTTAGCCCATAAGTTGAAATAAGTAAAGTGCTAGCTAAAGTAGAACTGCGGTTCAAGGTTCTTAAAGAGTTAGATCAAGTTCACTCATCCCATGAATCGGCAAACCGGTGGTTTGAACCGGATTGAACTGTTGATTCATGCGTTTAAATTAAAAAATATCCCTCTTTAACCCTAAAATTCTTTAATACCATAAAATAAATCCCACAATTTTTAAAAACACTAAGAATAACCTATGAACCGAATCGAAACCTTGTAACACCCATGATTTGTAACCCTTTATAAGGATTTGAGTGTTATCCATGTCAACAAGAGCTCTTCCTTTTCGGGGTTCAAGTGAGGACAAAGATCTTTGAAGTTAAGCGTGCTAGGGCGGGAGTAGTACCAAGATGGGTGACCTCATAGGAAGTGTCCGGGTTGGCATAGAATGACGCTTCTAAGGCTTCGGGCCTTACAATGGTATCATAGCCAACTCTGGGTTACGAGTGGACTTGGCCTTGATGGCGGTTGCTCGACCTAGAGGGAGGTCTTTGGGCTTGATGAGGTCGTCAAGGGTTTAAGTGAGGGTGATTCTAACACCCTAGATTTGTAATCTTTTATTAGGATTAGAGTGTTACTCACGTCAACAAGAGTTTTTCATTTTCATGGTTCAAGTGATGACAAAGAATAATGAAGTTAAGCGTGTTAGGGTGAGAGTAGTACTGTAACACCCCGACTTATGTTGGTAGTGCCACACGCCACTGACCTCATACTGTAAAGTACAAAGTCACCCAAAGCTTTAATCAGAACAATTATGCTTTAATTAAACATATAAACATTAAATAATAACAAAGTAAATAGCGGAAAACTTGTATAAAGAAAACTCAATATTTTATTAAAATTCATCTCGTAAAATTGAGAAGGATAATTTACAAACGATATTGAAATTACAGCGGAAGGCTTTAAATAAATCCAAATTACATGACTAGAATATACAATTTCACCTATTACATTAATTAGAAAACTAAATCTTATATTCAAACAACCTTGAAAATTATCTAAACTTCGACTGCAAGCCTTCGTCTTCAATTGTTACTTCAAATCGTCTGAGACCAACCACTAATGTACCGTATAGGACGGATGACACCAGTCAACCATGCAAGAAATAATAATGAAAGACTACGTCGGGGTGAAAAGCAGAATGGTTTTTGTAGTCGTATATAGTCACTACCCTTGTTTCTCGAATAAAACTTGGTAAACGGTATATGACTATAGACTTCTACTGAAAAGAAAGAAAATGTATGCTTAAAGAAACGACTCCAACGAACTTGAGTCTTATGAGAATTAAACGAATTTGTTTGGGAACATTATATTTATCACACAAAGTTTTGAAAATGCCTCATTGAATAATTGGGTCATCAACCAACTTCACCGCATAATGCGAATCTAGATTGGAAAGGGCAGCAGCGGATCTTCGGGGGGGGGGGGGGTGCAGAGGGGGCGGCAGCCCCCACTTTCCCCCGACAAATCTCTTATAATATGTCGAATTTTTGGTTAAGCCCCCTTTGAATTTTCAATTTTCATTATCTGTACATAAAATGATAAGTAAATGACAAGAAAAATGCATTGGCCTAGTGGTATTTGTCTTGGAACTTGTGTGAAAAAAAGAAAAAGGTCATGGGTTCAATTCTTCAATTCCTTCCCTAACCCTTTTTTTCTACTTTTGTTAAAAAATTGAGTCTTAATTGTCTTATTAAAATCATTCTGTTTATTAAGCATGTTTATTTCTCTTTTGTTTTTTATTTTTCCTTCCATGTTTTAATTTTTTATTAACACAAAAATTGAAAATCTTACATTATTGAAATAATTTTTCAAAACGCTAAAAAATAGAGTATATATTGCATGTATTAATCAAATTTCAAAAGGTGAATCTCATACTTTTTTGTAGTTTTAAAATATTAATGTCGATTTATGAAGTGAAAAATATATGAAACTCTCTCCCCCCCCCCCCCCCCCGCTTCGACTAATTTCTAGATCTGCCACTCGGAAAGGGAACTTACTTTAGACAAGAGACCGGGCGGGTTCCATGTTGTACTTCTCGCCCGATGGTATATTAATTATGTGCAACACGACACTTATCTTATTTAATTCAAAAATGTGCAATTACGTTGAACCCTTTAATCCACACCAATCTCACAATGAGATATAGAACATGGGATGAATCCCGAATTTCGACACTAGCTAAGTACACCACCACTTATATTCGAATAAGGGTAGATCATGACCAAAAAGTATTAGGGCAATAATCCTCCTAATACCAAGTTGTAAAGAAACAGCTAAACCTCGCAAGGTAATTAGCGTTCCTACGAATACTCGTGCTAACTAAGCATATAAGTCCACACAAATTCACACCAAAGTTCATCTAACACCCTATAATAATAATAATAATAATAATAATAATACTAATACTAATAATATATAAGGACCGTTGCTAGCAAAATTGTAACACCCCCAAATTTAACCCTATTTGAAAGCGTTACTGCCGATGACCCCGGACGTAAACCCCGAAGTCACCCCAGGCTTTTCCGACGTCATAACTGACTTAAAACACAGTTACGATACTAAAATCATAACTTTTATTAAACCACATGGTCGCGGAATTACACGATTCCTAAAACGACCCAATTTCATCAGAAATACAAAATAGCACAGCGGAAATCGTTTTAAACACAAAGCGACAAGACAACTTGTCGAAAACAAAACATCGTTCATCTTCATAGTCGTTCTAGCCTTCACTGAACAGCAACATATCTGCATGTGCCGAAACGGACGGACGACACCCCCATGACGTTACAGATAAATAAAATACAAGCGTTAGTCTAATGAATAGACTAAGCAAAGGCTCATGGCATACAATTCACACAAACACATCACAAATCACATCAAAGCAGTTCCACATGATTACAGTATATCTTTTATATTAGCGTTGATTCTAGCAGAAATACAACCTAATATAATATCAGATTTCAATTATCTCAAATGAATTAAAAACCACTTGCCAACGTTCATTAATTAGGTGCGACAAGCACTTATCTGTATTAAATGACCACACACACACATATCACGTTATAAACTTTTAACTGGACCTCACAGGATCCAATTCTCTAACTATCGCATTGGGTCTTAATTGCCCTTATAAAGAATGAACCTCACAGAGTCCAAACTTTCACTATCGCATTGGGTCTTGATTGCCCTTATAAAGAATGAACCTCACAGAGTCCAAACTTTCACTATCGCATTGGGTCTTGATTGCCCTTATAAAGAATGAACCTCATAGAGTCCAAACTTTCTACTATCGCATTGGGTTTTTTAATTACCCTTAACAGTTATAAAGAAACGCCCATGGAACACACCGGATCCAGGCGCTCCTATGAATACTCGTGCTAACTAACAGTTAAACACGCAAACACATCACACAGAGAACCATCACGGCTCAACCTGAACAACTATCATCCTAGATTTAATAATCTAAGCCACACACAATAAATCATATCAAGGACCCTTACGGCCTTCACCTGCACAAATCTAGAATAGACTAGCGTCGGTTCTAGCAAAATATACAACCTAGTATAATATCAGATTTTAATTATCTCAAATTAAATAAAAACCACTTGCCTTAAATCCGACAAGCTCGAACCAAGCAGAGCAACGTCTAGTTCCTGGGTCTGAAACTGGAGCAGATCTTGGATATTAAATCCCTAAGAAATGGCCCATAACAAGACCCTAAGTTAGATTCAATACACTTATATATGAATCTAAAAGAATACAAGAAGAAATCAAAGGAAACGAGCAAAGCCCAAATCCAAACCACAAAACACACAACTCGGACACACACATACCGCGATCGCGGCAGGTCGCGGTCGGTCGCGGTTTTCGTGCTGTGACAGTGGCTAGCTCGCGAGACAACAATGGAGAATTTCTTACCCAAACCGATTTGTTTGCCTTCGATTTGTCTATGGTTAGATCTCCCAACACCACAAAGCTTCACACAACACTCAAGAGCACCTTCTCAACTCAAGAGACACTCGAAATCTCCCACACACGAAGCTCACAAGCTCGGTTTTAATGGAGAAAACAGAGGAAAACAGAGGAGGAAGAAGAAGGAAGAAGAAGAGAGCTCTTGGCTCCGGGTTTCACCTCCTTTTATAGCCCAATCCGACCACCTCCAAGGGAACAAGGGGACAAAGGCGAAGGGCCAGTTGGCTGCCCACTTGGCCTGCCCAAAAATATCCCAAAAACAGAGCTACAGTAACTGCCACGCGAGGAAGACGACCGCCTCTGCAAAATGCATTACCGCGATCGCGGCCGATCGCGGTTCATCGCGGTCAATCGCGGTTGATCGCGGTTTCTGGCCGACTTCGTTTATTCTTATCCGAACTTGGTTTGGATTAAATTTCTTAACTCCGGGTTAAATATATTCGTACTTTAACGATACATTAACCCCGAAAACACCTCAACTGTATTATATAATGCTCGGAAAATTCTACAGAGCTTAGATCCCTCTTCAGAAGGTCCGAGACTCACTGAATTAAATCCGTCTAGCAATTCGGGCATAAGAAAAATGTAAAAATAATTCAAAATATCCTTAAAAATTACGGGGTGTTACAAAAATATACAACCTAATAATAAGGTTCATTAATCACATTATTTTATCACACAAGTTCCCAAACAACAAATATAATTATTTATCCCAACTTAATTAAGACAATAGATTAATTGTGTAATACCCCTCAATTTTAGTAAGGGTATTTGGGTAAATTTCTCAACCTTAGTTTAATAATTATTTCGCTTTCAGTGGAGTTCGGATTTTCCGTAACATCCATGATATCCGAAATAATTCCTTGAGTGGTATAAAATACATTCGATGTATTTTCGGAACTTAGAATATTTGTTTGGATACAAACATATAATTTCTGGGGTTTAAAACTCATACCAAACTTCCCTGTACAACTTTGATTACCAGCCTCTGCCGCGTGTCCATGCCATCCTCAGAACTTGGGACACTTGTCGAAGTTGGGTCGGGCACGTCCTCCTCCTTGGGCTGCATATAAGAACTCGATCGGAAGGGGGGTCGAGGCACACCGAACCCAACTCTCTCCCCAGATCCCTCTCGTCCCGTCTCCTCTCGGTCTCTTTCCCGCCGGCAACCCAATCCAGAGCCACTGTTCGTGAGCTGCGTGAGCCGAGCCGCTGTGCTGCTCTGCCACTCCTACTCTCCCGGCGTCGTCTCCTTCCTTCCCGGCGAAGACGGAGTCGAGCCGCTGCCGCGCCGAGCTTCTGTACTCCGCCGTCGCTGCTCGCGTGTCGCCACCGCCAGCTGTCGTCGTTACAGGAGTTGCTGCTTCTCCTTCCCAGCGCCGCCGCGCTGCCCTCTCCGGCGTCGAGACGCCCTTCCCGGCGAAGCTCTGCGCCGAGCTGCCGTCGCTCCCTGTTGTTGAAGTCGGGGTTGCGGTGTTCGGGTTGTACGAAGGTTGAAGATGAAGAATTAGTGAGTGGGCCCCCCCTATGGCCAATTCTTATAATGGGCCGAGTAAGCCCAATTCAATTGCAGTCCAGATTTAACCTGAAATTGATCGAGCGAGCTATCTGAAGCTTAGGCCATATCCTCGGAAAGGATATCATCAGTAGTCATCTCGTCTAGATTCATCGCCGAATCTACTCCAGGAAAGTGGCGGTTCGCTCTTGCTTATCATTCCATATTTTCATTAATTATCAATTGTTTAATTGTTAATTAATTTGGGATGATTTACTGTTCTGTTGGAAATAGTTTGATAAATGATGTGAAAAGAATATGATATTATAATAGGTTGTATATCTGCTAGAACAACGCTATTATAGATATATATTTATGATATTAGCCTGGAGGGCTTTGATATGATTACTAATGTGTTGAACTGTTTAGTTAGCACGAGTATTCGTAGGAGCGATGGACTATTCGAGGTCCAGTCGTTTCTTAATAATGATAAATGGTGCAAAGGGCGATAAACCCAAAAACCATTTGGTGGGTCATGACCGATCTCTATACTCGGGTATAGAGATGGTGGCACTTAACTGATGCTACAAATCTTGGGATTCGTCCCATTCAGGAGTATGTCCCTCATGGCAAAACATATATCCTATATGTCCCTCATGATGAAACATATACTCAATATATGTCCCTTATGGAGAAACATATATTTAAAAGTCTATAACATGATGCGCGTTTTGGAATTTAAATAAGATAAGTGCCGTCGTAGCACATGATTAATATACATCAGACGAGTAGTGCAGCTAGGGAATAGTACATCTAGGAAAACTCGTCTTGACTTTGATCAGAGTACCGTTCTCTTTCCAATCTGGATTCGCGTTAAGCGGTGAGGTTGGTTGTGAACCGAAACATCAAGTCGTTTTTGAACGCTTGTATGAGATTATTTATGTTCCCCAACATTGTCATACTTCCGATAAGACTCAATTCATTGGAGTCTTCTTTTGGGTTGATTGCTGTAAGACTTGGTCTTCCAGAATCTTCTCTTGATCATTCAGTTTGTTCTATTCCAGTAGAAGTATGAAGGTTGACTATCGTCGTCGGTTATTATTCGAGGAGCGATGAGTCTAACCTAATACGACTACTCGAACCATCTGCTGTGTACCCTTGCATAGTCTTTCATTAGACTAACCAACCTAAATTGTTCTCTGCATGGTTGGTGTAACACCCCCAAAACTTAACCCTTTTGGAAATGTATTACTGCCAGTGATCCCAGTGTTCCTTACCGAGATCACCCAAGGCTTTACCACTTAAATACAATTTAAGGCATATTATGATTGCCCGTCGGTCGCCGGCGTCATTCGAGACGCGCCGTTGCGTCGTTTGCCGCGTCTTAGGGTTTGATGGGTACTCCTTGGGGTTTGCCTATTTACAGAGGAGCTTGGGCATGGGTTTTGGGTCATCTACAACCCCGAATCGCTGCCAAAATTCTCCCTCAAAGTGAGTTGGGTTTTGTCGGTTTTCTTGTGCTCGCCGGAGGTGTTGTGGTGTGTTTCCAGAGTGCCTTTGTGAAGCTTTTGGTTAGCCTTGGAGGTTAGAAGCCAAAGCAAGTCGAAGGAGGCCAAACCGCTCGTGTTTTGGGGTGAGATTTCTCTCGTTTCAGTCGGCCGTGTTCTTCACGGCGACCGCCGTGTTCTTCACGGCGACCGCCGTGATGAATACAAAGACCGCCGCCAAGAACGGCGACCGCCGCCAGTGCCCAGAACGCCTTCGTGGCTTTGGCTTGGTCGGTTGTCGTCGTGGTGTCTTTCCTTTCGTATTCTTTCGCCGTGTTTAGATTCGTACTGTTTTTGTCGGATCTAACTTAGGGTTCCTTTTATGGGTCGACTCGAAGGTTGTTGTGCTGTCGGAACTATACCGTGTCGAGCCCGGAATCCAGTGACGTCATTAGACTATTCTGCGGATTAAGGCAAGTGGCGGTTCGCTCTTGCTCATTCGTTCCATATTTACATTAATTATCAGTAGTTTATCTGAGTAATTAATTTAGAATGAATATTCTATTTGTCTGGAAACGGTTTTGTTAAACTGTTTTGAAAATCATATAATAGGTTGTATATCTGTTAGAACAACGCTATTATCTGTGATCGCCTTTCGGGCCTTTATGTGGATTTATCCAGTAACTGTTGTTGTGCTATACTGTTTAGTTAGCACTAGTGGCTAGGGACGCTATGTACCTTGAGGGGGTTTAGTTGTTTCTTTATAACTGGTACTTGGTGGTTCATCCCCAGTACTTTCTCTTTGGTCATGACCATACCCTTTCACAGGATAGGCGCACTTCGCTAGTGCCAAATCTTTCAGGGTGCATCCCTTCTATAACTCTTGTGAGGAGATCTGATATCTCTTGTGAGGAGATCCGATATCTCTTGTGTGGAGATGTAAAAGCTTATAACGTAATGCTCATTTTGGAATTAAATAAGATAAGTGCCCGAGTGCACATGATTAATATACCTTGGGCGAGTAGTGCAGCTAAGTTATAGTGCAACTAGGAAAACTCGTCTCGACTTTGATCATAGTACGTTCTCTTTCCAATCTGGATTCGCTGTGTGCGATGAGGTTGATCGTGAACCGAAGCATCTCAGTCAACTTTTAAATCATTGTGGTATGATCCTGTAATCATTCCAGGTTTGTCATATTTCATTAAAGACTCAATCTTTTGGAGTCTCGTTTCGAGTTGATTTCTGTGAAGATTCAGTCTTCCAGAATCTTCTCTTGTGCATACCTCTTGTTTATTCCAGTAGGAGTATGGTGGTTGACAAGCGTACTCGATTATCATTCGAGGGACGAGGAGTCTAACCTAATACAACTGCTTCGAACCACTCTGCTTTTTACCCTTGCTAGTCTATTCAAGTAGACTAACCCACGAACATTGTTCTCCGCATGTGGGCTGGTGTCATCCGTTCGATTCGGCACATCAGATAGAGTGAAGATTTGAGGAGACTAGATTGACTATGAAGACGACGGTTGTTTTTGGATGTTTTAATAATTGCTTTTAATCAGGTTGAGATCCTTGGGCAGGTGATCATTACGATCACAACCCTTTTTGTAAAATCTTTTATAAGTCTTCCGCTGTACTTTGTTTGAACTCTGTGTTTGGCCTATTCGGGATTGGGTTGTAATCTCGTAACTCATGTTTCATTTGATTGATGTTTTGATTTGGATACTTTGATCATTATGTATCATTGTATGCCTTAAATTGTATTTAAGTGGTAAAGCCTTGGGTGATCTCGGTAAGGAACACTGGGGTCACTGGCGGTAATACCTTTCCAAAAGGGTTAAGTTTTGGGGGTGTTACAGTTGTGGTATCAGAGCAGCGCAATTGGTATCCACTCCTTGCGGGGAGGGGATAAAGGGGAGAGGTCTCGAGTTCGAGCGCTCACAACAACCTCTTGGCTAATGGCTTCCATTTAATTTGGAGTAGCCCCCAAGGATGGGTTGGGATACATGGGTTGCGGCTCATGGAGTGTCTCATGTTGGGCTAGGCCCGTGGCTTGAGCACTCACATAAAAGTGTACTTTTTTGTAATATCCATACCACATTGGGCCGGCCCATCACAGGGCTGTAGCCCATACACCCCAACCCATCACTAGTAGCTCCAAGCCCCAAGGCCCAGCTATTTCTAGCAGGTTGTTGGGAGCGCTCGAACTCGAGACCTCTCCCCTTTATCCACTCCTTGTGGGGAGTGGATAAAGGGGAGAGGTCTCGAGTTCGAGCGCTCCCAACAACCTGCTAGAAATAGCTGGGCCTTGGGGCTTGGAGCTACTAGTGATGGGTTGGGGTGTATGGGCTGCAGCCCTGTGATGGGCCGGCCTAATGTGGTGTGGGTATTACAGTTGGCTGGTGTCATCCGTTTGATTCAGCACTTCAGATAAACATCCGAGAAATGAGGGCTAGAACGACTATAAAGGCAAACGGTGTTTTAATGGATTTACCAGGTTGCGATCCTTGGCGGGTGATCATTAAGATCAAGACCCTTGTATTTATGTTTTACAAAGACTTCCGCTGATTACTCTGTTTTGTCCTATGGGGATTGGGATGTAATCCCCAGACATATGTTTTAACCAAAGATTTTGGTGTTTAAATCATAATTGATGTTTATGATTTGTGTTTAAATGGTAAAGCCTGGGGTGGTTTCGGTGTGGAAACCGAGGTCACTGGCGGTAATACATTTCCAAATGGGTTACGATTTGGGAGTGTTACAAATTGTCAATTAAGAAAAATATGGAATAAAATAATAAGAGCGAACCACCACTTGACTTAAGTAGATTAGATGATGAATCTAGACGAGACGACTACCGTTGATATTCTTTCCGGGAGCATGACCTCTGTTCCACGATAACTCTAGCAAGGTTTCGGGTCCACACGCGATCTGACAAATAACGATACGAACCGACAAAATAATTAATATTAACTTATTTATTTTGACAAACTCAAATAATTAAATTCAATAAATATTTATGAATTTATTCAAAAAAATATTAATTAAATTTTTTGAAGGACAAATACGAGTAGAAGTGGGTCGAAATTATACCGCTTGATCGATCTCGGGTTGAATTGGACCAAAAATACAAATTGGGCTTTACCCGTATATATGTATATGTGGGTGGAGCCCACCTGCTTCTTCCTCCAAATTATAGGGTGTCGTATCAGATTTCCAGAAAACGTTTTGATCGAGCCCACTTTGAGCTGCAAGGTCGGCGGATATGAACTCGTGGAATTGCAAGCTACCTCGAGATGTGGTTGGTTGTGGAAGAGCTCGAGAAATGGAGTCGGAAAGAGCCATTTACAGAGGCTAAAAAAAACAGAACATTCGAGTTGGTTTTGGATCGATTTTTGGATGAGAATCGACCATGGACGGCGTTGTATATATAGTGGAACAATATCCCTTAATGAGAGCTTTACAATCGCGCAAAAAATTGGCTCAAATGGATCCCAAGTCGGACGAATTTGACAAAAAACACGATCGACGCGGATACGTGACCTAGCTTGCCTTCTAGGGGAAAAGTCGAGTGAATCGAGGGAAATTGATTCCCGGTTTTAGAGGGCTAATGGACGACACAACCATACCTAAAATGCCCAACACTTAATTTCAAAAACCGCGCTCAAATCGGATCGAATTTTGAATTTCTTTCCAAAATCGAATAACCGGGTTGTTCGACTTTAAACTTGGAAATTCTATCAATTGGGGGCGTTATAAATCCCGATTTTGGGGGATTATGTGTGTGATTGTCTTACCAAAAAATCCCATGGCTTAATTTAGTCAATCGGGTGGAAATTGAAGCCGAAAACCGCCATTGAAGAAGCTTCAACGGCTGCGTGTTCTTGGCTGGCTGGAGGTTGAAGAAGCAGCCCAAATTCAAATCGTGGCCCCACTTTTATGCTTAATTACACATTTTTCCCAACTTTTCAAGTTGTGGCAAAAATACCCTTAATTTAATTTTAAAAAATTACAAATATTACCCAAACTTATTTATGACTTATCTTAAGTTTATTTATACATTATAACCTAAAATTAAATTAAAGGAAAAAATTAAAGTATGCTAGTTTTAAGCTTATTTAAAGAAAAAAATTAAAGTATGACTCAAAGGATGGCATCTCGAGTAAAACTCGCTCTCTCTCTCTCTCTGAACTCGCTATCTCTCTCTGAACTTGCTTTCTCTCTCTCTCTGAATGTGCTCCCTTCCGGTCTTCGGCGTCCCTCCCGGTCGTCTCCGGCGACACCGCGTCGCCCGCAGCACCCCCCGTCTTAGGCGGATTTCGTCCCTCGCAGATCCCCCCTTCTTCGCCCCCCTAACCTTCGACCCCGCGGCTCTGCCCCCCTGCTCCGCCGGCGTCCCACTCCGCTGCCCTAGCTTTATCCCTTCCGTCCTAGCGAAAACCCCCATCCCAGAGCCCCGAACCCTCCCCCCCCCCCCCCCTCTCCCCATTCCCCTCCTAACCCTAGGTTGTAGGTCTCCTGTGGTTCCCCCATTCTCCTCGCCGAACCAGTAGTCACCCCCCCCCCTCCGGCTTCTCTCCCCTCGGCCTTCTTCCCCACCACCCCCCACTACCCCCCCCCCACTCCTAGGCGCCGAGGCCTGTCTCAGTCCAGCGACCCGCCGGCTTATCCCTCCCTCGGCGCAGCGGCGCGCTGTTGTCGGGCCCCTAGGCAGCGCCCAACCCTCCGACCCCTTCGACCCCCATTCCAACCTATACCACCTCCCCAGTGTACCCCCACCCCGACCCCCATACCAGCTTGAACCCCCCAGCTTGAACTCCCCTCCCTTTTTCAGCGTAACCCCAAGCTTGGCCAATTTGCGTGGGAGTGGTCTGCGTTTCCTGCAAGGCAGTTCTTAGCCCCTTATGGGGCACGGTAACCTCTGTTTGTTTGTTTTCAGCTTATTAGTTTACTCTGCTTGCTAAGTTTCCTTATGATCTCCCCCTTCAACTTGTGTGCTTGTGCGTGATCGTAGAGTGCTTTGTGGTGCATGCTTTCTCTCATATGTGTTAGGTTATGTTTGTGTGTGCTAGTGTTTCTTGTGTGCATTTGTGTTGCATTTGTTTTGCCTTGTGTTTGGTCGTGTGCTTTGGCAGGTATACCGCGTGGGATTGTGTTGCCTACTAGGTAAGAGTCGGGCGAGATGGTTGTTCCGAGTGTTGGTGCTGGGCCATGTCCTTATGTCAGTCGTAGCATCAACGTTGAGCATTTGAGGAAAGTAGTTGGAAAGTGGAGATTGGGTTCATGGAATGTAGGATCACTTACTGGTAAATCAATTGAGTTAGTTAAAATCCTCCAACAGCGGAGAGTAGACATTGCGTGCATCCAGGAAACAAAGTGGGTGGGTAACAAGGCGCGGGAGATAGACGGCTGGAAGCTTTGGTATTCGGGTGAAACTAAGAGAAGAAATGGCGTCAGTATCATTGTCAGCAGGAAGCACAGAGACCAGGTGGGACCGTAAACAGTTTCTGCAGACGCATCTCAAAGGAGGAGGTGAAAGAGACAATCCGCAGGATGAGGAGCAGGAGAGCAGTAGGACCAGACAAGATCACAGTTGAGGTTTGGAAGTGCTTAGGAGTAAGAGGCCTAGATTGGCTCACGACACTCTTCAATGCCATCTTTAGGACTACGAAAATGCCCGAAGAGTGGAGGCTTAGCAAGTTGATTCCGTTATATAAGAACAAGGGGGATGTGCAACAGTGCAACAATTACAGGGGCATCAAATTCCTTAGTCACACAATGAAGGTGTGGGAGAGAATAGTAGAGGTAAGGCTGAGAAAGCTTATAAGCGTGTCCGAAAATCAATTTGGTTTTATGCCGGGGAGGTCGACTATGGAAGCCATTCACTTATTAAGGAGGATGATAGAGGCGTATGGGGAAAGGAAGAGAAACTTACATATGGTCTTTGTTGACTTGGAGAAGGCGTATGATAGAGTGCCAAGAAAACTTATTTGGGAGTGCCTGGAAGCGAAGCAAGTATCAAGCTCGTACATTAGAATCCTAAAAGACATGTACGAGGGTGCTTTGACTAGCGTGTGTACCCCAGGAGGAGACACGGGGTACTTTCGGGTCGATGTCGGTTTGCACCAAAGGTCGGTGTTAAGTCCATTCCTATTTACTGTAGTGTTGGATGTGCTATCAGGGAAAATACAGGGCGAGGTACCGTGGTGCATGCTGTTTGCAGACGACATTGTGCTAGTGGATGAGACTAGGAATGGGGTCAACAGTAAGCTAGAACTTTGGAGGGAGAAGCTTGAGTCAAAGGGCTTTAAGTTGAGTAGGACTAAATCAGAGTATGTGGAGTTCACCTTTGGTGGAGGCGATGTGACGGGAGCAGAGGTTCAGCTTGGTGGAGAGGTCATCCCGAAGAAGGAGACTTTCAAGTATTTGGGGTCTTTTGTACAAAGCGACGGTGGTATAGATGCAGGCATTAAGCACAGAATACAGATGGGCTGGCTAAAATGGAGAGGCGCATCAGGAGTTTTATGCGATAAGAAAGTGCCCCTCAAACTAAAGGGCAAGTTCTACAAGGTGGTAGTTAGGCCGGCGTTATTGTACGGTGAAGAATGTTGGTCGACGAGAAAAGATC
This sequence comes from Rheum nobile, assembly GCA_027886185.1. Classification (NCBI taxonomy): domain Eukaryota; kingdom Viridiplantae; phylum Streptophyta; class Magnoliopsida; order Caryophyllales; family Polygonaceae; genus Rheum; species Rheum nobile. The sequence goes on from WOAB01000648.1 coordinate 326,684, forward strand.
AAGAGCAGAAGTTGATGGTTGTAGAGATGAGGATGCTACGCTGGATGTGTGGTCATACCCGGATGGACAGGATCCGAAATGATTCAATTAGAGAGAGGATTGGAGTGGCAGATGTTAGAGACAAGTTGCGTGAAGCTAGACTCCGATGGTTTGGGCATGTGTAGAGGAGACAGTCTGATGCACCAGTGCGTAGACGTGAATGGTTATTGTTCAGCGAGTTTCGTCGAGGTAGAGGTCGACCAAAAAAGAGATGGAAAGAGGTAGTTCAGCATGATTTGACTCTCCTGACACTGACAGAGGACATGGCTCAAAACAGAAAGCTTTGGAGGGAAAAGATTAGGGTAGAGGATTGATTTGGACAGGAAGTGTTTCTTTGCTTTGGTTTGTTTTTGATTATTTTCTTCTTATTTTTTTGCTTGTGTGTCAGTCTCTTTTGGGTCTATCAGGAAATATTCTCTCGATTTACTTCGGGGTATGGATGCGTACATCTGGACCCCCAAGACCCTGTCGTTGGTGAGACTTTACTGGGTCGATTGTTGTTGTTATTGTTGTTGCTAGTTTTAAGCTTAAATCATCGTTTCTTATAAACTTAACAACTTTTAATTCTTAATTAACATTTTATTAATCTTAAATTAAATAATTAAAGTTAAATTGATAACTTTTTTAAATTATAATTAACATAAGATTAATCATAATTTATACCATTCATTACTTAAAGAGATAACATACTTAAGGTATTTATTATTTTATCCATTCATGGAAGAAACATAATAAATCATATAACTTTTATTATAATATTTAATACTCCAAAATTACATTCATTGTTATACTTAATTATTTATTTCTACTCATACTATTATAACCCATTTGATAATTTGTAAAAAAATTATCTTAACCTAACTTTTGAACTTAAGTTAATGAAATTTAAATTACTCCTCTAAAAGAAAAGAAAATAAATTTCATAAATTTTATTATTATCAAAATAAAATATATAGAATTTACATTAATACCCTTATGATAAAATAAGGGTTATTACAAGTACTAGGATGGGAAGTCCTCGGATTGACATGGAATGACGCTTCTAAGGCCTTAGGTCTTACAAATGGTATCAGAGCAATGATTTTAAGATTCTTAACCAATTGTTAAGTTTGAGAATTTTCAAGAGTATATTCAAATAATTTATTTTATTATATAAATACTTTTTAGAGAAATTTATGGTGAACCACCCGTTATATACGCGTTTCTGCGGCAAACAACCCCTTCTATTCGAAATTATTTTAAACCACCCTTAACTTACATTCCGTTAGCAAATCGCCACCCATGGGCTTCCGCCGTCCAAATTTTCGTCAAAATGGCTGAAATGACCCTTTTACCCCTCTTATTTCCCTATATTTACCGGTTTAGTCTAACTTTTCCTAACATTTTCCAAACCCGATCGAATCTGAATTTAATTAAACCAACCCGGCTGAAATTAAATCAAACCCAAACCTAATACAAAATCCCCAAATCCTCACTTTTCTCTATTGCGATATCTCTCTAGGCGATTAGGGCTTAGTCGAATTGGGGGTTTTCAAATTTAGGGAAATTGGTGTGCACAATCCATGAAATTGGGGTCTTCTAGGTTTTTGGGAGCATTCCATGAGTGTGTGAAGACGAGCTCGCGAGCTACTACTTTTCGATTTGGGGGGATTTGTGAAGACGAGGCTCTAGGCGATTAGGCGGGTCATTTGCGACTATTGGCTTCAACGACGCTAATGAAGGCTTCACTAGAGGTAGACGACCATAAATCAACAACTAGTGGAGGGAAATTGAGGTATTGAAAAGTAAACCCTGAATTTCTTCAATTTGCGCAACTAGGGTTCAATAAGGTAGATTGACATTTTTCTTGATTAAGAGTGATTTGTGTCTGAAATGGATTAAGTATGGATTATTTATGTTGTTTGATAGTGACTTATGTCATGAATTTTTTATGTTGTCGTGGTCCCAATGGTTGATAAAATATCATTCTTGTTGGAATATTCTCTGAGTTTTGTCAGGTTGCTTTCGTGTGTAGATTGATGCTTGTCTGATATCATATTTTGGGGGTTTTCATGATATTGGAATGTTGTCAATTGTATATGTATGCTTGAGCAGTTGTGATTGTGCATTGTGCTTTGGTTGTCTATATTGTTTGACATATGGGTGTGATTATCCGATTTCTGTATGGTGGATATTTCTACAAGGGTCTTGAAGACCATGTTAGCTATAGGAAAAATCTAGTGTGCCTTAAGAAAGATGTGGACCCTGCTCTTCTGTCTAAGATGAAACTGGAGCTATTTCTAAAGGAGGTGGGTGTTGCAAATGTGAAAGATCTTTGGTACTCAAAGCCTGAAGTTACTTTACATCAGGGACTAAAAGAAATCATTGGTGATAATGAAATCAGAGAACTGTGTAGCTATGCTGGTTGTGACAATACTCTATATATTTATGTGGTCCAACTGAATGAAGAAAGTCCAACTAGTGTTAGGAAAGCCATAATGGATTAAAAAAAGTCCAAGAATTGGTTGTTTTGGAGGCCCATGTACTAAACCCAACACTGTATCCCAATCAACCCAACCTATCACAATAAATGCTAGTGGCCAAAACCTAGCTCTCCTTCATTTGGTACTCAATCTCTTTTGGAGCTTTACCTTCTCCAAGGGTGAAGAAATGTGCTTACAAAACTAAACCTAAAGGACCCTTTGTTCCACCTAGGGTAACTAGATCTAGTTGGCATCATTTAGATCTGTTTGTAATGAAGATCCTCAACCTCTTCAATCATATATAGTTACCGATGGTTCTGATTCTGACTCTGAAGAAGGTAATGTTTTTGGTTGTGAATCTTCATCATGTGATGATTCTGATGTTGTTTTTGATGAGAATTAGTTTGGTGAATCTGATGGTGATGATGATGAATTTGAGCAAAATGTTGAAAAGGATGTCATTGATGAGGAATTCCATGATGAGGGGGGTGAAGGAAATCTGGAGGATGTTTTTATTGTAAGGGATGAGTCAGATGATTTTAGGAGTGTAAGTGGATCTGATTGTGATGGAAAAGTAAGGTATGCAGAATTTAATCCATTGGTAGATTTTAGAAGTAGAATTGCTTTAAAAGTTGGCATGAGATTTGGCTCAAATGACATTTTCAGGAAAGCTTTGAGACAATTTGCTTTAGAAAATGGTTTTGACTACTATTACTTACACAATGACAAGCATAAAGTTTCTGCCTATTGTAAGTACAAGTGTGAATGTGCTATGAAACACTCTAGGAAAAAGTGTGCACGTAGGATGGGTTTAGATGGTAGTTTTCAACTTAAGAACTTTGACCCGAACCATGAATGTGAGTGGAAAGATGTGAACTCTAAGGTCACTTCTATGCGGTTGGCTGAGAAGTACCTTGAACTCTACAGAGATGATCCTCATTGGAGGATTAAAAATTTCATCAACACTGTGGGGAGGGACCACAGTGTCAATGTCTCATACCACTAGGCTTGGAGGGCTAGATTGAGGGCAATTCTTATGACCGAAGGATATGCACTTAAGCAATACCGTAAGGTGCGGGACTATGTTGTTACCATAATGAAGTGGAATATGGGTAGCTTGGTTTATGTTAAAGTGCCTGAAGAGCAACCTGAGAGGCCAATATTTTTGAGAATGTATGTTTGCCTAAATGCTTGCAAGAAGGGTTTTCTGATTGGGTGTAGGCCAACTATTGGGCTAGATGGCTGCCACCTGAAGGGTGCTTATACATGCCAAGTGTTGACTGTTGTTGCAAAGGATGGAAATGAAAATATATTTTCATTGGCTTATGCTGTTGTGGAGGCTAAAAGGAAGGAAACATGGGGTTGATAGGATTGCGCCTCCCTAAAGCCTCGGTGCAAGGACATCGCCTAGGAATCATGTGAAACGCGTGCCTTGCTCCTAGGATCTCCAGGTACTCGACGGTAAGTTTCCAAAATTTGGTCTTGTCTTCTACGAGGTCATTCTCTTTGCTTCGGACTCCAAATTGGATGATTCTAAAGTCAGGAGTTAGATCCAGGAGTCTAGTTTTTGTCCTCCAAATTTTACATGAACAGATCCGGGAATCGAAAGTTATGGCGATTCTACTGAAGGGTCGCAGAGAGTTCCACGAGGGAGATTAGCAAGAGGAGTGTTTGGATAATGAACGTGAAGGGGAGATGGACCGAGATGGATATGGATTTGAGATGTTTGTTGAGGGATAAGTATCCTCCTCCAAAGTGGATATGACTAACCACAAGGGACTTGGACAAGAAACAAGGGGTTGACGGATATGACTCACCCGAAGACACTTGATTCGGAGCTCGATATTACGCACGAGCAAATTGGCAGTTTTTTGGAATTTTCCAAGGGAGAAAGCTGGGTTTTGATTGATGAAAATTGTGTCCTACAATAGGAGAAGAAGAAGGCCAGTGAAGAGTCTCAACATCAAACATTGCAATTATCATCCAATTGTTATGAAATTCTGGAAAATAATAAATGACATAATAATAAATTCTTCATGCAATTATGAGCCCAAAGGCACGACCCAAAAGTAACTTAGCCTTCATGCATCACTGGGTTGAACCACGAACAAGATCATCGGGCCATCTTCAAAATGTGTGTGCGCTTCCTGAGCCATATACCCCTTAAGGAGCCTAGATTGAAGTCTAGAAGCTCGGGCTCGAGTGATCACATCGTGAGTAGGGTATTGCCCATGATTTGATGTAGTAACCCTGTAACAGCCCCAAATAGAGGTGTTACAGTGTCGTGAATCCCAAAGGGTTCACAAGGCATTATGGGGTAAAATATAAAATCAATACCCAACAAAATGTAAACAAGTTATATAAAATCCAAATGTTGTAGTCATGCATAAAACTGAGTTTCTAAGTCCTAAATAAAGTTAACGTCATACAAATACAACTTTATAAGAATGAAAACTCTACAGTAATTAGCGTAATAAAACTCATATCTTAAATCTAGTATATAACACAATTTTAATAAACCATTCAAAATCTATAGTTTTGCAGTTGAAATATATAGATCAAACAATTCAAAACTTTTAAAAGAGAATTTACCATAAATTCCCATGGAGTTGGTCCTAGCATCGTGTCCATCTTGCCTACTTCCACACCATTCCTGAATGCACGAGAACTTGACCATGCATAAAACATAGCCAGCCCCCACGACAATGGAGGTTAGTCTCCAACCAGACTAACAAGTTATATAAGCAACTTATACATGCAGTAACATAAGTAGTAGATCACAGATAAGCAATACGCAGATACACAATAAGATTTATAGCTACACATACCACAACCAAAATTCTATTATACAGGTAAAGCTACATATGATCATGATGTAACAAGAAAGTATTATTTTTAAAATCTGTAGATGTGCAAGAAAAGTTTTAGCTGAAGCAAGTCACAAAGAGAGCATAATATCAAAGCCAGACACGACACTATTTGACCTTATCAACAAAGTATAACTAAACATATGAATATCATTGTGATGCCCTAGTCTCAATAAGTTATTATGGCATGTTTGTTTTCGGTATATTTAATTTAGTTAATTTTGATATACTTTATCCGATTATTATTTTTGTTCTATTTATTATTTGGCAAGTAGTTATGCTATTATTTTTGGATTATTATTAAAATTAAGCTAGGGTAATTAGTAATTTGTATATATGTTGTTATTCGTATCAAGCCTTCAACATAACCCTTCTAACCTACGCAGCCATCTAATCCTATAAGCCAAAACCTAATTTGCTCCTATATATCTCATCCGAATTTTCTTTTGAAATCAAATAGCTACCATGTGCGTTAAGGACGAACATCAGTTCAATCAGTCTATGCAAACCTACAAGTATAACTAGACTCCCTTGTTATTGGTACCAAAATTCCACATCTATACTAATAACACCAGATCTATATTAATAATTCATGTTACTGCGGAACGAATTTAATCATTACGATATGAACTAGGCTCATATATTCTATCAACCAATGTAAGCCAAAATCCAATTAAGTATGCAACAGTAACCCAACCTATTCTTCATGAAATAGACAAATCAAAGCCTTCCACCTTGAACGAATACCTAGGATAACAATACTATGTTGAAGGCTTACCAAACAATTTGACCAAAGGTGTATATCACGTGGTTGAGGACAAGAGAAAGACAAGAATAATTTGCTTCAGTTGAGTTCTCTCTCGAAGACGGCCGCCTCCCTGGATGAATAAGATAAATTATATAGATATATATATATATATATATATATATAAGAGCAAATTAGGTTTTGGCTTATAGGATTAGATGGTTGTGTAGGTTAGAAGGGTTATGTTGAAGGCTTGATACGAATAACAACATATATACAAATTACTAATTACCCTAGCTTAATTTTAATAATAATCCAAAAATCAAAGCATAACTACTTGCCAAATAATAAATAGAACAAAAATAATAATCGGATAAAGTATATCAAAATTAACTAAATTAAATATACCGAAAACAAACATGCCATAATAACTTATTGAGACTAGGGCATCACAATCATACTTTCATAGAACACAATATCAAGTCACAAAAACTCCACTTAATTTCCAATAAAGTCACATATTACACAGCTTGAAAGAGATCGCTTAAAATCTATTTTAAAGTATATTTTTCTTTTATAGAAAACTTAATTAAAACCCAAATGCGAAAATGTTTCAATGAGACCTCCATTCGTATTAGTGGAAGAGAGAGCTTGGATCGGTGATGGCGGCCTTTCTCGCGTTCGATGATGGAAATAGCCCGGCGGTGGCGACTGATCCATTCCCATGAGACCTCCATTCGTATTAGTGGTCGCGATTCAGCTCGAGCTCGTAGGAGACATGTCTGGTGCGATGGTAATGGAGATGAAAGCTCACCGAGGTATGCAAATGGTAAAAGGTGGGAGTAAGATGGGGGTAGATGGTGGTTGGAGAAGGAAGGTGAGCTAGTGGGGGTTGCTCACAGAAATGGGATCGAGAGGAGAGAGTGAAAGGGTGAGTTGGGTTTGGGGGAAATTTGGGGGGTAAACGGGAACCCTAAAACCAAGGGTATAATGGTAATCCCTCAAGTTATAAATTATCTAACGACGTGTATGAATAATCCTTAACTAATACGAATATTTAATCCAAACAAGTCGTAAAATAAAGCTCACTAATCATAAAATATAATTAATTTTAGTCGGTCCATAATGAATTTATTTCGAGCAAGTCTAAAGCAAAATAGTTTAACTTGAGCTATTTCAAACCCTAGCGGCGTCGGCAACTCTTGAGCGAGTGAGACGAGGACCGGGCGCTGGTGCATTTCCCTCGGCACTCTTGGCTAGAGAGCTTGGTTGTAGACGAAGTATAGCTTGGACTAAGTGGAGTTGAGCTCGAGGAAGAAGAGGAAATGGCCCTAGGCACGGCTGCGGCCGCATCGACAACGGTGAGCACTTCATGATTGACCTTATGCATAGTTACATCAGGGTTGGTTTTGGAAAAATTTGCTTCAAGATATAGGTGGACAGAATTTGACATTCATATCAGATAGGCAAAAGGTAATAAAATTTCAGTTTCTCTTATTATTTTGCCTTTCCTTAATTCATGATCATTACAATTACTAATTTATTTTTTTCCTTGGAATTTAGGGTTTGCTTGAAGCCATTAATGATGTAGTTCCCGTGGCTGACACTAGAGTATGTGTGAGGCATTTGCACAATAACTTTAAGGTGAAGTGGCCAGGAAAGTTTTATAAGGATGTAGTGTGAGCGGTTGCAAGGGCTGCTACTAGGCCAGACTTTGATGTGGCCATGAAGAGGATTAGAAACATGGATGAGGGAGCTTACAAGTATCTCATGCATGCTAACCCTAGGACATGGTCACTTCATGGGTTTAGACATTATTGCAAATTAGATATGCTTATCAATAATGCATGTGAATCATTCAATAGTTGTATCTTAGAAGCAAGGGAAATGTCAATACTAGCCATGTGTCACCCAATTTCCAGAGAGATATCACGAGAGAGAAACAAAGTGAGGATTTGGGGATCTTGTATCGGGTTTGGGTTTTAGACGGGTTTGGGCTTGGTTTAGTTTCAGTCGGGTTGGTTTAATTAAATTCGGGTTCGATCGAGTTTGGCACATGTTAGGAAAAGTTGGAATAAACCGATAAATATGGGAAAATAAGAGGGGTAGAAGGGTCATTTCAGCCATTTTGACGGAAATTTGGACGGCGGAAGCCCATGGGTGACGATTTGCTAACGGGATGTAAGTTAAGGGTGGTTTAAGACAATTTCGAACAGAACAGGTGGTTTGCCTCACAAAACGCGTATATAACGGGTGGTTTGCCACAAATTTCTCTATTTTTTAAGAAATTTTGAGAATTTTAATAGTCAAATATTTGATTCAAAGGTTTAAAAAAATGGTTTAGAGTTTAGAAAAATGATAAACTTAGTGGGTTAATAATTAAGAAAGTCATATTAGTTTTATAGTTTGTGTTTAACAATAGTGTTTTAAAGAGTTGAGTTTTAAATTCTTTTAATGATTTTAAAAATACGGCTTAAAAGTGGTTGAGCGTTTAAAAATAATAACATTGGTAGTTTAAGAAAATAATCTTAAATAGTATAGTGAAGATTAGAGTTAAATTGAGATTTAATTGATTTAAAAGTGTGGTTTTAAACTTCTGCAAGCTTCAATTCAGTTACTTAATCCTTAAATCCATTCATAAGAATCTCTTTATATTCTTGAAATAATGTCAAGTTGAATAATGACATTATTTCTTCTTTGAGTTGACGAGCGTTGTCTTGTGAGTTTGTCTTGTAAGGTTTCCTTATTATAAGAAGTTAAGCGTGTTAGAAAATGCTCTATGGAGTTTTGAATTTTAATTTCCATAATATACTTTCGAACATTAGTTGTGTTAAATTCCGTGTGTGGGAATAGTGAAAAGCTTACGATGCTTAGTTGTGAGTTTTGAAATTTATTCAAATAAGTGAATAAGCTTGTAAAAAGAGTATATTGTCAAGAGTTGTTTTTCTTTAAAATATTGTAACATAATACGATTCATGAATTAAAATTTATATGTTTAAGGATCTAAATGTGATAATTATAGGTGAGTGTGTTGCTCATAGGACCATTGGCTTAAAGTTTTTGAAAGAGCTAAATGTATGAATCTATTATTTGGAGAAACCTACTTAAGTCATAGGTAACATTATATGGAAAAAAGTTTTTAGGAATGGATATAGAGCTGTCAAAATTTGACCGACCCGCAAACCCGATCCGACCTGTGTTTTCTGGGTTGAGACCCGACCCGAAAAGTATTGGGTCAAAAGTGATCCGACCCGTTCGACCCGAAAGTTTCTGGGTTGGGTCATTGACCCGTTGGGTATACAAATGTGTTTATATTTTATATATTAAATATTATGATATATTTTATTATTAAAATATTATATAATAATAATCTTTTGATTTATTATTTTTTGTTTTAATTAAAATATTATTTTAATATTCATTAAAATATGATATTATTTTATTATTAAAAATTTTAACACGTACCTGACCCGCAACGACCCGACTCACAATTGACCCACAAATTTTGATCCACAATCGACCCGACCCGTAAATGACCTGACCTGATACGCTTAAACCTGAACCCGACCCGTTTGACACCTCTAAATGGATATAATGATATGAGGACTATTAAGGGATTTAGTCCTAAGTAAGTGGTAAATTTGGTTAGCCAAAAAGCTTGCTTAAACTGGGATAATAAATTGTGTGAGAGAATTTAAGTATTAAAGGTTTATGGGTGAATAAAAATACTCAATCGGTAAAAGTTTGTTTTGATTTGTGTGGATTAAAAGTGTAGGATAAAATATGTTTAGAAATTCTTATCAACTAGTCACGAGGAAAATAGAAGTAGAATGTAATGTGATTATTTTTGGGAAATTATGGAATCTTAAGGGTCTTAAGTTAAAGATGGATTATTGGAATAAGTTCAATTTCTCTTGGGAACATTCGAAATTAGAGATGGGCATAAGAGCCAAAATTTATTAAGGTATATGATAGAATATGTGAGTTATACATTTGAGGAATAAGGAGTATGATAATTAAGACATCCTAAGGTTTGAAATTTTGGGTTATGAATGTGATGTATGTACTTTGAGATCCAATTGTATGGAGAAAATTGGAAGAGAAAGGTTGTATTCCTTTGCTTAAGAGATATAAAGATCTGATTGATTAGTAGCGCATAATAGAGAGATAATCGTGGAGACTATTATTGGTATTCTAATTAAGTTAGTGGATTGATATATGGATTATGACGAGGGCTAATATATAAAGGTAATACATAAGAGGAATAGTCATGATTGAGGAAATGATCCGACTTTTGTGCGATTGGTTATAGGGACAAAAATATTTATGGGTATCAACTCAAGAAAGTGAGATAAATGTGAGGACTTGTTCTTCTATTTTGGTAGGTGCTAGTTTCGGGGTCAAAACTATTTTTAAGGGGTAGTAATCTAATAACCCTAAATATTTTGAATTTTATAAAGGACATTTGTGTTAAAAAAACCTCGGGGGTCAAAACGTAAATACTCGAGAATTTCAGATGTTGGGTTATAAAATGAAAAGTTACTATAAATAGTAAGGTTCATGGTAGATGGATTATTAAAAATAGTAACTCTATCTTTAATATGTTTTCGAATAAGGAAAGTCAGTCATTAATCGGGTAAGATTATTTGGAGTCCAAAGATGTAATCTGATAACTAGACTCTTGGTGTATGGTGTGAATGAGCTAAATACATATATGCACATCTTTAACATATATCCAAACAAACCCTAGTTAGTCTTGGGATGAAATAAATTAAAGTGACGGATCAAAACTCGATGTTTTGATTATTGATGGACCAATTAGATTTAAGTTTAGAAATTTCATTGGGATTCCCGCATGAATTGTTGTGTTCGAGACAGCTTCGTAGAACGGGCTTATCTTTCTCCACAAAGCTCGAATTTTCATGATTCAAGATGCATTAGAAACTAGACTTGAAGATCTACAATTCTATAGTTTGCATCAAGACGTAATTTCAATATTAAGTGGTTCTAAATTACGCTCTGATATGGGTCATTAAATAGTTTTATCTCACATTGCTCATCTTAGAAATATTAATAAAACTTTCATCCCACATCTGAAAGAGAGAAGACGAAGGGTTGGGAAAACAAGTATAAATAGAGGTCTATACACTCTCTACCATTAATCCAAAGTTCATAAGTTGTAAGATGTTTCGCTATCGGCGGACCCAGTCTTTTTAGGGGTCCACAAAAGCAAAACTCTTCAAATTTGGAAATTATATACTATGGTGGACCCAATCTTTTTGACGGGCCCCCAACAGCGAAATAGTTTAATATTTGGGACTCTTGTTACAGTTCCTCATCAATCTTCAACGTTATCACTCCTAGGGTAGGAGATGAAGCTTGGTGTCCTCTTCGTAGTCATGTAAGTTTCCGAGTTCATTACTTTTCAATCTTAGTTCTTTTAGTTATTTCAATTCTTAGAGTGTAGTTTAATCTGGGGTTAAGTGGTCTTATAACACGCAACCTTGTTCGGTTTCTTAAGGGTGGGCGTTGTGTTGGTCTTGCACACTTGATGGTTTGACAACCATCAATGTGGTGGTTGCATGTGATGTGAGCGTAGTGTGCTCAGAAGGGATCCATGGTGGTTGACGCGTGCATGGTTTATTAGTATGATCTTCATAAATAAGGCAAGTGGTGGTTTGTTCTTGTTATTTCAGTTCATCATTTTACTGACAATTAATATTAAACTTAATTATTAATTAATTGGGTAATTTCCTCCGAATGGCTCTTCAGCAAACACATCCCGGGTGACTGGACTTCTTCGGGGTTCAGTAGCTGAGTAAACCAGAGAGGAAACCAACTCCGCTAGAGGTGTCCTCATGTCATACTCCTCTTATTCAGCATTTGAGAACCCATTGGCCTCATACGTGGTTGAAGATCAAGGTGAGTATGGTGGCGCCATAAAGTTGGGTAGCCGAGCTGACTCAGATTGCTCCTGATCCTCCTCACTCACATAATCGTGATCCTCACTTGGATCCTCCTCAGTGGTCTTCGGAAGAGGAAATTGCTTGGATTGCACATATTCTTCCCCTTCACTCTTGTATTCAGGATCCTCACTCGGATCCTCCTCGGTGGTCTCAGTCACCACCACATCATCCACAACTAGCCTTTCTTCCCTCAGCACGGTGAATTGAATGACAGAGGCGTCGTACTCGACGGAATTGGTGGAATCAGATCTAACGCTCTTCTTTGAGATCTTGTAAACACCATTGTCTGGAAAAGAGACAATGAAAGGTCATAATTTTTCCAAATATAGAAATTATACTTTCTATAATTAGAAATGAGTAGATAACACTACTATTGTTGGCATAAGTTTTTTTTAAAAAAATCACATAAAAGCACAACTTGTCAAAGTTTGACTCGTCTTTTTAACCCGACCTTGTCTCCATTCAAAACCCTTTGTAGAAAATTATAGGATTATACTTTTGAAACAATTCCCACCAAATAGTTGTTACACAATAATACCTCTAAAAGAAATTCTTACTTAAGTCTTAACTTAGGGTCTATAGAAAGGAAAACTCTCACACCATGTTTTGTTTTATAAAACTGAAATAAACACAAAATGGTTTAGAAATTTTGAGTTATAAAACTTTTTAGCTCTGATACCATAATTTTAACACCCCTAAATTACCTTGCGAATATTACCGTAGTGATCTCTGAACATATATCCAAAATCACCCAAGGCTTACAGTATTGATCGCAAATACGAAAAATAATACATAAAACTTTCATGAATTCATAATATTGTCTTACAAACGACGTTACGGAAAATAGCAATTGAATCAAATAACAATATAGATGAAAAATACCAAAGTTACACAATAGGTCATAAACCTAAAATCTAACTTCATGATCTTCAACCTTATTATAACCAAATATTAAAAACAACAATTGCCTTCAACGTCGGGATTCTACTTCTTCACACTTGGGAAGAATTACATGATGTGTCGCATGGGACGGATGACACCCGTCAACCATGCAAGGAATATAAAAGGTTGGTTAGTCTCATGAAAGACTAAACAAGGTATTTATGAGAGGTTCTAAGTGGTTGTATCCAGTTACTATCATTGTCTCTCGAATAAAAGCCGATAGAAGATATATAACTAAAACTCCCACTTAAACATAGAAAGAGATATGATTCAAAAGAAGACTCCAATGGATTGAGTCTTATCGGGATTATGTGTGTTTGTTTGGGAACATTTATAAGTATCATACCAATATTTTAAAAACGACTTCTTTGACTAATTGGGTCCTTAACCAACCTCACCGCATGTGTGGTGTGCAAATTCATATTGGCAAGAGAACTTACTTAGACAGGAGCCAGAGCAGTTTCCACGTTGTACTTCTCGTCTGAAGTTTATTAATTATGTACATAAAAGCATTTATCTTATTAAATTTCAAAACGTGCATTACGTTAAAGCTTTTAATCCACATCATCTCAATACGAGAATTTGTTATGGGATGAATCCTAATTAATGGAACTAGCTAAGTGCATCACCACTTATTTTCGGATAAGGGTACGGTAATTAATGGCACTAGCTAAGTGCATCACCACTTATTTTCGGATCATGACCAAGAGTACTAGAACAATAATCCTCCTAATACCAAGTTTAAAAAAACAACTAAACTCGCAAGGTATATAACGTTCCTATGAATACTCATGCTGACTAAGCATATAAATCCACACCAATTTTCACACCAAAGTCCAACTAGCACCCTATGATAATAATAATAATAATAATAATAATAATAATAATAATAATAATAATAATAATAATAATATATACAAGGGTCATTACTAACAATATATTATAATGTATTTTTTAATAATAATATATACAAGGGTCATTACTAGTAATATATACAACCTAATATATGATTCATTTTCCACACCATTATATCACACAAGTTCCTAAACACAATTTTCAACAATATTTATCACAACTTAATTAGAATAATTAACTAATTGTCGATTAAGAAAAATATGGAATAAATTGCAAGAGTGAACCACCACTTGCCTTGAGATAAAGTAAGGGTTGAACAACGTACGAAAGAAGTTGATCTCGACCAACGAACTGGATTCCTGATTCGTTTCCGCTCCCCAATAGTAAATCCGAGACATACCCAATTCACACAAAATATATTATAATTTGATAATTTATACATAAATAGAAAATTGAATGTTACTCGTATCGGTTCTAATCGGATTGATTTAAATCTAAATAAATCAAATATCGAGGTTGCACCAATATAACGATTATTTATACGATACCGAAAATCCTTTTGTCGTATATTCTAAATAATCATATTACAAACAAATTAATTATTTAATTTATTTAAAACACCAAATAATTATTTAACCAAATATATTATCTATTTGTAATGTTAAAAAATTAACATTTTATAACCTAAGATAATACCATAAAAATTTAATTTAATTTAATTTTAATATCAATAAAATTAAATCAACCCAAATTATCCCAAAGTAATCTTAATTAGCTAAATAATAAAGATTAAACTTTAAAAAAACACAAAACACGATTTCGGGCTTTACCGAAAATAGGGGACAAGCAGATCGGGTACAAATTGGCTCGATTCTTGACTTCGAGACGAAGATTTGGACACTTGAATCGTGAGTAGAGATGCTCTGAGGAGGGAGCATTTTGCCCAAGAACAACTGAGACGCTCTGAAATTCTATATACCCTAAAGCTTGAAATTGGATGAATTGGGTGAACGATTGAATGGGTATTTATAGGGCTAATGTAGCCTTGAATGTCTTCGACTAAATCCCGCAAACCTTGCCTCCCAATTCAATCAGATGAGGACGAATCTTGAAATTTTAATTCGGTGCTATTCGAACAGTGTATTTGATTCCCGGATTAATTCCCGGAGATTTTGCCCATATTAATCCCAATTGATGGAGGGGTTTGATGCACAAGATCCTCCTCTTCAATGCCCATGGAGCAATTGAAGCAAACGAGTGAAAATCGGGAGCAAAATCGCTATTGAAGTGGAGCGTCCCCGCGCGCTGCTGCTTAAGGTTGAAGAAGATGGCGGATTTCCAATCGTGGCCACGCTAATCCAGCCTAATTACGTATTTTTGCCCAACTTTTCAAGTTGTAACAAAAATACCCCTATTTTAAATATTGAAAATTACAAAAAAAATCCAAACTTATTTATAATATTATCCTAACTTTATATATATATATGTTAACCCAAATTTAAGATGAAAGAAATATTAAATTAGGTTAAACTTAAGCTTAAGTCACATTTTCTCATAAAATTAACCATATTTAAATTTTAATTGACATATTGTTAATCATAATTTAAATAATTTTGGTTAAATTGAAAAGTTTATTTAAATTAAAATTAACATAGTGTTAAAATAAATTCAAATAAACTATGACTTAAAGATGTAACATACTTAGGGTAAGAATATAATTAATCTATTTCCTTTTGGAATAATGTAATAAACACTATAAATTCTTTATTAGATATAGAATTAAAAATTACATTCATACCCTTATATAAAAATTAGGGATATTACATAAGTACCTTGCTAGTGCAATTGGGTTGGACGTAATGTCACCCTATGTTTTTCTCGTTTTATTCGAAATGGTGTTGAAAGCTTTAAAATAATTGTGGTATGATGAAATTAAAAAATAAGTGTTGCGAGCACATAATTAATAAACTTCGAGCGAGAAGTACAACTTGGAAACCGCTCGTGCTCCAGCTTAAGCGGGTCGTCTTTCCAATTTGAATTGCATAACACGTATGTGGTGAGGTTGGTCAGACCCAATTATTTAGTGGAGAGTATATATGTTGTGTGTTAATTTAAAACGTTCCCAAACAAACCATACCTTATTCTCATAATACCCACATTCATTCGGGTATTCTCTTGATGCATATCTCTTTTGTCCATCCTTCATTTAAGTGAAAGTATTTTAGTTATATATCATCTATCGGATTTTATTCGAGAGACAATGATAGTAACTAGATATGACCACATAGAACCTCACATAAAATACTCTTGTGTAGTCTTTCATTAGACTAACCAATGACTATTTTTCCTTGCATGGTTGGCTGGTGTTATCCGTCCCATATGGCACATCAGTCAACTTGTCTCAAGTTATCTAGATGCAACAAAACGGAGAAGAAGACTTGCGGTTGAAGTTTAGTTTTAAAGAATTTTCAAGGTTGTTTGAATATAACATTTATTTTTCATAATTAATGTAAGGATTCAGATATGGTGAGAATGAACAATAGGGTGAGAAATAAGAATATATCCTAGCCTTTGAACTTAAAAAATCCAAAGGCTAGGATTAGACTATCATTTAAGTGGTCACTTAAATGGATAATTGACCGGTCATCAGCCGATCAACGCCGGAGCTTCAGTCAACGTCAGCGGTCAAAGTTATTTTTTTCTTTCGGGTCACTTTTTGGCTTAAGATGGCTTGTGCACAGATTTTGGCTTATGTGTGCATCTATATTGACCTATATGTGCATCAAATTTTTATAAGGCGTTGTTCGGCCAAAGTTTTTTTTTCGACCCGGTTTTTTTTTCAGGGCCACTTTTTGCTTGCGCTGGCATGTGCACCATTTTTGCTTGTGTGTGCATCAATATTGACTTGTATGTGCATTAAAATTTTATAAGGCATTGTCTGGCTATTTTCTTCCATTCAATTTTTTTTCAGCCTAATATTTTTTTCCAAAACTATTTGTTTGCTTGAGATGACATATACATATATTTTGACTTGTGTGTGCATTAATATTGACATGTATGTGCATCTAAAAATTGTACAAAATGTGCATTGTTTTCTAGAGCAAATGTGCATGAGTTGTACACTGTATATGCATAAGTTTTGGCATGTGTACATACAAGCACAAACTTGTGCACATTCACAGAAGTACATAAGTTTTTGTCTATATGTCAACCCGACTGTGCGTTACATGTGCTCTACATGCCCATGAGTTTTCACTTACAAAAAGTCACGTACATTTTTATTTCTATAAAATGTTAAGTGGAAACTCATGCACACCTTGTACAATTTACATGCATATACTGGCACAAACTTGTGCACATTCAAGCAAAAAGACATGTGTTTCAAGGGGTATGTACATACAAGCCAAAAACTCATGCACATTTTAACCCAAAAAGATGATGCACACAAGTAGAATTTAGATACACATACAAGTATAAATCCATGCACATATAAGTCAAAACATATGCACATTCTAAGAAGTGTATAAGATATTGCATGTATGTGCATAAGTTTCCACTTACAAAAAGTTACACATATAGTCAAACCCTATGCACGCCTAGTTCAATTTACATGCACATACAAGCAAAAAGACATATACTTCAAAAGGTATGCACATGCAAATTCAAGAAAGTGCATAGTTTTTGCATGTATGTGCGTGAATTTAAACTTATACACAAGTGAAATTAGATGCACATACTGGTCAAAATATATCTATGCACACACATGCCAAAACCTAAGCACAATCTAAGCACATTTTGTGAAGTGTATTGGTTTTTGCATGTATGTGCATGAGTTTCTACTTACACAAAGTCACACATATAGTCAAAAACCTATGCACATTTTATGTAATTTAGATGCACAAACAAGCAAAAAGACATGCATTTCGAAGGGTTTGCACATACAAGCCAAAACTCATGCACATTTCAACCCAAGAAAACAACGCAAACAAGTAGAATTTAAATGCACATACAGATCAAAATCTATGCACACACAAGCCAAAACATATGCACGTTCTGTGAAATGGATAAGTTTTTGCATGTATGTGCATGAGTTTCCACATACACAAAGTCACACATATAGTCAAAATCCTATGCAGATTTTATCGAATTCAAATGCACATACAACAAAAAAATATGCACTTAAAACGGTATGCACATACAAGCCAAAACTTATGCACATTTCAACCCAAGAAAATAATGCACACAAGTAGAATTTAGATGCACATATAAATTAAAATCTATGCACACACAAGCCAAAACATAGAGACACATTGAGAAGTGTATGAGTTTTAACGTACACAAAGTCACACATATAGTCAAATATCCTATATAGATTTTAGGGTCAATTATCGGAAACCACCCGTCCAATAGGGCACATTGCCTGAAACCACCCGGATAATCACTATTGACCGTAAACCACCCGTTAAACCATGTCCGTTACATTGTTACCACCCAACTCGTCATTCCGTTTAAAATTCCGTTAAGTAATTACAGATTTAAGCCAAACTTTTTATTTTCATTCAATTTCTCCACAACTTCAAAACTTGGGTAAAAAATGCAATTAAGCTAAAATCGGGGGACCCCGATTGGGTACTGTTCATCACCCCCAAGCTTCAGCCCAGCCGAGCTTGGAAAGCTCTCCAATGGCGGTTTTTCGCCGAGTCGAACCTCCATATGGGCTCGTTTGGTTTAATTATACCATGGGCTTTTTAGTAGGGGATTAAACTCGTCCAACCCAAGTGATTTCGGATGGAAATAATCAAAGACGAGATCGAATTTGAGTATTTATGGAAAGAGAATTTCGGTTTTTAGCTTTATGGAAATTGGGCGATATCGGGGCCAATTCGATATCGTTTTAGGTCAAACTTTATACGATTTCGAAGCTCTCCCCGAGACCTTTCCAATCCCTATAAATAAGGCACCTTTCAATGAGTTTTCGGTATCCAATTTAATCCCAAAAGCTCAAGAACCCTAAATGACGTTCGGATGATTACGGATCAAATTGAAGAATATTTCGGTCTTTTAATTCGATCAAATCCCATCATTAGATGCGTAATCTTCTATTCTTAAATGGACATGGGTTAAAGAAATTTTTCGGGCTCGAATCCATGCCCAGATCCACCATTAAAGCTAAAAAACGGAGCTTTCTGCTTGTCCGCGCGGAGGAAGAAGAAAGACTTCTTCGGAAATTACGAGTGTGGCCCTCTAGTTTCTAATTTGTGGCAAATTTGCCCTCCCCAAAATTAATAAATTACAATTTTAGCTCATATAATTTATAAGAATTATAATATTTAAGCTAAAATAATATTACAAAATGGCCCAACGTTATGGGCTTGTGGCAGAAATGCCCTTTTTTACTTTGCAAAAATTACAAAAGTTGCCAAATTAATATTAATTTTGTAATATTATTTTAGCTTAATTACAATTTTTACCCAAGTTTTGAAGTTGTGGAGAAATTGAATGAAAATAAAAAGTTCGGCTTAAATCTATAATTACTTAACGGAATTTTAAACGGAATGACGAGTTGGGTGGTAACAGTGTAACAGAGATGCATATACGGGTGATTTACGATAAATAGTCGTTATCCGGGTGGTTTCTGACAATATGGCCTATTGTACGGGTGGTTTCCGATAATTGACCCTAGATTTTATACAATATCAATGCAAATACAAGTCAATATCGATGCACATACAAGCCAAAACCTATGCACATGCCGCCGTAATCCAAAAATTGGACCCGAAAAAAAAAGGACCCAAAAAAGAGAAAAAAAACTGTGACCATCGATGATTGGTTTGACCAGTCATGTTAACCAGTCAAACTCTCAAAATCAGGTCATGTGCATGGCACATAACCTTTTAATGAAAGTGTAATTATAACATTTGGCTTATTTGTCATCCAAAGGCTAGAATTTATGATTTTTTCTCACCCTACTATATATTCTCACATGACATTTTCCCTTAATGTAATAGGTGAAAGTGTTTAATAATATAGTCATGTAATTAAGATTTATTTAAAGTCTTCGGCTGTAATTTCAATATCGTTTGTAAAACTTATCTCCTCAATTTACGAGGGGAATATTAATAAGGATTGGATATGTATTTCAAATGTCTTTCGCTACTGTTTCTTTTATTATTAATGTACTTATAAATTGCTCGGATTAAGCCTTGGGTGACTTTAGACATTAAAGTCAAAGGTCATTGGTGTGTGGCACTATCGACATAAGTCGGGGTGTTACAATTATGGTATCAGAACTGACTCTGGGTTACGAGTGGACTTGGCCTGGATGGCGGTCACTCGACCCAGAGGGCGGTCTTTGGGCCTTGACAATGTCGTCAATGGTTTAAGTGAGTGTGATTGTAACACCCCAAATTTGTAATCATTTATAAGGAATAGAGTGTTATCAATGTCAACAAAAGCTATTTCTTTTCAGAGTTCAAGTGAGGACAAAGAACTCTGAAGTTAAGTGTGCTATGGCGGGAGTAGTATCAGGATGGGTGACATCTTGGGAAGTCCCCGATTGACATGGGATCGCGTTTCTAAGGCTTCGGACCTTACAAACCTAAGCGGTTCAAAGCCACCGGAAACCGACGGTCCCTTAAACCAGACCGGAATCGAAACCAAACCGTAGTTCAATGATTAAGTTCCGGTTTCTTGAACCTTGAACCGGTGGTTGCTAATGAAATCAAAGCTAAGAGAATTTGAAGATCAGATAGGCCCGTTATGGCATTATTGGGCCGGTGCTACAGGCCTAAGAAAAGGGCCTCTAAAGAAATGAAAGGAAAAATATCTTTAGTTTTTTAGTACAAAGAATCCGGTCCATGACTGATGACACAATGGGGGCCAACGAGAAAGGCACTCCTCTAAGCGGCACCACCAAGGCACCTACTGGTCAGATATTCTCCCGTACACGACCGACCGGTAGAACCTTGGTCCTTGGAAGTTCCCCTCCTCCTCCTTTCTAGTCTCAATCTCCAGAAAAAAACGTGCTGATCTCTCCTCTCTCTCTAAGCCGAAGGGGGGATTGTCAACGAAATCGATCCGGAGAACGAAAAATGACATCCGATTCGAACTCGTCCTCCTCCTCATCCTCGTCTGGAGCAGAGGATTCCTCCGATCAAAACCCTAAACCGTCCCCGGAGCCTACATTGGAGGAGCCGGAAGATGAGATGGAGGACGAGGTCGTCGCAGTCGACGAGGCTCCACCGCCGCCGGATGATTCCGGCGACGATACTGCCGGCGCCGATGCGAATGTCAACGGAGTGGTCGAGGAAGTGGAAGTCGGTGATCAGGCGCCGGCAATTGAGGCTGGGGACGCGGAGGACGAGGCTCGGAGCTGTGTTGGAATGGCGGTTGAGGAGGAGGTGGTGGTGGAGGAGGAGAGTAATTCGTTTCGATTCGGTGGAGATTGGAGGGAGTTGAACTCGGAGCATGTTGAGGTTGAGGAGGCGCGTGCGAGCCCTAGCAGTAGCGGGTATGCTGGTGAGAGAGGTACCAGTAGTGATGGGAGTGCTTCCGGGATTGAGGAGATTGGGGACGACGAAATCCGTGAGATGAGGGAGGATGAACTGACCAACGGAATCACTGAATGCCGATCGGCCTGGGTTCCGGGAAAGAGACACGTCGATGAGGTCAGTTTCGCTTGCTTTCTTTATTGCATTGTGTATGATTGGACCATTATTAAATTCAAATTTCACGAAAGAAATTATTGATCTTGTAAAATTGTGTTGGAAATCAGGCTTGCATGGATGAACTAATGCAAATTTTCGATAGAGGTGTTGATCGTGGTTTAGCTCCATCTTTAGTGTTGCCTGTAATTGTTTTTTTTGTTTATATAGAAAATTTAGAAGCATTCGACTTAGTTTTTAGCTATTGAAGCATTTACAGATTGTGGTAGTCACAGTGTTTATGTTTAATTAGTGTTAAGGAATTCTTTGCTTTAGTATATGTCATGCATTGTTGACTGCAAATAATGGCAACGTACCGTAGTCCTTGCATGTCATTACTCGAGGTTTCTTACCTTTACCCCTGGGGGAAAAAATCCTTGGAAGAAGTAGGAGGCTGGCGCTGGAATACTTGGGATTGGAGTTAACTAGGGAGAAGAAATGGTTGGAGGAACAACCTTAATATAGGAAACTCCAGGATGTTCACAGTCAGAATTAATGTATGTGCTGATTGGGACACTTCAACAGCTGCTTGAGTGCTGTCCTGACATTTACTGAGGTGGACTGGAAGCAGATATATGACATGCTCTGATATTCAAACATGTTTTTGATTATCAAAAAAAAAAAAACATGTTTTTGATTGGAAAGCAAGCACATTTGCATGAATGCATTTACATCATATTTGTACTGGGGATATAGTTAATAGTTATTTTGGACCTTTGCGGAAACCTCTACTGATCAGAAATAATGGGTGTTGCTTCTTTTTGGGGTGTTTTGAGGGGGTGGTTTTTCTAATAGGAAAAGGAATCTTGAGAGAGCATAATCTTGCAACTCCCATACATGAAGTTTGCTTGCTCAACACCAGAAATTCCTTTTATTTTACTTGTTTTGTCTTTATAAGAGTATCATATGTTATCTTAATCTTTAGCAAGTTATTAGGATTAAAGAAAAGAGTTGTTGATGGGACTAATGGAAAACAAGACATTCTAGTATAGTTTTAAAATAATATTTATTGCTTAAGATGGAGTGATATGTGATAAAGTAGGAGACTTGTAATAACATCCTCCTGTTTTTGTTTAAAAGACAAAATTTTGGTGTTGAATCCAATGCAACCCAAGGAGCATAACTCAACCAAGATGCTCTTCTTTGCTTAATCTGATATCCCCTTTAGCAGACTTAGTTTACTTTATCTAAGATTTCTTGAACCAGTGGCCTTTTTTATGCTTTGGTCGAAGCACTAGTGGCATGGTGGATGAAATACTTTTCAACTACTTTATGCTGCTATTTGTTTCACCTATCCCCACATTGCATTGCTGCTAACTAAAAACAAAATAGCACAAAACTAATTTGCAGATCGAAGGTAACACATAATAGGGTCATACTCCCTCTGTATAAAAAAGATTGTCATTCTACAGTTTGACACACTTAATAAGAAATACAATGATTACCCTATATTCTCATAAATTTTTCTTAAAATTTACAATTATTTAATAACTCATCTCAATTGTAGCCAATAAACATAGAGAATTTGTATAAAAAGAGCCAAAAAATACAATTTCCGTTGTCAAACCTCGTAACTCACCAATGAATTATTACCTAAACACCTAAAATGACAATCTGTTCTTTACAAAAGTTTCGGGCTAAAATGATAATCTTTTTTATACGGAGGGAGTATTTCTTTCATAGAACATTGCTGTAAGTGTATGCAATCTCATGTCCAAATAATCAGTAAATGACATGCAGGATGACGCATCTATCTCATGGAGGAAGAGGAAAAAGCACTTTTTTATCCTAAGCAACTCTGGGAAGCCTATTTATTCCAGGTTTTCATCTACTGTCTCGAAGCTGCGGGTCTTGATTGCTTATGTATTATGTTTATCTAAACACCTGATGGATATATGAGCTGTTCAACATGTCAGCTAATTGAGACTTTTTCTTTTACATGTAAACAAGATATGGAGATGAACATAGGCTTGCTGGATTTTCTGCAACTCTACAAGCCATAATTTCTTTTGTGGAGAATGGGTATGCTAGCACCAACTACTATACATTTCATCCCCTGATCATTTTGTATATGAGCTCCCCTCCCGACAAGCAACATTAATTGAATGAAATTAATGTTATTGTGAGTAATAATACCTCTTTTATATCTTCTCAGGGGTGATAAGGTGAAAATGGTTAGGGCTGGAAAGCACCAGGTGAGCATTTGAGTTAGCCTTTAATGTTTAGTAATATGACGATTTTATTCTTGTATTGTGTTTACAACGGAAATCTTATTTTGAACTTGGACTTCAATAGGTTCTGAGCTAAAAGTACACGTGCTATCCTACAATTATATGAATACTTGTTTTTTAAAATCTGCATATGAGTGGCAATGGTCAAGGGTTCTAATGTTTTCTGTCTCTGTATTGTAACTGTAAGTAGCCATTACAGTCCTGGAGTAGTATCTCCAGATCAGATCTCACTGAAGGTGTTGAGCTGCGTATTTTGCTTTCTTGTCTATGGCAAGACTGAAAGATCTAGCCATTGCTTTTGTTTGATCAAGTGTTGTTAGGTTATTGCAAATTGCCTTGTGTTTGAGGTAGCCAGTATCATGTTATTCTACTAACTGAAAACATTGAAGTTACAAAGCCCCTCCTTTACAACAGGGAACAAACAGAAATACCAAGAAGCACAAGAATTTTACAGTACCTTCTTTAGATATATGCATCAGAAATCTTTTCTGAAGGTTGACCTAAGCTGCCTAGAAACGTTGTCTGTCTTCCTTCAGACATTGATATAGGAAATTAGGAACTTTACCAGAAGGGAACTGTTTTTCTTTCTGCTCGGTGAAGAGTGTTAAGTGTTTGTTTGAACATTTGAGGTCTGGTTCAAAACTAAGAGTGTTTCAGATATCGATGTTACTTAGGATTTCTGCCACATGAATGCATCGCACTAGCAAGTGACAGAAGGGAAAACACCATAAGTGGGCCATAAATACGTGTCTTACCCTTTTCATGGATGATATGTTTATTATGTCTTTTCATGCCTGCTTCTATTTATGCTCTTCAACTGTTGTTTTGTTGCATTTGTGATTGTTTTCTCCTCTAACTAACTAAGCGCATGCATGACCCATATGCTGGAAATAGTTTTCAGCTAAACATGAATCATTGTATTTTTGAGCTGATCATTTCTAGGTTTTAGTATAGCTGTGTATTGGCTGAACTTATCTGAATACTGTCAACATTTGGAATACTTGGGTCTTCCTCCTATTTTATGGTTGCTTCCTGGAAACCACTGGTCATTCGAGTAGTAAATTGTTTATTGGAGGAGGGGGACTGGCAAAGAGTGGATTTGTATATGTTTATGTAATGGATTTCCAATGCAGAACTTAATGTCTAGGTAAGTTATTTACCTTACTCATGTTTGCAATTGATTTCAATTTTTCTTTAGGTAGTGTTTCTTGTAAAGGGACCTATTTACTTGGTCTGCATAAGCTGTACAGAGGAGCCTTACGAGTCATTAAGAGGACAGTTGGAACTTATCTACGGTCAGGTAGTCATGATTTCTTCAACACCCCGATACGAAAGGAAATCAATCACTTCTGCTTGAGTGAATCATCGTAAGTCTGACATGTGTTTATCTCTATATGCAGATGATACTGATTTTGACAAAATCAGTAAATAGATGCTTTGAGAAAAACGCTAAGTTTGATATGACACCTTTGCTTGGTGGGACTGATGTTGTATTCTCTGCACTCATCCATTCCTTCGGCTGGTTTGTTCTTTTTCTCATCCCTGGTTGGTCGTACTATGTGTGAGATGAACTACTTATATTGTTCAAGTCATATCAATATCCTCTTTCTCATGTTTATTTTCTGTTTTTTCTACCTTTACCTTCATTTGTGGGAGATTACTCTAGGATTTTATGCAGACTATACTAACTAGAAATATTCTTTGTGGAAGATGATGATTTTATTCTTTCACTAGTGGAAAATATAAGGAAGAAAAAAAAAATCAAAATTATGTTCTTGGCTTTAAAAAAGTTGTAGAAAAATGAAATCTGACATTGAGTTACTCAGATGTGTCTTCCTGCTAAGGTACCATTTAACCCTTGCTGTTTATCTGTCCCCTATTAACTGTAGCTCTAATATCAGCAATTTAACATTGTGATAGTTTAGGTACATCATCCACTAATAACAAACAATAATCACTTACCATATTACTATCATCAACTGCATCTGTTTGGCTATTACATAATAGAAATTTTCTTATGTACCTAAATCCTGCTTCTTTGTGCATTTAGATTGTAGATCTGTGATCAAGCACAAAGTGGTATTATTCCTATCTTGATCCTATTTTGTGCATATGAGCGCATATGATTTTATTGGAACTTCGAAACTGATTGAATGAGCTTTTTTAATGTAAAGCAGGGCAGAGGCGGATCCAGGGGGTCCGGTGACCCCCCTTCCCCTGGATCAAGTCATATATTAAAAAAATAATATTTTAAATAAATATATATTAATGTCTTGTGTATGCAAACAAAAAGAGTTATTAGCTCAATTGGTTGTGGAACAAGAGTTTAACCCAAAGGTTTGGGGTTCAAGTCCCCCATCTCCCATCTTTTGTTTTTTTTCTTTTTAGATAAATAACAATGTGTGCCCTTTATTTTCTCTTTTATACAAATGTTTGTATTTCCTATTTTTTGTCCACAATGATTATGAAATAAGTTAAAAATTTTGTAAGGTAATTGAATTAATCTTATTTTAAATTCTCACAATATATTTGATACTAACATTTTCTAGGTAGTTCTCCTTACTATTTGTCCAAAAATATTTTCAAAATTGTAAATTAGTTAAAAATGTTTTTTCAAAACATAATAATCCACCTAGTATATAAGATTTGTAAAAATAATTATACAAATAGTAATGTGATTAATGCTAAACAATATTATATAATTTTTCATAAACGGTTTTGTGACCCCTCTTCGAACAATTCCTGGATCCGCCACTGAAGCAGGGTGTTCGTATCGATTTAAAGTGCATTCCATGATACTAGACCAAACGATGAAATATATGAATGACTTCAAGTTGATATGAAAATTGTTTCTGACCAATTAAATCAAACTTTGATGCTGAAAGGGTTCATTGTTGTGCATGGAAGCAGAATTTTACTTTCAAACTGAACCAAAGTTTGCCATTTGGCAGATGGATCAACATGAGGGGGAAAAGATAAGAACTTATCCTTATTTTTCTAATGAAGCATACAAAATTCACATAAGTAAGATGAACCGTTTCATAGTGTTCCACTATTACACAATACCTCAAATGACATTGCTGGAAATTCCCCCTTTTTGACTGTAGAAGTCTTTTATCAACTATTGTCTGCGTGACTAGGTGCTTAAGTTTTATTGGCTCTGCTTTCAGGAATCCTGCTACTTTTCTCCATGCATATACATGCCTACCACTTGCTTATCCTATTAGACAAGCAGCAGGCTCTGTGCTGCAAGATGTTGCTGATTCCGGGGTCCTATTTGCAATTTTGATGTGTAAAAACAAGGTCCATTCTCATAGTCAAAATTTCTGGTTTTAGGTCCAAGTAGCATGTGGATATTTCATTCTTTTGATGGGTTGAAGCTCCACTGCAGGTTGTCAGCCTAGTTGGTGCCCAAAAAGCTTCACTTCATCCAGATGATATGCTGTTACTTACCAATTTTGTCATGTCATCAGAATCTTTCAGGTAAGTTTATCAACTAGCAGTGGTTGCATCTCGTGCTAGTTAATCTATTTTTACTTGTTTCTTCTAAAGGCTGGAACTTGTAGTGTCGTTAGGTGTGTATGAAACCTGGTATAGCTTTAATCTGTCGTCACTTTTAAATCAGATGTGATGTTAATGAATTCCTTGTTGACTTTGTAGCTTATTTGTCTTGCACTTTTTTGAATTTGATTATTTTTCTCGTTCTGACATGGTTATTGGTACTTTCAATTTCTTTTAACTTTTCACATTACAATGGCTATTATGCAGGACATCGGAGTCTTTCTCACCAATCTGCCTGCCAAGATATAATCCAATGGCTTTCCTGTATGCTTATGTTAATTATTTAGATGTAAGCTGCATTACTGCTCAAACTGTTCGTTTTGCAGTCTTGAGTTGAAAAAAGTTATTGCTGAACACTTAGAGCTTTATAATTTTTGCAAATGGCAACCATGAAATGCGTCTATATGATGTGAACATATCGAATGTCTAAGATTTGATTTGATTTGAGTGTGTTTGCTGCAGGTAGAAACATACTTGATGTTGCTTACTACTAGTTCAGATGCCTTTTACCATCTGAAAGAATGCAGGTAAAGTTCATTTTTGTATTTGATTATTGGATCTGGAGCTCATAAACTCCTTACGCATTAACCATGCTTCTAAAAGGAGGATTATTCTCATTTTCTTGCTCAAGGCTTAGTTGGCCTATAGCATCAACATAGACTGAAACTGAGAAATGTGGATGTGATCTCTTGGCCTGGAGATCAGATTTACTTCCAACAGATGACGTGTTACTGCTTTTGTTGCTGCAAATGATTGAATTTTGTCTCCTCTGGAAAGTGGTTCACTCTTCTCTTTTGCTGCCCCGTGCTTGGGCAATTTGATTGACCACAACAGGGTACGTATTGAATCTGTTCTGCTGAAGTCCAATGTACTTAGTGAAGTGCAACGGGCAATGCTGGATGGTGGTATGCATGTTGAAGATTTGCCTGCAGATACATCCCCTCAATCTGCACCCGTATCTCCTCATATGGGGCAACATTCTCCGGAGGGATTCAGGGATTCATATTCTGGCACTGGTGGTCCAGCTGGACTCTGGCATTTCATATACCGCAGTATTTATTTGGACCAGTATGTGTCCTCTGAATTCTCACCTCCAATCAGTACTCCTCAACAGCAGAAGAGGTATGCAACAACCTTGACAAATTTTATATGAAAGTACATTTTTTCATTCTCAAGGTCTACTTTCATTATATTGAATTGTTTCCTTTTGCATCATAGATTGTATAGACAATACCAAAAGCTTTATGCTTCAATGTATGCCGAAGGAGTTGGTCCCCACAAAACTCAGTTCAGAAGAGATGAAGATTATGGTGATTCTCTATCTCCAGTGTGATATTGATATTATTTGCTTGACTGCAGAAGATAAAAGGACAATGAATTGTATCATATAACTGCTTGATATGAAATAGACTGGACTGCTCTAAGACCTTAATCAGGCCTCAAGTACACAGTAGCTCTTTTTTTTGGGGGTAAAATTTACCCTCTTATGATGGGTGTTTCAGTTTATGTCTATTTCCATTACAGCCATATTGGTTGAAAGAATAGACAAGTAATTACTTTGTGCTAAGATGTTAGCTTGACTTAGCTTTTGAATTATTGTTTTTGACCAAATACTCTTAGTTATGCAGCTCTTCTGACATCATCCTCTTGTGTTTCATTGTGATAGTCCTACTCTGCTGGGTGACACAGGACTTCGAGCTTTATGCTGCATTTGACCCTCTTGCAGACAAAGTAAGATTTTCTTCTAATTTATATGCTCAGAGAACATCTTTTGCAAAATATTATTACTTGAATAATTGAATTTACCTGCTGATTGAAAGACTGGACATCAGTGAAAACTGACAGTTATATTTGCAAGTATGTTGTAAGCTAGGTATTTATCCATCATTAAGCTCTCAGTTATGTTTTGTTCAACGAGGAATATTCTAAAATTTAGTAGTAGTCCCTCCTCTGATCTCAACTTAAGTATCCCTGATTATTGGGCAGGCATTGGCAATCAAGACGTGCAACCGTGTATGTCAGTGGGTGAAAGACGTCGAGAACGAGATTTTCTTGCTGGGAGCTAGCCCCTTTTCTTGGTAAAAGAGTATGCTATCTCTCTCCCCCTTTCAGGTCCACCAAAAATAAAATCCTGCAAGCAATTTTTTCCCCACGTAGGCCTTTCTGTATTTTGCATGAGTAGCGTTTCCCCTGTTTCAGAGTATATAATAGTCCTCATTACACAGCCAACATTCCCTATGACCTTATTTTGCCTGCCATATTAACCAATAACTGTCTGAAAATCTGTCCTTCACAATTCATCTTGGTGTAGTGAAAATTGAACTCTTTTCTTACTGTCATCTTTACTTCAACGGTTTGGATGTTGAGCCCTGGACATTGTCAATTTATGTCAGTTTTGTTTGTTCATTAGGGAAGATTGGTCGCTTTCTAGAAAATGCAAATGCTAATTATCTTGTACACTTCTAACTATTCCCCTATTATACGTGACAACTAAAGTTGGTAGTTCCTACTCCCCTTAATACTCTTTTAGGTTATTTGTTTGACAAGAGTTAAACAAATATGCTTAAATATATTTCTTTTTCTTGACTAATCTACCAAATGACTCCTTAGTCCTTTTATCACTTAAATCCTCTCACAGTCATAATGTTTAATACCACCTTTTACCTTGACCTGATTTTTGATATTCGACTTCTTGTTAATTATTTTGAGCCGAAGATATACCAGACTTGAAACCTACTTTATAAATTTCCCGAACTCGTATTCTATCTAAAACATTTGGACTTGTATAAATGCATGTGTACTTGTATGAATCTACCCAAATAAAATAACAAACATGAACTAATTAAATGGACCTAAAACTCTAATCAGGCATGATTCGACTTGAAAACATAAACTTGTAATCAACTTGATTCATCCGATTGAAAGATGTACAACTTCCAAATGACAAAACCAGTCTTAACATAGAAAAGAATAAACCATCGCAAGAACTTCGCTATGAGCACAAGTGTTGATGGCACTCGTCAAACAAATAATCTTCAAAATTTGCATAGTGAAGTAAAAATCTTCTTTTGATTCCATGAGAACTTTGTTGAATAAACATTTTTACAAACAAATTTATAGTTTTACAAAAAAAAAGCGAAAGAAAATTACAAATGATTAAATACATCTTCGTTTACTTTCTTGCCCGTCAAAATGTCAGAATGATTTCGACGTACTTGTCAAAATGTTCATGTAGCATCACATCAGGTCAAAGAAACAATGTTCGTGTAAACACAATTTTAGGACCTCGTCAAAAGGGTATTTAATAATAACTTGATAATTTTTTTGACAAAATAAGAAGTCCAAAAAGTAGGGGCAAAGTTGGGGTTAGTAAAAAGAACAAACTTACTGGAGTATGGATGGACAACCTCGTAATGGGGTTTTCCAAATCTCGTAGCAGTGAAAACAAATTCTGTGGCAATTGTGTACATCAATAGATATACTCTTTATTTTTTTATAAAGAAATAATATAAAATATCAGACATATCCTAATAACTTAAGTGATTGAGCTAGGCTTAGTAGTAGGACAAACGGATATGAAACAAATCATATAAACATTAGTCAAAAGAAAAACAAATAAACATATAAATGTTAGTCAAAAGAAAAACAAATAAACATAAATGAAGAGCTAAGACTAGGGGTGAGCAAAAATATCTGATCCGACCGACCCGACCCGATAACCCCCGATAACTCGTCAATCCGAATCCTAAAAGTCCGTATCCGAAAACATCCGTTTATTTTTTATCCAAATCCGATCCGATTCGGGTGATTTTTCCGGATACTTGGACCGGATACGGATCGGAATATTTTACTTACCGAATATTCAGGAATCCGGTACTATTAATATATAATATATATGTTTTTATAACTAGAATACAATGTTTAATTAGTTTAGATGATCTCAAAATGGTGCATTTTTAAGTAACTAAACTCACTTCAATTCTCTAATACAACATTCCTTATTTTATTCATTTTAATAAAAAATAACCTTGATTATTATTCTTATAAAATTAAAACCCTAAATCAATAATTCATGTACTAATTGTCGCATCACTAAACAAAGCAAATATGTTTTTTTGTCAAGACTGGGTGTTCATCATTGAATTGAATTTTGATTATATAAGTTAAAGTTACAACTTTATATATACTTGCCAATTCCTCTTATTATATAATATATACGTTTATGATTCTCAATTTGAAAAGGTTGACAGTTAATTGTTTGAAAAAATTACAGGGACTTGTAAATGGTGTTGATGTTTGACATTTAGTTTGCACTTTAAGGATTGTTAGTTTTGATTGAATTAACATTTTGATTTAATTTTTAATAGGTTTTCTAATAACCAAATAATTTGGATATCCGAGTCGAATATTTGATCCGATCCGGATAATATTTACCGGATATCCGATCCGGTTTCGGACCGGATACGGATAAGAGTTTTGTCAATATATTTTTACCGGATATCCGACATACCGGATCGGACCGGATATATATATTTATTCACCCCTAGCTAAGACATCCTTTTTCGGTGAGAATAATAATAATAATAAAATAAGCATATTACAGTAGTATACGTTTCGGTAAATTATTTTGTTTATCTAATCATGAAGTGACTAGCAAACGAGGTATAGTCAAAATTCACCAATTTCGGGGCCTGAGAATTTGAGAAAAAAAGGGCAGGAAAGAAAAGACATGAAATATAAAGAGAAAGGGTTTGTTCCCCACTGAAACTGACGTCCACCACCGTATTATTATTATTAAATTGAAAATATATGAAGATCATATTTTAGGGTATTTTATGACGTTATTGCGACTCTAAAATGACGTTCTAACCTTTTAATTTTTTCAGTATAACCCCATTTTTTCACTAAAGACACTACTTACAACGACTGTCCCCAGTTCTTCAACATTTGGATAGGAGATACTTTACACTACTCATCTTATTTCACCAAACAACAACAAAATTATCGTATAAATGATGTTTGATTGCTTATATAAGTAAAGGTGGTGATATACTGATATATATGGAACAGGAAATGCAACATAGTTTAATTATTGAGGTTATCAGAATCTCAAAACTCAAATCATCATTTTGTAATTCCTTGAAAGGTCAATCAATAAGCTTTACTGCAGGATATAGATGAAACCCATTAGATCTTTATATGTAAGTAGTAAGTAGTAATGTAACCCATGGAGAAGAATATAAACTTTCATTAAAAAAAAATATGATAGTGATCAAAACATCCTTCGAAGCGTTTTGATGAAAATAATTGAAGGGCAATTATGTAATTGAGCAACATCGATGTGGAGAGATTCCAAATTTCACTCATCTGACCACAGCACTACTAGTACTACCACTACAATGGGCATTAAAAGGAGCCAACCATCTATTGTGGAAGTCATCATCATTTTTATTGCCTTCACATTACTCAAAAATAATACTAATACACTAGGACTTCTAAAGTCCAAAATGAGCAAAATAAAAAATAAACTCTAGTATAGTGTTGTCGATTAACATAATAACAACAGAATTACCAAACTTACATGCTTTGAAAAAACTACTGGAGTATATAACTTTTTTTTTCTGAAGGATAAAATATCGATCATTTATACTAACACTCAGTTGGTCTAGTGATTTGACACTAGATTTTCTTAAACGTTCTATTTAGATGTCTCGAATTTTATTCATGTTGAAGGCGTGTATGGAGACACTGATGTTGGGAGGGGTTTACTATTTCGTGTGTCAACAGTATCCCGGTCTGGACGTAGAACAACTCTGTCCAATCGAACCAAGCGATCAAGACAAAAAAAACATCAATCATTTATTTCCAAATTTGTAATAATTTGTAATAATTCATATATTGTACTCTGTATGTTAAACCGTTTAGCTCATTAAACTCTTATAATAAATTTAATTACAAATTCCAGCTCATAAAGTGTACTTCATCCAAATTTCAGCACAACTAAAATCTTAGCTCGTTAAATTCATCTAATAAATTTTGGATTATTAGATTCTTAGCATAAACTTATATTGATTATAAATCTTTTTACATCTAATTTTTATAAAGTACAATAGTATAACATGAATATCCAAATCAACTTTTTTTGAAAATAAATACATTTTTAGAAAGAAGGAAAAAATACGTATCATTTTATCGAGACTTTATCAAACAGAGCCTCAAACATAAGTTTTGGCTCATGTATTGATTGTCACGTTTAATTTACTTGATTATTTATGTGTGAATTGTTCTATATATACTCCCTATTTCGCAATTGTATTATCTATGTACATAACTCACGATATTTGTCTCGAGACATTTAGAAAGCAAACCTAATTTTACTCTAGAGTTCATTAAAGTTGACTGGATTCCAAATTTGTAGTGTTACTATTCACTACTTTTATTTTCATTATTTTGAGTAAAATGTTGTAAGACCCAAATTTTAGAGTTTTTTTTCATCACTTAAATCTTGAAAAGGTAGAACTTTTATTGACATGAGTAGCACTTTAATTCTTATAAATCAAGTATGAGTGTTACAATCACTCCAATTTAAACCCTTGATGACAAGTCCACTTATAATCCAGAGTCGACTATGATATTATTTGTAAAACCTGAGGCCTTAGAAGTGTCATCACATGTCAACCCATAGATTTCACAAGAGGTCACACATCTTGTACTACTCCCGCCTAGACCCGTTCAAACTTCAAACGTGGGCTGGCCCGCCCATACCGCCCAGCCCTCCCGACAATAAGAGCGGGTTTGGACAAGAGATTTGACCCATCCGGCCCGGCCCGGCCTGCCCATAAAAAAATTGGACGGGTATGGGTAACGAATATGGCCCGACGGGTCGACCCGACCCACCCATATTATTTATGTACTAAATTAAAATATATATTATATATATAAACCCTCTTGTAACCTAATGTCTACCCCTTTTATAGTTGCCTTAGGACTTGTTAATGTCCAAACTCTTAAAACAATTGGATTGTTTCTTATGATTGTGTTTATGACATTTATGTAGGTTTGTATTAAAGTTATGGTTTCATAATTTTCATTAAACCGTGTTTAAATGTTCAAGTTCACAAGTTGCATATTAGTTTTTGAATGATTCATTGAACAAGTTTGTATTGAATTTGTAGCAACAACATGTTTTGAATATATTGGACATGTTTGAACAATTAATTAAGCAGTAATGCAAAATGCATTGCGGGCTGCTCAATGGACAACCCAGCCCGTCACCATGGATGGACTTGGACAGGAAAATCATCCCATTTTTTCGGGTCGGGCTTGGCCCGATCTGCGTATCTGGATAAATTTTAAAATTTAGTCTGGCCTATGTCCATCTCAAGCCCGTGTTTGAACAGGTCTACTCCCGTCATAGCATGCTTAACTTCAGAGCGGCTCTGATACCATTTGTAAGACTTGAGGCCTTAGAAGTGTCATTCCATGTCAATCTCGGACTTTCCAAGAGGTCACCCATCCTGGTACTACTCCCGCCATAGCAGATAGCACACTTAACTTCAGAGTTCTTAGTCTTCACTTGAACCCTGAAAAGGAAGAGCTCTTGTTGACATGAATAGCACTCTAATCATTATAAACCAAGTATGGGGTGTTACAAATGCATAGTGATACCCTTAATATAGGTTAACTTGTGAGTTGTGATGGATCCTCTTAAATTGTTAGATCCATTTTAGTTGATGTGGCAAGAGGTTTGGCAATCTCTAGTTTAGTTCCTAACTAGTATATGTCTTTGTTCCCTATACGGGTTTGGATACATATAAATTATACATTTAACCATGAAATGAGTTTGCTATGTAACATATTACTAGTGTAATTCCCATATCATGCAAGGTTTTTACATCATATATATTGAATAAAAAATATTAATAATTATTAAAATTAATTTATGTATTAAAAAATAGATCTAGATACTATTGATATCAAAATCAGATTCAGATCATAATTTTGTATCTCAATCATCCATATAATTATGAAATTTTGGATTTGTAATATTTGTGATTAACTTGTAATCTTTGTGCTTGATTTATAATTAAATTAGGGAAAAAAATTAGTGACGGGTTTAGGATAATAATCTTTGATTTATAATTAAATATATTTTAAAAAATTGAAAAAAGCAGAAACTGACATATGGCGTTTTAATGAGGGAGTGACATGTGGCGTAATTAGGTTCTAGTTTAGTATATATAGTAAATTGACTAATGTAATATAATATTGTAAGAAATATACTATTTTGGGATGCTAAAAAAAATACGGGAAAATATTAGGATGTCGAAAAATAAAGATAATATATGTTATTGAAGTAAAGATTGAGCTATTTTAAAAATTAGGATGAGTTTTCGTATAAATTATGAAATACTTTTACTTTTGTGTATAATAAATTGATTACCATTGCACTTTATTTATAATGTTTTAAGTAGTATGCTTAAGTTAAGACAATATCTATATATTAAAATCGGTTAGTACTATATTACATAAAATGTTTCGAAAGTTTATATATTATATATTATTAAACTTGTATCTTTAATTTACCAAGTATATGTTGATGACCATGTTACTAAATAAACAATAAAAGCTTATGTATTTCGCTTGTCATATCAGACCAATTATATTGTAGTATTATGATTAAATTAAGCTAATAATTAAAATATGCAATACTCTATAGTAAAAACTTATATATATATATAGAGTAAGGTTGCGGTGCGGAGCACTCTTACGGTGCGGACGTGCGGACATGCACTATAGGGCCTTATTTATGCACTTTAAGGCCTTATTTGTGCACTTTTCCAAAATTTGAGAAAAATGTTTGAAATAAATAATTTTTTTTTTTTACAAAAGTGCACATTTAAGACGTTAAAGTGCACAAATAAGGCCCTAAAGTGCATGCTCCGCACGTCCGCACCGTAAGAGTGCTCCGCATATGATCCAAACTCTATATATATATACTAGCCTACAAATTATTAGTACGAAAACCTTTATTTTCAATCATTAGTCGTGTTATGTAATTTATATATTGTCAAATTTGCATCTTGAATTTACCAAGTATATGATTACATGGTACTAAATATAAACTAAAATGCTTATATATTTCAGTTGTGATATCTCACACAAATGAAGTTGAAGTAGTATAATTAAAATACACGATTTCTATTTCACGCATCGGTAAAATTCCTATTTCACGCAATGGTTCGTCCGTCACGTACCATATGCATCCGTCTGTGACGGACCAAATGAATTCATACGTGACGCACAAATCAACTTGGTCCGTCACGGACAGATTCATATGGTACGTGACAGACGAACCTCTAAATCAGAAAATTGAACGTTACTTGTCCCCACCTAACTACATTAACTATCCCGTCAAATCTCATCAATATTACGTCCAAAATTAAACCCTAAACCTCTCCATCACTCTTATCTTTCCCTCTCACAACACATCTTCCATTCTCATCATCTTCAAAGAGTTCATTTCCATGGCAAATGAAGATGATTTTTCCAACTTCAATGGCGGAGAAGATGTTTCAAGGAGTTACAATTACAATGAGGTATGTTTTTTAAGCTTTTACTTTACATGTTAGTACAAGATTAGATTTTTTATGGTTCTTTCTTGTGAAGGTATATGATTGAGTTGTTCTTAACCCAAAACAAACACTTTCTTAAGGTAATTTCAATAGTTGTGAGTACATGTTCATAAAAGCTTCATCTTTGATTAAGTTATACTAAAAAGTTGTAGAATTTGTGTGCAAAACTGCATGTTTGATTGTTTCGGCGGTTTTATATTGAGTGCAAAACTGCAAGACTTCATCCTTGTTCAGCCAATGTTTTTTAAAAGAAAAACAGTACGTGACGATTGGATGGTGTTGGTCCGTCACATATGGATTCGCCTCATCCGTGACGGATGGATGTACTTCATACGTCACGGACCAGGTAAATCCATACGTGACGGCTCGAGTGTGTTTATTCGTTACGTATGGTTGTGTTTGACAGAAATTGGATACTTCGCTAACTTATTTTTTTACTTCATTAGGAGGACAATATCGTGAACAACGGTATTAAAAATCCGTCCCTAAATGATGCATGGGACATGGCACCACCGTCCTTCTCACTTGGGTTGTTCGGCGAACCTATGCCGCCTCCCCAACCTCATTTGCCGGGAATAGATTGTTTTGCTCGTAGTGGAATTCCGTCCGTAAGGTGGCAAACTCCACCTAAGTTTGGGTTTCCGGCATTACACACACAACCGCAGTTTAGGTATCCTACACCTAAAGAAGTGATTGTTTTTGAAAATTATTCAGAGAAGTTCACCACGGGTGAAGTATTCGGCTCCAGAGATGATGCAATTAAAAGGGCTAGACATATTGCCTTTGATAATCACTTCTGCCTCACTATTGGTCGGGATAGAAACTTTGGTGGAGGAAGCCTTCAGAAGTCATGGTTGCTGTGTGAAAAAGCGGGAATTTACATTCCTAAAGTTGAAACTAGAGTAAGGCAAAGAACAAGAAGCAAAAAATGTGATTGTCCCTTCAGATTGTTGTGTCAAGAAAATCCGAGGGACTCATATACACTCAATGTAGTTGTTGGAACCCACAACCATGTCATTGGTGATGACTTGTACTAGCATGCAGTTGCTGGCAGGTTGACACCTGAGCAGAAGAAGTTGGTTAAGGTCATGACAGAAAATCATAGTAAACCATCAAAGATTGCAACAACACTTAACCAAGACCCGGACAACTGCACTAAAATGAATCAGATTTACAATGAAGTGTACAATGTCCGACATAGTGGGATGGAAGGAAGAACTGTGGTCCAAGAGTTCTTCCATAAGTGCAAGGAGAACAACTACTTTGTGGAGCATAGGTCGGATCCAACAACGAATAAGATCATCGACATTTTCTTTGCCAGTCCAGATTCCATGAAACTCCTAAAGGCATTTCCGTACGTCCTTTTGCTAGATTCCACATACAGCACTAACAAGTTAGTGTCATACATCTACTTGCTACATCTATTTGTTGATATGTTTATTCATTATGCATGACACATCTTCTTGTGCACGTATGACTTGCCTTTCCTCGAAATAATAGGAGTCACGTCTACATGGAAGAACTATAATGTGTCGGGGGCGTTTCTACAGCGTGAGACAGAAGACAACTACGTGTGGGCCGCACAACAACTTCTTAAAATGTGCGCAAAGTGTCAAGTAACACCGACATGCCTAGTGACAGATCGTGAAAAGGCCTTGATGAATGCATTAGATAAACTCTTTCCAAGTGCCAAGTCTATCCTCTGTAGGCGCCATGTGAAGAAGAACATAGAGGACAATGCTAGGACGGAGATGAAGGATAAAAGCTTGGGTACAAGGTTTGCAAATGCATACTATAATTTATTCAAGCAAACAACTGTATCCGAGTACGAGATGGAGTTGCGTAGAATTCAGTCGGAATGGAGAGTTTGGCCACGTCTACTTCAGTATGTAAGAAACAGCTGGCTCATCCCGTATAGAGAAAGACTTTTGTCAGCTTAGACAGATACTGTTTTCATGCTTGGAACGTCAACAACAAACAGGTTAGTGGCCACGTCTCATTTGATAACAGAAACATTCTTCTATGATCAAACTTTAAACTCTTTTGTACTAAATATAGGGTTGAAGGAGCACATTCTAATTTGAAAGACTTCTTAACTACTCCACATGACAGTCTAGACACGATATTCGGTCAATATCATTCAAAGATGGTTAACCAAGTGAAGGAAATCAAGGGGACCTTCAACGAGAGTGCACAGAACATGATGACGCTTGTGACTGGGGCTGATGTTTTCAAGCTGTTGAAGTACAAAGTATCTAAGGTTGTAGTTCACCGCTTGACTGAGGAATACAGAAAAGGGGAAGATCCATTTCATGACAGTACCTGCACATGCCAGATGAGGGTGAGAGATGGATTGCCGTGTGTGCATGATATCGCTAGATATGTGACGAGTTCAATCCCTATTAAGCTTTCAAGGTTGCATCCTTTTTGGAGCCAATTGAGTTTGTCAGAAGTGCAAGACGAAGGTGAGGCTGAGGTGAAGCGCAAAGTCGCGAGATCTTTGATGGATCAATTTTATACGGATGAGTTCCCCAATCTGTCAGCTGATGATCAAGAAAAATGTGTCTCGTGACTTTACGATATTGCTCGCCCCGAGGGGACCAGTCTGCAAGAGCCGGCTATTGTGAGGCATAAGGGATGGCCAATGGGAGCTCCAAACAAAGATAACACTAAAAGACATCCTTCTTCATGGGAATACACAGTCAAAGAGATGGAAGGGACACCTCCCAAGAAGCAACGAGGTAGGCCACCAAATCCCACTAGTACACATTCATCAAGCCCTACAACTCCTATTACTCATTTGAGGCCATCTCAGGTTAGAGCTCCCAAGAATCCAGTGGGTCAAATGTTTCCACCATCGTTTCATGCTCCACAGTCCTTCATTAAAGATTTTGAACCATATATGGATATAGTTCCGTCGTGTATGCACGAACACATAAACGGTTACTTTGATATTGTTGGTGATGGAAACTGTGGATACAGAGCCGTTGCAGATCAAATAGGCATTGGGCAAGAACAATGGAGGATCGTCCGACAATCCATGATTGATAAGGTGAAAGAAATCTTTCCATTGTATGCTCAGACTTGCCTCTTTCTGATTATGTTGGATACAGTACTGGAACAACTTACATGGTTTGACGATGGGATGGCCCCGGAGAATACTTGGATGGTGATTCCAGATATGGGTTGTCTGGTCGCTTCTGCATTCAATTGTGCAGTTGCCGTGCT
This sequence comes from Rheum nobile, assembly GCA_027886185.1. Lineage (NCBI taxonomy): Eukaryota > Viridiplantae > Streptophyta > Magnoliopsida > Caryophyllales > Polygonaceae > Rheum > Rheum nobile. Next base: position 366,918 of record WOAB01000648.1, read on the forward strand.
GGGTGCTATGAATTCTACTTACTTGCCTTTGCAAGCGGTTCCACATCATCCCGGGGGTGCTAAGCTAAAGACGATATGCATCTGCCATGTTCAGAAGGAGAGTCATTTTATTTCGGTATGTTACTAATCATTTAATCAATTTTTATTCATTATTTGAACTCATTAACTAGGCAAGTGAATACGTTCTCCATTCTTTTGTAAGTGTTCCTATCACAGGCGTCACCGTTGCCTCCAGTATTTGTCATGTGGGAGCATGCAAAGGATGCCTCTGCTGCTTGTCTGTATGATCCATTCACTACTCAGCTGATGGCGTATGGACCTTCCAGAAGAAAGAGACGAGGTTGCAAGCCGACTTAAATATTATTGTAATCGCACATTGTAAAGATATTGTTAGGGCAACTTAATATTCTATTTTCTGTATGGATTTTTAGAAGTATAACTTTTACGTAATCCCGAATTGGTTTTTTAGGAGTCAACTATAAATTTCATCGCGATGTAAATTTAGCTTCTGTAAAGAGGCACGGTTTGCAACAAACCGTGCCCTAGACCGTGCACTTAATTTTCGTCCTCCTCATCATTTCCATGCTCGTAGGGTCTGAAGTCTTGGATGCAGTGTCGCACAGCAGCACACATGTTGTAGAATTGTTCTTCATCCGCATCATAGAAAGGATTTAGACGCTGGAATGCTTGTCCAATGAGCTACAGAAATACGTATAAATTAAAAAGAATCGGTTTAATTGTATAAGAAAAGTAAAAACAAATATCCAACACATTTTTTTACCTGGACAGGATCTCTGATGCCAACATCCTAAGGCCTGACACATGGGTGTGTACGAGGTATGTACCACTCCATGTAGTCGGCACTACACTGATACCCCTCTAAAGCAGGAGGGCCCATATGTGTGATCCAGATGGAGTGTTGACTTCTTGCATCCCAACTCCAGTTTAAAGTGGGGTCATACTGCACTATATATCTCCTAATGTTGGGATGTCTGTGTGCTTTGATGGACTCTATAACTGGTCGGGGAATCCCCTATACCACTCCAAATTGCCTCGATACCCGATCCGGTATATAGGGCTCGGTAATTCTCATAAAAGAGATGACCCCATGAAAAAAGGCAGGAGCCAACGCCAGGATGTTGTAATTAACGTAGCCATAGGGCTACCAGTCAACCTACACAAAAAAAGGTGCAATTAACTCCAACTCTTACACAAAAAAGGGTGCAATTAATGTATTACACAATTGTAATACATTAATATGAGAAATAAACTACATCGTATGATACTTACATGCCTAGCTTGTATTAAATCCAACTCTTCCCTGTAGTTTCTTCTCTGCCTACTAGGAGTCTGCACAGGATTCCATCGGCTGGCATATGGCACAGCGTCTTCGAAGCAGGGATTTTGTTGTGGGCGAAAGCTAGGGAAGTATAGATAGATCCAAGCCTGTACATAAATAACATGGTTAACATATCAACCTTACCTTAAATGTAATTAAATTATATAAAAACAATATGCAACAAAATCCTTACCAGCAACAAAGTGTAGCAGGTGGACATCTGATGACACTCATGCCGTGAACACTCGCCCAATGACCGATACATGAATGCCAATGTGCCAGAACCCCAAGAAAGATTGCAAGTATCACCAATGTCACTCACGTAGATCACATAAGGCATGTGTAGCATGTGTTGGGACTTGTTTGGAAAGAGGGTCGATGCCATCAAGTAGCACAAATAACCAGACGCGATCTCATCATCATCTAGGTCATTGTTCAAGCAGTGATATTTCAGGTTGTCTGCAGTGACACCATGTTTAGCCATTTCTTCCGTCAAGGAAAAGAACTGTATTGCCCTGATCGCTTGTTGATTGTACAATTCATTTTTACCCTTGCTGCGATCCTGGAGAGGAAGTCCCATTCCATGCCCATCAATCTTGAGGCCCAAAATCATGTACACATCCAGGAGAGTGATCGTCATCTCTCCAAATGGCATATGAAATGAATTTGTCTCTGGCTGCCATCGCTCCAGAAATGCAGAAATCAAAGGCAGATCTACATAAGTGTACATCAGGTCCTGCAAATGTGTGATGCCGCTGTTTCTGGCAAGATCACACCATGTAGAGTCATCGTCAAGCCTCCATTTTCTTAGCTGCTCTTGTCTGAGCTGAAACGTGAGAGTTTCTCGCTCCTATAAAAAAAACATGTTAGATACAAAAAAATATAATAGTTTAATAACAGGCTCAAGTTTTGATAACTTACAATGCCCTGATAAATTATGCAGTGTGGGCAGTGAAACTAAATAGCAGGTCTGGGATCTCCGGACCTCCCGGTACAGGTCCTATCAACTTGGGATCGACAGCATCCCGACCTCCAGCATGTCTAGCCTGCCTAGGCTCTCTACGTTGTGTAGGAGCAGCCTGTTCCTCCACCGGTTCCTCAAAATGAGGCTGTTGAGCGGGCCAATATGCTTGCCCACTCATACCTCCTGGCCACATGGGCCAACCACTAGGCTCATGAGGTGTAGGAGGTACGTACCAACCACTACGCTCCTCAGATGTAGAAGGTACATACCATGTCGGATGCTATAAAATAAATTATTAGAAAAAATATTAATTAACCGACAAGTTTAAGAATATGTATAGTTACTTACCACATTTCCCACATTCTGGTATATAGGTGCATCATTAAGCGTCGTATTGTCGAGTATCGGGTCTGCATACACCGATACAACAGGAGGGTCACGGTTCGTACTCGGTCCTGCTTCGTCACTTTTTTTGGATTTCTTCTGCCTCCTTCGATATACTATACGATCGTTGACTTGTTCATGTTCTTGTTCCTCACGTACATCGTTCCACCTTCTGTGACGTGCAGATCTTGTTTCGTTTTCCATCTGAAATAGAAAAAAACAAAGTGACGAAGCAGGGGGAGCAACAACAACAAAAACAAAAACACCATCAACAACAACACCCTCAATAACAACAACATCATCAATAACACCAACAACAATATCAACAACAATATCAACAACAACATCATCAACAAGAAAAACAACATCAACAACAACAAATGCGCTGAACCAAATCTGCTTGATCCGTCCGTGACGGATCATGACGATCCGTCCGTGACGGATCATGACGATCCGTCCGTGACGGATGGAGTCAATCCGTCCGTCACGGACCAGATCTGGATGGATCAATTTTGACAGATCTCAGATCTGGATCTGTGAAGTTCGATTTTTTTTTGACAAATTTCGTATGCAAATCCATATTCAAAACCGATATTCAATCAATTGAAACAACCTTCAAACATGTTTAAATTCAACTAAGTGAAGAACAAATATAGATTTAACTAAACTTACGGATCGTGACGGACGGATTGAATCGAAATGTGACGGATCGAATCGAAATGTGACGGATCGAAGCCTTTGACCTTGGGAGCGAAATCGCGAATGGGTTGCTGCAAATGAGGGTTGATGCAAAGGGGAGACGAAGTCGCTGCATTATATGCAGCGACTTCGTCCGTGACGCACAGATTAGGTTGGTGCGTCACGGACGGTTTCATGTGGTCCGTCACGGACGGAGTGCTTTAGTTCGTCACGGTCGGCTTCATTTGGTACGTCATGTACGAAACAATGCGTGAAATAGAAATTTTACCCGTGCGTGAAATAGCAAGGGCCTTAAAATAAGCTAAGAATTGATAAATAGGCAAACTCTATAAAAAAAGCTTATATTTTCCATTATACTTGGTCTGGTAGAATAATAACTTATTTAAGAATTGGAAAAAAATATACACTAGATATAAGTAAAGGTAAAAAAAAGTGTACCGATATACACACATAATGAAAAATATAATTTCATATAATTAAATGAAAGGATAGAAATTGGTTAAGTTGCATTAAACAATATTTTAAAATTTTGTACAATATATTACGTAGTATCTAGTTAAGTTTTGTAAAAAAGATTGATATGACATATGGTAAGTTATATGTGGCAAAAAAGGAAAATGGTGTAGGGAGAAGTTAATGTATGTTTACAAAAATTGAAGGACAAAACAGTAAAAGGACATTAAGTGTTGTCTATGTGGCATATCTCACAGTTGTCGATAGACTTATTACTATGCCAATGACAAAATACCACCAGTCACGCCTGTCATTCACACTCTGCATCGATCTTCCCTGTGGGTTCGACCCTTACTTGTCTTCTATACTTATGTTTAGTAGGTCTGTTAGGAAATTTTACTTTGATTGAGGCTAATCAACGATAATTGCTTGCGCATTTCTAGCCCCGTCAAATTTGGCGCCGTTGCCGGGGAAGATTTATGTTTTGTTGTGTGTTTTTGTGATTGACTGCGGTGTGGATCTATCTTACGGTCCGCACCTTTGCTACTGATTCGCTACTTGTTAAAGTTGATACAGAGGCAGGTACGAATGACTCAGACACTCCGACAACTGACTGCGCCAGATTTGATACAGCAGCCATTGGCTGTAATTATTCCACCCCTTGCTGATGGTGTGACATTTGAACTCAGAACAGGAGTGATACGGTTGCTCCCGAGATATTATGGACGAAGTGGAGAAAACCCCATTCTTCATTTGAGTAAATTCCACAACGTTATTATGAGCATCAAACCAGCAGACATCACTGAGGATCAGATTAAAATGAGAGCCTTCGGGTTCACTCTTAAAGACGATGCTGAGGACTGGTACTATCATCTGCCTGGCGAAAGCATAGATTCCTGGGCTGAGCTACTTAAGGCTTTCCTCACACAATATTTCCCAACCAGGATGGTGAATGCTTTGAAAAGGGAAATTGCCAGTATTGAACAAGGAGAGGAGGAGATCCTTTATGAATATTGTGAGCGGTTCAAACGATTTTGCTCTAGTTGCCCGTTCCATGGTTTTGACAAGAAAGCTCTAGTACTCTATGTTTACAATGGGCTGCTGGATGATGAAAGAAGAATCATAGATGCTACTTGTGGTGGTAGTATCTTGAATATGACCCCTGATGCAGCCATGACTAGACTTCATGATATGGCTGAGAGCACAAGAGATTTTGATGAAGCCCCAAGGACCAGAAGAGTTAATGCTGTCAACTCCAATGATGCACATTTATTGCAAGAAATTGCTTCATTGAAAGACATTATTGCGAAGACGGGTAGACAAGAAGCACCTCAACCCCACTTTGATGAGCTACCAGTAGCTCTCCATACCAGTAACTCCGCTACCACTGAGGATATGCTCAGGACTCTGACTCAGCAATTCACCACGCATGTGCAGGCCACTGAGTCAAGTATTAAGAACATGGAGAGGCAGATTGGTCAGCTTGCTGATGTTGTGACCAAGATTGACCAGAGGACTGTGAACCCAAGAGAGAATGTAAGTGTTATTTCTCTCAGAAGTGGCATGAAATTGCAAGTCGCTCCTACTGCTGAAAAGGACGACATAGCTGAAATTGAAGATGGGCAAGTTCCACCGCCCCGCGGCGACACCCACCGCGACCCGGCTGAAGCTCTCAGTTTTCCTGAGTTAACACCACCGCCCCGCGGCTAAGAACACCGCCTCGCGGTGAGACCACCGCCCCGCGGTGAATGCCCAGATCTGGATTTTGATCATGACAAAGGAGAGGACCCCTTTGTTCGTCGAATTTTTCCTCCTCTTGGTTCTGAAAAGCTCCCTGTCCCCTTTTCGGAGGCACTAAAGGAGAGGATGATAATCGACGACAATGATCTCTTCGACACCTCCAGTAGCTGCAAGGAAACCACCCCTTTGGCCCATTTAGCAAACAGCACCCCAGGCTACGCAGAACTTTTAAAGGCGCTGGGTAAGATAAAAAAGAAACCAAAGGGGAAGCACAAGAAGGAGGCCTTGATACAGATGACGGATTCTTATATGCTGGATACGGGGCAGGATAAACATGTAGCCCCTGAGATGCTGGGTAGACAGTTTCTGAAAATGGCAAGTATGTTCATAGATATGCACAATAGTCCATCTACCATGAAGTACAAGAGCATGGGGGCAATGCTCAACATGGAGCACCCAAAGAGGCATCCCCCGGATATAGATCCCAGGTGTTCAGTTGCTATAAGCAACCCAAGTTGATAAGATGAGTAGGATGTCAAGCCATGACAATAACTAAGGCGCTGTCCGGGAGGCAACCCGAGGTATGTTTTTCTCTCTTTGCTTTTCATTATTTGTTTTTGCATTTTTCTTTAGTGTGTTTTTGCTTTGTTTTTGTTTTCTTTGTTTCCGACTAACCTGCAGGGAGGAGACCTATGCCTATTGAAGAAGGTGTTTCCACACCAATGTAAGTCTCTCCTGTCCCTGCACTGGTCGCTCCCCGAAAAAACCTTAAACGGGGAGGCAAAAAAAAAATCGAAAAAAGAAAGAAAAGAAAGTTTTACCGAGCTATCCAGAGTCACCACGGAGAAACACTTTCACCACACATTATTTGGCAACGATGATGGCCCTATATTCGACAGCTGAGGAGGAGGAACGCTAGAGCCCCCACCATGATGATATCTGGGCTCCACCATGTGTTCCTAGAAGGCTGTGCAATCCCGACATTTGTGCTACACCACTATTCACCAAAGTGGTTCCATTATGGTTGCACGGTAGGAGAAGATTATAGAGTTGATGAAGACACCCGCCCAACACCAGAGACCTGGGCATTTATGGAGAACACCGCCAGCGATCACCTACAGTGTCCAAGCAGCTTGGCGACGTTTGTGAGTTTTTTTTTTTTTTTTTTTGCTTTTCCCTGTGCTCCTATTCTTTTGTCTTTCATTACATTGAAGACAATGCAATGTTTAAGCATGTGGGAGAGTTCTATACTTGCTACGTCGTTGAGGAGAAAGATTAAAAAATGAAAAAGCCAAAAATTGAAAAAAGGCATACATTAAAAATCCTGGGATAGGTCGAAAACCCGAAAGGGCGGCCTAGGTAATAAGCAGGTGGCTTGGACCAGCATTAGGCTGGGGTAATATGTGGTCAAGAGTGATGTGAGCTTATGTGAGTACATCTATTGGAAAATGAAATGAGTGGCTTGGTGAAAACCCGAAAGGGCGCCTTGGCAAAATGAGCGAAAAAGAAGAAGAGTGATTCTAGGATTTCTCATTATTCTTGGCGAGGCGTCATAAGAAGAGGAGTCAAAGAAGGATTGTCGGGTAGGTCACATGGGGAGGCATAAGAAGATAGATGAGAGATAGGATTAGATTTTGATTCACTCTATGTTGTTTGGGATAAGCTTGGGGGAAGTACTCTGCTTTCCTTGTAGCTTTGGTGTGAGGTGTTGATTGTATTGTGTTGTTGTGCTGTGCATATTGTTTTGGTACTATGGAGCCGATTGTTGAGATGTTGTAATTGCTAGTGTCATATTCTCTTGTACTTCCTGAGGCTTTGGTGTTTGATTGAGATAGTAGGTTTATCTTTAGCTTACTCGAGGACGAGCAAGGTTTAAGCATGGGGGAATTTGATAGGTGTCATTTCATACACCTTTACTAGCAATTATTAGCATGATTTGGAGGAGTTTATGAGTAGTTTTGAGGCTAAGTCTGTAATCCGGAAGTTGTGGAGAGAATTGAAGATATCAGGGGTTTTACAGCTTAGATGGAGATGATGAGGATCTGTTGGAGTTTATTGGAGAAGACTACCAATACTTGATAGTAATAAAGAGCTGAAGAGAAGAGTGGGCAGAAATTGACGCCCCGCGCCAGAGCCACCGCGACCCGGCGGTGGGTCTCAGAGAAGGATGCCGCCCCGCGGTGGAAATCACCGCCCTGCGGTGGGAGCTGGCGCCCCGCGGACATCACGTGAGGCAAAGAGCTTAATTAAATAATTCACGTGATGTTTGGAATTGAAGAGATGGGCCCAGGAGGAAATTAGGCCCAAAAGGAAGATCTCGGCCCAATTGAGAAGCGCTGAAGCGGAAATTGAAGCCACGCGTGAAAGAGATGCCGCGTTGAAGCCGAAGAATTGAAAGCGTGTTGAATCGGAGGCGTGATGTCAGCAACGACGTCAGCAAAGCTGATGATATTGGAGATTTGGGCCGTGCCGAGAAGTGGGCCGACGCTGCATTGGGTTGGGCCGAAGATCAGTTGGAATTGGAGATGGGCAGACGAGAGGCTTGCATGAGAATTCGGGATTAAGTTCCGACGTTCGTTTGTTTTATTTTTGGTTATTATCTTTATTATTATTTCCTTTTATTATTTTTATTACTTTTAGGATTTAAGTTAAATACTCTTTGTTAACCTAGATTTCAGAATGCAGTTTTTACAGAAGTTTAGTTTTAGTTTTGCCAGTTCGTAGTTTTTCATCCCCTTGGATGGAGAACTAACTTTTCTTTGTTCTGCTAGACGATTGAAGCAGTATAGTTGATGTGTTTGTGAGATTTCTATTCCTTGTTCTTATTCTTATGTATGTTGGTTTGATTCTCTTGGATATATTGATTATTGATTTATCGTTATTCTTCATAGTCTGGCCAACTAGGTTGAATACTATTTATCAATTGCTAGGATTTGCATATAAGGGTTCCGAGTGCATATCTAGTGGCAAACACAATTGTGCGTATAGGGGTTCCGAGCGTACAATTGTGAGTGAGAATCAGTTGCATGTTAAGTAGGGGAGTGAGTACTTGTACGTCTTTCTACTTGCATGTATCCTATATCCTTGTGTGCATTGCTATTGCTTTGTTGGTGGTAAAGTACCCCGGTCTGGTACCGCGTGACTGGTGGTATTTTGTCATTGGCATAGTAATAAGTCTATCGACAACTGTGAGAATCGGTAGTGCTTAAGATCAGGGTGGGAACAACTATAAGGATAATTAAAGAACTTGGATTGAATAGATTTCCGTGATCGAACTCTATCTCTGTACTGTGGATTTTGCTCTAATAAACTACTTTCCCTCATTATATTTTCTCAACTCAACTCAACTTGTTTGCTTTGTTTCCTCTTGATAACTAAACCCCCCCGTTCGTGTCACTTGCCATTCACACTTTCACACTGCATCGATCTTCCCTGTGGGTTCGACCCTTACTAAACCCCTCCGTTTGGTTTGCTTTGGTTTGCTTTGTTTCCTCTTGATAATTGCTTGCGCATTTCTAGCCCCGTCAGTATTATATATAAATATATAGATCTATTCTCACTTTTTGTTATTTATTTTTATTATATGAATAAGGCAATTATGTAAAATATGTATATTATATGAATAAGACAATTATTATGGTTCAATATAATGAAAAAAAATTAAAAGTTTGGATATGTTTAAAGGAAAGTAATATATTATCACTTTATATTATTTATCTTCATTATATGAATAAGACAATTATGTAAAATATGTACATGATATGAATAAGACAATTATTATGGTTCAATATAATGAAAATAATTAAAAGTTTGGATATGTTTATAGGAAAATAATATATTTTGACTTTATATTATTTATTTTCACTATATGAATAAGACAATTATGTAAAATATGTATGTTATATGAATACGACAATTATTAAGGTTCAATATAATGAAAAAAATTAAAAGTTTGAAAAATGTTTAAAGGAAAGTAATATATTCTCACTTTATATTATTTACTTTCATTATATGAATAAGACAATTATATAAAATACGTAAATTATATGAATACGACAATTATTACGGTACAATATAATAAAAACAATTAAAAATTCGGATATGTTTATAGGAAAGTAATGTATTCTCACTTTATATTATTTATTTTCATTATATGAATAAGACAATTATGTAGAATATGTATATTATATGAATAAGACAATTATTATGGTTCAATATAATGAAAATAATTAAAAGTTTGGATATATTTATAGGAAAATAATCTATTATGACTTTATATTATTTATTTTCACTATATGAATAAGACAATTATGTAAAATATGTATATTATATGAATACGACAATTATTATGGTTCAATATAATGAAAATAATTAAAAGTTTGAAAATTGTTTAAAGAAAAGTAATATATTCTCACTTTATATTAGTTATTTCATTATATGAATAAGAAAATTATGTAAAATATGTATATTTTATGAATAAGACAATTATTATGGTTCAATATAATGAAATTATTTAAAAGTTTGGATATGTTTACAGGAAAGTAATATATTCTCACTTTATATTATTTATTTTCATTATATGAATAAGACAATTATGAAAAAAAAATGTATATTATATGAATAAGACAATTATTATGGTTTAATATAATGAAAATAATTTCAAGTTCGGATATTTTTGAAGGAAAGTAATACATTCTCACTTTATATTATTTATTTTCATTATACGAATAAGATAATTATATAAATATGTATATTATAAGAATAATACAATTATGTAAAATATATATATTATGTGAATAAGATAATTATTATGGTTCAATATAATGAACATAATTAAAGTTTGAAAATGTTTAAAGTAAAGTAATCTATTCCTATATGTAATGAGATATATATTTTTGGTAATTAAGGAAATGAACATAATTAAAAGTTCAGATATATTTTAAAAAAGTAATCGGTTATTATTTGTAAAGGGATATATTTGGTTGATAACTAAAAAAATTTGTATACATAAGATAAAGTAAATTGTAAAATTGTAGATTGGTGAAGATGGAAATGGACAAATGTTTTTTGATGATATGGCATACTTAAGATGTTGTCACATAAAAGAGATTAGAAGGGCTTTAGTATATGTATAGATTAGACTCTTAATAAAGTTTAGAGAGTGCTTCATTTCTTTTACCAGAAAATATAAGTCAACTTATACTACAAATAAATTTACAACTAACACAAGTATTGTGAGGAAACTAATCAACATAATAGCACTTAACAAATCAACCCTTAAACTTATTTTAATAACTTTGTAAAAACGTTGATATGATGTATGTAATGTTGAAAGTATGTTAGCTGTTTGGTTGTTGGGGTTGAGGAATGAGGTCAATTTTTATTTTTTATGAATGGTTTCATACAAGGACATTTATACGTGGGGTTGGTTTTGTCATTTGTGTAGTATCTGCTATTTTTCATCCAGATATCTTACTTATATTATTTACATTATCGAATATATAAGTGAAGATCATATGAGGAGAGTGTTTAGGGTGTAAAATGATGACTAATCTTAGCCACTAGATTGTAGGAATTGAGAGTTAGGATTAAAATACATGGAGCGACAAACTTGTAAATATAACAAATTTTTTTAATTATTTGTTTTCAAAAATATTTTTTAATAAAAATATATTTTTGATTTTTTTTCAAAAATTAAATATTTTCTCCAAATTTTTTTATTTTTTTCCCATTTTTTTCAAAAAATATTATATTTTTTGATTTTTTTTCCAATTTTTTCCCCCCAAAATATGTTTTTTTTTCATAAATATTTTCCTAAACAAATTAGTACCATAACACTTTAGCAATTTAATCATACACTTTAATATACTACTCATGCACTTTAATATATTTACATATGTACTTAATTTTAGATTACTAACATGCACTTTAATATACTTACACATGCACTTAAATTGTAATATTGAACATCTACTTTAATATAATTACATATACACTTTTTAGCATATTAAGTATGCACTTAACATAATAAACATGCACTTTAACATACTAACATATGCACTTTTAATATAATAAACATATACTAGCTAAAATGTGCACTTTTGATATACATGTCAAACATGCACATTTACATATTATAGCATGACCTTTATCATATTAAAGATGCACTCTATGTGAGCTTTAAAAATGTGCTTATATATGTACTTTGAATTCATTATAGATGCACTTTTGGTGTTTATTTATACACTTGATAGACAATACAATTAAATAAAATATTTAAAAAAAAATATGAACAAATAATAATTTTCAAAAAAAAAATAATTTTGAAAAAAAAAAATATGGAAAAAAAAATTCAATTTTTTTTTAATTTTCAGAAGAAGAAAATTTTCAATTTTTTTTTCAAAGTATTTATTTATTAAAACATATTATGAAAACTATGATATTTATAATTTTGTCACTTGAGTCTTATCTATTCATCTCTTAAATTTTATGACCATAATTAATCCTCATTTTATACCCTAAGACTATTTTATACCCTACTCTCAAATATATAATACAATCATACAACGATAAATAGAGGGAATGAAGATAAAAAAACACGATTACTTTTCGGCGCATAGACATTTTGCCGTTTGGCGCATAGGCTCGCACGTAACGTGAGGGTACAAACCACACGTTACGTATGACAGTGCTCCACACGTTACGTGTGGGACCATTTCACACGTTACGTGTGATTTGTACCCACACGTTACGTGTGGATTAGTCAATAGGGTTTAGAATGGTTATAGGGTTTAGGGTATTTGTGTATGTCATATTATTGTATATTTTGTGGTATTTATTTGTTGTTCAATGTTAAATTATTATTTATTTTATACATATTATAATGTTACATGTATGAATGTTGTATCATATTATTGTTTATTTGTAGTATTTATTTGTTTATCTAAAATCCTACAAAAAACACCCCAAAATAATCAACATAGAAGATAGAATAGAATTGTTCATTACGTTGGATGAATACAATCACATTTAGCTCACAATACAAGAAATAATACAAGTTCTTCATAAACTTAGAAAACCTAGCACAAAATAAATGACATCGCCTAGTTGCGTTTGAAAAAATTAGGATAGTCTCTTGTAAAACTTCGCGACATATCATGTCTCTGCTTTGATAAAATTGCTTGCTCCCTACAAAGGTTGATAGTACGTAAACAACATTACACAAAAGATACGACATCAAGGCATTATATGATGTACATCATTATATAGATTGAGGTTATACCTATGCATCTTATCCATATCTTGTAAAAGTTCTTGCTTAACAACATCTTGATTCCCCTTAATAAGATCTTGTTTTTCCCGCCATTGTTGTCGAATAACCGCGTGTGCCCTCTCCTCGTACACAGGATCAATCCAATTCCTGTATAAACACCCTAGTCTTGGGCATCCCCAATACCTCCTTCCGTAGTTTCACTGCAAATCCCAAGTACGGACAATGGTTTTCAAATTACACTCGCATTGTGGAGCACTTATTTGTTGATGGTGCCTATTTAGGTTTGATGATGATTCGGATGAAGATGTCATTATTTGATGTAGTGCTTGGTTTCCTACAAATCCATTAATATGAAAAGGCCAATTAGGGTTACTAAATCGAAAGAAACTGGAAGAAGAAGCTTACCCACAAATGAATCTTCAATCCCGCTTGTGTTGGAAGTGTTGTAGTGAACAAACAACCCTAATGCCTCTTATATAGTGAAATGATATATACAACTGTAGTAATTAAAGACCACAACCACAAGAATTAAATACCTCAACCACTAGCATTAAAGACCTCAACCACTAGCATTAAGGACCTCAACCACTCTTACCCTAATAACCCTAAACCCTAAACGTCAACCACTCTCATAAACAATGTAACTCGCATACCCAAATTCACCCTTAATAATTAAAGATAAACCCTAAACTCAAACCCTAAACCCTAATCATAACACTAACCCTAAGCCCTAAACCCTAACCCTAAACCCTAAACTTAAAACTCATTATTCTAAACTCTACCGAAATGCCATAACCCTAAACCACAAAACCTAAACCCTACCCCTATCCATCCTACCCTACCCTACCCTACATACGCCTAAACCCTAAACCCTAGTAATCACACGTTACGTGTTAGTGTGTTTCACACGTAACGTGCCAATCTACTTCACTCGCAACGTGTGGCACGGTTTGACACGTAACGTGTGGTTCAGTCTGTTGCAAAACACATTGAATTAACCGTCTTGTCCCCACCTAACTGTAATAATGACCCATCTTCTTTGTCCGCTAACAACCCATTTCGAACCTAAACCCTCATCCTAAACACTCCCAAAATCTTGATTTTCACTCACATTTTTTGTACAAAAAATGGACAATCCGAACAACAACGAGTATTGGAGCAATAATGGGGAAGATATTCCACTTTGGAACGAGGTAATTTCTATAAGTAACCCTAAAATTGTCTTTTTTATTTCTTGTTTTGAAAATGTTTAAAGTTTTTAGCTTCATGGTTAGGGTTTAGAGAAGTTATTTTTGATGGCCCATTATATTTGTTGTTTAGGATTTAGGGAAGCTATTTTTGATACTTATTGTTTAATATTAAAGATCTCATTTTATTGTTTAGGGTTTAGGGCTACGAATTTGCTGTTACATTGAAGAACAGTTTCACACGTTACGTGTGAAGAATGTTCACACATAACGTGTGAAGGTGTTCAACACGTTACGTGTGAGTGTGTTTCACACGTAACGTGTGGACACTCTTCACACGTTACGTGTGTAATCATACCACCCGAAACCAGGTTTCATTCTGTAATATGGCACGGTTTGACAGTAAACGTGCTTTTTTATAATCAGTGCACTAATTGATGACATGATTTCGTGTATGCAGACGAACTATCATTTATACGAGGGGTTAAACAATATCTCCCTCAATGACTGGAGCACTCCACAGAAGACATTTCCGGTTTGGGAAACGCCTGAAAAACTGCAGGATTGGAGCACGCCTCAGAAGACATTTCCGGTTTGGGAAACGCCGGAAAAACTGCAGGATTGGAACACGCCTCAACCAGTTATTGATATACCATCATTTGATGTTGGGATACCGTTTCCTCCAGAAGCATCTTCATCTCATGCTACCCCACAGCTGTGCTTCCCATCCCTACACACACAGCCTCAGTTCAGTGTACTACCGGAGGAGGATGTGTACGTCTCGGCCGATTATTCAAGGTTCTTCACATCTGATCAAATCTGGGAGTCTAGAGAAGAAGCCTTTTTGTGGGCGCGGGAGATTGCTATGAATCAGCAATTCTGCATCAAAAAGTGGAGGAATAAAGCTTCCACCCCTTCGATCCTCGGGGGGACTTGGTTACCGTGTGATAGGCATGGACAAAACGTCCCTAAAGGAGCTGACCAAGTGAGAGACATCACAAGGTCGAAGAAATGTGGGTGTCCCTTCATGTTGAGGCTGAAAGAAAGGCCGAAGGGATTGTGGAGGATCACTGTACAACATGGAACTCACAACCATGTCATAGGAGACAATTTGTATGGTAGTGCATTAGCTGGGCGACCAACTGCTGAAGAGAAGGAGATTATAAGGGTGATGACGGTCAATCATTGCAAGCCTCAGAAGATTCATACTACAATCCAGTCGTCCCCTGGAAATTTGACCAAGATGAAACAAGTATACAACATCATGCACGAGATAAGAAAGAAGAGCATGGAAGGAAGAACAGTTGTACAACAGTTCTTCTATGAGTGCAATGAGAAGGGGTACTTCATGGAGTATAGATTCAACAAGGAGACCAACAAGATAACGGATATCTTCTTTGCAAGCCAAGATCAGTTGCGGTTGCTGAAGGCATTTCCGTATATTGTGCTGCTGGACTCTACATATGCAACTAACTGGTTAGTAACAAACATATGAATTATACTCTTCATTTGTTCATGTCAAGGTTAGGACGCCATTGTATTTTATATATGATTATGTGTGCAGCTACAATTTGCCCTTCCTTGAAATTGTCGGCATCACATCAGTTTGGAAAAACTACAATATTGCCGGGGCATTTCTGGAGAAGGAGGACGAAGACAGTTACAAATGGGCCATAGAGCAACTTGCTAAGATGTTTGCCAAGGTGCAACGAGCACCCACATGTGCGGTCACTGATCGGGAGAAGGCGTTGATGAACGCATTAGAGAAGCAGTTTCCAGAAGCAAAATTCCTCCTATGTAGGCGTCATGTGAGAAATAATATTGAAGACTTCGGGAAGAAGGCCATGTGCAAGTTTAGGGGCACAACGTTTTCCAACGACTGCATGAAGCTCTTCAAGGAAACGACCATACAAGGGTACGAAAGATCACTCTGGAAGCTGAAGTGTGATTGGAAGAAAGCTCCAAAATGTGTTCAGTACCTACAAAAAAACTGGCTTGACCCCTACAAGGAAAGAATCGTCTCTGTATGGACAGATATAGTGTTCACGCTCGGTACTACCACCACTAACAGGTATGTGCATCAATGGTTTATCTAAATTTAGCTAGTTATTTGAACTTAGTTAGACCTTTACAACAATCAAACAAATTTTCGGATTCTTGATTGTAATACAGGGTTGAAGGGGCCCATTCCAGTCTGAAAAGCTTCTTCACAAGCAACGATGGCAACCTTTGCACTGTGTTCGATCAATATTATACACGGTTGTGCAGTCATATTACTGAGATTCGGGGGGCATTGAATGAGAGCATTGGGAAGAGATATACGCTGCTAACAGACGCACATCTTTTTCGTAAGCTGTACTTCAAGGTGTCTCCTCGCAATGAGTCTTAAAATCTCCCACGTGCAAGTTACCGACGATGATAGCACCATCCTCCAGCTCAAAAAACTCATGCGTCTGCTCCATCAACGCCTTCTTCAAATCATTGCGGCTCAGCTGCTCGTGCCATTTCTTTGGGGGACCCATGTCTTGCCCTTGTATGTTAAGCCCAAGGATCATCCACACATCATGGAGAGTTATAGTCATCTCTCCCCATGGCATGTGGAATGAGTTGGTTTCCGGTTGCCAACGCTCGACGAAGGCACCAATCAACGTCTCATCCACATGCTCATGCATGATGTCCGATAGATGACATAGCCCGGAAGCCAACGCCATGCTACCCCACGCGTCTTCCGTTGTGAGACGCCATGAGCGTAACTGCTTGCCTCGCTGCTGGAACCTCAAGGGTTGCACCGACTGTATATGAACATAATTAAGCAATCATACAGACTTATTTAAAACAAGATTAATAATTAAAAAAATTGTGTTATGTGCAACTTACAACGCGCTGGTAAAGGAGGTACGCCACGTGGTTTACAAAACTCTTTAGGAGTTCAGGTCTCTCCGGACCTCCAGGAACGCTCACCACCAGTTCAGGGTCGTATCTGACATTCTTCTTTGACCGGGGTGGTTTTCCCCGCGAAGAAGAGGCTTCCTGAGGCTCCTCGCCCACCGTGTTTGGGGCGTCTTCTCTTGGAATCCAGGCATTGCTGGACTGGTCCTGAGTCCCCCATGTACAGGCATGATCCTACATTTATTAAATAGATCAGATGCAATAATGAATTGTAAACAAATGCATGTTATACTAAATGTACTTACCATAGGCTGATGATAGGCAGCGTTCGGGTACACTGCCGGGTTCTCCCACGGGTTGTCCTGCTCCTCATCTCCCTGATAATAATCCCTCGGGCTATGATGAGGGCTCACATGCGGCGGTAGTACCGGCAGACTAAAATTCCGCCCGTAATATTTATTCTGATCTATTGTATCAGAATAACAATGCAGCGGACTTCCTTCATAGTCTGGGTCCCTCGGAGGCTCAGAGCCTGCTCTACCCCTAATAAACGACGGCACTGCCATTAGGCTATGCACTCCTATCATGCCAGTATCGCCAGCAGCCCCACTACTGCTACCGACTCCAGTTTGAAACCCTAAACCAGCCCTAGTACTGCTACCTGCTCTAATCTGGTATGCGCCGTTCTCATCATCCCGGTAGCACACATCCCTCCGTTGCCTCCTTTCCGACCTTTTGACCTCTTCGCCAGTCACATACGACTGTTGGCGTACAAGGTTGCGACGTATCCTGCGTTCAGTTCTTTCCCCAGGTTCCATCTGCGGTTACATATCAATACATTTTAATCAACAAAAATCAACAAACAGAAAATCAACGTTAAAGATATCAAAAAAAAAATGCAAATTCACACGTAACGCTTGGTGCACATTCACACGTTACGTATGACTTGCTCTCACACGTAACGCGTGGTGCACATTCACACGTTACGTGTGAATGTGCACATTCCAATTTCACCGGCAAGCCGCCGGCGACTTTTCGACGATATTCCGACAACTTTCCGGTCGTCTTCTCCGGCGAGACAGTCCGATTTTTTTATTTATTATCAAATATACCCAAAATTCAACAACAAATCCACAATTTTTACCAATCTAACAATATCATCACTTCCACTTTCATTTTTCCACACAAAATGTCAACAAACCTAGATCTACCTAACCAAATTCATAAACATCACAAAAACTTCTACAAAACCTAGATCTACCATCCAAATCATCTCTACATCGTAGATCTACCATCCAAACCTAGATCTACCTAACCAAACACTTTGTGTGGATCTACAATTCCTAACAAAACACTTTAAATTTATTAAAAACAAAATCAAATAATTATTTCTAGGAACTAACCTTACGCGGGAGGGGCAAGGAGGCGTTACGCGAGAGGGGCAAGGAGACGTTACGCGGGAGGTGAAAGGAGGCGCAACGGCTGAGTTATGGTGATGAATGAAGAGGAGGAGCCGAATCTGGCTTTTATAGCCAGATTCCCACACGTTACGTGTGATACAATGTCACACGTAACGTGTGAACCGATCCCACACGTAACGTGTGGAGCCTATTCACACGTTACATGTGGGTCTTGAATGGGTCAGTATCGACGCGTAACGTGGGAAGTCTATTCTCACGTTACGCGCGGCCCTATGCGCCAAAAGACAAAAATGCCTATGCGTCGAATAGTTGAGCCCTAAAAAAAAAGAAGAGACTTTCACTTTTAAGGATAGCGATAATCAATTGTCAATATGTGATCAAATTGGTCAACCTAAATAATCTTTTGGAAGGACTATAATTAGTTACATTTTGCAGGTTGACAAATACTTTGAAAACAATGGTATTTTGGAAACCGAACGTGTTTATTGAAAGATATTTGTTGAAACAACACTCCACGGATAATTTTTTGAAAAAGTTATACGTGAGAATGAGCAATTAGGTAAAAACGTAAGAACGTTGGATGTACATAAAAGTATGTTTGTATGTGTATGATTTTGGTAGGTGAGAACTCATGTACATATAGGCAAAAATTCATGTATATCTCAAGATATACATATATTTTTGTTTGTATGTAAGGATGACAATGGTTAGGTGATGGATGGATGGATGGATGGAGCACTTTCATCACCCGTTCGTTAAACATTTTCGGGTGCAATCATCCATCATTCGTCGGGTGAATCAGGTGGGTCAAGTCATCCATGAGTAGGGCTGGAAATCACCCGTGGGTGACCG
Source organism: Rheum nobile (assembly GCA_027886185.1). Taxonomy (NCBI): domain Eukaryota; kingdom Viridiplantae; phylum Streptophyta; class Magnoliopsida; order Caryophyllales; family Polygonaceae; genus Rheum; species Rheum nobile. The sequence continues at coordinate 386,119 of WOAB01000648.1, forward strand.
ACCCACCCGAAAAACCGACCCAAGTATATGGATGATCACCCGAAATAAATCGGGTGACGGATGGTTGGTAGGTCGGGTGAAGCGGATGACGGGTGGGTGATGGGTAGACCTGATCAAATACGGGTCCGGGCCGGGCCGAACCCATTTTTACGGCCCATTTAAGCGGGCCGGAATCCTTAACCGGACCCAGCCCGCTTAACGGGTCGGCCCGCGGGCGGCCCGGTTGGACATTCTCAAGTATATTTTTATTTATTTTTAATATTTTTTATTCTCCAAACTAATTATTTAATACTATTAATAAGAAAAATATAATTAATTTTAGGTTAGGTTTTTTTATTATATATATTTGTTATATATTTTTATATTAATTAAAAATAATATGCGGGCCGGGCCGAGCGGCCCGTACGGGCCTAAACCCTAAACCGGGCCCGGCCCGCTTACCCGTCCGGGCCCGGCCAAACGGCCCGTTCGGGCTAGAATCCTTGTCCAGGCCCGTATTATTTGTCGGGCGGGCCAACTCGCGTTTGCTCAGGTTTATTGATGGGTGATGTAAATATCACCCGATCCATCACGCTCACTTCACCCACCCATCCATTCACCCATTGACAATTGTAGTTCTAATCCTATTTTATTAAAATGTATTACTTTAATTTTAGTGTTTTTATGTTTAAAAGTTGAATATTTTAAGAATATTTTCTATTATCATCCATCAAATCCTATATTTGGAACAACTATTTTCACATATTGAAGAAAACTAATTATTTTTTGCACTTAATCATGTATTTTATTACATTTAAATAATTGTAAAATATTAATAAAAGTGTTATGCAGATGACCCGACCCACCCGTTGGGTGATGGATGGACGGATGTGGGTGAAAAGTTTCGCGGGTGATGGGTGGGTCAGGTAGAGGATTTAACTTCACGGATCGGGTGATAAAATGCTCCACCCATCCAACACCCGACCCATTTCCACCCCTATCCATGAGTGATTATAAAAAAATATTTGATATAACTTATAATATCCATTTTATGTATTTTAACTTTTAAGACATGTAGTACAAAAATTCTTGTTAATATTATAAGCAATTTGGAATAAATAGGTTATAAAAGAGTTTTCTAACACATAAGCAATATTTCAATGAAAAATGAGAACAATACCGACAAAGTGGAGTTTAAATGTTTGTATATATATCGGGTGTATTGAGTCGGGTGATGGGTGAAGGACTTTCACCCGTATTTGTCCATCACCCAACATTATTCGGGATTTCACCAGACTTTTTGAGTCGGGTGAGTCGGGTATCATCTAGTACGGGAGAGATTGCTATCTCTACATGTATATATTAAAACAATTATTTTCTTAAGAGATAATGTGTTGTGGTGATTTGTTTCATTGTTCTCAGTTGTAAACTTTTTAATTATTAGTGAGTTGAATGGTTGGAGAAAACCATTTCAAGGTACATAAGCATAAAATTTGTGACTTGACTATATAAGTGAAAACACATTCACATACATACAGACAAAAAATCATGCACATTACAAGATGTGCATTTGATTTTTGCATATATGTGCATATACGCAAAAAATCATGCACACCTCAAAATGTGCATGAAGTTTTTCCTGTATATGCATATATTTTTTACTATATGTTTGATTATGTGTACGTGAAAAATCATACACATACAAACAAAAAACCATGTATCACAATATGAATAGATTTTTGCCTATATGTGCATATTCTCACTGTGATCGTCCAGTTTTCCGCAAGAGAAATAGTTGGCGGTTCACACATAACCAACTCCGTCTCGTCTCTCCCGGATGTCTCTCTCCCCGTTCCTCATCGGCGGTCTCCGGCCACATCGAGAAGAGGGGCCCGAGGGTGACCTCGGGTTTGCCACTCCGACGCTCAAGTCAGTACACAACCCACGAAAAGAGCAGTAAGGGAGGTGGAGTAGGGAGCGCGATAGAGCATAGGGTACAACAATGTAATGCAACAGAGTGTGGAGCAAGACAGGGTACAGTAACCAAAAGAGCCAAAAAAGTAAAGAGGGAGAGTAAGGTTTCAGTTTCTAGCCGATGAGGTGGGAGAGAGAAACCAACCAGAGAGAGGGTCGAGAATCCCCTCTTCCTGTTGTAGATGTCACCTTATATACCTGGAGCTTCAGGGCCTCTTTGCATTGTATAGTCGGACAAGTCGTGAGGGAGGTGTGGTCGTCCTGCCGGGAGGAGCCGAGGTGAGGCCAGTGGGGTAGAGCGGGGTGGATACCCGTGGGCCATGTGGCCGGGGGGGTAAGATAGTTTCACGGGGTCTTGTTCTGAGTTGAGTCGTACTGTCAGTTGGGCCTCTTCTTCTTTTGGGCCGGTGTACCTGGGCCCCTTCCTTTCTCTTGGGTCGGTGCATCTGGGCTGGGCTAAATCTGGCTCCCACACAGCCCCTCAAGCCGCACGGACAAAGTCTTGTCCGACCGAGGGGCTTGATCTTTGAAGGAGCCGGTTGGCCTTTGTGTGGTTGTGAGCCTTCTTGATGGATCGTGTGGGGGAGTTAACTCTTTTTTCTTCCATTATTGCACTGCAGGCGATGGGTCTTATGCGTCTCATCTGGAAGAGCAACTATAAAAGGGGAAACGTTGTTTCATTTCTGGCTCAGATCTCCTTCCTCCCTTGCTCTGATTGTGCACTTTACTTGCCTCAATACTCATCTCAAACAATTGCCTTTGTATTTATCTTGAGTTCTACTTGCTCCATGCAGTTCCTTTCTTGACGGAGTCTCTTGGATCAGTTGCGGACTACTTGCATCCTTGGTTCTCTATTGCGAATGGCTGAGCCACGGCGTGGCCGAAGGGATGGGATCCCTTTTGAGCCGGGTGTAGGTCATTCCTCCATGTCCGCGGATTGCGATGTCAGGTTATGCCGACAATAGCGTGTAGAGTCTGTATGAATGTGGCTTGGAGTACTTGCAGGTCGTCAACTCCGATTCTCTTTTGCGTTTCCCTCGCCAGGAGGGACCAAAGCACTTCAGACAGAGGTGCTTCAAGGGAGGGGAGTCGCAGCTGGCGTTCTTGAGGTAGGTTTTGTCTTGGGGGCGTTGCGTCCGCCTGGACAAAAAGGGGAAATCGCCTTCCGGTCCAGGGGACGGAGGGCAAAGTGGAGCAGGAGTGGTGAGGGTGGCGTCTTGCTTCCCTGTGGCTAGAAGGGCCCATCCTCGTCTTGCCGGTCCCTAGGACGTGGTGTGCCGGGTGGGGGTTGTGTTTGGGGTCAATGGCAGGGGCGCTAGCCATCGGTGTCACGCTCCTTTGTGAGCCTCCCAGTCAGAGGGAGTCAAGCTGGCATGCTTCTCCTTCTCCAAGGGGTCCCTTTTACATCTTTCCCTTCGCGGGTTTTGCCGGCCCCTAGGGCTTGGGGCGAGTGAGGGAATGTGTCATGTTCACATTCGCCTCGGATCCTCAGGCTTGAAGTTTCCGCGGAGGCCTCAGGGTCTGCGGCTGGTGGCGGTGCTCACCTTCTTTCTCATCCTCGGTCTCCTTCTTTGCTTGATTCTTTCTTGTATACTTGCGGCCGGAATGGGCTTGCTACTTGTAATCTCTCTTATAACCTTGCTTTATATGAATAAAGAGTGCATTCTTTAGTTTACTTGATTGCTTTGGTGTCCGTTGCTTGTCTCCTTCTCTGTTTCCGCTTGTACTTGTATTTCTTGTATCACTCGCTGCGTATCAGGAATCTGATTAAACCTCTGCGGGTAGAGTCCGCAGATGCTTGTAGTTTCGTTTCGTGCGTTGGGGCTCTTGCCTTTGCTTTTACTATTGCCTTCCTGCCCGCGGACGTGTTGCCCGAGCGATGGCGTCGACTCTTCCCGCCTCATACTTGTTGATTTGCACTAGCTCATTGTAACACCCCCAAATAATCTCTTGAAAGTATTACCGCCAGTGACCTCAGACGTACTGTCCGATGTCACCCACGGCTTTTCCAGTTGATATAAATCATCAAACCACAGTTATAATACAACATATCATAACTTCCATTAAAACCAAGTCTCGAAATTTCAGCATAATTCCAAATACATCAAAATACATTATCAGAATTATTACAACGGAAGTCTTAAATACAAAACATAGTTAACACGGCGGAAGTCTTAAAATAACAACAAAAACATTGTTCGCCTTTATAGTCGTTCTAGCCTTCTCGGATCCGCAATTTATCTGATGTGCCGAATCGAACGGATGACACCAGCCAACCATGCAGAGAACAATTGCAGTCGGTTAGTCTAATGAAAGACCAAGCAAGGGGTACAAAGCAGAGTGGTTCGAGTGATCGTAACCGTTTACTATCATTGTCCCTCGAATAACAACCGACGGAATGATACATAACCCGGTACTTTCACTGAATGAGTATCAAATAAGATATGCACTGAAGAGAAGACTCCCAAGGAAATGAGTCTTATCGGAAATATGACAAATGTTGGGAAACTTAATTAATCACAGAATCACAGTATCGCATACGAGCGATTTAAAAGTTAAGACGAGTTTTCCTAGCTGCACTATCGTCTAGCTGCACTACTCACCAAAGGTATATTAATTATGTGCGACTAACGGCACTTATCTTATTTAATTCCAAAACTCACATCACGTTATAAGCTTTTATATCCACATCACAGAGTCCAAGCCTCTATATCCACATCACGGTTGGTCATGACCAGAAAGTTTGGCATAGGGTCTTGATTGCCCTGTTATTTGCCAAGTTATAAAGAAACGAATGGACCTCGCAAAGTCCAAGCGTTCCTACGAATACTCGTGCTAACTAAAAGTTCAACACAGTAATAGTCCATATCAAAGCCAACATGGCCAACATCATAAACATATATTTATACTAGCGTTGTTCTAGCAGATATACAACCTAATATAATATCATCTTTTAATCAATTATTAACAAAGCTGTTCCCAACGAACAATAAATCAGTAAATCATCCCAAATTAATTAACAACTAAATAATTGATAATTAATTGAAATATGGAATGATGAGCAAGAGCGAACCGCCACTTGCCTTAGATTAGTCGAGCTCGAACAAAGCTTAGAAACGTCGGGTTCCTGGATCTGGAACTGGGATAGATCTCGGATTAAAAATCCCTAAGAAACGACCCATAACGAGATCCTAAGTTAGATTCAATATCCACAAATATGAATCTAAAAGAATACGAAAAGAATCGAAGGAACCGAGCCTCGCTCAAGACCACAACTCCCAAGAACACACACACACGGACAGCTCGCCGCTGGTGAGGTGGAGCTCTTACCGCGGGTGCGGTGGGGTCACAGTGGCGAAGGCTTTGGCAACAAAGTTCAGAAAACTCACCCAACTCGATTCGCTTGGGGTTTGATCTTAATACCCTTACACCTTCAAATACTACTAGTGAGTACCTTTGTAAACACTCAAAGGGGGGTTCGATCAACTTCTCAAACAAAGCTCAAAAGCTTGGTTTCAATGGAGATTTTCAGAGGAGAAAACAGAGGAGGAAGATGATACTCTCTCCCTCTCTAATGTCAACCCCTTTTATAGCCAACCAAGAGCTCCCCCAGCAGGGAACAAGCAGGAGACCAGCAAGGAAGGCTAGGCGAGGCTAGGCCTGACAACTGGCGCCACTTGCAGGGGAAGAGGATAACTCTGCCGAAGTAAAATATCCCACCGCGGGGTGCGGCAGGGTGCGGTGGCGCCCAGTGACCGCCTCACCTGTTTGCTTCAGAATTGGTCCTCGCCGCGGGTGCGGCCACTTGAACGCGGGGTGCGGTCAAGGCCATTTTTCACCATTTTGTCCGTTTTAATCTTGGGTTAATTATCTTAACCCCGGGTTAAATATATTCATACACGAACGACTATTTAACCTTGAACATACGTCAACTGTATTTTATATTACTCAGAAAAATATTACAGAGATCAAACGATTTACAGAATGTCCGAACCTCTCTAAAATTATTCCGACTTGTAATACAGGAGTTGGAAAAATTCCAAAATATCCTTATAAAATGAGGGATATTACATTACCTCCCCCTTAAAAGAAGTTTCGACCCCGAAACTTGGCTATTCTAGGCCGAAAACAACTCGGGAAAGCGTATAAACATATCCTCTTCAGTTTCCCAAGTCTCGTAAGTAACCTCTTCGGTTCCTGACTTGGACCACAAAATTCGTACCAACGGTACCACCCTGCTGCATAACTGCTTCTCACGACGCTCGAGAATACGCACAGGTATCTCCTCGTAGGTACCATTTGCCTGGATCTCGATGTCTTCATAACTCAGCACATGAGATTCATCTGGCACATACTTCCTTAACAAGGATACGTGAAACACGTTGTGCACTAGATGTGCCGATGGAGGCAATGCCAAACGGTACGCTAGAGATCCCACCCTATCAAGGATCTCGAATGGTCCCACGTAGCGAGGGTTAAGCTTCCCACGCTTACCAAATCTGAATACACCTTTGGACGGCGATACTTTGACAAACACCTTGTCACCAACCTCAAACTCAACATTCCTACACTTCAGATCAGCGTAAGACTTTTGTCGACTCTGAGCTGTCAACATTCTTTGTCTTATCAAAGCAATGTCCGAGGCAGTCCTTTCGACTAGCTCTGGTCCGAGCAGAATCTTGTCGGCGTTCTCATCCCAACAAATCGGAGATCTGCACTTTCGACCATACAAAGCCTCGAATAGAGCCATCTTGATAGTAGCATGCCAGCTATTGTTGTATGTGAACTCAATCAGACTCAGGTTGTCCTCCTAGCTAGTCGGACGATCGAGTGCACAAGGTCTTAGCAAATCTTCCAAGGTCTGAATGGTCCTTTCAGACTGTCCATTCGTTTGAGGATGAAACGCAGTACTGAACCTTAACTCGGTTCCCATGGCCTTGTGCAATTCCTTCCAGAATCTTGACATGAATCGGCCATCGCGATCCGATACAATGGTCTTTGGAGTACCATGCAAACGGATAACCTCGTGTAAAAATACTTCTGAGAGCTTCTGGGTTCCCCATGTTGTCTTGATAGCCACGAAGTGAGCACTCTTCGTGAGCATGTCAACGATAACCCATATAGCATCTTTCTGACTTCGAGCTTTAGGCAGCCATGTGACGAAATCCATTGCAATGTCCTCCCACTTCCATTCTGGAACTGGAAGTGGTAGCAATTCTCCACCGGGTCTTCGGTGTTCTATCTTGACCTTCTGACAAGTCAAGCATTTCGCCACAAACTCTGCCACATCCCACTTCATATTGGGCCACCAGAACTTCATTTTGAGGTCCTTGTACATCTTGCTAGAGCCTGGATGTACAGAATAGGCTGACGAATGGGCTTCCCTCATCACCAATTGGCGAAGACCCTCAATGTCAGGCACACAAATCCGGTCCTGAAACCAGAGTGATCCATCTTCCTAAATCACGAAACCGGGAGCTTTCCCGTCCATTACTTTGCTACATAGCTTCACCAAAATTACATCATCGACCTGTTTCTCCTTGATCTGATCAAGAAGTGTAGCTTGAATCTCAAGCATACTCGGGTATCCATGACGTTGATCGTACAAGACTTCGATCTCGCACAATTCTTGGTTCAGCTTGGTCTGAGCAACAAGCAAAGCCACTACAGTCTCGTGCGGCGTCCTCCGGCTCAATGCATCAGCTACTACATTAGCCTTGCCCGGATGATACAGCAACTCGAGGTCGTAGTCTTTGAGTAGCTCCAACCAGCGACGTTGTCTCATATTCAGCTCCTTCTGAGTAAATATATACTTGAGACTCTTATGATCAGTGAAGACTTGGCACCTCACACCATAGAGATAGTGCCTCCAAATCTTCAGCGCAAACACTACTGCTGCTAACTTCAGATCATGCGTCGGATAGTTTTCTTCATATGTTTTTAGCTGTCTTGATGCATAAGCAATAACCTTGCCTCTTTGCATCAACACACATCCCAACCCATTTTTCGAAGCATCACTATAGACCGCATAATCATCAGTTCCTTCTGGCAGCATCAATACCGGTGCAGAGGTCAGACATTGCTTCAGCTTATGAAAACTGGCCTCGCACTTGTCATTCCAGACAAACGTCTTGTGGACCTTACGGAGTAGACCGGTCATAGGTAGAGCGATCTTAGAAAATCCTTCTACGAACCGTTTGTAGTAACCCGCAAGCCCTAGAAAACTACGCACCTCTTTCACGTTCTGAGGCCGCTTCCAATTGGCTACTGCTTCAATCTTCTGGGGATCAACCATCACCCCTTTTTCATTGATCACATGGCCTAAGAAAGCCACTTCTTTGATCCAAAAGTCACACTTAGACAATTTCGCATATAGTTGATTTTGTCTAAGGACTGATAAAATAATCCGAAGATGTTCCTCATGAGCTTTCACGCTCGGGGAGTAGATCAAAATGTCATCGATGAAGACCACCACGAACTTATCCAAGTACTGGTGAAAACATCGGTTCATCAGATCCATGAAGACTGCTGGAGCATTGGTAAGTCCAAATGGCATGACTATGAACTTGTAGTGACCATATCTCGTCCGGAATGCAGTCCTCGGAATATCTTCCTCACGAATCCTGAGCTGGTGATAACCAGATCTTAGATCAATCTTGGAAAAGACTTTTGCTCCTTGTAGTTGATCTAACAGGTCATCAATCCTTGGCAAAGCATATTTGTTCTTGATCGTGACTTTATTCAACTCACGATAGTCGATGCAAAGTCGAAACGATCCATCCTTCTTCTTGACAAATAACACCGGAGCGCCCCAAGGTGATGCGCTCGGCCTTACATAACCTTTGTTGAGAAGATCCTCAAGTTGTTTCTTCAACTCTTTCATCTCTACAGGAGCCATCCGGTACGGTGCTTTAGAAATCGGCGCGGTACCAGGCTCGAGATCGATAGAAAATTCTACGTCACGCTTCGGGGGTAATCCAGGAATCTTTTTCGGAAAACATCAGGAAATTCATTAATCACGGGAATATCAAGAATTGTTGGTTCATCTTTCATGGGCGTTTCCAGGTAGCATAGGTACCCGACACAACCTTGTCGAAGTAGCTTAAATGCAGCCATCGCATTGATAAGCCTGTCGTTATCCGCGTCATTCCGACCCTTGAATTTGCATACACACTGGCCCCCAGATGACACCGTTACAGTTCTTGAACTAAAGTCGATCACCGCCCCATGACGCATCAGCCAATCTATACCGAGAATAATGTCGTATGGGGCCATAGCAATACAGATCAAATCTGCCTCAAACTTCTTACCTTGAATGGTAACCGGAAATTCTGACAAACGCTTGGTGCCCACTAAATGGTCACCATTATGAAGATTCACAACGAAAGGTTCACAAACCTCGTTGCAGACTAAACCTAACTTACTAACACAATTCTCTGAAATAAAGGAATGGGTAGCACCCGAATCAAACAGTATGCACACAGAAGTAGAATGAAGGTATAGAGTATCTTGAGCAACTGGAGTGTTAGGTCCATCAACCTCACGCATCTCGTACAGGCGTTGACCCTGACCTCTTGAAGTAGCTGGGGCTTTGCCTTTGTTCTGTGCAGTCGTCTGCATCGAAGGACTAGGAGTCTCCGTCGGTTTGAACCTAGGTCAGTTGTTCTGGTTAACGGACCCTTGCTGTGACTCCGTTCCCTTCTGCTTTCCCTGTCGACAGAACCTCTGCATATGCCCTTCCTTCCCACAACCAAAACACATCTTCTTTTCCTTCGGGCACGCAAAGTTTTTGTGCCCAGCTGTACCACAATTGTGACATTGGATCGGACTCTTGCCCTGACCCAATTGTTGTATTGACCCTCCTTGAGTCATTTATGTCCTTGCTTTGCCAGACTTGTCGAAGTTGTACGGTAGCACAGGACGTTTAAATCCACTTGCCTGAGATTGATTTTGCATCGACCTCTAGCGATTCCGTCTCTTGGTTGACTCTTCCAAAGTCACCTCCAACTTATACGCTGCATCCACGTATTGCTCCAAGGTAGAGCATCCGTGACGCAACATCATTGATTTAATGTCTGGGCTCATCCACTCATGGAAATGCCAAATCTTTTGTTCCTCGCTGGACACAACAGACCCAGCGTATTGCAATAAATGATTGAACTTGGCCGCTAGCTCGGTCACTTTCAATCCGTCATTCCTGGGATAGAGGAATTCCTTGTGTTTCTCATCCCGCATGGCTTGGGAAAAGAAACGATCATTCATCTTTGTTTTGAACATCCCCTAGTTCAAATCAGCCCGATCAGCTAGTCTAGTGTTCTCCCACCATTCGCTAGCATCTCCCTTCAACTGAAGAGAAGCTATATGCACCTTCTCAGCCTCGGTGCATTCGATATTGCGGAACAACCGCTCCATATGGGAAAACCAATGAGCCACCCTGACCGGCTCTCCTTTTCCGTCATAACTGTCCGGCCTCATAGAGTTAATGGTCTTCAGTGCTCGACCATAATTATCCCTATTCCTGGCCGTCTCATCACGGTGTATATGAACATTAGGTTCCACGAACCTAGGAATTTCTGGCGGAATTGGCACACCTTGTGCCTGAGGTGCAACAGGTTGCATAACATCGGCGAATGCTTGCATAAATATTCCCCGAATAGCTGCAACCGCCGCTGCATCAAACACCATCGGAGCGTTGGCCTGAGCTTGGCCATTGCCTCCAATATTATTATGGGAATTTGATCCGTGTTCCTCCACAGGGTCTGGAACATTCCTTATAATTGGTCTGGGGTCATTGCTTGGCCCAGCACCAGTACAGATAGTGTTCCTTGTATTCACCATCTGTTTACCGATCAATTTCCAAGTAATTTATACATTAATATCATTCCATCATACTTAATGTAATAAAATCGACTCAGAGTAGATCAACTGGTTAATTATATAGATGAACTTTCAACTGAGCTACTGGTTTTACAAAAGGAATCTCCCGAGCTTTCGAACAAAATTGCTCGGAGATTTTCTTGAACTTCACCGTATATACATCAAAATATACGCAAAAGAAACTACTACAGTCAACGTTGGCCCATATCAAGGTGCCCTAAACACGTTTCCTGTATGGCAAACTCCTTACACAAGGCTTATTTGAGCGGGGTTTATCATCTGAATCCGGTGACGGACTCCTGACCCTACTCGGCCCTGGAACACATGGTTCATCCCTTGGCTCTGGTGTTCTTGGCCTTGCCCTCCTTTGAGCATGATCAGTCATTTCGTCCATCAGCCGCTGCTCTTCAAAAGAGATCTCTTGGCTTTGACGAAGTATCCTGCGCAATTCAGGGCTCGACCTTCGCCTTCTCCGAATAAGATTAGGCTCAGAGTTCTCAGATAATTCTCGTGGTCCGCTTTCTCTAATGCCGTACTCGACATAAAGTGCTTCCCAGTCAGCGTCAGTCATTGGCGCACATACTGGTTCGGGTGGCGGACTTGGGTAGAGGAATTGCATCCCCGTGTCCTCATGGTCCACAAATGAGTGTCTCAAACTATCGGGCTCTTGCCCCTGTTCTTCTTGGTTCTCTTCAGGATCTTCCTCTGGATCCTCTTTCGGATCTTCCTCTGGATCCTCTTCGGGTGCCGACTCAATCTCGAGGTCGTCGTTGTAATATCCTTAAGCGTACCTTGACAGCTCAACAGGTTCCACTACTGGAGTCACAACATCGTTGGATATAAGTACCACTAACTCAGGAAGTACATGCTTTACTTCCTCGGGTGGGTTGCTAGGTCCTCCGATCTCAAAGCATCTCGGGGGAGTAGGGAAATTTAGCCTTGTCGGAGATGGCGGAGCCATCTCGGCATCTTCCAAATCTCTCATAAGGGAAATGCATGCACCCATAACCTACGGGGTAACAAGACGAGAATTAGTCTTTCTAGACATGGGAGTGAACTTCCATATCAGACTTCAAGAAAAGGCACGACTATGAACGGTTAAAAATTTTATTCGAAAATTCAGAGCCTTCTAAAACCTTTCTCAGCTTCAAACGAGTGATCGGTTTATAAAAGTTTTGTTCCTGAAAAACATTTTAAACCCGACCCGTAAGAAAAAAAAATCCCGGCTCTGATACCAAGTCTGTAACACCCCCAAATAACCTCTTGAAAGTATTACCGCCAGTGACCTTAGACGTACTGTCCGATGTCACCCAAGGCTTTTCCAGTTGATATAAATCATTAAACCACAGTTATAATATAACATATCATAACTTCCATTAAAACCAAGTCTCAGAATTTCAGCATAATTCCAAATACATCAAAATACATTATCAGAATTATTATAGTGGAAGTCTTAAATACAAAACATAGTTAACACAGCGGAAGTCTTAAAATAACAACAAAAACATCGTTCGCCTTTATAAACGTTCTAGCCTTCTCGGATCCGCAATTTATCTGATGTGCCGAATCGAACGGATGACACCGGCCAACCATGCAGAGAACAATTGCGGTTGGTTAGTCTAATGAAAGACCAAGCAAGGGGTACAAAGCAGAGTGGTTCGAGTGATCGTAACCGTTTACTATCATTGTCCCTCGAATAACAACCGACAGAACGATACATAACCCGATACTTTCACTGAATGAGTATCAAATAAGATATGGACTGAAGAGAAGACTTCCAAGGAAATGAGTCTTATCGGAAATATGACAAATGTTGGGAAATTTAATTAATCATAGAATCACAGTATCGCATACGAGCGATTTAAAAGTTAAGACGAGTTTTCCTAGATGCACTATCGTCTAGCTGCACTACTCGCCGAAGGTATATTATTTATGTGCGACTAACGACACTTATCTTATTTAATTCCAAAACTCACATCACATTATAAGCTTTTATATCCACATCGCAGAGTCCAAGCCTCTATATCCACATCACGGTTGGTCATGACCAGAAAGTTTGGCATAGGGTCTTGATTGCCCTGTTATTTGCCAAGTTATAAAGAAACGAATGGACCTCGCAAAGTCCAAGCGTTCCTACGAATACTCGTGCTAACTAACAGTTCAACACAGTAATAGTCCACATCAAAGCCAACATGTCCAACATCATAAACATATATTTATACTAGCGTTGTTCTAGCAGATATACAACCAAGTATAATATCATCTTTTAATCAATTATTAACAAAGTTGTTCCCAACGAACAATAAATCAATAAATCATCCCAAATTAATTAGCAACTAAACAATTGATAATTAATTGAAATATGGAATGATGAGCAAGAGCGAACCGCCACTTGCCTTAGATTAGTCGAGCTCGAACAAAGCTTAGAAATGTCGGGTTCCTGGATCTGGAACTGGGATAGATCTCGGATTAAAAATCCCTAAAAAACGACCCATAACGAGATCCTAAGTTAGATTCAATATCCACAAATATGAATCTAAAAGAATACGAAAAGAATCGAAGGAACCGAGCCTCGCACAAGACCACAACTCCCAAGAACACACACACACGGACAGCTCGCCGTGGGTGCGGTGGAGCTCTTACCGCGGGTGCGGTGGGGTCACAGTGGCGAAGGCTTCGGCAACAAAGTTCAGAAAACTCACCCAACTCGATTTGCTTGGGGTTTGATCTTAATACCCTTACACCTTCAAATACTACTACTGAGTACCTTTGTAAACACTCAAAGGGGGGTTCGATCAACTTCTCAAACAAAGCTCAAAAGCTTGGTTTCAATGGAGATTTTCAGAGGAGAAAACAGAGGAGGAAGATGATGCTCTCTCACTCTCTTATGTCAACCCTTTTTATAGCCAACCAAGAGCTCCCCCAGCAGGAAACAAGCAGGAGACCAGCAAGGAAGGCTAGGCGAGGCTAGGCTTGACAACCGGCGCCACTTGCAGGGGAAGAGGATAACTCTGCCCAAGTAAAATATCCCACCGCGGGGTGCGGCAGGGTGCGGTGGCGCCCAGTGACCGCCTCACCTGTTTGCTTCAGAACTGGTCCTCGCCGCGGGTGCGGCCACTTGACCGCGGGGTGCGGTCAAGGCCCTTTTTCACCCTATTGTCCGTTTTAATCTTGGGTTAATTATCTTAACCCCGGGTTAAATATATTCATACACGAACGACTATTTAACCTTGAACATACGTCAACTGTATTTTATATTACTCAGAAAAATATTATAGAGATCAAACAATTTACAGAATGTCCGAACCTCTCTAAAATTAATCCGACTTGTAATACAGGAGTTGGAAAAATTCCAAAATATCCTTATAAAATGAGGGATATTACACTCATGTCTATCCGACTTTACTTTTGTCCACAGACTCTTTATCGGGACCATAAAGGCAGTTTGAACGTCGCTTGAACGGTTACCGAAGCGATTGATTTGTGATAGTTTCTTCTACCCCTTAATCATAATCGTCTCGCACATCACCGGTATAAATGGGGGTCTCTGGCCTTTCTCCGGCGTGTCGCCTCCCTTTTTCTCGCTTCCTTGCGCCATTTTCATCTTCTTCGTTCGAGCCTCTTCGTGCAGGGTGGACCAGGGCTTCTTGTCTTTAATTGGGTAGGTAAGAAGCCCTCTTTTGTCTTTTCTCTCCCTTCTTATTTCTTCGCGTCTCTTTTTTTATTGTTGTTTTGCAAGTCGAGAAAAAGACAAGAAACCCTAGCTTTGGGGGCGAAAAACAATTTTGCAGGACTCCGTCGTTGTTGCTTTCTTCCTTCTCATTTCTCCGGTGGTTGCCTTTCCTTTCTTGCCTCTTGTGTTGTCAAGCCCGCTTCAAAGCTTTTCCCTATGCATTTCCTCCGAGCATCCTTCTTTCTCCCGAAAAGTCCCAATTTCAGAGATGGCCTGGAGTTCTAGTGACAGGGGCGATCTTTCGATCGGGCCCGATGGTTGGCGGGTCCCGGTGATCAGTGTGGGGCCGTCGAGCGCGGAACCACGTACCCAGGTGCCTGAGGTGGTGGGGCCTCAAGCGGCAAAGCCCCGAGCTGAGGAGCCTCAAGTAGAGGTTCAAAGTGTAGGGTCGCGAGTGGACGAGCCCCAAGCGATGGAGCCCCTAGTGGTAGAGCCGCGATCGAAGGCGGGGCAAGGCACTGGCAGCGGGTCTATGGCGTCCTCTGGGCCGTTGTCAGGAGGGTCGGCTCTGAGTGGGGGAGCCGGGAGGCCTCACGATAGGGTTCTTCCCCTAATCTTATCTGAGAGGGTAAGGTCGGATAAGGCTGAAGGGGACGAGGACTTCAGGGCATACGCTCGCAAGAACGGCCATCTCTCCAAGTTAACCTTTGCAAACCTTCAATCGATCCGAGAAGAGTATGACTTTCCCCTTCGGCGTCTCACTTGCTCTGCCGCCCCTTAAGGGGCGCTTTCTATACAAGTACTCTGGCGCGGTGGCGACGAACCAAGAAGCTTTGAAGGCCGGCTTGTGTTGTCCTGCTCATGGCCTGGTGCTTGCAGTGCTGAGGAGCCTGGGGATTGCGCCAATATAGCTACATATGAATGCGTGGAGGTGGATTTTTGCTTTCCTGGTGAGGTGTCATGAGATGGGAGTCTCGCCTTCCTTCCGGCGATTTGTTACCCTCTTCTCAGCCCGGACTATCAAGACCGGCTACTTTACTCTGAAGGCGGAGTCCGTCAGCAAGATTGTCCTCCCTTCCAAAGTTAAGGACTGGGAGAAGAAGTGGTTTTTGGTCGTGACTGACAACATCGAGAGTCTTGGGGTGACGAATGTCCTCGCGAAGGGGTCCAAGCTGAATCGCTCCAATGCTCTTCCCCTGGACGTGGGGAAGGAGTTTGCTGACCAGTTTGCGGGCCTGACCAAAGAGATGGTCAAATGTAAAGACTTCTTGACTCTTGCGAGGATGACCGTCGCAGGGTTGTTTACTCCGTAAACCAACCCTTAGGGTCGGCGAAGGGGTAAGAGCCCCCATGCTGCTCCGCAAGCCTAATGATGGCCAGTTAGACGTGCCTTCTTCTTTTCTTCTGTGTTTGGCACCCTAAAATCTTTTGCACTTCTTCTTTTTGTTTTGCATGCAACATGATGGGTCCTGAAGACTTCGAGTGCACGGGCGAGTCGGATGGCGGTTTTGGAGAGATGCAAGGATCACAGGCCAACCGGGAGAGAGAGTTGAGCGTCAGTATGGGGTACAAAAAGGGGGCCGGTGATCAGGCTACGGGGCCCGTGGGCATGTGGACCGACATGTCGGCTTCACAAAGCTTGCAGTGCACGCCTGAGAGGAACATTGCCGGGGGGACCACATGGCATGTGTCGGTCGCGGGGCCATCTGGGCCACTCGCGCCAGTCATAGACTTGTGCACTTCGTCGGGAGGCGATGGATCCAGGTCTCGTGCTTTGCAAGACCTGGATGCTGCATTGAACTGCTTCTCATCTCTTCCCGTGTTTCCTTCCGGTGAGGTGAACAATGTCCTTTAGACACTCGCCGGCTTCCCACTGGGTGTTGCCTAGATGAAGTTGCTTTCTCTTAACGAGGAAGGCATCCACTCTGTACTAGGCACCTCCTGGCTCACGGTATTTCTTGCTTTTCTTTCCTTCCCTCCTTCTCATTTCTTGACGAGTTTCACAGGTTGTTGTCGGGGTGATTTAGTGTCTTGCTCTTGGTTTTCTTATTGCTTGCAGACCGGGTTCATGATCGCAGAGTGTCACCTGCGAGCCCGGTCTTCACGAGAGTATATAAAGCAGGCGGATGAGCGAGCACAATGTGCAGAGGAGTTGAGGCGGCAAGCCGAATAGCGTGCAAGCAGGACAAGGAGCGGGCGGAAGAGTCAGGGCGGCAGGCCGGGGAGCGTGTCAGGTTGGCCGAGGAACAAGCACAGTGCGCGGAGGAGTTGAGGCAGCAAGCTGCAGAGCAAGTTCGGTTGCTCGAGGAGCAAGTATGTCTGGCTAAGCATAGGGCCAAGGAGGCAGAGGTCGAAGCTGCGAAGTTTAGTCAAGAGGCCGGGGAGGCTAAGGCGGAGCTTTCTCACTTGAGTCGGGAGCGCTCAGGGTTCCTTTCCGAAGTTGAGAGCTTGAGGGCCACTGTTGCCGGATTTTCTCAACAGAGGCAAGCGATCCGGCAAGAGGCGGTGATAGAGTTTGCAAAGGGGCCGCACTTTAATCGGAGGTGTGCGTACCTCTCGCGTCTCGTGTATGAGGTCGGGGGCCAGAATGGTGTGCACCAGAAGGCCCGTCATGATGGTTTGGATTCCACTGTCTTCGACCCATGAGCCCAATCAATCAATCCTAGTCGAGCTGAATTCTACCGGCCTCCTCCATTCGGGGATGTGGTGGATGATCATCCCGGCGTGCTGGAAGCATGGGGTGTGTTTACTCTTTTTGAAGGGTCGACTGTGTCCGCGAAGGAGCGAGGCACAAAGAGGGGCAGTGATGCTTTTGTCTCGCCCTCAACCTTTTTAGGGAGTTCTTCACAAACGACAACCGCTCACCCCCCGACGATGGGGACAAGGTCGCCCGTTGGCTTTGATATGTTCTCGGACCTACCAGCCAAGCAGGCCCAGAATGATGACTTTCTTGCCTCGCTTCTGGAGAATGCCGGAGATGGGAGTCGCCAAGGCGCCGTTGACTCTAGATTGCCAGATGCCGACCACTAAGCCCCTTGCCGAGTGGCCTCCGCTGCTTGCCTTTCCTCTCTCTCTTCTTGTCTTAAATTTGTCATAGGCGTTTTGTTGGGCCCAACATACTCCAAAGGGATCGGAGCAAGCGAATTGGGCCAAGGTCCAGGCGAAGTCGAAGGCCAGAAGAAATTAGAAGGACGCGACGGACACTCCTCAGACGCGTGGGATCCGACCAGCTCCGAAGATTTTTCCCAGGACATTAATTGTTTGATCAATGGCAACGGTAACGAAATTAAACACGAAGATTACGATGGCATTCAAGAGCAAATCCCGAAGATCACGCATGGAATGAATAGAAGATATTACGAAAACAAGTAACAGACACAAGAGGAAGCTACCATAAATAGATCACGAAGAAGCAATCGACATAACACACGTCTACACACAGTATTCACTCACTTAGCTTTCAAAAGGCTTACCAGCATATTCGCTCTCGCTCAAGCTCCCTGGGATACTACCCGATCATTGTCGGTCGAATCACCGATACCGCCTGTCGAACAGGACTCGATCCCTTACTCTTCAAGGATAAGTTATACTCTGATCTGATTCTATCATCGATTGATCAATAAATCATATTGCTATTTTGCATCTACTCTTTACTTGGTTGATTGTCTATTTGGTTTGGATCGATTTTATATTATCCGATCGACTCGTTACCCCGTCTAAGGCGATTTAGGTCGACTGATCTTTTCGCCCCAAAACAATTTGGCGCCCACCGTGGGGCAACTTGCTGATCACCATCTCAAAAATCCTCCAACCATGACCATTAACCCGCCTACCGGTACCAAGGAGCCACGCCTCGAAGACGACTCCCAAACTCAAGGAAATACAACCGAAAACCCTACTCTGAACCAACTCCAAGAGCTTGCCCAAAAAATGACTACCCTACAAGAAGAGCTCGCCCAGCAACGCCAAAATACCAAAGCCTTGGATACCTTATCCACCCAATCTGAGGCCGAGATTGCACAAATAACTCGTGAAAATGATTCTCTTAGCTCGTAGGTACAATCAATGGCTTATGGATCCAGGAGGATGCCCATCCATAGCAACATCCAGACGCGTCTTGACATGGATGGCGTCGAGATGACCCCCCCCGAGCATCCGACGACCCGGACATACTGATGGTACATCTCGAACTCCTTTGGTCAATCCATTTTCGACTAACAATGTTACTTTCTCCACACCGATCGGGTCAGCAGGAACCCGAATCGACGAACCACAGGTTACCAATCCTCCCGATATCCTGGCTCTCATCCAACAGACGCTCAGTCAGCACATGAAGACACTCGACGACCGCATCGCTAGAATTCCCGGAGTTCCGCAACCGATCGAGAAGGAAGCGTCAGGCGGATATGAGGAATCTCCATTCGTCAAAGAGATCGCCAGAGTCGACATCCCAAAGAAGTTTCACCTTCCTAGTATGGCGACATTCGACGGCACCAACGATCCAAATGATCACATTTCTCTCTATAAACAAAAACTAATGACTGCATCTGTTCCGAGGGAGAGCCGCGAGGCTGTCATGTGCAAAAGCTTTGGCATGACTCTCGCGGGTCCCGCACTGACCTGGTTTATGCGTTTGCCTCAGGGAATGATCGCCTCGTTCGCGGATCTGGTGAATTCCTTCAAGATCCAATTCGCCAGCAGTCGGAGGCTCGAAAGGCAGTCGAGTGATCTCTATCGAATCACCCAACAGTATAATGAACCTCTCCGAAGCTATCTTAACAAGTACAATAAGGAAAAAAGTCGTGATCCCCCATTGCGACGTCACCACCTCTATCGAAGCCTTCAGACAAGGTCTGATCAAGGATAGCAACCTCTACAACGAGATCACCAAGTACACGTGCAGAAGTTTCAAAGATGTCCAAGCCAAAACCATGGCCGAGGTGCGTTTGGAAGAAGATCGTGAATCGCGAAAAGCGTCCCATGGACCCGACCAATCTGATCGCAAATCCTCTTCCGACAACCGTCAAGACAGACGTCATCATCCCTACCCTCGTAGCCGAAATGAGCAAAGTCAGGTAAACTCCTTCCAAGACAGGTCTCAACACTAGAGGGATGGTCTGACGCTGCCTCCCAGGGCTCAATCTTACAACTTCAGTGTTTCCGTGTCGGAGCTCGTCAAGAGTTTCGACAAATATGGAAAAGAAGTAAGATGGCCCCAAAAGAGCGACCGACCAAACGTCAAAAAGGACATGAGCAGGTGGTGTGAATTCCACGGTGACCATGGTCACTCAATGGACGAATGCATTGCCTTACGCAAAGAGGTTGCCAGGTTACTTGCGCACGGATTCTTGCACGACGTGATCTCGGAACGGGCCAAAGCCACCATGGAACGACGAGATCAGGTAAAACAAGATAAACCCCCATCTCCTGTCCATACAAAAATTATCAATACCATTTCAGGGGGCTCGGACGTATGTGGGAACACGTACTCCACAGCCAAAAGACATGCGAAAGAAAGCAAAGGCAGTAAACCCGAGATGCCAGAATTCAGACAAACCAGGGTCTCCGACCTCCCAACGGTCACGTTCGACGAGTCTGATGCCGACGGATCGGAAAACCATCACGATGGTCTGGTAATCTCTTTGTCTATTGGGAACTGTTTGATACGTAGAGTACTAATCGATACAGGAAGTTCAACCAATCTCTTGACCTTCGACGTCCTCAAAGGGATGGGTCTGGGCGAAGATGATCTTATCAAGAAATTGACTCCACTAGTCGGATTCAGCGACAAAGTTAAACATACTATCGGCGAAATCGTTCTTACGACATACGCCGGAGGAGGAAACCAACATGTGAAATTTCTAGTCCTAGACTGCCCATCTCCCTATAATTGCATTCTTGGCAGGCCATGGATACATGCTATGAAGGCGGTACCCTCGACGTACCATCAAATCATCAAGTTCCCTACCAAGTAGGGAGTCCAAGAAATCAAGGGAGATCAGAGGATGGCCAAGGAATGCTATGTCGCCTCCATGAAGAGCGCGGTCAAACCCAAGACCGTATAGCAATCACAGCTCGACGAAGGATCTAGTCGATACGTCGAACCAGAAATGGAAAATCTTGACGAGATCGCATTAGATCCTTCAAAGTCAAACCAAACAGTAAGGGTCGGGTCGGACCTGGACGACTCGACCAGACAACAAATACTGGATTTCCTCCGATCTAATACTGATTGCTTTGCGTGGTCACATGAAGACATGATCGGAATATCTCCAAACATTATTACTCATAAATTGAATGTAGATCCGTCTCACCCCCTGTAAAGCAGAAGCGCGGGAAATGCGCCCAGAGCGAAATAAGATCGTCGACGACGAAGTCAGGAGCCTGCTGGAAACAGGAAAAATAAGAGAAGTCAACTACCCCGAATGGCTGGCCAATGTAGTTGTGGTCCAAAAGAAAAATGGCAAATGGAGAGTTTGCATCGACTTCACCGACCTTAACAAGGCTTGTCCCAAAGATTCCTTCCCACTCCCTCATATCGACGCCATGGTCGACGCGACAGCAGGGCACGGAATGCTATCCTTCATGGACGCGTTCAGTGGCTATAATCAGATCCTCATGGAACCAGAAGACCAAGAGAAAATGACATTCGTCACAAGCCAAGGTATCTATTGTTACAAAGTAATGCCCTTCGGACTAAAAAAAGCAGGGGCTACTTATCAACGACTAGTCAACAAGATGTTCAAAGATCAGATTAGGGACACAATGGAAGTCTACATAGACGACATGCTGGTCAAATCGAAAAAGAAAAAGGACCACATCGATCACCTCCGCGACAACTTCGAGGTACAAAAAAGATATAACATGAAATTAAATCCTATGAAATGTACTTTCGGGGTGTCGTCAGGAAAATTCTTGGGGTACATGGTGACACAAAGAGGAATAGAAGCCAGCCCGGAATAGGTCAAGGCCCTCATCAATCTCCGATCCCCTCGATGCGTCAAGGACGTACAAAAGCTGACAGGTCAAATAACAGCTCTGAACAGATTCATCTCGAAGTCATCCGACAAGTGCAAACCCTTTCACGACGCTCTCAAGAAGAACAAGTCCTTTCAATGGACAGAAGAACATGAAGTCGCGTTCCAAGATTTGAAGAAATACATGGCCAGTCCCTTGTTATTAACAAAACCCAAAGACGACGAGCCATTATTGATATACCTTGCAGTATCGGAGTCCGCCGTGAGCGCAGTACTGGTCAGAGAAGAAGATGGCAAGCAATCGCCAATCTACTATGTCAATCGAACGTTACTGCCAACAGAAACAAGGTACACGTCGCTAGAAAAACTTGTCCTATCACTGGTAATGGCATCAAATAAACTCAAACCATATTTCGAATCTCATACTATAATTGTCCGCACTAACGATCCCATGAGAGCAATCATGAGGAAACCCGAGTTCACTGGACGAATGGCCAAATGGGCCATACACCTCATCGGCTATGACATCAAATACGAGCCCAGGACGGCAATCAAATCGCAAGCCTTGGCTGAATTTGTGGCAGACTTCAGCCCGACCCTAGAACAAGAAGCCGCCAAAGAAGCAACACAGTTACTTGCGACAGAGGAAACAGGTAAATGGGAGCTCCACACTGATGGTGTGTCGAACACTAGAGGATCGGGGCTAGGGGTCGTGCTGAAATCGCCACAAGGGGACAAGATAGCCCAGGCCGTAAGATGCGAATGGGACACGACCAACAACGAAGCTGAATAGGAAGCACTCATATTTGGGCTCATTCTGGCACGCGACCTAGGAGTCTGAGAAATCGAAGTCATCTACGACTCCCTCTTGGTCGTAAATCAAATACAAGGGTCGTACAACGCCAATGACGATAGGATGATAGCTTATCTAGACGTAGCTAAGAAGCTAATCGACCAATTCCAAACATTCGACATCAAGCAAGTTCCCAGAGAACTCAACTCTCAGGCTGAAGCACTAGCCAACTTGGGGTCCGTCTTGGACCCAAAGGAGTTCCCAAACATCCCACTGGCACACATCACAACACCAGCCGTTCCAAAAACACTCAAAGATTCGAGTACACCATTGGAAGAACTTGTCACGATGGAGATAGGTGACCGACCAGAAGAAGACATCGTCAACGATCATGACGACTGAACGTTACCTTACGTCAAATGGATAAAAGACGGCATCCTACCCAATGACAAAACGGAAGCAAAAAGGCTAAAGGTATAAGATCTTTCATTCGATATTATAAGTGACGTCTTGTTCAAGAGATCTATCACAGGGATACTCCTACGATGCCTCAAGACTCCAGAAGTCAGACGCATCTTACAGTCATTACATGAAGGAGAATGTGGAAACCACACCGGAGGACGAAGCCTCTCAGGGAAAGCCTTGCGAACCGGATACTACTGGCCCACAATGAATAGAGACACGATGGAGTACACCAAGAAGTGTGATGCCTGCCAACGACACACACCCGTTCCTCATCAACCCTCGGAACTCCTCCATCCGACTCTGGCACCATGTCCCTTCATGAGATGGGGGATGGACATCGTCGGAAAACTCCCACCTGCGTCGGGTCAACGAGTCTTCTTCCTTGCCATGACAGACTATTTTTCCAAATGGATCGAAGCTGAAGCCTACCGAGAGGTAAAAGATCAACACGTCATTTCATTTATAAAACGCAATATCTTGTGCAGATTTGGCGTCCCATCAAAAATTGTGTGCGACAATGGCTCCCAGTTCATCAGTCATAAGACTCGAGCCTTTTGCGACCAGTGGAACATCAAACTGGTCACATCCACTCCTCGATATCCTCAATCTAACGGACAAGCCGAGTCTAGCAACAAAATCATCATCAACAACCTCAAGAAACGCCTTACAGGGGCTAAAGGAAAATGGGCAGACGAACTCCCTCTCATCCTCTGGTCCGACAGGACCACCCCAAAGAATGCGACTGGACAATCACCATTCTCACTCATCTACGGAAGTGAAGCGGTCATTCCCACTGAGCTACTGATTCCGACAGCCCGTTACAGTCTTCAGACGAATGAACAAAACGACGTCGAGCTAGCGCACAACTTGGACACGATGGATGAGACTAGGGAAAGAGCCAGAATTAGAATGGTCAGGTTCCAACAACAGGTCGCAAGAAGTTACAACAAAAATGTTTGAGCCAAAGTCTTCAAAGTTGGCGACTGGGTCCTCAGAAAGACGTTCCAAAACACCAAGAATCCGACCGACGGAAAGCTCGCACCTTAGTGGGAAGGACCCTATCTCATCAAGGAAGTGGTCGGACAAGGAACATACCGATTGGAAGACAAAGACGGACGACCGATCCCAAGAAGTTGGAACGCAACACATCTGAAGCTATACCACTTCTAGACCAGCAAAGACGACGTCGACATACACACTGGATCCAGTCACAAACAAAAGCGCTTACACTACATTTACACGATCGATCGGAACACGGGGAGATGAATACCAAAGGCACGTTGGCACACTGCCTGCCTTATACAATACATAAGGTTAAGACACCTTATTACATTTACGCAATAAAGACATATTGCTTTCCTCCTCGGCATAACACTAAGTCATGACTAAACATAAACACATACATTTGCAGGCCTCCTTCTTTACACACATACGGCAAGCCCTACTCGACGGATCGAACTTGTTTTATGTTTGTATGTTTTGTCGGATTCTTCTAGAGAAGATTGTCGTTGACGCCTAATCTTCTCTAGAAGAATCCGACAATCTTCTCTAGAAGAATCCTTTGTAAAACATACAAACATAAAACAAGTTCGATCCTTTGTAAAACAGATTACGTCAATAAAAGTCTAATCTTTTTACATCCACGTGACCCGCGATGGTGGACGGGTCGCCAAAACATATTGTCTGCCTACACACACGTAGGACTTCAAATTGTCCACAAACACATTCCGCAACCCGCGATGGTGGACGGGTCGCCAAACCAGAAAACATTCTACCCACACACAGGTGGGATCACAAGTCATTTACGAAAAATAGTCAAGAGTCGGGATTCGCAACATTACCTTCAGCAGGGGCCGGATCGGAGGAAGGCTGGGGCTCGAACGGCACGGTGTCGCCAGAATGGACCTCGTCTTCACCGACACTTTCGTCTAGAGATTCCTCTCCGACACCAGCCAACTGGAAAAGCTCTGAACCAGGATTCCCCTTCGGAAACAGGGTATCCATGGTCTTCTTCTCCGCCTTCAAATCCCAGGTCTCCTGTTTGCCCTCTTCGAACTCCTCGATCATCTCGACACGTGTAATATCCCTCATTTTATAAGGATAGTTTGGAATTTTTTCAACTCCCGTATTACAAGTCGGATTAATTTCAGAGAAGTTCAGACATTCGGTAATATGTTTGATCTCTGTAATATTTTTTCCGAGTAATATAAAATACAGTTAACATGTGTTCAAGGTTAAATAGTCGTTCATGTACGAATATATTTAACTCGGGGTTAAGAAGATTAACCCAAAGTCAAAACGGACAAAAGGGTGAAAAATGGCCTTGACCGCACCCCGCGGTCAAGTGGCCGCACCTGCGGCGGTCTTCGTCTTCGCGATAAGGCTTGGCTGCAACTCGCCGGAGTTGTCAGGCCTAGGCAGCCCAAGTGGCACCTAGCCTTGCCCCCTGGTCTCCTTGCTTGTCCCCTCTGAGGAGGCTCGTTTTTGGGCTATAAAAGGAGTTGAAATCAGAAGTCAAGCTTCATCTTCCTCCTCTCCTCTGTTTTCTCCATTGAAGCACCAAGCTTTGAGCTTTGTTGTGAAGGTGTTCGAATCCCTTTGAGTGTTGGAGAAGGTACTCCTAAATGGTTTTAGAAGGTCTAAGGTGTTGGGAGATCGAACCATAATCAGATCGAAAGCAAACAAAGTGATTGGGTGAGTTTTCTCTATTAAAACATTGTCGCGAGCTCGCCACTGTAACACCACCGCACCCCGCGGTAAGAGCTCCACCACACCCGCAGCGAGCCTTGTCCGAGTGTGTGTTCTTGGGTGTGTGGTCTTGGGCGAGGCTTGACTCCCTCGATTCTTTTCGTATTCTTTTAGATTCATATACGTGGATATTGAATCTAACTTAGGATTTCTTTATGGGTCGATCCGAAGGAATCTGTGTTGCCAGATCTATCCCTGTTTCGAGCCCGGAAATCCCATCGTCGTCTTTAAGCTTCTGCGGATCTAAGGCAAGTGGCGGTTCGCTCTTGCTCATCATTCCACATTTCAATTAATTATCAATTGTTTAGTTGTTAATTAATTTGAGATAATTTACTGTTTGCGTTGGTAACAGTTTTGTTAAATGATATGGTTAAAAGGAGATATTATAATAGGTTATATATCTGTTAGAACAATGCTATTATATATATATATGATTAAAACATGATATTATACTAGGTTGTATATCAGTTAGAACAATGCTAGTATAGATATATGTTTTTGATGTTGGCCATGATGGTTGTGATGTGGATTATTATTGTGTTGAACTGTTTAGTTAGCACTAGTAGTTAGGAACGTTGGACTCGTTGAGGTCCAGTCGTTTCTTGATAATTATTGGTTGAGAGGGCATCGGAGACCCTGACACCAACTGGCAGATCATGATCGTCCTCTATCTGAGTATAGAGGTGGTGCACTTAGCTAGTGTCACAAACCTTGGGAAGGATTCCCTTCGATATATGTCCCTCATGACGAAACATATATCTAAAAGCTTATAACGTGATGTGTGTTTTGGAATTTAATGAGATAAGTGCCGTTGTCGCACATAATCAATATACCCTTGGGCGAGTAGTGCAGCTAGGCGATAGTACAACTAGGAAAACTCGTCTTAACTTTTAAATCGCTCGTATACGATACTGTGATTCTGTGATTAATTAATGTTTCCCAACATTTGTCATGTTTCCGATAAGACTCAATTCATTGGAGTCTTCTTTTGGGATTGATTGTTGTAAGACTCGGTCTTCCAGAATCTTCTCTTGATCATGCCTTTTCATATATTCTAGTAGGAGTATGGTGGTTGACTATCGTCATCGGCTGTTATTCGAGGAGCGATGAGTCTAACCTAATACGTCTACTTCGAACCACTCTGCTTTGTACCCTTGCTTAGTCTTTCATTAGACTAACCAACCGTAATTGTTCTCTGCATGGTTGGATTGTGTCATCCGTTCGATTCGGCACATCAGATAAGTTGCCATCCCGTGAAGGCTAGAACGACTATAGAAGCAAACGGTGTTTTGACAAGTTTATTCAGGTTAAGATCCTTGGCGGGTGATCATTGCGATCAAGACCCTTTTGTTGTTTATTTAAAGTCTTTCGTTGTGTTAAATATATCTTGTATTAAGTCTTCCGCTGTATTTCTGATGCATTTGGAATTATGTTGTAATTCCGAGACTTTGGTTTAAATGAAAGTTATGGTATTTTGTATCATAATTGTTGTTCGATGATTTATATCAACTGGAAAAGCCTTGGGTGACATCGGACAGTACGTCTGAGGTCACTGGCGGTATGCCTTTCCAAGGGAATATTTGGGGGTGTTACAGACTTGGTATCAGAGCCGATTTTTTTTTTGGGTGGGTTTTAAAACATTTTCTTGGAACAAATTTTTTTATAAAACCATTTACTCGTTTGAAACTGAGAAATGTTTTCGAAGGCTCTGAATTTACAAAGAAATTTTTTACCGTTCATAGTCGTGTCTTCTCTTTAGTCTGATATGGAAACGAACTTCCATATTTAGAAAGACTAATTCTCTGTTCGTCACTCGTAGATTCTGAGTGCTTTAGTTTCTCTTCAGAAGGACTCGGAAGAAGCCGAGGTGGTTTCGCCATCTCCAGTAAGGCTTGAATTCTCAGTTCCCTCGTTATGATTTGAGGTTGTAGAACCTAGTAACTCGGTTTGAAGTTCATCTAATGAAATTTACCTAGTTTGATCTCTTCTAAGTTGATTTCATTACGTTAAGTACATTGGAAGATATTAATGTATGAAATCCTTGGAATCTGATCGGTAAAATAGATGGTGAACACGAAGAACACTATCCGTGCTGGTGCTGGGCCAAGTAATGACCCCAGGCCAAACGTGAGGAATGTTGCGAATCCTGTAGAGGAACACGAGTCTGTTTCTCACAACAATCCAGGAGGCAATGGCCAAGCTTCGGCCAACGCTCCAGTCATATTTGATGCAGCAACAGTGGAAGCAATACGAGGAATCGTCATGCAAGCATTTACAGATATAATGCGACCGAACGCACCTCAGGCACAGGCTATGCCAATTCCTCCAGTAGTTCCTAGGCTTGAGGAACAAGATGTCCATGTACACCGTGAAGAGGCAGTCAGTAATAGAGGTGATTATGGCCGAGCCCTAAAGGCCATTAACTCTATGAGGCCTGACAGCTATGATGGAAAAGGAGAGTCAGTCAGAGTGGCTCATTCGTTCTCACATATGGAACGGTTGTTTCGTAATGTTGAGTGCACAGAAGCGGAGAAAGTGCACATTGCTTCCCTTCAATTTGATGAATATCAAGGATCGAGAATGACGCGGTGCAAGGAAAGGCTCAAAAGGTCTCCGTGGAAGCGTCAACCCAAGGCCAAAAAAATAGGCCTGACTTAAACCGGCTCGTTCTCCTTCACCTGAACTCGGAATTGGATGATTCCGGCGACAGTAGTTAGATGGTGAAGTCTAGTTTCTGTCCTCCAAATTTTAGAATTTTCTGAGTGGTGAAGCAAAAGATATGGTATGTTTACTGAGGGGTCGCTGAAAGTTCCGGGAAGGAATTCAACGAAATGGTTGTTGTGGATGTGGGTGACCGAATGGTGAATGAAGATGGACGTTGTTGGTGATGGATAGGTATCTTCCTAAGCCAAGATATGACACACTGGACCAAGGAAGACAAGGCAATGAATTTGAGATTTGACTCACTCAAACACAATTACCGAACAATTGATGTAACACACAATCGCAATCAATTGATATAACTCACAATTGAAGAAGGAAGAGAGCACAATGGTGCAAACTAATTCTGCATTTTCATTTAGTCTTGGACGTGCCTTACAATGAAACAACCTAGCCTTTAAATAGGTTGCATAGGAAAATAAAGAAAAGCTTAAAAATAAACCACTAACACTTATCCACTAATACAAAGCACTAGTGAGCATTTTAGGGAATTAAAACTAACCACTAACTCTAAACACTCACCCACTAACACAAGGCACTAGTGAGCATTTTCGGAAATTAAAATTAACCACTAAAATGTCTTAAATTCATTAATAATAGGATTAAAATAAATGGCCCTAAAATGGCCAGCCTTCTGCTGAACTGTCGTAAAGACAACAGTTTCTGGGTTTCTTTGCCGGGAATTTGAGGAAGACCTTAACATGATAGTTGTAGATATTTTCCTTAGCTTTCCAATGACTACTCATGGGCCTCCATTGGACGTTCGTAGCTCCGGATATGGCCAGAATACTGAGTAGGTGTCGACGCGACAGATTCTTTGATTTTGACATCTTCCAAGTTTCGAACCATTTTCTTGGGACAAGCTTTTGACCTTCTTCAAAAATGACGATGTCCATAGTCACATCACAATTGAAGGAAGATGCTAGCGAATGGTGGGAGAACACCGGTCTAGCTGATCATGTTGATTTGAACTGGGGAATGTTCAAGGCTAAAATGACTGATCGTTTCTTCTCTCGAGCTATGAGAGAAGAAAAGTATAAGGAATTCCTCTATCCTAAGACGGATGGATTAAAAGTGACTGAGCTTGCGACTAAGTTCAATCATTTATTGCAGTATGCTGGGCCAGAGGTGTCCAGTGAGGAGCAGAAGATCTGGTACTTCCATGAATGGATGAGCCCATATATTAAGCCATGGATGGTGCGTCATGGATGCTCTACCTTGGAGCAGTACGTGGATGCAGCCTATAAGTTGGAGGTGACTCTAGAGGAGTCGACCAAGAAGCGTAATAGCCAGAGGTAGGTGCAGAACCAGCCTTAGGCGAGTGGATTTAAACGTCCTGCGCCACCATCTGATTTTGCCAAGTCTGGCCGAGTAAAGACGGATATGACTCAAGGAGGGTCAACACAACAGTCGGGTCAGGGCAAGAGTCTGATCCAATGTCACAATTGTGGTGTAACTGGGCACAAAAGCTTTGTGTGTCAGAAGGAAAGGAAGACGTGTTTTGGTTGTGGAAGGGAAGGACATTTACAGAGGTTCTGTTGGCAGGGAAAGCAGGAAGGAGCGGAGTCACGGTAAGGGTCTGCTAATCAGAACAACCAACCCAGGTTTAAACTAGTAGAGACTCTTAGTCCTTCGATGCAGACAGCTGCACAGAACAAGGGGAAAGCCCCAGTGACTTCTGGGAGTCAAGGTCAACGCCTTTACGAGATGCGTGAGGCGGATAGACCCGATGCTCCCTATGCTTAATGTGCTTATTACCTTCTGTTAGTATGTTGTTGATTTGGGTGTTACCAGTCTTACGTTTTGGATAGTTGTGTAGTAAGTTAAGTTGTGTGTGCAACGAGGTTGTGAACCTTTTGTTGTAACTCTTCTTATATATGAACCTTTGGTTTATACCAAGTTAGTGTTTCGTTACTTGGTATAGGATGAGGTCTCGTGTTCGAGACTCACCAACAACCTCTTGGAGATGGCTGCCTATTAATTAGGTGGAGCCACCAAGGATGGGTTGAGATGGATGGACAACGGCTCATGGCAACAGTGGACGCTGGAAATGGTTGGGCCTGGGCTCGGAGCCACTAGTGGGCCGTCTGTGAACCATGTAGTGGGCTGGTCCAAGATGGTGACCATTTAGTTGGAACCAAGTGCCTTTTGGAAATTCCGATTACCATTTAGGGTAAGGAGTTCGAGGCGGATTTAATTTGATTAGCCATGGTTCCATACGATATTTTTCTCGGTATGGACTAGATGACGCGTCATGAGGCGGTGATCGATTTTAATTCAAGAACTGTGACGGTGTCATCTGGGGGCCAGTGTGTGTGTGCAAATTCAAGGGTCGGAATGACGCTGATAACGGCAGGCTTATCAATGTGATGGCTGCGTTTAAGCTACTTTGACAAGGTTATGTCGAGTACCTTCGCTACCTGGATCCGCCCATGAAAGATGAACCGTCAATTCTTGATATTCCTGTGATTAGTGAGTTTCCGGATGTCTTTCCGGAAGAGATTCCTGGATTACCCCCGAAGCGTGACGTGGAATTTTCTATTGATTTTGAGCCTGGTACCGCGCCGATTTCGGAGGCACCGTACCGGATGGCTCCTGATTGAGATGCAAGAGTTGAAGAAGCAACTCGAGGATTTTCTTGACAGGGATTATATAAGGCCGAGTACATCGCCTTGGGGTGCTCCGGTTCTGTTTGTCAAGAGGAAAGATGGATCGTTTCGACTGTGTATCAACTGGCGAGAGTTGAATAAAGTCACGATCAAGAATAAATATTCGTTGTTAAGGATTGATGATCTGTTGGATCAATTACAAGGAGCAATAGTCTTTTCCAAAATCGATATGAGGTTTGGTTATCACCAACTCACGACTCGTAAGGAAGATATTCCGAGGATTGCTTTTCGGACGAGGTATGGTCACTATGAGTTCGTAGTCACCAATGCTCCAGCAATTTTCATGGGTCTAATGCATCGATGTTTTCGCCAGTACTTGGATAAGTTCGTGGTGGTCTTCATCGATGGGATTTTGATCTATTCCTCGAGCGTGGAAGCTCATGTGGAACATCTTTGGATTATTTTGTCAGTCCTTAGACAAAATCGGTTGTACGCGAAGTTGTCTAAGTGTGACTTTTGGAGCAAGGAAATGGCTTTCTTAGGCCGTGTGATCAGTAAGGATAGGGTTATGATTGATCCCCAGAAGATCGAAGCGGTAGCTATTTGGAAGCGGCCTCAGGTTGTGAATGAGGTACGCAGTTTTCTAGGACTTGCTGGATGTTACTGAAGAGGATATGCTTAGACGCTTTCCCGAGTTGTTTTCGGCCTAGAATAATCAAGTTTCGGGGTCGAAACTTCTTTTAAGGGGGAGGTAATGTAATATCCCTCATTTTATAAGGATAGTTTAGAATTTTTACAACTCCCGTATTATAAGTCGGATTAATTTCAGAGAAGTTCAAACATTCGGTAATATGTTTGATCTCTGTAATGTTTTTTCCGAGTAATATAAAATACAGTTAACATGTGTTCAAGGTTAAATAGTCGTTCGTGTACGAATATATTTAACTCGGGGTTAAAAAGATTAACCCAAAGTCAAAACGGACAAAAGGGTGAAAAATGGCCTTGACCGCACCCGCGGCGAAGGCCAACAGCTGAGGCGGTCTTCGTCTTCGCGATAAGGCTTGGCTGCAACTCGCCGGAGTTGTCAGGCCTAGGCAGCCCAAGTGGCACCTAGCCTTGCCCCCTGGTCTCCTTGCTTGTCCCCTCTGAGGAGGCTCGTTTTTGGGCTATAAAAGGAGTTGAAATCAGAAGTCAAGCTTCATCTTCCTCCTCTCCTCTGTTTTCTCCATTGAAGCACCAAGCTTTGAGATTTGTTGTGAAGGTGTTCGAATCCCTTTGAGTGTTGGAGAAGGTACTCCTAAGTGGTTTTAGAAGGTCTAAGGTGTTGGGAGATCAAACCATAATCAGATCTAAAGCAAACGAAGTGATTGGGTGAGTTTTCTCCATTAAAACACTATCGCGAGCTCGCCACTGTAACACCACCGCACCCCGCGGTAAGAGCTCCACCACACCCGCGGCGAGCCTTGTTCGAGTGTGTGTTCTTGGGTGTGTGGTCTTGGGCGAGGCTTGACTCTCTCGATTCTTTTCGTATTCTTTTAGATTCATATACGTGGATATTGAATCTAACTTAGGATTTCTTTATGGGTCGATCCGAAGGAATCTGTGTTGCCAGATCTGTCCTTGTTTCGAGCCCGAAAATCCCATCGTCGTCTTTAAGCTTCTGCGGATCTAAGGCAAGTGGCGGTTCGCTCTTGCTCATCATTCCATATTTCAATTAATTATCAATTATTTAGTTGTTAATTAATTTGGGATGATTTACTGTTTGCGTTGGGAACAGTTTTGTTAAATGATATGGTTAAAATGAGATATTATAATAGGTTGTATATCTGTTAGAACAACGCTATTATATATATATATATATGATTAAAACATGATATTATACTAGGTTGTATATCGGTTAGAACAACGCTAGTATAGATATATGTTTTGATGTTGGCCATGATGGCTGTGATGTGGATTATTACTGTGTTGAACTGTTTAGTTAACACTAGTAGTTAGGAACGTTGGACTCGTTGAGGTCCAGTCGTTTCTTGATAATTATTGGTTGAGAGGGCATCGGAGACCCTGACACCAACTGGCGGATCATGATCGTCCTCTATCCGAGTATAGAGGTGGTGCACTTAGCTAGTATCACAAACCTTGGGAAGGATTCCCTTCGATATATGTCCCTCATGACGAAACATATATCTAAAAGCTTATAACGTGATGTGTGTTTTGGAATTTAATGAGATAAGTGTCGTTGTCGCACATAATTAATATACCCTTGGGCGAGTAGTGCAGCTAGGCGATAGTGCAGCTAGGAAAACTCGTCTTAACTTTTAAATCGCTCGTATACGATATTGTGATTCTGTGATTAATTAATGTTTCCCAACATTTGTCATGTTTCCGATAAGACTCAATTCATTGGAGTCTTCTTTTGGGATTGATTGTTGTAAGACTCGGTCTTCCAGAATCTTCTCTTGATCATGTCTTTTCATATATTCTAGTAGGAGTATGGTGGTTGACTATCATCATCGGCTGTTATTCGAGGAGCGATGAGTCTAACCTAATACGTCTACTTCGAACCACTATGCTTTGTACCCTTGCTTAGTCTTTCATTAGACTAACCAACCGTAATTGTTCTCTACATGGTTGGCTGGTGTCATCCGTTCGATTCGGCACATCAGATAAGTTGCCATCCCGTGAAGGCTAGAACGACTATAGAAGCAAACAGTGTTTTGACAAGTTTATTCAGGTTAAGATCCTTGACGGGTGATCATTGCGATCAAGACCCTTTTGTTGTTTATTTAAAGTCTTCCGCTGTGTTAAATATATCTTGTATTAAGTCTTCCGTTGTATTTCTGATGTATTTGGAATTATGTTGTAATTCCGAGACTTTGGTTAAATGAAAGTTATGGTATTTTGTATCATAACTGTTGTTCGATGATTTATATCAACTGGAAAAGTCTTGGGTGACATCGGACAGTACGTCTGAGGTCACTGACGGTAATGCCTTTCCAAGGGAATATTTGGGGGTGTTACAACATGCGACTTCAATGCGTAGAAAGCACCTACGTCGCAAGCGACCCGACCAGCCTCAATCCTAGCCTGCCTCACGTTCTCTTCGACACTTGACTGGATCTCACTGAGCTCCCTCCGACAAACATCCAAGTCATCTTGGCAGCTCTTCAGCTCCCTAGCGAAGCGGCACTCAACGTCCCTAAAACGGCTCTCGGCTCCTTCCACCTTGGTCTTCAAAGACGCCAGGTCGGACTCTGACCTAGCAGCCCTGTCCTCGGCCTTAGCAACCATTTCTTTGACTCCAGAATACGCGCCCAAGAGAAACTGGAAAGTCAGGAAAAAGGCGAGATCGAAGCAATCAGAGACCAACCAGACCGGATGGAAAGAAAACATACAAACTTGAGATCCGACAAGATGACTTACCTTCCACGCAGAGCACCCCGCTTTTCCAATACAATCCAAGGGATAGACGCCATCAACTTCAGAGTTCAGAGTCGGGTCCTGAGCATGAAAGAGATCAGCAATCGATCGACTGACCGCGTCGATCTTCTCGACTCCACGAGCAACCATCGCCTTCTTCCTTGAAGTACCCACCACCTTCACATCGCCAGAAGAAGCACCTGCCTTCCTTTTCGAGCCAACTTTGGCTGGGAGCGACGACTCCGCCGACGTCGATTTACTCCAAGAGGCCCGGGCCGCCGCCAGCCTTTGCTCTATCAGACTTTTCCCAGACACTCCCTTCAAACGGGCACTCGACCGACCAGTCAGAGACGTTGACACGACATACAAGACATAAGTCGCAAGCAGATGATTAAAAATACATGAGTCAAACAAAAACTCACACTTGACCCGAGATGACGAAACAGTCGACATAACGTCTTGAGTAGTGGGGGAGACCGACAATAGGTTGACGTTTGTAAATTTCTGCTCCGATGCGGGGACGCTAAGAATAATCTTTGTCAGACCTTCTGACTGAGCATCCGCTTCCAACTCTTCAGCCTCAGGGACTACAAAAAAGAAGAGTTAAGGTTAAAACACATAAAAATGGGCAAAGAAAAGTCGAATACGTACTCTCAACTCGCCACTCCGACAGCAGAAATGAACAGTCACCCCCTTCTCCAGAGACGAACGCTCGACGAAGAAGAACTTCGACCCCCATCCACGGTCGTTTACATCTAGATTGAACACCAAGGGCTTTCGACCCGGTCGAATACGCAACTGGACACGAGAAGAACTCTTCGACCCCAGAGAGTAGTTGCACCACAGGGCGTCGAAGTTAAAACCAGCCCCAGACCGAACATTCAGCAGATCTAAAACCCTAAGGATCCGCCACGCCTGCGGCATGACCTGACACGGTGCAAGCGCCAGAGTCGCTAAGAAATCCCTGACAAGAGGGGAGAACGGAAACATATGACCGATCCTAAACGGATAAGCATAGAAACAAACCCATCCCTCGTAGAGAGCATCGGCTCTCTCGTCCAGATGTGGCAACCTTGCGACCGTCTCAGGAGGAAAGCCTCCGACTTGGAGAATCTGCTCCAACTCCGCCTCCGTCAGAGTCCCCGTCAAAGCGTCTGCCTCCTTCAAAAGGAAAAAGGGGGGGGGGCCTCATTGTTGCTCGAGCTCGAGCGAGTAGCAGTCGACTCGGAAGACTCGCTAGAAACCATTTCCAGAACAGAAAGAGAAGGGAATCGAAGAGCAATTTTTTCAAGAAAACCTAGACAAGCCTACCAGATCAGAGAGCAAGAGAAGAAGATGAAACCAAACCGTCAGAAACTTAATTCGGATTTATGGAGGGAATCGGCAGGTCGCAGAGACGTCCCATTGTGTAGTAGGATTATCGCCACGTAGCCCTCGCATGTCGCGCCCAGATCGGAGGGTGGAAATCGTGTGGGATGAAAGTTGTTTGGACTCCATCTCACAGCTGCCATGAAGCCCAAAACAACTTGGGGCTATTATTAGGCCCAACATACTCCAAAGGGATCGGAGAAAGCGAATTGGGCCAAGGTCCAGGCGAAGTTGAAGGCCAGAAGAAATTAGAAGGAAGCGACATACACTCCTCAGACGCGTGGGATCCGACCAGCTCTGAAGATTTCGCCCAGGACATTAATTGCTTGATCAATGGAAACGGTAACGAAATTAAACACGAAGATTACGATGGCATTCAAGAGCAAATCCCGAAGATCACGCATGAAATGAATAGAAGATATTACGAAAACAAGTAACAGACACAAGAGGAAGCTACCATAAATAGATCACGAAGAAGCAATCGACAGAACACACGTCTACACACAATATTCACTCACTTAGCTTTCAAAAGGCTTACCAGCATATTCGCTCTCGCTCAAGCTCCTTGGGATACTACCCGATCATTGCCGGTCGAATCACTGATACCGCCTGTCGAACAAGACTCGATCCCTTACTCTTCAAGGATAAGTTGTACTCTGATCTGATTCTATCATCGATTGATCAATAAATCATTTGCTATTTTGCATCTACTCTTTACTTGGTTGATTGTCTATTTGGTTTAGATCAATTTTATA
The DNA here is from genome assembly GCA_027886185.1 of Rheum nobile. Classification (NCBI taxonomy): domain Eukaryota; kingdom Viridiplantae; phylum Streptophyta; class Magnoliopsida; order Caryophyllales; family Polygonaceae; genus Rheum; species Rheum nobile. The sequence continues at coordinate 422,478 of WOAB01000648.1, forward strand.
TTATCTGATCGACTTGTTACCCCGTCTAAGGCGATTTAGGTCGACTGATCTTTTCGCCCCAAAACACGTTTCTAGAACAATTGTTTGTTGTTTTGTTTTGTTTTTTGGCGATGAACATTAAATGCGGTCCTCGGGCTGCGAGCGGTTGGGATTAACCGCTCACTATGTATTGGTTTCTCATTTTTCCGCTCATTTTGATCCTCTGCATTTCTCGCATTCCTTGCATCTTCATTTTCTCTTTTGTGGCATTTTCTCTTGCTTGTCTTGCCTTGGAGCTATGCAACAGATGAATCATCCTCTCAGTTTTTCTCCTTTGCCTGACAATTATGTTGTGGACGAGCCTCAGACAGTGGCAATGGTGCAAGTCTATTGGAGGGGCGTCTGACAAGACATCGGGGAGATTGGGTTGTGGCCGCCTCCCACCGTTACATCGGCGGGCATCGGCGGAGGTACACATTGCTTGCTACTGGCTTCACTCTCAACATCCTTCTCGACCTTGCTAATGTCAAAGATCCCAACTACGTTGTCCGGGAAGTCCACTACTTCCCTTACTCAGCCGGGTTTCCTCGCGTTCTCCGGCGGGTAGAGAGTCAGTCAGACGCCGATGCGCTTTACGCCCTTAGTCATCGTGAGTCGGTGTCGCTATATGTAGTGGGGGATTGCTTGGTGCCTCCCGGCCTCTAGGGCTTGCTCGCGGTTCACGTTGCCAGGTTGCGTCAAGGCCGCGGTTCACGATGCCAGGTTACGTACCCCGCATGTGAAGTCTACCTTGCTCTTTCCAGTGGCTCCTCTGCGGTCGGGTTAAGGGCATCCCTTGACTATCCCCATGAGGAGGGGTTTTTCTAGTTTAGACTTAGTAGCTCTCGGCCTGGTGTGCCTCTTTGTAACATTTTGCAACTGCTTGTTCTTCTGTGGTACTCGGCCCCCTTGTAACACTTTGTAATCCTTGCTCTCTTCTATCAATGAATAAAATATGTTATTGCCGTTTAAATGAATGAATTATGTTGTTACCGTTTCTTCTTCTTTGCCTTTGCTTCTTGCTCCTAGTTTTCCTTGTTGTTGACGGGCTACTCCCATCCCCCTGGCCCGGGGCTTCGCTTGAGTGCATTGCGCCAAGGGAAGCTCGCATGGCAAATTGAGTAGCCGACACTTCTCTTTGTTGCTAGGAATTGTTTCCTCAAGTACTTTCCTTGTTCATGGATTTGATGCTGCTTGGCGGCTAAGCCCTTTGCCTACTTGCTTCTTGTTTTTACTGCTTCTTTGTCTTGGGGTACTTTGCCTGTCCTTGGGGTTTAAGTGCTCTCGCTTTCTCTGAGCTTTGTTGCCTTTTTGCCATTGGTTTCATCCTTCCTGAGTTTTATTGTCATGAGCCATTGTCGTTACTTGTATTGCCCTTGGCGGCCTAGTGTTGCTTCTTGCCCCTTTTTTACACGGGCCGGTTTTGCACATTCATTGTATTAGTTCTTTCAACATTGCTCTCACCCCCTTCCGGGCTCAATATTGCTTAGTGTTGCCGGGTGTTGCTTCATTATTGCTCTCGCCCCCTCCCGTGCCTCTTTTCACTATTGCTTTCAGTATTGTCTTGTATTGCTTTCGCCCCCTCCCAGGCCTCTTTTCAATGTTGCTTTCAGGATTGCCTTGTATTGCTTTCGCCCCCTCCCAAGCCTCTTTTCAATGCTGCTTTCAGTATTGCTTTCGCCCCCTCTCGGGCCTCTTTTCAATGTTGCTTTCAGTATTTCCTTGTATTGCTTTATGTTGCTTTCGCCCCCTCTCGTGCCTCTTTTCAATGTTGCTTTCAGTATTGCATTGTATTACTTTATGATTGCTCTCGCCCCCTCCCAGGCCTCTTTTCAATATTGCATGGTGTTGCTTAGTTATTGCTTTGTATTGCTTTTGCCCCCTCTCGAGCCTGATATTGCTCAATAATTGCCTTCTTGACTTGCATGGGTGTTGGACAACAACCATTATCACAAAAGAGCCTAGTTTCTAGCCGGCCTCGCCGGTACCTATGTTACACATGTTTCTAGAGCCTACACGGGTGTTGCTTTCCTGGGCGCCATAGTTGCTTTCTTGCTCACGGGAAGTACTTCTTCAGGTGCAAGACGTTCCATGTGTTCGGGACTAGGTTGTCGTCCTCTCTTTTCAGCTTGTAAGCTCCTTCTGTAACACCCCGACTTACGTCGGTAGTGCCACACGCCAGTGACCTCAGACGTTGTTGTCCGATGTCACCCAAGGCTTTAATCGGAACAATTAATCTTAATTAAACATGTTAAATAACGAAATATTAAACAGCGGAAGACATTTTTAAATGAAACTCAACCATTTATATTAAAAGATCTCTCATCAAACGAGAGAAGTATTTTTACAACAGAGTGAAATCTCAGCGGAAGACTTATAAATTACACAGCGGAAGACTTGAAGAATAAATCTATTACATGACTTAGTGGTAAGAATAAATAATAATTGACAACCTTTAAAAATACTAATACTTGAATCTCCAACTGCAAGTCTCTTCTTCAATGGTTAATTTGGACTTCGGGGACCAACCACTGATGTGCCGTATAGGACGGATGACACCAGCCAACCATGCAAGGAATAAAACCCGGTTGGTTAGTCTAATGAAAGACTATGCAAGGGTGAAAACAGAATGGTCCTAGTGATCGTAACCGTTTACTATCATTGTCCCTCGAATAACAACCGAAGGAATGATATATAACCCGGAACTTTCACGAAATGATTAAAGTTTAGACATGCACTAAAAAGGAAATGAGCCTTATGAGAAACGTATGAAGAGAGGACTCCAAAAGATTGAGTCTTACGGGAAAGTATGACAAATGTTTGGGAACGTTATAATTTCACACAAGCGTTTAAAAACGACTTGATCATTTGGGTCCACGACCAACCTCACCGCACAATGCGAGTTCAGATTGGAAAGAGAACTTACTCTAACCGAAGTCCAGGCGACTTTCCAAGTTGTACTTCTCGCCCGAAGGTTCATTAATTATGTGCCTACCCGCACTTATCTTATCTAAATTTCAAAACGGATATTCATGTTAAAGCTTTTTAATATGATCTCGAGTAACTACGAAAGTTTACGATATCGAGTGACTACGAAGGTTTACGATCTCGAGTGACTACGAAAGTTTACGATCTCGAGTAACTACGAAAGTTTATGGTCTCGAATGACTACGAAAGTTTATGGTCTCGAATGACTACGAAGGTTTATGATCTCGAGTGACTACGAAAGTTTACGATCTGGAAAGCATTTAGAGGCTGGGTCCACTAATATTGAGTTATAAAGAAACGATTAATCCTCATAAGGAATTAACGTTCCTACGAATACTCGTGCTAATCTAGCATTAAAGTTTACATTTAAATCCACAACAAAACCATTACGGTCATTAACAAGTATAATAGCGTTATTTCTAGCAATATATACAACCTACTATAATATCATATTTTAATCACATTATTTATAAAAATCTGTTCCCAAACGAAAACAACAGTTCACTCCGATTTAATTAACAATTAAAAGCAATTGATAATTAATAGAATATGGAATGATTAAGCAAGAGCAAACCGCCACTTGCCTTAGTGTAGACAAACGATTGAGCGACGACGGGTTTCTGGGTCTGGAACGAGAACGGAAGTCGGATTACAGATTCCTACGACGACGACCCATAACGAAACCCTAGGTTAGATTCGACAATAAAATGATACGAATCTAAGAAAGAACGAACGAAATCGAAAGAACGAAAGTCCCGCCCGAGATCGGATTGTCCAAGGCCACGATCGCGATTGCCAAGGCAATCCGCGGTCGCGGCAAGGATTCTGCGGTCGCGGCCGTCGAGGACTTCGTTCGCGAGTGTCAAAGACAGCGGCCGCGGACGCGGCCGACCTTGTCACTGTCGCGGTTGCGGCAGTTCATGTCCGCGGTCGCGGCCATGAACTCCGGCAACCCAAAACGGAGAAAACTCACCGGCGACGACACGGCGGGGCTCGAGCCGAGGGGGCTTCCACTCCGGTCCACCTTGCGCCTCCAAAGCACCACTCCTCGGCCACTACCACCTCCGGCGACTCCATAAGAATTCCGGCGAGCTCGAAACTCCAGCGACTAAGGAAAACGAGAGAGATAGGAGATCTGATGTTTGGGTGCTCAAAACCCTCCATCCCGGCCTCCTTTTATAGCCAAAGAAGGAGAGCAGCCCCCGACCAAATCAACGGCGGCTCAGAAGATCGACGGCGACGAAGAACACACGGCACGCATTCCTGCCTGCACATTCTGAACATTTCCACGGTCGCGGAAAATTCCAATGCCCAGCTCCTCTGGGAGCTATTTTTCCGCGGTCGCGGAAATTCTTCCGCGGTCGCGGCAGAGGCATTTTCACGTCTTTTTGCCCGGGGAAAGGTTTGGCATGGGTTTAAACCCCGAAAATTATATATTTGTACCCAAACAAATATTCTAATCCCCGAAAATACGTCGAATGTATTTTATACCACTCAGGGAAATATTACAGAGATCATACGTGATACAGAAAATCCGAACTTTGCCTAACGCGTCCTGAATAATTGACGAGGGTTTGGGAAATTACCTAATTATCCTTACTAAAAAATTAGGGGTATTACACCTTCAGCCACTTGGTGCGAGATGATGTATGAGCCTTCCCACCTTGGGTCTAGCTTGCCACCTTCCATCCTCCTGAGGACTAGGTCTCCTTTCTTGAAGCATCGGGGGAAGATTTTCTTGTTGTAGTGGGCGACAATTCTTCTCTTGTACTTGGCCTCGTGGATTTTGGCCATCTCTCGCACTTCCTCTCTCAATTGCAACTCCAAGGCCATCTTCTTATTGTTGCTTTCCTCGTCGTAGTGCAGAACCCTCTCATTTGGGAAAATGTGCTCTATTGGTACAACTGCTTCTACTCCATACGCTAGGCAAAATGGCGTTTCACGGGTCCCTTTCCTTGGCGTGGTCTGGTTGGCCTAGAGGACGAGTGAGAGGACTTATGCCCACCTTCCTTGTGCTTTGTCTAGCCTCCTCTTCAAACTGGCAAGGATTTTCCCATTCGCGTTCTCGACCTGGCCGTTTCTCCGCGGGTGGGCTACTGAGGCAAAGCACATGCGGATACCCAAGTCATTACAGAATCCCCTTAGTTTCTTCGTGTTGAATTGGGGCCCTCGGTCAGTGACAATGTCTTGGGGGAGCCCAAAGCGGCAGATGATGTTTTGCCAAATGAACTTATTTACCTTCTCGACCGTAGTTATTGCCAGTGCTTTCGCCTCAATCCACTTGGTATAGTAATCGATGACCACCAAGATGTACTATAATTGTCCGGGAGCGCGAGGAAAGGGTCCGAGGAGGTCCATCCCTCACATTGCAAACGGGCATGGGGCACTCAAGATCCTCATCTCTTGCCCTGGTTGTAAAATGGCGGGTGCATGGACCTGGCAAGGGTTGCAGGACCGAGAGACCTCCATTGCATCCTTTCTCATGGTAGGCCAGAAATAGTTGGCGCGTTGGGCCTTGTAGACCATAATCCTCCAACCTGAATGACTGCCACAAATACCGCTATGGATTTCCTCGGTGAGCTCACGGCCTTGCTCCAGCGAAAGCATTTAAGGCTTGAAGAGTTGTAGCCTTTTCTTGTACAACCCCCCTCCTTTCATGTAGAAGCATGAAGCTCTAACCTGCAATCTTTGCCTTTTGGCTTTATCGGACAAAGAGGCCCATTTCTCTAGGTATTCCTTCAGGGGTGTCCTCCAGTCACAGGTCTTGTTGACTGCCAAGACTTGCATTCGAATGGCCGAGAGGCTCATGCTTTCTATGTGGGCAATACTCGTTATACATCCGGCCGATCGGGATCCAAGCTTTGCAAGGGTATCTGTCGCCGCATTTTCAGACCTTGGGATGAAGTGAATCTCAAAATGGCGCAAAGCTTTGCCAACGTCTTTACCTTCTCGCAGTACTCGGGCAGGGTTCCCGTCTTTGCCTCATACGTCCCTCGTACTTGGTTCACCACCAATTTGGAGTCGATGTAGCAGGTCAGGCCTAGGGCTTCGTTTACCAGGGCCAATTCCATTCCTGCTAAGAGGCCCTCGTATTCCGCTTCATTGTTAGTGGCTTCAAACTCTAAGGCCAGCAAGTACTTCGTTTTCTCTCCTCCCGGGGATGTGAGGACCAGGCCGGCTCCGCGGCCTCCCTCGTTCACCGCCCCATCAGAGAAAAGCACCCAATAAGTCAAGGCTCATGTTGCCTTTGCGAGGGCTTCTTCCCTAAAGCTGGCTTCGACCAAGAAGTCGGTGAGAGACTGTGCCTTGATGGCCGGACGACTCTTGTATGAGATGTCGAACTCGGAGAATTCCACCACCCACTTAGTCATTCTGCCCGAGAGGGTAGGTCGATGGAGCAAATTCTACAAGGAGAAGTCTGAGAGGACCTGTATGGGGTGGCCCTGGAAGTATGGCCTTAGCTTGCGGGCGGCCGTGACCACGGCGAGGGCCAACTTCTCCACGGATGAGTACCTTGTCTCCGCGGGCAACATGGTCTTGCTCATAAGGTAAACCGGTATCTGCGCGTCTTTTACGATGACTGCACTGATGGCGGTGTCGCCTACCACGATGTATAGCTGGAGCTCCTCCCCGAGTGCGGGAGCCGCCAGGGTGGGTAGTTGCTTCAGATGGCTCTTCAAGTCCTCAAAAGCGGCCGCGCACTCTGGGGTCCACTCAAAGTTGTAGACTTTCTGGAGGGCCTTGAAGAAAGGGAGACTTCTTTCTGACATCCGGGCGCAAAACTTGCCCAGATAGTTCACTGCCCCCAAGAAACGTTAAACCTCCTTAACGGTCTGCGGGGCCGTCATTGCTAAGATTGCTTCAACCTTCTCTAGGTTCACATCGATCCCTATGGTACTGACTAGGAAGCCTAGAAACTCGCCTACTTGCACGCCAAAGACACACTTCTCTGGGTTCAAACTCATTCCATTGCTCCTAAGGGTGTTGAAGACCTCGCGAAGGTCCACCGCGTGCTCGGAGGCATACCGGCTCTTCACAACAATATCATCGACGTAGGCTTCCACTGTCTTGCCTCTTAGATTACAGAAGATGCGATCAACGAGCCTTTGGAATGTGGCACCTATATTTCTGAGGCCGGAGGGCATCACATGGAAGCAGTATGTTCCCGCCTCTGTGATAAAGGCGATATGCTCCTCATCGCGGAGATTCATCTTAATCTGGTTGTAACCGGAGTATGCATCGAGAAAGCTGAGAGCTTCGTGGTCGACCGTGGAGTCCACCAACTGGTCGATAGAGGGGAGCAAGTAGTTGTCTTTAGGGCAAGCCTGGTTTAGATCGGTGAAGTCCACACACATTCGCCACTTGTTGCTTGCTTTCTTGACCATCACTACATTAGCCACAGCCAAGTTGGATATTGCACTTCTCAGATAAACCTTGTCGACAATAGTTTAAGAATTTCCTCGCGGGCTCCCTTGGCCTTGTCGTTAGCTTGCTTCTGCTTTTTCTGCCTTACCGGCTTGGTCCCCGGAATGATGCTCAAACTGTGGGTCATTAGCGCGCGAGGGATCCCAATCAGATCCTTGGGTGTCTAGGCGAACACATCCCTCAACTGGCTCAACAACTCTTCAATTTGTTCCTGGTCGTTCACACCCAAATGGGTTCCCAACCAAATGGAGTTATCGCCCTTGTTTCCTCGCTTTCGACCACCTGGTAGACTTCCTCCTGGACTTCTAGGTCAGCTTGTTCCTGGGTTCCTTCCGAGGACCCTGCTCCCGGCTTTAGCTCTTGGACTTGCAATACCTGCTCTACAAGGCCCTTTCCCTTAAAAGTGGTTAAATAGCACGCCCGACTTTCTGCTTGCCGGCCCTTCAATTCTCCTACTTCTCTGCGGATTGGGAATTTTAATTTGAGGTGGTGCACGGAGGCCACAGCCCGGAACTTGTTGAGGGACACTCGCCCGATGATTGCATTGTACGCGGAGGGTATTCTCATGACCATGAAGTCCACCAACTTAGACCGGCACGGGCTCCTTTCATCTCCCAAGATGAGGTCCAAAGTGATGATGCCGGAGACGGCGACCCTTTCTCCCGAGAACCCAACCAGCGAGCAGTCGGTAGGGCGGAGCTCCGTGGGTGGGATCTCCAACTGCAGGAAGGTGTCCCAATACAAAATGTCTGTAGAGATTCCCGTGTCCACCAAGATCCGCTCAACAAGCTTTGTTCCGAACTGGGCATGGATGACTAAAGGGTCGTAGTGTGGAGTTTCCACCGTCTTTGCGTCTTCCTCCGTGAAAGAGAGTTGGTGCCTTACGGGCGAACTGTTGGCGATGTTGAGAACTAGTAGTGCGGGGTGGTGTCTTCCTCCTCACGTGTATCTACGAGAAGCCCTCATACTTTCCCCCCAGGGACTAGCGCCGCCAGAGATGGTTCCCACGCAACCGTCCGGAAGAGGAAAATTATCCTTCCGCGGAGGGGGAAGAGGTGGTGCTGGATTCTTGTTGATCTCTCTGCTCACGGCTTTGTAGCCTTTTGCGAACAGGGACCCCATAGTGAGCTTCTTGGCCAGAAGTCATATCTCATGCACTCGTTGTCGCCGTGAGTTTTGGACTGGTGGTACGAGTAGAACTTTTGAGAGGATGGTCCTTGCTGGGGTACTGCCTGAGACTTGGAGCGACTTAGGAAGGGATTGTACTGCAGGGGTGGCTGGTTCGACACCGTGTTCACCGGAGCTCGCTAGGGGGCTTTCCCCTTGTCCGCGACTGTTGAGGGCCTCTTTTGTTCCCACGGGACCTGGTACCTCCATTTAGCCTCATTCCAGGACGTGTTCGAGGGCCCTCAGTACAAGCTCGCCATCTCTTTGTCCCGGATGTGGGTATTGGCTTTGTCCAACAACTTAGAGTAGGTCACCGACTCCTTCTTGGTGACAGAGAACTTGAAGTCTGAGTTTGCAAGCCCTTGTATGAATGTGATCTTGGCCACTTTCTCGTCGAGTTCGCACACTTGTATCACTTCGGTCGTGAACCTCTTAACATACGAGGCTAGGCTTTCCGTCTCTCGCTACCTTAGGGTAAAAATCTCATGTATCCCACTGCGCCTTCGCCTTGAACTCCCAAAGTGTGTTAAGAACGACTCCTCCAACTATGGGAGGCTGCTGATACTTCCCGTCGGGAGGTTAATCATCCATGTAAGGGCCGCCCCTATGAGAGAGCTAGGGAACAACTTGCACATAGTCTTCCCATCCGCCCGACAAGACAGCATCACGTACTTGTACTTCGAGATGTGGTCCTGAGGGTCCCCTTCTCCAGCATACTCCCCCATGGCCGAAATAGCGCTAGCGTCAACTTGGGGTATGGTCGCCAGCACTTCGTTTGTAAAAGCAACGAAGCCGTATAGAGTTGGGAGGTCGGCGAGGTCCTGGTGCACTTTGGGTACAGTGGGGTACGGCTCAGTGTGTGAGAAGCTGTTCCTCCTCTCATGGTGGTGGTGCCTGTCGGGAGCGCTGGTTTCTGGAGCTGGCCAGGTGGGGCCTGCTTGCGGTATGGGTCAGGCATGCCCTCTTCCTGGAGATGGAGGGAGGTTCGGAGTGGCTGGTCCAGGCATTGGTATGTCCCGTAGGGTGGGTATGGCTCTGGTGGGAACCCATACTGGGGGTACGGCTCCGCTGGCGCATGAGGAGGGGCTCCTTGGGGTGCGTATGGCCCCCAAAAGGCTGGGCCAATATACTGCCATCCCTGAAACCTTGGAAGTTCTCTTCTTCCACATTCATGAAAGGGTGTTGTGAGTGATGAGTCTGGGGGTCGTTAAACCCAGGCTGGTTGGTGGACCCGGCGTCCGACATGGTCAGAGATGTATTAGCTGTGTGAGAAGTCCCCACGGTCGACGCCAGTGTGATCGTCCGGTTTTCCACAGGGGAAATAGTTGGCGGTTCACACGTAACCAACTCCAGCTCGTCTCTCCCGGAGGTCTCTCTCCCCGTTCCCCGCCGGTGATCTCCGGCCACATGGGCGTCGTCCGTCCACGCAGTTTCGACCTGAAAAGAAGAGGGACCCGAGGGTGACCTCGGGCTTGCCACTCCGACGCTCAAGTCAGTACACAACCCACGAAAAGAGCAGTAAAGGCGGTGGAGTAGGGAGCGCGGTAAAGCTACAGTGCGGTAGAGCCTAGGGTACAACAGTGTAATTTAATAGAGTGTGGAGCCCGACGAGGTACAGTAACCAAAAGAGCCGAAAAAGTAAAGAGGGAGAGTAAGGTTTCAGTTTCTAACCGATGAGGTGGGAGAGAGAGAAACCAACCAGAGAGAGGTTCGAGAATCCCCTCTTCCTATTGTAGATGTCACCTTATATACCTGGAGCTTTAAGGCCTCTTTGCATTGTATAGCCGGCCAAGTTGTGAAGGAGGTGTGGTCGTCCTGCCGGGAGGAGCCGAGGAGAGGTCAGTGGGGTAGAGCGGCGTGGATACTCGCGGGCCATGTGGCCGGGGGGCAAGATAGTTTTTCGGGGTCTTGTTATGAGCTGAGCCATACTGTCAATTGGGCCTCTTCTTCTTTTGGGCCAGTGTGCCTGGGCCCCTTTCTTTCTCTTGGGCCGGTGCATCTGGGCTAGGCTAAATCCGACTCACACACTCACGTTTTCACCTAAGCGTTATTCTCACTTTATCTGCACTCTAGTTCTAATAAATCTAGTGTACGAAGTTCAATTTCTTCCTCTATCTCAAGTGTCAACTTATGAAAAAATTGCACATACATAATTATTCTCACTCAAAGAAAAATGCACATAAACCAACTTATAACATTTTCTAGAAATGTATATTTACTTTTGTTTATATAAATCTTTGATTTCATATGGGAAAAAGAAGAAGAAACTATGAAGTTGGGTTAGATTACTCCACGCGGAGATGAAGAATCAGATTGAACCAACATATGAACCCGATCTACTAACTTTTTAATATCAATAAATAAATAACATTGCATCATAGTCAAAGAGGAAATTATTCAAATAATATTGACTTTTAAAAGATATAGATATAAAAAAACACGAGCGCTAGATAAGCTCATTTTTTCTACTTTTTATACTCAAAAAGACCACGCATACGAAAGGCGTGAGCGAAACTAGGTCTCGGGTACGCAAAACGGGAGCGAGGTTTTTTTTTGTAGGGTATCCGGTTCAGGGTGTGAAACAACAACGCTCACGCAAAGCGTGAGCGTCCTTTTGTTGTTTCACACAGTGTCACGCTCACGCAAAGCGTGAGCGTGACACTGTGAGTAAAATAGAAAATAACATTTTAAAATATTAAAATAAAATACTTTAAAAAAATAATGTTATGTTGATTATTGTATAAAATACTTCTAATATGTCATTCCTTAAGTTTTAATTTAATGGTAACTTGTTTTCAAAGGGAAGTTAGAATAAATGTATAGAATAAATATACCTTCGAAGGTAATAAATAATAAATGTAGACAATCAATATATACTTTTGAAGGTAGAAAAATTAAGTAGGTATTCAAGTTCATAGTTCCAAAATAGACCTCAATAGGTAAATTATATACAAAATAATTGTACCAGATCCAAAATACTAAAACAAACTCTAAATAAAACTAATCATGCAGGGCCGGGTCCATCATCTCCCTCATCGCCCGTTGCACTACTACTCTGACCGTGCTCATACTGCAATTCCCTAAAAATGTAAGATGCACGCTAAAGTGGATCCGACACCGGGTGAGCGTCCCCCACCAATATCTGGATGACACTGAGAAGGTACGCCCTCTCTCCATCAGTGATCTCGTCGGTATCCAATCGGGCACGTGTCAACCCGAGCACCATCTGGGCCCGCTGCATAATTTAAAAATGTTAATATTACGTACACTAATGCATAAGTAGTAAACATTTAAAAATAAGAAAACATATATCGCAGCGATATCAACTACTGGAGGTCGGGGAATGACATTTTGTGGCTGGGAGGTAGGATCCACGTACGGATGAGTAATCTGCTCAAAATAGTCTATGTAGTGGGTATCACAGTCCCAGGGCCACCTACATGGCTGGAACGCATCAATATCAAAGAGATGGTTGTCGCGGTCTGTCTAGGTAGGGAATTCTGGCCCGTCGAACTCCACCTTATTTTTAAAAAAAGATTTTTTTTTGTTTTGTATGAATAAATATGTGTGAGCATGATATCGTTTTTTTTTTAAATTATGTAAATTATAAAAAACACGTGTATTTAATCATGTGTGAGCGTAATGTCATTTTTAAAAAATGTTAAATTAAACCAAAGTAGTTCAATTAAAAAAAATTAACATGTGTATAAAATTGTTGAACATAAATTACTATTATTCATAAGCATTACAATCCTCAACTATACAAAAGGTGTTGGTGTACGGCCAGCTTGCACCCTATATGTACGCTACTGTGCAATCCTCTCCTCGTAGAAGTTGTCTCAACCAGCGACACTAGGGTCTTTGAATCTCACCCAACAAGATGGAGGGGGAGGTAGTGGAGCAATATCACTGAGCCACAACTACAATCAAATAAAGTTAAAAATTAAGTTTGGATATTTTATGACCTAATTTAAAAAATATTGGTATTAATTTACGTACTTATCGGAATGAGGTGGTTGTCGAATAAAGCTATGGACATGATCTTGGTTGGTGGTTTGTCATTGTCATCGAAAGCCTTCATCGGTAAACATAGGCACGGGCCATTCCAAGATAGAAACACAAGAGCCACCCGAAATCGAGTTGCAAATGCTAAACCAATCATGGTCATCTCCATCCAGTATCTGGGGGCGCAAGGACTGGACAAGTAGTTGTGACGAGAGCAAGGATCGAGGGTGCCACGGTGCAAGGCAAAGCTCCTAGACCTTCCAAGGAATCGTCAGCAAGGTTCCTGAATTCCGCCATGGATTCAACTGGCTCATTATCTCTCGTCCGGACTCGGAATTGGATGATTCCAAAGCCCAGAGTTAGATCGGGAAGCCTAGTTTCATCTCTCAAAATTTGATAGTGATTGGATCTGGGAATCGGATGTTATGGAGATTCGCCTGAGAGGTTGCAGAGGGTTTGGCGAGGGAGATCCGAGAGAGGTTTGCTTTGGATGAATAACGTGAAGGGGAGATGGATGAAATGGAGTTGTCGATGAAGATGGATCTGGATGAAGGTGAGGGATAAGTGAACTTTAATGGAGGATATGACGCACCACCAAGGAAGACAAGAGATCAACACCTTTGGGATATGACTCACCCGAAAGAGAAGATCAGATAGGTGCTCGATATTACGCACGAGCAGGCTTGATATAACGCACAAGCTAGGGAAAATTTCTGGGAAAATTATCAAGAGAGAAACTGGTTTTTAATTGATCTTCAAGTGATTACAAATGAAGGAGACAAAGCCTTTATATAGGCTTTACAAAACCAACTCCTATCTAACTCTTGAGTTATGATCAACTGAAAAATAAATCTAACACAACCCATTATTACATGATAACATGCATAATACCTAATAATAAAGTTTGGAATATTTGAAGATCAAAGGCACGAGCAAAACAAGGCGATGCGCGTCCTTCATGGGTCCAGTGAAGCTTCGCATCTTGATCTTCTCGATCTTTATGATTGACCCTAGGCAGGGTCACATTATCCTCCCTTCCTTAAAAAGGATTCGTCCTTGAATCCAAGTGCACTTCAGGAAATAGCTTCAGAGCACACAAAACTACACAAAGAAACACAAGGAAATGAGGGACCAAGACGTCTTTAGGGAAATTAGGGTACGTGTAAGCGAACATGATTAGTTCCATTGAGTATCCATGGATGAATTTACATGCACAAGTATCCTTCAGCCTAAAGATGTGCTTAAGTATAGAACATGAATGCACATGACATACTTTGCAACAAATACAATGCATAGGACCATTTTTTTATCATGCCACAAGAATTGCGAATGAGAACAATGATGCACACATGAATGTCTAGTTCTACATGCAAAAACTAAATGCAACAACTTCAATGTCCTATATTCATGCTCATGACGAACTAGATGCATCCAACAAGTCATGAATTGAGCAATAGAACTATGATGTATGAAAGAATTTCTAGTTCTACCAACAAAAATAGATTCATGAACTTGACATTCTATAACCCTTGAAAAATACTCAGTTTGACGCAAGGGAAAAAGAATAGATAAAGTAGGGCCAAGAGATACTCCCCTAGAGTTAGTCTTGAATGGAACATCCTTCTCTTCTTGGCCACAAACAGAATTTTCAAGAGGCTTCTCATCCTTAGTTACGACCTCTTCTTGTAGTAAGAAAGGCAAACTTGAAGGAACCATATGTGTCTGGTCCGTCCATGGAGTAGCTAGTGAAGTTAAAGAGCTTCGCTTGATGGTAGGCCGAAAATTGCTTCTTGGAGGAGTTAGAGATGGTTCCAAGGTTTTCTCCTCTTTTTCTTTTGGCCTTAGCTCCTCTTCAATGATAATATAAGGCTAACAAAGTTCTGCCTTGAGCTCTTCATCCCATTTGGCTGGCTCAGCCATTGGGAGAGGCTCTTTGGTTGGCTTCGGTTCATCCAACCTTGGTGGAAGTTCTTCACATGTCGCTTGGACTCTTGGTGGGGACTCACATGAAGCAGCCCTGACGACATCTCTCTCGAAGCATGGTATCTCATCATCCTTCCCCTTGTATATGTAGTAGCGATTAGGGCAAATGTCAGCCAAATGACCTCGCCCTTCACACATAACACACACAATATCACATGTTCTAATTCGGGGCTGCATGGTCACTCTTTCTCTGCCCTTGGACGTGCTAAAACATGATTTTGGTGAGTCATAGACTCCCTTGGTCTGCACGGAAGGGTTAGAAGAAGAATGATAATAAGGTTCAAAAGAAGGGATAGTTTGATACCTTGTTGGGGAGTGCCATCTTTCTCCATCTCTATAGCCATAGTCTCCATAAGATTGGTGATAGGTGTCATTTCATGCACCTTAACTAGCAATTATTAACATTATTTAGAGGAGTTTATGACTAGATTTGAGGTTAAGTCTGTAATCCAGAAGATGTGGAGAGAATTGAAGATATCCAGGGATTTACAGCTTATTTGGAGAAGACTACCAACACTTGGTAGTAATGAAGAGCTGAAGAAAGGAGTGGGTGAGTTTCACTGCCCCGCGCCAGAGCCACCGCGACCCGACGGTGGGTCTCAGAGAAGGATGCCGCCCCGCGGTGAGAAGTGCCACCCCGCGGTGGGAGCTGACGCCCCGCGGCGCGCTCGCGAGGCAAAGCAGCTGAATTAAATACAAGCCCGCGTGAGTGCTGGAATTTGGAAGAAATTAGGCCCAAAGGAAATTAGGCCCAATGAAGGCCTCGGCCCAATTGAAGGATACCGCGTCAAATTGGACGCGTGAAGCGGAGCGGGAAAGTAAGTTGAAGAAATGTGGGGATGACGTCGCATGACATCAGCGGGAGATTGAGCTACTGGATGATGGGCCGAGGAGTTGGGCCGAGCGAGATGCCGAACGAGAAGATGGGCCGAGGGCGAGCTGCTTGCAGGAGAAGCCAAAAATTCCACACGGGATTTGATTTGTTTATTTTATTATTATTTCCTTTTATTATTTTTTATACACTTTTAGAATAAGGATAAAAATCCTTTAGTTAACCTAGTTGCCACCATTGACATCGAGAGACTAGTTTTCATTCTGCCTCTAGGGTTTGAACGAATGGAGAGCTAAACACCTTTATTTCGCTAGAAAATTGAAGCACTGCAATGAATTGGTTATGAGATTTCTATTCCTCGTTCTATATCTTATAAAGTTGGTTTAATTCTCTTGAGCATATTGTCTATTGGTTTATGTTGATTCTTCTAGCGTAGCTAACTAGGTTTTTCGACATCTATCAATTGCTAGGATTTGCATATAGGGGTTTCGAGTGCATATCTAGTAGCATACACGATTGTTGCGTATAGGGGTTCCGAGCGTGCAATCATGAGTGAGAATTATTTGCATGCTAAGTAGTAGGGTGTCCTTCTATTTTCATGTATCCTATATCCTTGTGTGAATTGCTATTGTTGTGTTAGTGGTAAAGTATGCCGACAACTGTGAGAATCGGTGGTACTTTACCAGTGACATAGTAATAAGTCTATCGACAACTATGAGAATCGATAGTACTTAAGATCAGGGTGGGAACAACTATAAGATTGTGAAAAGAACTTGGAAAAATAGTTATCAGTGATCAACCTGTTTCATTTGCAGTGTGGATATTTGTCTAGTGGAATATTTCCACCCATCATATTTATTTTCCTTCTAAAGCTTGCATCTTTGTTACTCTGTGTTTGATAACCAAAAATCCCCTTGTTACTTTGCATGCTTATAAATACTTAGAAAGATCACTTCCTCCCTGTGGATTCGACCCTTACTTGCCCAGACTACTTGTTTAGGTTTGTTAGGATTATTTTGTTTAGGTGTCATGACAATGCCTGCCAAATTGGCGCCATTGCCGGGGAGGCAAGATTTGATTTTTCTGTGTGTTTGTTTGTGTGCGTGTTACTTTGGTGTGGACCTATCTTACGGTCCACACCCGTGCTACTGATTTTTGCTTTCCCTTTTTGATTTTTGTTACAGATATGGATTCCTGGGGAGAGCCGCGATATGACCCATACTCATACTCATACACTCCAGGGTGAAGGAATCACCCCAATTCGAGTTATGGGGGCCATCAATACTCTCCATATGGCCTTGACTACCAAGAGTTCTACCCGGAGCCACAACCATTCTATCAGCAGGATACTCCGCACCAGTACTATCCGGCCTATGAGCATAGCCCACCAGTGTCCAATCCAAGTTCCGCTATGTCAACTGAAGAGATGCTCAGGACCTTGACTCAACATTTCACCACTCATGTGCATACTACTGAGTCAAGCATCAAGAATATGAAAAGGCAGGTGGGCCAGATGGTGGAGTCAATTATACGGATCGATACAAGGATTGAGGGAAATCTACCATCTCAAACGGTAGTAAACCCGAGGGAAAACGTTCCTCCTAGTGCTGAAGAGGAGGACGAATATGAGATGGAGAACATCGCCGACCGCCCCGCGTCACCTCTTACCGCAACCCGGCGTGAAGTCTCAGTTATCTCCACCGCGACATCACCGCCCCGCGGCAATGACCACCGCCCCGCGGTGGACGGAGTGCCTCCTAGCGAGATTTCGCCGCGACCCGCGGTGAGTTCAGAGCAACCCGACATCCAATATTCCAGTTATGCTGATGAGGTTTGGGTTGGTCCTTATCATTGTCCAGAGTTGCTGACTGAGGAGGAGTACTTTTTGAGATTTGAGGAGGAGTGGAGCGACGATGAGGAGTATCGCGATCACGGAAATACTCATGAGACACCCGTTTCTCTCAAAAATGCCCCGGCAGTCCCCGATCCTCTGGAGGCTGCCTATGATGAGTTTGTGCGTCTCAAATCCTTCCCGCTCGTCGCGTTGAAACCCGTTACACCCTCCCCTGAGGCTCTGAAGGACACCCAAAAGGTGGGGAGCGACAAAGGCTTATTTGACACCTTCAGTAGTTGCAAGGCAACCACCCCTTTGGTCCATCTGGCAGACAGCACCCCTCGCTGCAAGGAAATATTAAAGGTGTTGGGCTTGATGAAGAAGAAACCGAAGGGGAAGCACAAGAAGGAGGCCTTGATTCAAGTGGCTGATTTTTATATGCTGGATACGGGGCATGACGTACATGCAGCCCTTGAGATGCTGGGTAGACAGTTTTTAAAGATGGCAAGTGCATTCATGGATACGACGAGTGATTCAGCCATCAACAATTGCACAAGATTGGGGGTCACGCTCAAAATGGAGCACCCAAAGAGGCACCCCCCAGATCCAGATCCCAGGTGCTCAGTTGCTATGAGCAACCCGAGTTGAGGAAAATGGAGTAGTATGTCAAGCCATGACAATAACTAAGGCGCTGTCCGGGAGGCAACCCGATGTATGTTTTTCTTTCTTTATTTCTTGCATTAGTTTTGTGTGTTTTTGCTTTGTTTTTGTTCTTGTTTTTTGTCTCCGACTAACCTGCAGGAAAGAGACCCATGCCTATTGAAGAAGGTGTTTCCACACCAATGTAAGTCTCTTCCTTCCCTACACTAAGTCATCCCCCGAAAATACCTTAAATGGGGGGCAAAAAAAAAAAGGGGTACCGAAGGCCAGCTGTCCAGAGTTCCCCATGGAGATGGTGCGCATCATGTTGTCAAGGAGGATACACTTGCCCCACACATTATTTGACAACGATGATGGTCCTACAATAGGCAGCTGGAGAGGAGGAACACTAGAGCCCCCACCATGATTACATCTGGGCTCCACCATGTATTCCTAGAAGGTCGTGCAACCCCGACATCTTTGCTATACCACTATTCACCAAAGTGGTTTCCTTTTGGTTGCACGGTAGGAGAAGCTTACAGAGTTGATGAAGACACCCGCCCAACACCAGAGACCTGGGCATTTATTGAGAAGACCGCCAGCGACAACTTCAGTGTCCAAGCAGCTTGGCGACGTTTGTGAGTTATTTTTTGCTTTTCACTGTGCTTTATTCTTTTGTCTTTCATTACATTGAGGACAATGCAATGTTTAAGCATGGGGGAGAGTTCTATACTTGCTACGTCGTTGAGGAGAAAAATGAATATAAAATGAAAAGAGCCAAAAATTGAAAAAAGGCTAAAATTGAAATCCTGGGATAGGTCGAAAACCCGAAAGGGCGGCCTAGGTAATAAGCAGGTGGCTTGGACCAGCATTAGGCTGGGGTAACAATTGGTCAAGAGTGACGTGAGCTTATGTGAGTACATCTATTGTAAAATGAAATGAGTGGCTTGGTGAAAACCCGAAAAAGCGCCTTGGCAAAATGAGCGAAAAAGAAGAAGAGTGATTTTAGGATTTCTCATTATTCTTGGCGAAGCGTCATAAGAAGAGGAGATATAAGGAGGTTTCGGATAGGTTACTCTGGAGAGATAAGAAGATAGATGGAGGCTAGGATTAGTGGTGTCACTCTATGGTGTTGTGTTGTATTGTGTTGTTGTGTTGTACGTATTATTTTGGTACTCTGGAGCTGATTGTTGAGTTGTTGTAGTTGTTGGTGTCATTTTTTCTTGTACTTCCTGAGACCTTGGTGTTTGATTGAGAGAGTAGGTTTATCATTAGCTTACTCGGGACGAGTAAAGGTCTAAGCATGGGGGAATTTGATAGGTGTCATTTCATGCACCTTAACTAGCAATTATTAACATTATTTAGAGGAGTTTATGACTAGATTTGAGGTTAAGTCTATAATCCAGAAGATGTGGAGAGAATTGAAGATATCCAGGGATTTACAGCTTATTTGGAGAAGACTACCAACACTTGGTAGTAATGAAGAGCTGAAGAAAGGAGTGGGCGAGTTTCACCGCCCCGCGCCAGAGCCACCGCGACCCGGCGGTGGGTCTCAGAGAAGGATGCCGCCCTGCGGTGAGAAGTGCCGCCCCGCGGTGGGAGCTGACGCCCCACGGCGCGCTCGCGAGGCAAAGCAGCTGAATTAAATACAAGCCCGCGTGAGTGCTGGAATTTGGAAGAAATTAGGCCCAAAGGAAATTACGCCCAATGAAGGCCTCGGCCCAATTGAAGGATACCGTGTCAAATTGGACGCGTGAAGCGGAGCGGGAAAGTAAGCTGAAGAAATGTGGGGATGACGTCGCATGACATCAGCGGGAGATTGAGCTACTGGATGATGGGCCGAGGAGTTGGGCCGAGCGAGATGCCGAACGAGAAGATAGGCCGAGGGCGAGCTGCTTGCGGGAGAAGCCGAAAATTCCACACGGGATTTGATTTGTTTATTTTATTATTATTTCCTTTTATTATTTTTTATACACTTTTAGAATTAGGATAAAAATCCTTTAGTTAACCTAGTTGCCACCATTGACATCGAGAGACTAGTTTTCATTCTGCCTCTAGGGTTTGAACGAATGGAGAGCTAAACACCTTTATTTCGCTAGACAATTGAAGCACTGCAATGAATTGGTTATGATATTTCTATTCCTCGTTCTATATCTTATAAAGTTGGTTTAATTCTCTTGAGCATATTGTCTATTGGTTTATGTTGATTCTTCTAGCGTAGCTAACTAGGTTTTTCGACATCTATCAATTGCTAGGATTTGCATATAGGGGTTTCGAGTGCATATCTAGTAGCATACACGATTGTTGCGTATAGGGGTTCCGAGCGTGCAATCGTGAGTGAGAATTATTTGCATGCTAAGTAGTAGGGTGTCCTTCTATTTTCATGTATCCTATATCCTTGTGTGAATTGCTATTGTTGTATTAGTGGTAAAGTATGCCGACAACTGTGAGAATCGGTGGTACTTTACCAGTGACATAGTAATAAGTCTATCGACAACTGTGAGAATCGATAGTACTTAAGATCAGGGTGGGAACAACTATAAGATTGTGAAAAGAACTTGGAAAAATAGTTATCAGTGATCAACCTGTTTCCTTTGCAGTGTGGATATTTGTCTAGTGAAATATTTCCACCCATCATATTTATTTTCCTTCTAAAGCTTGCATCTTTGTTACTCTGTGTTTGATAACCAAAAACCCCCTTGTTACTTTGCATGCTTATAAACACTTAGAAAGATCACTTCCTCCCTGTGGATTCGACCCTTACTTGCCCAGACTACTTGTTTAGGTTTGTTAGGATTATTTTGTTTAGGTGTCACGACAACGCCCAATCAATTGGCTCCTTGGAGGCATGTTCCTTGGTCTATTACCTTGGTTGCGAAAATCCTTGTAGGTGCTCGTGTGAGTGTTGGAGTTAGGGTACACACGTGGTCGAATCTCCCTACATGAAGCACCATAATCCTGAAAGTAAAGATAATCCCTTATTGGCATTCGACTCAATTCAGACATCTCCATGATTTCTTGTCGTCGGAACTCCATTGGAAGTCGCTTTACCAAGAACTCAGTCCAGCGAACAACATCTCACACAAGGGCTCACAAATCCAAACTTACCAATGAACCTTAGGCCTCGTGAGAACTCAAAGCTTTGTTCAAAGTTAAGCAAATTCAGGTGTGCAAGCAGTTCCTAGAGAATAGAAACAACCTAAGACGCCTAAACTCAGTTACTTTGAAGGCAATAAAACAAGGCGACAAATTACAACTCAAGTCACACGCAAAAATCAAGTTGAACCTGCTTCACTTGTTCTACCACCCGAGACAAGCAACTCAAGGATGCTACTAAGTCTTAGGCTTGGTGTGATCCTCAAGACGTCACCTAGTGGTCTTTGCTTGGCCTCTTTTTCTTTGGGGTCCGACTTTTTCTAAGCTCCACCTCTTTTTCGCTTATGCTTTTCGTGGAGTCCGAGTTTTTCTTGCCCCAATTCTTTTCCAACCAAGTCTGAGTTTTACGACCTCTATAAGGTAAGGGTTATGGTCTTGTTCTTTTGAAAAAGGTATTAGGATTTTCTTTGCAGTTCTGTAAATGATTTTCGATTTTTTTATAGCACAAGGTCCTATAGAATAATATACACTAAGAGGTTGGGCTTCCTAATGTATAATATACACTATATCCTTTGGATCACACGTTTGAAGCTTCGACTTTTCCCGTATCCTTTTGTTGATTGGTTCAGATTAAATCGAACAGACTCCACACATTCAGCACTCAATGAAACAGTAACAAGAGCAATTTAATGCAATAAATCAGCCAAAAATCGTTTGAAACTGGAAAAGACTCAATCTTAATTAACAGGCCAATTAACTCAGCAGAGTTACAACTAATGAAAGGACTCACAATAATTAAGCTAATGATGGATGGCAGTTTATGACTCTTGGTTGGATCATCTTCAACCTTGAGAACGAGCACTAACCAGACGCAACAATTCTCAGGAAAGGCAACATAAATTCACACACAAAAACAGCAACAAAAGAACAAAATTCAGGAGAAAACTTCAGCAAAATTCAGAAACTCAAGAAGATCGACTCTATGCTTGCAGTTCTGAATTTAATCAACTTAAGAGCAAGGTTTCGAGATCTTTTACCTCACGGGCTCTGATACCACATGACGAGAGCAAGGATTGAGGGTGCCACGGTGCAAGGCAAAGCTCCTAAACCTTCCAAGGAATCGTCAGCAAGGTTCCTGAATTCCGCCCTGGATTCAACTGGCTCGTTCTCTCTCATCCGGACTCGGAATTGGATGATTCCAAATCCCAGAGTTAGATCGGGAAGTCTAGTTTCATCTCTCAAAATTTGATAGTGGTTAGATTGGGAATCGGATGTTATGGAGATTATCCTGAGAGGTCGCAGAGGGTTTGACGAGGGAGATCCGAGAGAGGTTTGCTTTGGATGAATAACGTGAAGGGGAGATGGATGAAATGGAGTTGTCGATGCAGATGGATCTGGATGAAGTTGAGGGATAAGTGAACTTCAATGGAGGATATGACGCACCACCAAGGAAGACAAGAGATCAACACCTTTGGGATATGACTCACCCGAAAGAGAAGCTCAGATAGGTGCTCGATATTACGCACGAGCATGCTTGATATAACGCACAAGCTAGGGAAAATTTCTGGGAAAATTATCAAGGGAGAAACTGGTTTTTTAATGATCTTCAAGTGATTACAAATGAAGGAGACAAAGCCTTTATATAGGCTTTACAAAACCAACTCCTATCTAACTCTTCACATGTCTTGGCAAGATGAAGAGTCTTACAATAACTCTTGAGTTATGATCAACTGAAAAACAAATCTAACACAACCCATTATTACATGATAACATGCATAATAACTAATGATAAAGTTTGGAATATTTGAAGATCAAAGGCACGAGCAAAACAAGGCGATGCGCGTCCTTCATGGGTCCAGTGAAGCTTTGCATCTTAATCTTCTCGATCTTTATGATTGACCCTAGGCAGGGTCACATCAAGTTGACATTCTACAAAAGGACAACATACGGGTACATAGCGGGGCGTATGCTCATGCATATATCTTTGTTTACCACCAGCTCTTGCCCGATTTCCATGCGAACTTTGTAGTACTCACTCTCAGGCCATCCCAATAGTATAGCTAGGCTTCGACAACCACAATGTCCATCTGCTACCATATTTTGAGCCATGCTAATGAAAGCAAACATGAAGTAGTCCACAGTCTCAGCTCCAAATGTAATCCCATAGCGCTCTACTTCTATCTTCGGGAGTTGCGTATCTTCGTTGGTGTCCTGGGGCTGACTCTTACTCTCGGTCGACACTCCCTTACTTGACTTGCTACCTCGGGGGCGTCCTCATGGTCGAGGGGGCTGTTTTCCCTTAAGCGATTCCGAGTACTCGTCCCTGTAATGCTCAACCCTGCTCGGTTCCCTCTTTGTGGAGTATTTGTTGCCGGTGGCTCCCTTCGGCCTACCTTTTGAAACACATTCTTTAGGCTCCTTCAACGTAGATTTCCGCGGGTATTTCAAGTCATAGAACAACGATGAGACTTGCTTTACGTGATCATCAGACATTACTTCGTCTTTGTAATCCCCGAACATCTCCGTAAAAATCACATGATGCACCGCGACGGGTACCGTGCCACCATCTCTCTCCTTCGCAGCCACTGCCGAATCTCCTTCCCACTTTACTTGTTTTCAAAAGCAGTGAATCTCACTCGGCATGATCGTAGTGTTTGTAATCATGGCTATTCCGATTCTGTGGATGCACGGAAGCCCATAGCATGTTGTCCACCAATGATCTTTGCAAACTTCCTGGATCTTTCCATCCTTCTCAACTGTTGGAGTCTTATTTCGTACGTTTCCTCCGTGCTTGACAAAAACAACCCCCAACATTTATCTGTAAAAGCGTCGGTGCTATCCTTGGCCTTGAGGACGGTGAGAGCATATGATTCAATATTGTGTTTAATGTGCACCCAACACAAAAGGTGTTTCACCGTATCTCCGAAAACTTCACCAATTGCAGTGATGAGAGCGATTTCTCGGTCGGTCACTATGGCCATTGGCTTTTCTCCCACATACGTATATATTTTCTCCAGACTTTCCATGATAAAAACGTAATGAGGTATGTCCTCCCCTTTAGAAAATGCATATGCAATGTTGAACGTCTTGCCGGTGGAGGAAAAACCAACAATCTCAACCAAAGCCATGACATACCTATACATATAACAAGTCTTAATATGATTGTATAAATAACAAAAAATATTAAATATTAAAATTCATTAAACACGCACCTATTAGTCTTGTATTTGCTATCAACAACAACGACATATGGGAATAGCTTCAACAAGTGCAGTGACTTTGGGTTGGCAAATAATAAGATATCCACTTCATCAGTTTGCTTATCCCTCCTATGATACACTTTGTACCCTTGTTTTTTCAAGAATGTTAGCGTTCATTGGGTTACCGTCAAATCTCCACGCTCCTCGAATTGAATCTTCTGCCGAAAGTTGTTGATTTGTTTGACGGATGTCACATTTTCGGGGAATTGATTCCGAAGATCAGAAATAATACACCTTGGCATCAATTTCATATTTGTCCATCTCCTAACCATGCCCTCTTGGTCTGAGTTCATTCGACCCATATATGCATGCCCAAAGAAACTAGTAGGAAGGTCGTGATTGTGGTGTCCGTTAATGACACTAAGCTCCCCCCATCTTTATGTCCCTATTTCTGAATCTCTACTCACCCTAAACCCAGTCACCAGAAATGGACAGTTGCACTTCTTTGTGTTGGTTCTCACCCCCTCGATGTTTTTAGGTTTATACTTACCGAATTGCTCGCAACTCATCTTCACCCTTCTAAGATTTGAGTTTTGAATGACAATAATCATCATCAATTCCCAACTCTTTTGTTTAACCCATTTAATCATTTCCTCCCGACTATCCCACACCAAGTCTACGAAAAAGTCCTATGAGTAATCTATCGTGCGTACCTATTTACAATATGTTTCATTGTTTAGATAAACTATACAATGATTCATCCTTACACTATTAACATTTAATTAAGTAAATATCTACTTACAAGTCATACCGAAATAGCTATACTAAGTATAATAGCTACACCGAGTATATACAAATGAACTACATGATATAAGTAATTTAATAGACGCGCTAAGTATATCAAAATAAACTACATAATGTAATAGCTACATAATTTAACAATTGAACTACATAATTTAATAGACGCGCTAAGTATATCAAAATTGAACTACATACTTTAATAATTACACTAAGTATATCAAAATGACCTACATAATTTAACAATTACACTAGTTTAATAGACGCGCTAAGCTTAATGAAATAAACTACATAATGTAATAGCTACACTAAGTATATGAAAAGGAACTACATCATATAATTAAAAAAAAACTATATAAATTAATATCTACACTAAGTATAGAAAATTAAACAGTATAGCAACGATACTGTATTATTTAACTAAAAATGAAAAACAAAATAAATTAAATTTTCAAATAATAAATACCTCTTCAATTTCATTATTCTCAACATCTTCTCCTCGTACCGAAACTCCATCATTCCTTGACATTTTTTAACTTCCAAATTGCTTTTGAGAGGGTTTAGATGAAGGTGTAAAATTTTGTGATGTGAATTTAGGGTTTCATAGACAAATATTCCAACGGTCTAAAATCAGACCATTGGAGAACGGTCAAAAATCACTAGGGCCATGCTCACGCAAAGCGGGAGCCAGATCTTTGTCACATTTAGTGACAAAGAGTCACGCTCTCGCATTGTGGGTGTGTGACTCTTTGTCACTTAATGTGACAAAGTGTCTGTAACACCCCCAAATCTTAACCCATTTGGAAAAGTATTACCTCCAGTGACATCAGTGTTCCTTACCGAGATCACCCAAGGTTTTACCGTTTAAATACAATCATGAAACACATATGATACAAAATGATAACTTTATTCATATAAAACATGAGTCCCGGGATTACATCACAATCCCGAATAGGACAAATACAGAGTTTAAACAAAGTACAGCGGAAGTCTTTTTAAATATATAACAGAGTAAATAAGTTACAGCGGAAGTCTTTCTTGAAATCTTACAAAAAGGGTTATGATCGTAATGATCATCTGCCCAAGGATCTCAACCTGATTAAAAGATAATTATTAAAACATCCAAAAACAACCGTCGTCTTCATAGTCAATCTAGTCTCCTCATATCTTTGCTCTATCTGATGTGCCGAATCGAACGGATGACACCAGCCAACCATGCAGAGAACAATTACGGTTGGTCAGTCTAAATGAATAGACCATGCAAGGGTACAAAGCAGAAGGTTCTAAGTAGTCGTATTAGGTTAGACTTCTCGTCTCTCGAATAATAATCGAGTACGCTTGTCAACCACCATACTCTACTTGAATATGACAAAAGGCATGCACAAGAGAAGATTCTGAAAGACTGAATCTTCACAGAAATCGACCCGAAAGAAGACTCCAACGGAAGTGAGTCTTAAGGAAATATGACAAATCTGGAACGTTTAAAGGATCACACACAAGTGATTTAAAAGTTGACTTAGATGTTTCGGTTCACGACCAACCTCACCGCGTACAACGAATCCAGATTAGAAAGAGAATATACTCTGATCAAAGTCAAGACGAGCTTTCCTAGCTGCACTATTTACTTAGTTGCACTACTCGCCAAAGGTATATTAATCTTGTGCACTCGGGCACATTATCTTATTAAATTATAAAACACACATCACTGAAATATATTAATATTATTAAGCGCGGCAACAAAGTTTTAAAACTCAGGGTGACCATAATGCCGACCCAAAGTAAAACAACACACACACACACGCACACACGAGGCTTAATATTATTCCGAGAACAACGGAAGTTATTATTACATAGGGTGACCTTACGTTCACCCAGATTACACTGCCACAGTGCTTACACTTTAATTTACAAGGTGACAGTTACGTCCACCCCAATTGCACTAGCTAGGTGCTTAATACAAAGGGTGACAATTATGTTCACCCAATTGCGCTAGCAAGGCGCTTAAACACTTCAGATCCTTAAAGGTGGATAGGAAGCATAGGTCATGACCCTTAAATTATTATTCGGAAATTAACCCGAGGAGTATTACGATTTAAAGAAATGACAAATCCTTACTTGGATTAGCGTTCCTACGAACATTAAGTTAAAAAGAAACGACTAATCCTTACTTGGATTAGCGTTCCTACGAACACTCATGCTAACTAAACAGTCTAACACAGCAATTATTCACATTAAAGCCATCCAGGCAATCAACTTAAACATAGAGATAATAGAAACGGCTAATCCTTACTTGGATTAGTTTTCCTATTAACCCACATGCTATTCTAGCATTAAGATTAAATTCACAACAATACATCACGATAATTATCACATATATGGCGTTGTTCTAACAGATATACAACCTATGATAATGTCATTATTATAGTTTCCAAAACAGTTTATAAAACCATTTCCAGACAAACACAATAATCATTCCAAATTAATTACTCAGATAAACAACTGATAATTAATGTAAATATGGAACGATGAGCAAGAGAGAACCGCCACTTGCCTTAATCCGCAGAGTTTGAACGAAGCCTAACGACGACGGGATTCCGGGCTCGACACAGGAACAAATCTGACACACAGATTCCTTCGGATCGACCCATACAGAAACCTTAAGTTAGATTCGACAATAGCTAGTATGAATCTAAGGACAAACGAAAGAAATCGAGAGGAACGACGCCCGAAAGACGACCACCCAGGGCCGAGGCCAAAAGAGGCCACAACCCTCTGGCGGCGGTCGCCGCTGCTCTTGGCAGCGGGCGCCGCTGTTCATCACGGCGGTCGCCGGCATCAACACGGCGGGCGCCGTGATGAACCCAGAAAACAGAAACGGCGAGAACACTCACCAATTGGTACGTGTTTCGACCCCCTTTGCCTTGCTTTGGGTTCTGACCTTCAAAGGCAACCAAAAGGCTTCACAAAGGCCACTGAAAACACACCAAACAACACCCCGGCGATCGCTTCGACAATTCCAGCGAAGCACCCAAACTCTGGCGAGAAGAATTTTGAGGATTGAGCTTCTGATTTCTGCCCCAATCTGATCCCCAAGTGCTCCAATTTATAGCCAAAGATCAGGGAACACAATGATGGCTATAGGGGAGACATGGAGAGGCTAATTCTGCGTCGTCAGACGCTCGCCGGCGACCACAGGTCTACGCCCCCAGCTAGCTCACGGCGGGCGCCGCTCCTCCACATGTCGCCGCTTTGCAAATACAACGGCGGCGGGCTAATGGCGGCGGTCGCCGCACTGTACGGCGGTCGCCGTTTCCTAGCCCTGGTGCCCATCTAGAAGACGAGGGGACGGCTGCCTCGAGCCACGAACGGCGGTCGCCGCCGTACTTACGGCGGGCGCCGCCAGGTCACCCTCCTCCGATTGGCTTTTGGATGACGTTGGCTTAACCCGGGATAAAAATAATCGTACACGAACGAGTATTAACTCCCAAAATACATCGACTGTATGTTATTTCACTTAGAAAAATATTACAGATATTGAGCACATTACAGAATGTCTTAAACTCTCTGAATTAAATCCGACGTACAAAACGGGTGTTTGGGAAAATTCCCAAAATAACCTTACAGAAATACGGGGTATCACATCACCTCCCCCTTAAAAGAAGTTTCGACCCCGAAACTTGCATTAAGCCAATGAGGATCCTGCCTCAATACTAATCTGGATCTAATATCCTTAATCACTTCATCCTTGAAATGGATCACAAGAGATTTTACTCTTACTTTCTTAGGATATCATTCTGAAAATGATTCGCTCGTCTCAATGCTTATAACACAACTCACTTATGAGAGATAACTCTTAATCTCTCCGATCATAACTCCACAAGTTCATCCTTTATATCTTAAGAAAGCTTGGAAGAACTCAGCGTATGGGATACCGCTTACCACTTTATTCCTTAGATGTATATAGACAATTCTCTTTACTGAATCTTTAATACATCTAGATCATTAACATATCTCGGTCTTCAACTGAAACCTTTCTTCTTAACACAACAACTCTTACAACTTAATCTTCCTCAAAGAGTTGCACCCAGCCTTATAGATGACATACTCTATGTATGAAGAAGAATCTTAGGAATGGATTTAGATTTAAACAGTAGAGTCGACCTTGTGATTAATCATAGAGGGGACGAACATCTAAGTTGCCCACAATACTCCACCACCATAAGTCCGACAGTCTTTATCCTTACTTGGCATAAGCTGTCTTGACACTTACGAGGTTTCGTATGAACAACTAATTCATAACGACAACGCATTCTGAAATTTCCAAAACGAGAAAACACTCCTTTATCATTCAAACCTTACATTACTGACAAAAGTTGAACAACCAGATCACAATACCACGGAGATTATCGACACACGTCGCTACTCCTTAATCTTAAAGAAAGACTTAACATAAATACAACTTAATGGATCAGGGTTCATCTTCGTTGGCTTGGCTCATTACAAAGAGTCTTTGCCCTTGGCCTGAAGACCCCATAGGCGCTTTGCCTTTATTACGAGCCATGGACTGCTCAGGAGCAGATACCGTTGGCCTTGGGTTCTGTCCACCGCCAACATTTGACGCCTGATAAGACTGCATTGGTCCATGACCCTTCAGTCTGCAGTATGCTTTTATGTGGCCTTCTCTCCCACAATTATGACATACTCTCTTATCCTTTTGGCAATTAAAATTTTTATGCCCATCTTCACCACAGTTGTGGCACTGAATTACTCCGCTGTTCCAACCTGAGCCTCTGGCAGAGTCAGACTGAGTTGTCTCGGTCTTGGCACGACCAGACTTTTCAAACTTGGTAGGCGATGTCGGTCGTTTGAATGAACCAACCTGGCGATCCTGTTGCCCACCCTTTCCCTTAACTTGCTTCTCCCGTTTATGGGCAGACTCCTCCAATGTGACCTTTGTCTTGTAGGTTGCGTCCACATATTGTTCTAACGTAGAACAACCGTGACGCAACATTAGAGGCTTGATTTCTGGATTCATCCATCCATGGAAGTACCAAATCTTTTGTTCTTCGCTTGACACCTCAGGTCCAGCGTATTGCAATAAGTGATTGAACTTAGCTGCGAGCTCAGTCACCTTTAACCCATCAGTATTTGGGTACAGAAATTCCTTATGCTTCTCATCCCTCATAGCACGGGAAAAGAAACGGTCAGTCATCTTTGTTTTAAACATGCTCCAATTCAGCTCGAGATGATCTGCCAGACCGGTGCTCTCCCACCATTCGCTAGCCACATCCTTGAGTTGCAGGGAGGCGATGTGCACTTTCTCAGCCTCAATGCAAGTAATGTTCCGGAGCAACCGTTCCATATGCGAGAACCAATATGTCACCCTGACTGGTTCTCCAGTACCGTCGTAGCTGTCAGGCCTCATTGAACTCACGGCTTTTAACGCTTGACCGTAAGTTCCTCTGTTCCTGACAACATTGATCTGAGGTACTTGCTCCACTGACTCCTCAACTTCAGGAATAGCCTGAGGAACTGGACCACCTTGTGCTTGTGGTACGACTAGTCGCATAACATCTGTGATTGCTTGCATGACAATTCCTCGAATTGCCTCAACTGCTGCAGCATCAAACATTATCGGTGCGTTGGGCTGATCTTGGTCATTGCCTCTTGGATTATTGTTGAAGACAGACTCACGCTCTCCTGTTGGGTCTGCAGCATTCCTCGCATTTGGTCTGGGGTCATTACTTGGCCCAACACCAGCACGGATAACGTTCCTTGTGTTCACCATCTGTTTACCGATCAAATTCCAAGGATTTTATCACATTAATATCTTTCTGATATACTTATTGTAATAAAATCAACTTAGAATAGATCAACTTGGTAATTTCTATTGATGAACTCAAACCGAGTTACTAGGTGTTGGCGTCGGAAAATCGACTACTCGTCCAATGGGCATCAACTGTCTGACGCAACCGTCGGACGCATCGGACTCGTCAGACGCATCGGACGTGAGCCATGCGACCGTCGCCTGATTCCTGGACGCAGCGGACCAGTGAGATTTTCTCCTTTATTATAACAACTCCGAGATCTCCAACGGCTATATGCATTATTCCAGCCATCAAGGAAGGAATCAACCATCTTTAAGAGAGGATCAAGGCTTATTAAGAGGAGATCAAGCGTAATTAATGCAGAATCAAAGAGAAGATCAAGAGCATTTAGGGAGGGATCAAGCAAGTATAAATAAGGCTCTAGGAGAAGCCTCAAAGGACACTCTACGACATTCTACAACACTTCATTCTACTGCATCCACTTGTACTCTCATCATCAAAACTCTCATTTTTATATATTCTATCTTGTCCAACGTTGTTTAGTCCGACCGACGCTTGTAGTTTGGTCCGACCATCTCGTCTTCTTCGACTATTCATGTTGTAACCTTCTTCTTCCTCTCTTGCATCACAAAAATTACCATTTGTAATCACTTATTCTCATCAAACGGAGTAGATTTATCACCCTAACTATTGTTACCCCTCAAATCAACGGAAAGAGATCGATTGGTCATTTTCCGTCCAAAACAATTTGGCGTCCACCGTGGGGCCGATAGTTAGATAATCCTGATTCATCTACTTCCTAATCCAAACACATCCAATTCGTGGCCATGCAAGGAGGACAGGGGCAAGTCACCATGGATGACCTCTCAAAAGGCAACGGCTCAATTCCGACTCGAAGAAGACGTCGAAGCCGAAAACGAAATCTCGGAGTACGACGGAGATGCACCCGAAAGGACGACGCATCATCGAAGGGACAATAGGTTTCATCCATATCGTTTCTAAGTAATTTATTACGTATTATCATTATCATTTACTATTTACACTCATCGCATCTTTGGATTATCGCTTTTCGAATTACAAAATAATTTGACTTTTACATGTCGACCTACGATTACATTCGTGTCATTTCAATTTTTAAATATATTCTTGCTATATACTATTACTTGACATGATTGCTAACATGACTATTGGAGGATTGTCGATATACTCGAGCACCAAATCCTACCATGTATTTTTGATCCTATAAGGTACATGACGACTCTACTCAGTCCAACGCATACAAGACAACATCAAAATCAACTACGAACAAATCGACTTGACATGTCGCGTTACATTTACATACATACGGGTGACGACCCTTAACATACACGTTGGATCCAGTCATCCGCAAAAAGCGCTTACACTACATTTACACGATCGATCGGAACACGGGTGAGATGAATAACACAGGCACGTCGACACACCGCATGCCTTACACATTACATAAGGTTAAGACACCTTATTACATTTACGCAATAGAAACATATTGCTTACCTCCCCGACATAGAGTCATGACTAACACACATTACGGGTGACAAACCCTACATACAGTACCTACAAATACACAAACCTACGCAGTACACATTTACAAAGTTAACGCCTCACACGGCTACAACTTACACACGACCCACCAACAAAAGCTTTTACGCAAACGGTGGTACAATACAATATACATTTACGGAGTTAACGCCTGATGGCTAAAAACTTCAATTCAACACTTTCAAAGACAAAAGCTTTTACACAAGCAACGTCACATCACGTCAATTCATCGACTATCTACATAGCAGGACGAGTTCGGACAAATCGAAATTACTGAAGGATGATTCCCTTGAAGACTTGAAATTCATCTCATCCACCGCCTTGCATCGATGACTAAGATGAATTTGGGGCAATTGTTGAGGTCGGAAAATCGACTACTCGTCCAATGGGCATCAATTGTCTGACGCAACCGTCGGACGCATCGGACCCGTCAGACGCATCGGACGTGAGCCATGCGACCGTCGCCTGATTCCTGGTTGCAGCGGACCAACGAGATTTTCTCCTTTATTATAACAACTCCGAGATCTCCAACGGCTATATGCATTATTTCAGCCATCAAGGAAGGAATCAACCATCTTTAAGAGAGGATCAAGGCTTATTAAGAGGAGATCAAACGTAATTAATGCAGAATCAAAGAGAAGATCAAGAGCATTTAGGGAGGGATCAAGCAAGTATAAATAAGGCTCTAGGAGAAGCCTCAAAGGACACTCTACGACATTCTACAACACTTCATTCTACTGCAACCACTTGTACTCTCATCATCAAAACTCTCATGTTTATATATTCTATGTTGTCCAACGTTGTTTAGTCCGACCGACGCTTGTAGTTTGGTCCGACCATCTCGTCTTCTTCGACTATTCATGTTGTAACCTTCTTCTTCCTCTCTTGCATCACAAAAACTACCATTTGTAATCACTTATTCTCATCAAACGGAGTAGATTTATCACCTTAACTATTGTTACCCCTCAAATCAACGGAAAGAGATCGATTGGTCATTTTTCATCCAAAACACTAGGTTCTACAACCTTAACTCAAAGCGAGGGAACTGGGAATTCAAGCCTTATTGGGTATGGCGAAACCACCTTGGCTTCTCTCGGGTTCCTCTGAAGAGAACAGAATGCACCCATATCTTACGGGGCAACGGGGAAGGAATTAGTCTTTCTAGATATAGAAGCAAGCTTACTATATCAGACTGTATAGAAGACATGACTATGAACGGTGTTTTCAAATTCTTTTCACTTTGAAAATTCAGAGTCCTTTGAAAACACTTTTTAATTAAAACGAGTAAATGGTTTTCAAATACCCAACCCGTTTTAAAAAAAAACGTTTAGCTCTGATACCACAACTGTAACACCCCCAAATCTTAACCCATTTGGAAAGGTATTACCGCCAGTGACCTCAGTGTTCCTTACCGAGATCACCCAAGGTTTTACCGTTTAAATACAATCATGAAACACATGATACAAAATGATAACTTTATTCATATAAAACATGAGTCCCGGGATTACATCACAATCCCGAATAGGACAAATACAGAGTTTAAACAAAGTACAGCGGAAGTCTTTTTAAATATATAACAGAGTAAATAAGTTACAGCGGAAGTCTTTCTTGAAATCTTACAAAAAGGGTTATGATCGTAATGATCATCTGCCCAAGGATCTCAACCTGTATAAAAGATAATTATTAAAACATCCAAAAACAACTGTCGTCTTCATAGTCAATCTAGTCTCCTCATATCTTTGCTTTATCTGATGTGCCGAATCGAATGGATGACACCAGCCAACCATGTAGAAAACAATTACGGTTGGTCAGTCTAAATGAATAGACCATGCAAGGGTACAAAGCAGAAGGTTCTAAGTAGTCGTATTAGGTTAGACTTCTCGTCTCTCGAATAATAATCGAGTACGCTTGTCAACCACCATACTCTACTTGAATATGACAAAAGGCATGCACAAGAGAAGATTCTGGAAGACTGAATCTTCACAGAAATCGACCCGAAAGAAGACTCCAACGGAAGTGAGTCTTAAGGAAATATGACAAATCTGGAACGTTTAAAGGATCACACACAAGTGATTTAAAAGCTGACTTAGATGTTTCGGTTCACGACCAACCTCACCGCGTATAGCGAATCCAGATTGGAAAGAGAATGTACTCTGATCAAAGTCAAGACGAGTTTTCCTAGCTGCACTATTTACTTAGCTGCACTACTCGCCAAAGGTATATTAATCTTGAGCACTCGGGCACATTATCTTATTAAATTATAAAACACACATCACTGAAATATATTAATATTATTAAGCGCGGCAACAAAGTTTTAAAACTCAGGGTGACCATAATGCCGACCCAAAGTAAAACAACACACAAACACACACACACACGCACACACGAGGCTTAATATTATTCCGAGAACAACGGAAGTTATTATTACACAGGGTGACCTTACGTTCACCCAGATTACACTGTCACAGTGCTTACACTTTAATTTACAGGGTGACAGTTACGTTCACCCCAATTGCACTAGCTAGGTGCTTAATACAGAGGGTGACAATTATGTTCACCCAATTGCGCTAGCAAGGCGCTTAAACACTTCAGATCCTTAAAGGTGGATAGGAAGCATAGGTCATGACCCTTAAATTATTATTCGGAAATTAACCCGAGGAGTATTACGATTTAAAGAAATGACAAATCCTTACTTGGATTAGCGTTCCTATGAACATTAAGTTAAAAAGAAACGACTAATCCTTACTTGGATTAGCGTTCCTACGAACACTCGTGCTAACTAAACAGTCTAACACATCAATTATTCACATTAAAGTCATCCAGGCAATCAACTTAAACATAGAGATAATAGAAACGGCTAATCCTTACTTGGATTAGTTTTCCTATTAACCCACATGTTATTCTAGCATTAAGATTAAATTCACAACAATACATCATGGTAATTATCACATATATGGCGTTGTTCTAACAGATATACAACCTATGATAATGTCATTATTACAGTTTCCAAAATAGTTTATAAAACCATTTCCAGACAAACACAATAATCATTCCAAATTAATTACTCAGATAAACAACTGATAATTAATGTAAATATGGAACGATGAGCAAGAGCGAACCGCCACTTGCCTTAATCCGTAGAGTTTGAACGAAGCCTAACGACGACGGGATTCCGGGCTCGACACAGGAACAGATCTGACACACAGATTCCTTCGGATCGACCCATACAGAAACCTTAAGTTAGATTCGACAATAGCTAGTACGAATCTAAGGACAAACGAAAGAAATCGAGAGGAACGACGCCCGAAAGACGACCACCCAGGGCCGAGGCCAAAAGAGGCCATAACCCTCTGGCGGCGAGCGCCGCTGTTCATCACAGCGGTCGCCGCCATCAACACGGCGGGCGCCGCGATGAACCCAGAAAACAGAAACGGCGAGAACACTCACCAATTGGTACGCGTTTCGACCCCCTTTGCCTTGCTTTGGGTTCTGACCTTCAAAGGCAACCAAAAGGCTTCACAAAGGCCACTGGAAACACACCAAACAACACCCCGGCGATCGCTTCGACAATTCCGGCGAGGCACCCAAACTCTGGCGAGAAGAA
The DNA here is from genome assembly GCA_027886185.1 of Rheum nobile. Taxonomy (NCBI): domain Eukaryota; kingdom Viridiplantae; phylum Streptophyta; class Magnoliopsida; order Caryophyllales; family Polygonaceae; genus Rheum; species Rheum nobile. The sequence continues at coordinate 458,473 of WOAB01000648.1, forward strand.
TTTTGAGGATTGAGCTTCTGATTTTTGCTCCAATCCGATCCCCAAGTGCTCCAATTTATAACCAAAGATCAGGGAACACAATGATGGCTATAGGGGAGACGTGGAGAGGCTAATTCGGTGTCGTCAGACGCTCGCCGGCGACCACAGGCCTACGCCCCCAGCTAGCTCACGGCGGGCGTCGCTCCTCCACAGGTCGCTGCTTTGCAAATACAACGGCGGCGGGCTAATGGCGGCGGTCGCCGCACTGTACGGCGGTCGCCGTTTCCTAGCCCTGGTGCCCAGCTAGAAGACGAGGGGACGGCTGCCTCGAGCCACAAACGGCGATCGCCGCCGTACTTACGGCGGGCGCCGCCAGGTCACCCTCCTCCGATTGGCTTTTGGATGACGTTGGCTTAACCCGGGATAAAAATAATCGTACACGAATGAGTATAAACTCCCAAAATACGTCGACTGTATGTTATTTCACTTAGAAAAATATTACAGATATTGAGCACATTACAGAATGTCTCAAACTCTCTGAATTAAATCCGACATACAAAACGGGTGTTCGGGAAAATCCCCAAAATTCCCAAAATAACCTTACAGAAATACGGGGTATCACAGTGTCTTGCTCACGCAATGCGTGAGCGAGACTTTTTGATACGGATACTCGTTCATTGGGTCTCGCTTCGCATAGGCGTGCATGAGCTCTCGCACTCGCTTTCTGTCCGCGTGAGTAGTTGAGCTTATTTAGTAAAAAAAAATGAGCATAGCTAGCACCTCCCTAAAAAAATTATATGAACTTCTTATGATGAACTTGTTGCAATTGTATCAAGTGCGAGAGACGAGCCTTATGATTATTTCACTGTCAAGCATCAATGATTAAGAACAATGAACTCAATATTTCATTCATTCGTATAAGGATTTTATTTTATTTTATTTTTGATAAGATAAGAATTCAAAGTTACAAAACAATGTAACTTCGAGAGGCCGAAAACATCAGCTGCCGGAGAGACCGACAAAACAACAAACAAAAACAAAGAGAGCATAAAATAAATAACAACAACAACATATACAAACTAAGAGAAGATACAGCAAAAGAACCCAGAAGTGAGGTGAGTAAAGCACAGAGAAACGTTGCGCCGCCGAAAGGATGGTCATCCTCGACCTTATCCGGAACTACAACTCGGTTCATCGCCTAGGAAAGCTCTGTCATCAAAAGATTGTATCTGAAGATAGTCATTAGAAAAGGGTTGTTCAAAAAAAAGGGGTGGTCAGAGCTTCTAGCTGTCTGGTATGCAACGGCGCCTCCCATGAGGTCGGTACTGTTGACGGAGCCGAGGTTTCCAGGGGTGTTTCTGGTGGTCTGGTACAGGGTGGTGGAGAGTGTGGTGCCGTCGAGGAGCTGGTGGAGCTTCTTCGGGTTGAAGTAGTCGAGGAGGACGTGAAGGTTGAGCTCGTTCATGATGGAGGCGAGAGGGTGGGAGGTGAGGGAGGACATGGCAGAGTTGGGGATGACGAGGACGGTGACGATTTCGCGGGGTCGTCTGCAAATTGGCGTCATCTGCGAGCATCCACCAGCAACAGCAAGTAGCGGAGCAGGGCTCGGTCGGAGAGGGGCTCGGTGCGGAGCGACGCTCGGTCGGAGCGGGGCTTCAGTTGTCATGGGTGGCACGGCCAAAGATCGATCAATGCCCCGAAAGTCACTGCCTCCACTTGAAGATTACCGTCTCAACCTCATGCTTATCGCATCTCCGATTTGGGCGATCTTGCGTAGCAAGCCAGATGGGGGCATCAACCTTGATTTTAATAATATTTTTATAAAAAAGATAAACCACTTGTGACCTAATAGAAAAGGTTTTACTTTTTAGTAGAATCTTGAAGCCTTTTGTACCGGCCTGATGGTATTAAAGCCCATTGTGATGATCAAATTAACTTTACTTGGTTTTTAAATTCTCTAAGACTTTAATGTTTTGCTTAATTTTAAGTGCTACCACTTAGGAAAAAATAAATGACTTCGTTCATTAATCAAAAATTTCAACCAACTCCTATTCGTCATATCACACATGTTACAAGAAGCATTCTCTTCGTGTGGAGCTGGTCTTGGGCGTATGGATCGAGTTTGTGTTCCGGATGAGGTTGTGGTTGTGTGTCTCCTGCTAGCCTTCGAGACGGGGCTTTTCCCAGGAGTTTCTTCGCACTTCCCCAGGAGTAATTCCTCCTGCTAGCCTGCTCCCCGGCTACACGGCGCTGCGTTAGTGTCTACTCATCTGCGTTTATGTCTTTCTCACCCCTTCCCTGGATCTTGTATGCTTTCCATTTCGATTTGTTTTGTTTCTTTTTATTTTTGGCCTTGTTTTATTTGTCACGCCGGTTTGCCCGGCTACCGAGTTTCTCGATCTATCAGGTCTATCTGATACTTCGAATCATTTCCTTATCGGAAAAAAAAAAAAAAACTAGCACTTAGAGCACCCCTTATGGGAGCTTATTCATGGAGCTTAAACAATATATTTTATTAAAATATTAGAACTGTAGTTTAAGCCTCCCCTTGGGGCTTAAAAAAAGGCAAAAGTTTAAGCTCCAACCCATGAGGCTTAAACTAAAGAGAGCGCCACGTGTCGCTCCATTATTGGAGCTGCGTCTCCCAATGGGCTTTTCAAAAGGCAAAAATTGTTTATTTAAAATTTTAAACATTAAAATAAAAAATAAAAAATACCATAATTCTAGTTTCATTTTTCTCCATCTATAGACATCCATTTTAGATATATTTAATATAAATATAAATTGGATTTAAAAGTCACTCCAAAAACTCCTCTATTAAAATATTCTTTTAATATAGGACTTAAATGAAGACTTAAACTCAAAAAACCTCCATTTAAACCTCTCATTTGAGCTCCATAAGGGGCTCTTAGGCTGATTACATACGGAGTAATATTTTTCACCCCTCAAATAAATAATACTCCAATATCGTTCCGTTGAAAAAAGTAATTGATAAAAATAATTACTTTTGCATCTCTCTCCTCTTTATTGCGTTGCATGCTCCCAAAAACAATTAAACACCCAACAAACCCACCTTTACTCCCCCCCTCCTTTTTCTCTCTCCCCCTCTTCTTCTTTCCCAACCCCAATTTCTCCCCCTTTTCACCACCATCTCTGCAACTCCCTCAAAACCCTAAAACCCACCGATTTTGATCTCTGATCTCATTCTCCCTCACCTCTCTCCCTCGCATTCTCCGTAATCGGGCCGCCGGAGCTCCGTTTCCGAGCCAATTTGATCTCCGTAGTCGGACCGGAGAAGGCAGAGTCGCACATACAGAGGAGAGAGAGAGAGAGAGAGAGAGAGAGAGAGAGAGAGAGAGAGAGAGAGAGAGAGAGAGAGAGAGAGAGAGAGAGAGAGAGAGAGAGAGAGGGAGGGAGGGAGAGATGTATAAGAACCAGCTACAGGAGCTGGCGCAGAGGAGCTGCTTCAATTTGCCTTCGTACACTTGCATAAGAGAAGGCCCCGACCATGCGCCCCGGTTCAAAGCCGTCGTCACCTTCAATGGAGAATCTTTCGAGAGCCCTCACTTCTTCTCAACTCTCCGTCAGGCTGAGCACGCCGCCGCCGAGGTCGCCCTCTCCTCTCTCTCTTCCCGTGGGCCCTCCCATTCTCTCGCCGCTCGAATCCTCGTAAGCTTCTCTTTCTCTCTTCGTCTGTTGTGCTATCATGGCCCGAAAATGGCGCACCGTGTGGAATTACCAGCATACCCTTGATTTAGAGGCCCGTTCTGTGGTTAGGGGGAATGTTAGGATATTTTTGGGTTGTGACAAAAGACGAGATTGCCCTTACTGTGGTTGGTTGGGGGTGGTGGTGGTGGACCGGTGGTGTTAAAGAGGCCTGTCGGATCTTCCATGCCTGCTTAATCTTGAAAGGAACTTCTGTTTTCAAGTTGTATAATCTTGCCCTTCTTTCTCTCCTCCATTAGTTTGAGTGTTTTAGACATGGTCTTGAGAAAATTTTGGATTACTTTGGGTCTGGGAATCTTGAATTCTGAAGGAAGCTGCATAAGCAGCTGGTTTTGGATTTGTCTTTAGCACACGGCTCTATTTTTTATCTTAAACAATGTGGATTTCAATTTATTTTTCATCTATGGTCTTCAAAGCTTTTGTCCCTTCCAGACCAACAAAGAACTTTTAATACTTGATTGATTGTTTGTTGTTCTTGATGAACTACTGTAGTAGTCTAGACAATGCCATAGCAGTATTCCAATTCCATGTATGTGCAGAATCTGAAACTCATAAAAACTTGAGCTACCCAAAAGGGCTGTGCTTCCTACTCTGTAACTGGATGGTTATGTTGGTCACGGCTGTAGGATGTATCAGTATGAGTCATTTTCTTCTAGAAAAAATGGAAAGACAGAAAACCAAAGTGTTTGCTTTTTTACTGAGTTCAACTCGGATTAGTTTTTGATCCACTGAAGCTAGATTATAACTGTGTAGGTAAGGAAGCATTGTCATTTGTGGTCCTAAATATAGTTTTTTCTGTATTTGTTTTTTCTTTCTTTCTTTAATCTTGTTTTCCGGTCTATCCTTCTGTACCAATACATTTTTGTTAAAAGTCAATGGGGTTGGACTTGAGAGATCTTGAGAAATCATACGTGATAGACAAATCATGAAAATGATTATTCTCAACTCTGTAGCGCACTGCCGTACTACATCTGACTATCCGAGGGCAGTCTTAATTGTTTTCTCCAAAAGGGTCTGTGTGGGTAAATGTGAAGTAGGAGCTACAAGTGCCTCATCCCGTTATTCTAGAACGCACAGAGCCTCAATTTTGTGTCCCTTTATAATTTGGGGATAGATTACAAACCATGTCCCATGTTTATAATCTACAAATCATTTGTTTTCATGCAAATTTTGTTGCCAACTAATGTCTTCTAAGAACATCTTCAAATCATGCTGAAATTAGATATTTGTTTTATTAATGTGATAGCCTCCAATACTGCTTCGTTCATGACGACACAAACAGCCTTCTTTTATATTTGATACTTGTAATTTATCAGAATCTGGTTTCTGTTGTGTTATTAATGTTATGTGGTCAAAGCACTGGCATTTTTGTTTGTAGATTGTAGACTGTTATACATTCAAGATGAGGGAATTGATTGACTCACTAGTGTCCTAGCCTGTTATTCTTTAAATTAAAGTACTGAAATTTCCACTGGCATCATATATTCTATCATTACATAGTCATGTCAGTAAGACACAAAACCACATACATATGTGGTCGAGTTGCAAATCATATATTTTGTCATTTTGCTAATTATAGTGATTGTAGAAATGTTTTTTTTTCCTCTTTATCACTAAACAGTCGGCTCTTATGCTGCAGCATAATGAATTATATAATTGTGTCTCGACATTATTGTTGCTATCTTTAAAATTTTACAATTGGCATTTCTGTGTCTGTGCTCCCTTTTTTTCGTGAAAATATCCATTTGCTATAACCAAGGGATTAATCATCACCAATATGAAAGTGTGTAGTTTTTTTTAAAGGGAGGAATATGAAGAGTATATTTAGTCTATTAGATAAATGGATAATCCTTTTCACTGCATAGCTGATGATGGGAAAATGTGGCGTGAAAGAATATCATCTATCGTAATGTAGAAATTTCTTTCTTGTTTTAGGCTCATTTTATTTCAATTGTGCTAAAATTTATCTCACACATCTGTGATAATTTGTTGTTCCTGCTTGAAGTCCCATAACATATGTGGGAAAGAATTGTTAATTTTAATTCGCTTATCTTTATAAACCTTGTTTTGTAACTGATCGATCTTCACCATGATCAGGATGAAACAGGGGTATACAAAAACCTTCTGCAAGAGATTTCACAAAGAGTTGGAGCTCCATTGCCGCACTATACTACTTTCCGGTCAGGTCTAGGGCACCAACCTGTCTTTACTGGTACCGTGGAACTAGCTGGAATCATATTTACTGGGGAGGCTGCCAAAAATAAGAAACAAGCAGAGAAAAATGCAGCTTTGTCAGCATGGACATCACTAAAGCAACGTAAGCATTCTGCAGCCCTACCAAAACTAAAAGCAGTCATGCATTCACATTATATAGGCTAGTTTGTTCTATTATTTTCAACCTTTTGCAAGTTGTAAAACTGAGATGGTTTTGAAACAAGCACATCCTGTGGATGTGTCTATTGCACAAACTGATCACGTTCATCTATTATTTTCCCTTTCACATATAAGAGACATTGCTGGCATGATCATGCTCGCGCATGCGTGTCTTCATCTGGGTCTTCTGAGTAAGTGGTTGCACAAATGACTAGTAGGCAGAAAAAATGAAAATTTTACCTTGGTTTTAACAATCGGTGATGGGTCACCATCCATTGACCATGGTCTTGGAACATGAATAATTGACATCTTAATAAGTGTATGCTGTTGAAGACTATGTATATCAGTAGACTATTAACTGAAGTGCTGTTGAATTGGTTGTTGTTTCTGAAACTTTGCTGTTTCGTTTCTGATATTCTAAACAGTGGCAGCACAATCATCGAGCTCATCAGCTGAAACAGAGTTTAATGATGAGATGGAACAGGTCACAATAGCTCGGGCATTGTTGAATTATCGGTTAAAAGAAAGGATGAAAGGTCATCCTTCCAACATCCCATTTTTATTCACTCAAAAGTACCCCATCCAATGTCCTAGACCGTCAAGTCCACAGCGCCCTCCTGCAGCCACCTCCAAGATCCTTCCCTTCATATGCCAGAAACACCCTCCTAAGACTCGCTCTGCATCTACATCTTCAAGTGACAACGTGCCTTACTCATCTTCCCAGCCTAGGTTGCCTGAAGGCCCTGGAGGAGGTGCTCGCCACAAGTTCTCTACTGCTGGAGCTCCTCCTTACATCCCATTCCACCCAAGGGCATCATCGTGCCGTGGGATGGCGCCACCTGTCACAATCAGAAATGCCATACCTTGTTTCTCCGCACCACCATCATCTAAGGCTGGTGCTCTGCCCAGTATGAGGGCCCCACCAGTCCGGGCTGTTCCTCCAGTGTGTATTAGGTCAGTTATCCCAGTCCATGCTGCTCCACCACCAAGAAAAGAGGATCCCATGGACACAAAGCGCAGCATAACAGCAACAGTTGGAACCGAGCCAGCCAAGAAGTTGGATCAAGCAGCAGACCATGTTGGGTCAACTGTGAAGAGACACGGGGATGGCTGCGAAGACTCCAAGACGGTTTCGAGCAACGGCAAGCAAGACGAGGCTGCTGTGGAGGCGAGGCCAAAACTGGTGGCTCTAGAGGAATTATTGAAGGAACTCGAAGTGTGATGATTCAGCACAGAGGGTTTGGTAGCAAAGTGTAGGAACATTTTGTATGTAGAGGAGGAAGAGGAGTTTGACTTTCTTGTGCTGCATTTTGGTGTTGGTCATCATCTACTGTCATCATCCCCATGTCTACCATTGTATGAGTGGTTTTAGCTTATGACTCAAATCCTTCCTAGGCTGTTTCTGGTGGCTAAAGAGCACTTTGTTGTCAATTCAAGTTTGTGTTTTACAGTGGCCGTTTCTTCTCATGCACACACAGGCCCGCCCATTGGGCCTATGCAAATGGCTTCATTAATAGTAATTTTCTTTTTCTACCTCTAGACTACTCTTACTCAGCTCATCCCAACAACCAAGCCCCCTCTCACTTGGCCCACTTTCCTTGTACGTATTCCATACACATGCATGCTGACTCTGGTTCACCTCGTTCTTGACCTCCTTTCACCGATCTCTTTCGTACCCCGAGGTTATCTTGTTGACAATCTACTTCACAGGAATGAATAAGGCTGGTAATAAAGACTTCATTAGTTATCAACTGTTAATGGTTAGAAAAATATTTTTATGAATTTTGATAATATAAATTAGTATCTTTTTCACTGCATATTTTATAACAGACTATTACTTATCGATACAAAATATTTTCTAATCTAGGTTTAGTCCAAGAAATATGTCTAGCTGATAAACATAACAATATAACTTAGCTGATAAACATAATAATATAACATCCATTGACCATGAAATCACGAGTTCAATCTCCCCATTTATGTTATAACAACCTTGGTTCTTATGAAAAAAAAAGATTGTCAAGACAATAACAGCAATGTAAGTTTCAATTAAATTTCTAATCTAGACACTTCACATATCACTATATCATATATGAATGAACAGATTTAAAAGGACCCTATAACTATTCTGACAAATAAAAGCTCACTCTCTTACCAAATATATATGATCACGTTCTTATGTTGGAACTAAAATATGAAATGTTAACGGGTTTTAATTTGTATAGCTAAACATAGCTGTTTTTTTTTTTAATAAATTTTGTATAGCCTTGTCTTTCTCTTAGAATATTAAAAGTTCTTTCATTAATGTTCTAAATTATTAACTATAAACTATTTTTCCAATCTCCCATAGCTAACGTGATGCCATATATACCCTATACGTATTTCACTATACATTACCAAAAGATACACTGATAATAAATGGGGATTCATCTTCGTACCGCGTTTTTTAAGTCCCCGCGTCACATTTTGGACGCCACGACGTTGTGCCCAAATTTTTTTTTTTTCCTTGGGTGCGGCGCTATTAGGTTGCGCCCAAGTTTCGGGTTTTTTTTTTTATATTTTGAAAAATAATTTTTAAAAGATTATTGAACCGGTTCAACACCTACGTTGCGCCCAAAAAAATTACCGTTGAATTCAACGGTAACTTTTTTGGCTATATACATGATAGTCATTTGGTCCATTTGAGCATACCACCGAATTGAAATCATAAAATATTAAGAGAATGTCTTCCTCAAGCTACGATGATGCACCCGGTCTTGATTTGATTCATCACGATGATTTACGGGTGCGTATATGTTTTTTTCCCAAGTTTATTTGTAATTTAGTAAATTAAAGTCGTTTGTTGTAGTTTAGAACGTTCATTAAAATGTACATACGATCATTAAGTTAGGATGATTCCATGTTTTAGATTAGTGGACAATTTTCCGTATCCTATTATATAGTTGTGAAATAAATAGAATGATTACATGTTTTAGGTTAGTGGACAATATGTTAGTATTTTTATGTGGTATTTTCGGTATATTTTGTTGCGAAATAAATAGGATGTTCACATGTGTTAGTTTATTAAGTAAATTATATGTTTGTGGTCAGAACATCATTATGTTAGTTTTTTGAAACGCTCTTAGAGAAACCTCTAATGTATAATGTTTTTGAAAATAAATAGGACGACTCTAGTGACATCGATTTTTTGCCAGTGGACTATTCTGCTCATTTTACTACAAGTAAGGAATGGAGTGATAGAGACAGTATGATCAATTGGGCTAAGAATGTAGGTTTGGAACTGTGTATGGTGATCGTCATAAGTAAATCATGGGCTAGAAAATGTCATATTGTCGTGTGAGAAGTCTGGGTCATATAGATCGATGGTGAAGAAGAAGGAGGTTGAGGGTCCCGAGGCAATCCCTAAACGGAAATACAAATCGAGGACAAAGAAGAGCGAGTGCCCGTTTCAGTTGCATGGGGTGCTTGTGAAAGGAAATTGGATCAAATGTGACAGATGGAGATTATCCGTCGTTAGAGGATGGCACGACCACGATATTTCAAGTAGTTTGATTGGTCATGCATTTGCCAGGCGGCTTTCGCAGGAACAACGAGAGTGCGTGAATGTTTTGTCAACATCTGACATAAAGCCGAAGGCTATTATGAGTCTATTTCTAAAGGCGGATCCCAAATGCTTGACATCAAGGAACCAACTATACAATTACAAGGCTAAGGAGAGGCTGAAATCCAGGGAGAATTTGATGGTACCGCAATACACGCTGGATTTTCTATACGCGAGAGGTTATTATACAAGCACCGAGACGATTCGCAATGAAGAAGGGAAGGAGGTTTTGAGTGACATTTTTATTTGTCACCCCGAAGCTAGACATTTGTTGTGTTTGTTCTCCCACATCGTCATCATGGATACGACCTACAAGACCAACATGTATGAAAGTTTAGTTATCGCTATTGCTACATCTAAAATATGTAATTGCATATAAATATTCCATTTATAGGTACGACATGCCTTTGTTGGATTCACTTGCACCAACCGTACGTTCTGTATTGCGATTGTATTTATGCATGATGAGACGACGGAGCACTACGTATGGGCCTTGGAGCGCCTTAAGATCATGTTCAGGAGACAGGAACCTAAGGCGATCATGTCAAATCGAGAGCTTGGTCTTGTGAACGCTCTCGAAATAGTCTTTCCTAATTTGCAGCATATGTTGTGTAGGGTCAATGTCAACCGCAACGTGGAAGGTTATGCTATGAAATATATTGACAACTTCGACCATTTTAGTGGTAGTGTTCGTTGGTTGTTGAGGTCGCCCACTGAGGATGTGTACGAGGCACGACTTCAATACTTGATGGAGAAATGGAAAAAGATACCCTGGCTGATGGAGTACGTGAAGAGGGTATGGCTTGATGAGTACAAGGAGATGCTAGTCTGTGCGTGGTGCGACACAGTTCTCCATTTCGCCACAAGATCATCAAACAAGTAAATTCATAAGTGCAACTAGGAAAACCCCTTTAGATACGTATCAATATATACTAAGTGTAACTTGAGTTTTATTTTCAGGGTTGAGAGTCAGCACTCTGTGTTGAAGGACGGGATCAAATCGTCTGTTGGAGGCTTGGACACCCTCGTGCAGCAAATCAACAATATGTTTGCTGATTAGATTCGGAAAATCACGGGTGATATGGAGTAGAGTGCTTTTAAGGCGACCACAGAGATCGTAAATGGGCCGAGTTGGGTGAAGGTTTTTTTTAGGCGCATTCTTTATAAGGTACCGGAAAAGTGCTTAAGAATGCTATACAATAAAGTTGTTAGGGCAAAGGAAGGAAAAATTCCTGATGAAGAATGTCGTGATGTGTTTTGGAAATCCGCCCTAGGATTGCCTTGCCCACACAGGATCAAGGACTATGTAAAGTCCGGTACCCCGTTGAAGCCAAGTGAAATTCATATTTATTGGAAGCAAATCAAGTGGGAAGGAGTAGGTCTTCCCGATCTCGCACCAGATGAGGACGACTTTATCACATAAGAAGATGTCATCTTAGGTGCCATGTGAGGACAATGGACCTACAAGGATTTGCCCCCAGAGCTTAAGAATGAGTTTGCCCGCAAGTACAAAGATATCTGTGAGCCGAGATCGTGTACTGCAGAAGAGCCCCCGACCGCTTTGACCAAGAAGGGGAGACCTGAAAAGAAGAAGAACGATACCAAGAGGGACCCGGTTGGTTTGAGCACAGGGCGGAGGAAAAAAAGAAGAAGGATGAGGGGGGGGGGAAAGAAGGCTGAGGAGCGGAAAAATTTGTCCGCGGGATCTAAAGGACGTCCTCCGAGCGGTAAACCACGCAGCGGAGTTTCACCTGGCAAGCGTAGCACCACTGGACCACCTACGGGCGGGAAGGACGTGATTTACCTCGACTTCAATTGGGGTTGAGATAATATTGATTTGTTCATGTTCGTCTACATTGCAGGAGTAGTACAAAATGTAATGGGCGATGGTCATTGTGGGTACCGTTCACTAGCTGTCTTATTAGGGGGGCACAAAGACAATTATCAGTACGTCCGATGGGAGCTTTCCAAGGAACTATAACAACGTCGAGCTTTGTACACCCTGGCTTGTGTTGTTACCCCGATAGCAGAGCTGATCAGGTTAGTGAATTATACCGGAGTGTGCTTGAGCCATCACTAGATGAAAGTTCTTATGGCCGGCTTGACGTTTGCCACACGATTCCAAGTGGCTCTTGTTGTACTATCACTGTTTGGACCTCACACATGCCTCCTAATGTGAGCTCCCCCAAGTGCACAACCTCCCACTACGGTGCATGCGATAGCCCTTGTAGGCAACCATGACCATTTTGTACCGGTATGCATTTCCACATTCGATCATCATTAACCTTTATTTATTTTTTATGTATTCTAACCCTTGAATTTGTACAAGTTTGGCTAGTTGATGATCTTTGTTCGATTCCACCCCCGCCCCACGTTTGGACCCGATGCAAGTGTTGAAGGATGGGATAAACCGTTTGAGTCTAGGATGGGAGATTACCTCACGGAACGGAGCATGGGTCATGAGGGAATATTTCTTTAGTTATAGTGCTTAGGATATCCAACTACTACAAATGTTGGATCGGGATGAAGTTGGATATGTTTAGTCGATGTAAATCCACTATTTTTCCAATTTTTAGTTTCCTCTACTTATATAAATTACGGTAATGTTTCAAGGTTTAGGGTTTCCAATTCTGATTGTCCACTAGTTAATAACTCATCTTTATCATTAAAGGACAAAGTTTAACATTTCCATGTTTAAGTTGGACAAAATTATAAGTTTTAAACTTAGAAAAATTTTAAGTTTTTTCCCCTAATCTAAAATCAAATAATCAATCTTAGACTTTGTATTTGAATGTACGAAAATCCTAAACCCCAAAACGTAAACCTAAATCTTAAAAAAATACTAGAAACCCCTTGGGAGCAACTAGGTGGCGCCCAAGGAGTTGGGCGCAACACAATTGCGTCCAGAGGGGCCTAGAGGACGGCTGTGGGTGCCGCTTTGGCTTGTCATGTCTAGATACCCTTTGGGCGCTACCTAGTTGCGCCCAAAGGGTTCATTTTGCGAGAGAGAATTAAATTTGGCATTTTTTGGGTTTTGGATTTATTGAAGATTTACCATTTTCGGCTAAAACGACCCTTTTGTCTGAAAAACCATGGCAGGCCGAAGTGCCCCAAACTATTCCACACATAAGTTCTTGAAACATTTGGGCCATATATACGTACTGAATATCCTTTATGCACTATAGGGTCAAAAATACTGCACACTACCCTATAATGTATGAAACCCTAAACCCTCCTAAACCCAAAAACAATCTCCCTCACAACCCTGTGGGCGCAACTAGGTGGCGCCCAGAGTTTTGGACGCAACATGGTTGCACCCAAAGGGTTGTGAGGGGGATTGTTTAGGGTTTAGGTCTTTATCATTACAGTACAAAGTTTAAGGTTTTCAAGTTTAAATTTGAAAAATAACTTTCAATATCTAGATATCGACAGAATATTTTGCTAAATTGCTTCGAACCTTGAAAGGTATGATGGTGGTTGGGGCAGTTTAACGTCGATAGGCGCTCGTTAGGATAACTGCTTTTTTCGCCTTATGACAACTATGGTATATAATGATAGCTCCATGACCCCCTCGATGACGGCGAAGGACGAAGAGGGAACAATGGGAGTGCACTCGAAGAGAGCCCGACGCAGGATAGCAGCACAAGAGCGCTTCCGCGACCGCGGAGGACACGGCCGCAACCGCGGAAGCTTGGGCCGCAACCGTGGATGCTTGGGCCGCGACCACGGGCGCTATTCTGACGACGACCTGTTATAGACACTTTTCCGCGATCGCGAAAGTATTTCCGTGATCGCGGAAACGAGCCCGAGCGCTCGTCTTCTCGTCTTTATTTCCGAAACTTAGTATTATTTTATTATTATTTGTTAGCGACTATTTAAACTAGCAAACCCTAGTTTTAATGTTATGTTGAATTTGAGTAGTAAAGTTGAGTACGCTCCTTCCTTGAATTCCAACATCAAACCCTTCGATCCCACGGATCAACTATCCCATAGCTCGTCGCTTCGAGCAATTCAAACACCGTCTCTTCGGTGTCTCGCGATGATCACTTTGATCTCTCTGTTCATCTCTTTGAACGAGTTTGAAGGCTATCTCTTTAGCCCTAGGAAAGCCATCACTTTGGCTACGGAAGAGAAGAATTCGACTACAAGCTTAAGGAACGTACCAAAGATCATGCGTTGCAAACAACACTTTAGGGGTTGTTCGCATCAACTGGTATCAGAGCCTATCCAAGCTAAGTTTGTTATTCTCTCTTATTGTGATTCCTTGCAATTTTCCGCTTGCACAACCCAAAAAAAAATTTCTCACCACCATCATTCGCCGGAACCCTAGCCGTGACCACCACCACCACCGTCCTCCGCCACCACCCCCTTCCGTCACTTCTCTCTCACGGCTGCAACCCTAATTTTCTTTTAGGTTTTGGTTATTCTCAAGTTAGAGTAATCTTTGACTTTTAAAAAGCCCTTAAATCTCTCCTTCTAGCAATATCTTGTTTCCTTACTTGCATATTTGATTTCCTTGTTTCTTGTTGATTACTTCTTGCTTCATCTTTGGATTAATTGCTAGACTAGTTGTTAGATCTTATTCCTTTATAGTTGCTTCGTCTCTTCTTTCTTTTCCTACACTTGCTTGTGTGGTTCGTTCTTACTTGATTCAAAATCATATCACAAAAACAAAAACAAAAAAAAATACAGTGTGACCGTATAAACAAAAACAAACATACTATTCTCACCTTCCATCAAACAAAACAAAAGGTTTGGGAAGACGGAAGCCTCAAAAACAAAACAAAACAAAAAAAAGGCAGGGAACGCACCATACGGTCATACTCCATCTTCTCTTCTTTCATGTCTCTATGCAACTCTCATTGAAAAGGGCAAAATTTTCAACTCTCTTGTGATTAATTATGAGAAACTTGATTTGATCTGCTTGCACTTGGAAATTTGTGTGTTGTTTGGGACTTGATTTGCTAGTTCTTGCTTTGTTGCCTTCCGTTCAAGCCTCTCCCTCCTCGCGAGCAACCAAAATTAGTACGCCCAACAGAAAATTTATTGGTTCACTTTTGAGACAAGGACTTGGCTTGGACTTGTTCTTTTGCTTGGTGCAACTTACTCCTTGTGTTATATGCTTCGTATAGGTACTATGGAGGTTCCTACGACAAGCCACTCTCCTTCTATGGGCAACCGAAGCCCCGGACACATGGACTCCGCTTATGAACAAATTGACACACTTCACCGCCAACTGGCCGAGCAGACTGCCGAGAATGAGCACCTTCGTCGGGCCATGAGTGGCATGCAGTTGCACACGACCGACCCCATGTTGAACCCAACGGCCACAACCAGCCAACCACTGTAAAGGCACCGTGTCTACCCCGCATGATCGCCTTCGCTCTTAAATCCTCGGCTACCCTCCTAAGCGTGACGCGTCCCGCGTACGGTACAATACCACCTTTGCTCCTAGAGATGAGGATTACTCCTCGGGTCCCTCCCATCATCGTGTTCGCGTTTCCAAGGACCCTCTTCCTTATGTCAACACCAATGATCATCGGGAAAGAGGCCGCCAACATACGCGGTATGACGATTCCAAGTCCGAGCTTGATGACGACGCTGACCGTGCCTTAGACCACTCCCGGGACAGATTTGAAGACGATGAGGCGTATGAGTTGGAACGCCATGCGGAACTGCGTCCCACACGCCATGGCTACCGCCGCCACACACCGGAACGGCGCTGGCCGAGCCCCGGGCGCTATGGACTACGTCGCCCCGACATTAAGGTAAAACTTCCAAACTTTTTTGGTGAATTTGACCCCCTTAAGTTTCTTGATTGGTAGCAGTCCATGGAGTATGTGTTGAATCATTATCGCTACCCGAAAGAAGAACGGGTTGCAACCGCCGCTTTGCACTTCGACGGCGCCGCCAAGGCTTGGTGGCATCGTTTCTGCGCTGACCGTGAGCATCACCGTGAGCGTCCAGTCACTTCTTGGCGCCATCTTATGTGGATCATGCGAAGGAAGTATGTCCCCGAGGACTTCACTTTCGAAATGTGCCTCAAGATACAACTAGCGGCCCAAGGTAACCGTTCTCCCCTTGATTTTTATGCTGAACTTGAAGAATTGTCCCATAAGACAGGTATCCATCACACTGACGAGGACTTTCGGAGTATGTTCCTTCGTGGCCTGCATGAGCCTATTCGAAACCAACTTCGGGTGCTTAACATTCGAGACCTCCAAAAGTGTCCACATACGGCACAAGAGATATGGTCGCAAGCTCAAGCGGCTAAGAGAGCGTCTTGGTCTCAGCCTCACACAAGGTATGGCTCTAACCCTATGTCAAGTTCCCCTTCTACTGATGTGCGTTCCTCGTTGCAGTCCGCTCCCGCGACTACAACGCCGGCGTCGGCCACTCGGCCGAGCAACACACCGGCGCGCGTCAACGAGCCACAGCAGCGTCGAGCGCCTTCTGTCGATGATAAGGCCCAGGACAAGGTCTGTTTTAAGTGCCAAGGGTGTGGCCACATACAGCGGGACTGCCCCAACAATAAGCGCGTCCTCTTCTCGACCACCTCCGGCTACGAGTCTTTTGACGAGGACACCCCCGACGCCGGGCCGGTTTTTGACACCTACGGCCTTGAGGAGGAGGAGGAATTGGATGGATACATATGCAGCCATATGGATGAGCCAGGCACCGTACCTCTTAGCTTGGTTACACGCCGCGTTCTTACCGCCAAAGAAGGTACCTTACTTGACCAACGTGAAAATTTATTTCATACTAAGTGTGCGGTCCAGGGTGCTTCTTTGAGTGTTATTATAGATGGTGGAAGTTGTTGCAATATCATCAATGAAAAGGTGATCAAGCACTTCAAGTTTGATACAACTCCACACCCACAACCCTATAGTCTATAATGGATCTCCGAGGGTGATGATTCCAATGTAGTGAAGCAACAATGCACCATAAATTTCAGCATTGGTCATTACGCGGATTCGGTGCTTTGTGACGTAGTGCCCATGGATGCAACTCATCTTCTCTTAGGGCGACCTTGGCAATTTGACAAGGGAACTCTTCATGATGGATTTCTCAACAACTACGTCTTCATGCACAATGGAAGAAAGGTAACATTGCTTCTTATGAGCCCTAAGGAGATTCTGCAAGATCAAGTTGAGAGGAACCGAGTCAAGGCACTTGAACAAGCCAAGGGACATCCACTGCCCTCAGCTGGCCGTGAGAAGCCACAAAAAACAGCAACAAAACATCCTCCTAAGCCAGCTCCACCCGGCATTCAAGGATCTTGTGAAGACCGGCTTCTATTGACTAGGCCGCGGGATGTCGCTCCACACATTCAGGGACGTCGTCCTTGCTTTTTCCTTGCTCCCTTCGCGTGTCTTTTAACCGTTAAAGATTTTGTTGAATTACCCTCTACCGTGACTTCTCCTTTGCAGGACCTTGGGGATGGAATGCCCGAGGAGCTGCCCAAGGGATTACCCCTTTATACCCGATGACTATGGTGCGCCTCCTACGTTCAACATCGTTGTTCTTTCTCCTTCTACGCCTCCTGCTTTTGACGACAAGGACGAAGCGGGGACGCTTCGCAGCCAAGAAGGGGAGATTGATAGCTCCATGGCCCCCTCGATGACGGCGAAGGACGAAGAGGAAACAATGGGAGTGCACTCGAAGAGAGCCCGACGCAGGATAGCAGCACAGGAGCGCTTCCGCGACCGCAGAGGACACGGCCGCGACCGTGGAAGCTTGGGCCGCGACCGCGGATGCTTGGGCCGCGACCGCGGGCGCTATTCTGACGACGACCTGTTACATACACTTTTCTTCCGCGATCGCAGATTTGCCACGGCTTTTTAATTCAAACAATTTTCCGCGATCGCGGAAACAAGCCCGAGCGCTCGTCTTCTCATCTTTATTTCCGAAACTTAGTATTATTTTATTATTATTTGTTAGCGACTATTTAAACTAGCAAACCCTAGTTTTAATGTTATGTTGAATTTGAGTAGTAAAGTTGAGTACGCTCCTTCCTTGAATTCCAACAGCAAACCCTTCGATCCCACGGATCAACTATCCTGTAGCTCGTCGCTTCGAGCAATTCAAACACCGTCTCTTCGGTGTCTCGCGATCATCACTTTGATCTCTCCGTTCATCTCTTTGAACGAGTTTGAAGGCTATCTCTTTAGCCCTAGGAAAGCCATCACTTTGGCTACGGAAGAGAAGAATTCGACCACAAGCTTGAGGAACCAAAGATCATGCGTTGCAAACGACACTTCAGGGGTTGTTCGCATCATATAACTATGGAATATAACCCTAGGATATAACTATAGTATATAACTATGGGATATAACCATAGCATATAACTATAGGATATAATCATAGTATATAACTATAGGATACATAATATATAACTATAGGATATAACCATAGTATATAACTATAGGATATAACTATTGAATATAACCAAAGTATATAACTATACGATATAACCATAATATATAACTATAGGATATAACCATAATATATAACTATATGATATAATCATAGTATATAACTATAGGATATAACCATAATATATAACTATTGAATATAACCATAGTATATAACTATTGAATATAACCATAGGATATGACCCAAAACCTGAAACCCAAAACCCTAAAAATAATAGAAACCCTTTGGGCGCAACTAGGTGGCGCCCAAGGGTATATACTAGATACCCTTGGGCGCAACCTGGTAGCGCCCAAGGGTATATACTAGATACCCTTTGGGCGCCACCTAGTTGCGCCCAAAGGGTTCATTTTGCTTCAGGCCTTGATTTGAGCCCAATATGCTCGTCTTCAAAAAGGCATGTTACCAACCCTAATACTTGTCTATAAAAAAGCATGTTACCAACCCTAATACTCACATCAAGCAGTGTCGCACAAAGCTTCTTCTAGGGTTCGCCAGCTCTAGATCCGCCGTGTAGAGGAGAAAACTCGACCCCACGAGAGATTATTCAGCTTTTCGATAATATTTTTCTTCTTTTTTGACTTTAGTTTTTACAAGAGTTTATACATTGTAATACAATAATTCATAGTCCAGATCCGGGATACCAAGTTTATAGGAGAGGATGGCTTCGTCGTCCAGCAGTGCACATGCTCCGGTTACAATGTGTGAGTGCAATTTCCCGGTCATCATGTACACTTGCGACAAACCCAATCACTACAAAAGAAAGTATCTCGCATGCAAGGATTACATCCCAATGGAGCGGGATGGTACAATGAGAGGGTGTCGTACCTTTAAGTGGCTTGATCCAGCGTATGACAATAATGTTGCCAAGATTATCAAAGAATTGGTGCTGGAAAACTTAAACAACTAAACCAGACCCTTTCAGATTCAATGAGAGGGTGTCATACCTTTAAGTGGTTTTTGGATGTTTGTCATTACAGTACAATGTACGATATATATGCGTTTGGGGTTTTTTAACAATATTTTTATAATTAAGGTCGGTTTGGAAATCCATAAAATCCGCAATTCGAATAGACACGTATATACACAAAATGTCAGTAAAAAATCCATAATGTCAGTACAAAATCCATAATATCACTAAAAATCCATAAGGTCAGCATAATCTCAGTAGCTACATCGAGTCGTCGCTAGACTCCGCATGAAAAGCAGCTATATCCTCGGCTCGGGCCCGCTCAGCCACGGCCCTGGAAGACTCTCACCTCTCATATATGTACGGGACACATGCCGTTCGGGCTCGGAACTCTGCTGATGCGGACGACTCGGCTGCAGGACCCGAGGACTGGAAAGATAGTTGTGACGCCCGGATAAGCGGCTCAGCTACAGGAAGCTCGTCGCCGCATAGAATGGCCAACATATGGTCCCATTCCGGACCGCCACCCCGGATCTGAATAATCTCCTAAGCAAATGTTGTCGCCATGGCCAAACGCTGCAAAACAAAAAAAAATATTATACATGATTTTCGAGAATAATAATAACAAACATTTATAGCAGAGATTGGTGGAGAAACGTACTCTATGCGCGTCCACAGCAGGAGAGGACCTCACACAATACGAGGCTGGACTCGTGCGAGGGGCTTCACATACGGATGTGAGATCTGGAGATACTAGTCCAAGTACTCGTCGTCCACATCCCAGGGAGGGGGTTAGGGTCCATACCAGGAAGGGGGTTAGGGTTTCCCGGAAAATATATGAAGTACGTCCATATCCACATCTACATATGACATAATATATTTGGTTAATAGTAATTTTAAAATTTTAATAATTAGTGCAACGACATTAATTTTACGTTCAATTACCTGAAGTAGATAGGTGCACCCCGCTATGCTTGCGACTTCCCCCGAGAAGTCTTGCCAAGGTTCCTATTCAACCAGGTAAGCACCCCGGTCTCCCAAGTTGTGCCGATGACACGGTTTCAATCCTCGAACAACGGCATGGTCTTCAACCGCACCTTGTTCGTGGACTTATCCACGAAAATGCTGCAACTCGTGGCGTGCCATAGTTATCCCACTGGTATCGACTGGGGCTCGTCGTCGTCCTCTATCATGTGTAGAAGGTGCACAAAAAACTGGAAGGCAGTAAGCCGACCCCTCCTAACCTCCCTCCGCATCTTCCTCTCCCGAACACCGTACATATACCTGAACAGCTCATGCCCCAACTTCTTCAGCTCGTCATCCGTACCCTCCAACGGTACACGGTAGGGAAACCCCTTTATGCTCAGCCCCAAGATCCTCTCGACGTTGTGAAGCGTGATCGTAATCTCGCCCCACGGAAAATGAAAGTTGTTCATCTCAGGGTGCCACCTCTCGACGAACGCTGCTATAAGAACGTGGTCGACCTTACTGAACTGAAAATCCCGGAGACCAGTCAATCTGGACTGCTCCGCAAGCCAAAACCAACTACCCTCAATCACCTCTCTGGGAATGTATCTCATCCAGCCATAGAAGTCGGTCGAGCGAGTATAAACCTTCAAACGTCGTACGAGGGCTGGTGCAGGTGGAGGAGGAGCGTGCAAAATCTGGTGCGCAACGTGAGTCTCGAAGCTCTGTAGCACCTCAAGCAACTCAAGCTCGTACGGGGCAGCCTCCACGACAGATGGAGCCTCGCCAGCGGGAGGGGGAACGCGCTCCTCGGGGACGGGAGGGGGAACGTGCTCCTGGGGGACGGGAGGGGCGTCCTCCATAATGACATCGTCCAAATGAGGACCCTCTGCCGCAGTCTTCTGTGTGTCGTCAAACACATCCTCCATATGCGAATCTCCCTGTCACGGACGGGACTCTGCGAAGCCGGAGGTGAACACACGTCAGGAGATGGAACTACTTCTGAAGGAGGAGGATCCGCTAATGGAACGGGATTCGCTAACGGAACGGGATCCGCTATAGGAACGGGATCCTTCGGGATTCTACTCTTGCGCTTACGACCAGAAGCTGTCACGGGTCGAGATTCCCCCCCCCCCCCCCCCCCGACCCCTCGCATCTTTCGTTTGATTCTTGCTACTACATCTTGTTTTATTCAAATTATAACTTATAATTTATTTTACGGAAATGTTGTTAATTATAATGAATTACTACTATTTATCCGCACTTATTCCAATATTCCATTAAATTTGACTAAGTATTCAACTATTTGCCCCAAAGAACCTAAATTCATGGTATACTTCACTATTTTCATTACAAATTACTATTTTCTGAGATATAATATCCGCAATTATTCTAATTTAATTTAAAATGAAATTCTATTTTATCTAATTCAACTTTTATTTAATTTAAAAAAATAATCTAATTTAACAAATTTCTAATTTATTTCGACTAACATTCTATTTTATCTAATTTACAGAAAATAGTGAAATATTATAATTGCTATAGAATTACAATTCATTTTTACCTACAAGTATAATTACATTTTTTACAACACTAAATTTAACTATTATACGAATTTGCCTAATTTAATTTAATTACATTTCTAACTATTCTTATTAAAAATACTAATATAATTAGAAACTAAATAAGTACAATATTCTAATTTAATTGAATAAATATGATAATATTATTTAATTATAAATTTTATAACGATTAAAAATGTACTTCAGCTAGTTCCCGACAAACATATTTACGTGGACGTCGAGATGGGGTCGCCTCCAGCACTCGCGCCACCGCTTCAACACCGATGGCCGCCGCCACCTCCAACACATTCTCGTACGCCACCGCCGCCTGCACTCCAAATGTCGTCGTCGCCTTCGTCGATGCCGTCGTCAAACCCGCCTCCGTCAGAGCTGTTGACGCTCCCGACGACGTCAACTCTCCCGCCGCCAGCTCCTCGGCCGCGTCAAACTCTCCCGCCGCCAGCTCCAATGTAAAAGCGATACAAGTTCTTCATACAACCAAGAAGTTCAAAAGGATAACATACCGAAAATCATACATTAAATATCCAAAATCACTTTAAATTAGAAATTAGCAAAATCAGCCGTAGGATGTATGGTGTTGACAAAGCATTGCCGCCTTCCATTCTCCTGTAAATTCTTGTTTAATTAAACCAGTGGCATATTGTAATGGAGGCCTAAGGTGGTGCTTTGTTAATGACATTAGGGTAATTCTTCAGAATTTCTCACATAATGTACAATCTCTACACAATTCTTGGTTTGAAAGAGAGCTTGCAAGCTGCAAAATTAACGCGTACACGTCTTTTATGAATTATGGTTTATTTAGCCTAATATTGAATAGGCAGTTAGGTTAGAGTTGTAGGGTGGTAAAAAAAGACTACCGAGCTACTACCACTAGACTTCATCCATATTTAGAAGCCTGTGTCATGCAAAATCAGGTGCTACTGCTCCTAGCTACAGCCTACAGACTATGCTAATTCACAACTTTCCAATCTCTCCTGCAATTTCTAATCTCTTCTGCCTATACCAAATAAGGGGTTCCCTCTAATTGCACTGCAGGGCCGTTCAAAGTGATAGTCACCGTTCAAATGAACAATTTTTTTTTAATTTTGGAACGGTGATTATTACCGTTTCAAACTTCTTATTTTATGTAATTGTATTTTTTTTAGCTATTAGTTTAAATTTTAGTCACTAGTTTAAATTTTTTAGCCATTAGTGTAAATTTTTTAGTCACTAGTTTAATTTTTTTAGCCATTAGTTTAATTTTTTTAAGGGTTTATCCATTCTCTATTAGAGAATATTTTTGTAGGGTTTCATAATTTAAAATTTTAGCCACTAGTTTAATCTTTTTGAAGGGTTTATCCATTCTCTATTAGGGAATATTTTGTAGGGTTTCATAATTTAAAATTTTAACCACTAGTTTAATCTTTTTTTAAGGGTTTATCCATTCTCTATTAGGGAATATTTTATAGGGTTTAAACTTTACACCATTTTTAAACCAAATAAACCCAAAAAAAAAACTCTAAACTAAAAAAAAAAAAATCAAACGGCTTTAGAAGCCGTTGCAACAACAAAAAAACAAAAACAAAAACGAACGGTTTCTGAAACCGTTCAAATCAACAAATTGGGCACATTTTTCACCCGATGGAAGTAGCAATCGGGATTACTAATTTCACCGGGTTAAAAATTATGTCAAAATATTGATTTGAACGACTCCTAAAGTTATTGGTGTTTTTTTTTTATAGCAACGGCTTCTAGAGCCGTTGATGTTTTTTCTTTTTAACAATCAACAGTAATTAAAGTTGTTGATTTTAATAATTTTATTTATTTTTATAATTCAACGATTATTATAGCCATTGCTTTTTTATATAATAAAAAAGCAACTGTTCTAGGTAAACCAAATTTGCACCCTTTTCAAATTTGGTTTAAACCCTTTTCAAATTTACACCCAAATTTGGTTTAAACCCAAAAGCAACGACTCCGTTTTTTTTTCTTTCAAATTTGCACCCTTGTTTTTTGCACAATTTGGTTTAAACCCAAATTTCAACCAGTTTTTGATGGAATCTGCACCATTTTCAAATTTCATTCAAATTTTGTTAACATTTTTCAAATTTCATTCAAAGTTTTAACATAAACCTTATATTAATTGTAATTGTATTTCCAAAGTTTTAACATTTTTCAAATTTCATTTTTCAAAGTTTTTATTGATAATAAATTTTTTAAATCTTATCATTAATTGTATTTCCATGTTACGTTCATTTCGTATTTTTTTCTTCGTATCTTTTACATGTTATGCTTATTTTATGAATATATTCTATAACACTTTAGTATTTTCGTATTTTATTTCAAATTTCGTTTCAATTTTTCATCTTTTATTTTTCTTGTTTTAAATTTATCGTCTTTATATTAAAATAAATGTATTGAGTTTGATAATATACTAAATGAAGAATAAATCGGTAGACTTGATAACTGAGTAGGATATATGCGCATTTTCGGGAAAACGGAAATTTATACATAAATATTCATTACATTATGATCCTAATTATACGAAAATGACAACGAATGAAGTTACATTATGATCCTCATTCGGGGATGGACCACGACATAATATAACAATTACGCGATTTTTTTATGAAATATAAGAAAATTAATACATTTGAATAAACTCTTCTGTTAAATATAAATTATATCGTTAAAAAGATAAATTATATACTATGATTATATCCTAAGATTCATTATTTGATTTGAAATTATGGGGAAGAAATACAGTTAGGGGTTATATCCTACGGTTATATTCTATAGTTATATCACATGGTTGTATCCTATGGCTATATCCTATAGTTATATACTATAGTTATATACTATGATTTTATCTTATAGTTATATCCAATTTGGTTATATCATATGGTTATATCCTATAGTTATATACTATGATTATATCCTATAGTTATATCATATGGTTATTGATCGGCACTATTTTGTAGTGTATTTCTAGGGATTGTTACCAGGTTTGAGGTGTCATTTGGATGGATTTAGTGCACAACTGTGGATTATGGAGTTAGAGAGGAGAAGTGTGGATTTGGTGGTCTGGAGAAGCAAATTGAAGATATCCAGAGGAAGAGGAGTTGACCACTGAGGAGACGAAGAAGAACCAAGGAGAGAGTCCACACGAGAGTAGAAGAACAATGTGCTGAATTCAATTGGTTAGTTCTCTCTACTCAGATGTCCAAATGGAGTGATTCCAATTCTAGGAGTTAGATCTTGAAGTCTACTAAAAGTTCTCAAAATATGAGCGCAATCCGAGTTGAGAATCAAAAGTTATGGCGTTTTTACGGAAGTATCGCAGGAGTTGAACCGAAGAAATCTCAGCGGCGACCGCCGCCGCCGTCAGAAGTGACCCGGGCTTTTATTTATTTCATTATTTCGTTATTTTATTATTATTAAGTATTTTTATTATTTTGTTTTAATTTATCTTTAGAGACTTATTATCTTTAGTATTTAAGGTTAGAGGGAAGACTTGTTCCCTATCGAACCCTAATTTCATCTTTTTCCTTTCTACGTACTTTGCTATGAAGAACTAAGCCTTCTTGCTTAGTCAGACGCTGAAGCTTTCGTTTTGATTCAGTTGTGAGATTCTCGTTCCTTATCTATTGCATGGATTTTATCTATTCTCTTGTTTGATTGCTTATGATTAATATTGATAATCTCTAGCCTGCGCAACTAGGGTTTGTTTCTATTGATTGATTGCTAGATCTAGATTGTTACTGGTTGAGCATATCTATTTCAGAGTAGCAACTACATCGTACTAGTATCTGGTTGTGCTAGTCTTATGCAGAAGAGAACTGATTTACATTCTAGGATAAAAGCTGATTGTTTTATGCTAGAATTGTATCCAACTATATTCCTATTCTTAATGCTGCTATTAAACTGAATCTTGATAGTTTCATGGTTGTTTAATTAGTTAGTGCTAATAGTATCTGGTTGTGCTATTAGTTATATCTGAAAATGAATTGGAATTTCCATTGCATGAGATATTGAATGAGTATCTAGGATCAACTTGTCATACGAATAGTGGATGTTGTTTGACTGAGCTATTTTCCCCATTACTGAAATCATCATATTTAGTTTGTTTGCCTTTGCATGCTTAGATTTACTGAAACATACAAAACCCCCCTTTTGATTACTTTTGATTGACATATAAATTGCATATAAAGATAGAATCTGTCTCCCTGTGGATTCGACCCTTACTTACTTAGGACTACGGTTTAAGATTTGTTTGGACTACTTGCATAGCAGTAATTAGCACGACAAATTGCTGTTATTAGTTATATACTATAGTTATATCATATGGTTATATACTATAGTTATATCATATGGTTATATACTATAGTTATATCATATGGTTATATACTATAGTTATATCATATGATTATATACTATAGTTATATCATATGATTATATACTATAGTTATATCATATGGTTATCCTATAGTTATATCATATTCTTATATCCTATAGGTATATCCTATAGTTATATATTATGATTATATCCTAAGATTCATTATTTAATTTGAGACTATGGGGAAGCAATACAATTAGGGGTTATATCCTATCGTTATATTTTATAGTTATATCATATGACTATATTCTATAGTTATATACTATAATTTTATCATATAGTTATATCCAATTTGGTTATACCCTATGATTATATTCTATAGTTATATACTATGATTATATTCTATAGTTATATCATATGGTTATATACTATAGTTAAATTCTATGGTTATATCATATAGTTAAATCATATGGTTTTATTCCAGAACGATCAAAGACGGAAAACACAAAATAAAAAAATGTTGATAAAAAAAAAATCACCGTATTTACGGTTATGCCGCCACATCACTATTCACTATTTTTTCACCCCTTTAATTCTCAGCCCTCCATCCCCTTGATCCAATGGCCCGTATAACTTCTCATGTTGTACAATAAAGACCAAATGTATGTGAAACTCCCTCTACAAATCAATGACAAAGATTACAAATCCAAAATTTTCCTAATTATATACAAATCCAAAATTTTCTAATTATATACAAATCCAAAATTTCCTAATTATATACAAATCTAAAATTTTCTAATTATATTTATTTTGATATCAATATTATCTAGAACTATTTTTTTAATATATATATTAATTTAATAATTATTAATATATTTTATTTAACATATATAACGTAAAAACCCGCGCTTGACACGAAAATTACACTAGTCGGAGACTAAAATCCTATTTGTGAAATATGACTACCAAAATAAGGAAATTATGTATATAAAATATAAAACAAAAGTTTTCCATTAAATTATTTTCCATAAGTGAAAAAGTTAATTCATATTCCCATGTGTTTAACAACTCAAGTAATTAATTAAGCTTAGATATTTTGGAGGGCTTTCGTGAGGATTAGCATGAAGGATCCTCAAGTAATTAATTTTTTTATTATGGTTTTATACACCAACGGTTGTAACAATCGTTTTTTTTTAACGGAACGGTTGTGAAAACCGTTCCTTTTATTTATTTTTTTAAGGGAATTCCCTTTTTTATAAAAAAAAACAACGGTTTTGAAAACCGTTCGTATCAGCGGCTCTGCAGTGGTGCTGGTGCAAGTAGCGGCAACCCAAATAAGGGTTATTTTAAAACTTTTTTAAATGGTGATTTTTTATAGGATTTTTTTAATGCATACAATAAAATTTTCATATTTAGTAATAATTTTTTTAATCACTAATTTATTTATTTATTTTAGGAATTTACCCCTTCTACTTTAGTAAATATTTTTTTTAAAAATTCCAAATTTAGGTTTTTAAAGACAAACTATTTTTTATAATCCACATTTTAAAAAATTTCAGGATCATCGTTAATGGAGTAAGACATTAAGAATATCTTAAGAATAATAAAATATTAACAAGTAAAGTTTTAGCAGATATTTGTTGAATTGAGTATTACCTATTTGATAATGGAGTAAGACATATATTTTTGTTTCTTTTTTTAAACTGGTTAATTTTTTTTATAAAACTCTAAGTATCATCAATAAAGATAGTCTAAATGCAAAAATTAATTTTTGTTAATAAACTTTTGTTACCGTAGAGTTTTAGTTAAGGTTTTAGTGATGAGTTACGATGAATGTTATTTAAAATTGTATATATTAATATAATTTATATAAATTATTTTATTTATTGATTAGAAATTATTTTAAGTAGTTATAACATAGTGGATTGTAAATTTTAAAAAAAAGTTATAAATATTTTAAATTAATAATTGTATCGCTTAATAATTATGTGAAAATCAGAAATTAAACTTATTTATTAATAGAAAAAATATTTTTTTTTAAAAAAAACTCATTTTGAAAGAGAGTAATTAAGCAAGTGTTTTTTTGTTTCCTCTGTCAGTCCTTTTCACCCCTTTTGTACAATTTAGAGGGACCCTCGTACGTTTACACCGGGTGTAAATGAATCTCTTACACCAATTGCTATAATGTGACACGTCACTCAATATACTGAAAAGTAAAATTAAATCTAAAGTGTTTTTTTGGAAAGATAAAACTTTTATTGTGTAATACTGTTATCTATGTCTGCTTCCCTTCTTCAACAATACATCCATGAACTCTAAAAATCTCATGACCATCACCATCTTCCGCTTCCCCAATTCCACCATCAACTTTGACCTCCAATAAAAAAACTCAAATTCTAACAATTGTCATCTAAGTTGTTGCCCTCTTCTTTATATGATTTCTCACCCACACCACTATCAAATTGGGCACCTACATCACCGAATTTGACCTCCATCGAAGACAACGGAAACCCATATCACCAGAGCAAAACCACTACTCTCCTCCGGCGATTTTTACCCACACCACCTGCAACTCAAATTCTAATCCGCCGTCAAACAAATTGTTCTCTGCCACGCACATTTTCGACCACCGCCTCCCTCCAAAAATTTATAAGAACATTTACTAATTTCACCCCCCAACCAGAGGAATTTTCCACAAATTCATAGAAATCGTTTTAAGGTCCAATATTTCATGGACACTATGTATTTTAAATTCCTAGACCACTCTTGACTTCGATTTTCGACTCAACAAAGAGCAAGATCTGAAAACCACAATTATCCAGACAAAAGTCCTAGTAAAAAAATCCATTATTTATGATCATAGATTCGCGATTTAGAAAGTAGAAACCATATTTACAAACCTCGAATACATCACTTTCTCAAGGAAGAAGAGGAACAATAGCCTATTGAACATTGGCCTATTGTGCATCGAAAGTTGAAACTTGTCTGCATTATTTTTAAATCTCATTTGAGTATAATTTTAGTTTTTTTTACAGGTCACTTTAGTTTATAAAAATAATTTAAAATAAAAATAAATCTATTTAATGATAAATATCAAAAGGTGTAGATAAACATTTATCCAATTTGGATTTTTTTTTTTGTTGTTGATGGAATGAGTCTTGTTTTAAAAAAGCAGTTTCATTCATTCTCACAGAGAAATTAAGAAAACATGGCTATTGTGTGATCAGGCATGGCTGTGGCACAAGTAATTTGGCGGTGGTCCGTGTATCTTGGTTGTTTGCTCTTGCTACAAAACAAAGTTTCGTTCAAATCTGGAGACATCTTTTTTCTTTTCTGCCACCAATGAATTAATTAATCTTTGCTGTCCACTTCAATCTCCAACTGAAATTCCCCCCTTCTCTTACAGTATCTGCTCCTGCTCAGTTTTCACACTCGCCGCTAGTTTTTAGTTTTGACGCGTTTAGGTATGAGGAAAGCTTCAATTTGAAATCAGTCGAAACTGAATCTTGGAACTCTACCATTTTTATACCAGAAATTCGTTGCGTTGGAGATCAGAATCTGTTTTTGCTCAACAGAAATGGAGAGAGTAGAAGCAGAGAGCACGGTGAACCCTCAGCTATGGCTGGCCTGCGCAGGCAGCATCGCCTGCTTGCCACGTGTCCATTCTACCGTCTTTTACTTTCCGCAGGGGCATATTGAACATTCTGTCCCCTCATTCTCCGCCGCCGGAGCCACCGTCTTACCCCGTGCCGCTCCGGCGGTCGTTCCGTGCCGCGTCGCCGCCGTTAGGCTCCTAGCTCGGCCCCACACGGACGAGGTTTTTGCTAGGCTCCGACTCCTCCCGCTCAGCTACAGAGCCGATTTCTACGGCGAGTTTGAGAACGGCGGCGATTCGGCGGAGGAGGAGAATCTTCCGTCGTTCTCGAAGACGTTGACGCAGTCTGACGCGAACAACGGCGGTGGGTTCTCAGTTCCTCGTTACTGCGCCGAGACGATATTCCCGAAGCTGGACTACACGGCGGAGCCGCCGACGCAAACGCTGGCGGCTAGAGACGTCCACGGCGTCGTCTGGAGGTTCCGTCACATCTACCGCGGCACTCCGCGCCGCCATCTTCTAACTACCGGCTGGAGCTTCTTCGTCTCCCAGAAGAAGCTCGTCGCCGGAGACTCCGTCGTCTTCCTCCGCCACGAAAAAGGAGACATCTCGATCGGCATCCGCCGCGCTCGGCGCCGGGAGACGCATATGACGTCACTGAATCCGTCATTTCGAGGGTTCCAGCCGGTGTTTGAAGGAGAGGGAGGACTGGAGGAGGTGGCGGTGGCGATTGAGATGGCGGGAAGAGGGCTAGAGTTTGCGGCGGAGTATTACCCCAGGAGAAGGTCGCCACCGTTTGTGGTGGATGAAGCGCCGGCGAGGGCGGCGATGAGGGTGAGGTGGTATGCCGGGATGAGGTTGAAGATGCCGCTCGAGACGGATGATTCAGCGCGGGTGAGTTGGTTTAAGGGGACTGTTAATGCGGTGAAGCTGGTTGATCCTGTCAATTGGCCTCATTCTCCATGGCGGATTCTCCAGGTTATCTCTGCATTTATCCTATTTGATTGCGAAATTGCATTTTTTTTGAAGACTACACTTGCTAACTTTGACTATATTAGCTGTGTTTCTGTTTTGCTGTAGTTGATTTGTAACAAAAATGCCATGAAACTTCTCATCTCATTTAGTAACCAAACGCCTCTATCTGAATTATACTACTATCTGTTTATGGCATAATCTTGCACATTGTCGTGGCTCTTTCTAAGGTTTAATGTTAGAACCCGCTCTTTTTCGGTTGTCATTTGATCTCGACACTGGAGGAAGTATCATGTGCAAATGCTGTTTTCTTAGGGGCTTCGGGTATATGGGAAAAGTTGTACTCAGTCATGATCACCAAGTTCTGGTCTCATTTGATTCTTTGCTCAATTTATTAAGAAGAAGCCCTTTTCCTTTCATTTTCCCCGCTCTTATTTTTAAATTATCATGTTATCTTGTGAGCCAATGAATAGGGGCAACATTTTCAATATTTGAAAACTGATTGTGGCAACTCTTTTATCTGAATGAGAGTAGTAGATGCTATTTTCCATTACTACACATGACCACATGCAAGGGCATACTGAGCTATCAACTGCCACCTGACCAATATCAGTTTTCCATCAGACTGTCACAATTTACACCAATGAGTCAATGATATTCACCTAAATGCCATGTGCCATGCATGTGGTTAAACTCTGGTCGAAAGCTTCTTGTTAGTGTTTATCATGTCTTTATCACAATGCCGGACATCTGAATCTTATCCTGCCTTCCTCTTGCTTCTATGTAAATAAAGAAAAATTGAACATTTTCATTTGCAATTTGCTTCTGATTTTTTCGGCCAATATCTAATATGGAAAGGCTTTCCCATGTCTTCTCTTGGCTCACGGATGCTAATTGCAGGTAGTGTGGGACGAGCCAGACTTAATGGAGAATGTAAGAAGTGTCAATCCATGGCTGGTTGAATTATCCTCCACTGAACCCACTACTATGGTCCACCACCTCTTGCCCTTTTCACCACCCTCAGCAAAACGGCTCCGGATGCCTCAACAACCGGAGTTCCTTTTTAGTGACCACTTATTAATCCCATCATCTTCAGACAACAATCCCTTGGGGCCAGGCAGAACTCTTTCTGCAGGCATACAGGGAGCCAGGCATAATCATTTCGGTGATTCATGGTGGAATTACCATCATCATACTATGAATAATATGAATAAACTGCAAACTGGGCTAGTCACTTCTGTGATACAAAGACAACCTTGCCAATCTGCTATATCTGATACTGGCAAGAACATACCCTGCTCAGTGATAAATGGTGATTCCAGACTTGAGCAGGTAGATCTTGAATGCAAAAAGCCAGCCCAGATCTTGCTTTTCGGTCAAAGAATTGTCATCGAACAGCAGACTTTGTCAAACACTTTGGACTTAAATGTTTCAGAACTCCAAAATCCTGACAGAAGTACATCTGAGGCGGAAATAGAAGAGGGTTGTCAAATGCCTTTCCTTGTCCAAGGAACTGGACACTGCAAGGT
Source organism: Rheum nobile (assembly GCA_027886185.1). Lineage (NCBI taxonomy): Eukaryota > Viridiplantae > Streptophyta > Magnoliopsida > Caryophyllales > Polygonaceae > Rheum > Rheum nobile. The sequence continues at coordinate 490,455 of WOAB01000648.1, forward strand.
ATTCTTGGATATAGAGGATGTTGGTCGGTCTATTGATCTGTCGACTCTCAACTCTTATGCAGAACTCTACGAGAGACTAGCAAGTTTGTTCGAAGTAAAGCGACCGGACGTGTTTGCATGTGTGCTCTATCGCGATTCTTCTGGTGTCGTCAAACGTATGGGTGATGAACCATTTAGGTACTCTCCTTAACCCTATATTACATTTTTGCACCTTTATAACTCCTTACGTGTTTGGTGTTTATTTCCACCCGCGAAGGATATCAAGGAAATTAGATGTGAAGAAGAGATTTTGCATGCCTTCTTTGTGATGATTAAGTAAATGGACTAGAAGGGAAAGTTTTTGGAATATAGAGTAACTATATGAGAGACTATTAGATTTGAACTCAAAACCTTCGCAGTGTAGCTGTATTTATGGGGAAAAAATGATGCAACAATACCATCCACATGGAATCAAGTGTGCAGGCTTTTTTCTTGGAAGCTTCTCTTGAGATCCACTAGTTTGACAAGTGTGTGTGATAGAAAATATTTAGGAGTAAGAGCTAAAACCACCCGAGGGAATAAGGAGCCCTCAGAGGTGTGAACTCTATTGATAATAGTGTGTACCAAGGCACCAGCTAAATAGAAAGTAATTGCTTGTTGCATACTAACTGCTTGACAATTATAACGGAAGAAATCATGCTCTATGCAAATGTAGCAACTCTTTCTTTTTTTCCTTGCAGTGTATTTAGAAGGATGACAAGAAGCTTGACAATCTTGTTGGGTTCAGGAAACAAGAACCATGAAATGTGAGCAATTAGGCCCGTTAAGTCTCTAAGAAGTATTTTTGAAGATTTCCTTGCCACATGCATACTGCTTGTTGAATCTGATAAAGGTTAGAGTTTGGTGTTTACAGGACAAGATCAAGTGAGCACACAAACATCAATGGAAGTGGGTTGGATTATTCGGGCAACGGAGGCCCCTTGAGCATAACAGCATAATATGCCATTGAAGAATCCTGTGTTGTGACTAATAGGTCTATGCAGCAGCCTCTTAGAAAACCCTATCTGCTCTCTGTAGGTATATTACACACTTTCTATGGCATTTAATATTAATCTGTATACTGATGCCTGTGATCTTTGTGTGCATTACCATCTGCTGGATGTTCAATTTTCAAATATGAGAAGAATATTATGCATATTTTTCGTTTCCGTTTGCATGCTTCATTTGCAATTGTTACCCCCAGATTGCTCACCTGCTTTCTCCAAAATCAAAAGATGCCTGCATAGTGCATACTCATCTTTTGCATGCATGTCAACAAATCAGATTTTCAATCTTCTGTGTCAGATGTGCTCACTTGTGCAGTTCTTGATCAGGGTTGTCACTTTGATCATCACATTTCTTGCATGAACTGAATTTCTGGTGGCCAACTGGTTCTTGTTCCGGTTTGGATTCAGTTAATTTTCTTCTGGTAATTTGTTGTTTACTTGTCCGATTTCCACAGCCAAAATCTACATATTAATTCCTAAGCAACCTTGGATATAGAATCAAACGATGAACTTTACTTGCATTATAGTGAAATTTGTTAGAATTAGAGAAGAGGTAAACTGTAAACTTGATCTTCAAAGTGTGCCTTACATTGACAGACTAGGACTCTTTATAAAGATTCATTGACCAACTAAACCTCCTACATTTGTGACTCCATAACCCACGATCCTAAGACTTAATCAAATACCTTAAACTCCTAACTAATAGCAGCCACTAACTCAACTATATTGACTAAATCAACTGGACCTTATTTAGACTCTAACACTACTCTTAACACCCCCCCTTAAACTAAATGTGTTAACATCCAGTTTATAAATCTGCAACCTTGTCTTTCACATGGCTTCTTCTTCCTGGTTGGGCATGCTCAACCGTTCTCCCCATAGTTTCTCCACGGTACACTCTAGACCTCTCCTCTCGGGCCATTCTGTAGTACCGTTGCTCTGTCATCTCCCCAACAAGTGAGAACCGCAACTCTTCTTCACTACTTGTTGGATGACATAGAAAGCAAACCTACCGCTGCTCTGTCATCTCCCCAACAAGCGAGAACCGCAGCTCTTCTTCACTACTTGTTGGATGACATAGAAACCAAACCTGCCTAACTCACAGGTTATACCACCTACTGCACTCGTAGGCATGCCTATTCTCTTATAGGCATTTCTTCAAACAGTTCATCAACATCACTTTTCTCTCTTTATTGAGAACGCTACCAGTTGTTATCCTAAACTACTCACTAGCACCATGTGCTGAGCCATCACCGTCTTCCAAATCCACATCTTCATCCTCAGTCTCAGTCTGCCTTATCCCTCTCAATCTCAGCTCGAGTGGTCTCCATCATCTCCTTCTTCTGCATTTCGAGATCTCTCTGAAACTCCATCCTCATCCTCTCTAGATCCATCACCGTCATCATCATCCTCTCCCGAGTCCAAATTCCCGGGACTATCTCTCATCTCATCGAGCGCATTGGAGTGATCCAAATAAACTCTCGGGTTCATAAACACAAACTCCCCTGAATTCACCCCACAGGCTAACCCGCACTGCTGCTGTTGCCTCGGAGGCATCGTCAACAGCATGTCCATCTTCTTACAGTAAATCCACTTGCTAGTCCTTCCGCCTAAGCCCTCTGACTTGGCTTTCTCCTTCTTGTACTTGTTCTTCACCCTGTCATTCCACTTCTCCACGCTCTTCTTGTGCTTCTTCTTCTTCCTCTATATACTCTCCTTCAACAGCCTCGGGTTGTCGTGCACCTTCACCCCCATCGCCCTGCTCGTTGCAGCCTGCCAGAGTCCATAAGCTCTTCCTCTTCTGAGCCTCTTTAACTGACACCTGCAATGAATCAACCTGCTGCTTCATCTCGTTAACCTTCATTTCCCTGTTAGCAAATGTTGCTCTGATTGCTTCAAGTTGTCCCATATATGGCTCAAAATCCCCATTCAGCTTGTGGTCATTAAACTGAATTTGGGTCGTCACTCCACCTTCCTCGGTTGCCTGAGTAAACTATTCAGCAGCTTTCTTCAACATCAAGAGTGCTTGCTCCAGTGACTCACTCTTAGACTTCACATTATCTTGTAAAGCAATAATTTGTTTCTGGGCTTCCTGGAATTTCTTCTCCTGTGTTGCCTTCTCACCCATCAGCTGCTTCAAATTTGTCTCAAGCTTCTTCTTTTCGTCTACAAGGGTAACATTTGAAGCCTTCAAGGTCTCCACCTGCTTTGCAGCATCTTCCATCTTCTTTAATAACTCTGTCAACTTCAAATCCAGCTTCCTTCCATTCGCTTTCTCCTCATCCAAGGATTTTTGAACTACATCCTTTTCGAGACTGAGTCTGTCAAATTCACTCTTGTAGTGGGCAATTTCGGTGCTCAGCTGCTTGTTCTTCTCAGCTTGGTTGTTGTAGGATTCTTCTAGTGCAGATAGCTTCTTTTCAAGATTTGTAACCGCCACCTGCAACTTGAAAATGTCACTGCCCATCTCAGCCTTCTCCAGCTGAATCTCATCTTTCTGCAGCAATAGTGATTGCTTCACTTCCTTCGCAGTTTCAAGCTCTTCTTCGAGCTCAATAGATCTCTACACAGCTTCTGATTTCTCTACGATCAACTTCTCAATGGCATTATCTTTGTTCTTGTTCTCTTCCATCAGGATAGTCAGTTCTCGGCTTAATTCGTTATGTTTCTCTACAGCTTCAACATGAGCAGCATCCAGTTCCAAGAACTTCACTCTCTGTTTCTCTTCATCTTTCCTCAGACTAGAAATGACATGGTTGAGTTTGCCTGCTTCCTTCACCAAATCCTCAATTCGCGATCCCATCTCACTTTTCTCCTTCTCTACAACAGCCTTCAATTGTTTGATCGCATCAGTTTCTCTCTCAAGCTTCTGAATCTGCACATTTGACTCAGTCAAGCTTGTTTCCATTGACTTCATGTCATCCTTCATTGATTCAATTGTCTTTTCCATCTCACTCTTCACCTTCAACACTTCATCATACTCCAATTTCAGTGCCCTCACCTCCATATCTTTCTTCTTCTCCTCTGCTTCAACCACGCTAAAATTCTGCCTGAGTCTAGCGGCCTCCTCAACTTGCTCTTTGTATTGCCTTTCAATGGCACCCCCTTCCTGACTAACCTTGCTCAACTCATGTCTCAACTTCTCAATCTCACCGTCCATCTCGTCCAACGACTTCTTCAAAAACCTAATTTCTTCAGATTTCCCCTTAAATTGGGATTCTTCTTCATATCATAGTCCCCTAATTTCACCTTCCCGAATTCAATTCCGTCCGCTGGCGCAGAGACCTTCATGGCGAGTTCCTCATCCTTCTCCGACTTCCTCTCCGCTTTCTTGTTTTTACTCTTTTTTTATTCCTCTTCCTCGCTTCTCGCCTCCGCGTCGTCAGCTCTTGCTTCCGCTTCCTCGCCTCCAACTTCTCCGATCTCTTTCTCACTTTTCTCTTTCTCTCTCTCACTCTGTTTTTACTCTCCTTTCTCTTTTTCTCTCTCTCCCTCTCTCTAAAAAATTTTCAATTGCAACTTTCTATTTTCTTTCGTCAAACCCCTCTCTCACACAGAAATTTACATTGACTACTGCTTCTCTCACCCTTTCCTTCTCTCTTTCACTCTTTGGCAAACCCGGTGGGTGGCAGCCATGGTGGCTACCGCCACCGGAAAACGAAACTCCTTTGGATTTAACCAAGCTTTGATACCATGTTTGAATTAGAGAAGAGGTAAACTGTAAACTTGATCTTCAAAGTGTGCCTTACATTGACAGACTAGGACTCTTTATAAAGATTCATTGACCAACTAAACCTCCTACATTTGTGGCTCCATAACCCACGATCCTAAGACTTAATCAAATACCTTAAACTCCTAACTAATAGCAGCCACTAACTCAACTATATTGACTAAATCAACTGGACCTTATTCACACTCTAACACTACTCTTAACAAAATTGGCCTTCGGAAGAGAGCTATTACAGTTCAACTGATTAGCCATTGTCCAAAAGGGTCATTTGTTGTAAGGAGCAAGGACAGATTGGGATTTGAATTGAAAGAAGACATGTAGCAGTAGGGTCATTTGTTCAGATTTTGCGTTGTCATAGGTTGATGATCTGTATTTCAGGTTGGATCAGATTTGGGATTAATAGACATTTCAGTAGATACTCTATAAAAGCTTTTAATATTGTAGTCTGTCAAAGTCCGTGGGCCCATAGACTGGGGGTTCGTGCGGACACGAGCGCATAGACGCAGATAGGCCTAGTATATAAGCCCAATGAGGTTTCATCGTAAAACCAATTGGCAATAGGAGGAGTAGTCCATCAAACTTATATACTAGGCAAATTATGTCCCAACTTTCGATGTGGGACGTTTATATTCCAACATAGTCCTTGGTCCTGGCCTCTCTTGTTACTTGATGAGCGTTAGTTGGACCTTAATTTTTCATGTTGACAAATCACTATCACATTTAATTGCCACTGCTGATATTTGTCTTAGTAATTGTGCAAGGATTTTGTCTGAGAAATTAAGGTTGTACTAAAAAGTGAAGGAAGCAGCAAATCATTTAGAGGAGGATGTGTCAAATTGTCAATTACTTGAGCTAGAGTGAAACGATGCCAATGAAGTGCGTTTTTTAGTTTTGAATAATTTTCATTTTCCTACACTTTCCTAAAACAATTTTGTCAAATATGTTTTATCCTACTAGGTACCTTAATTTCAAAATTGTCAACATAAAATTTGGAAACCATATAATAGTGTTTCCAAAATGGACAACTCGAACCTATCCCAACAAGCCCTAGAAAGTTTACTTCGAGTTTCTTTTTGTTTTCTAGTTGAAATTTGTTTCGAGTTTCTAAGGGTTGGAACGCTAATGTATTGTTGAGAAGGAAGCTATATGGTTAAGAAATGTTGCAAGGAACTATAGAACTAATTTCTCATACGCTAATTGTTATATAAACCAACTGTTCTATTGTTATGTTACATTTCACCTACTGAATCGATTGTTGTAATGATCCCTTCTGCTTATCTTTTCTTCATACTAAGTTTCTCAAATATTTTAACCTTTTGATATGTTAGATCATTCAATCAAAATTTGTCAAATATTGCTTATCCTAATTTCAACCATCTTTTGAGTAGCTATCATTTTTTAAGTTCTTTTCTTTCTTTCTAAGAGGTGTAATAGAATAATCCGGCCCGACAAGGTGAAGTGCTAGTTTTGAGATCTTACAACTTGAAATTGGAATTATCATGGCTGCTCAAAGTAGCTCCCTTGTTCGATGGAATTAACTACAGTTGGTGGAAAAATTGTTCTTGCATGAATTTAGTGTTGCAACCTTGTGGTGTTTCCTGCATGTCACATGTGAATGTGATTGATAGATGTACTAATATATCATTGTGAAAGTTACAAGACTAGCGCAACTTTACACGTCTTTTAATTTTGGTGGGTCCTTGTTGGTACTTCATATCCTTCCTAGAGACTAGAGAGAATATAATCAAGGCAAAGGTTATGTACACTACAACTTTTTTCTGAGTACACTACAGTTTAAGCAAGATTTCTGCGTTTCAAGGCAAAATGTACCCAGAAAAAGCATTTCTGTATAAATTTGAAACGCAGGTATTTTGCTTAAGCAAAATACATGCGTTTTAAATTTATTTTTTTTTAAACTGAAACGCAGGAATCTTGCTTAAGCAGGATTCCTGCGTTTCAAATATCTGAATTTTGAAAATATTACAGTTTTGAAACGCAAAAATCTTGCGTTTCACTAAAAAAAAAAATCCCCCAAAATTGTAATTTTTTCCCATAATCATGTAGAGAATTTCAATACGAGTCCGTACATATAAAATTCGTCCAAAACGGACATCGTTTGTCCCTCCAAAAGCCCAAAAAACGAAGTCTTCCTACACTTTTTTTTACTGTAGTGATTTTTTTGGGTATTTTCGGCATTTTTCGACTATAATTTTGTATAAGATTTTAATACGAGTATATAACTATACGTTAGAACCATAATATATAATTATAGTATATAACTATATAATATAACAATAGTATATAACTATACGATATAACAATAGCATATAGCTATAGTATATAATTATACGATATAACAATAGTATATAACAATAGTATGAAATTATACGATATAACCATAATATATAACTATTCGTTAGAACCATAGTATATAATTATACGATATAACAATAGTATATAACTATACGATATAACAATAATATATAACTATACGATATAACAATAACATATAGCTATAGTATATAACAATACGATATAACAATAGTATATAACTATAGTATGAAACTATACGATATAACCATATTATATAACTATTTGTTAGAACCATAATATATAATTATAATATATAATTATAATATATAACCATATTATATAACTATACGATATAAAATTTGAATATAACCATAGTACGTTAGAACCATAATATATAATTATAGTATATAACTATACGATATAATCATGGTATATAACTATAGTATATAAATGAACGATATAGCAATAGTATATATATAACTATACGATATAACCATAGTATATAGTTATAGGATATAACGATACGATATAATCAAATTTGATATAACTATAAGATATAACCACAGTATATAACTATCACCGTTCGCGAACGCGTAAAAACATCCGAAGCACGTTGTCTGTGTTTTATTTCACTGAGAAAAATATTACAGATACATAGCACATTACAGAATGTCTCAAGCTACCTGAATTAAATCTGACGTGCTAAACGGGCACTCGGGAAAATTCCAAAAATTCCCAAAATAACCTTATAAAAATACGGGATATCATAGTTATATCCAATTTGGTTATATCTTATGGTTGTATCCTATAGTTATATACTGTGGTTATATCTTATAGTTATATCCAATTTGGTTATATCGTATCGTTATATCCTATAATTATATGTTATGGTTATATCTTATAGTTATATCCAATTTGATTATATCATATAATTATATATTATGATTATATCTTATAGTTATATCCAAATTGGTTATATCTTATGGTTATATCCTATAGTTATATCTTATAGTTATATCAAATTTGGTTATATCATATCGTTATATCCTATAGTTATATACTATGGTTATATCTTATAGTTATATCCAATTTGGTTATATCATATCGTTATATACCATAGTATATAATTATAGGATATACCGATAAGATATAACCAAACTGGATATAACTATACAATATAACCATAACTATAATATATAACCATAGTATATAACTATAGGATATAACCATAAGATATAACCAAATTGGATATAAGTATAAGATATAATCATAATATATAATTATATGATATAATCAAATTGGATATAACTATAAGATATAACCATAGTATATAATTATAGGATATAACGATATGATATAATCAAATTTGAAAGGATATAACTATAATATATAACCATAGTATATAACTATAGGATATAACCATAGTATATAACTAAAGGATATAACTATAGGATATAACCATAAGATATAACCAAATTGGATATACCTATAAGATATAACCATAGTATATAACTATAGGATATAACCATAGTATATAACTAAATGATATAACTATAATATATAATCATAGTATATAACTATAGGATATAACCATAGTATATAACTAAAGGATATAACCATAGGATATAACTATAGGATATAACCATAAGATATAACCAATTTGGATATAACTATAAAATATAATCATAGTATATAACTATAGGATATAACGATATGATATAACCAAATTGGATATACCTAAAAGATATAACCATATTATATAACTATATGATATAACCATAGTATATAACTAAAGGATATAACTATAATATATAACCATAGTATATAACTATAGGATATAACGATATGATATAACTAAATTGGATATAATTATAAGATATAACCATATTATATAACTATAGGATATAACCATAAGATATAACCAAATTGGATATAATTATAAGATATAACCATAGTATATAACTATAGGATATAACCATAAGATATAACCAAATTGGATATAACTATAAGATATAATCATAATATATAACTATATACTATGGTTATATACTATAGTTATATCATATAGTTATATATATACTATTTCTATATCGTTCATTTATATACTATAGTTATATACCATGGTTATATCGTATAGTTATATACTATAATTATATATTATGGTTCTAACGTACTATGGTTATATACAAATTTTATATCGTATAGTTATATACTATTGTTATATACTATAATTATATACTATAATTATATATTATGGTTCTAACGAATAGTTATATACTATGGTTATATCGTATAGTTTCATACTATAGTTATATACTATTGTTATATCGTACTGTTTTATACTATAGCTATATGCTATTGTTATATCGTATAGTTATATACTATTGTTATATTGTATAGTTATATACTATAATTATATATTATGGTTCTAACGTATAGTTATATACTCGTATTAAAATCTTATACAAAATTATAGTAGAAAAATGCCGAAAATACCAAAAAAAATCACTACAATGCCCTATATGCTGGGCACCAAATTGTAAAAAAAAAATGTAGGAAGACTTCATTTTTTGGGCTTTTGGAGGGGCAAACGATGTCCGTTTTGGACGAATTTTATATGTACGGACTCGTATTGAAATTCTCTACATGATTATGGAAAAAATTGCAATTTTGGGATTTTTTTTAGTGAAACGCAAGATTTTGCGTTTCAAAACTGTAATATTTTCAAAATTCAGATCTTTGAAACGTAGGAATCCTGCTTAAGCAAGATTCCTGCGTTTCAGTTTAAATAAAAAATTGAAACGCAGGTATTTTGCTTAAGCAAAATACTTGCGTTTCAAATTTATACAGAAACGTTTTTTCTGGGTACATTTTGCCTTGAAACGCAGAAATCTTGCTTAAGCAAGATTTCTGCGTTTCAAACTGTAGTGTAACCAGAAAAAAAATGGAGTGTACAGAATATTTCTGATAATCAAGTGTGTTAGACATTCTTTTGTCAGGTCAGGTAAGTTCAAAACTGGTTAGATATTTTTTTTTACTTTATTTCAGATGTCAATTCATCGGATTATTTAGGCTAACCCAATCGGTTGACATAAATACGGACAATACGCAGGATTTTACTTTAGTGAGGGCTAAAATCTTACGTAATTATAAAAAACTTAATATAATATATAATATATTAAAAGTTATATTAAATTTTTTAACCTTTAATTAGCATACAATTCATTAAGATCAACCTCAATCTCACAATTAAACAACTTTATAACACTGAGTTAATTTACTGGGTTAGGATTAGAACTTGATATTACATTTAGTGACTTAGAATTTTGTGAACCGCTAATACTTGCAAAATATTTCTCTATTTGTGTACGAAATATTCTAAATACATTTTAATGATATGATATAATAAGATATATGTTATTTAATTATAAAAAACTAAATTTAATCTCTCTATTTTAATAGTAGAATTGAAACAATAAATAATTGTTTAATAAAAATAAGGATATAATTAACAATACTATACAATAATACAACCCAAAAAAAAGGATGAAAAGAGGAAAACAAAAGGGAGAGTGCAAGGGGTTATTAAAAAAGAATAAAAAGAGAGAAAAATAAGGGAAAGTGATGCCCACAAGATTTGAACTATTAACCTTGTAGTACTAAAGGCAAAAACTTACTACTAGACCATAAACATTTCTTGTTCATAACTAATGTTTTTTTTTTGCATAGTGGGTTCGTCCCTGGACATAAAGGTTTAAGACCTCTGACAATATGTATTGATATATTTTGAGTATTGTTGTATATCAGATTATCGAGGTAGAGTTGGGATCGTATGCGTACGCTACTTTTGGTGTTAAGGCCTTTGATTTAACTAATCTAACGGTGAGGAAAACACACGCATCTAACTTCAAATTTAAAACTAATGAGGGTTTTATGGTAATTTATCCTCCATCTCAATCTCTCTCTCCAACCCTCAATTTCTCGATCCTATCTCACATGCCTCTCTAACGTCTCCATTTCCATAACTACTGTCTCCGGCTTCGGTAGTCATCAACACCGGAATCTCAGGTAGCTAGGTTGCAGCTTCGAGAGGCTGAGCATGGCCGGAATTGGAGTTGGCGACATCAGGTTTGGGTGGGCGTGGCGAAGCTCGGAGAAGGCAGGTGGCTTAGGCGGCTCCGAATTAGGATCTGCGAGGAGTCGAAGATGGGGGAGAGGCATTGTCGTCTTTTCGGCGCTTCTTGCGAGTAGTGGAGGAGTGGAATTGAAGGCTTCTAGGTCCAAAGTTGATGATGTGTTGCTCAGGTAGGATTACAGTTGTGATAAATTGAGGCTTCCATTGGTGTATGATTGTGGGAGTATAGGGGTTTTGTTTAAATTCACCCTGAATTGCAATTCTGATTTGGAATGGGTTGATGTGAGAGTGACGAGCATTTGTTTACAATGGATGATCAGTTTTGAAGCTCTTAAGTTGTAGAGATGTTGTCTTGATGAGGTTTACTTCAATTGTGTTTTGTGTATACAAGTAACGTTTTATTTTGTATTCTAAGAGTTTTGATGTTTGCCAAGTTCTTTTACTTGCATGTTGCAGTCAGGTACAAGAGCAACAAGTGACTAGTATGAGAGTTATGTCAATGATGTTTGTCAATTTCTTTCACTTTACAATTTTTCTATTATAGTTTTTTGACACTTTAGTTGTTGTGATGTATCTTTGCTCAATCACATAGAACAAAAGCACTTCTTTTCTACAATTCAAAAACAAAATAAAAAAATCAGGTCCAAAAAACAACTCTACAAACTATATATGCACCATAACCGTTTGTTTATCCACCATATATTGTGCAGTACGAAAGAGATGTCGTGAATAGAAGTAGTAGGCAACTAGTGTTGTTCACAACCAACCCAAAACACACACCAACATAGCATCATCCAGAATTTATCCGATCATTAGCAACGATAATAGTCAATAATGCATCCATTCATTACATCCACATCAAATATATGTCTTGTGTTGATGGCGATATCAAAAACTTGAATATGGTCTCGGCACAACACAATCCTCTTAGTGTACCTTAACATTTGTAATCCATATGATTAAAGTAAATATACTGGAAACAATGTATACACTCGACAAAGTTGCACTGGAGTTGCAATAGCTTATTTATGCACTTCAAGTAACTAATTGTGCACTAATATATACAAGATATGCACTTCAATTATCACTAAGTATGATTTGTAGCCTATGAGGGATTCGAACCCACATCCTTGTGTACCAAGACACTGCTCTACCATTTGAGCTAATAGGCTATGATAAAATCATGTATTTGGACATGTACCCCTATATAGAAAGTATATTCAAACTTGAATAGAAGAATTTAGTGATGCACATTTCATATGTTTAGTGATGCACTTTTACTAATAAGATATGCACTATTAGGCACTTAGTCATGCACGTTTACTAATAGACATGTACTTTTCTTATAACCTGACTTATTCCTTTTGAATGACAGAGACACACATAATGTCATGCACTTTTGCACATTTAGTAATGCACTTTTATATGTTTAGTACTGCACTTTTACTAATGAGACGTGCACTATTAGACACTTAGTTATGCACTTTAATTAACAAGAAATTCACTTTATATATTAAGTGACTAATGCACTTTACACGACAAATATATGCACTAAATATACTTAGTTGTGCACTTTTACTAACAAGACATGCACCTTTACTAACAAGAAATTACCAGCAAGCAAAAACCAAAAAACATCAGCATGCCAAATAACTGTCGCAATCATCATCTTTACAATTTCAAAAACAGCATTAGCAAGTAACTCAAAGGAACTTTAATCCATAAAAACCATGATCAAGGACTTCCGAACAACCAACTCTACAGCACCAAAACAACAGGCATCAACAGTTATCCACCACCAAAAAAAGGCAATGATCCTCAGAAAAATTCAGCACACCAACATCTATACACCAATACAGTAACAAATAAAGGCAACAAAGATAAAGTAAATCACAACAAGGATCCTCCAAAATTTAAAATGAAAAAAGCATAAGTTAATCTTAAGAGTGATTTTCAAACGGGTCAAAGTTCACACGGATATGACTATGCACTAGCACACACTTAAACATGGACTCTTACAAAATACAACAGAAAAGGGTAAGAAAAAGCAGCATCAACGAACAACGCAAAGAATAGTTTAAACTGGAATAGTTGTGAATTAGACACCAACAATGGGAAGCATCATTTTCAACAAAAAACATACTCAGCAACTAGACGAGTCAATCAAAATGAGAGAATATCAATTCAAAACAATAAACATCAGAGATCATTTTTAATGACAGTACCAACAAATTTTATCAAGGAACATTCAACAAACACAACAAATAGATGAGGTAGTTCATCAAACAGATGCCATCAAGGGAAAAACACATGCTTTCAAAGGTACAATTAATACATTTACGAAAGAACCCTAGATATGCACTATTATAAATAATACATGCACGAAAGAATCCTATATATGCACTATTCTTTAAATTCATGCATAACAGAAACTGATTTTGAATCTTAACATACTTGCATTTTAACATGATACTGAAAATCAAAATTTTGGATCTAAAAGGATTGCACATGTGTGCAGTAGCTAAAGGAAATCCCTCAATCATGACATGAAATCTTTGTAATGTAAGGAAACATATGTTAATTCAATTCAAAAATCACATACAAACTGAAAGTTTAACAAACACATTTGTCAAATCAAAATTTTACCAAATCAGCTCTAAAATTTAGTGATTCAAGTCTTATACGTGCATTCGAACACTAGACAACCCTCTATTGTAGCAAATTTGAACGATTTTCATCATTCAAAATTTCTATGAACCCTAGAACTTTGTAAAAACAAGAGTTCAACGCTTTTTTTGCCTTTTCGAACAAAATAACAACATTAATCTATCAGTATTTGAAATTAAGTGCTTGAAGAATGTGTTTACCGTGTGTTTGAACTGATTTCCCTTTCGTAGGCTTGCTTTCTTTCACCGTTGAAACAAGTAGTTCAAATCCAGAAAGACGAGTGAGAAACTGCAGGACACAAACGAAGATCTTGAGAAATCGAGAGATTTTGTTGGTGGAGATTTGCGATCGAATTTGCTACTGAGATTTCTAGGGTTTGGATGCGTTTGAGAGGAAAAGGGGAAATAAATTTTTGAGAATGAGGAACGGTTTCAAGTTTTTGGTTTTGTATCAGGTGCAGGGGTATAAGAAATTTGCTAAAATTACAAGCATGCCACCATTTGAGATATCCCAGCCAAAATCAAGCTCCTTTTATAATTTTTAAGCTTTCAATCAGAGTCGTCCATTTAGATGATCTAAGGGATGAGAAAATTACTCATTTTACACCCTTTAAACTTTATGCACCTGATCCTCACTCTATCAAGGTATTCTTCTCATAAAAATATCACCAATTACACTTTTTCTTAAATATCCCTACAATATCAGAAAATTTACCAATTTTAACCTTGGACCCTGTCGTTCTATCCTCTTTCATGTTCTCTCTTCTTTTCAATTTCGGACTTCTTTCAAATATAACGAAATTGAAGACAAATACTCTAAATTACACAGTGAAGATTATTTTGAGATATTCAAGGGTTCAAATTAATGGCGTGAAGTTTGCGGACTTTTCCCACAAAACGAAGGCCTACAAGCTACAAGTATTATGGTTTATTTTTTGAGTTAGGGATTTTGTTAGGAAAATGTGGTAGCAAGATCTTGCACCACTTGATGATTAAAAGAGAGACGATTGAGTTTCGCGAGAAGAACTTGATTTGACATTGAATCCTTCAATCTGCAACAAGAAAACTAATCAACGGGAGGGACGAATCTCCCCTAAAGTCACTCCGACGCTCAAGCCAGTTCAAGCGTTGTTTTTTTATTCAATGGAGGCAAACTCAAATTGTAGAGAATGAATTAGAAGGAGGCTAGGGTTTTCTTCTAGCCTTAAATACCTCTGTTGTTATGGGAAGATATTAATTAGCCTTATTATCTTTTTAATAAGCTTTTTAACTAATATAAAGTTAAATCACTATTTTTATAACAAAAATACCTCGTCAATTTGCTCCTTGGGTTCTCCAAACTCGTAGAGGCTTGAGGAGTCGAAAGTCCAATAAGCTTCATGCTCTTTCCTAGCTAAATAAATTTAAATATGTTCTCTAAAGGGCCAAATAGGGTGAAGGCCCAACAAAAAATGGCCCGGCCACTTGGACTGGGGCGTGCACGGCCTGAGTGAAAAATGTACATGCAATTTTTTTCCCGAATAAACGCACGGTGATTTTCTGAGAAAATTTAATCCCGAATTTATGCCCTAAGTCGAGAGCACCGCACAGCCGTGCGGTTTTGGTAAATTTTAGTCCTTCATTTCAGCCAAAAGTCAAGAGCATTGCATGGCCTTTGCAGCAAAACGCACGGCCGTGCGGTCGGTGATTTTCCAAAAAAAATCTTTTGCCCTTTATTTCTGCCCAAAGTCGAGGGCACCGCACGACCCGTGCGGTGAAGTGCACGGCCGTGCATTTCTTGGTTTTTTTCCGAATGCTCTCCCCGCTTCTGTTATTCAACGCGATAGGTATAATTGCCCCTTATGGCTAGTCAATTTGTGCAACCTGTGCAATTATGCCTCATGGCTATTCGTTTAATCGACAATTTGTGTTGTGGCCTATGGTTTATCATTTGTCAACAACATGTGTTGTGGCCTATGGCTTATCATTTGTCAGCAACATGTGATGTGGCCTATGGCTAGCTTATTATTTGTCAACAACCTGTGTTGTGGCCTATGGCTTATCATTTGTCAACAACCTGTGTTGTGGCCTATGTCTTATCATTTGTCAGCAACCTGTGTTGTGGCCTAAGCAACCTATGTTGTGGCCTATGACTTATCATTTGTCAACAACTTGTGTTGTGGCCTATGGCTTATCACCTGTCGGGAATCAATTGCTAAAAACAAGTATTTCCTTGATATTAGAAAAATGTCAATAAAGTTGACAAACAAGGGGAAAAGAAAAACCGAGGGGCCTTGTTAAAACCTCTTCGTAGGAATACCACATGGGAGAAAACCATACGAAGAGGAAAAATAGTGCCCTCGTAACAAATTTCAAATTCAAACATGAAAGTTCAAGACTTAAACGTAAAACTTCCCGGTGATAATGCTTGCGGAATGCGGGGTATCATCCTCCTTTTAGAGATGGACAACTCGTTGGGCCCATTGTTTGGATCGAGTGCACTGTGCGCTGAGAACCCTCTACTCCTAAGTATTGGCGAGCTGCACGATGATCTCCTCTAACACGTACATGTACTCCTTGGTAAGGGAAGAGGATGAGCTGATGCAAGGTCGAATGAACGACTTCCAGGGAGTGCAACCAAGGCCTGCCCAGAATCGTGTTGTAAGAGGAGGGTACGTTGGCCCAAGACGAACGGTCTCTTGCAACATCCCAAGTGGTCAGACAGGAAAGGACCCCAGTTCCAACAATTGCGTAGACACAGGGATTAGTTCTTCGTGCTTTTTACCCAATCTCTTAAACATCTCATAATACCAACTGATCGAGCTACCTGAATCGATAAGAACTTTGCGCACCTCATAGATTCCAATGTCAACTGTAAGGACTAGAGGGTCATTGTGTGGCAACTGTAAGCCCTACAAGTTTTAGCAGCTTTCATCACCTGCAGGGCGTGGCATCGATTCCTGTAGTTGTGCCTGCTGGCCTTTGTCTACTTAATTGTCGCCTCTATTATGTGTATCACATGTTTCTATGGCTCTTTTTCCTACACAACATGCAATTCAGGGCCCTCTGCATCGCCCGACCCTCGCCTGATTCAACCTCTTTGTCAATAAATTCTTGCAGGCCGGTATCCCCATGAGACCCAAGCCTCCAATTGATGCTTGAGGGACTTACATTCTTCGGTTCTATGCCCCTTCTCTCGGTGAAAAGAGCAGTACCTGTTTTGATCTTTGTCCTTCTCTTTCCCTTTCATCTTCGGGGCCAGCAGAAAAAGTCTTTGTCTTTTATTTGAGGCGGAATCCTGTATATTGACAGCTTGAACATAGTGTGCACATCCTTCAGTGTTGAGAGGGGCGGCAACCCTCTATCCTTGTTTAATGCCATACAGTCATAAGGGCCTCACTTCTTCCTTGTCTGTGCACTGGGGACTCAGACCTCCTATCCCTGGTTGCTTTTGATCATCCTCTAGCTTCGTGTACTGCCTAAGCCTTTTCTGTAACTCTGACATTCTTGATGGTGCCCTGAGTGTCAAACTCTCCCTCGACTTACAATCTTGCGGAAGCGTGAGCCTGAAAGTAGCCATTGCAACTTTCTCATCACAGTCATCCATATCAGCATAACACTCCATGAACATGGGAGCGAATTGCCTCAAACTTTCTCCCCTTCACATTTTCAAGGCAAATAAAGCATCCATAGAAGTGGGTTCCTTGCTATTTGCTATGAAGTGAGACACAAACTTCCTAGATGATTGACTCCATGAGTAAATTGAATTTGATTCTAGACTCGCATGGAACATTTTACACATTAAGGCATCATTTGAAACCCACAAAGCCATCTTATGAGAATATGAAGCGACATGAATAACTGGATCAGATTTCCCATCATAAAGATCAAAAGATGGAGTAGAAAACTTAGTTGGCAGTTGTTGTTCCCGAATCAGCCCTGCAAAAGGAATCGAGGTCATACGAGCCAATTTAAGCTCTGTTTGCTCTTGAGCATTTATCAGGGATTCACCCTGATTGTCCAGCAAGGGCAATAGTCGTTGTTCTGCGTCATTGATTCGTCTGACACGCTGCTCATGTCTACGCATAGACTCGGTGCTCTCAGATTGACCCCGACGGGCCTCCTCCTATGATCTAGACCGACGACGCGGTCTCCTTCCCCTCTCCTCTTGGGATGCATGCCTTGGAGGAGTCCTACTGCGCTCTCTAGAACGACGACGGGCAGGCCTCGAAGCGGAAGATGATGTCTGAGCCCCGCGCAAGCGTCGCGGGCTAACCTTGAGCCCGTCTGACTCACCACGACGGGACGCCCCAACCTCCTCAGCGAGATGTGGCATGCGGCTCACATGATCCGGATCCATTCTAGTTTGTAGTAGTTCACGCTGATTCGTATGATCAATCACACTAGCCAGACGGTGCGCCCCTCCTACACCGTTCAAATCGTCTACACCCATCGGGCGCTTGCTCTGTGAACGTTCGACAGCCCTACGCATTACTGCCAATTCTTCCTGAACCGCGCGAAACTCGCGGTCTCGCTCTTCCATGGTTGTCGTCAATTCAGCATTCTGACGGTCTTTTTCCCTAATTACGTTTTCGAATTCAGCCTGACGGCGGGACAGATCCGCTGCTCGCACTTCTTCATTGGCGACTCGCGCGGCCACAAACGCACTCGTAGCCCTCCTCGTAACCACCATCGTCGTCTCTCCGCACGGACGACGCCAAATGTGGTAGCAAGATCCTGCACCACTTGATGATTAAAAGAGAGACGATTGATTTCCGTGAGAAGAACTTGATTTGACCTTGAATCCTTCAATCTGCAACAAAAAAACCAGTCAACGAGAGGGTCAGATTTCCCCTAAAGCCCCTCCGACGCTCAAGTCAGTTCAAGTGTTGTTTTTCGATTCAATGGAGGCAGACTCAAAATTGTAGAGAATGAATTAGAAGGAGGCTAGGGTTTTCTTCTAGCCTTAAATACATCCGTTATTATGGAAAGATATTAATTAGCCTATTATCTTTTAATAAGCCTTTTAACTAATATAAAATTAAATCACTATTTTTATAACAAACATACCTCGTCTGTAAAACATAATCAGTAAAACATAATCAACATCACACATGGATAATTGGAAACCTAAACTTTATCCTTCGACCTCTTGCTTGACCTTGTCATAACTGAAGAGAGTTGGGCCCTGCTTGTCATCATATTCCCCTTAGGTGGTCTTACTCTTATAGGCAATGTTCTAAAAATCTCCGCCTATGCGCTAGGTTGTCATCCCCCGCCAAGGACCCCACCTAGGACCGCCTAGGCGAGAAGAAGCTTCCGAGTTGTGGAAGCAGCAACATCTTAGGAGATGACGGATGCATAGAACATAGTTTTGGTTATGCTTTGAAAAATAAGGCCCATAATAAAATATCAAACCCCATCCCAACATAGTTTTATAAATAATAATGGATTTGAGATAACATAGTAAAATAATTATATGGAATATGCATTAATTTTTAATTCGCCTAGGTCCCGCGTAGCCGCCTAGGCGCTATCCCCCCACCCCCCCCGCACCGCTCAGCTCCCACCTAGCGACTTTTAAAACATTGCTTATAGGGTACAACTTACCCACTTTCCTTTTGTTTGAAGCTGATGTCATTGACTGCACTTCATTGGCATCAGAAGTAGTCAAGTGGGCAGGATCTTCAAGCTATTACATAAGAGGACAAACATTAGGATACATTTACCTAGTAATGCACATAAAAAGCTATTTAATCTGTTCATACCATTGTAGAAGATGGTTTAGCAATTTCTTGTGCAATAGAAACTTGTGTTGGGATTAAGGGCTCTTGTGTTACATTAGACTCTGGAATGAAATGGTCATCATAGGACATTTTCTCTCCAGCTTCAGTTGCAGCATGCTCATTCCTCACCTATTCAGTAACAAAGTAGAGAGGAGTCACCAATTATAAATAAAATCTGACAAAAAAAAGAATTATATACAAAAATGATGAGAATTTTACCTTTCTTGTGTATTTTCTCTTCTTAGTATTGAATTGCACGGTGTTATGCTTTGCTGGTCGACCTCCTTTGTTAGGGTTCACTGGGGGTGGTTGAGGTTGCTTTGGAGGATTCTTGCACTTGTTTCTGTAATGACCCTCCTCCCCACAGTGAGAGCACTTGTTTTTACCTTGCCTTAGTCTTGTTGTTTTGGAAGACTTTCCTTCTCCTTTCTCCTTTCTGCGAGCTTTCTTCGGCCTTCCTGGTTGAATGATAAATTGTGGTGATAGTGGGGGTGTTTGATCAGTTTTCTCCCATTGGTCCTCCCCAGGCATGGGATGCACTGTGTGGCTATAAGCCCTCATATAAGTCTCCTTAGTATAATAGGGATCCACAAAATGCACCACATTCAATCTTCTTTTCAAAATGCAGCATATTGCATGGCTACATAGAATTCCAGTTAGATCCCAATGGTTACATCCACAACTCCTTGCAACCAGGTCAACCACATATGTCTTGCTTCCATGGTCAACCTCATACCTATCATCTTGGCCATAGCATTTGCATTTGTGCAGAGCATCTCTCTTAGCCACTTCTATTTTCTTAACCACATCTGGAGTTAACTATCCAGGGTGTGATCTCATGGCATTCCTCTTAGTCACAAACATCTTCATAAGCTTCCTTCTAATCCACTCACACATGGATAATATAGGCATTTATCTTGTCTCTAATATGCAGCTATTAAAAGACTCAGACTCATTATTCAACAACATATCAGACTTACAATAATGTCTAATGCCATGCAAAGACCAAGTGTTTGGGTTGGCATCCATCAAGTACTTGTATGCACCATCATCCTTGTTTTTAATCCTTTTCATGCAAGTAATGAAATTTGGTGATGTAGAAGCCCGTGCAGCAGCCCAAACAACATCCTTATAGGACTTCCCAGGCCACTTGACCTTGAAGTTGTTGTACAAGTGTCTCATACATACTCTTGTATCAGCCATTGGTACTATCTGGTGCAATGCCTCAATTAAACCATGCGGTGAAAGAAATACAAAGAGTTAGAAAGTAAAAAATGGAACAAAGCAAAAAATTTAATCCTATTAATCACACCTTCTGCCTATCAGACATGAATGTCAAGTTGTCTGAGCCAATATTCTGGATTAAATTTTTCAAGAACCAACACCAAGTCTCTTTTCTCTCTGCCTCAACCACATTATAAGCTAGAGGGAAAATATTTTCATTCACATCCTTTGCAATTGCACTAAGAACTTGTCCAGTGTAGGCCCCTTTCAAGTAACACCCATCAAGCCCAATAATAGGCCTACAACCCAACAAAAAGCCTTGTTTGCAAGCATTTAAGCACACATAAAACCTTTGAAATAAAGGTCTTTCAGGATGTTCATCAGAAACCTTGACATATGCATTGCTACCTGCATTCCACTTGATAATAGTGGCTGCATAATCCCAAACCTTGGCATATTGTTCTGGTGCATGACCTTGTGTCTGCAAAATAGCCCTTAACCTAGCCCTCCATGCTTGATGGTATGTTATAGTCACACCATATTCCCTCCTAACTGTTTGTATGAAGGTTTCAATCCTTCAATGTGCATCAGCCCTATAATGTTCAATGTATTGTTCAGCCAGCCATATTGAAGTTACTTTTGTATTGACATCTTACCAACCACAATCATGGCTAGTCTGAAAGGACTTAAGTTGGAAGCTTCCATCAGAACTCATCTTCCTTGCACAAGCTTTGAATCCACACAAAGTTTTCTTACAAACACACATTATCCTTCCATGTTTGAAGGGGCAGTCACACTTGTTTTTACAGTAAGCAGACACTTTTTTCTTGTCATTATGCAAGTAGTAAAAGTCAAATCCATTTTCTAGAGCAAATTGCCTCAAGGCCTTTCTAAATATATCATTAGATCTAAATCTCATATCAATTTTAAGGCAAATACGACTCTTAAAATCAATTAAGGGGTTAAATTTTGGATACCTGACATGGCCTTCACCTTCAGACCCAAAGTAGCTCAAAAAATCATCAGATCCATGTATAGATTGGAACACATCTTTACCTTAAGACTGAGGTTCATCATCTCCCTCTGTAGTTAATCCCTCATCAACATCCACATCCACATTGTCATTGAAAATTTGATCATCATCTGATTCCTCACCAAAAACATTTTTCAGATTATGCAGGATCGTCATGAGAGGATGTTGAATCTTTCTCTACCACATCCTCACCATCAGAGGAAGATGATTCTGACAATAATAAATCTTCACCATCACAATCAGATGAAGATGGATCTGATCCTAATAAGCTATCAAGATCAGAGGAGTAATCTCCAGAGGTGGAACAGTTTGATTGAGTTTTGGTAGGTGGTGCTCTCTTAGGGTTTCCTCTTCTTGCATTTACTGCAATACGTTTTTGGAAAGTGGGTGTTGCTTGTTTGGCATTAGAAATGGATGGAGATTTTGGGCCTTCACTACTGCCACCTGCTCCAAAAACCAATCTTCTTTCGATAGGGATTGGGCCTCCACAGTTTGGGCCTCTAGACAAAGGTCTAATGGTGGATGGACTTGGCTCATTTTCTTGCACAGCATACAGATGAATAGTTTTATCATCGCCAATGCATGCACACATTTCTATAATGTCATTATCAACTAATACTTGCCGCAAGCCATCATGCAAAGTCATTCTAGGCTTTGGATACCACAACTCCTTCACTTTCTCAATTCTCACCCCCTCTTGTAAAAACACTTCTAATTCCATCTTGGACAACAAATCTGGATCAACATCCTTTTTGTAATACACCAACTTTTTCCTATAATAAAGATGGTCTCCATTACCCTTGTAAAACTCCCCACCGTACAGATACCTAAGTAATACACTCACCTGGAAGTTAAACACACACAGTTTAACATTACTCAATGTCTCACACACACAACATCTGGATTAAACAATTGGAGAAAGGGTAAAAAAAAAACAGAGAATATTCCCAACAACTTTGGGACCACATACAAATCTCTGACCACTAACCTCGAAAAGCTTCAATATGAATGACAAATCTTCCATCTTAAACAAGCACCATAGAAAAGAAGACAATATAGTCTCATTTACTTACCTCTGGCCTTGAACAAGCTCCACAGAATATGTTGAGTCTTCGTGCTCCAAAAACGCCTCGAATAAGCTCCACAGAAACCTAAACCCTAAATTCCTCTCAGGTTCGATTTCGATCGTAGAAGTAAGCTCGACACTGCAAGAGATGGAATTACAACAACTCCACTTCAACAATATGCTTTGCCCTTCGATTTCGTCTTTTGGTCGTAGTTGAAGAGAAAGCCCCAATTTTTTCGCCCCCAAATCACAAACCTAATTTCGCCCCCAATTCGCCCAATTTCCCCAAAATCTCTAACCCTAATTTTTTCACTCCTGAATGATTTAACCGAAAGATAATTCGGTGGTTTTAATTACCCCTAAACTGCCCGCTCCAAACCGGGTTCCAAACCCAAACAAAACCCAAACCCAAAAAATTCACAAACTAGCAAAAAAAATCAAAATAGAGGATATTTTGGTAACTTCACATGAGATAACGGCAAAAATTAACAAATTAGGACAAAGGGTGGTTGATTGTTAACGGAATAAAAGTAAGAGATGGTTGTAAATAAATAACTATATAAGAGGTGATTGTAATCAAATAGGCCTATATAACTGGTGATTTTCTGCAATTTCGCCTTTCTTATTTGTAACGGTTTAGTCATTAGTGACTCCGAAGAGTAAGAAAAGAACAAATGTCGACACAACTAAAAAGGACCAAGTGCATCAGAATTTCCGGGAATTAGGTTTAGGGTAATAAAAAATGCAAAAAGATTTACAAATGCAAATGCTAACTATCACTGAGGAGCCAACTATAATAGTATGACTAATATGTAATTCAGAATACAACTTGTAGAAGGTAAGAGAATGAACGATTAACATAAAGTCTTACTGAGGACCGAAGTCTTAATCCATACCTATGTGAGTCTCCCCAGCATTTCAGTTGCCCTACTACACGCCTACAATCAACGCCATCCTCCACCCACCATAGTCCCAAGAAAGCATTTGTAGATTAACAGCATCAGACAACGAATTTTCAACTCGAAAACAAGTACCAGAACTTTTACAAACACTGAATACAAACCAATGAGAAGAAAACCAAAACTATGCTGTACATGTCCGCTAGTGATCCCTTCCTCAAGGGAGAAACTTATCACTCGAAGCCGTCTTCCACAAATTAATCACTCAAGAACAGCAACCTCTTGCTCAACCCTCCAGTAGTTTGCGTCATTGAATTCCTTCATTCCTGCTGCGTTGTCATCAGCAGTGTTCTCTACCGAGGCTGTGGCCACCTTTGTAGGGCTCCTCTTCAAGGGCCCCGCTTCCCCTACTATTCCCTCCTTCAGAGCCTGTTCCATGGCCTTCTCAGTACCTTCTGGTTCCACACCCAGAAACTCAACATCCTCTTCAAACAATGACGGGACATTTGTAGTTGTCTTGCTTGTATCTGCAGGTGGTGAAGATGCTTCATTGAGCTCGGGAGAGGCAGAATTCCCATTTTCCAGGATGGAATCTACTCCTGAGGAGCTAATACTAGGAGGTTGCACCGTCTCGGTTGAGGTGGAATCAAGAAAGGGGTTCAGAGAAGATCTGCTGCCAACTTCAGGATCTGAAGGCTCGGGAAATCTCGCCCAATCAGCCGCTGGTATGTCTCCAAATGGATTCGCGTTTCCTGCTTCACTGTCTATGTTCATCTTCTCAATTTCAGTGCTGGATCCTGATTTCGTGAAGTCTTGGTCTGAGCCTGACGGGTCATCCATATGATCTCTGGTTTCAGCCAGCTCTTCATCCTCGTATAACACCACCTCGTCATCACTACCGCTATTACCGCTGCCAGCATTTTCATTCAAGTAGATTTCATCCATGATGTCAGAAAGGGTGGTTCCACCAGGAGCATTGTCAATCCTCTCGTCCCGAAAAGTGAACCAGTTTGAGTTTGTAAACAAACTGCAATATTCAATATGTATACCGGTATGATTAGAGTGTTAAGTGATACATGCCAGAGAGTTGCAGCATAATATATATAGACATAATCAAAGCAGGATCCCAAGGGGCGAAGGTACGCATGTAATCAAGGCATAGATGACTTTGAACCTACCTCCCTTGGTCATCACCAAGCCGTAAAGAAGAGATCACGACTTCAGCAGAATCATCGTTGAAGTAAACATCCTGCATTTAACACAAATTAGAAGAAATACTATTGAGGAGTCGAATGCATTTGAACATTCCTAAATGCTCACACTTCAAAAAGTAATTTAGAATAAGAGAGAACACAATGTGCAAGAAATACCTCATCATCTCGATCAATAGCTCCATTGTCCTGCAAGGATATTTTAACCAGATCTGCATTATATTTACTTGAAATAAAATAATGAAAGAGAAGCACATTGTTAAACAGAAAATAAGAAGCTTACAAACAAACAAACAATACCTCTTCAGAACCCTCAGTAACAAATAAATCTGGTCGAAAGGCCTGGCTCAAATTATTGGCTAGAGCAGCCACATCATAATCTCTATCATGAAGTATATCATCATCGCTGTCCCTTGTTCTATCGTGTAATGTAGTTGGACGCCTGTGCAGGAGTAAGCGGTGGTGATGAGGAAGAAACTTAATGTTCTTGAAGCTAAAAGCAGAAGCTTCTTCATAAACTTAGGTTGAGCAATCAACTCAAATATTAGGAATATATATTATAATATCAGCCCAATCAAAACAAACAAACAAACAAACAACTTTGTCAGCAAATATGAAATACATCATCAATTACACCACTGCTTCATTTTCCCCTCCAGAAGTTGATGATTTGCAAGAACTTCGTCAGGTAACTCCCTGTAGGTTACACATCTACGAAAGTTACGAAATTAAGCTATAGCAACCAACGCAATACACAGTATGGTCCAGAGAGCATGACTATCTTATGATAAAAGGAATTAAAGCCAATGTTCCAGACATAAGCATAACAGTGCAGATTCATAATCTATGTCATCCTCAATTAATATAGGTGTGAAATAGTTTCCAAATAGAAGGGATAGCATATGATGCTGTCTCTCGTTGATTCTACAGGAAAACAGCCAAGTAATGCAATAAATGACAATAATTTCTTAAAGGATGTATGCATACCCACAACCCCATCGATAGACATTCCAAACCACATTGCGCTCCTGTAAAACAATAGCCTGCCACTCACTCCATTCACCATTTTCCTGAACACAAAAAAATGCACACATTAGAATAATGTCTATGATACCAAAAAACATCACTTTAGCATGGATGTATGACAAGACCAAAACACAAACCGTACTGTACATACGTGACAAGAAGATAACAATTTAACAGAACGAAACACGATTAGTAAGAGCATGGTGTCTTCAAGATCAAGGATACGCACCACCATCAGAAGCGTGATACAGGGCCAAGAATTCACAAGGACGTAAGGTGGTCAAAGTAACAAGAACATTTCATATTTCGTTTAAAAATGCTGCCATATCCTATCATGGGAATGTTGGATCAAATCTTCATAAGTCAAAGAATAGCACCCACCTGCAGATATGTTTGAATACGCCCGCTGTTTTGCTCCAGTTGAAGAATTTTGTTAGCAATACGAGTAATATGTCCGAGATTGCCACTCCTGGGCGGTTGCTTTCCAGGTGCAGGTACAGTTGGCTGCATAATCGATATAATACGGAGTACTAAGTTGACAGATAGGTGAATATGAATATAATGATTTTATAATTTATTAGTCTATTTTAGGGAAATTAATGTAGTAAATGAGACAAATGCAGTTATAAGGTCATTATGTGAATGTAGAGTGAATAGATATAGATTTTTAGGGAGTTGATATTAATATTAGGCTTGAATTACGTAGAAATATTCTGGATTTCAAAAACGCGTGACAGTCTGCCCTGAACTATGACACATGACTTAACAGCTTGGGAAAATGATCATGCGAGTTTAGAGGCTTCAAAACAAAGAAGAAAGTCTGTATAAATCAAAATCCTACTCAAAATTCATATTCAAAGCATAAGCATTATCAAATGAAGGATGACAATGTAACGTACAAGTTGTAACAATCTTTATTCTACATAACTCAGAAGCAGAACAATGAAAGAAACGATGATAGGAAAAAGTAATTTTTTAAAACTAAAAGCGAAGAGCACCAAGTACCTTAACTGGATCATCTGAGAGCATGGGCTGTCTGTCTGCTTGAAGAATCTTATTTATCAGGTCACACTCTTTAAAAAGATGATTAACAATGTTATCATTCTTGCTTTCCATGCACGACAACATTATGCTCTCCACATGATGATGCAATGCATTGTTGTATGGATACCTACAATAAGCATGCCAGAAGGCATGTTAGGATCAGACCACTTCAATTCCCCCTGACAGACCAACGCCTCAACCTAGCACCTTGTTTCACTTATACAAAACTTCTTTCATAGGATACAACTAAAAAAATGAATTTGAAGAGGCATAACGTGAGAGAAGTTTTTGCTTTGACTAGTATCAGAACAAACAAATTCTTATGGGTAATAGTAGCATGCATACAGGAAAAAAAATTACCACCCTGAATGATAAACACTGTAACGAAATGATTGTCATTGGATGTGCAAAGGGGAATCCTCAATTGATAAAAATTGTATATCCATTAACGCTCATCAACAAATAAACAAATAAATCAAGTACTCAAGCTACAAGTCATCAGAGATAGGATTGCTAATGCCTACTTACTCAAAAAACAAATCTATCACTCTTTTAATGGTCCCTGAGTTGACCAATTCCTCTTCTGCAGATGCATTGCCAGCTTTCAACAAAACAGAAATGAACTCCACAATCTGCAATCAGTTATCAATACAAAATAATTTATAAAAAATCCTTGTAGACAGCGAAGCTGGGAATACAAATATATGACTCAGGAAGGTTAGATTAAGTACATGCGAAGGCAACTTAAATGACATTCTGAACATATTCTTAGATTAGACTTATACGGTGAAACTTACGAACTTGGTTGATTCCTTCGTGTTCGAGTCCAAGTATGGGTGAGGTTGTCACACAAGTACAGACAACCCATCAGGTCAAGAACATCTTTTAAATTTATTACATCATCAAAATGATTTCAAGAGTTAAATTTATGGACTTTTTACATATAACTGACCCAATGGGCCACCAAACCCAACCCAACCTAGAAATTCACAGGTCAATCAAGATAGAATTGGTAGCTCTATATACAGTTGATATTACTCCTTTCTGTGATTATATGTTTGACAAATTGATAAAAATGACAGCCAAAACACGTTATGATTCATGGTACCAGCAACGAGGATCAACATAATTTATTTTGTATGCATACAGAGTTCTCTGACATGCTTGACTCTCACTACAGCGAAAGTGGTACAAGGACTAGAGGATCAATGTCATGAAGGTGAAAAGAAGGTTCCAGGATTTAAGATTAAACAAATCACAGAACAATTAAAGAATATGCGGGCTACCAAGTACAATTAACAAGCATGAGAAGGGAAGAGGAAGAATGACTCATAAAAGCCAAACCTTAAGCCGATGCTTTCCAAGAGGAGGCCTTAGCTCACCATAAGGCGTAGGCACAACTGTTTCATCAGTTGAGACATTCAAAAGCATAACCAGATCACCTGCATGAAAATAATGAATTATTTATTATTCACGACTAAAAAAATAACAACAGTAAGATAAAGCCCAAGCTTCAAGCAATAAAGGAATATTATGGGGGGAAATTTGACAAGGTAATGAAAAACCAAATAGCTTTAACACCAACCTAGTTTAGGTACCATTGCGTTAACAGTATCTGCATTTACTATGACGGGAGCTTCATACATATGTTGACCTCGTACAGAATAAACCAAAGACGAAACTGATCTTCTCGGATCAAGCAATGATATACATACAGATAGTGCATTGACGAGGCCAGATTTAGAATGGGAGTCTTCAAGCGCATGGCCAAGAATCCTTGAAACAAAACTGGAACAGATTTCTTGCTTTGTGACTACATGTGGTAAATGAAATGACAAGTATAGACAGTCTAGCAAGAAGAGATCATTTATATAAACCTTGGACTGGAAAGTTTTGTGGCAAGAGATGATCCTGCATTTCGGGTAATGGCACATAG
Organism: Rheum nobile; assembly: GCA_027886185.1. NCBI lineage: Eukaryota > Viridiplantae > Streptophyta > Magnoliopsida > Caryophyllales > Polygonaceae > Rheum > Rheum nobile. The sequence goes on from WOAB01000648.1 coordinate 519,528, forward strand.
AGTTTCAGCAGCATTGGCTTGAACTCCAGGGGGGCTCTGAACCATTGAAGAGAATAGATGAATGAGAGAAGGGGTAACAATAAAGTAAGTGAAAGTTCAAAACATATATTTTTCAAAACATTTTTACATTGAACTGTAACTCTTTTCATAATGAGCGTTAGCTACTTCACAATCCACCCACTATTGAAAGTATAAATAAAAAAATCCGTAGATCAAGGCAAAAGGATTTGCAAGTCCAAAGGACACATTTCATCTGAAATATAAAGTAGCAAATTTAGAAGACATATCAAGAAAAGACACTCTGGGCAAGTTTAAAGAGATTCAGATGGCAGAAAGCCACAAACAAAGCAAGCACTAGCTAAAACTGGAGGATTATACAAACAACACATAAAAAAAACTTTCTACTTACAGAAGGCCACAATTTATCCACAATCATCTCTAGCAGATTGCTATCAGACAGCCACTGCATTATATCTAGATAGCTAGGATAAGCATGGTCATCAGCGCCTACAAGCCGGACCAAAACCTGCACAGGCAAAGGAGATTTCAAGCATGTTAGATAAAACCTCCAAAAGGGAAAAAAAATAATTGAAAGAAGGAAAAGCATCACCACTATGGTAAGGAGAAAAAATCAGAGCACAAATTTCATCACCTCCATAATAGATGTGATTCCAATCAAATCTACTAATTGACATAGAACATCCTGGTGAGCCTGCCATAGAAAAAATTCATATCAATAAGAGATTACCAAAAGAAAAGGTGTCAGATGATCAATCGCTTTTAGATCCTCTCTCTCCACACCATCCTATCCACCTACAAGGCTTTTAGCTTCTACAAAATTTGTTATCTTCACCTTCAAAAGTTGACAGGACAAGGAATAAGCAGAGGAGAACAGTGGTGTCCATGATGAAACAAAAAATGAAAAAGGGGAGGATGGGGGCTGAGGAGACAAAGAAAACAAATGTCTCACCTGTGGCTGTGGATTGTTGGTTGAGTTATGTAGCCAAACCCCTAATTCAATTTCTAAATCTAATGAAACATCCTTAATCATCTAAGTTCAAAACCAATTCCTAATTCCAAATGTATACATAACTTTTAACAAACGCCACTTAAGGGAATAGTGGAATACAAATGCTGAATGCAGTGAAAAAGAGAAGAGAGCGAACTCATTGCATCAGCAAAGTACAACATATGCCAATATATGGACTTACTTGAACATAATTCATGAGTGGTACAGTCTTCCTTAGCATGAGGCAAACAACAACCTACACAAACAGAAAAATTATTGGGAAAAAATAAGGCTTCGTTCGGTAGAAAAAAAATTCAAGTTTAAGTAAAAACTTCATGTTGGGGGGGAGACATTAAGCATTTGCTTCAACTAATTGAAGCAAATCAAGGCAAATTTTAACTTCAACTAATTGAATCCGGTTTTCTACCGAACACAGCCTAAATCAAATGGTAGAAAAAAAGGGGCAATATGTGCAGCTATGCTCATTCTCTCCATCATAATCAGTATACCTTGTTGAAATACCCAGCAAGCAAGGGGCTATGAAGTCGGTTTGGATCCAAAAATGAGAACAGTAAATCCATTAGCTATAAACAGAAGACAAGTAATCGGATCAGATAAGGGTTCTATATTTATTTTTTTCAAACCAAAAAAAAATTAATTCAATGCAACTGCTTGTCTTACCTCCTCATCTTCCACCAAAGTCCTCAAAATAACGTCTATTTCACAGGTAAAGACTTCACATGCAACAAATGGGAACCTAATCCACAAAAGAAAGAGCAATGATTATAACCCATAAAAATTTTCCTCGCCAAGGGGGCTCTGGCATAACAATACAAAAACAGCTGATTTTTGGGTTTAAACGTAGAGCACAGAGAAAATCTATATAAGGCACTTCATCTCATTCATATAAATTCTGTAAGCAAATAGCCAAATCCACTCAAACAAACATTCTCAGAAGTCAGACCATTACACCAAATTTAAGTAAAACACATAGTTTCAGCAACAGTGATATTTTAATAGATAAGTACATAATCATTTCTTATTAAGCATATCCAAAGCATGAAAAGTCCATTTACTAACTAAAGAACCTAGAAGCATGGCTTGCATGGACTTATTGGCTAAATGTAGAGCATTGTAATACACTCATCTACAACTACAAGTCAAATACTGTGATCATCAGACAACTCAATGTATGTGATGTAGAAGACCATCAGAAAAGATCATATTTGCATAGACAATTAGAGGACACGATCATCTATGCAGAACCTTACTTCATGATACCAAGAGAACCATACAAAGATTGCTTTGGGCTTCTATCAAGGCAATTTTCATCTAGATATATTAGACAAAATTGATATCTTGAATGCAGTACACATACGCTAAAATGACTACATTTCCTATTAAGACTGATCTATGACAAGTGTCTGAGAGATTTACCCTAAAGAACAGCAACCGTACCACTAACATATTACAAAAAACATAATAATAAAAATCACAAACAAAATCTGGAATACAAAACAAGCATCGCATGGCTACAAAATCCAAATAGCAATTAGAGTTACAAGATATTTCAGATTTCTGCCTTCTATTTGAGAATAAAAAGGATTTTAAGATAAAATCCTTATCTTATCTATATTAAATCATGAGATCAAATCTCATTGTAGCACAGAATTTAAAAATTAAGATAATCAATGGTCACCATATAGCACCAGTTCAATAAAAGCCAGAAGAAGGGCTCATTCAATATTAAGCTTTCTAGGCTATAGTCTATGAAAATACTGAAAAGTAAATACCGATGCAAAGGTGTCATTAATGGCTCACTTTTCACTCTTGGCATATATTAACAAGATCAGTTTTATGAAGTTATTTGATGTATAACATAGAGCAGTATCATACTTGAAGGTTCTGCTACTATCAGCATCCTCAGGAGGTTCTTCAATGACATATAGCAGCAATTGCTCCACTTGCGTTCTATCTCGTAGACTGAGTATATATGTAAAAGTATCTCAATTATGATTTCGATCTAAATAGTGATAGAAAAAAAGGAGAAAAAGGCAGACAAAGGCTCAAATAGTAAAGATATTGATTACAAATTTATCAGACGACTATTAAGAGCTTTGCATTCTTGGATTATTTCCTCTTCTTCCAGAAGCTCATCCAAAGTGAAATTATCCTTGTCTAATACCGCATCAACCTAAAACCAAAGCAAAAAACACAATGAAATAATCAGGAAGAATACAGCTAATATAAGGTCAAGTAATATCCCAATGTTCTTGTGACTTCCATACTCTTAGTTCACATAACACACGCTTAGAGAAGACCAAGCAGACAACAATAGCATCAAATAAGAACTTTTAGTACATAGGATCCATAATACTCAGTTTTAATATTAACTGCTAAAATTCTGCACCCTTACACATCCTAATGGAACGAAATGGAGAACAGTATCAATCAAACAATATCCTAAAGCCTACAATGCATATTTTAGAGCCTTGAAGAAACAAGTTTCATGTTTCAGCGGATCACAAGTCAACATTGAGTCCACATCTAGCATATGACAAAATCTTACAGATCCAAGTCCTGCCTCTTCTAAATATAGATATATCAACTGTATCTTGTGAAAATGCTGACCTATTCCGAATGTTCTCATAAACAAAAAACCTTCTACCATGTGGCATTGAACTTTTTACAATTCCCCGGTACTTTAAGTTTAAGGCACAATGCATACCTCACCGTAAAACATGAATCATTAAACTACATACCATGAATTAACTCTTGAGTTGATCTGTCATCTTCAACCCACATTCCAACCACACCCCGTCCTTTTTCAAGCTTCTAAAAAGAACATAGCTTTTTTAATAAAAGAAACAGGGGTTCTCAAATTACTTTTTGTACTCCCAAATTACCATGATGTCACTTGTCACAGAGTTTTAACTCTTTGATCTATTTAAAGAGACCAATGTTGATTCTTTTTAATTTCTCTATATGATAAATCAAATAAATAAAACTATAGTTGATCAAATATGATCCAGATATAGGTAAACTAATGTGAAAGAGAGATAACTAAGAGAACATGATAAAACATGTGTTCGGGTTCATTAATATCCGATTAAAAAGATTGTGAATGGGTTTTTAAAATAATGTGGCAGAGTGAGAAAGGGGGATAAAAAAGCTGAGGATTGAAATTATGATTTCCAAGCATATTCGAAAAATATGAGTCAGCAACAAGACTTTACTTCTCAATGCAGATAGTTCGATGGGAAACCAAGTCCTAGAACAAAGGCATAAGGTTCATCAATATAGTTTTTTCAGCAAAAGCTATATGGGATTTTATTTAACAAAGTGATAAAGGTAAAAAAGAGTGTCAAAAACCTGGGTAGAAGTTTGTTGATGTTCAAGAGTGGACCGGTACTACCAAGTACCATCTACAGAAGATGAGCTAGCAACCACACCTACTTGTTATTTCTAAACATAGATAGTTTGATCGCAAACCAAGTCCGAGAATAAACATTGCATAAGGAAACTTCATTAATAAATTTGGGAATCTATTGTCATAAATCTAAGGATAAACAGAAGGGAGATTTTCAAGAAATGCTAACGAATCTCGATCAATCAGAGGTCACCCACTATAACTTCACCAAAAGCTTTGTTAGAGACAATCAAAGAAGCCAACTAAAAATGAATGAAATATGACTACAAGTCTAAAACCCATTCTCGAGCATGACTAAATCCGTCATCATTATCTCAGTTTATAAGGTAACACCAACAAGCTGGAAAGGTAAAAGAAATCAGTGCAGACTGCAGACTAACAATCCCATACTTTGCCACAGAACTAACACATTATGAATTCAATACTAGCTATACAGACACACTCGAGCTCACAAATCCACAAATTTCAGCACCTCAACTTTTACAGAACGGTAATCCAGCAAAATTTTGTCAGCTGAGCAAATAATTGGATCCAACAGCGACAAGTTTGCTCAGCAATTCAGAAATAGAAAAAAGGAAAAGAATTAACATATAATCTTCGTTCAACTCACAGGTGATGAAGCAGAGAGAGTACTGAGCTTCCAAAACATGGTAAATAGCTAAAATTACAATGAGCAGGGAGCGGGGTGCGGAAAGCAGCTCGTAGTTGGAGCTGTGAGAACCAAGATAGATCTGACTCCTCAACTTTGACCTGAGGTTGAGGAGAGAAATAGAATCGCGAGGCGGAGGAAGGTTGAGATTCACGAGTAAATCAGCAAGATGAGACGAAAATCTGTGAAGAGGAGGGAGGAGGGAGGAGGGAGGAGAGAGGGAAAACCCTAAACTTCGAAAACGAACAACAGAGAGAGAAACGAGAGATCGACAACAGACGACAGAGTGATGAAAAGAAAATGTCTGAACGTTGAGGACTTGAGATAGAGGGGCATAAAACTGTACAAAAATCAACCAGACATTTTTTTACCAGCAAAATAGTAGTTACGGACTACTCTCTCCCTTAATATAGTTCTCTTTTCCATTTTTGACGTTCCAAAAAATTATTCTACTTTCCATTTTTGTTTTTGTCTTTATTCCCCAATCACATCTACTCTCATTTTCTTTCCCATTAACAACCTCCATTTATTTAATTTTTTTTTCCATTCAAACCATCAACTACCCTTAATTTACTCCCACCATTAATTCAAAAACTCTCACCCTAAATCCCTAAACCATCTCCATATACCCTCAACTACCCCATTAACACCTCTCATCTGATATTTCCTCTGTATAAAGCCTCACATTCACTCTCTCCTCTCAAACTCTAACCCTAATCGCCGCTGCTCTCTAGATCCCCTCTCACGCTCTCATTCACTCTGTTCTTCGCTCTCAAATCTTTCTCTTCTTCACTCGAAAAAACCTAGTTTGTGTGCTCTCTCCATCTGAAAACCATAGAAGTCTCTCGTCCCATCTGTTCTCCGATCTCTGTTCTCCGAGCTCTCTCATCAAAGATCCCATCTCGTCCCCTCTGTTCTCCGATCTCTGTTCTCCGAGCTCTCTAAACCCTAGAAGGCTCTCGTCCCCTCTGTTCTCCGATCTCTGTTCTCCGAGCTCTCTCATCAAAGATCCTCTCTCGTCCCCTCTGTTCTCCGATCTCTGTTCTCCGAGCTCTCTAAACCCTAGAAGGCTCTCGTCCCCTCTGTTCTCCGATCTCTGTTCTCTGATCTCTCTAAACCCTAGAAGGCTCTCGTCCCCTCTGTTCTCCGATCTATGTTCTCCGATCTCTCTCATCAAAGATCCCCTCTCGTCCCCTCTGTTGCTTGATCCAGATCCCCTCTCATCATGAGTAGCTCCTCCTCGGTACCCTGGTCCTCTTGTTCTAGTTCTCCCAGCGGATGCTCTGAGCATCCTAGGTGCGATGGAGGTTGTTACTTTTTGGGGTATCACACGTACACCCCTGAAAGATCCGAGGAGACGGTGGAGGAGAGAATCAGAGGAGGTGGCTCGCCTGAGGTGATCGTGATACCTGACTCTGATGATGTGGCTTCGCCTAAAGTCCCTGATGTCCCCAATGTCCCGGATGCCCCCAATGTCCCGGATGCCGCTGATGTCCCCTCCGTCTCTGATGAGGTAGCTTCGCCTGAGATTATTGTCATCCCTGACTCGTCGGATGATTAGGGGAGTTCCTAATTCCATTGATTTCGTTTTCTGTTGTTGCATGCGTAATTGAGACTGTTATGTTGGATTGTAAATTATGTTATTTGAAGTCCCCTTTTTCAATTGTTGTTGGATAATGTGTATGTTGGATTATGATGTGGTTGATCTGTTATGTTGGATTTGCATTATAAGTGGTTGATCTGTTATGTTGGATTTGCATTATAAGTGGTTAACGAATGCAGTGTTGAAGGTTTATGGGTATTTATACTGCTAGAATTGTTGTGATTGATCCTCTGTTAAATTTTGGCTTAATCCTTGTGTTTATGAATTCTGTGTTTCTATTGGTTGTAAACAATTTACGAATGTATTATTATTGCTTAATTGAATGTGAGAAACATTGAGGCACAAGTTTGATGAATTCTGGATTGTGATTGTACCCTATGACTGATGTGCTTTCCTGCAGAATTGCTTACTTTAACCTCTTATGGAATTTTTCTTAACTTGTGCAATTTGGCAAAGGAGAACTAAACTTGTTGATGATTATCTAAACTTGTTGGCTATGTTTGATGCTGTCTAGTGATGGTTGTCCCTTTGTTGATCTGTGATGAGTTCTCTAATGGACTGAGATGCATATCCTTTGGTTTCATGCCCTAATGTGCCTTTAAGCAACCAGTTGCTATAACTTGGATGGTTTATTGGTATATTTGTTGTTTTGTGTGATTGGATATGTTTCAATGATGCATGGGGACATCTGAGATGCTGTTTATATTCTTTTCTTATATCTATGATGAGTTCTCTAATGGACTGAGATGCATATCCTTTGGTTTCATGCCCTAATGTGCCTTTAAGCAACCAGTTGCTATAACTTGGATGGTTTATTGGTATATTTATTGTTGTGTGATTGGATATGCATCAATGATGCATGAGGACATCTGAGATGCTGTTTATATTCTTATATGTGCATTTGATGACAATGACTTGCTTGATAATGCTTTATTAGATTCTGATTTATATCCCAAAATTACATTATGTTCCCAAAATTACTAAGTAGGCTAATCTTATATCAAGCTTCTATTTTTCACATAACCTACTAGTTATGTGAAATGTAGAAGCTCTTCACAAAAGTGTAGACTTTAAATATAAAATACTTAGAGTCCAAATGTTGTTGTTGCTGTTTCTTGAGTGTCTTGCATATCATATCTCATGCTTGCACTTCCTTCCTGAGTGTCCTGCAATCCATGTCCATTGCTTGTTGTTGGCTCCTGAGGTGGTTGTTGATCTATTGCTTCCTGAGTGTCCTGCATTCCATGTGCATTGCTTGTTGTTGGGTCCTGAGGTGGTTGTTGATCTGTTGCTGCATGTTGTCCCCTTTGTTGTGCATTTCCCTTGACAAGGTCCCAAGCTTCTATCACAGCCCACATTGGGGCCTTCACTGGTAGATGTAATAAACCTTTAGCATCCAGTTTCTTCTTATTTACATGTGGTATCTCATAGTCATTCCCTCCCTTGTCCTTCAAAATCTCATTCATTACATGCTTGAGAGTCACCCACACATTTCTCAGTGTTTTAGGATATAGTTCATAGAAGGCTTCACTAACTGCACCTAGCAGTGCATCTACATCTTTAGACATCTTTTTATGCATCAAGGACTGTATACTTCTAAAAAAGCCTAGATCTAAGATGTTTAGGTCAGGGCTATTAGGAGGCTGTTGAATTAGAATAAAAGTGAATCCATCTTGCTCATATACCTGTTGCCACTCTGCATCATTTTGAGTAATATGTGCCTTTGCATTATCTTGTTGGATGAAAATTACTTGTGATGCTCCCCCTGGCCATTTGGACTTGATTGCTGGAATAATCTGATTGATTAGCATGTCCCTTGTGACTCTCTGATTGACTGACTCTACAATTTTTGTGCACATTGTCCCCTTTTGCCTGTTTTTTGATGATCTTTTGGCTGCCTCTTGATATGTGAATGGGAAGATGCCAATCTTCCCATCAAATGTGCATTCTCCTTGTGAATTGAACCTTGGCCTAGCCATCACTGAAGTGAACATTACCTTTGGAATGAATTTGCTTGAGCATGCTGATCTGTACTTGCCCTTTTCATTCTGTGCTAGATATACCCTATGTGACTTTTTGCTGAGATTGAACCACTTTTCATCTAAATGGACAAAGTCAAACATAGGAAAATACTCTCTCTTTGATTCAGCTGTGTCCCTTTGCAGTAGATCCAAAATCCATGACAACCTTCTCATTTTATTTTCATCTTTCAAACCTGGATGCAATGAATTTGTATGTGGCTTCAATGCTCCCATTTTAACCATTCTGTGGACTGTACTCTTTGAGATGCTAAGCTTGGCTGCCAAATCTCTAATACATGACCTGTTACCCATGCTAATTGATGTGATATCTCCAACTGGTACTTCAACCTTTCTTCTGCCTGAGTTGTGGAACTTGGTTGTGACATTATATCTTTCATTTGCTTGTCTTTGTCTCTTGGCTAAGTTCCACAGTTTGCTTATGCATCTTTTTGTTACTTGAAATTCATGTGCAGCAGCCATGATTGATCCTCTGTTGAGCTTGCCCTCTGTTGATCTGTTGAGAAGCCATATAAGTATGTCCAATCTCTTCTCACTGCTGAGCCTATTCCTTGAAGGCTGTTGATGATTATCTGGTGAAAAAGGAAATGATGTGTGCTGAAGGTATGTTACCTCTGTTTCTGGTTGCTGAATGCCATGTTCATCTTCTGGTTCCATATTGAGATCAAAATGGTAGCCTTGCCCCTCTTTCATGTCCCCAGTCGGTTCATTAAGATCAATGTTGATCTCAGCAGCTCCCATGTGTCCATGGTCTTCAGCACTTGGAATCCATGCATCATTTAAGTCCCAGTCTGAAGCCATCAAGGATAGGCAGTGATGCCTTTAATTCTCTGTTTAGGATTTGTTGTTTTTAGGTTTGTTTTTGGGTTTTGCTGTGAATCTCTGGAGTAGCAGTGAGTAATGACTGCAGTGTTGAAGGTTTAGGGGTATTTATGAATGCTGTGAATCTCTGTAAATTATTTTGGCTTAATCCGTGTGTTTATAATATCTGTGTTTCTATTGATTGTAAACAATTTACAAATTTTTTTTCCTGATTATTGAAATGTGAGATAGATTGGGATGCAAGTTTGGATGAATTGGATTGGAAATTTGGCATTTTACTGTGTACTTGCCTGCAGGTTTTTGTCCTTTTTAATTTTCTTAAATCTTGTGCACTTTGTGAAAGGAGAACTATAAAACGGGACAGAGGGAGTATATAATTAGGCAATGACTAAATACACGTGAAATACTGTATATATCGACGCTATTTTACACGCTTAACTTAGGCGTGCGATTTTATACGCTTAATATAGGCGCGCATAGGTATAGTGGGAATTTTGAAAAGACAGATCATGGATGCTTCGAACGAGAGGAAAAAGACACGCTTAACTTAAGCGTGTAGTAATATATATATATATATATATATATATTTTGCAAGTACTTATCTTACACGCTTAAGTTAGGCGTACCATACCAATTTTTTTTATTTAAATTTGCATTTTTTCTCCATAATCATGTAGAGAATTTCAATACGAGTCCGTGCATATAGAATTCGTCCAAAACGGACATCGTTTATCCCTCCAAAAGCCCAAAAAACGAAGCCTTCTTACCCATTTTTTTTTACAATTTGGTGCCCGACATATAGCGCATTGTAGTGAATTTTTTTGTATTTTCTGCATTTTTCTAGTATAATTTTGTATAAAGATTTAATACGAGTCCGTACATATAAAATTCATCCAAAACGGATATCGTTTCCCCTCCAAAAAGCCAAAAAACGATAATAAAAACTTTAGCAACTATAGTATATAAGTAATATGTTCGTAATACTTAACTATAATATGTAACTATAGTATATAAGTAATAAGTTCATAATACTTAACCATAATGTGTAACTATAGTATATAAGTAATAAGTTCGTAATATTTAACTATAATACATAACTATAGTATATAAGTAATAAGTTAATAATACTTAACCATAATGTGTAACTACAATATATAAGTAATAAGTTTGTAATACTTAACTATAATACATAACTATAGTATATAAGTAATAAGTTCATAATACTTAACCATAATGTTTAACTATAGTATATAACTAAATAAGTTCGTAATACTTAACCATAATGTGTAACTATACTTTATAAGTAATAAGTTCGTAGAACTTAACTATAAAAACTTTAGAAACTATAGTATATAAGTAATATATTTTTTAAAGGGGAAACTATAATGTGTAACTATAGTATATAAGTAATAAGTTCATAATACTTAACTATAATGTGTAACTATAGTATATAAGTAATAAGTTCATAATACTTAACTATAATACATAACTATAGTATATAAGTAATAAATTCATAATACTTAACCATAATGTTTAACTATAATATATAAGTAATAAGTTTGTAATACTTAACCATAATGTATAACTATAGTATATAAGTAATAAGTACGTAATACTTAATTATAATGCATAACTATACTTTATAACTAATATATTTTGTAATATTTAACTATAATGCATAACTATAGTATATAAGTAATAAGTTCATAATACTTAACTATAATACATAACTATAGTATATAAGTAATAAGTTCATAATACTTAACCATAATGTGTAACTATAGTATATAAGTAATAAGTTCGTAATACTTAAGTATAATACATGCATAGCTATACTTTATAAGTAATAAGTTAATAATACTTAACCATAATGTGTAACTATAGTATATAAGCAATAAGTATGTAATACTTAATTATAATGCATAACTATACTTTATAACTAATATATTTTGTAATACTTAACTATAATGCATAACTATATTATATAAGTAATAAGTTCATAATACTTAACTATAGTATATAAGTAATAAGTTCATAATACTTAACTATAATACATAACTATAGTATGTAAGCAATTAGTTTATAATACTTAACCATAATGTGTAACTATAGTATATACGTAATAAGTTCGTAATACTTAACTATAATGCATGCATAGCTATACTTTATAAGTAATAAGTTCATAATACTTAACTATAATGTGTAAGTATAGTATATAAGTAATAAGTTCATAATACTTAACTATAATACATAACTATAGTATATAAGTAATAAATTCATAATACTTAACCATAATGTGTAACTATAGTATATAAGTAATAAATTCGTAATACTTAACTATAATGCATGCATAGCTATACTTTATAAGTAATAAGTTAATAATACTTAACCATAATGTGTAACTATAGTATATAAGTAATAAGTTTGTAATACTTAACTATAATGCATAGCTATACTTTATAAGTAATAAGTTCATAATATTTAACCATAATGTGTAACTATAGTATATAAGTAATAAGTTCATAATACATAACTATAGTATATAAGTAATAATTTCATAATACTTAACCATAATGTTTAACTATAGTATATAAGTAATAAGTTCGTAATACTTAACCATAATATGTAACTATAGTATATAAGTAATAAGTTCGTAATACTTAACTATAATGCATAGCTATACTTTATAAGTAATAAGTTCATAATACTTAACTATAATGTGTAAGTATAGTATATAAGTAATAAGTTCATAATACTTAACTATAATACATAACTATAGTATATAAATAATAAGTTCATAATACTTAACCATAATGTGTAACTATAGTATATAACTTATATACTATAGTTACACATTATGGTTAAGTATTATGAACTTATTATTTATAAAGTATAGCTATGCATGAATTATAGTTAAGTATTACGGACTTATTACTTATATAATATAAGTAATAAGTCCGTAATACTTAACTATAATGCATGCTGTAATATCCCACATTTTGTAAGGGTGGTTTTGAATTTTCTTATGCCCATATTACAAGTCAGATTAAATGCAGGGAAGTACGAACATTCTGTGAAATGTTTGATCTCTGTAATATTTTTCTGAGTAATATAAAATACAGTTAAAGTATTTTTGGGTTAAAAGATCATTCGTGTACGAATATATTTAACCCGGGATTAAGAAAATTTAACCATTCGATAAGAAAAGACAAAACGGGCGAAAAGGGGTAAATTTGGCCTTGACCGCACCCTGGCCGCACCCTGCCGCACCCGCGGCGAAGGCCAATGCCAGAGGCGGTAACAAGTTGGCCACCGCACCCTGCCGCACCCCGCGGTCATCGTCAGCTCTGTCGTCAGCATCAGAGTTGCAGGCCGTAGCTCGCCTTAGCTGGCCTTGTAGCCTGTTGTTTTGGTCGGGCCACCTCCTCCTTGGTGTCATCTGTGGGTAAGCACCTTGTTTGACTTATAAAAGGAGGAGAATCGGATCAAAACCGAGCTCAAGAACAGAGCACTTCATCTCTTTCCTCAGAAAACCTCCATTAAAGACCAAGCTCTTGAGCTTCGTTTGGAAAAGTTCGAATCCCTCTGAGTGTTGGAAAAGGTACTCCTAAGTGATATTCAAAGGCCTAAGGTGTTGGGAAATCAAACCAAGAATGAATCAAAGTCGAAACGAATTGATTTGGGTGAGTTTTCTTCCCAAAAAAGTTGTCGAAGCCCCGCCTCTGTCTCCTGACCGCACCCCGCGGTGAGGGCCGACCGCACCCGCGGTGAGCTGGGTTCGTGTTGTGTCTCTCGGGTGTTGTGGTCTTGAGCAAGGCTTGATTCCTTTGATTCTTTCCTTATTCTTTTAGATTCATATATGTAGATATTGAATCTAACTTAGGGTCTTGTTATGAGTCATTCCAGAAGGATTTAATATCCAAGATCTGTCCCAGTTCAGACACGGAAACTGTTATCTTTAAGCTCGTTAAGCTTTCGTCAAATCTAAGGCAAGTGGCGGTTCGCTCTTGCTCATCATTCCATATTTACATTGATTATCAATTATTTAATTGTTAATTAATTTGAAATGAATATTGTTTCTGTCTGAGATCAATTTTGATAAACTATTTTGGAAGATTAAAAAATGACATTATAATAGGTTGTATATTCTGTTAGAATCAACGCTATTATATATATATTAATAGATTGAGATATATCTATGATGTTGGCCTTGAAGGCTTTGATATGAGTATCACTATGTTAGACTGCTTAGTTAGCCCGAGTAGTAGGAACGTTGGATTCTTCGACGTCCAGTCGTTTCTTTATAATATTAAATGGTGTGTAGGGCGGCAAAACCTCTAACATCATTATGTTGGTCATGACCGACCTCTATACGTTTAGTGTAGAGGTGGTGCACTTAGCCAGTGTCACAAATCTCGGGAGTTGCTCCCAAAAGATCTCTTGTCTCGGACGAGATGATTATAAAAGCTTATAACGTGATTGTGCATATATTTTGGAATTAAATAAGATAAGCGCCGAGTCGCATATGATTAATACACCTGTGGCGAGTAGTGCAACTAGGTAATAGTGCAGCTTGGAAAGCTCGTCTTGACTTGATCAGAGTACGTTCTCTTTCCAATCTGGATTCGCATTATTGCGGTGAGGTTGGTCGTGAACCGAAACATCTTGTCGTTTTTGAACGCTTGTATGAGATGTTTATGTTCCAGACATTTGTCATGTTTCTGATAAGACTCAAGTTCTTGGAGTCTTCTCTTGGATAATTCCTATAAGGCTCACTTCCGTTGGAGTCTTCTTTTGATCATGTCTTTTGATATATATATATATATATATTCAGTAGAAGTATGAAGGTTGACTATCGTTATCGGCTATTATTCGAGAAGCGATGAGCCTAAACCTAATACGACTACTTCGAACCACTCTGCTTTGTACCCTTGCATAGTCTTTCATTAGACTAACCAACCCAAATTGTTCTCTGCATGGTTGGCTGGTGTCATCCGTTCGATTCGGCATATCAGATAAGTTGCCACCTCGTGAAGGCTAGAGCGACTATGGACGTAAATGGTGTTTTTGATAAGTTTATTTAGGTTGAGATCCTTGGCAATGATCGCAGTGATCAAGACTTGTATTTATTTTAAAAGACTTCCGCTGAACTATGTTTACTCTGATTACACTGTATTTCGTTTGCTTTGACTACTCTTTGTTTTGTCCTACAGGGGATTGGGATGTAATCCCCAAACTTATGTTTTATTAAACATTTTGGTGTGTTGCACCTTGATTATCGTGTTATGAATTGTGTGTTATGGAAAAGCCTGGGGTGGCTTCGGTGTGAACCCGAGGTCACTGGCAGTAATACCTTTCCAAATGGGTTAAGATTTGGGGGTGTTACAGACTTGGTATCAGAGCCGAAGGTTTTTAAAACGAGTTTGGAATTTTACGAACCATTTACTCGTTTTTGAAAATATTTTCAAAGGCTCTGAGTTTTCAAAATGAGATTGTACCGTTCATAGTCGTGCCTTCTTCTTTAGTCTAATATGGAAGCAACTTCTATATTTAGAAAGACTAACTCTTGTTTCGTCGTCCGTAGGATATGGGTGTCTGCCTTTCACTCCCGAAGGAAAAGGAGGAAGAAGAGGTGACTCCACTCTCCCCTATGGAGCTTGACTTCCCAGTTTCACTTCGTCATTTTGAAGTCGGAGAACCGAGTGAACCACCTGAGGAAGTAAAACATGTACTTCTAGAGTCAGTGGTGTTGGTATCCGATCAGACTATGGTTCCAGTGGCTGAGCCGATAGTGGAGCCAAGTGTGAATGTGAGGAATGTGGTAGAGTTGTCAAGGTATGCTAGAGGATATTACGACAACGACTACACAATTGAGACCATCCCAGAAGGAGATGAAGGGGATAAGGATGAAGAAATCCTTAAAGCAAATGACGAGGCAGAGGATGAGCCGTCGGAGTACTCATTGGGGTACCTCGCGAGTGACCTTGAGATTGAATCATTTCCGGAAGAGGATCCCGAGGAGGATCCATTGGAAGATGAAGATCCAATATAGGATCTCGAGGAAGTCCCAGCGGAGCAAGGCCAAGAGCCTGATGAGCTGAGGCACTTGCTAGTGGATCATGGGGACTCGGGAATGCAATTTATGTACCCCAGTCTGCCACCCGAGCCAGTATACCCGCCATTGACTGATGCTGAGTGGGAGGCGCTCTATGTCGAATGTGGCATTAGAGAGAGGACCGACTCACGTTATGCATCAGAGGATGTGCCGCCTCTTCAGGTTCGAAGGAGGTGAAGGTCGACTTCTGAGTTGCAAGAGATACTCTGCCAGAGTGAGGAGATCTCTTCTGAAGGGCAGCGTCAGTTAGACGAGATGAGGGAGCAGGCATAGAGAAGGGCAATACCGCGAGAGCATGATCAGGGTGTTACCAGGCCAAGTATGAGGCCGAGGACACCAGGATCAGTTGATGAACCGAATTTGCCAGGACCAAGTAGGGTGAGAAGTTTATCACCAGACCCTGATGAAGAACCCCGTCCAAAGAAAACCTGTATGGGCAGCCTGCCATATAGGAAACATTTCAGGGGACTGTGAAAAGAACCGATGTAACTTTAGTAGTTTTCTTTTGTGTAAAATACTTTAGTATGCATACGGTAAAGTAGAGAATTCTCTGAGCAATTTTGTCTAGAAGCTCAGGAGATTTCCTTTGTGTAAAAACTTTCTGTGTTCGTTGAAAGTCCATCTAATATAAATTACCCAGTTGATCTATTCTGAGTTGATTTTAGTACATTAAGTATATTGGGAAAAATATTAATGTATGAAATCCTTGGAATTTGATCGGTAAACAGATGGTGAACACAAGAAATCACGCTCGTAATGGTGCTGGACCGAGTAACAATCCCAGACCAAACGAGGGGAATGCAGCAAACCCCGAGGATGTGCAAGAGTCTGCATCCCATGTTAATCCTAGAGGCAACGGCCAAGCTCCGGCCAACGCCCCGATGGTTTTTGACGCTGCTGCAGTTGAGGCAATTCGGGGAATTGTCATGCAAGCATTCACAGACATTGTGCGACCCGTCGCACCTCAGGCGCAAGAAGTGCCAATTCCGCCAGTGGTTCCAAGGGCTGAGGAACCTAATGTCCGTGTATATCAAGAGAATGTGATAAGGAATAGAGATAATTATGGCCGAGCTTTAAAGACCATAAACTTTATGAGACCCGATAGCTACAATGGGAAAGGTGAGCCAGTCTGAGTGACTCACTGGTTTTCCCACATGGAGCGGTTATTCCGCAATGTGGAATGCACTGAAGCTGAAAAAGTGCATATAGCGTCTCTCCAGCTGAAGGAAGATGCTAGTGAGTGGTGGGAGAATACCGGTCTTGCTGAGAGCCCTGATCTGAATTGGGCAACATTCAAGACCAAGATGACTGATAGGTTCTTCTCTCGGGCTATGAGGGAAGAAAATCACAAGGAGTTTCTTTATCCGAAGACTGATGGGCTAAAGGTGACTGAGCTGGCAACCAAGTTCAATCACCTACTGCAGTATGCTGGATTAGAGGTATCCAGTGAGGAACAGAAAATCTGGCACTTCCATGAGTGGATGAGCCCAGAAATTAAGCCAATGATGCTGAGCCACAATTGTTCTACCTTAGAGCAATACGTGGATGCTGCTTATAAGTTGGAGGTGACTCTAGATGAGTCGAACAAGAGAAGGAATCGCCAGAGGTCAATGCAGAATCAACCTCAGGCGAGTGGATTCAAACGTCCTGCACCACCGTCTAACTTTGCTAAATCTAACAAGGCGAAGACAGATGTGACACAAGGAGGGTCGACACAACAATCGGGTCAGGGCAATGGTCTGATCCAATGCTATAATTGTGGTGCTGCTGGGCACAAGAGCAATGAGTGTCAGAAGGAAATAAAGACATGCTTTGGTTGTGGACGTGAAGGGAATGTGCAGAAGTTCTGTCGACAAGGGAAGCAGAAAGGTGCTGAGTCGCAACAGGGGTCAGTTAATCAGAGTAACCGACCTAAGTTCAGACCGGTGGAGGCTCCTAGTCCTTCAACTCAGACAACTGCTCAGAACAAGGGGAAAGCCCCAGCTGCTTCCGGAGGACAAGGTCAACATCTCTACGAAATGCGTGAGGCGGATGGACCTAATACTCAAATTGCTCAAGGTACTCTATACCTCCACTCTACTTATGTATGCATATTGTTTGATTCGGGTGCTACCCATTCCTTCATATCTGAGAGATGTGTTAGTAAGTTAGGGTTAGTATGCAACGAGATTTGTGAGCCTTTCATTGTGAACCTTCCTAATGGTGACCATTTAGTGGGAACCAAGCATTTGTCAGAATTTCCAGTTACCATTCAGGGTAAGGAATTTGAAGCAAATTTAATCTGCATTGCCATGGCTCCATACGACATTATTCTCGGTATGGATTGGCTGACGCGTCATGGGGCGGTAATCGACTTTAGTTCAAGGACTGTAACGGTGTCATTTGGGGGCCAGAGAGTATGCAAGTTTAAGGGTCGAAATGACGCTGATAACGGCAGGCTTATCAATACGATGGTTGTGTTTAAGCTACTACGACAAGGTTGTGTCGGGTACCTTTGCTATCTGGATACGCCCGTGAAAGATGAACCATCAGTTCTTAATATTCCAATGATTCGTGAGTTCCCGGATGTCTTTCCAGAGGAAATTCCTGGATTACTCCCACATCGTGTCGTGGAATTTTCTATAGATCTCGAGCCTGGTACTGCGCCGATTTCTAAGGCACCGTACCGGATGGCTCCTGCCGAGATGCAAGAATTGAAGAAGCAATTGGAGGATCTTCTTGATAAGGGATATATAAGACCGAGTGCATCGCCTTGGGGTGCTCCGGTTTTGTTTGTCAAGAAGAAAGATGGATCGTTTCGACTTTGTATCGACTATCGAGAGTTGAATAAAGTCACGATCAAGAACAAGTATCCTTTACCTAGGATTGATGATCTGTTAGATCAACTTCAAGGAGCTAAAGTCTTTTCCAAGATCGATATGAGATCTGGTTACCATCAGCTCATAATTCATGAGGAAGATATTTTGAGGACGGCATTCCGGACAAGATATGGTCACTACGAATTCGTAGTTATGCCATTTGGACTTACCAATGCTCCTGCAGTCTTCATGGACTTGATGAATCGATGTTTTCACCAGTACTTGGATAAGTTCGTGGTGGTCTTCATCGATGACATTCTGATTTATTCCCCGAATGAGGAAGCTCATGAGGAACATCTACGGATTGTTTTGTCAATCCTTAGACAGAACCAGCTTTATGCTAAATTGTCTAAGTGTGATTTTTGTATCAAGGAAGTGGCTTTCTTAGGCCATGTGATCAATAAAAATGGGGTGATGGTTGATTCCCAGAAGATTGAAGCTGTAGCCAACTGGAAGCGGCCTCAGAATGTGAAAGAGGTGCACAGTTTCTTTGGACTTGCCGGATATTATAGATGGTTCATAGAAGGATTTTCTAAGATCGCTCTACCTATGACCGGTCTGCTTCGCAAGGTCCACAAGAAGTTTGTCTGGAATGACAAGTGCGAGGCCAGTTTTCAAGAATTGAAACAACGATTGACCTCGGCACCAATATTAGCACTACCAGAAGGAAACGATGGATATGTGGTCTATAGTGATGCTTCAAAAAATGGTTTAGGATGCGTGTTGATGCAAAGAGGCAAGGTTATTGCTTACGCGTCAAGGCAACTGAAAACCTATGAGGAAAACTATCCGACACATGATCTGGAACTAGCGGCGGTAGTGTTTGCGTTGAAGATCTGGAGGCATTATCTATGTGGTGTGAAATGCCAAGTCTTCACCGACCACAAGAGTCTCAAGTATGTATTCACTCAGAAGGAGTTGAACATGAGACAACGTCGTTGGCTAGAACTACTCAAGGACTACGATCTTGAATTGTTGTATCATCCGGGCAAGGCTAATGTAGTAGCTGATGCATTGAGCCGGAAGACACCGCATGAGACAGTAGTAGCTCTCCTCACTGCTCAAGCCAAACTGAACCAAATGGTGTGCGAAGCCGAAGTCTTGTATGATCAGCGTAGAGGATACCTGAGTATGTTGGAAATTCAGGCTACGCTACTCAATCAGATTCGAGAAAAGCAAGTTGATGATATAGTTTTGGTGAAGTTAAGCAGTGAAGTGTTGAACGGGAAAGCTCCCGGTTTTGTGATTCAGGAGGACGGATCACTCTGGTTTCAGAACCGAGTTTGTGTGCCTGACGTTGATGGTCTTCGCCAGTTGGTAATGAGGGAAGCCCATTCGTCAGCCTATTATGTACATCCAGGTTCTAGTAAAATGTACAAGGACCTCCAGAAAAATTTCTGGTGGCCCAACATGAAATGGGATGTAGCAGAATTTGTGGTAAAATACTTGACTTGTCAGAGAGTCAAGATAGAATACTGCAGACCAGGTGGTGAATTGCTACCTCTTCCAGTTCCAGAATGGAAATGGGAAGATATCGCAATGGACTTCATCACATGATTACCCCAGACTCGAACTCAGAAAGATGCTATTTGGGTGATCGTTGACAGGCTCACGAAGAGTGCTCATTTCATGGCTATCAAGTCAACGTGGGGAGTCCAAAAGCTAGCAGAAGTGTTTTTACACGAGGTTGTCCATTTACATGGTATTCCCAAGACCATTGTATCGGATCGTGATGGTCGTTTTATGTCGAGATTCTGGAAGGAACTCCACAAGGCCATGAGAACCGAGCTAAGGTTTAGCACTGCATTCCATCCTCAAACGGACAGACAGTCTGAGAGGACTATCCAGACCCTGGAGGATATGTTGAGAGCATGTGTACTCGATCGTCCGACTAGTTGGGAGGACAACCTGAGTCTAATCGAGTTCACATAAAACAATAGCTGGCATGCTACTATCAAGATGGCTACATTTGAAGCCTTGTACGGTCGGAAGTGCAGATCGCCGATTTGTTGGGATGAGAACGCCAACAAGATTCTGCTCGGACCAGAGTTGGTCGAGAGAACTGCCTTAGATATTGCTTTAATCAGACAAAGAATGTTGACAGCACAAAGTCGACAGAAGTCTTACGCCGATCCAAAGCGTAGAAATGTCGAGTTTGAGGTTGGTGACAAGGTATTTGTCAGAGTGTCGCCATCCAAAGGTGTATTCAGATTTGGTAAGCGTGGGAAGCTTAACCCTCGCTACGTGGGACCATTTGAAATCTTGGATAGAGTGGGATCTCTAGCGTACCGCTTGGCATTGCCGCCATCGGCACATCCAGTGCATAATGTGTTCCACGTATCTCTGCTGAGGAAGTACGTACCAGATGAGTCTCATGTGCTGAGTTATGAAGACATCGAGATTCAAGCAAATGGTACCTATGAAGAGATACCTGTGCGTATTCTCGAGCGTCGTGAGAAGCAGTTGTGCAACAAGGTGGTACCGTTGGTACGGATTCTGTGGTCCAAGTCAGGAACCGAGGAGGTTACCTGGGAGACTTGAGAGACTGAGAAAGATATGCGTAGACGCTTTCCCGAGATGTTTACGATCTAAGTTTCGGGGTCGAAACTTCTTTTAAGGGGGAGGTAATGTAATATCCCATATTTTGTAAGGGTGATTTTGAATTTTCTTATGCCCATATTGCAAGTCAGATTAAATGCAGGGAAGTACGAACATTTTGTGAAATGTTTGATCTCTGTAATATTTTTCTGAGTAATATAAAATACAGTTAAGGTATTTTTGGGTTAAAATATTGTTCGTGTACGAATATATTTAACCCGGGATTAAGAAAATTTAACCATTCGGTAAGAAAAGACAAAACGGGTGAAAAGGTGTAAATTTGGCCTTGACCGCACCCTGGCCGCACCCTGCCGCACCCGCGGCGAAGGCCAATGCCAGAGGCGGTAATAAGTTGGCCACCGCATCCTGCCGCACCCCGCGGTCGTCGTCAGCTCTGTAGTCAGCGTCGGAGTTGCAGGCCGTAGCTCGCCTTAGCTGGCCTTGTAGCCTGTTGTTTTGGTCGGGCCACCTCCTCCTTGGTGTCATCTGTGGGTAAGCACCTTGTTTGACTTATAAAAGGAGGAGAATCGGATCAAAACCGAGCTCAAGAATTAAAGACCAAGCTCTTGAGCTTCGTTTGGAAAAGTTCGAATCCCTCTGAGTGTTGGAAAAGGTACTCCTAAGTGATATTCAAAGGCCTAAGGTGTTGGGAAATCAAACCAAGAACGAATCAAAGTCAAAACGAAATGATTTGGGTGAGTTTTCTTCCCGAAAAAGCCGTCGAAGCCGCGCCTCTGTCTCCTGACCGCACCCCGCGGTGAGGGCCGACCGCACCCGCGGTGAGCTGGGTTCGTGTTGTGTCTCTCGGGTGTTGTGGTCTTGAGCAAGGCTTGATTCCTTTGATTCTTTCCTTATTCTTTTAGATTCATATATGTAGATATTGAATCTAACTTAGGGTCTTGTTATGGGTCGTTCCAGAATGATTTAATATTCAAGATCTATCCCAATTCAGACCCGGAAACTGTTATCTTTAAGCTCGTTAAGCTTTCGTCAAATCTAAGGCAAGTGGCGGTTCGCTCTTGCTCATCATTCCATATTTACATTGATTATCAATTATTTAATTGTTAATTAATTTGGAATGAATATTGTTTATGTCTGAGATCAGTTTTGATAAACTATTTTGGAAGATTAAAAGATGACATTATAATAGGTTGTATATTCTGTTAGAATCAATGCTATTATATATATATTAATAGATTGAGATATATCTATGATGTTGGCCTTGAAGGCTTTGATATGAGTATCACTATGTTAGACTGCTTAGTTAGCCCGAGTAGCAGGAACGTTGGACTCTTTGACGTCCAGTCGTTTCTTTATAATATTAAATGGTGTGTAGGGCGGCAAAACCTCTAACATCATTATGTTGGTCATGACCGGCCTCTATACGTTTAGTGTAGAGGTGGTGCACTTAGCCAATGTCACAAATCTCGGAAGTTGCTCCCAAAAGATCTCTTGTCTCGGACGAGATGATTATAAAAGCTTATAACGTGATTGTGCATTTTGGAATTAAATAAGATAAGCGCCGAGTCGCATATGATTAATACACCTGTGGCGAGTAGTGTAGCCTAGGTAATAGTGCAGCTTGGAAAGCTCGTCTTGACTTGATCAGAGTACGTTCTCTTTCCAATCTGGATTCGCATTATTGCGGTGAGGTTGGTCGTGAACCGAAACATCTTGTCATTTTTGAACGCTTGTATGAGATGTTTATGTTCCAGACATTTGTCATGTTTCTGATAAGACTCAAGTTCTTGGAGTCTTCTCTTGGATAATTCCTATAAGGCTCACTTTCGTTGGAGTCTTCTTTTGATCATGTCTTTTGATATATATATATATATTAAGTAGAAGTATGAAGGTTGACTATCGTTATCGGCTATTATTCGAAAAGCGATGAGCCTAAACCTAATACGACTACTTCGAACCACTCTGCTTTGTATCCTTGCATAGTCTTTCATTAGACTAACCAACCCAAATTGTTCTCTGCATGGTTGGCTGGTGTCATCCGTTCGATTCAGCACATCAGATAAGTTGCCACCTCGTGAAGGCTAGAGCGACTATGGACGTAAATGGTGTTTTTGATAAGTTTATTCAGGTTGAGATCCTTGGCAATGATCTCAGTTATCAAGACTTGTATTTATTTTAAAAGACTTCCGCTGAACTATGTTTACTCTGATTACACTGTATTTCGTTTGCTTTGACTACTCTTTGTTTTGTCCTACAGGGGATTGGGATGTAATCCCCAGACTTATGTTTTATTAAACATTTTGGTGTGTTGCACCTTGATTATCGTGTTATGAATTGTGTGTTATGGAAAAGCCTGGGGTGGCTTCGGTGTGAACCCGAGGTCACTGGCAGTAATACCTTTCCAAATGGGTTAAGATTTGGGGGTGTTACACATGCATAGCTATACTTTATAAGTAATAAGTTAATAATACTTAATCATAATGTGTAACTATAGTATATAAGTAATAAGGTCGTAATACTTAACTATACTGCATAGCTATACTTTATAAGTAATAAGTTCATAATATTTAACCATAATGTGTAACTATAGTATATAAGTAATGAGTTCATAATACTTAATCATAATGTATAACTATAGTATATAAGTAATAAGTTCGCAATACTTAACTATAATGCATAACTATACTATATGTATTATAATTAAGTATTACAAAATATATTACTTATTCAATATAGTTTCTAAAGTTTTTATTCTCGTTTTTTGACTTTTTGGAGGGAAAAACGATATCCGTTTTGGATGAATATTATATGTACGGACTCGTATTAAAATTTTCTACAAAATTATAGTAGAAAAATGCAAAAAATACCAATTTTTTTTCACTACAATGCGCTATATGTCGGGCACCAAATTGTAAAAAAAAAAAGGGTAAGAATGCTTTATTTTTTGGGTTTTTGGAGGGGCAAACGATGACCATTTTGGACAAATTTTATATGTACGGACTCGTATTGAAATTCTCTACATGATTATGGAAAAATAATTATACTTTATGTACTATAGTTAAGTATTACAAAATATATTACTTAAATACTATAGTTTCTAAAGTTTTTATTCTCGTTTTTTGGAGGGGAAAACGATATCCGTTTTGGATGAATTTTTTATATACGGACTCGTATTAAAATTGTATACAAAATTATAGTAGAAAAATGCAGAAAATACAAAAAAAATCACTACAATGCGCTATATGCCGGGCACCAAATTGTGAAAAAAGTTGGTAACAAGACTTCATTTTTTGGGCTTTTGGAGGGGTAAACGATATCCGTTTTGGACGAATGTTATATGCACGGACTCGTATTGAAATTCTCTACATGATTATGGGGAAAAAGTGTAATTTTTTTTAAAAAATTAGTATTACACACGGCCCAGATAACTAGCCATGCCACTACACGCTTAACTTAAGCGTGTAATTCATTCATGTATTTCAAAATGACCATAATACCCCTACACGCGTAGCTTAAGCGCATAAAACCATCCTCTTATCTTAAGCGTGTAAATTAGCGTCCATTTAGACGTACATTCGCGTGCATTTAGCTTTTTCGTATAATTACACAGAAGCTAAATACACTCTATTATATCTACTTTTTAAACTCACATATGGTACCTATATCCGAGGTACGAGTACGTGTTGCGTACACGTACCATCTGTTAGTTTACCCAGTTGTTTACTCAGGTACGCGTCCTGGGAGCGTATCTAAATAAAATGGTATGCGTATTGGACGCATACCATATATGTCCAGCTGTCCGTTTCGGACCGTGGAAAGGGTATGTTACGCGTCCTGTATGTGTATCGTACCCTTACAAGGGTCCGATTTCGGTTCTATAAACACCAACAACACAACACCAAATTTCATAACAACTAAACCTCCCAAATTTTTCATTCCACTCTTAGAAAAAAATGCATTTTTGAAAAAAAATGTCAAAAAGTGAAAGAGAATCAGCAGTCGGAGAAGATAATCGGCAACCCGAACTCATAGAGGTATGTATTATTTGAAATTTTAGTTCAATATGATATGTTTAAGTGTATTTAAATACGAAAAATATCATTAAATAACATTTGAAATTAGAGTAGTAGTACATATTATATGATATCAAGTGTATTTAAATACTAAAAATATTAGTAAAGAAAATTTGAAATTAGAGTAGTATTAAAGAAAAATTATATGATATCATGTAGTTTATTTGAATACTAGTAAGCATGCCCGTGCTATGCACGGGATATGTTTAAAATTTTGTTTAGTGATTTTATGTAAATAATTAGTGATAGAATGGTTTGTATATTGTAGTATTCTTTTAACAAAATGAAATGTATTGTGTGTTTCTTAAGATGAAGTATAGACTTTTTTTAATATATTTATGATTAATTAATATTAAGATAAAGTAAAGATTTATTTATATATATTTATGAGAAATTAATATTGTTTTATTATTCTAATCATAGTTTAAAATGGTATTATAATAATTTTAAGTCCTTTTTATATTGTTTGATTTAATAAAGTAAAAAAGAAACTAACTTTTATGATACTTTTTACAACCTTAAATTTTACTACATACTGTATATTTTTTTGCCTTTATAATGTATTTTAAAAATTATATTCACATTAGTATTCTCTTGTATTTTTAGTATGTTACATGCAACTTGCCTTTTTTTTGCCGACTTTGTTATGACAATAATGTAAGTAGTGAGTGATGTGTTTAGATGCATGTATAACATTATTTAGTAAATAAATGTAGGGTTTGTTTGGTAGACTAACTTATAAAAGCATTTTTAGTGATAAATAGGCTTTTTGAGAAAAAGAGATTTTAAAGCTTCGTTTTTTGTGCCCAAAAATGAGGTTTTAAGCTTGTATTTTTGTAAAAAAATATCATTATAAATTATTGTGACCAAACACCATTATTTCTAGAAAACTCTTTATTGTTTACAATGCCATTATAAATGACTATATATTACAAACAAACCCGTAATGATAGTAAAGTTTTGTAATTAGTTGATTTTAATTTTTATAAAACTTTATGATCGCCGTAGCTGAATGTATTTTGTAAGTGAAGATATTAAAATTTGAATGAAATAAGTGTGATTGTATAATGCAAAGTATGTGCATTGGTTTAATTGGAGCAATATTAAATTCATTATTGAATATGTATGAGGATATTGTACTTTGAAAGATGTATACGGTTTAATTAATAAAGTGAAAGGTTTATAATTTGTGTAATACAGTATAGGAGTTAAATTAAGACAACTCACCTGAGTTTTCTATCACACATATCCTCTCTTTCTCCCCCAGAACCCTGACCCTTCCCTTTACCTATCTGCGTTCGCCTCCTACTCTAATTCTCTCCTAACATCGACAACCACAAATTCCTTGAGATGAGCTTCCATGAATAAGGCTAGCGCGTTCCAAACCAAAACTCCATAGCTTCGTAAACAGTCCATGGTCAGCGAGGCGCCCATCATTTCTGCATTGTCTTCTTCTTCTTCGTCCTCGGATTAGAAGGTATTTTGATTGCCCCTTTCCTGAAATCTTCTATTTTTTTACCTTTATTTATGTTTCTCATGGATGTTTTATATCATAGGCGTAGGTGCTCGATATCAGATGGGAAGGAGGCAAGGAGAAAGAGGGAAAAATGGCACCGTATGGAACTCGCTGCAGAGGGGTAGGTTACAGCTTTCCAGAGTGCAGTCAACTCCCTAAGAACGTGAAGTTCTATGAAATGAAAACGCTGGAGGATAATGGATTTCTCACCATTCTGGTTCACAAACATGTCACTCCCAAGCCCGACAAAGGTCGTACAATTCACCTCTCTAGGAATTTTTAGTTCTGCGTATTTGCGTTGAATTTGGAAACCAAAAACAATTTATATTTTTGGTGTTATTGTGGATGAATAAATATTAATTAAATCTTGTGGTTTATGAGTTGAACTGGCGTGGTCTTGTCTGATAAAATCCTCTTTGTCAATCCTGTAATTGTGTTTGGTTATTGAGTATGTCTGCGATGATATTGTTTGAGTTTACATGTAGTGTATGTTTGTATATTGTGGATGGATTCATAAGTTTTGTATGAGTTGTGTTGTAGTTATGTTATAATATTGCTCAAAAACTCAGGCTATGTTTGGCACAAGTAGTTTATTATTTATAAACACTTTTTTTCAAAAATCTACTTTTATATATTTCGGTAAACGTATAATAAAATTATTTTATTTTATTTTCACTACTCACACTTTTCTAATAAACTACACACATATCTATAAAAATCACATTTTTATTAAACATATTTTTTTTATATAACCCTATTTATCAACTATTTATAAATAAAAAACTCTTTATAAACTCCCTAACCTAACAAACCCTTAGATTGGGTTAATTGATCCATGTAGGTGACATGATAGATAAAGTTCCCAGTGAATGTTTTTGGTATTTTCTGTAGATTGATTAATATACTATTGGGCATATGTTAAGTAGACAACACTACTGATTACTGATAATGATGATGAATGAGGTGATATGTTTCATTTTTGTTAGGTTAAATAACTTTTATAGGGGTGTGCAATAGTGTAATAGGTGACCTTTTAGTAATGACCTTTATCCAATACAATTAATTAATGACCTTTTAGTAATGAGTTTTATTTTGTTAATTCATAATGGAATGGTGTTTTAGGTACTTGGCTCCAGCAAATTCAGTTGAAATTGGTAATTTTGAATCCCCTGGTATGATCATGACTTTTCTTTCTTTGGCTTGTGCCGTTGTTCTTAATTTCAATGTCCATTTGCTTGGAAACCAAATATATAGACTTTAATGATTATAAGGAAAAAATTTGTATATATAGATAAATTAACATTTTTTTTGTGTATCCTCTTTTATGTATATATAGATGCATATAATGTCTCCTTCACAAAATATGTAATGTTTCTTCTTATTTCGAGTTATCGTTTAGGTGAGTGTGCTTATTTTGGCATGTGGGTTGCTCTTGTTTGGATTGATGATTGTGTTACTGTTGTATTTTTGATTTCTGTGTGGGTTCAGTTGTTGCTTAGTATTGTTGTTAGGGGTGTTCATCCGGTCTGAACCGGATCAGATTTTTTCAAAAGTGTGGATCGAAGACTGTAATTTTTTTTATAAAAAATAAATTAATTAAACTCCTATTTAATATCTAAAAAATATTTAAACTCCTCACTTATTAATTTAAGAAAAATATCTAAAAAAACTAACATTAAAACTCCTAACTTTTTTTTTTTTAAAAAAAAAACGGTCCAACCGGTCCGAACCGATTTTTTCCGGGTTTGGACCGGACCAGAACCGGATTAAGGAAAATATCCGGACCGGAGACCGAACCGTAATTTCTTCGATCCGGTCCGGTCTTTTCCGGTCCGGTCCTGTTTTCCGGTCCGTGCCACTTTTGAACATCCCTAATTGTTGTAAATGGTTGTTGTTTTTGATGGTTTTAATTATGGGCTTATGTACTTTTATTTTATAGTATCAATTTGAACGTCTTATAGTCTAAAGTAGGGTTGAGCACCGGTCCAAACCCGGTCGGAACACCAAAAATGGTGGACCGGAACCCGGACCGAAAATATCCGATCCGGTCCTATTTGGACCGGATTTGGACCGGTTTAGGGTTTTGCTAAATTTAAATATAATTTACTTACATTTAAACATGAAAAAAACCCCTCAAATCTAAATATAATTTACCCTAAAACCTAAACCTCAAATGTAAAAAAACCTCAAACCGATTAAAATTTTAAGATTTTTTAAAAACACCGGGTCGGACCGGACCCGGAATTTCAGAAATCCCTGGACCGGAGACTGGACCGGTCCGGTCCAAATTTCCGGGCCGGACCGGAATTTGCTCATCCCTAGTCTAAAGTGTTGTTATATGAGTTTTCGCCGGTCTTCAAATGTTTGGAGTCATAAAGTACATACAAATATAAGTCTAATGTTATACATTTTCACAGTGTATGTGCTTACATGCATAGGTGAGTTCTTGTTTCCGGATGAAGAAGAACTACATGGTGAGCTGGATATCAAGCTTTATGACTTTCTCATTGTACTTGTGGGAAGTAAAGTGTAGTGTAAAGGCGTATGGCTGGAGCATTTTCTCTTTCTTTAGGTTGTGATTCTATGCATTTTGTTGCTCATAGCTGAAAACCTTTTTTTATCTACTTAGAGAGGCTTAAGTTTCTAAGGTTATCTATTCGTTGGTGAAATGTCATGTGATGGCTATCTCTATTGGATTGGGGTCTCCAAAACTAGGGATGTTCATCCGGTCTGAACTAGACCGGATTTTTTTTAAAAGTGTGGACCGGAGACCAGATTGATCTTATTCGATCCGGTCCGGTCTAAGACCGGAATTTAAAATAAAATAAAATTAAACTCCTATTTAATATCTAAAAAACATTTAAACTCATCACTTATTAATTTAAGGAAAATATCTAAAAAAATAAATTAAAACTTCTAACTTATTATTATTTAAAAAAAAAACGGTCCAACCAGTCCGGACCGGTTTTTTCCGGGTTTGGACCAGACCGGATTAAGGAAAATATTCGGACCGGAGACCGGACCGTAATTTCTCCGGTCCGGTTTTCCGATCTGGGCCACTTTTGAACAGCTCTATCCAAAACATATCGTGAACCGTGTTGCTGGTGGTGTACATCCATACATAGTTCTCAAGGCATCCGCTAATTATTAGTAATATAAGGTAAAGTAAGCAATAAATTGACAGTTGTCATGTTAAACTGGTAATGATACTAATGGAAACCCTTTTGAGATGTTTGTTTGTGCGTATATAAGTGATTGCTCAAACAATTGTTGCGAGATAGGTTCCATATTTGTTGAATTTCGTTCTCCATGCGTGGATAGTCTGAAAAGTAGTGTATCACTATGTTGCTTTGAATATCTTGTATCCTAATTTCTGAAAGCAGTGGAAAGATGATTGATAAACCAGAGATTTAACATAATGTAACAGAGGATTAATGTAGCTAAATGGGAAGAAATCATTTTATTGTTCACTCACTTATCTTAATTATATTTGTGGTGGCATATATTTTGGCCCTAACGTTAGTAACAGAAAAAGAGTTATTGTATGCGGAATTGTGCTTTTATAATGTGAAATGATGTGTTGAGGATTTTTTTTGCCCTTTTGGCTTGTTCTTGTTGAATAGTCACACGCGTGTGTCATTTTCTCCTATGCATGTGTAGGTATATTCCATTGTTTATACTTTTTTGTAATACATATTTTGTTTATGGGGTGGGATGACATTAAGCATATAGTTTATTGTAGGTTTGTTTAACCACATGCTGCAAGGAATGATTTATCCTTCTATAGCTATGAAATATGATTTTTTTTCCGAATATAGAAGGTTCTATAATTAAAATCCCTGATATTTTTTTTTGCATAATTATGTGATTATAGGTCTTCCTTTATTTATGCCTCATTTCTGTGTTGTTTAGTATCCTGTTTGACAACTATTAGATTTTTGTAACATATGTTTTGGTAGGTTTGATTTATTGTTTGATATTTGTTAAGTGTTTAGTGTGTACATCTACATGATATAACTAACTTAGAGAAATGCATAGTTTGTGAAGCATCTTATTGTAATGAAATTGTAAACCATGCAGTTTGAATAAGTACAAAGCAGTCTGGATTACTATATTCATATTCAAACATAAGATAACCATGCAGTTTAAATAAGCTTTAATAGTAATCCTGATTGAGAACTAAATACTGGATTGGAAGACTGTGTTGCACTAAAACAATAATAATGTACTCATGGGCGTAATGAAATGGCCTCATACCTGTATTTAGGATGCGTTGAATGGTCTTGTACTTAAGATCTCCTGTGCAACCGTATAATAAGATGTTAGTCCATGTATGGTCAAGCTATTAGGGAATGTTGACTACACATAAAAGTTTTACCTATTGCTCGGTGTTGAGGTTGTTGAAAGCTTCTCCGAACACAATATTTCTGGTATGGTTATGTGTGTTTCCTTCCTCTTGCACTAAAAGTATTCTAAAACCCTCTGGATCTGTGCCTTTGGAGATGGCCACATAGAATTGTCCATGACCGAAGACGAGCTTTGGTAGGTATACCCCGACATGATTTAGAGATTGGCCTTGACTTTTATTAATTGTCATTGCATAACATGGCTTGATAGGAAACTGGCGCCGTTTCATAATGAAAGGCCAATTGCCGGTTGTAGATGTCATAGTAATGCGTGGTATCAAAACGTTTCTTTCCCAATATTGCTTCCAGTAACGATGAGAGCCTCATTATCCATTCACCCAAGTTAGTTATTATAATTCTTGTGCCATTGCAAAGCCCTTGACTTGGATTGACATTCCTTAGCAACATGACGGGTAGGCCTTCTTTGAGCCTAAGCAAGTGTGGGGGCATCCCTATAAAGTAACATGTTGTTAGTCTTTAGTTTAAATGCATATATTTTTTTGGCTTACTGGATTAAGTATAGTAGTTACCTAAGAATTTTAGAGAATTAAGGAATTTTGTCGAATACATGTTGTCTTGTGCTGCTGTATGTGTCGAACCTCTGCATACTTCATCTGAACTCCTGTATTCTTTCACACATGTATTCGTTAATTGCATCTGCATCATCATCTAAAGGCGTCAATATAGCCATTTCCCTTAGGTAATCTGGATCACTCCTATTTGTATTGAAGGCGGGAAATATATCCTGGACAATCTGTTGTCTAGGACATTGTGTTGGATGAAGAAGGAATTTGGTTGGAACTTGAATCCAAGTAGGCTCCTCTTCTCCCTCTCTTGACTTTGCTGGTGCTTTTCCTTCTCCGATGCTTAAAACCCAATTGTTGAATTCCCTTTTTTCTTCATTTATTTCTCCATTTGCATTAAGGTCATTAACTTGCATGCTTTTCGAAAGAGTTAGTAGTTGGCAATGTTTCCACAACTCCGAATTGTTGATGGTGGCTTCAACAATGTCATGTCTCCTTCCTTTTGGGATGACCGACAAGATTTGCCAAAAGTCCCCTCCTAATAAAACTGTAATCCCCCCAAACAGTTTATGCATGTTT
This sequence comes from Rheum nobile, assembly GCA_027886185.1. Classification (NCBI taxonomy): domain Eukaryota; kingdom Viridiplantae; phylum Streptophyta; class Magnoliopsida; order Caryophyllales; family Polygonaceae; genus Rheum; species Rheum nobile. The sequence continues at coordinate 551,710 of WOAB01000648.1, forward strand.
GCTTCGTTTTTGCTACTGCAAATTTCTCTTAATGTCCCGTCAAGTGCTTCGAACGCAAATCTCTGTATCATGGGTGCTTCATCCCATATGATTAAATCTGTTTGATTGAGCAGACTTGCCAAATGTGTGTTTTGCTTTATACCACATGTACTATTTTCCATTAGTTCTAATGGAATAACAAATTTGCTATATGTTCCATTGAGTAGCAGTAGGGATACATCCATTGTTTTTATGTGTGTAACACCCCCAAAACTTAACCCTTTTGAAAAGGTATTACCGCCAGTGACCCCAGTGTTCCTTACCGAGATCACCCAAGGCTTTACCAAATAAATACAATTTATGAAATGCAATTGATACACAAAGATTAAGCATTAAATTCCAAAACATAACATTGTCGAGGAAATAAGAGTTACGGGATTACAACCCAATCCCGAATAGGTCAAAACATAGTTTAAACCCAACACAGCGGAAGACTAAAAGAGTAAGTTACAATCAGAGTTATTGTCCAAAGGATCATAACCTGATTAAAGAAATAATTAAAACATTCAAAAACCACCGCCGACTCCATAGTCCTTCTAATCTTCTGAGCTACTTCTTAACTGATGTGCTGAATCGAACGGATGACACCAGCCAACCATGCAAGGGAAAATATTGGTTGGTTAGTCTAACTGAATAGACTAGCAAGGGAACAAAGCAGACTGGTTCGAAGCAGTCATATTAGGTTAGACTCATCGCTTCTCGGATAATAACCGATAACGGTAGTCAACCATCATATTCCTACTGGAATAAACAAGAGATATGCACAAGAGAAGATTCTGGAAGACTGAATCTTCACAGAAATCGACTCGAAAGAAGACTCCAACGGAAATGAGTCTTTAAGGAAGTAATGACAAATCTGGAATATTACAGAATCAATCAACAATGATTTAAAACTGACTGAGATGCTTCGGTTCACAACCAACCTCATCGCCTACAGCGAATCCAGATTGGAAAGAGAACGTACTACATTCAAGTCAAGACGAGTTTTCCTAGCTGCACTGAACTTAGCTGCACTACTCGCCCAAGGTGTATTAATTATGTGCGTCAAGGTAGCACTTATCTGATTTATGTTTCAAAAACACAAATCACGTTATAGACTTTTACATGTGTACCCCACCAATGGGACGACACATCTTAGTATACGTTTCATCGAGAGTGACGTATACCGAAAGGTTTGTGGCACCAGCTAAGTGTCCTGTCTCTACACACATGTGTAAGAGACCGATCATGATCTTAGAATGGTATTGGATGGGGACGAGCCACCCCTCTACCAGATTATAAAGAAATGACTGGACAGAGTCCGAGTAACGTTCCTATCTAACAGTGCTAACTAAATAGTTAAAGCACCACCACAGTTATAGGATAAATCCACATAAAGGCCCGAAAGGCGATCACAGATAATAGCGCTGTTCTAACAGATATACAACCTATTATATGATTTTCAAAACAATTTATCAAAACCGTTTCCAGACAAACAGGATATTCATTCCAAATTAATTACTCAGATAAACTACTGATAATTAATGTAAATATGGAACGAATGAGCAAGAGCGAACCGTCACTTGCCTTACTCCACAGAATAGTCTAAAGACGTCACTGGATTCCGGGCTCGACACGGTACAGCTCTGACAGCACAACGACCTTCGAGTCGACCCATAAAAGGAACCCTAAGTTAGAGCCGACATAAACAGTACGAATCTAAACACGGCGAAAGAACACGAAAAGAAAGACGCCACGACGACAACCGACCAAGCCAAAGCCACGAAGGCGTTCTGGGCACTGGCGGCGGTCGCCGTTCTTGGCGGCGGTCGCCGTGAAGAACACGGCGGTCGGCGTGAAGAACACGGCGGTCGCCGTGAAGAACACGGCGGTCGCCGTTAAGAACACGGCCGACTGAAACGAGAGAAAACTCACCCCAAAACACGAGCGGTTTGGCCTCCTTCGACTTGCTTTGGCTTCTAACCTCCAAGGCTAACCAAAAGCTTCACAAAGGCACTCTGGAAACACACCAAAGCAACACCGGCGAGACCTCCGGCGAGCACAAGAAAACCGGCAAAAACAAAACTCCGGCGAGAGGCGAATTTGGCAGCGATTCGGGGTTGTAGATGACCCAAAACCCATGCCCAAGCTCACCTATTTATAGGCAAACCCCAAGGAATGAGCTGCAAACCCTCAGATGCGGCAAACGACGCAACGACGCGCCTCGAACGACGCCGGCGACCATCGGGCAAAGCCCACTGGACAATCACGGCGGTCGCCGTATTTTTGCCTGCGGCGGGCACGCGGCGGTCGCCGTAAATGCGGCGGTCGCCGTTGCTAGGCCTGTCGCGGCCAGCTAGAAGCTAACACGTTGACCTCTCGGGCCCAACCATGGCGGTCGCCGTTTCTGAACGGCGGTCGCCGTTTTCCCCTTTTCCCGCCCATTCGGCTTTGAACGAGCTTGACGATAAACCGGGATAAAAATTATCGTACGCGAATGACAATTTAAAATTCAAGGCACCTTGTCTGTATATTATTTCAATGAGAAAAATATTACAGATATAGAGCACATTACAGAATGTCTCAAGCTACCTGAATTAAATCCGACGTACACAACGGGTACTCGGGAAAATTCCATAATTCCCAAAATAACCTTACAAAAAATACGGGGTATCACAATGTGTTAGCTAGTAATTGAGTAGTGTATTTTGTGAACGTAGGAAAATGTGATTGTTTTTTAACGGACCCGATGATGCTATTGCAAGAACAACTTTTTTCTCCGATCTTAGCCGTGCAATTACAACCTAGTATAAATATGTTTTACCTGTTCCCCCGACCCCATAAACAAAACAGAGATCTCAACACATCTTAGTATACGTTTCATCGAGAGTGACGTATATCGAAAGGTTTATGACACCAGCTAAGTGTCCTGTCTCTACACACATGTGTAAGAGACCGATCATGATCTTAGAATGGTATTGGATGGGGACGAGCCACCCCTCTACCAGATTATAAAGAAATGACTGGACAGAGTCCGAGTAACGTTCCTATCTAACAGTGCTAACTAAACAGTTAAAGCACCACCACAGTTATAGGATAAATCCACATAAAGGCCCGAAAGACGATCACAGATAATAGCGTTGTTCTAACAGATATACAACCTATTATATGATTTTCAAAACAATTTATCAAAACCGTTTCCAGACAAACAGGATATTCATTCCAAATTAATTACTCAGATAAACTACTGATAATTAATGTAAATATGGAACGAATGAGCAAGAGCGAACCGCCACTTGCCTTACTCCGCAGAATAGTCTAAAGACGTCACTGGATTCCGGGCTCGACACGGTACAGCTCTGACAGCACAACGACCTTCGAGTCGACCCATAAAAGGAACCCTAAGTTAGATCTGACATAAACAGTACGAATCTAAACACGGCGAAAGAACACGAAAAGAAAGACGCCACGACGACAACCGACCAAGCCAAAGCCACGAAGGCGTTCTGGGCACTGGCGGCGGTCGCCGTGAAGAACACGGCGGTCGGCGTGAAGAACACGACAGTCGTCGTGAAGAACACGGCGGTCGCCGTGAAGAACACGGCGGTCGCCGTTAAGAACACGGCCGACTGAAACGAGAGAAAACTCACCCCAAAACACGAGCGGTTTGGCCTCCTTCGACTTGCTTTGGCTTCTAACCTCCAAGGCTAACCAAAAGCTTCACAAAGGCACTCTGGAAACACACCAAAGCAACACCGGCGAGACCTCCGGCGAGCACAAGAAAACCGGCGAAAACAAAACTCCGGCGAGAGGCGAATTTGGCAGCGATTCGGGGTTGTAGATGACCCAAAACCCATGCCCAAGCTCACCTATTTATAGGCAAACCCCAAGGAATGAGCTGCAAACCCTCAGACGCGGCAAACGACGCAACGGCGTGCCTCGAACGACGCCGGCGACCATCGGGCAAAGCCCACTGGACAATCACGGCGATCGCCGTGATTTTTGCCTGCGGCGGGCACGCGGCGGTCGCCGTTGCTAGGCCTGTCGCGGCCAGCTAGAAGCTGACACGTTGACCTCTCGGGCCCAACCACGGCGGTCGCCGTTTCTGAACGGCGGTCGCCGTTTTCCCCTTTTCCCGCCCATTCGGCTTTGAACGAGCTTGGCGATAAACCGGGATACAAATTATCGTACGCGAACGACAATTTAAAATTCAAGGCACCTTGTCTGTATATTATTTCACTGAGAAAAATATTACAGATATAGAGCACATTACAGAATGTCTCAAGCTACCTGAATTAAATCCGACGTACACAACGGGTACTCGGGAAAATTCCATAATTCCCAAAATAACCTTACAAAAAATACGGGGTATCACAATGTGTTAGCTAGTAATTGAGTAGTGTATTTTGTGAACGTAGGAAAATGTGATTGTTTTTTAACGGACCCGATGATGCTATTGCAAGAACAACTTTTTTCTCCGATCTTAGCCGTGCAATTACAACCTAGTATAAATATGTTTTACCTGTTCCCCCGACCCCATAAACAAAACAGAGATCTCCATTCTTATTCTGGACTGATTGGACTACTCTGTCATAGATGAACAATTGTTGTGCATTGAGTGTTGCATGTAGTACTTGGTGTTGCACAATCAATTCTATGATGTTGTAGTTTAGTTCCTCGTGGATTAAGCGGTTGTTTGCTGTTGTTAGAAGTAAAGAATCGGGCATTGGCATGTATGGAAAATCAGTGATGGATTCCCATTTCTATTGAGAATGTCTTCTATATGTAAGAGGAAGTAATTCTAGATTTGTAATTTTGTAAGTGTCAAATCTGGAAATCAAAATTGTTTCCTCTTCTGGTATAGAACATCCTCTGAAAGTGCTTGCCATGTATTCTCCCAAAATTGCCTTGGGTTGTTCACTTCACAAAATAGAAATATGGTAACAAATAGGTCTCGCAGCTGAGTTCCTGAAGCCCATTGTTGTGCCTCTTTAATAGCTGTTGTCCACTCCTTGTCATTACTAACTAATCCCAAAACGTAGCAGGCTTCTCTGCTGTACACCTTGCCATTCACAATCCTAATTTTCTTGAATGAGGTTGGGCCCTTCACAACATTTAGTAATATCCCTAGATAATATCTCTCCCCAGCTATAGGACGACAATAAGTGATTATGCCAATGTTTTTTCCTAGTTTTCTCTTTGTTCAAATCTTTGCTGGTGCATTCCACACATAATGTTTTGGTATCTCTGCATATGTATAGTGTCTTGCTTTTAAATCAGTTGCATTTAAAGCCATCCATGCAGTTGCACGGTTTGACCCTTTATTAATGTATTGCATGGAATCTTGAATACCATCTCTACAATGCAACGATGTTAATTGCTCAGAATCTCTTAATGTAACTGTATTTTGATTGGGCAGGTGAAACGACAGACACATCACTATAGGTTTAGAGTAGTGAATGTCAAATGTGAAGAGGCACCAACATGCTTCACACGAGGACAAATAACAACAGTCTAAATAGTGTTTGATTTCATTGACCTCAATTATAGTGTGAGCTACAGAACTTTCTGTGGCGACAACATTCTCTTGTATCATTACAGTTGCACGGTCTGGCCCTTTATTAATGTACTTAAGTACTTAATGGCGCTAGATCTATTGCACCATTCAACATTGATGTGTGCATTGTACCTGTTTCAATAACACATCAGTATTTGATGTAATGTATTATGTAAATAATATATTGCTTGTGTAGTCCTCTATTCTAGAGATAATCTATTTTAAGTGACTCTATGTTTATGCGATGTCATTTTGTCGTCTTATTGGATTATGAAGCACTGTATTTTTTGTACTGTACTGACTATGCTCACAACAAAGAAGTTTCAATGAAATATTAGTAAATGCAGTGTTTAAAATGTAGGTGCATTCTATTTCATACTTTTGAAGATGGGTTCTGTAGTTGAGTGTGTACAGTTCCATATCTATTATTGAGAATAATGTTTCTTGTAATTGATTTGTTGCTTGTGTTATTATTGCTTGTGTTATTATTAGGAGGTTGATAGAGGCATATCGGGAAAGGAAGAGAAATCTACATATGGTCTTTGTTGACTTGGAGAAGGCGTATGATAGAGTGTCAAGAAAACTAATTTGGGAGTGCCTGGACGCGAAGCAAGTAACAGGCTCGTATATTAGAATCCTAAAAGACATGTACGAGGGTGCTTTGACCAGTGTGTGTACCCCAGGAGGAGACACAGAGTATTTTCGGGTCGACATAGGTTTGCACCAAGGGTCGGTGTTAAGTCCGTTCCTATTTACTGTAGTGTTGGATGTGCTATCAGGGACAATACATGGTGAGGTACCGTGGTGCATGCTGTTTGCAGACGACATTGTGCTCGTGGATGAGACTAGGAATGGGGTCAACAGTAAGCTAGAACTTTGGAGGGAGAAGCTCGAATCAGAGGGCTTTAAGTTGAGTAGGACTAAATCAGAGTATGTTGAGTTCCCCTTTGGTAGAGGCGATGTGACGGGGGCGGAAGTGCAGCTTGGCGGGGAGGTCGTCCCGAAGAAGGAGACTTTCAAGTACTTGGGGTCGTTTATACAAAGTGACGGGGGTATAGATGCGGATATTAAGCACAGAATACAGATGGGCTGACAAAAATGGAGAGAAGCGCCAGGCGTTTTATGCGACAAGAAAGTGCCACCCAAACTAAAGGGTAAGTTTTACAAGGTGGTAGTTAGGCCGACGTTATTGTACGGAGCAGAGTGTTGGCCGATGAGAAGAGATCAAGAGCAGAAGCTGATGGTGTCAGAGATGAGGATGCTACGCTGGATGTGCGGACATACCCGGTTGGACAAGATCCGAAATGTATCAATTAGAGAGAAGATTGGAGTGGCAGACGTTAGAGACAAGTTGCACGAATCTAGACTCCGATGGTTTGGGCATGTGCAGAGGAGGCGACCTGATGCACCGGTGCGTAGATGTGAAGGGTTATTGCTCAGTGAGTTTTGTCGAGGTAGAGGTCGACCGAAAAAGAGTTGGAAAGAGGTAGTTAAGCATGATTTGACGCTCCTGACACTGATAGAGGACATGGCTCAAAACAGAGAGCTTTGGAGGGAAAAGATTAGGGTTGAGGATTGATGTGAACAGAAAGTGTTTCTTTGGTTTTGGTTATATTCTGTAGGTGTGTCAGTCTCTTTTGGGTCTATCAGGAAACACCCTCTCGAACTACTTTAGGGTATGGGTGCGTATATCTGGACCCCCCAAACCCTGCCATTGGTGGGACATTACTGGGTCGATTGTTGTTTTTGTTGTTGTTGTAGTATTTGGTTTTCCCATAACAGAGAGGTTTGGGTTAGCCTCTGAATGGAACTTTTCATACTCTATACTTCTATATTTGTCAGAATGTGTGTGTCTGCAGTTGCGCATTTCATTGGTTCTATATGTCTTTACATTTGGAATTGATTTGTATAATGTGTCTCATGTTTTTACTCCATTGGTTTTAGAAGAATGTTTATACGTATATTAGTTTTGTTAATGGTTGAGCGGTAGTAATTCAAGTGAGTCTATTACATATTGTAAGTCCATGCTATTCCTAAAATTTCCTTTTCATTTCCCATTTCAGTCTCCAAACCTTTTAATTGACATGTTTTCCTCTTACATCAAGAGGCCTTCAGATAGGTGTTTGAGCAATGGGTATTGTTATTTCGAAATGTAGATCACACGGAACATAAGTTCAGGATGTCAGCAAGTCACTACTACAAAAAACCCAAAATAACCCGGGCGTGTATAGGCAAATAACCCGGATCTGGTCCGGGTTAAAGGTCAGCGCGACATTTGCCCTGGACCTAATAACCCAGACCTAGATTTCACACGCCCGAGTTATTTGCCTCCCAAAAATTTCCCACATGGTTTACACATCCGGGTTATTTGGGTGCAATATAACCCGAATATATATACATTCAGGTTATATAACACACATACATATCCGGGTTATTTGATAAGCAAATACACCGATTTTCACACATCCGGGTTATTTGAATAAAAAATATATCGGTTAATTGAAAACGAAATCTGGGTTATTTGAGAAGTAAATACACCGGTTATTACACATCCGAGTTATTTCCTTAAACAAAATACACCGGTGTATTTGTTAATGTCCGGGTTAATTGGTCTCCATATTTTTTTAATATCTGGGTTGAATAGAAGAGTAGTCTTTCAATGTCATTTATAAAATTAAGAGGAAGCTAGCCTATTAGATTATTCAAACAGAACCACGAACTAGAAAAATCCACTATAGGATCTAATAACAGCATTGCATTTAAAAATGTTCATCATTGTTGCATATCCAATACAAATGCGGGGTTGAGTTGTCAATTCATGACAGCATAAGCTCCCAGCACGTCCAACATAAACAAATACATTAGGAAAAAATACATATAAAAAGTCTGTACAAATAGAAGCAAGTAAATTATAACCAGAGGCTAGACTCAAGTAAAAGAACAGAGTACACGCAAAAAAGTAATAGTGATAAACCGATAACAATACATGAGGTAACCTTCCCTTTATTGAGCCATTTATCCTTTCTCTCATGCCTTCCTCATTTTCTTCCATCCACTTCACTCTCAGTTTCTCCATTTTTGTATGAAGCTCTGCTGTAGTTTTCATCATCTCTGAGGAATACAATAATTAACTAGTTCAGAGAAAGGTCATATGAGGTCTACACCACATATATGCTCTGTCATAAAAGCAAGGGAAGTCGTTAATGATGAATTGAAGCAACATGCAATTGAAAATTGAATCTCTAAAGAATGAATCTCAAGCACAAGTACACAACCATACTCAATATCGTTTGGCTGGACTACCGACCAAATTCTAGCAGTTGTAAATAAGCAAAAAAAGAGCATGTAGTTACAACTCAAATGATGCTTTTAGCAATCAATCCGATTCATATAGTGAGCACTCATTGAAGTCAAGAATGCTACAGTTTATAAGTGATTTAAATACAAGTCTTAAGCAAAGCAAGTACTCAGTCAGAGGGAAATGTACATAAAGCTAGGTTATGTGTAACACTCTTAACCAATGAGATGACTAAATGCACAAGCTAGTCTTAATACAGACTTGTATCCATAAACGCTAAGAAGATACCTTAAGTAGTCACCATCAAGAACAACTATAACTATTGTCAATGAACTAAATCAAGCATGCACATAACATTTTAAACTGTAAGAGCCTGAAGCTCTTTAAGAGCATCTTTTTTTGGATGAAACTATGGGCAAGTAATCACTAATCAATATCACTACCCAGGTTAGATTCATCCCAAACCACAATAGCATGGGCCAAAACTAAATCAAGCATGCTTATAACATTCTCCTTGATCAATACAAGATTCAGTTATTCACAAAATCATAGATTTGTCCAATAGAAGCTAACTTCATTGTTAACATTCTAATTGTACAAATGCTTCAGGTATTTGGAAAGAGGAAGGGGCCAAATCAATGGGGTTACATGATCTGCTAAAAGTTCTGTTGTTTTCTCCATCAACATGCAATACTTTGAAATTGGATCATAGAAAGAGAGGCAAATTAAAAAAACTAGGACGTTTCCTCTCCTTGTTAATAAGATTGATCTCTAAACAACCATATCTTAGGTGGATATATATATATATATATATATCCACCTAAGATATCCTAACACTGAAAATATTGAACAGAAGGAAAATAATTTAGGGGAAAACACGTCGAGAACGATGGAGAAGGTCTGAAGGTGATGGGTTTCAGCCTCTCCGTCCAGGAGAAGTGCTCTATTTATAGTTTATATTATATGACAAGCATGTGTGTCTAGGAGAAATACTTTAATTATTGCTTAGTTTTGCTTATCATTATGTTTCTCAAGGCTTAGTTCTTTTCCGGTCAGATACTCAAGGCTTAGTTTGATTTGGATTATAGTTTAAAATTTTCAAAGACTGTAGCAACACATTCAAGAAATTTATGGAAACTATGTCGAAACAGATGAATGAGAGACAAGAGATAGGATTCGATGCTTGAACGATCGAGAATCGAAGGTTTAGGAACAAACGATCCAGTATAGATCGCTAGAGAAAACCAATCTCCATTAACACTGAACAACCAGGAAAAAGAGAATACAGAATTCAGTTACAATCTGAAAAGAAGAAATGCTTATTTATACTAGACCGCTATAAGTGAACCGGAGAAAAAGACAAAGCCCGAGTTCACAATATATGGAAAAGGAAAACCGGTCCAAAGACATTCCCGCGTAAAATGAAGATAGCGAAAGGCAGCTAAGCTTGGCAGTGATCTTGCTCCACGTCTGTGCTAGACTCCAGCTTGACCACGAAAAGAGAGCTGCCTCTCTACATACCCCCCTCAAGATGGAGTCAGTTGAAGACCCAGCTTGGAAGACAAAAAATCATGTTGATGCTGCGGTAAGGCCTTGGTGAACAAATTAGCAAGTTGAAGATTAGAAGGAATATAGGCAGTCTGAAGAAAACCAGACTGAATACGCTCGCGAATAAAATGGCAATCCAAGTCGACGTGTTTCGTCCGCTCATGGAAACAGGGGTTAGCTGCTAATTGCTGGGATGCACGGTTATCACAAAAAAGAGTGACAGGCAAGGCAGGGGCAATATGCAAATCCTGCAACAAATAATGCACCCAAATAAGTTCAGCAGTGGTGAGAGCCATGCTCCGATACTCCGCTTCAGCAGAGGAACGAGAAACAGTGGTCTGTTTCTTGGTCTTCCAAGAGACCAATGCATGTCCAAGGAAGATGTAATACCCAGACAAGGATCGACGAGTTGTCAAACGCGAGCCCCAATCAGCATCTGTAAAGCCTACAACTTTCAGGGAAGTTTGAATGGGATAGAACAGACCAAGAGTGGAAGTCCCAAGGAGATAACGAAGGACATGATATGCAGCTTGCCAATGCGGCACACGGGGTTGCGACACAAATTGGCTTAAATGCTGGACATCATAAGAAAGATCAGGACGGGTAAGAGCAAGGTATAAAAGACGACCAACCAGGCATCGATATTTCTCTGGATCATCCAAGAGGACACCTTCATCAAGGCGAAGACGCAGGCCAATGAGCAAAGGAAACTTAGCAGGTTTAGCAGATGCGAGATGGCAATCAGTCAAGATGTCATGGATGTATTTGCGTTGGCTAAGGAATATCCCTGTGGAATCACGATATAATTCCATACCAAGAAAATATCGAGCAAGACCTAAGTCCTTGATAGTGAATTGGGAATGCAGAGCAACCTTGACAGAGCATACCTCAGAAGAGTCGTTGCCAGTCAATAGAATGTCATCAACATAAACGAGAATAGCTGTAAATGAAGGACCCTCAGATTTAATGAAAAGAGAGTAATCGGATTTGGACTGAACATACCCCAGATTCACAAGGAAAGAAGTAAGCTCAAGGTTCCATTACCGGGAGGCTTGCTTAAGCCCATAAAGACTGCGTTCGAGCCTACATACTTGACCAGGTGCCCCTTTGTCATAACCTTCTGGTAACTGCATATATATCTCCTCATCAAGATGCCCATGCAAGAAAACGTTATTTACATCTAATTGATGGAGTCCCCAATCCTGAGCTATGGCAAGAGAAACAACCATCCGAACAGTAGGGAGCTTGTCCACGGGAGAAAAAGTGTGCTTGTAATCCTTCCCTAATTTCTGGCTAAAACCTTTAACCACAAGGCGTGCTTTATACCTCTCAATCTCACCATTGGAGTGGAATTTGACCTTGTAAACCCACTTGGATTTAATGGCTTGTTTTCCTGATGGCAATGTAGTAAGCTTCCATGTACCATTGCCCTCCAAAGCTTCCAACTCCTTCCTCATAGCTTCAATCCACTTAGGATCAGCATAGGTGTGAGGCTCTTTCACTGCTAAGACATTTGCCAAGGAAGCAAAATACTCAGATTGAGCTGTGTTGACTTCATAATCTTGATGCCATACGGGTGGTATCCTCACCCTATCAGACCTTCGAAGTGGTGGTACTGAATTGTGAGGAACAGAAGATGAAGTAGAAATAATAGGGGAAGCTGGCAAGAGAGGAGGAATAATGGAAGAAGAAGGTGACAAAGGTGCATTAGGCAAAGGAAACACAGCCTCAGTCATCACCTCACAATCACTAACTTCATCATCAAATGACAATTGTGGAACAATATTGGAACCAGAAGGTCTAGAAGAAGCTCTAGTGGCAGGACAAAAAGGAAAGATATCTTCATGAAAAACCACATCTTTTCTAAGAAAAGTGGTGTGAGTTTGTAGATCATAAACCTTATATCCCTTCTGATGAGGAGGATATCCAATAAAGATACACTTCCTTCCTCTAGGGAGTAATTTGGCACTGTCCTGTAGAGCTGCAAAAGCATAACAAAGGCAACCAAAAACTCTCATTCCATCATATGAAGGAATTTTAGAGAATAAAACCTCATAAGGAGTTTTCCACCGGAGAAGAGAAGTAGGAAGCTTATTAATGATGTAGGTGGCTGTCAACACACAGTCTCCCCAAAATTTCCTTGGCAAACCAACCTGTAAACATAGAGCTCTTGATGTGTCAAGCAAGTGTCTATGTTTTCTCTCGACCAAACCATTTTGTTGTGGTCGATACACCATAGATTTCTGATGCACAATTCCATGATGAGCAAACAACTGTTGACAAGCTGAATTTACAAATTCAGTCCCATTATTTGACCTGAAAGTCTTGATTTTCACTGCAAACTGTGTAAACACATACTGAATGAAGCCAACAAGGACAGACTTTACTTGATCTTTGCCAATCAATAGATAAGTCCAAGTGCATCTACTGTGATCATCAACCAAGGTCAAGAAGTATTTGGATCCATTCAGGGCAGCCATCTTATATGGCCCCCAAAGATCAATATGCACCAACTCAAACAAACAAGTTGCATGACTAGAACTAGGAGGTGAAGGCAACCTGTGAAATTTAGCTAAAGAACATGTTTCACAATGAAAATTGTCATGAAGTTTGCCCTTACACCCAGGCATATGGACCATTTTAGAGACAGACACATGTCCAAGTCTCTTATGAAACAAATCAAACTCACACAAATTTACACTGTTGCAATGCAAAGTTTTATTGGTCTTATTCTTATCATTTAAAACTGACTCAGACTGCAGAACTCCATGCTGCACCTTCACTCTGTACAGCCCTCCCTTTCCTTGTCCCACAACAACATACTGCTTACTCAAACGGTCCTGCAACAAGCAATACTCTCTATAAAAATGTGCACTCAGTTCTCCAGAATTCACTAGCTTACTTACTGACAACAAATTGTATTTAAACTCTGGAACAAACAGCACATCCTTTAGCAGTAACATGTCACTCAGTCTTACATCACCCACTGTGTGCACTGCCTTTGAAGATGCATCAGGTAATATAATATGAATTGGATAGCTGACTGGTCTCGGATTAAGCAACACATCATAGTGTGAAGTCATGTGGTCCGAGTTCCCACTATAAACTATCCAATCCTCACTATTATGTTGTGCAGCAGATAAACTAGAAGTGTATGTACCTGAGAAGTGGTAGTTGACATTTCCAGCACGAGCAACAACATTCATAGCCTTTTCTGAACGAAAAGCTTTCATAACCTCTTGACAAGCATTTGTGAGACTTGACACTGCTTGGACAAATTGTTGTTCAGTTCCCATCTTCTGCTCCAGTATTCCAGCATGATCCAGTGGCGAATCATTACCAGTATTTCCATCATTTTCAACCCGTGCAGCAACATGAAGACCTCTCTTTGCTTTCTTTCCTTTGTACCAGTCCGGATAACCAATAATTTCGAAGCAATTCTCCTTTAGATGGCCTTCCTCTTTGCAATGAATGCAAAACTTTCTGTCAGAATTCCTCGTTCTCCTGAATTCTCTTTTCTCTCCACTAAAAGCGTTTCCTCTGTTCGAATCAGTTTCTTTGGAAGCAACTTTCATATTGCTACCCTGATTAGCCATGAAAGCTGTAGGATCAATCACAGAACCCTGTGTGACCTGTTTTTGTCTTTCTACCTGCATTACTAGGTGATAAGCCTTGTTCACGTGAGGTGAAGGCCCCATAGTCAAAATCTGGCTTCTCACCGCCTCATAGTCACTGTTTAATTTCATTAAGAACTACATCAATTTGTTCTTATTATCAATTTCTAGCACCTTAGTTAGAATTCCACATTTACAACTACTCATGCCTCCACAAGTGCAAATAGGAATCCCGATTAGATCCTGTAATTCATCCCAGATTCTCTTCAATTTCACGAAGTAAGAAGTAACGCTCAAGCTACCTTGACTAACCTGAGAAAGCTCTTGTTGTAACTGATATATCAGTGGTGAACTACTTTCCTTGTAGCGTTCTCCTATTTCCAACCAAAGAGCTCTTGCAGAATCTGGATGGAGGAAACTTCATGATATCTCCTTCGTCATGGAGTTTGTGATCCAACATCCAACCATTGAATCAACTCGCCTCCAGAGCGCATAATCCTGCGAATCTCGCTTTGGAACAACTTCGGTGCCGTCGATGAAGCTGATCTTCATCTTCGCTATCAGTGCTCGCTCGATCTGGCGACTCCAGGCTAGATAGTTTGATCCATCAAATGTCATATTTGTCAAGCACATTCCCGGATTATCAGAATTAGTCAACATTAGTGGATTCACCATGTTTGCAAGCCTTCCTTCCTTCTCTGCTGATTCAAGCGCCATCGGAATTGTAGCAATTTAAAGAGAATTTGTCAGAAAAGCTAGATATGAGAACTACGAAGAAATCTCCGACTCACAGTTCACCAAAGCTTCGTGTGCTCTGATACCATGTCAAAACAGATGAATGAGAGACAAGAGATAGGATTCGATGCTTGAACGATCGAGAATCAAAGGTTTAGGAACAAACGATCCAGTATAGATCGCTAGAGAAAACCAATCTCCATTAACACTGAACAACCAGGAAAAAGAGAATACATAATTCAGTTACAATCTGAAAAGAAGAAATGCTTATTTATACTAGACCGCTATAAGTGAACCGGAGAAAAAGACAAAGCCCGAGTTCACAATATATGGAAAAGGAAAACCGGTCCAAAGACATTCCCGCGTAAAATGAAGATAGCGAAAGGCAGCTAAGCTTGGCAGTGATCTTGCTCCACGTCTGTGCTAGACTCCAGCTTGACCACGAAGAGAGAGCTGCCTCTCTACAAACTAACATTTGAAGCATTATAAACTCTAATTTCCTTGATTAAGCCTCACATAAACACCATTGTAATGATTCAAGACAAGACTCAAGAGTCACTAGAAATCTCCTTTATTTTCATATGATCTAGCACATTATCTTTAGCAGCTTATCAACCAAACATATGTGCTAGAAAACAAACCAAGGTATTTGAATTACACGGAGAGATAGAAAACCAATCTTCACTCTAATGAGACTATATTCCTAGAGGTTTAAGGGGAAACATATAGAACTTGATCAGGAGGTTCCTCTATGTCTGCTAATAATTCATATTTTTCAACATTTAAGAAAAGAAAGGAAGTTTTATGCCTCTTCTGGAAACATAATCTTTTCTTTATCAAAACACACAAATGGCAAAATCATACACATATCATAGAACCATTAGAACAGTTAGTGTAACTCTAAACAGAAGACTCATAAGTGCAACTTGAGGCAGCGTTACCTACTTACCCTTGCATTCTTTCCAAATTAATTTGGAATCAAGTAATTACTTGGCCATTCTTAGCTATCATATATCTAAGCTCAGGCTACAAGTCAACATCTATTCAAAAAGAAACACTACACTAAGTGTCTAGTTTGGATTAGTACTATATGTATATATATATATATATATATATATTCTTTGCTACTATTGCTGATTGGTATTATATGCAACTAATCATCAAAACCACCAAGCAAAGAGGGAAATGGGAAAGGGAAAATTACTTTTCACATATCAATTCATAGGGATATCTGGGCATTAGAAAATAGTAAAAATAAAATGGCCAATATGGGATCTGATTAGTTTAGAAACTTTGGTCACATGATGGAATGCTCTGGATCTACCCAGTGTCAGCAAAGCAGTTGAGATTTATTTGAGGAAGAAGTAAATAGAGCGTATGACATACAGTTGAGTGACAACTCTGTAATCTCCTTGAATGGAGCATTTGACACCAGACCAAGGAGGCAAATCAGCATCCCCACAAGGGTCATCTCCAACCCATGAATATACAACTCTCCATCCGAGTGATGACTTGATTTCATTCAATGCTTTCACTACCATCCACAACCCAATAATAGATCATTCACTCTGAGCAACAATACTCGTGAAAATTGGCAAGAAAACAGCCTTGCAAAGGTCGAGTGAATGCATGAAACTCAACAGGAAACTTTGTTGAATGATTTCACTTCTACACAAACAGAATTATATCTCGATATACATCAATTTGGTAAATCTAGAACAGTTTGGCTGGCATCATGGATAGGAAAAATCAGCGAACAAATAACTGGATTTAAATGAAAGGATGCTAGAAACAAAAATAAAAAATTAGCTTTATACTTATCTTCCGCTAGATTGCCGAACCCTAGAAAAGGATTCGACCAGACAAATACTTTTGAAATACAACTACTTAAAGAACAGATATCAGCATATCGTTTTACACACCGACACACCACGTTACGTGTGAAAAAAAATAAAAATGTAACGTGTGGATCATCGCCACACGTTACATGAGGAGTCTCCATAGGAAGAGGTTCAGACTTAACGTGAGGAGAGTGTCCCCATGTTAAGTAGACCTCTTTTTTTTGATTAAGTAACGTTATACGAAGTATTTCGGTCTTCTTCACTTAGTATCGAGTTTTACAATAAGATTGAAGTTACGATCGTATTGAGCCAGTTACATTCGTTTATTTCGGTCTTCTGCCCTTCCAAAGTAAAGTTCTCGATCGAGCCACCCGACCGCTTCCAACCTAAAGATAGCGTATGTTTAGGGTTTATGGTTTATGACATGTAATAGTTGTAGTATTTATTTGTGTTTTAATGTTGTGTATGAAACATAAGATTGTTTTGAAATAGGCATTAGGGGAGGGCTACCCCCATTGTGTAGCCCAACTTGTATTAATCTTTATAAGAACAATATAAAATGATCATCAACGTAAAAGACAATACAAACTGTTCATACCCCAAATTGACTACAACCACATTTAGCACACAATACAGAAAATAATACAAATTGATCATAAACTTAGAAAAAATTAGAGAAAAGATATGACACTGATTTAGCAATTGAAGAAATTAGGGTAGTCTCTGGTGAACATTCGCTTCATATGATATCTCTGGTTTGCTAAATTTGCTTGCTCCCTAAAAGGTTGATAGTACATAAATAACATTAAACAAAAGATACGACATAAATCACCTACGATGTACATCATTTAATAGATTGAAGTTATACCTACGAATGTTATTAAGATCTTTAACAAGATCTTGATTTTCCTTAACGAAATCTTGTTTTTCCTAGCATTGTTGTCGAATAACCGCGTGTGCCCTCTCCTCGTACATTGGATCAATCCACTCCCTGAAACGACACCCCACTTCTGGGCATCCCCAATACCTCATTCCGTAGTTCCACTGCAAATCCCAAGTTCAGACAACGGCTTTCAAATTACAATAGCATAGCCTATCTGCGTTTGTTGATGATTTTGATAAAGATGCCATTATTTGTTGTAGTGTTTGGTTTCCTACAAATATCATAAATCCATTAATATCAAAAATTAGCGTTACTAAATCGAAAGAAACTAGAAGAAGAAGCTTACCCAAAAGTCTATCTGTAGGCGCCACTTGTGTTGGAATTGTTGTAGTGAACAAACAACCCTAATGCTTCTTATATAGTGAAAAGGCAATATGTTTGACAACTAATAACCAACTGGAAAAAAAACTGACTAACGTGTTTGACAAATCTTTGACAGCTAATAAACAACTGTTGTATATAGCTGTATACAGCTGTAGTCACGAGTCTTTTATCATAAACCTCAAAACCCTAAACCCTAAACCCTAAACCGTAAACCGTAAACCCTAAATACAAAACCCTAAACCCTAAGGGGGAAATGTATCACCATGTTACGTATGCGCACCTTGTTCAATCTGAATTCATGTGATGGACAAGGACAACATCACCACTGCACAATACATGTATATTTAACGACTTAAAAAAAATAAACACAAAACCCCCCATTAAACCCTAAAACCTAAAGGGGAAAAGAATCACCACGTTACGTGTGAGCAGCTTCCACACGTTACGTGTTGAAGATGCTCACACGTAACGTGTGGGATATGCTCATACGTAACGTGGGGATATGGTGGATGTAAAACACATTGAATTAACGTCTTGTCCCCACCTAACTAAATTAATGGTCCCCTAACTTCATCTTCTCCGGCTAAGGACACAAGTTCGAGCCTAAACCCCTCATTTGAAACACCCTAAAATTTTAAACACCCTTAATATTTTTTTTTTAAAAAAGGACAATATGAACAACAATGATTATTGGAACAACAATGTTGAAGAGGATCCATTTTCAAATGAGGTAATTTCCGTTATATGAAGTTAAAGTTTTCATTTTGTGTTTGGGACATGTTCAAAGTTTTAATCTTTAGTTGTTGAAAACAATACATGATATTTGTTGTTTAGGTGTTAGAAACCAAGTTTCACATGCTAGATTTTCAAAGTTTTGAACTTGATATTTGTTGTTTAGGTGTTAGAAACCAAGTTTTACATGCTAGATTTTGAGGGATACATGTGTAAGAAAGCAAGATCCACGTTACATTGAAAAAACAGTTTCACACTTTATGTGTAAAACATGTACACACGTAACGTGTGCAACATGTCCACACATAACGTATGAAGCTGTTCAACACGTTATGTGTGGAGATGTTGCACACGTTACGTGTGAAACTGTTGGACACATAACGTGTGAATCATGGCATTTAAGAACTGCTCATGTTAATTTTAGAACACTAAAATTGATGTCTAAGAATGGTATGATCAGTGGGGACTTTAACTCTACAACTAAAGATTGTGAAATTTGTGTTCAAGCAAAAATGTCTAAGAGACCTTTTACTGTAGTAGAAAAGACAAATGATATCCTAGATCTTGTACATTCTGATATATGTGAATTAAATGGAGTATTAACAAGAGGAGAAAATAGATACTTCATTTCTTTTACTGATGACAAATCTAGATATACTCATGCTTCTTTAAAGGGAATTATGGTTTCACACTTAATAATTAGTTCACTACTTGATGAGACGATTCCATGTGTATGCAGGCGAACTATTTTTTGTACGAGGGGTTGAACAATATTTCGCTCGATGATTGGAGTACCCCACAACAAGGGCAATCCTTTTCTGGTTAGGAAACACCTCATCAACCGTTGCCAGAATGGAACACACTATCTGAGTGGAAAACACCAGAAGAGATACCATCCTTCTCAATTGGAGTGTTTGACGAGAGTTGTCCGCCTCCAGAAGCATCTTTGTCTCATGAAGAGACTCAGAATTCGGCTTCTGCTAACCCACAATTCGGCTTTCCATCCCTACACACACAACCTCAGTTCAGAAATGATCTAGAAGGGGATGTTTTTGTCTCTGTTGATTATTCAGAGTTCTTCACAACAGATCAAATCTGGGAGTCCAGAGAAGAAGCATTTAAATGGGAGCGGGAGACTGCTATGTGTCATAATTTCGGCATCATAAAGTGGAGGAATAAACCTTCCATAGGAGGAGCCCTAGGGGGGACTTGGTTACCTTGCGATAGGCATGGACAAAACATCCGTAAATAAGCTGAACAAGTGAGGGGGATCACAAAGTCAAAGAAGTGTGGGTGTCCATTCATGTTGAAGTTGAATGAAGGGCCGAAGGGATCATGGAAGATCAATGTACAACATGGAACTCATAATCATGTGATCAAAGAGAATTTGTTTGGTCATGCATTAGCTGGTCGACCAAACGCTTAAGAGAAGGAGATTATTAGGATGATGACAGTTAATCATTGCAAGCCTCAAAAGATTTTTACTATAATCAGCTCGTCCCCAGGAAACTTGACCAAGATTGAGCAAGTGTACAACATGATGCATGCCATACGAAAAAACGGTATGGAAGGAAGAACAATGATGCAACAGTTCTTCTATGAGTGTAAGAAGAAGGGATACTTCATGGAGCACATATGCAATAAGGAGACCAATAAGATCACAGATATCTTCTTCGCAAGCCCAGACCAGTTGTCGCTGCTGAAGGCATTCCCGTACATTGTGTTGTTAGACTCTACATACGCAACTAACAGGTTAGTAACACACATATATATTATATTCTTCACTTGTTCATGTAATCATTAGCATGCCATAACATATCATAATGTGTGCAGTTACGATTTGCCCTTCCTTGAATTTGTCGGCATCACATATGTTTGGAAAAACTACAATGTTGCCGGGGCATTTCTGGAGCATGGGAACGAAGAGAGTTACATGTGGGCCATACAACAACTTTCAAAAATGTTTGTCAAGGTCCAACGAGCACCCACATGCTTGGTCACAGATCGGGAGAAGGCGTTGATGAACGCCTTAGAGAAGTTGTTTCCAACTGCAAATATGTAGGCGCCATGTGAGGAAGAATATTGAAGACTTTGGGAAGAAGGCCATGGACAAGTTTAGAAGCACAACGTTTTCCAATGATTACATGCAACTATTCAAGGAAACAACCATAGAAGGGTATGAAGCAAAACTGAAGAAGATTCAGCAAGATTGGAGGAAATATCCAAAATGTCTTCAATATGTACAAAAAATCTGGCTTGACCCGTACAAGGAAAGAATTGTCTCAGTATGGACAGATACAATCTTCATTCTTGGAACTTCCACAACTAACAGGTTTGTGCATTATGTTTTTAAAGTTAATTGGTTATTTGAACTTAGACTTTTACAACAACATACTGACTTCAGATTCTTGATTGTAATACAGGGTTGAAGGGGCTCATTCCAGTCTTAAAAGCTTCTTCACTAGCAATGATGGCAACCTTTGCACTGTATTCGATCAATATGATGCACGGTTGCACATTCACATTAAGGAGATAAGGGGGGCCTTGAATGAGAGCTTAGAAAAATAATTTACGCTGATAACCAGATCACATCTTTTCGGCAAGCTGCACTACAAGGTCTCTGCGATTGCACTAGCACGACTGATTGAGGAATACAAGAAAGGCGAAGATCGATTGTGGAACACTATATGCAGATGCCAGATGAGGGTCAGGGATGGCTTGCCTTGCGTGCATGACATGGTGCGGAATGTGATGAACCATGAACCTATTGAACCTAGCTCATTGCATCCGTTCTGGAGGCAATTGACCTTGTCAGAAGTGTGAACGTATGAAGAATAAGAAGCCAAAGCACGTAGAGTGAATAGGTCGTTGCTTGATGAATTTGCTTCAAGCGTCTTCCCCACATTGCCAATGCATGATCAACACAGAGCTGTCTCTGCACTAACAAGTATAGCACATCCAGAGAGGACTACTCTGCAAGAGCCAACTAAAGTTAGGCATAAGGGTCGGCCTCAAGGAGCTCTAAACATTCCCACCAAAAGGCAACCGTCAGTATGGGAGTACACTGACCAACAGATGGAGGGAACACCTCTGAAGAAGCAAAAAGCAAGATGACCTAAGGAAGCTTCAACCATGCCATGACAACCATGGAAGCCTATGCCTTCGGGTCACATGACGTTGATCAAACACCCTAGGCGATATATTACCCAGTTTCCCAAGTGTATGAAACCATACATGGGAGGATTGTGGGAAATAATTGGTGATGGAAGCTGCGGATACAGATCAATTGCGCATGGTCTGGGTTTCGGGCAGGAGTAGTGGCCTTTTGTTCGACGTACCATGATCGATACGTTGACACAAGAGTATGAGCTATTCGCGCCAATTTGGATGTCTACGATGACACTTGAGGCAATGGAGGCGAAGCTTGCATGGTTTCTTGCGCCCAACATGCCTGCCCCACAAGAGACGTGGTTGGACCTCCCGGATATGGGATGTTTGGTGGCTACTGCATTCAACTGTGTATTCGTCTCCATCGGTGCTGGTATAGGCACGACATACATGCCTATGAGGGCGAATCCAAACCAAGCGGTTGGAGAGAAGCTGAAGACGATATGCATTTGTCATGTCGAGAAAGAGCAACATTTCATTGCGGTACGTTAATACAATCAAATAAGTTAAAACTATCTTATGTTAAGACATATGTATGATGCAATGACTTTTATGTAGATTGGCCTTGTTGAAACCTCGCCCTTGTCGGACCTTTACACCGCGTGGGTGAGATTTCATGACCCGTCTGCGGATGCCTTGGTAGATCCATTCCTTGAACGATTGACGGAGTACCAAGCACACAAACCAAAGGGTCGCGAAAAGAAGAAAGTTGAAACTATCTTATGTTAAGACATATGTATGATGCAATGACTTTGATGTAATACCAAGACACATGTTCACTATATTTATGACCTATTGGTGAATTTAGTGTCATCTGACATATTTTCCCTCATCCCTCATCATTTTTCTAACCGAAAAGCCGAGAGCACCGCACGGCCTGTACGGTAAAACGCACGACCGTGCGGTCTTCGCTGTATTTTTTGGGTGAAAAGCCGAGAGCACCGCACGGCCTGTGCGGTACTATGCACGGCCGTGCATTCTACACAGATTACATCCATGGTTCGAAGCGATTAAGCTCCTATCTGTATGATCTACTATTTATCATGATGGCGGTTTACACATAATTACGTTATTGTTTGGTTTCGAATTCAGATTGTTAACATACTCACTAGGAAGTATTTTACCTACTTTTATAATTACTCTTTAGTTCGTTAAATTTCATCTAGTTCGTTAGCTTTACGTGAATTAAAATACGGTCTCATACACAATACAAAATGAAGACATCTTAAACTTGGCAATACACTCTTAAGAATATCATAACAAACATTCAAATAGAAGTCATAACATTCATTGTTGCCATAATCCAAAGTTCAATCAAATCCATAAAATGAAAGAAGTTTAATCATAAAACAGTCTCCACAACTTCCTCAGTAATTGGGAAGGAAGGGATACATTTGCTCAAATGATGAGCGTAGCGCCTCTGCTACATCTTCACATTCATGGTTGCGATATGGGTGAAGACGACTGTAGCAATCCCCGATACACTGCACACAAAAACGTTGATATGATATATATAGTTTGTACACGAAATTAAACAACCAAAAATTAGTCAAATTCATACCTGTATCACGTCATCACTCTGCGGGGGGTTGACGTATGGGTGTGTATGTTCGAGGTACCACTGCATATAATCACCGCTACACTCATGGCCTTACTCGACAGGAGGGCCCATCGCAGCTAGGGTCATAGAATGTATATTATGCGCATCCCATGCAAATCGAGCTCTGTCGTACTCCACCGTGTATGTGCTGATCTTTGTTCCCCTCCAAGCCCTTATAGGCACTATAGGCGGTCTTGGAACCTTCTGTACACGTGCAAACTGTCTCGCCACACGGTCTGACATGTACAACTCGGTTATCCAAAGACACGAGATAACTCCATGAAAGCGCGATGGAGCGAAGTTCACATCGTTAAAGTCAATCGGATCGAATGACATCCAATCAACCTAAACATAATAGGATGCAAAAGAATTAAAAATACCTATCATCGAATTTCTAACTTAATAGAGATAGACCGTATATGCACTTACCATGTCCGCAGTCATCATATCGAGCTCCGTTCTGTAATTTCTCATGAGGTTGGGTTTCTCTGAAAGGTCCCATCTACGAGCATATGGGATCGACTGTTCAAAGTCCCAGTCTCTACTCTGTGCAGGTCTGAACATGTTGAAATATTGGTATATCCACGTCTGAAAGGCAATTTTCGTAAGCAATCCATGTTATTGAATAATTACATTTACAACAAAAAAATCGGTATAAACAATAGTTTTTATACAAAAAAAAATACCTGAATCAGAGTGTAGCATGTGGACATCAATCTCGCCTCTTTTCTTGTGCACTCGCCTAAGCTGCGGTACATATGGGCAAGAACGCCAGCACCCCATGCATAATCCATGGTAGACGAGTGATCAGCCACAAATCCCGTATAGTACACTGCCAATTTGTGTTGGGACTTGTCCGGGAAGAGACAAGAGCCCAACAAGTGCAACAAGTACCCAGACGCACACTGCTCGTCATTCAGCTCTCCGCAATGCTCCTTGAACCACTGAGCATGTACGGTACTAGATGTCACCGTCCCAGCAGGCAACTCAAAGACTTCCTCTGCCACCTCCACCATGGCCTTCTTCAAATCATTCACCCCCAACTGCTCATGCCATTTCTGTGGAGGTGCCATGTTTTTTCCGTGGATGTTTATCCCAAGGATCAACAATATGCCATGGAGAGTTATGGTCATCTCTCCCCATGACATATGAAACGAGCTGGTTTCAGGTTGCCAGCGCTCAACGAACGCACCAATCAGTGTCTCGTCCACATGATCATGCATCACATCCGATATATGACACAACCCTGATGCAGATGCCATATGACCCCATGCCCTTTGTTTCAAATGCCATGAGCATATCTGTTTGCCTCGTTGATGAAACCTCAACGGTGGCACATGCTATAAATATTTGCATTTTGAAACCAGTGTAAGCAATCCATTTGACATATTTATAATAAAATGTGAAATTTCAAGAATAAGGTTTTCCATGCAACTTACAATGCGCTGGTAAAGGTAGTACGCCACGTGATTAGCAAAACCCTTCAGAAGTTCAGGCCTCTCTGGACCTCCAGGTACTCTAACCTGTAATTTAGGGTCATATCTGCCCTTTTTCTTCGATCGGGGCGGTTTTGCCCGCGAAGAAGAGGCTTCCTGAGGCTCCTCGTCCACATATTGAGGTTCACCTCTTGGAACCCAAGCATGGCTATCATCGTCCTACATTTTTTTAAATAAATGATAAGTAATTACATTTTTATAAAGCGCTTATCTTTTCAGATACTAAATCTACTTACCATAGGGCTCTGATAGGGGGCATTCGGGTAGAGGCCTGAGTTCTCCCATGGGTTGTGCTGCATCTGCTCATCTGCGCCCTGATAATACACAAGGCTGTGATGGGGCAGTGGGCTATGATGGATTTGAGGGCTGTGATGTGGCGGTTGGCTCTGCTGAGGCGGCGGACTAAATATGGGGCCATAATAGTTATTCTGATTCATTGTATCAGAATAACCTCGGAGCGGGCTCGCGTTGTAATCTGGGTAGAACTGAGGCTCTAAGTCAGCCCGACCACCAGCGGCAGGAAAAGATGGCACAACAGGCATCATTGGCGGATCCTCACTACCGCTAGCAGCTCCCGTCTGATAGAGGTCTGTCTCATCCTCACGGTAGCAAATATTCCTATTTTTTCTTTTTCTCAGACCTGGTCACCTCCTGTTCAGTCCGAAACGATTGGTCACGGACGAGGTTTCTTCGATTTGTTCTTTCACCGGGCTCCATCTACAGTAATATATCAAAATTTTTATTTCAAATAATACAATTCTGGAATCTGGAAAAATAGCTGGAGAAGTCGCCAGAGAAGACACCGGAAACCTGGAAATGGACATTCCACACGTAACGTGTGGAGACAGCCCACACATTACGTGTGGAGACAGACCAAACGTTACATGTGGAAAGCCTCCACACATAACGTGTGGAATGTCCATTTCCACATTTCCGGCGTCTTCTCCGACGACTTTCCGACGATTTTTCCAGATTCCGGCCACATTAAAATGCTCAAAATTTACCAAAAAATCAACAAAATTCACACTAATTTAACAAATCCAACAAAAATACCACTTGCATTTGGCTATTTTCATACAAATCCAACAAAAACCCTAAACACCCTTTCATACAAATCTAACAAATTTCCACCATTTCATACAAATATATCTATCAAATTAACCATCAAATGCAAATAACTACTTCAAAATTACACAAAACCAACTACAACAACATCAAAAACACATTAATAATATGGATCTACAATATACTAACAAAAAAAATACAAAATTAACAAAAAACCAAAGAAGAATGTTTACTTACTAGGGTGCGTTTGGATAGCACGTAGAATGCATTATCTTGCATTAAATTGACAATTTAATGCATTCTACAGGGGAATCCAAACAGACCCCTAACCTTTAAAGATTTTGATTCTACATAACGTGCGGAGTTTATTGACTCGTAACGAGGAGATCCACGAGGTGCGTTATGCGGGATGGAGGACGAAGAAGAGAGGAGGCGCGGAGGTTTAGGGTAGAGGAATAAGAAAGAAATTTTGGCTTTTAAAGCCACTTACATTGCACACGTAACGTGGAGAGCTGGTTCCCACGTTACGTGGGAAGCCCTTTCCCACGTTACGTGTGGAGGCTTAAAAAGCCGCAACCGGCACGTAATGCGGGTACTCGCTCCCCACGTGCCAGCCCTATTCGTTAAACAGCAAAAATGCCTATGCGTTAAAAAGTAAGGGCCTTTACAAATTGCATATCATACAAGTATATCTGAATAACAACACTGTTAACATGAATATCATCACGCCCAACGTCGCCGCCGCAGGAGTTCTCAAGCAGTCCGTCACCGACTGACATTTCCATGTCCACACTACCCCTCTCCACATCGTCGCCGCGCTCCTCGCCTGCCCCACCAGATTCCTCCGGCAAGCATGCATCATCTCCATTGAAGAATTGAAAAGATTGAGAAACCAAAAGGATTTAGGGTTCAAAAAAATATGATTCAAAAATTTAGAGTAAGATTGAGAAACCGATATCGAAGACGATGGAGAAATTTGAAGGTTGCGGACAAGGAATATTAGTGGGGCAGTTATTTTAGGGTTGCCTTTAGAGCCAGTCGACGATGAAGAGTTGACGGCAGCGTTCGACAGTCGACGATGGAGAGTAGCGCGACTGAAAGTGACGATGGAGAAAACGACAGTGAAAAACAACCTTGGCTCAGTCGACGATGGAGAGTTGCGCGAGAGAAGAGACAATGGTTTTTCGAGAGAGAACGACGATTGACGAACGGTTTTTCGAGAGAGAACGGCGGAAAAAATCAATGCTTGAACGGATGCTTCAATGGAGGTGGGAGAATTTTCGAGAGAGAGAGATATCATTGAGGGAGACGATGAATGGTTTTTGGAAGGAGAAAGGGAGAGACGATGAAAATGGGAAAGTGAATAGGTGGAGTGGAGGGAGTAAATTGGGGAAAATAAATTCCATAAAATTAGGTAATCTAGTGTGTGCCTTCTATTTAAATTATTTTGTACCTCCATCCAATAAATCTTGTCCGTCAATCTCATCAACATCCAACGCACTAGAATCATTCACCCGTTTTACTCTAATAGGTTGTTTCACTAGAGCATATATATATATATCAAAGGTGGAAAGAGAGGGAGATAATTACCATCTCATTTGAGGGTTTTACAGAGAGCGACGTTGAGCAGCAAAGAGAGCAAGAAGAGCAACAAAACTCCACGAGGCCATTCCCTCTTCCCTGATCCGAAGCGCCTCTTCTAGGGCTATCTTGCAGAACGGATTCATCGACATTCAAGAGTCCAATCCATTCAAAGAAAGAAATCAATGAGAAACAACCATAAAGAATAACCTTGTCGGAATTCGACATCGTTGATGATGAATCCTCAACCGTGTTATTGATGGTGTGCGACTCGGACGCCACAACCTCGCCCACCTCGAAGGACTCGCCGTAGTTGCTCTTCAAAATCACCTTGCCGAAAGTCGACCGCACTGATGATGAATTTCAAACGTAGTTTACGAAATTAAAGGAGAGAGAAACCCTAAACCTATAGAGGCAGACAACAAGAGAGATCTACAAAGAGATGGAGGGAGGAGTTAAAGTCCATTTTTTTGTGTTAGGGATCAGCAGAAAAATAGGGTAAAGAAATATACCGGACGGGATTTTTTTTATGGCTCAAATAGCCCGTTTGTTAAATATCCGGTGTATATTTATGGTCCAAATACACCGGGCGTGTGGACATTAGTTCTTTGTATTCATTATATAGGCCGGATATGTTGTATGTCCGATGTATATAATTATCTTTTAGATTTTTTCAGCTTTATACTTCGTAATTCAAACGCCCGAGGTATATTCTTATGAGGTATTTGCCCAATTCTGTAGTAGTGAGTTCAGTGTAAGTACAACCTGAATTTTGTTGTTGTTGTGTTTTTTTGTTGTTGTTGTCTGGATGGAGGATTTATTCAGAAGGTATAACAACTGAGGCGGTCAATTAATGACTATGCTCACAACAAAGAAGTTTCAATGAAATATTAGTAACGACAGTGTTTAAAATGTAGGTGTTTTCTGTTTCATAATTTTGAATTTGCATTTTGTAGATGAATGTGCACAACTCCATATCTATTACTAAGAATAATGTTTCTTGTAAATGGTTTGTTGTTTGTGTTATTGTTCAGTGTACTACTGTTGTTATTTGACCGGAAACATAATTTCCTGATGTAGTATTTGGTTTGCCCATCTTATGGTTGGAGTGGTTTTGGTGAGCCTCTGAATGGCTCCTTTCATACTCTATACTTCTATGTTTGTCAGAGTGTGTGTGTCTGCAGTTGTGCATTTCATTGGTTCTATATGTCTTTACATTTGGAATTGATTTGTATAATGTGTCTCATGTTTTAACTCCATAGGCTTTAGAAGAATATTTATACGTATATTAACTTTGTTAATGGTTGAGCGGGAGTACCTCAGATGATTCTATCACATATTGTAAGTTCATGCTATTCCTAAATTTTCCTTTTCTGTTTCCATTTTGGTTTCTAAACCTGTTAATTGATTTGTTATCCTCTTGCATCATGAGGCCTTCAGATAGGTGTATGAGCAATGGGTATTGTTATTTTGGAATGTAGATCCCAGCAATTCTGAACACATAACGTAAGTTCATGTTGGATCGTTAGAGTTACGTCTGAGGGAACAAAGACTTTGTTCCCACAGAAGGTGTAGCAGAATAATATAGCAAGAAAGATAAGAGATGAACTCACGATGTATAGTGGAAACCCTAATTAGCCAACTAGCTAATCAAAGAAAAATCACTACCTTCAAGCTTCTCGCTTAAGAGGATTTTGAAGTGTCTACTTGTCTTATTAATTTCTTGTTCGATTACACTTGTAGCATGGACTCCAAACTCTAGAATACCCACCTAAGTTTGAATCACTTCTACAACGATGAATCTGAACTCAACCCTCAAAGACTCACAAACAACTTCACTCTCTTTTCTTCTCAGTCAATCTCTCTCAGTTCGTCGTCGTCTCTCGTCGTACATAGAAATGAATCCACACTCCTATTAAATACAACACGACTAAACCCTAATCGTAACAAGATAAAATCTTTCTAAACTTGGTAACAAGAAGATCTCAAATTGTTTGGAAGAATAATATCTTAACCGCTTACATTATCTAAGGAAAGAATTCCAAAGATAATATAATCGACTGAAGATAATAATCTTCTCTCTCCAAATATCTTATCTTAGGAAAGATTTCCTAAGATAAAACATTCGGATTTCTCTCTCCACATCTTCTCTTCAGCGAGATCCTTCTAGCCGAAATCTCTTATCCTTGACCGCGTGATCTTCCATGATTGTTTCCATAATCTTCACGCTGGATATCTTCCTTCCATTCGCAGCTTGAACGTTGTTCGTCTTTGATGTTCCTTGAGAGGTAACAAAGCATGTGGAGAACGCTTTGTTCCTTTTGCAATCCTTTGCTGCAATGGTTCCATGTGACAACTGTCTTGTTCTTGAAACACTTAGTTATTAGATTAGTTGAATGTTTGTTACTATCAAAACCTAAGGAATTCAACAAATTCCCCCTTTTTGATGGTGACAAACACCCTTGACAATAAAACATACACACAAGAGAAAAAGATGGTTGTAAAGAGAAGGTCCCACACTTAGGCATAATAGTTCCCCCTTTTTCCAACAACATATGAAACCATGTTTTGTTCCCCCTCAACTAAAGCTACCTGTCATTTTCCCCTTTTTGGCATCATCAAAAACATAAGTAAAGAGATAGAGAAAAATGAACACATCTAGATAAGCAAAACAACCCCTTTTGCATTTGATTGAAGCACACAAACATAGACCACATGCAAAGACAACACAAGATACACAAAGATATCACTAATGATGATCATGCCAATCAAGACAACCATGTGAAACAGGGACAAGGAAAAGCAAGGCAGTAGGGAGATAGATGTGCTGGGAACAAGAGAAGAGGTTGGAAAGCAGAGAAAAACGAATCAGGCGCCGCTGATACCAGGAGCCAGAAACAAGGAGTACCTCAGATATGATGAGAATGCACACCCTTCAAGGGATATCTTTTTTTGTTCCTTCAGTGTAGGCGAGTGTGAGACGTCCTTCTTGGTTCCCACCTTAGATCTGGTTCCTCATTTTGTTACCCAGGGTTTGCAACTTCAGTTTTTTTTTTTGAAGTCACAACTGATAAGATAACTTCCAAAACTATACCGTGTAGATGATGACAACCAGATCCACCAAATTTCACAGAAGTCTCAATCACCACAAGAAACATTTCCGTTGTGAATTCACACCATACTGGTCATGTACCAGCCTCAAGCTACTGAAGCGACAATTCGTTTTCTCGACTTCCCAAAGAATGTAGAAGAGTGTGATGCGGGGGTATTGTTACCAGAGAGGGCACAAAGAACACCACACAAAAATATACGAGTGTTTAATCATGAATGAGAGGCTCTAAGATGTGGATGATTAGAGATGCTCATAGGAAGCATCAAGCATGATGGCTAGGGTAAGCTGAAAGTCAACAATCATTTGGGCTTATAGTGAGAGATCAATGCATCAAGTTGACTCTTTTGGGTCGAAAGAACACTGTTTCATATATTATTATGATAGCATAGATAATCATGCATGAATGTTTGCACATAAGTGAAGTATTAGCATGAGTCTAAGCAATTAGTTCAATTAATGATCAAGAGTATGAATGCAGATCAAGACATTATGATTAAACTTTCACACTTTACCATGTAATTTAGCCAATCATCGAGGGAACATAACATATAGATAGTCAGTTTAGAGAGATCATACCTAGTTCCATACGGAACTGTTCGAAGGGTTCCCTGTTTAGTGCCTTGGTGAAAATGTCGGCGATCTGATCCTTGGTCCCACAAAAGTCCATGGACACCAACCCTTTCTCCACACAATCACGTAGGAAGTGATGTCTTATCTCGATGTGCTTGGTACGTGAGTGTTGCATAGGATTCTTGGAGATATTTATTGCACTAGTGTTATCACAGAGAATGTGAATAGAATCAAGAAGAATACCATAGTCGCCGAGTTGTTGCTTGAGCCATAGAAGTTGAGTGCAACAAGCGGCGGCAGCAATGTATTCAGCTTCTGCAGTGGATAGGGCGACTGAATTCTGCTTCTTTGACCCCCAGGAAACTAAGCACGGCCCGAGGAACTGAGCCATTCCAGATGTGGATTTTCTGTCCACTTTGTTCCCTGCGAAGTCTGTAACACCCCCAAATCTTAACCCATTTGGAAATGTATTATTGTCAGTGACCTCGGGTTCACACCGAAGCCACCCCAGGCTTTTCCATAACACACAATTCATAACACGATAATCAAGGTGCAACACACCAAAATGTTTAATAAAACATAAGTTTGGGGATTACATCCCAATCCCCTGTAGGACAAAACAAAGAGTAGTCAAGCAAATGAAATACAGTGTAATCAGAGTAAACATAGTTCAGCGGAAGTCTTTTAAAATAAATACAAGTCTTGATCACTGCGATCATTGCCAAGGATCTCAACCTGAATAAACTTATCAAAAACACCATTTACGTCCATAGTCGCTCTAGCCTTCACGAGGTGGCAACTTATCTGATGTGCCGAATCGAACGGATGACACCAGCCAACCATGCAGAGAACAATTTGGGTTGGTTAGTCTAATGAAAGACTATGCAAGGGTACAAAGCAGAGTGGTTCGAAGTAGTCGTATTAGGTTTAGGCTCATCGCTTCTCGAATAATAGCCGATAACGATAGTCAACCTTCATACTTCTACTGAATATATATATATATATATCAATATACATGATCAAAAGAAGACTCCAACGGAAGTGAGCCTTATAGGAATTATCCAAGAGAAGACTCCAAGAACTTGAGTCTTATCAGAAACATGACAAATGTCTGGAACATAAACATCTCATACAAGCGTTCAAAAACGACAAGATGTTTCGGTTCACGACCAACCTCACCGCAATAATGCGAATCCAGATTGGAAAGAGAACGTACTCTGCTCAAGTCAAGACGAGCTTTCCAAGATGCACTATTACCTAGCTGCACTACTCGCCACAGGTGTATTAATCATATGCGACTCGGCGCTTATCTTATTTAATTCCAAAACGCACAATCACGTTATAAGCTTTTATAATCATCTCGTCTGAGACAAGAGATCTTTTGGGAGCAACTCCCGAGATTTGTGACACTGGCTAAGTACACCACCTCTACACTAAACGTATAGATGTCGGTCATGACCAACATAATGATGTTAGAGGTTTTGCTGCCCTACACACCATTTAATATTATAAAGAAACGACTGGACGTCGAAGAGTCCAACGTTCCTACTACTCGGGCTAACTAAGCAGTCTAACATAGTGATACTCATATCAAAGCCTTCAAAGCCAACATCATAGATATATCTCAATCTATTAATATATATATATATATATATAATAGCGTTGATTCTAACAGAATATACAACCTATTATAATGTCATCTTTTAATCTTCCAAAACAGTTTATCAAAACTGATCTCAGACAGAAACAATATTCATTCCAAATTAATTAACAATTAAATAATTGATAATCAATGTAAATATGGAATGATGAGCAAGAGCGAACCGCCACTTGCCTTAGATTTGACGAAAGCTTAACGAGCTTAAAGATAACAGTTTCCGTGTCTGAACTAGGACAAATCTTGGATATTAAATCCTTCTGTAACGACCCATAACAAGACCCTAAGTTAGATTCAATATCTACATATATGAATCTAAAAGAATAAGGAAAGAATCAAAGGAATCAAGCCTTGCTCAAGACCACAACACCCGAGAGACACAACACGAACCCAGCTCACCGCGGGTGCGGTCGGCCCTCACCGCGGGGTGCGGTCAGGAGACAGAGGCGGGGCTTCGATAGCGTTTTCAGGAAGAAAACTCACCCAAATCAATTCGTTTCGACTTTGATTCGTTCTTGGTTTGATTTCCCAACACCTTAGGCCTTTGAATACCACTTAGGAGTACCTTTTCCAACACTCAGAGGGATTCAAACTTTTCCAAACGAAGCTCAAGAGCTTGGTCTTTAATGGAGGTTTTCTAAGGAAAGAGATGAAGTGCTCTGTTCTTGAGCTCGGTTTTGATCCGATTCTCCTCCTTTTATAAGTCAAACAAGGTGCTTAGCCATATATGACACCAAGGAGGAGGTGGCCCGACCAAAACAACAGGCTACAAGGCCAGCTAAGGCGAGCTACGGCCTGCAACTCCGACGCTGACGACAGAGCTGACGACGACCGCGGGGTGCGGCAGGATGCAGTGGCCAACTTGTTACCGCCTCTGGCATTGGCCTTCGCCGCGGGTGCGGTAGGGTGCGGCCAGGGTGCGGTCAAGGCCAAATTTACCCCTTTTCGCCCGTTTTGTCTTTTCTTACCGAATGGTTAAATTTTCTTAATCCCGGGTTAAATATATTCGTATACGAACGATCTTTTAACCCAAAAATACCTTAACTGTATTTTATATTACTCAGAAAAATATTACAGAGATCAAACATTTCACAGAATGTTCGTACTTCCCTGCATTTAATCTGACTTGCAATATGGGCATAAGAAAATTCAAAATCACCCTTACAAAATGTGGGATATTACATTACCTCTCCCTTAAAAGAAGTTTTGACCCCGAAACTTAGATCGTAAACATCCCGGGAAAGCGTCTACGCATATCTTCCTCAGTCTCCCAAGTCTCCCAGGTAACCTACTCGGTTCCTGACTTGGACCACAGAATCCGTACCAACGGTACCACCTTGTTGCGCAACTGCTTCTCACGGCGCTCGAGAATACGCACATGTATCTCTTCATAGGTACCATTTGATTGAATCTCGATGTCTTCATAACTCAGCACATGAGACTCATCTGATACGTACTTCCTCAACAGAGATACGTGGAACACATTATGCACTGGATGTGCCGATGGCGGCAATGCCAAGCGGTACGCTAGAGATCCCACTCTATCCAAGATTTCAAATGGTCCCACGTAGCGAGAGTTAAGCTTCCCATGCTTACCAAATCTGAATACACCTTTGGATGGCGACACTCTGACAAATACCTTGTCACCAACCTCAAACTCGACATTTCTATGCTTTGGATCGGCGTAAGACTTCTGTCGACTTTGTGCTGTCAATATTCTTTGTCTGATTAAAGCAATATCTGAGGCAGTTCTCTCGACCAACTCTGGTCCGAGCAGAATCTTGTCAGCGTTCTCATCCCAACAAATCGGCGATCTGCACTTCCGACCGTACAAGGCTTCAAATGGAGCCATCTTGATAGTAGCATGCCAGCTATTGTTGTATGTGAACTCGATTAGACTCAGGCTATCCTCCCAGCTAGTCGGACGATCGAGTACACATGCTCTCAACATATCCTCCAGGGTCTGGATAGTCCTCTCAGACTGTCCGTCCGTCTGAGGATGGAATGCAGTGCTAAGCCTTAGCTTGGTTCCCATGGCCTTGAGGATTTCCTTCCAGAATCTCTGACGTGGCCTAAGGTCGTTATGCCAAATCAAAGTAAACCTCAACTTTCAAACTAGTATAGTAAGCAAGCAAGGTCGAAATCCCAAGAGAATCACAAGCGTCTATTTTCTTATCACAAATCGAATACCAATCGAATAGCAGTAACAAGGGGGGTTTGTGAGGTTTAAATCAAGTAAGAAATAAAACAGAATAAATAATATGCAATCAAATGTGAGAAAACATTTAGCCAGGCAATTTCCACTTAAGTTTTGGTTGGTTGATCCTAGATTACTTCCAATTCCTTCCTATGATTATTCCTATCCCGATCTTGTGTAGATTCAGAGGGAAACCTTCCACAAAGAACCCTTACCAATGAATAACCCTAGTACCACTAAAGGTTCAACCCAAAGGCAGCAATACAAATAAGAATTAACCAGGATACACAGAACGCTCGCTCAGATGCATTTACCATGTAATTATCTCTCCCTACAATAGAACAATTTCAACCAGAGCATGTAAATTGTAGTTGCTACAGCAGAATAGGACGTTAGCCCATCAGTTTCCTAATCCTAGCAATATGAAAATCACCAACAACAACTAGTTGCGCGGGCTAGTGCAATCAATGAAATCCAATGGAATAAGCTTAGAAGAGATAGTATAATCCAATAGGAATTAAGAAAGGGAACATAACCTCACAACCAATAATCAAAACTTAAGCTTTCATTGCCAGACTAAGCCAAAGAGGCTTAGCTCCTCATAGTCATGGTGAAACTTCAAAGGAAAAGTAAACAACGATGAAAATTGCAACTAAAGTGGAATAAGAGTGTGGACTCCTAAACCTAATGCTAAAAGAAAGTATTTATAGGGCTCTAACAAATGACCTAGCCCATTAAGAAAATAACTAAAATAGAAATAAGAAAAGGGAAAAGAAAACTAAAAAGATAATTCGGAATAAGTCCGAGCCTCTGTCGTGTCAGACCCGCGATCGCGGGTGGTGGACCTTGATTGCGGCCCATGTGGCTCCGTGCCCTTCAATCTCTCCGCGCCCGCAGAAAACTCTCGACATGCTCCGAGTCCCGCGATCGCGGCACCCATGCCCGCGATCGCGGTTAATGCTCGGCATTCTTGTCCTTTGCCTTGCACCTTGGCGTCTTCTCTTCACTCCTTGGCGTCTTCTCTTGATGGCTTCCTTCCTCAGTGTCTTCATGATCTCCAAAGTAGCTCAAACACCTCCAAAAACACCAACTTCGCCTCCAAACGCCATACACAAGAATGTGTCTAAATCTACCCGAATGGCACCAATAAAACCTCTAATAACTCTTAGTTAAGCCCTACAAAGTAGTGCTTATCAAACTTCCCCATGCTTAGACCTTTTCTCGTCCTCGAGTAAACTAAAAGAAAGTCTACTCCTCCAATGCAGCACCCAAGGTCTCAGGAAGCAATCCTCCAACTAAGAGTTACCTAACCCATGCCAAGCTCCTGGCACCAATCTCATCTACAACACATCCACAACTCAAAAAGCTTGAGGGCAAGCAGAGTACTTCCCCCAAGCTCAACCCGGACATCCAATGGTGTAAAGTGACCTCTAAACCTAGCCTCCATCTATGACTCCTTATGCCTCCCAGAGTGACCTACCCGACAATCCTTCTTTGTCTCCTCTTCTTATGTCGCCCCTCCAGGTAAAATGAGATCCTAAAATCACTCCTCTTCTTTTCACTCATTTTGCCTAGGAGCCCTTTCGGGTTTTCATCCTAGCCGCTCATATTTTTTTTCATAGATGTGCTCACATAAGCTCACGTCACTCACACACCTTTTTACCCCAGCCAGCGCTGGTCCGGGCCACCTGCTTATTACCCAAGCCGCCCTTTCGGGTTTTCGACTTGTCCCAGGATTTTCATGTATGTCTTTTTTTTTTTTTTTTTTGCTTTTTGACTTTTTCTAATTTTTTTTTCTTCAAAAGGGAATGCGAACAATGGATAATGCTGAATGGAAATAACAATGCTGAAATCGAAACTAAGTTACAAGATAGATAGTAAGTACTTTCTACTCCCCCATGCTTGATTCATGCATTGTCCTCAATGTATGGAAGACAAAGAAAAAATTGAGGAGAAGAAAGAAAGAACTCACTGAGCGTACGCCGGGGTGGTAGTCTTCGTCAATAACGCCAGGAAGGTACTCAGGGATGTAGGGATCCCCATAAACTTCATCACCACTTCAACAGTCGAACTTCCCAAGAGATGGATCATGGAATGCTGGAACTTCGAACTCATTATGCACTGGTGGTGACGCACATGTGAAGACGTACCGCAGGGAACAACAACAATGGATGGATCAAGGGTACACCGGTTGTTGCTCGCGAACATGATGAAGAAAGACCGCCTCAGAACCGCCATGAATGAACCGCCGTGGAAATAACCGCCATAAGGGAAAGAACCGTCGTGGAAGAATCGCCATGGAAGGAACACCGTGGAGGAACCGCGATCGCGGTAGTGAAGGCCGCGATCGCGGGTAACGTACAACTTTTTTTTTTTCAATTTTTTTTTCCATTGAACAGTAACCCAGCGATTGCGGGTACTATTCACCCGCGATCGCGGTTTTTTTTTTTTAATTTTTTTTAATTTTTTTTGGACTAAACCCTAATTCACGGAGCACCATGGGCCCGCGATCGCGGGTTTTGTGCCGCGATCGCGGTTTTTGCTCGACTTTCTCCGGCCGCGATCGCGGGTGTTATGTCACGGTCGCGGTTTCTTCTCTGCTTTCCTGCGTGGTTTAGTCGAAAAAACAGAGCAAAAACTTCAAAAACAAGGAAAAAAAAACTAAGTCTTACCTCGGGTTGCCTCCCGAGCAGCGCCTTGGTTACTGTCGTGGCTCGACATGGTGCTCTCTATTCATCCCGGGTCGCTTACAGCGACCACCCTTCTTGGTTCCAAATCTGGGGGGTGCCTCTTCAGGTACGACTATACCCCCTTCCTTCTGTCTTTCATTGTGAGTGGATCAACCTTCGTATCCATGACCACAGTTGTCATCTTTAAGAACTCTCTTCCAAGCATTGCAAAGGTTGTACGCCTATCCTGCCCTGTGTCTAGTATGAGGCAATCCGATATCTGGCCTGCAACCTCACTCTTATGCTTCACCTTCGGCTTCTTTCCTATCTTCTGCCTCGTCTTCACAGAATCTGCACAACGGGGGATGATGTTGGCCAGTGTGACCAAATAAGCTTCTGGCTTGCTTCCATTGAGATCCTCAGGGGGAGGTGTGATGGGAATCTGGGACTCCAACAGGAGACATTCATGTTGAGTGTAGTTTTGAGGCTCATAGTCCCAGTCCTTGTCCATCTCCTCTTCAATTTCAGGCAAACGTACCACGTCAGGTAGCATACTGGTCTTGAAGCTTTAGATTTCCTCTTCAAGGTCCTCCTCAACCTCATCATCAAATTCAGCACAATGCCCTATTTCACCCAGCATACCGTGGTTGCAGCACTCCTCCCGCGGTCGCGGTTTCTCTTCTGCGGGGGGCTCTTCAAATTCTGCCTTCTCCTCAACATGCCGCTGGGCAGCATTGCCCTTGGGTTGAGGTTCTGCTATAGCAGGTATCCCTTGCGTCAGCCGCTCTATTGATGCACCCAAACTCAACAAAGTTTGATGATATGATTGGTGCTGAGCAAGATTTTGCTGAGAGAGCTGAGAGAATCCCTCTCTCATCACTTGTGCATTGTTGGCACTTGCCTGAATCACCGCTTGTGTGAGTGCTTGAAGCGTCTGGGTGAGAGCCAACAGCGTGCTCTCTTGCGCCATAGCTAGAGTTCTCCAACAGAATTATCTACTCTGAGTCACACTTCGTCAATGAAAAGTTAGTAATGTTAGAGAGAACCGTAAGATAGGTTCCCTGGAAAGATCAATATTCAATTTATATACAAGAAAACAGACAGTGATTCCCCGGCAACGGCGCCAAATTTTGACGTGGCCTAAGGTCGTTATGCCAAATCAAAGTAAACCTCAACTTTCAAACTAGTATAGTAAGCAAGCAAGGGTCGAAATCCCAAGAGAATCACAAGCGTCTATTTTCTTATCACAAATCGAATATCAATCGAATAGCAGTAACAAGGGGGGTTTGTGAGGTTTAAATCAAGTAAGAAATAAAATAGAATAAACAATATGCAATCAAATGTGACAAAACACTTAGCCAGGCAATTTCCACTTAAGTTTTGGTTGGTTGATCCTAGATTACTTCCAATTCCTTCCTATGATTATTCATGTCCCGATCTTGTGTAGATTCAGAGGGAAACCTTCCACAAAGAACCCTTACCAATAAATAACCCTAGTACCACTAAAGGTTCAACCCAAAGGCAACAATACAAATAAGAATTAACCAGGATACACAGAACGCTCGCTCAGATGCATTTACCATGTAATTATCTCTCCCTACAATAGAACAATTTCAACCAGAGCATGTAAATTGTAGTTGCTACAGCGGAATAGGACGTTAGCCCAACATTTTCCTAATCCTAGCAATATGAAAATCACCAACAACAACTAGTTGCGCGGGCTAGTGCAATCAATGAAATCCAATGGAATAAGCTTAGAAGAGATAATATAATCCAATAGGAATTAAGAAAGGGAACATAACCTCACAACCAATAATCAAAACTTAAGCTTCCATTGCCAGACTAAGCCAAAGAGGCTTAGCTCCTCATAGTCATGGTGAAACTTCAAAGGAAAAGTAAACAACGATGAAAATTGCAACTAAAGTGGAATAAGAGTGTGGACTCCTAAACCTAATGCTAAAAGAAAGTATTTATAGGGCTCTAACAAATGACCTAGCCCATTAAGAAAATAACTAAAATAGAAATAAGAAAAGGGAAAAGAAAACTAAAAAGATAATTCGGAATAAGTCCGAGCCTCTGCCGTGTCAGACCCGCGATCGCGGGTGGTGGACCTTGATCGCGGCCCATGTGGCTCCGCGCCCTTCAATCTCTCCGCGCCCGCAGAAAACTCTCGACATGCTCCGAGTCCCGCGATCGCGGCACCCATGCCCGCGATCGCGGTTAATGCTCGGCATTCTTGTCCTTTGCCTTGCACCAACCCATCTCCTCTTCACTCCTTGGCGTCTTCTCTTGATGGCTTCCTTCCTCAGTGTCTTCATGATCTCCAAAGTAGCTCAAACACCTCCAAAAACACCAACTTCGCCTCCAAACGCCATACACAAGAATGTGTCTACATCTACCCGAATGACACCAATAAAACCTCTAATAACTCTTAGTTAAGCCCAACAAAGTA
The DNA here is from genome assembly GCA_027886185.1 of Rheum nobile. Lineage (NCBI taxonomy): Eukaryota > Viridiplantae > Streptophyta > Magnoliopsida > Caryophyllales > Polygonaceae > Rheum > Rheum nobile. The sequence continues at coordinate 591,887 of WOAB01000648.1, forward strand.
GTGCTTTTCAATCTCGACGTAAAACGGCCATCACGATCCGATACAATGGTCTTGGGAATACCATGTAAACGGACAACCTCGTGTAAAAACACTTCTGCTAGCTTTTGGACTCCCCATGTTGACTTGATAGCCACGAAATGAGCACTCTTCGTGATCCTATCAACGATCACCCAAATAGCATCTTTCTTAGTTCGAGTCTGGGGTAATCATGTGATGAAGTCCATTGCGATATCTTCCCATTTCCATTCTGGAACTGGAAGAGGTAGCAATTCACCACCTGATCTGCGGTGTTCTATCTTGACTCTCTGACAAGTCAAGCATTTCGCCACAAATTCTGCTACATCCCATTTCATGTTGGGCCACCAAAAATTTTTCCGGAGGTCCTTGTACATTTTACTAGAACCTAGATGTATAGAATAGGCTGACGAATGGACTTCCCTCATTACCAACTGGTGAAGACCATCAACGTCAAGCACACAAACTCGGTTCTGAAACCAAAGTGATCCGTCCTCCTGAATCACAAAACCGGGAGCTTTCCCGTTCAACACTTCACTGCTTAACTTCACCAAAACTATATCATCAACTTGCTTTTCTCGAATATGATCGAGTAGCGTAGCCTGGATTTCCAACATACTCAGGTATCCTCTACGCTGATCATACAAGACTTCTGCTTCGCACACCATTTGGTTCAGTTTGGCTTGAGCAGTGAGGAGAGCTACTACTGTCTCATGCGGTGTCTTCCGGCTCAATGCATCAGCTACTACATTAGCCTTGCCCGGATGATACAACAATTCAAGATCGTAGTCCTTGAGTAGTTCTAGCCAACGACGTTGTCTCATGTTTAACTCCTTCTGAGTGAATACATACTTGAGACTCTTGTGGTCGGTGAAGACTTGGCATTTCACACCATAGAGATAATGCCTCCAGATCTTCAACGCAAACACTACCGCCGCTAGTTCCAGATCATGTGTCGGATAGTTTTCCTCATAGGTTTTCAGTTGCCTTGACGCGTAAGCAATAACCTTGCCTCTTTGCATCAACACGCATCCTAAACCATTTTTTGAAGCATCACTATAGACCACATATCCATCGTTTCCTTTTGGTAGTGCTAATACTGGTGCCGAGGTCAATCGTTGTTTCAATTCTTGAAAACTGGCCTCACACTTGTCATTCCAGACAAACTTCTTGTGGACCTTGCGAAGCAGACCGGTCATAGGTAGAGCGATCTTAGAAAATGCCTCTATGAACCGTCTATAATATCCGGCAAGTCCAAGGAAACTGCGCACCTCTTTCACATTCTGAGGCCGCTTCCAGTTGGCTACAACTTCAATCTTCTGGGGATCAACCATCACCCCTTTTTTATTGATCACATGGCCTAAGAAAGCCACTTTCTTGATCCAAAAATCACACTTAGACAATTTAGCATAAAGCTGGTTCTGTCTAAGGATTGACAAACCAATCCGCAGATGTTCCTCATTCGGGGAATAAATCAGAATGTCATCGATGAAGACCACCACGAACTTATCCAAGTACTAGTGAAAACATCGATTCATCAAGTCCATGAAGACTGCAGGAGCATTGGTAAGTCCAAATGGCATAACTACGAATTCGTAGTGACCATATCTTGTCCGGAATGCCGTCCTCGGAATATCTTTCTCACGAATTCTGAGCTGATGGTAACCAGATCTCAGATCGATCTTGGAAAAGACTTTAGCTCCTTGAAGTTGATCTAACAGATCATCAATCCTAGGTAAAGGATACTTGTTCTTGATCGTGACTTTATTCAACTCTCGATAGTCGATACAAAGTCAAAACGATCCATCTTTCTTCTTGACAAACAAAACCGGAGCACCCCAAGGCGATGCACTCGGTCTTATATATCCCTTATCAAGAAGATCCTCCAATTGCTTCTTCAATTCTTGCATCTCGACAGGAGCCATCCGATACGGTGCCTTAGAAATTGGCGCAGTACCAGGCTCGAGATCTATAGAAAATTCCACGACACGATGTGGGGGTAATCCAGGAATTTCCTCTGGAAAGACATCCGGGAACTCACGAATCATTGGAATATTAAGAACTCATGGTTCATCTTTCACGGGCATATCCAGATAGCAAAGGTACCCGACACAACCTTGCCGTAGTAGCTTAAACGCAGCCATCACATTGATAAGCCTGCCATTTTCAGCGTCATTTCGACCCTTAAACTTGCATACTCTCTGGCCCCCAGATGACACCGTTACAGTTTGAACTAAAGTCGATTACCGCCCCATGACGCGTCAGTCAATCAATACCGAGAATAATGTTGTATGGAGCCATGACAATGCAGATTAAATCCGCTTCAAATTCCTTACCCTGAATGGTAACTGGAAATTCTGACAAATGCTTGGTTCCCACTAAATGGTCACCATTAGGAAGGTTCACAACGAAAGGCTCACAAATCTCGTTGTATACTAACCCTAACTTACTAACACAACTCTCAGATATGAAGGAATGGGTAGCACCCGAATCAAACAATATGCATACAGAAGTAGAGTGGAGGTATAGAGTACCTTGAGCAATTGGAGTATTAGGTCCATCCGCCTCAAGCATTTCGTAGAGACGTTGACCTTGTCCTCCGGAAGCAGCTGGGGCTTTCCCCTTGTTCCGAGCAGTTGTCTGAGTTGAAGGACTAAGAGCCTCCACCGGTCTGAACCTAGGTCGGTTACTCTGATTAACTGACCCCTGTTGCGACTCAGCACCTTTTTGCTTCCCTTGTCGACAGAACTTCTGCACATGCCCTTCACGTCCACAACCAAAGCATGTCTTTCTTTCCTTCTGACACTCATTGCTCTTGTGCCCAACAACACCACAATTATAGCATTGGATCAGACCCTTGCCCTGACCCGATTGTTGTGTCGACCCTCCTTGCGTCCCATCTGTCTTTGCCTTGCTAGATTTAGCAAAGTTAGACGGTGGTGCAGGACGTTTGAATCCACTCGCCTGAGGTTGATTCTGCATTGACCTCTGGCGATTCCTTCTCTTGGTCGACTCATCCAGAGTCACCTCCAACTTATAAGTAGCATCCACGTATTGCTCTAAGGTAGAGCAATTGTGGCTCAGCATCATTGGCTTAATTTCTGGGCTCATCCACTCATGGAAGTGCCAAATTTTCTGTTCCTCACTGGATACCTCTGATCCAGCATACTACAGTAGGTGATTGAACTTGGTTGCCAGCTCAGTCACCTTCAGCCCATCAGTCTTCGGGTAAAGAAACTCCTTGTGCTTTTCTTCCCTCATAGCCCGAGAGAAGAACCTATCAGTCATCTTAGTCTTGAATGTTGCCCAATTCAGATCAGGGCTCTCAGCAAGACCGGTATTCTCCCACCACTCACTAGCATCTTCCTTCAGCTAGAGAGACGCTATATGCACTTTTTCAGCTTCAGTGCATTCCACATTGCGGAATAACCGCTCCATGTGGGAAAACCAGTGAGTCACTCGGACTGGCTCACCTTTCCTATTGTAGCTATCGGGTCTCATAGAGTTTATGGTCTTTAAAGCTCGGCCATAATTATCTCTATTCCTTATCACATTCTCTTGATATACACGGACATTAGGTTCCTCAGCCCTTGGAACCACTGGCGGAATTGGCACTTCTTGCGCCTGAGGTGCGACGGGTCGCACAATGTCTGTGAACGCTTGCATGACAATTCCCCGAATTGCCTCAACTGCAGCAACGTCAAAAACCATCGGGGCGTTGGCCGGAGCTTGGCCGTTGCCTCTAGGATTAACATGGGATGCAGACTCTTGCACATCCTCGGGGTTTGCTGCATTCCCCTCGTTTGGTCTGGGATTGATACTCGGTCCAGCACCATTACGAGCGTGATTTCTTGTGTTCACCATCTGTTTACCGATCAAATTCCAAGGATTTCATACATTAATATTTTTCCCAATATACTTAATGTACTAAAATCAACTCAGAATAGATCAACTGGGTAATTTATATTAGATGGACTTTCAACGAACACAGAAAGTTTTTACACAAAGGAAATCTCCTGAGCTTCTAGACAAAATTTCTCAGAGAATTCTCTACTTTACCGCATGCATACTAAAGTATTTTACACAAAAGAAAACTACTAAAGTTACATCGGTTCTTTTCACAGTCCCCTGAAACGTTTCCTATATGGCAGGCTGCCCATACAGATTTTCTTTGGATGGGGTTCTTCATCAGGGTTTGGTGATAAACTTCTCACCCTACTTGACCCTGGCAAATTCGGTTCATCAACTGATCCTGGTGTCCTCGGCCTCATACTTGGCCTGGTAACATCATGATCATGCTCTCGTGGTATTTCCCTTCTCTGGGCCTGCTCCCTCATCTCGTCTGACTGACGCTGCCCTTCAGAAGAGATCTCCTCACTCTGGCGGAGTATCTCTTGCAACTCAGAAGTTGACCTTCGCCTCCTTCGAACCTGAAGAGGCCGCACGTCCTCTGATGCATAACGTGAGTCGGTCCTCTCTCTAATGCCACATTCGACATAGAGCGCCTCCCACTCAGCATCAGTCAATGGCGGGTATACTGGATCGGGTGGCAGACTGGGGTACATAAATTGCATTCCCGAGTCCCCATGATCCACTAGCAAGTGCCTCAGCTCATCAGGCTCTTAGCCTTGCTCCGCTGGGACTTCCTCGAGATCCTCTATTGGATCTTCATCTTCCACTGGATCCTCCTCGGGATCCTCTTCCAGAACTGATTCAATCTCAAGGTCACTCGCGAGGTACCCTAATGAATACTCCGACGGCTCATCCTCTGCCTCGTCATTTGCTTCAAGGATTTCTTCATCCTTATCCCCTTCATCTCCTTCTGGGATGGTCTCAATTGTGTAGTCGTTGTCTTAATATCCTCTAGCATACCTTGGCAACTCTACCACATTCCTCACATTCACACTTGGCTCCACTACCGGCTCAGCCACTGGAACCATAGTCTGATCGGATACCAACACCACTGACTTTGGAAGTACATGCTTTACTTCCTTAGGTGGTTCACTCGGTTCTCCGACTTCAAGACGACGAAGTGGAACTGGGAAGTCAAGCTCCATAGGCGAGAGTGGAGTCACCTCTTCTTCCTCCTTTTCCTTCGGGAGTGAAAGGCAGACACCCATATCCTACGGACGACGAAATGAGAGTTAGCCTTTCTAAATATAGAAGTTGCTTCCATATTAGACTAAAGAAGAAGGCACGACTATGAACGGTACAATCTGATTTTGAAAACTCAGAGCCTTTGAAAATATTTTCAAAAACGAGTAAATGGTTGGTTCGTTAAACTCCAAACCCGTTTTAAAAACCTTCGGCTCTGATACTAAGTCTGTAACACCCCCAAATCTTAACCCATTTGGAAATGTATTACTACCAGTGACCTCGGGTTCAAACCGAAGCCACCCCAGGCTTTTCCATAACACACAATTCATAACACGATAATCAAGGTGCAACACACCAAAATGTTTAATAAAACATAAGTCTGGGGATTACATCCCAATCCCCTGTAGGACAAAACAAAGAGTAGTCAAAGCAAACGAAATACAGTGTAATCAGAGTAAACATAGTTCAGCGGAAGTCTTTTAAAATAAATACAAGTCTTGATCACTGCGATCATTGCCAAGGATCTCAACCTGAATAAACTTATCAAAAACACCATTTACGTCTATAGTCGCTCTAGCCTTCACGAGGTGGCAACTTATCTGATGTGTCGAATCGAACGGATGACACCAGCCAACCATGCAGAGAACAATTTGGGTTGGTTAGTCTAATGAAAGACTATGCAAGGGTACAAAGCAGAGTGGTTCGAAGTAGTCGTATTAGGTTTAGGCTCATCGCTTCTCGAATAATAGCCGATAACGATAGTCAACCTTCATACTTCTACTGAATATATATATCAAAAGACATGATCAAAAGAAGACTCCAACGGAAGTGAGCCTTATAGGAATTATCCAAGAGAAGACTCCAAGAACTTGAGTCTTATCAGAAACATGACAAATGTCTGGAACATAAACATCTCATACAAGCGTTCAAAAACGACAAGATGTTTCGGTTCACGACCAACCTCACCGCAATAATGCGAATCCAGATTGGAAAGAAAACGTACTCTGATCAAGTCAAGACGAGCTTTCCAAGCTGCACTATTACCTAGCTGCACTACTCGCCACAGGTGTATTAATCATATGCGACTCGGCGCTTATCTTATTTAATTCCAAAACGCACAATCACGTTATAAGCTTTTATAATCATCTCATCCGAGACAAGAGATCTTTTGGAAGCAACTCCCGAGATTTGTGACACTGGCTAAGTGCACCACCTCTACACTAAACGTATAGAGGCCGGTCATGACCAACATAATGATGTTAGAGGTTTTGCCGCCCTACACACCATTTAATATTATAAAGAAACGACTGGACGTCGAAGAGTCCAACGTTCCTACTACTCGGGCTAACTAAGCAGTCTAACATAGTGATACTCATATCAAAGCCTTCAAAGCCAACATCATAGATATATCTCAATCTATTAATATATATATAATAGCGTTGATTCTAACAGAATATACAACCTATTATAATGTCATCTTTTAATCTTCCAAAACAGTTTATCAAAACTGATCTCAGACAGAAACAATATTCATTCCAAATTAATTAACAATTAAATAATTGATAATCAATGTAAATATGGAATGATGAGCAAGAGCGAACCGCCACTTGCCTTAGATTTGACGAAAGCTTAACGAGCTTAAAGATAACAGTTTCTGTGTCTGAACTAGGACAAATCTTGGATATTAAATCCTTCTGAAACGACCCATAACAAGACCCTAAGTTAGATTCAATATCTACATATATAAATCTAAAAGAATAAGGAAAGAATCAAAGGAATCAAGCCTTGCTCAAGACCACAACACCCGAGAGACATAACACGAACCCAGCTCACCGCGGGTGCGGTCGGCCCTCACCGCGGGGTGCGGTCAAGAGACAGAGGCGGGGCTTCGACAACTTTTTCGGGAAGAAAACTCACCCAAATCAATTCGTTTCGACTTTGATTCGTTCTTGGTTTGATTTCCCAACACCTTAGGCCTTTGAATACCACTTAGGAGTACCTTTTCCAACACTCAGAGGGATTCAAACTTTTCCAAACGAAGCTCAAGAGCTTGGTCTTTAATGGAGTTTTCTAAGGAAAGGGATGAAGTGCTCTGTTCTTGAGCTCGGTTTTGATCCGATTCTCCTCCTTTTATAAGTCAAACAAGGTGCTTACCCACAAATGACACCAAGGAGGAGGTGGCCCGACCAAAACAACAGGCTACAAGGCCAGCTAAGGCGAGCTACGGCATGCAACTCCGACGCTGACGACAGAGCTGACGACGACCGCGGGGTGCGGCAGGATGCGGTGGCCAACTTGTTACAGCCTCTGGAATTGGCCTTCGCCGTGGGTGCGGCAGGGTGCGGTCAAGGCCAAATTTACCCCTTTTCGCCCGTTTTGTCTTTTCTTACCGAATGGTTAAATTTTCTTAATCCCGGGTTAAATATATTCGTACACGAACGATCTTTTAACCCAAAAATACCTTAACTGTATTTTATATTACTCAAAAAAATATTACAGAGATCAAACATTTCACAGAATGTTCGTACTTCCCTGTATTTAATCTGACTTGCAATATGGGCATAAGAAAATTCAAAATCACCCTTACAAAATGTGGGATATTACATTACCTCTCCCTTAAAAGAAGTTTTGACCCCGAAACTTAGATCGTAAACATCTCGGGAAAGCGTCTACGCATATCTTCCTCAGTCTCCCAAGTCTCCCAGGTAACCTCCTCGGTTCCTGACTTGGACCACATAATCCGTACCAACGGTACCACCTTGTTGTACAACTGCTTCTCAAGACGCTCGAGAATACGCACAGGTATCTCTTCATAGGTACCATTTGCTTGAATCTCGATGTCTTCATAACTCAGCACATGAGACTCATCTGGTACGTACTTCCTCAGCAGAGATACGTGGAACACATTATGCACTGGATGTGCCGATGGCGGCAATGCCAAGCGGTACGCTAGAGATCCCACTCTATCCAAGATTTCAAATGGTCCCACGTAGCGAGGGTTAAGCTTCCCACGCTTACCAAATCTGAATACACCTTTGGATGGCGACACTCTGACAAATACCTTGTCACCAACCTCAAACTCGACATTTCTACGCTTTGGATCGGCATAAGACTTCTGTCGACTTTGTGCTGTCAACATTCTTTGTCTGATTAAAGCAATATCTGAGGCAGTTCTCTCGACCAACTCTGGTCCGAGCAGAATCTTGTCGGCGTTCTCATCCCAGCAAATCGGCGATCTGCACTTCTGACCGTACAAGGCTTCAAATGGAGCCATCTTGATAGTAGCATGCCAGCTATTGTTGTATGTGAACTCGATTAGACTCAGGCTGTCCTCCCAACTAGTCGGACGATCGAGTACACATGCTCTCAACATATCCTCCAGGGTCTGGATAGTCCTCTCAGACTGTCCGTCCGTCTGAGGATGGAATGTAGTGCTAAACCTTAGCTCGGTTCCCATAGCCTTGTGGAGTTCCTTCCAGAATCTCTGACGTGGCCTAAGGTCGTTATGCCAAATCAAAGTAAACCTCAACTTTCAAACTAGTATAGTAAGCAAGCAAGGGTCGAAATCCCAAGAGAATCACAAGCGTCTATTTTCTTATCACAAATCGAATACCAATCGAATAGCAGTAACAAGGGGGGTTTGTGAGGTTTAAATCAAGTAAGAAATAAAACAGAATAAATAATATGCAATCAAATGTGAGAAAACACTTAGCCAGGCAATTTCCACTTAAGTTTTGGTTGGTTGATCCTAGATTACTTCCAATTCCTTCCTATGATTATTCATGTCCCGATCTTGTGTAGATTCAGAGGGAAACCTTCCACAAAGAACCCTTACCAATGAATAACCCTAGTACCACTAAAGGTTCAACCCAAAGGCAGCAATACAAATAAGAATTAACCAGGATACACAGAACGCTCGCTCAGATGCATTTACCATGTAATTATCTCTCCCTACAATAGAACAATTTCAACCAGAGCATGTAAATTGTAGTTGCTACAGCGGAATAGGACGTTTGCCCAACAGTTTCCTAATCCTAGCAATATGAAAATCACCAACAACAACTAGTTGCGCGGGCTAGTGCAATCAATGAAATCCAATGGAATAAGTTTAGAAGAGATAATATAATCCAATAGGAATTAAGAAAGGGAACATAACCTCACAACCAATAATCAAAACTTAAGCTTCCATTGCCAGACTAAGCCAAAGAGGCTTAGCTCCTCATAGTCATGGTGAAACTTCAAAGGAAAAGTAAACAACGATGAAAATTGCAACTAAAGTGGAATAAGAGTGTGGACTCCTAAACCTAATGCTAAAAGAAAGTATTTATAGGGCTCTAACAAATGACCTAGCCCATTAAAAAAATAACTAAAATAGAAATAAGAAAAGGTAAAAGAAAACTAAAAAGATAATTCGGAATAAGTCCGAGCCTCTGCCGTGTCAGACCCGCGATCGCGGGTGGTGGACCTTGATCGCGGCCCATGTGGCTCCGCGCCCTTCAATCTCTCCGCGCCCGCAGAAAACTCTCGACATGCTCCGAGTCTCGCGATCGTGGCACCCATGCCCGCGATCGCGGTTAATGCTCGGCATTCTTGTCCTTTGCCTTGCACCAACCCGTCTCCTCTTCACTCCTTGGCGTCTTCTCTTGATGGCTTCCTTCCTCAGTGTCTTCATGATCTCCAAAGTAGCTCAAACACCTCAAAAAATACCAACTTCGCCTCCAAACGCCATACACAAGAATGTGTCTAAATCTACCCGAATGTCACCAATAAAACCTCTAATAACTCTTAGTTAAGCCCTACAAAGTAGTGCTTATCAAACTCCCCCATGCTTAGACCTTTGCTCTTCCTCGAGTAAACTAAAAGAAAGTCTACTCCTCCAATGCAGCACCCAAGGTCTCAGGAAGCATATCCTCCAACTAAGAGTTACCTAACCCATGCCAAGCTCCTGGCACCATCTCATCTACAACACATCCACAACTCAACAAGTTTGAGGGCAAGCAGAGTACTTCCTCCAAGCTCAACCCGGACATCCAATGGTGTAAAGTGACCTCTAATCCTAGCCTCCATCCATGACTCCTTATGCCTCCCAGAGTGACCTACCCGACAATCCTTCTTTGTCTCCTCTTCTTATGTCGCCCCTCTAGGTAAAATGAGATCCTAAAATCACTCCTCTTCTTTTCACTCATTTTGCCTAGGAGCCCTTTCGGGTTTTCATCCTAGCCGCTCATATTTTTTTTCATAGATGTGCTCACATATGCTCACGTCACTCAGACACCTTTTTACCCCAGCCTAGCGCTGGTACAGGCCACCTGCTTATTACCCAAGCCGCCCTTTCGGGTTTTCGACTTGTCCCAGGATTTTCATGTATGTCTTTTTTTTTTTTTTTTTTGCTTTTTGACTTTTTCTAATTTTTTTTTTCAAAAGGGAATGCGAACAATGGATAATGCTGAATGGAAATAACAATGCTGAAATCGAAACTAAGTTACAAGATAGATAGCAAGTACTTTCTACTCCCCCATGCTTGAATCATGCATTGTCCTCAATGTATGGAAGACAAAGAAAAAATTGAGGAGAAGAAATAAATAACTCACTGAGCGTACGCCAGGGTGGTAGTCTTCGTCAATAACGCCAGGAAAGTACTCAGGGATGTAGGGATCCCCATAAACTTCATCACCACTTCAACAGTCGAACTTCCCAAGAGATGGATCATGGAATGCCGGAACTCCAAACTCAGTATGCACTGGTGGTGACGCACAGGTGAAGACGTACCGCAGGGAACAACAACAATGGATGGATCAAGGGTACACCGGTTGTTGCTCGCGAACATGATGAAGAAAGACCGCCTCAGAACCGCCATGAATGAACCGCCGTGGAAATAACCGCCATAAGGGAAAGAACCGTCGTGGAAGAATCGCCATGGAAGGAACACCGTGGAGGAACCGCGATCGCGGTAGTGAAGGCCGCGATTGCGGGTAACGTATGACTTCTTTTTTTCTTTTTTTTCATTGAACAGTAACCCAGCGATCGCGGGTACTATTCACCCGCGATCGCGGTTTTTTTTTTTTAATTTTTTTTCGGACTAAACCCTAATTCGCGGCGCGCCATGGGCCCGCGATCGCAGGTTTTGTGCCGCGATCGCGGTTTTTGCTCGACTTTCTCCGGCCGCGATCGCGGGTGTTATGTCGCGGTCGCGGTTTCTTCTCGGCTTTCCTGCGTGGTTTAGTCGAAAAAACAGAGCAAAAACTTCAAAAACAAGGAAAAAAAACTAAGTCTTACCTCAGATTGCCTCCCGAGCAGCGCCTTGGTTACTGTCGTGACTCGACATGGTGCTCTCTATTCATCCCAGGTCGCTTATAGCGACCACCCTTCTTGGTTCCAAATCTGGGGGGTGCCTCTTCAGGTACGACTGTACCCCCTTCCTTCTGTCTTTCATTGTGAGTGGATCACCCTTCGTATCCATGACCACAGTTGTCATCTTTAAGAACTCTCTTCCAAGCATTGAAGAGGTTGTACGCCTATCCTGCCCCGTGTCTAGTATGAGGCAATCTGACATCTGGCCTGCAACCTCACTCTTATGCTTCACCTTCGGCTTCTTTCCTATCTTCCGCCTCGTCTTCACAGAATATGCACAACGGGGGATGATGTTGGCCAGTGTGACCAAAGAAGCTTCTGGCTTGCTTCCATTGAGAGCCTCAGGGGGAGGTGTGATGGGAATCTGGGACTCCAGTAGGAGACATTCATGTTGAGTGTAGTTTTGAGGCTCATAGTCCCAGTCCTCGTCCATCTCCTCTTCAATTTCAGGCAAACGTACCGCGTCAGGTAGCATACTGTTCTTGAAGCTTTAGATTTCCTCTTCAAGGTCCTCCTCAACCTCATCATCAAATTCAGCACAATGCCCTATTTCACCCAGCATACCGTGGTTGCAGCACTTCTCCCGCGGTCGCGGTTTCTCTTCTGCGGGGGGCTCTCCAAATTCTGCCTTCTCCTCAACATGCCACTGGGCAGCATTGCCCTTGGGTTGAGGTTCTTCTATAGCAGGTATCCCTTGCGTCAGCCGCTCTATTGATGCACCCAAACTCAACAAAGTTTGATGATATGATTGGTGCTGAGCAAGATTTTGCTGAGAGAGCTGAGAGAATCCCTCTCTCATCACTTGTGCATTGTTGGCACTTGCCTGAATCACCGCTTGTGTGAGTGCTTGAAGCGTCTGGGTGAGAGCCAGCAGCGTGCTCTCTTGTGCCATAGTTAGAGTTCTCCAACAGAATTATCTACTCTGAGTCACACTTCGTCAATGAAAAGTTAGTAATGTTAGAGAGAACCGTAAGATAGGTTCCCTAGAAAAATCAATATTCAATTTATATACAAGAAAACAGACAGTGATTCCCCGACAACGGCGCCAAATTTTGACGTGGCCTAAGGTCGTTATGCCAAATCAAAGTAAACCTCAACTTTCAAACTAGTATAGTAAGCAAGCAAGGGTCGAAATCCCAAGAGAATCACAAGCGTCTATTTTCTTATCACAAATCGAATACCAATCGAATAGCAGTAACAAGGGGGGTTTGTGAGGTTTAAATCAAGTAAGAAATAAAACAGAATAAACAATATGCAATCAAATGTGAGAAAACACTTAGCCAGACAATTTCCACTTAAGTTTTGGTTGGTTGATCCTAGATTACTTCCAATTCCTTCCTATGATTATTCCTGTCCCGATCTTGTGTAGATTCAGAGGGAAACCTTCCACAAAGAACCCTTACCAATGAATAACCCTAGTACCACTAAAGGTTCAACCCAAAGGCAGCAATACAAATAAGAATTAACCAGGATACACAGAACGCTCGCTCAGATGCATTTACCATGTAATTATCTCTCCCTACAATAGAACAATTTCAACCAGAGCATGTAAATTGTAGTTGCTACAGCAGAATAGGACGTTAGCCCAACAGTTTCCTAATCCTAGCAATATGAAAATCACCAACAACAACTAGTTGCGCGGGCTAGTGCAATCAATGAAATCCAATGGAATAAGCTTAGAAGAGATAATATAATCCAATAGGAATTAAGAAAGGGAACATAACCTCACAACCAATAATCAAAACTTAAGCTTCCATTGCCAGACTAAGCCAAAGAGGCTTAGCTCCTCATAGTCATGGTGAAACTTCAAAGGAAAAGTAAACAACGATGAAAATTACAACTAAAGTGGAATAAGAGTGTGGACTCCTAAACCTAATGCTAAAAGAAAGTATTTATAGGGCTCTAACAAATGACCTAGCCCATTAAGAAAATAACTAAAATAGAAATAAGAAAAGGGAAAAGAAAACTAAAAAGATAATTCGGAATAAGTCCGAGCTTCTGCCGTGTCAGACCCGCGATCGCGGGTGGTGGACCTTGATCGCGGCCCATGTGGCTCCGCGCCCGCAGAAAACTCTCGACATGCTCCGAGTCTCACGATCGCGACACCCATGCCCGCGATCGCGGTTAATGCTCGGCATTCTTGTCCTTTGCCTTGCACCAACCCGTCTCCTCTTCACTCCTTGGCGTCTTCTCTTGATGGCTTCCTTCCTCAGTGTCTTCATGATCTCCAAAGTAGCTCAAACACCTCCAAAAACACCAACTTCGCCTCCAAACACCATACACAAGAATGTGTCTAAATCTATCCGAATAGCACCAATAAAACCTCTAATAACTCTTAGTTTAGCCCAACAAGGTAGTGCTTATCAATCTCGACGTAAAACGGCCATCACGATCCGATACAATAGTCTTGGGAATACCATGTAAACGGACAACCTCGTGTAAAAACACTTCTGCTAGCTTTTGGACTCCCCACGTTGACTTGATAGCCACAAAATGAGCACTCTTCGTGAGCCTGTCAACGATCACCCAAATAGCATCTTTCTGAGTTCGAGTCTGGGGTAATCATGTGATGAAGTCCATTGCGATATCTTCCCATTTCCATTCTGGAACTGGAAGAGGTAGCAATTCACCACCTGATCTGCGGTGTTCTATCTTGACTCTCTGACAAGTCAAGCATTTCATAGAGACGTTGACCTTGTCCTCCGGAAGCAGCTGGGGCTTTCCCCTTGTTCTGAGCAGTTGTCTGAGTTGAAGGACTAAGAGCCTCCACCGGTCTGAACCTAGGTCGGTTACTCTGATTAACTGACCCCTGTTGCGACTCAGCACCTTTCTTTCCTTCTGACACTCATTGCTCTTGTGCCCAACAGCACCACAATTATAGCATTGGATCAGACCCTTGTCCTGACCCGATTGTTGTGTCGACCCTCCTTGCATCCCATCTGTCTTCGCCTTGCTAGATTTAGCAAAGTTAGACGGTGGTGCAGGACGTTTGAATCCACTCGCCTGAGGTTGATTCTGCATTGACCTCTGGCGATTCCTTCTCTTGGTCGACTCATCCAGAGTCACCTCCAACTTATAAGCAGCATCCACGTATTGCTCTAAGGTAGAGCAATTGTGGCTCAACATCATTGGCTTAATTTCTGGGCTCATCCACTCATGGAAGTGCCAGATTTTCTGTTCCTCACTGGATACCTCTGATCCAGCATACTACAGTAGGTGATTGAACTTGGTTGCCAGCTCAGTCACCTTCAGCCAATCAGTCTTCGGGTAAAGAAACTCCTTGTGCTTTTCTTCCCTCATAGCCCGAGAGAAGAACCTATCAGTCATCTTGGTCTTGAATGTTGCCCAATTCAAATCAGGGCTCTCAGCAAGACCGGTATTCTCCCACCACTCACTAGAATCTTCCTTCAGCTGGAGAGACGCTATATGCACTTTTTCAGCTTCAGTGCATTGCACATTGCGGAATAACCGCTCCATGTGGGAAAACCAGTGAGTCACTCGGACTGGCTCACCTTTCCTATTGTAGCTATCGGGTCTCATAGAGTTTATGGTCTTTAAAGCTCGGCCATAATTATCTCTATTCCTTATCACATTCTCTTGATATACACGGACATTAGGTTCCTCAGCCCTTGGAACCACTGGCGGAATTGGCACTTCTTGCGCCTGAGGTGCGACGGGTCGCGCAATGTCTGTGAACGCTTGCATGACAATTCCCCGAATTGCCTCAACTGCAGCAGCGTCAAAAACCATCGGGGCGTTGGCCGGAGCTTGGCCGTTGCCTCTAGGATTAACATGGGATGCAGACTCTTGCACATCCTCGGGGTTTGCTGCATTCCCCTCGTTTGGTCTGGGATTGATACTCGGTCTAGCACCATTACGAGCGTGATTTCTTGTGTTCACCATCTGTTTACCGATCAAATTCCAAGGATTTCATACATTAATATTTTTCCCAATATACTTAATGTACTAAAATCAACTCAGAATAGATCAACTGGGTAATTTATATTAGATGGATTTTCAACGAACACAGAAAGTTTTTACACATAGGAAATCTCCTGAGCTTCTAGACAAAATTGCTCAGAGAATTCTCTACTTTACCGCATGCATACTAAAGTATTTTACACAAAAGAAAACTACTAAAGTTACATCGGTTCTTTTCACAGTCCCCTGAAACGTTTCCTATATGGCCGACTGCCCATACAGGTTTTCTTTGGCCGGGGTTCTTCATCAGGGTCTGTTGATAAACTTCTCACCCTACTTGGCCCTGGCAAATTCGGTTCATCAACTGATCCTGGTGTCCTCGGCCTCATACTTGGCCTGGTAACAACCTGATCATGCTCTCGCGGTATTTCCCTTCTCTGGGCATGCTCCCTCATCTCGTCTAACTGACGCTGCCCTTCAGAAGAGATCTCCTCACTCTGGCGGAGTATCTCTTGCAACTCAGAAGTTGACCTTCGCCTCCTTCGAACCTGAAGAGGCCGCACGTCCTCTGATGCATAACGTGAGTCGGTCCTCTCTCTAATGCCACATTCGACATAGAGCACCTCCCACTCAGCATCAGTCAATGGCGGGTATACTGGATCGGGTGGCAGACGGGGGTACATAAATTGCATTCCCGAGTCCCCATGATCCACTAGCAAGTGCCTCAGCTCATCAGGCTCTTGGCCTTGCTCCGTTGGGACTTCCTCGAGATCCTCTATTGGATCTTCATCTTCCACTGGATCCTCCTCGGGATCCTCTTCCAGAACTGATTCAATCTCAAGGTCACTCGCGAGGTACCCCAATGAGTACTCTGACGGCTTACCCTCTGCCTCGTCATTTGCTTCAAGGATTTTTTCATCCTTATCCCCTTCATACCTTGGCAACTCTACCGCATTCCTCACATTCACACTTGGCTCCACTACCGGCTCAGCCACTGGAACCATAGTCTGATCGGATACCAACACCACTGACTCTGGAAGTACATGCTTTACTTTCTCAGGTGGTTCACTCGGTTCTCCGACTTCAAAACGACGAAGTGGAACTGGAAAGTCAAGCTCCATAGGGGAGAGTGGAGTCACCTCTTCTTCCTCCTTTTCCTTCGGGAGTGAAAGGCAGACACCCATATCCTACGGACGACGAAATGAGAGTTAGCCTTTCTAAATATAGAAGTTGCTTCCATATTAGACTAAAGAAGAAGGCATGACTATGAAAAGTACAATCTCATTTTGAAAACTCAGAGCCTTTGAAAATATTTTCAAAAACGAGTAAATGGTTTATAAAACTCCGAACCCGTTTTAAAAACCTTCGGCTCTGATACCAAGTCTGTAACACCCCCAAATCTTAACCCATTTGGAAATGTATTACTACCAGTGACCTCGAGTTCAAACCGAAGCCACCCCAGGCTTTTCCATAACACACAATTCATAACACGATAATCAAGGTGCAACACACCAAAATGTTTAATAAAACATAAGTCTGGGGATTACATCCCAATCCCCTGTAGGACAAAACAAAGAGTAGTCAAAGCAAACGAAATACAATATAATCAGAGTAAACATAGTTCAGCGGAAGTCTTTTAAAATAAATACAAGTCTTGATCACTGCGATCATTGCCAAGGATCTCAACCTGAATAAACTTATCAAAAACACCATTTACGTCCATAGTCGCTCTAGCCTTCACGAGGTGGAAACTTATCTGATGTGCCAAATCGAACGGATGACACCAGCCAACCATGCAGAGAACAATTTGGGTTGGTTAGTCTAATGAAAGACTATGCAAGGGTACAAAGCAGAGTGGTTTGAAGTAGTCGTATTAGGTTTAGGCTCATCGCTTCTCGAATAATAGCCGATAACGATAGTCAACCTTCATACTTCTACTGAATATATATATATATCAAAAGACATGATCAAAAGAAGACTCCAACGGAAGTGAGCCTTATAGGAATTATCCAAGAGAAGACTCCAAGAACTTGAGTCTTATCAAAAACATGACAAATGTCTGGAACATAAACATCTCATACAAGCGTTCAAAAACGACAAGATGTTTCGGTTCACGACCAACCTCACCGCAATAATGCGAATCCAGATTGGAAAGAGAACGTACTCTGATCAAGTCAAGACGAGCTTTCCAAGCTGCACTATTACCTAGCTGCACTACTCGCCATAGGTGTATTAATCATATGCGACTCAGCGCTTATCTTATTTAATTCCAAAACGCACAATCACATTATAAGCTTTTATAATCATCTCGTCCGAGACAAGAGATCTTTTGGGAGCAACTCCCGAGATTTGTGACACTGGCTAAGTGCACCACCTCTACACTAAACGTATAGAGGCCGGTCATGACCAACATAATGATGTTAGAGGTTTTGCCGCCCTACACACCATTTAATATTATAAAGAAACGACTCGACGTCAAAGAGTCCAACGTTCCTACTACTCGGGCTAACTAAGTAGTCTAACATAGTGATACTCATATCAAAGCCTTCAAGGCCAACATCATAGATATATCTCAATCTATTAATATATATATATATATATAATAGCGTTGATTCTAACAGAATATACAACCTATTATAATGTCATCTTTTAATCTTCCAAAATAGTTTATCAAAACTGATCTCAGACAGAAACAATATTCATTCCAAATTAATTAACAATTAAATAATTGATAATCAATGTAAATATGGAATGATGAGCAAGAGCGAACCACCACTTGCCTTAGATTTGACGAAAGCTTAACGAGCTTAAAGATAACAGTTTCCGTGTCTGAACTGGGACAGATCTTGGATATTAAATCCTTCTGGAACGACCCATAACAAGACCCTAAGTTAGATTCAATATCTACATAAATGAATCTAAAAGAATAAGGAAAGAATCAAAGGAATCAAGCCTTGCTCAAGACCACAACACCCGAGAGACACAACACGAACCCAGCTCACCGGGGGTGCGGTCGGCCCTCACCGCGGGGTGCGGTCAGGAGACAGAGGCGGGGCTTCGACAACTTTTTCGGGAAGAAAACTCACCCAAATCAATTCGTTTCGACTTTGATTCGTTCTTGGTTTGATTTCCCAACACCTTAGGCCTTTGAATACCACTTAGGAGTACCTTTTCCAACAGTCAGAGGGATTCGAACTTTTCCAAACGAAGCTCAAGAGCTTGGTCTTTAATGGAGGTTTTCTGAGGAAAGAGATGAAGCGCTTTGTTCTTGAGCTCGGTTTTGATCCGATTCTCCTCCTTTTATAAGTCAAACAAGGTGCTTACCCACAAATGACACCAAGGAGGAGGTGGCCCGACCAAAACAACAGGCTACAAGGCCAGCTAAGGCGAGCTACGGCCTGCAACTCCGACGCTGACGACAGAGCTGACGATGACCGCGGGGTGCGGCAGGGTGCGGTGGCCAACTTGTTACCGCCTCTGGCATTGGACTTTGCCACGGGTGCGGCAGGGTGCGACCAGGGTGCGGTCAAGGCCAAATTTACCCCTTTTCGCCGGTTTTGTCTTTTCTTACCGAATGGTTAAATTTTCTTAATCCCGGGTTAAATATATTCGTACACGAACGATCTTTTAACCCAAAAATACCTTAACTGTATTTTATATTACTCAAAAAAAATATTACAGTGATCAAACATTTCACAGAATGTTCGTACTTCCCTGCATTTAATCTGACTTGTAATATGGGCATAAGAAAATTCAAAATCACCCTTACAAAATGTGGGATATTACAAAGTCAACATCAGTGTATCTGACTAAGTTGAAGTTCCCACCCCTTGGGTACCACATACATAAATCATATGTTCGCTTCAAGTATCTTAGAATCCTCTTCACTGGTTTGAGATGTGTTTCTTTGGGATTAGCCTGAAGCGAGCACATAGACATACACTATACATAATGTCAGGTCTACTAGCAGTAAGATAGAGAAGCGAACCTATGATTCCTCGATAGAGAGATGGATCAACTCCTTGCTCATGTTCGTCTTTTCCCATTGGATTGTTTGGAGAGATGGGAGTTGTAAAGGATTTTGCATCAGACATTCCAAACTTCTTGACACACTCCCTGAGGTACTTCTGTTGGTGCACTTTGGTTCCCTCATCTCCCTGAGAGACTTGAAGACCCAAGAAGAACTTGAGTTCCCTAACCATGCTCATCTCGAACTCACTGACCATCAGCTTTGAGAATTTTTGAACCAGTCTATCATCTGTGGAGCCGAATATGATACCATCCATGTAGACTTGCACAACCAGAATGTGTTTTCCTTCCTTCAGAAGGAACAAAGTCTTGTCGACCTTTCCAGGAACATATCCATGAGCCAGAAGGAACTGTGAGAGCCTTTCATACCAGGCCCTCGGAGCTTATTTAAGTCCGTACAACGCTTTGTCAAGAACATAAAAATGATCAGGTTGGGAAGCGTCCTCAAAACCAGGTGTTTGCTCCACATAGACTTCCTCCTTGAGAACTCCATTTAAGAAGGCGGTTTTGACGTCCATTTGTTACAGTTTGAAGCCGTGGAAAGAGGAGTAGGCAATTAATAGTCGATTCCTTCCTGCTGGTTGTACCCTTTTACCACCAGTCTTGCTTTGTTCCTTGTGACTTGACCTTGATCATCTAGCTTGTTTCTGAACACCCACTTTGTTCCTATCACAGTCCCGTTCCTTGGTCGAGGAACCAACCGCCAAACCTTGTTTCTTTCGAACTGATGAAGTTCTTCTTGTATGGCGTTAATCCAATCGGGATCCTTCAATGCTTCTCCCACAATTTTAGGTTCTTATAGAGAGAGAAAAGCATTAAAAGCACAAAAAATATGTAAAGAAGAGCGAGTGCTGTGAGGAGTTCCCTTTCTGTAGTCTGTGAAGATTTGATGGACGGGATGAGCCCACTTCTGTTGGTAGTTTCTGGTTTGTAGATTGTTGATGTCAAACTCCTCAGAGTCATCATTACCAGTAGTAGAGCTTTCACCACCATTTATGATAGGTGTTATTTCATACACCTTTTCTAGCATCTATTAGCATGATTTGGAGGAGTTTTGGATGTGTTTTGGTGCTAAGTCTGCAATCCAGATGTTATGGAGAGAAGTGAAGAAATCCAAGGATTTGCAGCTTAGATGGAGTTTAGAGATGAAGATGGAGCTGCTGGAGTATTTATGGAGAAGGCTACCAACACTTGGTAGTATTTGGAGAGCAGCAGAAGAAGAGAAGAAGACAAGAGCTGAAGTCTGGAGTTCACCGCCCCGCGTCAGCAGTACCGCGGCCCGGCGATGACTCTCAGTGAAGGATGGAGCCCGCGTGAGAGGAGACCACCGCCCAGTGGTGGAGAGCTGAAGCCCGGCGGTGGATCTTCACCGCCCCGCGGTGGATGTGTTTATTGCCTCACGCCAGATTATATTTATTTCCTATTTCGTTTATGACTTTGCTTTATTAGTTTATTCGGTTTCCTTATTTATTTGTTTTAGTTTAACCTAGTTTCCTAAGACTATTTAAGCCTCTTTTCTAGGTTAAGAGCAGAGACGGAGACACTTCGTTATTGAGACTTAACTTTGATCGTTATTTGATATTAGAGTTTTTCATCCCCTTTGATGGAGAACTAACTTCCCTTTGTTCTGTTAGACGATTGAAGCAGTGCATTGATGTGTTTGTGAGATTTATATTCCTTGTTCTTATCCTTATAAGTGTTGGATTGATTCTCTTGATTATATCGAACTTGATTTCTTGTTGTTCTTCTTAGCCTGATCACCTAGGTTGAATGCTTGTTATCAATTGCTAGGATTGCATATAGGGGTTCCGAGTGCATATCTAGTGGCAAATACAATTGTGCGTATAGGGGTTCCGAGCGTACAATTGTGTGTGAGAATCAATTGCGTGTTAAGTAGGGGAGTGAGTACTTGTACGTCTTTCTACTTGCATGTATCCTATATCCTTGTGTGCATTGCTATTGCTGTGTTGGTGCTAAAGTACGCTGACAACTGTGAGAATCAGTTGTACTTTATCATTGGCATAGTGATAAGTCTATTGACAACTGTGAGAATCAATAGTACTTACGAGCAGGGGAACGACTATAAGGATAAATAATTGAACTTGGATTGAATAGATTTCAGTGATCAAACTCTATCTTTGTACTGTGGATTTCGCTCTAATAGGACTACTTTCCCTCATATTATTCTCTCGATTTTACTCAATCTACTTGCTTGCTTGCTTTGTGTTCTCTTGATTACAAACCCCCCCAGTTACTTGTTACTTGTCATTCACGATTGCATACTACATCATACATTCTCTGTGGGATTCGACCCTTACTTGTCTGCTATACTCTGTTTAGTAGGTTGGTTAGGATAATTACTTTGATAGGGCTAATCAATGACATTTGCTGTGCATCTTTAGCTTCCGTCAATTTCCTACAGTATCATGACCCCCTTCATTGTTTTCTTCAATAGCTAGGCTTTTCTCAGAGGATTCCACTGAGTCAGGACTAGGGCGCTGTTCCCCCTGAGGAACCGAAGAAGATTCAGATGATTGAGCACCTTCATTTGTTGTTGATGGATCATCTTGAGTGTCTTGATCAGACTGGTCCCCATCACCAATACTGTTTTCCACAAGCTGAAAGCAATCATCTCTAGATGAACCAGTATTTGAGGGAACACTTGCTGATTGTTCATGCACATTGTTACCAACCATAACAGATTCATCGAAAACTACATGAATGCTTTCCTCTACCTTTTCTAGTTCTCTTGTTGAACACTTTATAGGCCTTGCTGTGAAGAGAATATCCTACAAAGGTCCCTTCATCACTTCTGGGATCAAACTTGCCAAGAGAATCCTTCCCATTGTTGTGGACGAAGCACTTACAATCAAACGTGCACAGATGAGACACATTAGGCTTTCTTCCCCTTAGAAGTTCATAGGATGTCTTATTCAAGGGAGGATGAATGGTAGCTCTGTTCAGAACATAGCAAGAAGCGTTCAAGGCTTCAGCCTAGAAACTCATAGGAAGACCACTTGAGATGAGGAGGGTACGCGTCATGTCTTCTAGAGTTCTGTTCTTCCTTTCCACAACACCATTTTGTTGCAGAGTTCTTGGTGCTGAGAAGTTGTGATTGATACCTTTGTTCCTGCAGAGGGATAGAAACTGAGAGTTCTCAAATTTTGTCCCATGATCAGTGCGGATAGACCCCAGAGATTGTCCTGTGCTTGTTTCAACCGACTTGAGCCAGGAATCAAATTCAGCGAACACTTTATCCTTTGATGACAGAAAGAGGGTCCATGTGTACCTGGAATAGTCATCCACAATAACAAAGACATATGCATTCCCTCCATGGCTCCTTGTGCGCATCGGCCCACAAAGATCCATGTGGATTAGTTCCAGTGGACGAGTGGTACTTACCTCCTTCTTTGTCTTGAAGGAAGACCTGACCTGTTTGCCTTTGGTGCAAGCATCACATGCAAACTCCATTTCTTATTGCTTCGATCTTAGGAAGACCGTTCACCAGTTCTTGTCTATGAAGTTTGGATATGAGTTGAAGGCTTGCATGTCTGAACCGTTTATGCCATAGATCTGTTGTCCCAGCAATGGACGACAAACATAGTTCCCTCTCAGGGATGAAAGCAGGATCAACCTTGTATACGTTGTTGTCACAAATACCTTTGAGTAAGACCTTCCCTGTACTTATACACTCAACGTAACAATCATCAGTAGTAAAGACTACCCTATTTTTCTTGTTTTGACATAGTTGAGCCACACTAAAGAGATCAAATTTGAGATTGTTCACAAGTGTCACATTATTCACAATAATATGTTTAGAGAGCCTTACCTTACCGATACCACAAACTTCTCCCTTGCTCTTGTTTCCAAAGGTTATTGAGCCTCCGGAGGTTTGTTGAAGTGATGTGAACCAACCTCTGTCCCCTGTCATGTGACTTGAGCAAGCACTGTCGAAGTACCAGGAACCTTTCCTTGCTTCAGCCTCAGTTCCTTGAAGACAGCCTTCTGATTTATTGGAGCCTTCAATGCTCATCAAACAGATGCCCCTTGAATGAGATGATTCTTCACCATCTGAGTTGGAGTCGCCCCATGTAGCGATCATTGCTTGCCCACCTTCACGGGCTTGAGGAATACCTGCCTTTCTCTTGAAGCAGTTTTTGGCAAAATGTCCTTTGTTCTGACAGTGGTAACAAACGACATCCTTCATGTCTCTGTTTCCTTCGGAGGAACTCGATGTGCCTTTATTTCGAGACCATATCTTCTTCATAGCTCTAGTGATGAGAGATACATCTTCATCACCATCCTCATCTTCATCTTTGACTTGAGATAAGTCAAAGGCATGTTCCACCTTTAAGGCAATGCTTTTAGCCTTCTCCTCTCCTTTCTTGTTCATCTTGTGATTGTAGACAAAGGCGTTGCTTTCCAGCTTGGCAACCACCTTTTCCATAGTGAGAGTCTTGACATCCATTTGGGAGTAGAGAGCGAGAGCAATTGCATCCCACTGAGAGTTGAGGCCTTGCATGAAATGATGAGTAAGCTTCCAGTCTGGCATTTCTTCATCAAGGAACTCTAGTTGATCAACGATCCCCTGGAACCTGGAGTAGAATTCTTGAATGTGTTCATCCTTTCCCTGAGAGATTTGATCGTACTCCTTCATCAAGGAAAGAATCATGTTCTTCTTAGCATCTTCATTTCCATGATAAAGACGTTTTATAGCATCTCAGATCTCCTTGACAGTCTTGTAGCCAATAGTCTTCTTGAGATCTGAGGGGAGCAGAGCCATGTGGAGGATCTTCTTGGCTCTGTTGTTCTTCTCCAGTTTCTTCTAGTCTTCATCAGTGTAGTCAACCCTTGGCTTTGGCTTCGTAGCATCTTTGTCATTCGGAATAGCTATAGGGCCAACTTTAATGATTCTCCGTATCTGTCCGTTGAGGGAACAAATATGGGACTCGATTTTCTCCACCCACCAATCATATTCTCCAGCCTTCAAAATTGGAGGCTTCCAGAATGAATCTCCAATGGCATTGCTTGACGACATCTTTCCAGCAAAGTCTACAACGAAAACAATCTAGAGCACCAGGCTCTGATACCAATTGTTGGATCGTTAGAGTTACATCTGAGGGAACAAAGACTTTGTTCCCACAGAAGGTGCAGCGGAATAATATAGCAAGAAAGATAAGAGACGAACTCACGATGTATAGTGGAAACCCTAATTAGCCAACTAGCTAATCAAAGAAAAACCACTACCGTCAAGCTTCTCGCTTGAGAGGATTTTGAAGTGTCTAGTTGTCTTATTGATTTCTTGTTCGATTACACTTGTAGCATGAACTCCAAACCCTAGAATACCCACCTAAGTTTGAATCACTTCTACAACAATGAATCCGAACTCAACCCTCAAAGACTCACAAACAACTTCACTCTCTTTTCTTCTCAGTCAATCTCTCTCAGTTCGTCGTCGTCTCTCGTCGTACATAGAAATGAATCCACACTCCTATTAAATACAACACGACTAAACCCTAATCGTAACAAGATAAAATCTTTCTAAACTTGGTAACAAGAAGATCTAAAATTGTTTGGAAGAATAATATCTTAACTGCTTACATTATCTAAGGAAAGAATTCCAAAGATAATATAATCGGCTGAAGATAATAATCTTCTCTCTCCAAATATCTTATCTTAGGAAAGATTTTCTAAGATAAAACATTCGGATTTCTCTCTCCACATCTTCTCTTCGACGAGATCTTTCCAACCGAAATCTCTTATCCTTGACCGCGTGATCTTCCATGATTGTTTCCATAATCTCCACACTGGATATCTTCCTTCCATTCGCAGCTTGAACGTTGTTCGTCTTTGATGTTCCTTGAGAGGTAACAAAGCATGTGGAGAACGCTTTGTTCCCTATGTAATCCTTTGCTGCAATGGTTCCCTGTGACAACTGTCTTGTTCCTGAAACACTTAGTTACTAGATTAGTTGAATGTTTGTTACCATCAAAACCTAAGGAATTCAATAGTTCAGGATGGTAGCAATTTCAGTGTGAGCACAGCCAGAATTTTTTTTCTTTCTTGTTGTGTGTTTTTAACTTTTTCCTTTTTTTTGGTTGTCTGGATGTAGGATTTATTAGATGGTATAACAACCGAGGCGGTCAGTTAAAAGTCATTTGTTTTATTGTGTCTCCATATTATGTTTTGTCATTAGTTTACATGGGTTGAGGGTATGTTCATATTTGTTTCTTCATAAAATGCCAAATCGGAAAACAAAAGATGTATTGAATCTTAAAATTTCAGTTATTAGGCTTCACTTATTATCTTGCTTTGTTATGTGTGTTTCACCATCTTTTGTTTCTCCTTTTCTGTAGCAATGTTGTATACTTTAAGTTGAGGGCTGCTACGCTGGATCAGAGAGATTGCTTTCTAGATTGATTCAGTAAAACAATCGACAAGTTGATGTATTTATCTTTTTACACTGCTTTTCCACATCATCAGTTTAATTATATGGTTGTGAATGTAGTATAGATGTGGTGATCAAACTTGATTTCATTATGACATTGATATTAAAACATGATATTACTAACTTAGACAAATGCATAGTTTGTTTGACATGTTATTGCACTGAGATTGTAAAACATGAAGTTTGAATCAACACAAAGCATCCTAGATGACTATATTCATAGTGAAACATAATATAAGTAGCTTAGATCAAGCATTAGTGTTCAAGGGTTTGTGGTCTCTAATTTCATTCATTCAAAAACAGTACTTGTTCTAGTGTATTATGTTTGTCTAATTTTATTGTTGTATATTTATTTTTAATGTGCGTGTAGTGTTAAAGTTTTGGTTATGTTAATGATGCTGCTGCAAATGAGATGGAGTTGATGGCATACCTGAGCAACAAATATCGATTGTGAGGTACAACAAATCTATTGTCCAAGCTCTTCTTCCCCTTCACTACTTCAATTCCGTTGTTTCTACGGCGGTAAACTGGAAAGCCATTGATGCAATCGATCCCCGTGAGGCAAGACCGATCTAGGTTTGGATCATTGTTCTTCCCAAGCAAACACTCGTTCTTCGCGTTCTTCGTGAACTCCTTCGAGGAAACAACGTTATGTCTCCCTTTCTTGAGTTTGGCGGATCAAACCCTGGCGGCGGATGGGTGGATGGGTTCAACGTGATGAAAACCCAAGGTGGTGGAAGGAGGCCAACGTTATGGCTCCTTAGAGAACTTTGAGAAAAGGCTAGAAAGCTTTCAAAGAGAGAGAGAGAGAGAGAGAGAGAGAGAGAGAGAGAGAGAGAGAGAGAGAGAGAGAGAGAGAGAGAGAGGTGAAGCCAATAGATAAACTAGGAGTGACTCTCAACTATGTTTTTCAAAACTCAACTTGAAGATTACAATGAGAGTTCAAAGGTATTTATAGAAAAAACAAGGGAAAACTAGGGTTTACAAGGGAACCCTAATGGGCTTGGGCCTAAGACAACAAGGCCCAATCCATTACATCATCTTAAAATAGAAAGCAAATCAAAACTAGTAAAGCTATAAATAGCAAGCGGGCTCGGGGCAGAATCATCAAATAACCCCTTAATAATCAAGGGTCGAAAGAGAGACCCACAAACAGCTTGGCTCGGACCCGAAGCTTGCACACATGCGGGTGACTAGATATTGAGTAGCTTTGGCAATGCTTCTAGCATGGGCCCTAGTCATCTGCCCATCAAAACACACCCTAAGGAGGTCCTCTTCGTCTCTCGCCGTAAGGGGGTAGGCATGGAGTCATCATTCTCCCCTTCTTGGCTGTGAAGCATCCTCGCTTCGTCCTCGTCGTACTCGGGGGGAGCATATGGAGAGAGATCTCAAACATTGAAGCTCAGATGGGCACCATACTCGCCTGGCAGCTCAAGGCGGTATGCATTGTCACCAAGTCGTTCCAAAACGCAGAATGGTCCATTGCCTCGGGGATCTAACTTGCTGCGGCACTTGGCTGGAAAGCGCTCCTTGTGCAGATGGAGCCACACCATGTCGCCCAACTTAAAGGTGATGTTACGCCGTCCCTTATCCGTTTGGCGCTTGTACTGCTCAGCTCGGCGCTCAAGTTGCACACGGGTGCGCTCATGGAGGCTCTTGACAAACTCAACACGGTCAAGACATGTGGCGCTTTCGGCATCATGAAGCGGTCGTGGTATCAAATCAAGCAGGGTGGCAGGGTTGAGGCCATAGACGACCTCGAATGGCGTCTTCTTGGTCGTCGAGTGCATGGACCTGTTGTAAGCAAATTCAACATGGGGCAAACAATCTTCCCACCTGCGGATGTTAGCTTTCAGCATAGTGCACAATAAGGCGCCAGGAGTACGGTTGATCACTTCAGTTTGACCATCCTTCTGAGGGTGGTAACTAGTGGAGAAAAGAAGTCGCGTCCCCAATTTGGACCAAAGAGTCTTCCAAAAGTGACTCACAAACTTAGCATCGCGATCCAACATAATGCTACGAGGAATGCCATGTAGCTTGACTACATTCTCAAAGAACAAAGTGGCAACCTCCTGAGCATTGTTGGTCATCTTGCATGCAATAAAGTGAGCCATTTTGGAAAATCTATCCATCACAACAAAAATTGAGTCCCTTCCCTTCTTAGACATGGGCAACCCCGTTATGAAGTCTATAGAAATGTCCTCCCAAGTCCCAAGGGGTTGCCAGAATTGGCAAAGGGGTATACAAGCCAAAGGGACTCGACTTGCTTTTGGCCTTATGGCATGTCACACAACTATTGCAGAACTTAGTGACATGGTCAAGCATTTTGGGCCAAAAGAAGTGCTCCTTGAGTGCGGCCAAGGTCTTGGCGATGCCGAAGTGGCCGCGCCATTCATGGGCTTCTTGGATAGGAAGTCTACGAATGGAGGTGTCGAGTATGCACAACTTGCTAGCTTTGTACAAAAACCCATTGTCCATATAGTATCCCTCAGATTCTCCCTTTTGTATGCACAAGTCAAAGATTGTACCAAACAAAGCATCTTGTGCATACAATTCCTTAATAAGAGAGAACCCAATGATATCGGCATCAAGTTGGGAGAGAAGAGTGTACCTCCGAGACAACGCGTCGACGACCACATTGTCCTTGCCTTTCTTGTACTTTACCACATAAGGGAATGTCTCTATGAATTCAACCCATCTGGTGTGGCGCCAGCCGAGATGCACTTGGCTCTTCAAATACTTGAGAGCCTCATAGTCGGAATGGATCACAAACTCTTTCGGCCAGAGGTAATGTTGCCATGTCTTCAAGACCCGGATCAAAGCGTAGAGCTCCTTGTCATACGTCGGGTAATTGAGAGTGGCACCGGTGAGCTTCTCGTTGAAGTATGCAATGGGACGTCAGTCTTGGAGAAGCACACCACCTATGCCGTGGTTGGAGGCATCACATTCCACCTCAAAGGTCTTGGAAAAATCTAGCAGCTGAAGCAAGGGGGCATTGTATAAGCGATGCTTGAGTGTAGTGAATGTCGCATCGTGCGCATCACTCCACTCCACTGTAGCTCCCTTCTTTGTCAACTCATGCAATGGTGCGGCAATTGTGCTAAAATCCCGCATAAAATGCCGGTAGAACCCAACCAATTCAAGGAAAGAACGGACCATGGTGGCCGTTGTTGGCTAAGGCCACTCTCGAATGGCGCGCACCTTCTCTTCATCGACGCGCAAGCTGTCTCATCCCACCACGAAACCTAGAAAGACAGTAGAAGGGGCACAAAAAGAGCATTTGGAAAGGTTAGCAAATAATTTCTCCTTTCGGAGGCATTCGAGTACGGACCTGAGATGGCTGACATGTTCTTCCAAATTCTTGTTGTAGATCAGGATTTCGTCAAAGTAGACGACCACAAACTTGCCCAAGTAAGCCCGAAGAACCTGGTTCATGAGGCGCATGAAGGTACTTGGGGCATTGGTGAGGCCGAAAGGCATCATGAGCCACTCATAAAGGTCGTACTTGGTCTTGAAGGCCGTCTTCCACTCATTGCCCTCCTTCATGCAGATCTTGTAACACCCCCGACTTATGTCGGTAGTGCCACACGCCAGTGACCTCAGACGTTACTGCCCAAAGTCACCCTAGGCTTTAATCGGAACAATTAAGCTTAAATAAGTATATTAAATAACGAACGATTAAGCAGCGGAAGACATTTTAAATGAAACTCGACCTTTTATTACAAGATCTCTCATTAAATGAGAATGACGATTTCACAACAGAGTGAATATTACAGCGGAAGACTTTTAATTAAACCCTAGTACAAGACCAGTTTATAAGAATATATATTAAAGTAATACTTAACAACCTTAAAACACTGTCACTTAAATCCTCAACTGCAAGCCTCCTCTTCAACTGGTACTTCAAGTCTTCGGGGACCAACCACTGATGTGCCGTATAGGACGGATGACACCAGCCAACCATGCAAGGAATAAAACCCGGTTGGTTAGTCTAATGAAAGACTATGCAAGGGTGAAAACAGAATGGTTCTAGTGATCGTAACCGTTTACTATCATTGTCCCTTGAATAATAACCGAAGGAACGATACATAACCCAACACTTTCACGGAATGATTAAAGTTTAGACATGCACTGGAAAGAAGACTCCAAAGGAATTGAGTCTTATGGGGAACATATGACAAATATTTGGGAATGTTATAGTTTTCACACAAGCGTTTAAAAACGACTTGATCATTTGGGTCAACGACCAACCTCACCGCATAATGCGAATCCAGATTGGAAAGAAGATTTACTCTAACCGAAGTCCGGGCGGTTTCCACGTTGTACTCCTTGCCTGAGGGTATATTAATTATGTGTATAACCGCACTTATCTTATTTAATTACAAAACGTATATTCACGTTAAGCTTTTAATATGATCTCGAGTGACAACGAGAATAACACAGGGTGACATACACCAACCCAATGGCACCAGCACGGTGCGTAACGCCTCTTATCCTTAACGGTGGATAAGAAGTAAGGATCATGACCTTAAAAGTATTAGAGAATTATTTCGACTAATACCGAGTTATAAAGAAACGACTAATCCTCATCCGGAATTAGCGTTCCTACGAATACTCGTGCTAATCTAGCATTTAAGTTTACATTTAAATCCACAACAAAACCATCACAGTAATAACAGGTATAATAGCGTTGTTTCTAGCAATATATACAACCTATTTTAAAGTCATATTTTAATTATATCATTTATAAAACTATTCCCAAGCGTAAACAACACTTCACCCCATTTTAATTAACAATCAAGTAATTGATAATTAAAGGAATTATGGAATGATAAGCAAGAGTGAACCGCCACTTGCCTTAATTAGACGAATTGATGATGTCGGGTTCCGGGATCTGGAAACTGGAATCTGAATACGGATTCCTACGACAACGACAAAACAACGACGAAACCCTAAATTAGATTCGATACGACACGAATCAACGGAACGAACGAATACACGAAACAAATCAAAAAGGAAACAAAGCGTGAGTCATGACCGTGGCTGTCCAAGCCACGATCGCGCTTGCCAGGGCAAGCCGCGGTCGCGGTTTGGGCACCCGCGGTCGCGGTTTGGGCACCCGTGGTCACGGTTTGGGCACCCGCGGTCGCGGTTTCCTGGGCAGAGCCACGGCCACGGAATTCATCCCCGTGGTCGCGGTTCTCCCAACCGACGACGACTCGAACACGACTTCGAAACTCACCGACGAAACGACGACGACGACTTGATTCGGGCGAGGCTCACTACAACCACCACCACTTCGACACCTCCAAGGGACTTCCGGCGAACTCCACAGCTCCGGCGAACACGAAGACTTCCGGTGAACACTTAGAACGAGAGAGCTTGAGAGAGAGAGAGAGCTTGAGATCTGATGGATGAAGGATCAAGCTGCCCCAACCTCCCCTTTTATAGCCCAAGCATCCGAGGACGTTACCCTCCAAGGCAAGCCAACCGTTTCGACTCCCTCCACCGGCGAGCATTGAAGAGCACATGGAGAAATCGAAGTGGCGAGCTCGGATAAGAACGACAAAGAAGACGAATCACAGAGACCCGCGATCGCGGTTGTCCATAGACAAAACCGCGCCCGCGGTTTCAAAACCGTGGTCGCGGTTATCCCGCGCTCGCGCCCCTGGCTTCTTGGCCGCGGTTTCCTCTCGCGGTCTTGGCTAGGTCCTCTTTTTAGCATCTCTAAAAATAGTCTAAGACCCCATACACCTTACTCGTGTATTAATATGTTCAAAAGAGTTAACACAAAGATTCCAAATACGCTCAACGCGTCATACCTACAGAACAAGGGTTGGGAAATTACCCAATTGTCCTTACTGAACTTGAGGGTTATTACATTACTACCCCATTAAAAAAAGTTTCGACCCCGAAACTTGGCCGATAACAGCCCATAGAAATGACCTCATTAAGGTACCCAACCTTATAAGTTTAACCATGCATAACCCATTTAACACTTTGTAAATTTGTTCAAGCATTTCTAAGTTAAAATCTATAAGTTGGTTCAAATTACAGTTAACGTAAGGTTAACCATACTTTAGACCCTACAGCTTAAGGGAATTTTATAACCTGCTTTCACCAGACATACATTCTACCATATTACCCCTATGGTAACATGAGGATTATTACATTACTACCCCCTTAAAAATAGTTTTGACCCCGAAACTATCATCACTAAGGTAGAGGAACCGGTTTCACCATCAATCTCACCATCTGAACTTAATATCTTTAATCATTTCATCCATGGAATTGTTCCTAGGAAAACGATCTGTTTCCTCAACCATACCATTATCTCGCATATCTTATCTCCATGTGCTACACTTATAATAACTCGTGACTACATCCACAAGGTCATAATTATATTAGGATAATAATCTCCAAAATCATCGCAATAGACTCGCTATACCTCGAGTATGAGAACACACATTTCTCTTTCAACTTTTCCGTTTATAACCTCTCTCAGAGTACATACCTTATCATCCTTAAGTTGATATCCTTAAATAAACTTGGTCTTCGCAACCTATATCACCCAAGTCGAACTATTTATTCGATCATGATTCCACTTACTACATACATAGAACTCACTTATACCTCAACTTAGTACCTCCACTTGTCATATAGGCCTTACTCCTTACATACACAGCTCACCTATTTCCTTGGTTACCTTAATTAAATTCGGCCCTTGTGCTACATCTTAACTCGAAATCTTTACGCATATGATCCCTAAGTTTTCCCACAATTAATCACACCGCATCCTACGTCGGTTTATCTCAACATGATTTAATAATCCATTTTACAAGATTATAACCTCGTTTTACCCAAACGTGTCATACGATCACCTTAATCGACGTAGATCACTTTTTCCTCCAGTCCAGTTGACAACATCCACATACTTACTTTTTGCCACACTATTGATCTTTAAAAATCATAACAAACTTTTACCGGTTGAGTTTTTTATTCACCCCTAAATCCTTAAACAACCAGTTGTCCTCACACGACTTATTATCCCAAATTAAGCACCCTTTTTCTTTACTGATATTCACTATTTATCCAAGACTTAATCACCTCGACACTTTTCGTATCATCATCTCATTATCTCGTTTCCTTAAAGAAAATACCTCATAATGAAACCTCAAATAGGTCTTCCCAAAATAATACTTATGATTTCGCACACTTAACTTTCCCAAAAGCTTTTAATACTGGTCCCATAAATGGACACACTCATTTATAAACCTCATCAACATAACTCTTGGGTTCTAAAGTTTTACTCCAGATCGTATTAGGGTACACGATCATCTTAGAGAAAACGACTTCTTATGAAATATCTCTCTTATACTGTTATTTACTTAAATGTATAACTTATACAACTCACCCCATCTAATGCTCAGAGTATACACGTAAGGAATAGCCTCAAACTCCATAGAGCATTACTACACACACCAAATCCTTCTAGCTAAAAATCCTTATAACATTATCCTCTCGAGACAAAGCTCATCATGACATTAATTCAGGAAATAGAGGAGTTCTTATGAATAGTTTCGACCCCGAAACTGACACTAACAGGGTATGGAACAACCACACATCACACTCAACACTATCCTTTATGAGTCCAAACAGTCTTTATCAACGCGTGACATGTACTACTTTTGGCACTCAAGGATCCTCGTATGATCGAACAACTTGCAATAGTAACGAATCTAGTAATTTCCGGAACAAGGAAACACTTCTTTATTATTCGAAACATTACATTAAAGCAACTGACAGAAAGTCGAACAAATAGATTACTAAGCTATGGAGACTATCGACACAAGTCGTCGCTCCTTATTCTTAAAGAAAGGCTTAACATAAATACAACTACTCGTTCAGAGTCTCATTCTCATTGGAGTGATGAATCACAAAGAGTTGTTGCCCCTGGCCCGAAGACTCCATAGGCGCCTTGCCTTTATTACGAGCAATAGATTGCTCCGGGGCGGACATCCCTGGTTTTGGGTTCTGCCCATTGCCAACATTTAAGGCCTGGTATGACTGCGTTGGTCCTTGGCCCCTCTGCCTACAGTATGTTTTCATGTGGCCTTCTTTCCTACAGTTATAACATACCCGCTTCTCCTTTTGGCAGTTAAGACTTTTATGCCCAACTTCACCACAGTTGTGGCATTGAATCACTCCGCTACTCCAACCTGAGCCTCTGGCGGAGTTAGACTGAGTCGTCTCGGTCTTAGTGCGACCAAACTTCTCAAACTTGGTGGGCGATGCCGGTCGCTTGAATGTACCAACCTGGCGATCATGTTGCCCACCCCTTCCTTTAATCTGCTTCTCCCGCTTTCGGGCGGATTCTTCCAGTGTGGCCTCTATTTTGTAGGCCGCATCCACATATTGCTCTAGGGTAGAGCAACCGTGGCGCACCATCAGAGGTTTGATTTCTGGATTCATCCATCCATGGAAGTACCAGATCTTTTGCTCTTCACTCGACACTTCTGGTCCAACATATTGCAACAACTGATTGAACTTAGCTGCAAGCTCAGTCACCTTCAACCCATCAGTCTTAGGGTAAAAAAACTCCTTATGCTTCTCCTTCCTCATAGCACGGGAAAAGAAACGGTCAGTCATCTTAGTCTTGAACATACCCCAGTTCAACTCGGGATGGTCAGCTAAACCAGTACTCTCCCACCATTTGCTAGCCACATCCTTAAGTTGGAGGGAGGCGATGTGCACTTTCTCAGCCTCAGTGCAATCCATGTTCCTGAACAACCGTTCCATGTGCGAGAACCAATACGCCACTTTGACCGGTTCTCCAGTACCGTCATAACTGTCAGGCCTCATTGAGCTCACGGCCTTCAAGGCTCGACTGTAATTCCCTATGTTTTTGACGGCATCGACCTGAGGTACCAGATCCACTGGTTCCTCAAATTCAGGAATAACCTGAGGAACCGGCACACCTTGTTCCTGTGGTGCAATTGGCCGTATTATATCGGTGACCGCTTGCATGATGATCCCCCGAATAGCATCTATAGCCGTAACGTCGAATACCACTTGAGGATTAGCCCGCACTTGACCATTGTCTATGGGGTTGTTGTGAGAGACAGACTCGCTCTCTTCCCCTGGATTAGCGGCGTTCCTCAGATTCAGCCTTGGGTTGTTACTCGGCCCAGATCCGACACAGATTGTGTTTCTTGTGTTCACCATCTGTTGATGAATCATAACGTCAGTTTAGAACTTTTCCGACTTGTACATGACACTTAGTCAATTACGTTATGATACGAATTATAAGGGTCCAAACTAATAACTTTATATCAGTCTGACTGACCCTCCACCATTAACCGCAGAAACGATCTTCTTCTATTTACTCGAGAATGGGTACTCTAGGAGAAATGCCAACCTTTAAATGACATTAAACCTAGGGAGATACATTATCCCTAAGAATAGATCTAAGGAATAAGTAACAACTCGAAACTTGCAGAAGTTTGAAATCCACTTATTATTAAACCTTATACTTTCAAACTTTCTACCTTGTACTTTTAAACCTTATATATTTAACTTAATAAAATAATTATTTATAAAGTTAGTTTCTCAAACTAGTGATACGATTATCACAAAACTCTTACTAAGACCAAAAATCCCACTTTTAAAGTTATAATCATAAACTCAAATTAGATTGCTTATAACACACTATTTATAACCAACTATAAATAACTTTTGAAGTTCAAATAGCTAAACCATTTTTAAAAAATTAAATTCCAAGAAAACTTTAAATTTAACACTTAAACTTCTCAAAATTCCTTTTTAATAGAAAATAGGTTGAAAATAGTTTCGGAATTAATTTTTTTGAAAATTCTCAAACCTAATAGTAGGCCAAGGATTTTAAAACCATTGCTCTGATACCATAATTGTAACACCCCCGACTTATGTCGGTAGTGCCACACGCCAGTGACCTCAGACGTTACTGCCCAAAGTCACCCTAGGCCTTAATCGGAACAATTAAGCTTAAATAAGTATATTAAATAACGAACGATTAAGCAGCGGAAGACATTTTAAATGAAACTCAACCTTTTATTAAAAGATCTCTCATTAAATGAGAATGACGATTTTACAACATAGTCAATATTACAGCGGAAGACTTTTAATTAAACCCTAGTATAAGACCAGTTTATAAGAATATATATATTAAAGTAATACTTAACAACCTTAAAACATTGTCACTTAAATCCTCAATTGCAAGCCTCCTCTTCAACTGGTTATTTCAAGTCTTCGGGGACCAACCACTGATGTGCCGTATAGGACGGATGACACCAGCCAACCATGCAAGGAATAAAACCCGGTTGGTTAGTCTAATGAAAGACTATGCAAGGGTGAAAACAAAATGGTTCTAGTGATCGTAACCGTTTACTATCATTGTCCCTCGAATAATAACCGAAGAAACGATACATAACCCAACACTTTCACGGAATGATTAAAGTTTAGA
Organism: Rheum nobile; assembly: GCA_027886185.1. Classification (NCBI taxonomy): domain Eukaryota; kingdom Viridiplantae; phylum Streptophyta; class Magnoliopsida; order Caryophyllales; family Polygonaceae; genus Rheum; species Rheum nobile. The sequence goes on from WOAB01000648.1 coordinate 628,249, forward strand.
CATGCATTGGAAAGAAGACTCCAAAGGAATTGAGTCTTATGGGGAACATATGACAAATATTTGGGAACGTTATAGTTTTCACACAAGCGTTTAAAAACGACTTGATCATTTGGGTCAAAGACCAACCTCACCGCATAATGCGAATCCAGATTGGAAAGAAGACTTACTCTGACCGAAGTCCGGGCGGTTACGATGTTGTACTCCTCGCCCGAAGGTATATTAATTATGTGCATAACCGCACTTATCTTATTTAATTACAAAATGTATATTCACGTTAAGCTTTTAATATGATCTCGAGTGACAACGAGAATAACACAGGGTGACATACGCCAACCCAATGGCACCAGCACGGTGCGTAACGCCTCTTATCCTTAACGGTGGATAAGAAGTAAGGATCATGACCTTAAAAGTATTAGAGAATTATTTTGACTAATACCGAGTTATAAAGAAATGACTAATCCTCATCCGGAATTAGCGTTCCTACGAATACTCATGCTAATCTAGCATTTAAGTTTACATTTAAATCCACAACAAAACAATCACAGTAATAACAGGTATAATAGCGTTGTTTCTAGCAATATATACAACCTATTATAAAGTCATATTTTAATTATATCATTTATAAAATTATTCCCAAACGAAAACAACACTTCACCCCATTTTAATTAACAATCAAGTAATTTATAATTAAAGGAATTATGGAATGATAAGCAAGAGCGAACCGCCCCTTGCCTTAATTAGACGAACTGACGATGTCGGGTTCCGGGATCTGGAAACTGGAATCTGAATACGGATTCCTACGACAACGACAAAACCCTAATTAGATTCGATACGACACGAATCAATGGAACGAACGAATACACGAAATGAATCGAAAAGGAAACAAAGCATGAGTCATGACCGTGGCTGTCCAAGCCACGATTGCGCTTGCCAGGGCAAGCCGTGGTCGCGGTTTGGGCACCCGCGGTCGCGGTTTCCTGGGCAGAGCCGTGGAATTCATCCCCGCAGTCGCGGTTCTCCCAACCGATTACGACTTGAACATGACTTCGAAGCTCACCGACGAAACGACGACGACGATGACTTGATTCGGGCGAGGCTCACTACAACCACCACCACTTCGACACCTGATAGGTGTTGTCGTCGTGACACCTAAACAAATAAAATCCTAAACAAACCTAAACAAGTAGTAGAGGCAAGCAAGGGTCGAATCCACAGGGAGGAAGTGATCAATTCATGTGTTTATGAGCATGCGAAGTAACAAAGGAATGGGGGTTTTGATTATCAAGCAAAGTAACAAAGATGCAAGCTTTAGAGAAAGAATAAGAATGATGGGTGTGAGTATTCCACTAGACAAATATCCACACTGCAAAGGAAACAGGTTGATCACTGAAATCTATTAAATCCAAGTTCTTTTCTCAATCTTATAGTTGTTCCCATCCTGATCTTAAGTACTACTGACTCTCACAGTTGTCAATAGACTTATTACTATGCCAATGGTAAAATACACCAGTCACGCCTGTCATGCGGTACCAGACCGGGGTACATTACCACCAACAAAGCAATAGCAATGCACACAAGGATATAGGATACATGCAAGTAGAAAGACGTACAAGTACTCACTCTCCTACTTAACATGCAACTGATTCTCACTCACAATTGTACGCTCGGAACCCATATACGCACAATTGTGTTTGCCACTAGATATGCACTCGGAACCCCTATATGCAATCCTAGCACTATGATAGATGTCGATAAGCCTAGTTAGCAACTCTAGATAAACCAACATAAATCAATAGACAATATAACCAAGAGAATCAAACCAACACTTATAAGATATAGAACAAGGAATAAAAATCTCACAACCAATCCATTGCAATGCTTCAATTGTCTAGGAAATAAAGGTGTTTAGCTCTCCATGGGTTGGAACCCTGGAGGCAGACGAACTTGTAAAACTTCAGAACTAAAACTGAACTCTGAATTCTAGGTTAACAAAGAGTATTTAACCTAAATCCTAAAAGTAATAAAAATAATAAAAAGGGAATAATAATAAAAATAATAACCAAATATAAACTAATCAAATCCCGGGAAATTAATCCCGGAATCACACTCGGCCTCGTGCAAGCAACTGCTTCTCTCGGCCCAACTCATTCCAAGCAGCAAATCATCTTCGGCCCAACAAAGCAGCGGCCCACCTCCAATTCCTCTCAGCTTGCTGATGTCATCGTCCCGCATCAATTCACGCTTCTTCAATTCCCGCATTCAATTCACACGGCGCGGTATGAGCTCCAGTCTTCACCTTGGGCCTTTCCTCCTCCTTCACGGGCCGACACTTCATGGGCCTAATATCCTTTGGGCCTAATTCTTCCTTCCAAATTCCAGCATCAGCACTCACGCGGGCTAATTAATTAATTCGCCCAGCAGGTGGCCGCGGGGCGTCATCCTTCCCTGAGACCCACCGCCGGGTCGCGGTGGCTTCTGGCGCGGGGCGTTGATTTTTGCCCGCCTTCTCCTTTTCTTCTGCTCTTTATTGTGGTTCCTTCATGTATTTTTCTTCGTCTCCTCAGGTGGTCAACTCCTCTTCCTCTGGATGTCTCCAATTAGCTCCTCCAGACCACCAAAACCACACTTCTCCGCTCTAACTCCATAATCTCCAATTGTGCATAAAATCCAACCAAATGACGCCTCAAACCTGGTAATAATCCTTAGATATGTGCTACAAAATAGCACTTATCAACACCTCCAAGGGACTTCCGGCAAACTCCACAGCTCTGGCGAACACGAAGACTTCCGGCGAACACTTAGAACGAGAGAACTTGAGAGAGAGAGAGCTTGAGATCTGATGGATGAAGGATCAAGCTGCCCCGACCTCCCCTTTTATAGCCCAAGCATCCGAGGACGTTACCCTCCAAGGCAAGCCAACCATTCTGAATCCCTCCACCGGCGAGCATTGAAGAGCACGTGGCGAAATCGAAGCGGCGAGCTCGGATAAGAACGGCGAAGAAGACGAATCGCAGAGACCCGCGATCGCGATTTCAAAACCGCGATCGCGGTTGTTCATAGACAAAACCGTGCCTGCGGTTTCAAAACTGCGGTCGCGGTTATCCCGCGCTCGCGCCCCTGGCCTCTTGGTCGTGGTTTCCTCTCGCGGTCTTGGCTAGGTCCTATTTTTAGCATCTCTAAAAATAGTCTAAGACCCCATACACCTTACACGTGTATTAATACGTTCAAAAGAGTTAACACAGAGATTCCAAATAGGCTCAATGCGTCATACCTACAGAACGAGGGTTGGGAAATTACCCAATTGTCTTTATTGAACTTGAGGGTTATTACAGATCTGGTGGTAGCCACTCTTAAGATCGATCTTAGAGACCAAGGTGGCGTGATGAAGCTCATCCAACATATCATCAAGGCGAGGGATTGGGTGGTGGTACTTGACCGTGATTTGGTTGATGGCTCGGCAATCTACACACATTCGCTAAGAGCCATCCTTCTTGGGCATAAGGATCATGGGCACAGTACAAGGACTAAGGCTCTCACAGACATATCCCTTGTCCATGAGCTCTTGAACTTGACGTTGGAGATCCTTAGTCTCTTCGGGACTAGAACAATATGGGGCCCGATTGGGCAAAGAAGCGCCCGACACAAAATCAATTTGGTGCTCGATTCCGTGCACCGGGGGCAAGCCAGTTGGAAGCTCATCGGGCATAACATCCGAAAATTCTTGCATCAAGGAAGCAACCGCAGGGGGTAACTCTAACAAATCAGTATTGACAATAAAGCAAGGGTTAGGTACCAGGAAAAAATACAGACGACGACTGTGCAAGACGGGTGTCATGTGGCGTTGGCGGGCCATGAGGAGCCGGGGCTCGTAAGAGCCCTTGATGGGTGCCGAAGATGAGGAGGCACTTGGGGAGGGGCCAGAAAGAGGAGTCGGAGATGGCTTGTCCTTGGCCGGTGGTTGGCCTAGGCGTTGTGGTGCAGCGGGTTCATGGCTCGGAGGGATCTTGCCCTTGACACTCTCGAGCGCCTTCACACGGTTGCGGTCCACTTGGTCTTGTAAAATCTCCTTTGGGGACATCGGAAGGAGAGTCACCTTCTTCGAATTATGCATAAACACATAGGTGTTAAGAAACCCATCATGGAGAGCCTTCTTGTCAAATTGTCAAGGATGACCCAAGAGGAGGTGGGTGGCATCCATAGCAATCACATCACATAGCACCTTGTCTTGGTAGTAGGCAATGGAGAACTCGATGAGGCATTGGCGGTGAACCATAGCATTGCCCTTTCCCTCGGAAATCCACTGAAGGCTATACGACTGTGGATGCGGAGTGGTAGCCAGATTGAGGTGTTTGATCACCTTCTCATTCACGATGTTGCAACAACTCCCATCATCAATGATGACGCTCAACGAGGAAGTTTGGACCAAGCAACGAGTATGAAAGATATTTTCTCGTTGGTCCAAAAGGGTGCCCTCCTTGGCGGTTAGGACACGGAGGGTGACAAGGCTCAAAGGGGTGTCGTCAGCCTCGTCAATAGCACCATAAAAATACTCCTCATCGCCGACCTCATAGGCGGCGTCAACATGGTGCTCGGCCTCATTGGCCTCAAACTCATCATCAAAGGACTCATAACCAGATTGAGCCATGAATAATACCTTCTTGTTGTTCGGACAATCCCGTTGCACATGTCCTCGGCCCTGGCACTTGAAGCAAACCCGGTCACGAGCACGTTCCTCGACGGTGGATCCAGGACGGCCGGTTGGCGCGATGCCGAGTAGGAGGTGCGACATTGGTGGGCGCCTTGGACATGTAACTGGGGCGAGTGGGGACCCAAGACCGGGGCGGCCCAGAGGGAGGCATGGCCGTGGCGGGGCCAAACCTTGAAGCCGAATTGCGGGCCCAAGTGGCCTTCTTCCGTCTTTGGATCTGGTTGTGAATCTCCATGGCCGTGTGGGTCAAAGTGTGGATATCCTTGATGTTGAGAATTCGGAGTTGGTCCCGGAAATCAACATTCAACCCACGCATGAAGGTTGTGCGCATGGCCGTGGGCGACTGGTGAACACCATCCTTGTGGCACAAATCCTCGAGCTCAGCAAAGTACTCCAGGGATGTACGGTTTCCCTTGTCAAAGAGGGCGATCTGAAGATGCATCTGCTCAGCATAGTCTTCGGGGACGTACATCTTGGTCATCACATACATGAGCTATGACCACGTACGAATGCGGGGCAAGAAATGCCTCGCACGCTCTTTCTTGAGTCGGAACCACCAAGCACGAGCATTGTCGGTGAAGTGTAAAGTAGCAGTTCTGACTCTTTTCTCCTCGGCATAGTTGCAATGGTCAAAGACATCCTCGGTGGCTTGTCTTCACTCAATAAATGTGGATGCATCATACTCGCCGGCGAAGTGTTCAATTTTCACCTTGATTTCGTGATGACGAGCTAGAAACCGGCTCATGGATGGGTCACGGTCTCGGGGCGGCCCATGACCGCGACGGGGGCGCCAAGGATCACGAGCGAGGCGTTCATCTAGCCCCACTCATACTCATCTGGGGGGCCATGGTGGTGTTGAGGGGGACCACGACGCGCCTCTGGCGTCCAGTCAGGGTCATCATGCGGGCCACATCCACGGTGCTCTCGTTGACCGCAAGGGCCGATATGGGCCTGGGGAATCCAATCATTATCATGATCACTATCAAAGATCTCACCGATCGGAGAGTGGTACGACCTTTCATTGGAGGCAACTTGTAAGTCCTCGTCGTCGCCCTCAAAATCATGGTAATCACTACCATAGGCCGTGTGCTATTGTGGCCACCTAATGGAAAACGCCTAGCAAAGCGCTCCGCAACCTTGGCCCGATCTCGGGTATCCACATAGAGAAGAGGGTCCTTCGGAGCCTGGTTGTAGTCATCAACGGGTGGGTCACGTTCCAAGAAATGACTCGGACGGGAGTAGGATGCCCTGGGGTCGTGGCGATCACGAGGGTTGACACGCCCCGGGTGGCTGTCGACTTGCAATCTCAAGGGGCGGGGCGGTGCCAGTGGATGCGAGGTCGAAGGAGCCATGGGATCTTTGCCTCGAAACAAGGCGGCTCCCTCTCGAGCTTGATCCTCGACGGCTGGGTCCACAAAAAGTTGTGGTGTCGGACCCGTGGCCATCGGGGGTCTGGACTCTTGGGCGGCACAGAGGGAGGCAACTTCGACACGTAACTCAACAACGAGGGCATGAAGGCTAGCGGTGCCCTCAGACGGGGAACAGTTTGCTCCTTGCTCTTGGTTACCGACGGGTGCCTTGTCATGCTCAACATTGGGATCCATGGAAACCGAACCTATTGTGATTATGCACACACTGGAATCAAAGTAATCAAAGGCAAGAGAACATAACGACAAACCAAGTCATTGTCACAAGCGACCCAAAATTTGGCACTCAAGGACCGAGAACTTTGGGCAAGCATGATGCGGATTAGGCTTGACGTAAGGCTAGAAGCAAATGAAGTAGCAAGCAATGATTCACACAAGCGTCATGATGCATAAAGCGTCAACAATGATTCTCACGTGTTAGAAGTAATTCTTTTTGAAAGATAGCAAGAGAATTCAAACCTTTTACACGTGTTGCAATTTTAGACAATGGAGGGGAACGAAGTGGAAACCTTGCGCCAAGCGGGGGATCTTTACCCTTTTGTGTCTATGGTGAGCTCTTTTTTTTAATAGAAATAAGTCACACGAACTTTATGTTGTTGTGTGATTGGAGGTGAGAAGAGACAAGCAACTATTAAAGGAAGAAAGCAAGCACAACTTCAATCAAATTAAATCTAAAGGTGAAAAAGCATTCAAGACAACTTTATGCAAAGTTATCTACTTGCCTGAATTAAATGCTACTTGGGACCAGGGAATCTTGGAAAAATAAATTTTCTTGGAAAAGTAATTTTTCTTGGAAATTACTTTTTGACCTCGAAAATGGACGGTCAAGCAATGAAGAATCACGCTTGAACCACACAAGTGAAGGTGAACGGTAATGGGCGGGCACAAAGTGAAGAATCACACATGCACCGACCTTACGAAGAGAACAAGCAATGGAGATATAAGAACAAACTTAGAAATGGGATTGAGTGCCAAAATTTAAAGATCGAAAGGAACAAGAAACTTAGCTTGAGGAATGGCTTTGATACCAATTGATGCGATCGATCCCCATGAGGCAAGACCGATCTAGGTTTGGATCATTGTTCTTCCCAAGAAAGCACTCGTTTTCCGCGTTCTTCGTGAACTCCTTCGAGAAAACAACGTTATGTCTCCATTTCTTGAGTTTGGCGGATCAAACCCTGGCGGCGGATGGGTGGAGGGGTTCAACGTGATGAACACCCGAGGTGGTGGAAGGAGGCCAATGTTATGGCTCCTTAGAGAACTTTGAGAAAAGGCTAGAAAGCCTTCAGAGAGAGAGAGAGAGAGAGAGAGAGAGAGAGAGAGAGAGAGAGAGAGAGAGAGAGAGAGAGGTGAATCCAAGAGATAAACTACGAGTGATTCTCAACTATGTTTATCAAAACTCAACTTGAAGATTACAATGAGAGTTCAAAGGTATTTATAGAAAAAATAAGGGAAAACTAGGGTTTATAAGGGAACCCTAATGGGCTTGGGCCTAAGACAACACGGCCCAATCCATTACATCATCTTAAAATAGAAAAGCAAATCAAAACTAGCAAAGCTATAAATAGCAAGCGGGCTCGGGGGGGAATCGTTAGATAACCCCCTAATAATCAAGGGTCGAAAGAGAGACCCACGAACAGCTTGGCTCAGACCCAAAGCTTGCACACATACGGGTGACTAGAGATTGAGTAGCTCTAGCAATGCTTCTAGCATGGGCCCAGTCATCGGCCCATTGGAACACACCCTAAGGAGGTCCTCTTTGTCTCTCGCCATAAGGGGGGTAGGCATGGAGTCATCAGCCGTCCTCATCAATAGTAGTCTCTTTATAAAAAGATTTTGGAAATGGTTTACCGCATTTCCCGTCCTTCATGCATGGAGATTTACTATTATGCTTTCCACATGGGCCATGTATCATAAATTGTTTTACAGCTTCATATCCCATAGGATCATTTTCCTTGTTTGGAATCTCAGCACATATAATTTTGTCAATATCAGTCCTAGTGTCACATTGGAACTCTTTTTCAAGCCAAACCAAAATGTGTGCATGGGGCAATCCTCTTTTTTGGAATTCAATTGTATATACAACTGCAAATAGATAAATAATAAGGTAATGTTGAGGTCAGTAAATATAGCTATTGTATTAGAGTAGAAGGGTTGAAAGTGTACCAGCACGAGTCTTGCCAAAGATCTTCTCTTTCTGAATATCATGAATGAGAGAAGTGAGTTTTATTTTGAATAACTTAGTCATAATATATGGTATATGCGTTGTCTGTCCTTGTATTTGAGATAGCATATCCTCAACCTCGGGCCATTTTTGGTTTGATGTAAATGTTATGAACAATGATGGGTTGCCTAGAGCTCGGCAAATAGCCATTGCATCCTGGTAATTTTGTACCGTGTATCATGGGCCCCTTGTAAAAGTCGCTAGTATCACAATTCTTTTGTAAATTGTTGTTGCAATGTTATCCCCTTTTGTGACTGCATTACATACATTTTGATATAAATCTGCCCTCAAGTTATCTTGGTTGTGTTGCATCCACCTCAACCTTTCTTCTTCAACTGCAGTACTGGCATCAACTAAGTATTGTTGAAACAATTGCCCTCCTCGAATTAGTGTAGTCCCTTCAGATAGCCTTTGCTGAATTCTATAGCAGTAAAACTCTCTCATTGTCATGTAACCCCGCTTTGTTTTCCTCCTGCCATGATTAGTATGATATTGGAGTTTTTCATGATAATCGTCTTTCCCATATGGAAAAAGAATTTGATATTGTAGTGCCATGTATAGTGGATGTAATTCTGAAATCCTCTGCAAGCCATATGCCTTGCTGTGTATTACAATATCTCTCTTTCCATCCTTTTGACCAAAATCACCTACTATTAATGCCGCTATTTCTGATACTTCTGGCCCGTCATATTGTCTTTTATCTGCTTGCCTTTCCCCAAGGAGTCTGAGTTTGAAGTCATAGGAGTTATTGGTAATGCACCAATCCCGAGCCATTCTGAAAGCCTTAGCAACACAACTATAATTGCCTAACATGTCAACCAAAGAGTTAACTATTGACTCATCTAGGTCTTTTGCATCCTCATCCATGCAAGACATCATGTTATGCACTCATTAGCGGTATCATGAAAGTATAATTGAGCAAACATAGGTATGTTCTCTTTAAATGGTAATAGAGAGCCAAAAGTGTGGTAGTTCTTCCCTGACATCCTAAAAGTGTAAGGTTCTTTCGTTTTATTGATTGAATTGTCAATTCTTCCTCTAAACGAAGTAAAGCTGAAAATGCCATTGTATACCCATATCAACTGTCTGAATTTTGTTGCAACAGGATCATTGGTAGATTATAGTAGTTGCTTCAAGGGTTCAAGTGTTTCATGTAGCTTATTCAATCGTACTTTTCCTTCTTGACAGCATATTGATAACCTGGGCTGTTCACCAATCTTGCAATCACTTGTTTTTTCTCAAACCAAAAAATGGCGTCGCAAAACACGCATTTGTACTTTGGATAACCCAGTTTGTTGTACATTACTTGCATATCTACATAATATATATATGTTATATTTGTTTCCCTCTAAACAATTTATAACATAAATTATATGGATAATTTACTTACTGTTAATGCTTACCGCTGTTGTTGTTTTTTTCCCTTCTACATAATAAGAATAACGGATAGCAGAAATGCTTTTATGATTAATACCGCTTGCATTTAACTCTTTTACATGTGCTGCTATATTTTGTGCGAAATGTAAGCCTTACTTTTATTGTTTCATGCAATCTTTGCAGCTTCGCTTGTTCCAGAAGTAGAACCTGAGAAAAAAGTGAGTCGTTGGGTTTTACAAACGATGATATGGAAAAAGGAGATGGTACTTAAATGCATGGAAATCACTATGTACACAGAATAGTATTATTTTAATTCACCGTATGGTAAGGGCATAACATGTGGTTAATTTTGTAGCTTCTAACATTCGCAGTCCACAATAACGCTGCGTGCTTCCATCTGTTCTTATATGTGATATTAACTCCCATGATAATGTTGTTGTGGATAGAGGGAATGGTTGCTTAACTTTTTTTGATAGTATTGTCATTTCCAGTGCAGTTGGGCCTGAAATAACTCCTAAGTAAAAGGTTAGTTTTTATTGTGTACAAACATTCTGGTATGAGAAAGAGGCATTGAATTGAGAGTGTTGTTAAATAGAATGTATTTACTGCAACATAGTAATGGGCATAATATGTACATATTGGAAGATCCACTTATTTATAGATTAAAACACTTGGCCTAATATACACTGTTGAGAAATTGTGATATTATGTTGTAAGGTCTGGTCAAGAGTGCTTTAATCCCAATGGATGAAATTGGAAAACAATAGTTTGGTTGTGAAAGAGTTTTATTGATGCTACCTAATATTGTTATTTTAAAGAGATTAAATGCAATATAGTTGAATGCAAAACTTGATTGGAGTTTATAGGCTCTGATAGGCACAGGCCACAAAAGCTTTGAATCTTTCCATCTACTCTTAATGATGTTCTGGATTCCAATGCTAGTGGTGTTGGTGATTGACCTGATGGTTGTGTAAAGGGTTGTACCAGATCTGTAATATCTGTGTACCGTTAGTCTCTGTCATATGTTGAGACCATCTTCTTTACTATTTGGAATCCACATACCTGTTAGGTAAGGTCGTTTACTGCCCTTTTTTCTCTGAGGAAGCGTGCTGCTTTGATTTGTATAATGTGAAATGATGGCAGCCATGTAAGAACTATGAATATAAATTGCAAGTCAATAAATTAGTGAAAACAATGAGTGGATTTAGAGGATGTTTGTTTTTGGTCTTTTTGTCTGCCTTCAGTTATTATATATCATTAATACAGAAGGAGTTACATTTTTCCTTTTGTGATATAGTGGCTTGCATGTTTATGGTGTAAATAATGTAGAGACGCCTATATTGCTTGCATGTCCATGTATCATAGCATATAACCTACTTACTTTACTGTTGAAATTTGGATTTCTCCATCATTTATCCATATAATATTACCATTGGGTTACATATCCTTTTCCACATCAGTTGAATATGGAAGGTGATTGTTTCATCATTTTATTTTATTTTATTTTCTATGCTTGTAACTACACCTTGTTCTTACACATCCAATAGGTAGATGAAGGTAAGCTTAGTTAAATTATTTATGTAGAAAGCTCTGTAGTGGTTGTTATAACAATCAAAGTCTAATATTTAGCTTACCAGTATTAAATTTAAGGATTTGAGAATCCATGTATCCCTTCAGAATTAAGATATGTATGTATCTGCACCTTGTTCTTACACATGGAATAGGTAGAGGAAGGTAAGGTTACAAACAATATTTTAGTTTTCCCTTTTCATTGCATGTTTTGCATTGTGACACTTCTTCCAGATTTTCCTTACTCCTACATGTGCTCCACATGTGTTTTGTTTTCTTGTCTACATGGGTAAGAGGAGTTTTTAAAATGTCAGGGGTATGATACACAACATTTCGTTTCAGAGGATGTGCCAAACTGTATTAATGTAGCTGGGGATGCTCTTTTCATATTGCTAGCTAATACGCAAACATTACAATAACAGACGTGACAAAGGCCTAAACTTTGTCTAGTGTTTATTTAAAAATCATGTTAAAAAACCATTGTCATCAACGTTAAGGAAACTTGTAACACCCCCGACTTACGTCGGTAGTGCCATACGCCAGTGACCTCCGACGTTACTGTCCAAAGTCACCCTAGGTTTTAATCGGAACAATTAAACTTAAATAAACATATTAAATAACGAAAGGTTAAACAGAGGAATACATTTTTAAATGGAACTCAACCATTTTTATTAAACGATTTCTCAATAACGATTTACAACAGAGTGAAATTACAACGGAAGACTTATATAATAAACCTACTACAAGACTTGCTTATAATAGTATATATAAAAATACCACTTAACAACCTTGAAATACTGACACTTAAATCTTCAACCGCAAGCCTCTTCTTCAATTGGTTACTTCGAGTCTTCGGGAACCAATCACTGATGTGCCGTATAGGACGGATGACACCAGCCAACCATGCAAGGAATAAAACCTGGTTGGTTAGTCTAATGAAAGACTATGCAGAGGTGAAAACAAAATGGTTCTAGTGATTGTAACCGTTTACTATCATTGTCCTTCGAATAATAACCGAAGGAACGATATATAACCTGGAACTTTTACGAAATGATTAGAATTTAGACATGCACTGAAAAGAAGACTCCAAAGGAATTGAGTCTTATGGGAAAGTATGACAAATGTTTGGAAACGTTATAGTTTTCATACAAGCGTTTAAAAACTAATTGATCATTTGGGTTAACGACCAACCTCACCGCGCAATGCAAATCCAGATTGGAAAGAAGACTTACTCTAACCGAAGTCCGGGTGATTTCCACATTGTACTCCTCGCCCGAGGGTATATTAATTATGTGCATAATCGCACTTATCTTATTTAATTCCAAAACGTATATTTCATGTTAAAGCTTTTAAAGAATATCATCTCATCACGAGAGATATCTTGGGGAATAAATCCCGATTGTTGGCACCAGCTTAGTGCACCATCCCCTATATTCAGATAAGGGACGGTCATGACCATAAAAGGGTGTTAGGGCTTGAACATCCTACGCACCACGGTTATAAAGAAACGGCTAGACCTCGCAAGGTATATAGCGTTCCTACGAATACTCGTTCTAACTACATATCTAAGTTCACACATCAAATCCACACCAATACCATCACGGTAATAACAGATATAATAGCGTTGTTTCTAGCAATATATACAACCTATTATAATATCATATTTTAATCACACATTTATAAAATCTGTTCCCAAACGAAAACAACATTTCATCCCAATTTAATTAACAATTTAAAATAATTGATAATTAACGGAAACATGGGATGATAAGCAAGAGTGAACCGCCACTTGCCTGAATTAGACGAACGAAGTTTGATTTGGTAACGGGCGGAATCTGGACACGCACACACTAACAACTGAAGATCCCGTCGAAGCCCACTGACGTTCCTAGGTCCATTCCGACGACGCACGCGAAATGAGGTACAATACCCTAATTAGGTTCGGTACAACACTAAACCAAAACAAGAGAAAACAGGCTAAGCCGCGGCCGCGACGGGTATGGCCGCGATCGTGGCTTTGCTCGGCAAAGCCGCGGTCACGGTATACAAACCCGTGGTCGCGGTTTTCTGGGCAGGGCCGCGGTCGCGGTGTTCATAGCCGCGGTCGCGGTCCTCCCTCCCGACGCGACTCAAAAACATGAAACGAGGCTCACCGACGATGAGACGACGATCCTAGCCTCCTCCTCTGCGATACTACCTCCATAGACTCCAAACCCACCACAACGACAACCAAAATCTTCGGCGAGAAACTCCGACGAACACGAAAATACCGACGAAAGCAAGAACGAGAGAAAGAAAGATCGATCGGGATTTGGATGGAGAATCCGAGAGCTGGAGGCCTCCTTTTATAGGGGAAGGCGAGCTCCAACGCCGGGCAATCCAAACGATCTGAGTTCCCCAACAGCGTCGTTACAGAAACGAAGAAATTCTGACCGTCGTTCTCGGATAAGAATGAAGAAAACGAAGCTTCACAGAGGCCCGCGATCGCGGGTTCAAAACCGCGATCACGGTTGTCCACGTACAAAACCGCGCCCACGGTGTCAAAACCACGGTTGAGGCATACCCGCGGTCGCGCCTCTGGGTCTCTGGTCGCGGTTGTCCTCTCGCGGTTCTTGCTAGAATCTTATTTTTAAATACTTTAAAAATATTCTAAGACCCAAAGCATACCAACGTATATTATTACGTTCAAAAATATCATTACAGAACGAGGGTTGGTAAAATACCCAAATACCCTTACTAAAATTGAGGGGTATTACATCACTACCCCCTTAAAAGAAGTTTCGATCCCGAAACTTGGCTGATAACAACTCGGAGATGCGATCTTATACTAAGTTACCCAACCGTATAAGTTTAACCATGCCTAACCCATTTCACACTTTGTAAATTGGTTCAGGAATTTCTAAGTTAAAATTTATAAGTTGGTTCAAATTACAGTTAACGTAAGGTTAACCATAATTTAGACCATTCACAACCTAAGAGAATTCTATAACTTGCTTACACCAGACATACATTCTATCATATTACCCCTATGGTAACATGAAGATTATTACATTACTACCCCCTTAAAATAGTTTCGACCCCGAAACTAGCATTGCTAAACTAAAGGGACCGGTTTCACCATAATCTCACTACCTGATCTTAATATCCGTAATCATTTCATCCATGTACTTGCTCCTGGGAAAACGATCTGTTTACTCAACCATACCACTATCTCGCATATCCTATCTCCATGTGCTACACTTGTATTAACTCGTGACTATATCCACAAAGTCATAATTATCTTAGGATAATAGTCTCCAAAAATCATCGATAGACTCGCTATACCTTAAGCATGAGAACACACATTTCTCTTTCACCTTTCTTTTTATAAACACTCTCACAGTACATACCTTATCTTCCTTAAGTTCATATCCTTAAATAAATTTTGTTTTCGTAACCTGTATCACCAAAATCGGACTATTTATTCGATCATGGTTCCACTCATTACACTGCCTACATTCCTTACTCTCGCTAGAATCGATATGATCATCCACAAGATTACCATTGCCTTAATCAGAGTATCCATTATAATCTCCAATATAACCTCGTTGTTATGCCCTATTCCTCCTAAAGACCTTGATGTCCTTAAACGGAAGAATACAACATTTTCTTACTAACTTCCTTTCGACAATCCGATCCTCAAGTACATACATAGAATTCAACTATACCTCAACTTAGTACCTCCCTTTGTCATATAGGCCTTACTCCTTACATACACGGCTCACCTATTTCATTGGTTACCTTAATTACATTTGGCCCTTGTGCCATATCTTAACTCAAAATCTTTACGCATATGATCCCACAATTATTCACACCACAACCTATGTCCGATTATCTCAACATGATTTAATAATCCATTCCATAAGATTATACTCCTGTTTTACCCAACGTGCCATACGATCACCTTATTAGACGTGGGTCACCTTTTCCTCAAGTCCACTTGGTATCATCCACATACTTACTTTATACCACCCTATTGACCTTCAAAATCGTAACAAACTTTTACCGGTCAAGTTTGCTTATCACCCAAAAATCCTTAAGCAACCAGTTGTCCTCATACGATTTATTATCCCAAATCAAGCACCCTTTTGCTTTACTGATATTTACCATTTATCCAAGATTAACCTAACGTATTCCATTATTCAATCTCTACTTAAACCTTTAAGGTTCCTCAATTTTATTTACTCAGAAAAATACCATATTGATGAACGATGCCTTGCCATCAAAATCAATCACTTTACGTCATAATCCTTCAATAGGTAAATATGAGTAACATTTGTTACCTTACTCCTTAAACGCACATGAGACAATTTCCCATGCTACATCCTTTGGTATCGATATCCTCCGAATAACTAGGCCCTACACCATAACCCTTCAATTTTAAGTGAGCTTTTTCCCAAAACAATCGTTTTCACAACTTAATTTTCCAAAAAGTGTTATATCATCGGCCTTATAGACATCACACTCTCTTAAAATCCACATATTAGACCTTGTAAATCTCCAGATATCATATCTTTATATCCCTTGAAGGTACAATTCACTGATTCCGTTCTTTGGCCCAAATAAATTTGGCCCTAAAGCTCACTTCCAACTCAAAACCTTTAGTTTTCTCAAAACAAGATCGTGATAAATCAATTAGCACAATTGCGGCCAATCACTTTATTTTCCCTACACACACCCTTGGGTCCTAAGGTTTTACTCCAGGTCGTAATAGAGTACGATCCTTTTAGGGAGACCAGATTCCCTATGAACTATCTCCTATATACATTTATTCTCTTCTCAGCAATCTATCCACTTAGGTGACTACAGTATGACCTCACAACTAGGCATTCTGAACTTCATATAGTTCACTCTTACGTACTTTTACCAAAACAAATGTTCAGGGTACACATATGAGAAATAATTCTTAATCCCATAGAGCATTAACCACATACATTTGTTTCCTTTATATTAAGGAATTTTGGTAAAACTCAACTCACGAGATAATGCTCGTCAGCTCAACGAAGGGAGTAATTAATGTCATACCGATATGACATTACTCCAAGAATAAAGAGAGATTCCTAAGAATGGATCTAGGAATTCAGTAATAGAGTCTCCCCTGGTGTTAACCATGTAGGGAACGAACACCTAGGCTCCATGTAACACCCCCAAATAACCTCTTGAAAGTATTACCGCCAGTGACCTCAGACGTACTGTCCGATGTCACCCAAGGCTTTTCCAGTTGATATAAATCATTAAACCACAGTTATAATACAATATCATAACTTTCATTAAAACCAAGTCTCTGAATTTCAGCATAATTCCAAATACATCAAAATACATAATCAGAATCATTACAGCGGAAGTCTTTGAAATAACAACAAAAGGGGGTCTTGATCGCTATGATCACCCACCAAGGATCTTAACCCGAATAAACTTGTCAAAACACCGTTCGCCTCTATAGTCGTTCTAGCCTTCACGGGATGACAACTTATCTGATGTGCCGAATCGAACGGATGACACCAGCCAACCATGCAGAGAACAATTACGGTTGGTTAGTCTAATGAAAGACTAAGCAAGGGTACAAAGCAGAGTGGTTCAAAGTAGACGTATTAGGTTAGACTCATCGCTTCTCGAATCAAAACCGATGACGATAGTCAACCACCATACTCTACTGAAACACATGAAAAGACATGATCAAGATAAGATTATGGAGACCGAGTCTCACAACAATCAATCCCAAAAGAAGACTCCAACGAGTTGAGCCTTATCGGAAACATGACAAATGTTGGGGAACATTAATAAAACACACAAGCGTTCAAAACGACTTGATGTTTCGGTTCATGATCAACCTCACCGCTCAAAGCGAATCCAGATTGGAAAGAGAACGTTACTCTGATCAAAGTCAAGACGAGATTTCCTAGGTGCACTATTGCCTAGATGCACTACTCGCCCAAAGGGTATATTAATCATGTGCACTAAAGCACTTATCTCATTTAATTCCAAAACGATCATCACGTTATAAGCTTTTAAAATCTCATCACACGGGATAAAAAGATACCGTCAGGAACTAAATCCCTAAGGCGGAGTTGACTCGGGAACTAAATCCCTAAAGTCAAATCAACTAAATCCCAAACAACGGAGTCAGGAACTAAATCCCTACAAGCGGCACCAGCTGTGTGCACAAATCCTGAGAAGGATGGTAGGAACTAAATCCTAACCACCAGGTTATCAAGAAACGACTAGCACTCGCAATGAGATACACAGTAGCGTTCCTACGAATACTCGTGCTAACTAAACAGTTCAATACAGTAATAATCCACATCAAAGCCATCACGACCAGTAACAGATAAAATAGCGTTGTTCTAACGATATACAACCTATCATAATATCTGTAATTAATCACATATAAATATATAATAGCGTTGTTCTAACAGATATACAACCTATTATAATATCTTTGAAAATCACAAACAGTTATCAAAACTGTTCCCAACGAAAACAGTAAATCATCCCAAATTAATTAACAACTAAACAATTGATAATTAATTGAAATATGGAATGATGAGCAAGAGCGAACCGCCACTTGTCTTAGATCCGACGAAAGCTTTAGCAAAGCTTAGAGACGACGAGTTCCTGGGTCCGAAACAGGGACAGATCTGAGACCACAGATTCCTTCGGATCGACCCAAAATAAAACCCTAAGTTAGATTCAATATCCACAAATATGAATCTAAAAGAATACGGAAAGAATCGAAGGAGCCAAGCCTCGCTCAAGACCATATACCCACGAGCCACAACACGAACCCAACTCACCGCGGGTGCGGTGGGGTCCTTGCCGCGGGTGCGGCGAGCTAACAGAGGCAGAGGGGCTTCAGCAAAAAATCAGAAAACTCACCCAAATCGAGTTGTTTGCTTTCGATTCGATTATGGTTCACTCTCCAAACACCTTAAACCTTCCAACACCACTTGGGAGTACTTTCTCCACTCAAGGGAAACTCCGGCGAAGCCCCAGCGAAAGCTTGGAAGCTCAGGCGGCAATGGAGAAAACAGAGGAGGGAGAAGACAGAGGAGGAAGAAGACGTTTAGCTGGGCTAATCCTCCTCTCCAGCTCCTCCCTTTTATATCCCCAACCCACCTCCACTTGCAAGGGAACAGATGGGACGGCTAGGGGCGAATTCAGGCGGCCTAGGCCTGACAACCGGCGCCACTTGCAGGGGAAGAGGATAACGCTGCCGAAGAAAAATATCCAACCGCAGGGTACGGTAGGGTGCGGTGGCGCCCAGTGACCGCCTCACCTATTTGCTTTAGAACTGGTCCTCGCCGTGGGTGCGGCCACTTGACCGCGGGGTGCGGTCAAGGCCATTTTTCACCTTTTTGTCCGTTTTGACTTTGGGTTAATTATATTTGACCCCGGGTTAAATATATTCGTACACGAACGACTATTTAACCTTGAACACAAGTCAACTGTATTTTATATTACTCGGAAAAATATTACAGAGATCAAACATGATACAGAATGTCCGAACTTCTATGAATTTAATCCGGCTTGTAATACGGGAGTTGGAAAAATTCCAAAATATCCTTATAAAATGAGGGATATTACACTCCATACGTTACCCCTCCTTTATGAGTCCTGACATCCCTTATCCATACGTGACATAAACTGTTTTGGGCACTCACGGAGTCTCGTATGAATGAACAATTTGCAATAGTAGCGAATTTAGTAATTTCCGGAACAAGGAAATACTTCTTTATTATTCGAAACATTACATAAAATAACTGATAGAAAGTCGAATAGACAAATTACTAAACTATGGAGACTATCGACACAAGTCATCGCTCCTTATTCTTAAAAGCCTCACAAAAATACTACCACTCGCACAAGGCTTCCCTTCCGTCGGGGTGACGTATCACAAAGAGTCGTTGCTCTTGACCCAAAGATTCCATAGGCGCCTTGCCTTTGATACGAGCAACAGATTGCTCCGGAGTAGACACTTCCGCCCTTGGGTTCTGCCCACTGCCAGCTTTTGAGGCCTGATATGCTTGTTTTGGCCTTAGGCCCTTCTGCCTACAGTATGTCTTCATGTGGCCTTCCCTCCCACAACCAAAACATACCCTCTTATCCTTTTGGCAACTAGGACTCTTGTGCCCAGCTTTACCACAGTTGTGGCATTGAATCACGCTGTTACTCCAGCCTGAGCCTTTGGCGGAGCCAGACTGAGTCGCCTTGGTCTTAGTACGACCAGACTTCTCGAACTTGGTGGGCGATGCCGGCCGCTTGAATGAGCTAGCCCTGTGATTCTGTTGCCCACCCTTTGCCTTAATCTGTGCCTCCACACTAGCTGCGACTTGAGGTATGGGGGCCGCTTGGGTTTGCGGTATCACCCGGGCCGTTAATACTTCGACCACTAGCCCCACTATCTACCCAATGGTCGTCGCATTTAGCACAATCTGGGCAGGAGGTGGAACTCCCCTTACAGGTTTGGGGTCCGCTTGTCCCTGATAAGCATCTTGCCGCAGGGTCAGATCATTATTACGCGAGCCAAATCCCGCGTCTTCCCCTTGCGGAGTAGCACTCCTTAGCCGAATTCGAGAACCGTTGCTAGGACTTTCGTTAGCTGCTTGGTTGGTGGATCGGGTGTCCATCATCTGTTGATGAACCATAACGTTAGTTTAAAATTTTTCCAACTTGTACATGACACTGAGTCAATTACGTTATGATACGAATTATAAGGGTCCAAACTAATAACTTTAGATCAGCCCGACTGGCCCACCACCATTAATCGTAGAAACGACCTTCTTCTCTAGGAGAAATTTCAACCTTTAAATGACATTAAATCTAAGGAGAAACGATATTCCTAAAAATGGATCTAAGGAATAAGTAATAACTCGAAGCTTGCAAAAGTTTGAAAAACCACTTATTATTAAACCTTATACTTTCAAACTTCATACTTTATACCTTTAAACCTTATATAAAAATAATTATTTATAGGGTTAGTTTCTCAAACTAGTGATACGATTATCACAAAACTCTTACTAAGACCAAAATCACACTTTTAAAGTTACAATCATAAACTTAATTTAATCGCTTATAACACGCCATTTATAAACCAATTATAAATAACTTTTGAAGTTCCAGTAGCTAAATCATTACTTTAAATTGAATTCCAAGAAACAATTAAAACTTTTAAATTTAACATTTAAACTCTCGAAATCCCTTTTTTTTAATAGAAAATAGGTTGAAAATAGTTTCGAAATTAATTTTCAAAAATTCTCAAACCTAACAATAGGCCAAGATTTTAAAACCATTGCTCTGATACCATAATTGTAACACCCCCGACTTACGTCGGTAGTGCCACACGCCAGTGACCTCAGACGTTACTGTCCAAAGTCACCCTAGGCTTTAATCGGAACAATTAAACTTAAATAAACATATTAAATAACGAAAGGTTAAACAGAGGAAGACATTTTTAAATGGAACTCAACCATTTTTATTAAACGATTTCTCAATAACGATTTACAACAGAGTGAAATTACAGCGGAAGACTTATATAATAAACCTACTACAAGACTTGCTTATAATAGTATATATAAAAATACCACTTAACAATCTTGAAATACCGACACTTAAATCTTCAACCGCAAGCCTCTTCTTCAATTGGTTACTTCGAGTCTTCGGGAACCAACCACTGATGTGCCGTATAGGACGGATGACACCAGCCAACCATACAAGGAATAAAACCTAGTTGGTTAGTCTAATGAAAGACTATGCAAGGGTGAAAACAGAATAGTTATAGTGATCGTAACCGTTTACTATCATTGTCCTTCGAATAATAACCGAAGGAACGATATATAACCCGGAACTTTCACGGAATGATTAGAATTTAGACATGCACTGAAAAGAAGACTCCAAAGGAATTGAGTCTTATGGGAAAGTATGACAAATGTTTGGGAACGTTATAGTTTTCATACAAGCGTTTAAAAACGACTTGATCATTTGGGTCAACGACCAACCTCACCGCGCAATGCGAATCCAGATTGAAAAGAAGACTTACTCTAACCGAAGTCCGGGCGGTTTTCACGTTGTACTCCTCGCCCGAGGGTATATTAATTATGTGCATAATTGCACTTATCTTATTTAATTCCAAAATGTACATTTCATGTTAAAGCTTTTAAAGAATATCATCTCATCACGAGAGATATCTTGGGGAATAAATCCCGATTGTTGGCACCACCTTAGTGCACCACCCCTATATTCGGATAGGGGACGGTCATGACCAGGAAAGGGTGTTAGGGCTTGAACATCCTACGCACCACGGTTATAAAGAAACGGCTAGACCTCGCAAGGTACATAGTGTTCCTACGAATACTCGTTCTAACTACATATCTAAGTTCACACATCAAATCCACACCAATACCATCACGGTAATAACAGATATAATAGCGTTGTTTCTAGCAATATATACAACCTATTATAATATCATATTTTAATCACACATTTATAAAATTTGTTCCCAAACGAAAACAACATTTCATCCCAATTTAATTAACAATTTAAAATAATTGATAATTAACGAAAACATGGGATGATAAGCAAGAGCGAACCGCCACTTGCCTGAATTAGACGAACGAAGTTTGATTTGGTAACGGGCAGAATCTGGACACGCACACACTAACAACTGAAGATCCCGTCGAAGCCCACCGACGTTCCTAGGTCCACTCCGATGACGCACGCGAAACAAGGTACAATACCCTAATTAGGTTCGGTACAACACTAAACGAAAACAAGAGAAAATGGGCTAAGCCGCGGCCGCGACGGGTATGGCCGCGATCGTGGCTTTGCTCGGCAAAGCCGCAGTCGCGGTTTTTTGGGCAGGGCCGCGGTCGCGGTGTTCATAGCCGCGGTCGTGGTCCTCCCTCCCGACGCGACTCAAAAGCATGAAACGAGGCACACCGACGACGAGACGACGATCCTAACCTCCTCCTCTGCGATACTACCTCCACAGACTCCAAAGCCACCACAACAACAACCAAAAGCTCCGACGAGAAACTCCGACGAACACGAAAATACCGGCGAAAGCAAGAACGAGAGAAAGAGAGATCGATCGGGATTTGGATGGAGAATCAGAGAGCTGGAGGCCTCCTTTTATAGGGGAAGGCGAGCTCCAACACCGGGCAATTCAAACGATCCGAGTTCCCCAACGGCATCGTTACAGAAACGAAGAAATTCCGACCGTCGTTCTCGGATAAGAACGAAGAAGACGACGCTTCACAGAGGCCCGCGATCGCGGGTTCAAAACCGCAATCGCGGTTGTCCACGTACAAAACCGTGCCCACAATGTCAAAACCGCGGTCGCGGCATACCCGCGGTCGCGCCTCTAGGTCTCTGGTCGCGGTTGTCCTCTCGCGGTTCTTGCTAGAATCTTATTTTTAAATACTTTAAAAATATTCTAAGATCCAAAGCATACTAACGTATATTATTACGTTCAAAAATATCATTACAGAACGAGGGTTGGTAAAATTACCCAAATACTCTTACTAAAATTGAGGGGTATTACAAAACTACAGTGGCAGAAAATGAAAAGCATGACTGATATTCCATTAGCTAACTAATAAATATTAGGGTTATGGACTGCAGGAGCCTTAGGTGTGATTGTCAGCACTGCGGCTGGAAGTGGAAGTGCCTCTCCTTCAGTCGAGTCTGGTTTGGAAACATGGGCCATGCTAGAATCCTCTATAATTCTCCCTCTTCATCATCCGTGCTCCTTTGTGATGCAGTAGGAGTAAGGCTTGGTTGATGTTTTTTATTCATGTTGCTGCGCCGGTTCAAGCCATTGACTGGTTCGCAGAATTTCTAATTTTACAAGGGATTAATGAATGTGTTAAAGGTGGATCACATCCATGTGTGGGCTAATTAATATTAGTAGCAACAAGTTGTAAGCTCACATAAGGGTATCATGTAAAGCCTCTGCTGAAGGGGGCAAATCACTTGTGTCGTCCTCCCTAGGGCGTTTCTATATTAAAGTATGATTTAGTGTTAGCATTTTCTTTCAGTGTTGTGTCTTTCACATGCTTAATGAAGTTTTGAATGTACAACTTCAAGGTGGTTTTACCTCTATTAATGTGGTAATTCCAGGTAGAATGTTTGTGCAAGTAAAGCTCTCGACACCAATGGAATAGTAAGTATGTGACTTGATCTCCAATATATGAACAATGTTGATGATGTTGGCTAGCCCATTAGGTAAAACACTCTCATCATTGTTATCCTCCTAATTCATGAAGAGTGAAGTTTAGTATTACAAATAGCATGAATTCCATGAAATATTGGATTGGTAAAATACAACACAATAGTATAACCAGTACAAAATTTCTTACATTTTTTAACAAAGAGTCAACTGTTGCACCAACCAATTTCTCAACAGTGTCGTTAAAGAGGGTTACTGTAGTTGAAGCTGTAGAGTCTTCGATGTTGAGGCGAAGCTTAAATCTAATATAGCATGTATCAATTTAGAGAAAAATAGTAAAAAAAAAAAGTTTAGGTATGCATAGAGCCTCAAATATTATTGATGAGACATACCTAGCTTTTGGGAAGCTAATTGGCATTTCACATGAAGTGCATAAAAAATTCTCACTACAGCGAGTCACTCCTTTCTTGCATTTTCCACTTGTATATGCAAAATAGTACCATGGTGTTTGATTTGTGATTTATGAAATTCTAGCTTCACAGTGAAAAACCGTATCATGCAAACAAATATGCATTTCTAGGTTATAAGTTTCTATGTGGCCAATATAGTGAATTTAGGATATGCATCAACACAAAAATATAAAATATCCTCTTCTTTTCTCTACACCAATGCAGCATCTGTAGAATACTCCTTTTCATTGTTTGTGGCCCTGGATCTACAGGAAGCCCATTCTTGACGATATCCTCTCTGCAAAGGGAAATACGCATGGAAGAAAGGTGAGTAGGCATTTATATCATTCGTACACACAATCAAGTTAATATATATCAACCATTAATAATGCGCTTGTGAATAATTACATTTTGCGATTTCTAAACTCAACCAACTGGAGGATGTCTGTTTTCATAAATGATTGTGGATGGAGTGCTTGATATGTAGACCTCATCTGCACGGAACTCATACCAACACTAATAAATCAATTTTATGGCAATATTATGTATGGTGTGGTATAAATGTTTAATACTCCCTCGTACGTCTGAATTCCTTCACATGCATGCCCACCAATATGATAGCATATAGGCCTCCTTTTGTATCTTTCATTTCCAGCAACTCATCGCCAAGCTTATCCCACAATGTTACTCTAATGCTTTCACCCCGTCCATTGACATTTTACATACATTTCTCAACTTTCTTTTGCTCAGTAAATCCAAACCACTTAGGTAAAAGCATGAATTGGACTGGGTAAAAAGGTTGCAGCCAAAGTTAATGGGTAGAAGGAGGTTTACGTGTTGGACTGTAGATGGAAATCAAGGGTTTTAGCTACCTGTCTTTGCTTAGTGGGCATCCCCACCATTTTTGGAAGCCCTACACCTGTGACATACCCAATAACCTCTGTACATAGAGAACTTTAACTCATTAGTGGTGTGCGTAATAGCTACTATAAAAATGAACATAAGGGGGCATAGGCACTTACCAATGAGATTATTACAATCAGAGACATGTATGTCTTCATTTTTAGTAAAATGAAAAGGGTATAGAGGATAGTCGTGATTGTTATGCTGTATTTTCTTAACAATGGATCCTCCATGAAGTTCAATCATGTTTATATTATTTCTTACAACCGAAAATTCTTTCTTATTAGGCAGCACATTAAAGTCTTTGATGTTGTATACACATCCCTCTTCTAATTTGTTAATGAAACAATGTACCACGTTGCTTTTCATTGTGCAGTGAATGACATTTCTCTACACGTAAAAAGATAAAACAATTAGATATACGCAATGAGAG
The DNA here is from genome assembly GCA_027886185.1 of Rheum nobile. Classification (NCBI taxonomy): domain Eukaryota; kingdom Viridiplantae; phylum Streptophyta; class Magnoliopsida; order Caryophyllales; family Polygonaceae; genus Rheum; species Rheum nobile. Next base: position 653,544 of record WOAB01000648.1, read on the forward strand.
AGTATGGTATTAAGCAGGAGAAACAACAAAGCGGAATGTGTGCATACCAGGTAATCCAATATAATGAAATCGGTACTGATGTATGTTCCATTCTAGTAAACACATCCCATTTCTGACAAACCATTGCCTCAATGTTCACATTAAACCCTTCACCCAATTAAACCCTTCACCCAACTGATCTAGCCTTGAAAAACTCATTTTTCTGATCTTCTTTGAATGTGTGCAAATGGGACAGCTGGATTGAAGAGATGGTTACAGAATACAAGCCTTTTATAGGAAAAAGTGTTACAGGTCTTGCAACAATTTGAGCAAAACGGTTTTTTGGGAGAAATAACTTTGTTATCCATACTTGATGGGGCCATTATATGACACATTTATTGCATTGAAGAGCCGTTACCCTGAGACATTATTGGCCTATTCAAGTCCGGTCGTTTTTGGGTACAAAGAATAGTTACATGGCCTACTATCCCTAAATTGAAGAGCCGTTTCCCTCGATTTTTTTGGGCTCTTGAAGTCTGGGCGTTTTTGTGCCACAAAGACCGTTTGAATGGCCGAATACAATTGCACATTTATTAGCATTTTAATTCCATTCCCTTTTCTAATTTGGCAAAGACCGTTTGAATGGCCGAATATAATTGCACATTTATTAGCACTTTAATTCCATTCCCTTTTTTTTTTTTTTTGATAGAAACCATTCCCTTTTCTAATTTGACAGCATGGCATAGAAGACGGATTATCAAGCACTTTAATTCCATTCCCTTTTCTAATTTGGCAAAAACCGTTTGAATGGCTGAATACAATTGCACAATTATTAGCACTTTAATTCCATTTCCTTTTTCTAATTTGGTAGCCTGGCATAGAAGACTGATTATTAGATGAAATGGACTATTGCCTCTCCAAGCAAAATATGGGCTAAAGTTTGGGCCTTCGTTCCAACTAATACTGCATTGCCAAAGAGATTGCCATAAATATGGGGCATTAATTAGGCAATCCGTCTACTTTATATATTTATAGATTACATTAAATACATAAGTGTATTTAAAAATTACGTTAAATGATGTATGTAGTTTATTTGTATGAATGATATATGTAGCACATTTTGTTTTGAATAGATATTAAATTACGTTTTGAATATATATTAAATTAGAACCGTTGTAAATAGGTATGCACGATAGATTTTTCCGAACACTTTTTCATAGACTTTGAGATAGTCGAGAAGAAATGATTAAGCGAGCTAAAGAGAGGGGGGGATTTGATGATGGTTATAGTCATTAGAAGCTCAAAACCCCGAAGGATGAAGCTACCTTGTGAGAATTTCGGTAAGTATAAACCTAGAAATATCGAGGGGAAGAGAATCAACACAAAGAAAAGTAATTGCACATTTCAGCTGGTTGGGGTTTGTTTGAAAATAGCTTCTAAAATAGAGATATAAAGATGGAAGCTTTCTGTCGTTGACGGACACCACAACCATGTCCTTCAAACTAGTTTCCTCGGGCATGCATATATGGGTCGAATGACTGAAGAGCAGGAAGAGGTGGACTGCTATGTTAAGGGATAAATGACACAGCGGCCTCGTGTCCTACGTGGAGAAGATGTGGCTCAATCCTTACAAGGAGAATATAGTTGGAGCTTGGACCGATGTTCATCTTCATTTCTTCACCAGAACCACAAATAGGTAAATTTTAACCCTCATCATTACGGTTAACATTATACACACATGTTACTTTATGACGGTTTGTTTCTGTACTAGGGTTAAGGGTGTCCATAAATGTTTGAAATATATTTTGGAATCTTCTCAGTACGGTTTCAATGCATTGGTCGAGAGGATCGACCATGCCATGGAGACTCGAGCATAACATATTAGGGAAACAATGAAGATATCACGTTGTAAAGTTTCAATTAAGGTGTTTGATCTGTTAGCCCAAGTACAATCCATATTTTCCAGACTACACTACAGAGTGAGGAGAAGTGTTTCAATATGTTGTTGGATATGCACTACTACAGAACAAAACAAATAACCCGGGCATTTAAGGGTATATAACCCGGATCCGGTCCGGATTAAAGAGCTACGTCGCATTTGCTCGAGGTCAAATAACTCGGACCTAAAATCGACACGCCTGGGTTATTTGACTCCCACAATTTTCCCACACACTTTCAGGATCCGGGTTATTTGGACATAAAATAATCTGAATATTAGCACATCCAAATTATATAAAAAACCTATATATCTAGGTTATTCAATTGCCAAATACACCGATTAGGTGTATATCCGGATTATTTGACTTAACCAAAAATACACCGGAATTTACACGTCCGGGTTATTTGACTTCAAATATAAACCATTTATGATATCCGTGTTATTTAGTGGAAACACCATAGCCTCTATAAATGATATTTTAGGCACCTGTCTTAATTATACATAATAATTAACAACATTCTCAAACTCAACGTCAAAATACCATACATTTTTTGCATTATCCAACTACGTCACTAACCAAACAAGTCATTGACAAAATCAATGTCGTGACTACAAATAAGTAAATACAATATATGTTATTGCCAACTCCTTGTCACAACTACAAATAAGTAAGACAATATGTCATTCCTCTTTTATCTCCTCACTAATACTATCAAAGAGTTAGATTCAGTAGGTGGAAAATGCAAGAGCCAGTTTATTGATTTTACCTTTCCTCTTCCTCCACGTCAGCTTCTTCAACAGTCATGCATTCCTCTGCTTCTTCTTGATAGGAATAACAAAAGGCAAAGCTCTGAAATCCGCCTCCCGAAAGCTCTGCCCCGTCGAGTACGACTCGAACGTTGGGAGGGGGTGGTTTCAGAGGCTCCAGTGTACATACCATCTCTATAGTCTCTGGGGATTCGCCGTTATCCTCTGCGAGCATTTTTGTCTTAGTAAAAAGGACCATTGGCTCGAGCCTTTCTCCCTTGGTGTGGTTTCTTGACCACTAATAGGCATGGTAATACCAGGCTGAACAGGAGCTGAACCATTAAGCATTGGAACACCCAGTGTTCCAGCCATGCTGCAGAAATTAAAAGATAATGTTATGAAAAATATTATTTATTAGACTATATATATAGTATATGAGAGAGGGAGGAAAACTATTACTAACCTTGAGGCAGTCCCAGTTCGCTCCAACTTTTGCATCAGCAGTGCTCTTGATTGAGCATTTAAAGACTACAACAATGGCATCACATCATCAAAACACAGCAAGGGAACATTTATATCTTAAAATGCAAATCTAAATAGGTTGTCTACCATCTGTAGCCTATACATTAATCTCTATTACATAGAGTACATAATTTCTTCTAGAAGTAGAAGGGAAGTGGTGCGTTAATACATGCCCCGCAAGAGTCAATTACAGGTCCTAAACGTTTTAAACACATCATACGCAAAAGAGAGGCTTGTGATAAGTAACAGCTTTAGCAGAAAGGCAAACATGATGGATTTGACCTATATCGAAAGAGAACCAACAATGTAATTAGGAATATCAGAAAGAACGTCTAACCTGCCGCAGTTGTTGTTCTGTCATGTTGAAGTGTAAGTTCCCAAGATAGAGTTTCCTATCAATTGGTCCATATGGTCCTGTTACATTTGAGCCCCCTGAAGTGGCAGTAGATTGAACAAGATTCTTTTCAGCTTCAGATGGCTTCACCATTACTGGCTGTCCATGTAGCAGTTGACCAGACATCGCTATCGCCATGGGCACATACATCGCTATCGCCATGGGCATAGACATCGCATCATACAACTCAACATACCTACATCTCATCAGTAAGTGTTTTTTTATGAAAACACTGTCCCATGGACTTACACATCTGATGTCATGTGAAATGTTGTACACAAAAAGAAGTATGAATGAAAATACCAGTTTCGGAAAGTTGCAACTGTATCTTAGCTTTGACTCTCTCAGCAGGAGTCTGTAAAAAGAAGGAAACTGGTATGTTCAAAAAGTTGCACCAACTGATGAGTGAGCCAAAAAGCAATGATAATAGGCATAGCAAATTGATGGAATTTCATAACTACCATATCAGCAAAACTTCGCGACCCATATAAAAAATAATGGATGCAAAGCAAGGGATATGACAAGCCAAACAATAGTGAAGGCAAAGCAAGACAGGGTTAATGGAATAATGGAATTTATATATTGCAATCCTCATTCTTTTGAGTACAGAAAATCAATGAGCATGTCGCCCTTATATATAGCCATAGACATTGAATAGGCCGAGAGAATCAATCTCCCTACTCATTTAAGAAATAAAAGCATAGTGGGTCAACTTAAGTTCTTTAATCTTTATACACCATAAAACTGAAAGTGTGAAACAGATACATAGAACATTGCAACTTTTATTTCTCAACTGTTACCAAAATCAGCCTCATCCAAGCATAGATACAGGTTCATGATAAAATGCAAGAATAAAATGTAACAGAACTTTTTGTATAATTTAGACAAACCTATACTATCCATCACCATCAATAGAACAAACACAATATCAACTTCTCATCAGTCATCACTACTAATAAAATGCAACCTCTCACAGCTTGGTGACAAGCTCCTGCTTCTTCTTGTGCTTCTGCTTCTGCTTCTCATCCTCCTCTCCCTCCCGCGTTTTCTTTCTTCATCTGAGAAGCTCCTAGACCTACTCCTCCTGCTGCTCCTTCTCTTTCGCTCCATATCCCTGCGCCGATCTTTGTCTTCACTCGAACGGCTCCTAGACCTACTTCTTCTCTCCGTAGTCCTAATTTTCCGCGAATGCCTCTCTCTATCCCTCTCGTTCCACTTATCTCTATCTCTTTCTCTGTCCTTGAATTGGGGCTCAATTGAACTCGAGTCCTTCTTCCAGAGTTTGTTCTTGATGCTCTCGATCTGCGATTTTTACTTCTCCCTGTCATTTTCCGCCTCCGCAGAGCTCGGATTCGAAGCCTTGACGAACTGGCTGAGGAACGGAGACGACGATAGCAGAAACTGGTATTCGTCTAAATTATAAACTAGTATTACTTTTGGTGATCATACAATTACGAAGATAGAGGAATTTTCCTCTAAATTTTATCATGGGTAATTCCATGCGACAGATATGGTGTAGAGACGGGAGCAAATGGAAGTCAGGAAATCTGATGTTATGGCCAACCGTATTTATAGGCGCAACGATGAGGAACACCATTGATGTAGGTGTAGGTGAAAGGTCAATCGTTTACTTCATTTCATGCATCTTCATCGTCCCTACTTAATTCTCTTAATTTAATGGAGGTAGGTGTATGGTTTAACTTTGTTTGAACATTAGCAAATGGTTAACACATGCTTGTTGGGCCAAATGTTACAATTAAGGCCAAGTCTCGGATTGTTTTTCTAAATTTCCCTTAACACCTCATAATCTTGCTGGGCCCAAAATGTTAATCCGACTGGCCCATATATATATATGTGTTTTAGTAATGAGTGCTTGAAGGGGAGCATTGAAGTGGGCAGAAAGCCACCTTTTAAATATATATTGATGATGATATAGATGTTCTTTGTTTTGAGAAAGTAAGGAATTCAAAATTTTGTTGCTTTTAATTTTGGAAAACTGAGGAATTCACAAAGGTATTTGTTAAGAAAAAATATTTTCAGCGTTTTAAAAGTTGTGTAAAAGTAAAATTTTCTACACATTTCTCTTAATTGTACTACATATATTTTTCAATTGATAAATACATTTTATCCAAGCAACTTTTATTAAGAAAATACATATTTCTATAAAAGTCTTTATAAATAGCCACATCAAACAAATCGTTATAACCTATTAGATTGTCATGATCACGGTGTAGAGAACTTGATAATATTTTTTGATTTGTCGTTAAAGGGTTCAGTTTGAATAGAATTGAAAAAAAAAAGTGGTAGAGTTGAATAATTCTTTATTGTTAAATAAAATTTTTTTAATCATGATTATCTTTTTTATATATCTATTTATATTTTTAAATTTTAACTTTTATCGACATATAACTTTTTTGTTATATAGTTTTTGAATTCTACCAAAGAGTTTCCTTACTAAATACCATAATATGACCAATAATTTTTAAACTTCATAGTTGAATTTTTACATCAATATAACACTGAGGATTCAATTGATCATTTAAAATTTTATGGACATTTTTCCGTATTTTTCTATAGGGCACTCATTGCTTAGTTTAAAATATTTTATAGAGTGAGAGCATGTTTTATGATAAAGAAATTTTATATTTTGTTTTTAATTTAATAAGTATTTTAAAAATTCTTACAAAAAAAACTTTGCTAAATAAAGGTGACTTTTGCAATTGTTTTTCCATACTTATCTACTTAAACGCTAGCATTGAATGCTAAGAAATCCAACTTTTAAATAGATATAGATGTTCTTTTTTTTTGAGAAAGTAAGAAATTCAAAATTTTGTTGCTTTTAATTTTGGAAAATTGAGGAGTTCACAAAGGTATTTGTTAAGAAAAAATATTTTCAGCGTTTTAAAAGTTGTGTAACAGTAAAATTTTCTAGACATTTCTCTTAATTGTACTACATATATTTTTCAATTGATAAATACATTTTATCCAAGCAACTTTTATTAAGAAAATACATATTTCTATAAAAGTCTTTATAAATAGCCACATCAAACAAATCATTATAATCTAACCTATTAGATTGTCATGATCACGGTGTAGAGAACTTGATAATATTTGTTGATTTGTCATTAAAGGGTTCAATTTGAATAGAATTGAAAAAAAAAGAGTGGTAGAGTTGAATAATTATTGATTGTTAAATAAGAATTTTTTAATCATGATTATCTTTTTTATATATCTATTTATATTTTTAAATTTTAACTTTTATCGACATATAACTTTTTTGTTATATAGTTTTTGAATTCTACCAAAGAGTTTCCTTACTAAATACCATAATATGACCAATAATTTTTAAACTTCATAGTTGAATTTTTACATCAATATAACATTGAGGATTCAATTGATCATTTAAAATTTTATGGACATTTTTCGTATTTTTCTATAGGACACTCATTGCTTAGTTTAAAATATTTTATAGAGTGGGGGCATGTTTTATGATAAAGAAATTTTAAATTTTGTTTTTAATTTAATAAGTATTTTAAAAATTCTTACAAAAAAAACTTTGCTAAATAAATGTGACTTTTGCAATTATTTTTTCCCTATTTATCTACTTAAAAGCTAGCATTGAATGCTAAAAAAGTCAATTTTTAAATAGATATAGATACCTGATTCCCTCTTAAATATAATCTAGTCTCCATAATTCATATTACATTCAGTAACGTTTATTTCAGATTGTAAGTACAACAGGTGGGGAAAAGAGGTCATGACACTCCTCATATTGAGGACCAGCAACCACCATTTGAGCTTTTGATTAACATAAGTAACGGACAAATCTATTTAATTAAAATAAATATTTAATACAAAATATACTACATATATCATTTATCGAATAAGTCACACTAAGTCTATTCGAAAAGAAATGTACTATATATATCATTCATTAAATAAGTCACACTAATGACATAACTAATTCTATAATTTCTATTTCAATATTTCTTACGTAATAGATAAATCGATTTAATTAAATATCTATTTGAAACGACATGTACTAATAATTATCATGCAATAAATACACTATATCACAATTTAATTTATAATAGTAATACTAAGTCTAGACCTTCATTACCTATAAAGACAAACCCTATTCATGCTAAATAAACTTAAGTATTCTCCCTTCTCTCTAAAAAAAAAAAACCCAATAACCAAAAGGGAAATCCCCAATTAACTAAGAGGTAAACCCTCTCCAAAATCAGCAACCTACAACCAACAACAAGAACAATATCAAAAACAAGATAAAAAAATCATCAAGTGAGGTTTATCTCTTCAATTGAACAACAAAGAAAAGTAACGAAGATCTTCATGTGCTCCTCTTCCTCCTTTTCAAGGAGATAAATATGAAGAGACAATAATCACCATGAATTAACACCTCAAACAACAAAGTCATGAGACAATCTCTCAAAAAACAATCTCATGAGTAAAGCCCTCGAACAACAACACATGTAAAATCCCCCATAATCTAAAACATAAAGCCAGATTTATAAATCCAAAGGAAAAACATAAGAACTAAGGGTAAGAGAAAACCTCTCAACTCTCCATTCACACACATTAAAATCTCACCAAAACACCCTTCTCGCACTTCTGTCGCCAGCAAATCCTCCTCATCATAATCAAAATTATTCTCCTCCCTGGCTGAAGCCACTCTCAACCGAATCTCCTTGAGTTCTTCATATTTGAAGTTAGTCGATCTTCAACTTGATTCACCTTTTAAAAATGTTTTTCCCCAAATTAATTCATTCAGACATATTCTCACACAAAAAAGAAGCAAAGCTCTATCCAATTTCAACAATTACAAACAAAATTGTCAAACCTTCAAAAGAGTCTTTGAAGATGTAATAGCTTGAACAATAGATGAATGAAACAAAAGAAAAAAGAAAAAAGAAGGAAGCTTATATCTGCCTTGGCATGCCCTGAACTGTGGGATTTTGAAAAGTCAAGCTAGTAATTCTACATTATTAATCAAAACAAAAATATTAAAAGTGTGGTATATAACAGCTTGCTCTACAAGTTGTTGCCAATTGCCATTAGGAAACAAGAAAATATAATAAAAATTACTTCAATATCTTTTCGAAGATTGTACAATGTTAAGTGTTCAGTGAACTTTCTTTGTTCACTCGTGGAAGCTATGTCTAGCAATCCCACATCCAACAAATTTGAAGCAAAACAAACACAAATAATAAAATATCCCCTTTTTAAAGTGTTGATTTTCAATATGGTCCTATGGGTCAAAAAGCCCACCACTCACATCTTACCAAAACTTATAATTAAAAACAATATTTAACATCTTTTTCTAGGATCCATTTGTTTCAATTTTGGGTGTCAAATTTTTTGCTGTAATTGTGGAGTTGAACTAGGGTGATGTTTGAGTTTTCGGTCGTGGTCGTGTATGTGGCTCTTAAAGATCCCTCTTTTACAGGGCAACGTCATGGTTGAGGCTCTTGAAAATTCTTCCTAGAAGAGAGGACAACGTCACGGGCGTCCATTTAACACTTCCGCATGATTGATCATGTCTGACTCGTTTTCTGGTGGCACCTTCCTCTGATCGTGCTTTGCTCACCACTTGCTCTAGGTTGTTAAGTTGTTTGATTGCTTTCTTGTAATTTCGTATCTTAATTTATTGTTCTTTATGTCTGGTTTTGACCGGCACCGACTTATCGGTCCCTCGATTTACCCTTTATGTAGGGTAAGTCAAATTCTTTCCTCATAAAAAAAACATAAGTATTTCATAATGAACTATAATTTGAAGTAATACATACCTCTTGTGGTTTAACATATGGATCATCTTTTCCTTGTACCGAGGATTTGGATGTGTGAAAATTTCATAGTAAAAAAATGTATAAATAGGAAAACGAATTGGACCGTAGGAGGCACGCATCCAAGACACGTGCCTCCAACGGTACAATTTTAACGGCCTATAAAAGACCGATAAAGGTCTGGCAGAGGCACGCGCATGCATTACGTGTCAGTGCCCTATGCATGCATCAGTTTTAGTTGCCATGGGCACGCATTGCGTACATGTGTCTCTAGACACTGTCACGCGTCACATACACATGCCCTTTTTTAATATATTAAGCAGATTCATATGAGTATATCTAGCCGACGCGTAAATATAAATTATGCTAAGTTGATACCACAATTAACAAAGTATGGAGTAGGAGCAAACACACTCCGTACACAAAAAAAAACACCCCCATTCTTCCCCATTTTCACTCCACCACCAGCAACACCAGTGAATCTCTAAACTAGCTCTCAGAAATACAAAAGCACGGCAAATAGAAATTGAAGAAAGTCCATTCTTTTTCCGGGTAACTCTTACAGCCACGTACAACAACAAATAGAGGAACCCCCAAAATTTGTGAGAAATCTCCTACTAACATCAAAGGGAAACCCCCATCAATGGGGCAACACCCAACTACAACCAATACTAAGGGAAACCCCCGTCTATGGGGAAACACCCAATCAACAAACTTACATATGGGGTTTTCCCCAATCGACAACCAATACCAAGGTGATGCGTCCCTATCTTCGAATGCTGGCACGAGTGTCGTGATGGCGAGGATCTAGATCTCGTACTGAGTCGCTCACCTGGCTTCGAAGGCCTGTCGTGGAAACCTTGGCGTTGGCCTTGTTGAATTGCACGAATGGCTTCGAAGCAGCTTCGACGTGAACAATGCCTTTTGAGGTTTACTGACACGATAGAACACTGGGACGGCGGTGAAGGGAATCCGATGACACAGGGGAGCGGGTTCGATAGCGGCAGCGAGAGCGATGGCACTCTCTAAGGTGTAGCGGCGGCGAGGACGAACCCGATGACACAGGGGATTGGGTTCGTCGGCGACGGCGAGAGTGAATGGCTTCGCGATGGTGTTGGCGAAGACGATGGCGTCGGCGAAGATGAACCCGGTGGCACTGGAATGGGTTTGATGGCGACGGCGAGAGCGAAGAGTGTAGCGATGGTGTTGATGGTTCGATGGATCGATGGATGGGCTCAACGGTTTGAGCGAGGGCCGTAGCGTCGGTAGCGGAGGGGATAGGCTCGATTGGATCGAGTGGAGGCCGTAGCATCGGCAGTGGAGGGGATAGGCTCGATTGGATCGAGTGAGGGCCGTAGCGTCGGCAACAGAGGAAGGAGGTGAGAAAAGATAGGTGTTTGGGTGACGCCGATCTAAGGTTGGAGGCAAATGGAACTTGATCAGCGCTACTTTGTAGTGCATATCTAGGAGTTATTACCGGTGTTTTGGGTACCATTTGGAGATGTTTAGAGCACAATTGTGGAGATTGGAGTTGAGGAGTAGAAGTGCAGATATGGTGGTTTGGAGAAGCTTAAATGAAGATATATTGAAGAGAGAAGGAACCCACCCAAGAAGACGAAGAAAGAAGTAGAGAAGAGGTCTACAGGAGCCAAACCGCAGTCGCGGAGGCCATGGCCGCGGTCGCAGGAATCAACGAAAGGCGAGAAGTGAAGAACGCGAAGATCCGCGATCACGGAATTCCAAGGCCTTGGTCGCGGAAAAATCGAGAGCTCGGAGGTTTAAATTGTATTTTCAGCGATCGCGGAAGTTGTAGCCGCGATCGCGGAAATCTGTGTCTTCAGCGCGTCCGAGACGATCCGAAGTCTTACTTTTATATTATTTTCCTTTTCTTTTATTTTCTTTATTTCGTTTACATTATTTTATTTCCTTTTAGAGTTTGTTTGTTATCTTTTTAGCTTTAGGTTTTGGGTTAGGTTATTTAACCTAATTTTTCCCAGCCACTTTCATTCATTCAGATCTAGTTTATTATTCAGTATTGTTTTCCCTTTGAGTTATGAAGAAGTAAGCACCCTTTGCTTAGTCCGACAATTGAAGCCTTCATTTGATTCATGATTGTGAGGTTATAACTCTATCTCATATTCCCTTGGATTATATATTTTCTCTTGAGCTTATTCCTATTGATTCTTATTGATTTGACTAGATTGATCACCTAGTTGATATTAGTAATAGTCTATTGCTAGGGTTTGGATATTTCGGGTTGAAATTCCTTATCTTTTATAGGATCCATGATATTCTAGGACTGGTAGGACTAGTTTATTATGAAAGAGAATTGATTATGTGTTAAATGCTGTAAAAAATCGGTGTTGCATGTATCCTGGTTAATTCCTATGCGTCTTGCTGCTATTGTTATAAATCTTGATGGTTTCTTGTGTGTTCGATAGTAAGGGTTGCCTGGACTGGTAGGACTGATAACTATTTCAGAATAGGGACAAGAATAATCAAAGGAAGGAATAGAGATAACCTAGGACCAATCAATCGAATGAATGGTGGATATTTGTTTGGCTAAGTGTTTTTCCCAATTTGATTACAAACCTTTGCTTTTGTTTCCTTTGTTTACTTACTTACAAACAGCCAACCAAAACCCCCCATTTGTTACTATTGCATGCAAACTTACATTAAGAAAGACAACTCCTCCCTGTGGGATTCGACCCTTGCTTGTCTATTCTACTAGTTTAGGTTTTTAAGGATTACTTTGATAAGGCGATACGACTTTAGCCCCCGTCAAATTGGCGCCGTTGTCGGGGAGGCAAGTTTTGTTTTTCTTTGTGTGTGTTTGTGTGCCAATTTTTGGTGTGGACCTATCTTATGGTCCACACCCGTGCTACTAATCTTCCACTTCTGAGTCCTAATATAGAAAACCAGCAAACGAGAAATGGCCGTAGTCCTGCATGCTGAGATTAGAGAACTAAAGCAGATGATGCAGATGTATATGACAAAGAGCGGACATCAGCTAGAGCCGCGATATGACCCATACTCTTGCGCATACACTCCAGGGTGGAGAGATCACCCCAATTCGAGTTATGGGAACCAACAATATCCTCCTTATGGCCATGACTACCAGGAGTTCTACCCGGGGCCACAGTCGTTCTATCAGCAGGGTACTCCACAACAGTACTATCCAGCCTACGAGCATAGCCCACCAGTGTCCGATCCAAGTTCCCACATGTCTACTGAGGAGTTACTTCGATCTCTTACGCAAAGCATGATCCAACAAGAACAAGAGACGAAGTCCATTATCCAGAACTTGGAGAATCAGATGGGGAAAATGGTTCAGGCAATGAGTGGAATGGAGGCCCGGGCATCGGAGAAACTACTACCCCACCCAATAGTGCACCAGAGAGAGAATGTCTTTTCGATGACCCTGCGAAGTACGGAGCAGCAGCATGTCGCCCCCTTTGCTGAAAGGGAAGAACAAATTAGTGAGACAGGTGCAGAAAACAACGAGATGTCTACAGAAGAGAAATCGAGACCGCGGGAGGTGTGCCGCGATCACGGTTTACTCACTGAGGAGCTGGGCATTCCAGACGAAGACCGCGACCGCGGTGTGCTCTCTAAAGCAGATTATTTTTGGGAATAGAAAGAATTCGGCAACCACAAAGAAGAAGGTCGCGACCACGAGGTTCATGCTGAAGAAAAAGAGAAAGTCGGTGAATTTCCGCGATCGCGGAAAAGTACCTGTTGACGAGATTTTTTACGAAGAAAAACCACGACCGCGGGCAGAAAACCGCGATCGCGAAATATTTTCTGAAGTTGGCATTTGCCCAGAGGAAGAACCGCGACCGCAGGTCCCAAACCGCAATCGCGGTTTAGTCTCTGACGTGCATGACACTCATGTTCGTCTTGACCTTCCTCCGCTCGTTTTACTGCAGCCCGTCGCACCCTTCCCTGAGGCATTACAAGACACTCGAAGGCTGATGAACCACAAAGAGATCTATGAAATCTTCAGTAACTGCGAGGCAAACGTCCCTTTGGTCACACTGGCAGACAGCATCCCTCGGTGCACAGAATTTTTAAGGGCGCTGTGCAAGATCAAGAAGAAGCCGAAGGGGAAGCACAAGAAGGACACCGGGATTCAAGCGGCGAATTTCTCCTCGCTGGATACGGGGCAGGACAAGCATGCATCCCCTGAGATGTTGGGTAGGCCATTTCTGAAGATGGCAAGTGCAATCATTGATGTGAACAGCGGTCCACCCATCATGAAGTGCAGGAGAATGGGGGTAAAGCTCAACTTAGAGAATACAAAGAGGCACCCCCCTGATCTTGCCCCCAGGAGTTCAGTTGTTGTGAGCAACCCGAGTTGAGTAGGAGAATACCAAGTTGAGCCACGACAATAACTAAGGCGCTGTCCGGGAGGCAACCCGAGGTATGTATTTCTTTCCTTGTCTTTTCATTCAATGTCTTTAGTATATTTTGTGTTATTTTGTTTTTGTTTTTGTTTTTGCATTAGACTAACCTGCAGGTAGGAGACCCGAAGAAAATTTGAAGACGATGAACTACGCACCAGAGTCTTTTCCGCGGGCGCGGAAAGTTTTCCGCGATCGCGGAAAAGTTACTGTAAGTCTCCTCATCCCTGCTCGAAAAAAAAAAGTTTTGCCGAAGGCCAGCTGTCCTAGTTCCCATGGAGAGATGGTGCGCATCATGTTGCCAAGGAGGAGACATTCGCCCTACATTTTAATTTGGCATCGATGATGGCCCTACATTTGACAGCTGAGGAGGAGGAACACTAGAGCCCACACCACGATCATATCTGGGCCCTATTATGTGTTCATTGAAGGTCGTGCAACCCCGATTTCTTTGATATTCCACTACACCTTACAGTGGATTCCTTTTGGTTGCACGGTGGAGTTTGCTTTGACGACACCGCAACACCAATGACATGTGCTTTTATTGTTTTACCGCCAATAACAACTTCCGTGTCCAAGCCAACTCGGCGACGGTTGTGAGTACTTTTCTGCTTTTCCATGTGCTTCATCTTTTTGTCTTTCATTACATTGAGGAAAATGCAATGTTTAAGCATGGGGGAGTGTTCTATACTTGCTAGTCGCTGAGGAGAAATAGAAAAAAAATGAAAAAGCCAAAAATTTGAAAAAAAGCAAAAATAGAAATCATGGGATAAGTCAAAAACCCGAAAGGGCGGCTTAGGTAATAAGCAGGTGGCTTGGACCAGCATTAGGCTGGGGTAATAATTGGTCAAGAGTGATGTGAGTTATATGTGAGCCCATCTATTGAAAAATGAAATGAGTGGCTTGGTGAAAACCCAAAAGGGCGCCCTGGCAAAATGAGTGAAAAGAAGAAGAGTGATTATTAGGATTCCTCATTTTTCCTGGCATGGTGACATAAGAAGAGGTGATATAAGGAGGATTCAGGTAGGTCACTCTGGGAGGCATAAGAAGATAGATGGAGGCTAGGATTAGATGTTTATTCACTCTATGGTGTTCGGGATAAGCTTGGGGGAAATACTCTGCTTCCCTTTGGGCTTGGTGTTGTGTTGTATGATGTGTTGAACTTATTGTGTTGGTGCCTTGGAGTTTCATGTTTAGGTGCAATTCTTAGTGGAGATGGTTTTTCTATGCTTCCTGAGACCTTGGGGATTTGATTGGAGGAGTAGGTTTATATTAGCTTACTCGAGGACAAGCAAGGTTTAAGCATGGGGGAATTTGATCAGCGCTACTTTGTAGTGCATATCTAGGAGTTGTTACTGGTATTTTGGGTACCATTTGGAGATGTTTAGAGCACAATTGTGGAGATTGGAGTTGAGGAGTAGAAGTGCAGATATGGTGATTTGGAGAAGCTTAAATGAAGATATATTGAAGAGAGAAGGAAGCCACCCAAGAAGACAAAGAAAGAAGTAGAGAAGAGGTCTACAGGAGCCAAACCGCGGTCGCGGAGGCCATGGCCGCAATCGCGGGAATCAACGAAAGGCGAGAAGTGAAGAACGCGAAGATCCGCGATCGCGGAATTCCAAGGCCTTGGTCGCGGAAAAGTCGAGAGCTCAGAGGTTTAAATTGTATTTGCCGCGATCGCGGAAGTTGTAGCCGCGATCGCGGAAATCTGTGTCTTCAGCGCGTCCGAGACGATCCGAAGTTTTACTTTTATATTATTTTCCTTTTCTTTTATTTTCTTTATTTCGTTTACATTATTTTATTTCCTTTTAGAGTTTGTTTGTTATCTTTTTAGCTTTAGGTTTTGGGTTAGGTTATTTAACCTAATTTTTCCCAGCCACTTTCATTCATTCAGATCTAGTTTATTATTCAGTATTGTTTTCCCTTTGAGTTATGAAGAAGTAAGCACCCTTTGCTTAGTCCGACAATTGAAGCCTTCATTTGATTCATGATTGTGAGGTTATAACTCTATCTCATATTCCCTTGGATTATATCTTTTCTCTTGAGCTTATTCCTATTGATTCTTATTGATTTGACTAGATTGATCACCTAGTTGATATTAGTAATAGTCTATTGCTAGGGTTTGGATATTTCGGGTTGAAATTCCTTATCTTTTGTAGCATCCATGATATTCTAGGACTGGTAGGACTAGTTTATTATGAAAGAGAATTGATTATGTGTTAAATGCTGTGAAAAATCGGTGTTACATGTATCCTGCTTAATTCCTATGCGTCTTGCTGCTATTGTTCTAAATCTTGATGGTTTCTTGTGCGTTCGATAGTAAGGGTTGTCTGGACTGCTAGGACTGGTAACTATTTCAGAATAGGGACAAGAATAATCAAAGGAAGGAATAGAAATAACCTAGGACCAATCAATCGAATGAATGGTGGATATTTGTTTGGCTAAGTGTTTTTTCCAATTTGATTACAAACCTTTGCTTTTGTTTCCTTTGTTTACTTACTTACAAACAACCAACCAAAACCCCCCTTTGTTACTATTGCATGCAAACTTACATCAAGAAAGACAACTCCTCCCTGTGGGATTCGACCCTTGCTTACTTATTCTACTAGTTTAGGTTTTTAAGGATTACTTTGATAAGGCGATACGACTTTAGCCTCCGTCAGCACTCAACAAAGACTTATATTCAAAGGGTAGCGTAACCTTGTTACAAAGGCCGAGATGGCCTTATATAGGCGCGCGGCCTCGGATGGGCCGAGTCAAATGCAATGGGCTAGCCCACTATGCAATAGTGGGCACACACCCGAAATAGAACTTAGTAAAAATAGATATACTAAAATTAGAAAGTACTAAAAAGGGAAAGTGTTCAAAAATGCAAAGAATTACATCAAATAAACCTCTAAACCCTAAAGTAGCCCAATGCCAGCACTTGGGCCCTTGCGAGGCTTTAGTGGCGACGACAGACGCGTTGACGAAGGCACTGTGGCGGTGTGCTCGGACACGAGTGTGGAGCTGGCCTGGCTTAGGCTTCTAGAGGTCCCTCAAATGAAGTGCTCGAGCCAGACATGGGAGTGCCTGGCTGGATGTCGTCTGGGCCTTCTATGGTGGTGAGGAGCCTTAGGGAAGGCGCAGCTTGGGGTGCGCCTTGGTTGGCCACTAGGCGCGTGACCAGAGATTGGGTGGCCCTTGCAATGGCCTTGGCACGAGCCCTGGTCACAGGCCCATCACTTCTCAAAGACATGGCCTCTTCCTCCTCGGTGGCACTCATGGTAGGTGGGGTCGCATCACCCTCCCCCACTTGGGGGTGAAGCGTCTCCGCTTCACTTTCATCAAATTTTGGATCCACGTATAGGGTAAGATCTGCAACATTGAAGGTGGCATGGACTCCAAAATCAGGGGGCAAGTCGACCTCATAGGCATTGTCGCCGATGACCTTGACAACCCGGAATAGGCCATCTCCACGCGGCAAAATCTTGGTCTTCCTTCTACTTAGGAAGCGCTCTTTGCGTAGGTGGACCCACGCCATATCTCCAGGTGCAAAGGTGACCTTACGCCGGCCGTGGTTGTGTTGGGCCTCATACTACGCCGTCCTCCTTTCCAATTGCTCTCGGGTTCGCCGATGGAGCTCTTGCACTTGTTGGGCATGTGTGGCGGCAGACACATGCTCTCCATCCTTGAGTGGGCGCGGCAACATGTCCAAGGGAGTCAATGGATTCCTTCCATACACCACCTCGAACGGAGTCAACCTTGTAGCCGAGTGCCTGGACCTGTTATAAGCAAACTCAACAAATGGAAGTAAGTCCTCCCAACGCTTGGGATTGGCCTTGAGCATGGTTCGGAGGAGGGCTCCTAGGGTCCTATTGGTGACCTCCGTTTGGCCATCCGTTTGGGGGTGATAGCTCGTGGAGAATAGAAGCTTGGTTCCTAGCTTCCCCCAAAGTGTCCTCCAAAAGTGCCCTATAAACTTCGAGTCTCTATCACTCACAATGGTCCTAGGCACACCGTGTAATCTCACCACAAACTCAAAGAATAGCTCGACAATCTCACTTGCACGAAAATGGAATCTTTGCCTTTCCTAGACTTAGGCAACCCGGTAATGAAATCCATGGACAAGTCTTCCCAAGGGCCATGGGGAATGGGTAGGAGTGTGTATAAACCTTGGGGACTCGATCTAGCCTTCCCCCTTTGACAACTCACACAACTCCTACAATATCTTCTAACCTGCGTAGCCATATGAGGCCAAAAGAAGTGCTCTCTCAAGGCAGCTAAAGTCCTAGCAATCCCAAAATGGCCACGGCCATCATGCGCCTCTTGGATGAGGAGGTGCCTAATGGAAGAATTAGTGATACACAATCTCCCAGCTTTGTACAAATACCCCGCATCCACAAAGTATGACTCAAACTCACGACTCTCAAGGCATCTCTCATAGATAGGCTTGAAGAAAACATCAATCAAGTATAAATCTTTAATCAATGAAAATCCAAGCACTTTAGTTTGCAAATGAGTCAAAAGAGTGTACCTACGAGAGAGGGCATCGGCCACGACATTCTCCTTGCCTTTCTTATGCACTACCACATATGGAAATGTTTCCATGAACTCCACCCATCGAGCATGGCGCCGGTTGACTGTAGTTTGGCCCTTGAGGAAGCTAAGCGCTGAGTGATCCGAGTGAATCACAAACTCTCTTGGCCAAAGGTAGTGTTGCCAAGTCTTGAGTACCCTAATCAAAGCATAAAGTTCCTTATCATAAGTAGGGTAGTCCAGAGTCGCACCTGTGAGCTTTTCACTAAAGAAAGCTATTGGCCTCTTCTCCTGGTGAAGGACACCCCCAATGCCCACATTGGAAGCATCACATTCAATCTCAAAATTCTTTGAGAAGTCCGAAAGCTGGAGTAGTGAGGCTTGGCACAATGCCTTCTTTAAAGCCTCGAATGTCGCCTCATGTTTTGGAAGCCAAACCACAATGTCCCCCTTCTTTGTCAACTCATGGAGAGGTGTGGCAATCGAAGAGAAATCCCTCACAAAGCGGCGATAGAAGCCGACCAACCCTAGGAATGATCTCACCATGGTGGGGTTGGTAGGCGTGGGCCACTCCTTGATCGCCTTGATCTTCTCTTCATCTACATGTAGCCCTTCTTTGGACACAGCGAAGCCAAGAAAGTTGGTCGTGTCCGAGACAAAACTGCACTTCCCTAGGTTGGAAAATAGCTTCTCCTTACGAAGTGTCTCCAACACCTTTCGAAGGTGCTCAACATGATCCTGCAAGCTACGTGAGTATACAAGTATATCATCATAATAAACAACTACAAAATGTCCTAAAAAATCCCTCGAAACATGGTTCATCAAACACATAAATGTACTTGGGGCATTAGTGAGCCCAAATGGCATAGCAAGCCACTCATAAAGACCAAATTTGGTCTTGAACGCCGTCTTCCACTCATCCCCTTCCTTCATCCGAATCGGATGGTAGCCACTTCTCAAATCAATCTTCGAGAACAGGGTGGCACCATGGCGCTCGTCGAGCATGTCATCAAGGCGGAGGATTGGATGGCGATACTTCACTGTGATCTGGTTGATGGCGTGGCAGTCCACGCACATCATCCACGAGCCATCCTTCTTTGGCACTAAGATCACAAGCACGACACATGGGCTCAAGCTCTCGCGGACGTAGCCTTTGTCGAGCAACTCTTGGACTTGGCGTTGGAGCTCCTTGGTGTCCTGAGGGCCTGCTTTGTAGGCGGCTCTATTGGGCAAAGACGCTCTAGGGACCAAATCAATTTGGTGCTCGATCCCTCTCACAGGTAGCAGCCCCTGGGGAAGCTCCTTGGGCAAGACGTCGGCGAACTCAAGCAACAACTCGGCCACCGGTGGCGGCAATGGCTTCTCCTCGGTGCTTTCTGGACTGGGAGTAGGCACAAGCAGAAAACAGGGCCTCTGACCTCTGAGCGCCTGTGTCATGTCACTGGGCCTGGCTAGAAGAAGCTTGTGCTCGCAGCGGCCTTGCAAATTGGGCGTCTGAGGCGGTCTTGTGGCCAAAGTCGGAGTCAGGGAGAAACTGGGCTCGGAATGTTGGGCACTGGGGTTGTAGTGACCAGTGCTCGAGCCAGAATCTGTGTTGCCTGGCCAAGCCTCACTGAGCATTGGTTTCCCCTTCTTTGCGACAATTTGTGCGACACTGGGAGCCTACAGAGAGGCACCGGGCTGGGTAGTGTGGCACTCGACTTCTTGGTGCCAGTGCCCGATCCAAACTGAGTGTGGCCAGGATTGGGGTCAAGACGCTTTGGGGGGCCTTGGGGAGACGCCTTGGACACGGCCTAGGCGGCTTCAATGGCCTTTTGTCTATCTCTCTCGACCTGGTCCTGCAATATCTCATGGGGAGACATAGGTAAGAGAGTCACGCGCTTCCCGTGGTAGGTAAACACATAGGTGTTTAGATACCCATCGTGAAGCACGCGACGATCGAATTGCCATGGACGCCCAAGCAAGAGATGGGTGGCGTCCATTACAATCACATCACATAAAACTGTGTCATTGTATTGACCAATGGAAAAGGGTATGAGACACTGCCGTGAGACAGTGTTACCTGAGCTTGAAGATATCCATTGAAGGCCGTATGGTTAGGGGTGTGGTGTGGTCTCCAAGTTGAAGTGTTTCACCATCTTGTTGTTAATGATGTTGCAACAACTCCCACCATCAATGATCACATTAAGGGAGGCCGTCTTGAACAAGCACCTCGTGTGAAAGAGGTTCTCTCGTTGATCCACAAGACTTGCCTCCTTCACCGTGAGGATTCGACGCATCACTAGGCTCAAGGGTGTGCCCGCATGCAGCGTCGTGGGCTCACAAGCATAGCCCTCCTCATTGTCTTCCTCAAAGCCCTCTTCTATGGTATCCAAGGTTTCTTCTTCCTCCTCTTCCACAGACTCGTATCCAGCGGCGGCATTGGAGAAAAGAACCTTCTTGGCATTTGGGCAATCACGCTTGTAATGGCCTCTCCCACCACATTTGAAGCACTCCAGGTCGCACGCGCGTTCTGTGCCTATTGGGGCCTGTCTGGGCGCGTTGGCGCGGCTGGACGTCGAGCTCGGCGTCGCGGCCTTGGCGTTTCGGCTTGGCTTGGCGTCGAGGCACCTATGGCTTGGGAATAAACATTCGTAGAAGGAACTTGACTAGAGTTAGAATCATACCTTCTTTGGCCATAGGCTTGGTAGGGCCATTGACGCTTACGCACTTGTTGGTTGTGGAGTTGCATTGCCGTGTGCGTGAGCGTGTTGAGGTCCTTGATGGGCAATATCTCCAATTGGTCTCGGATGTTGGTGTTGAGACCACTCAAAAACTTCATCCTCAAGGTGGAAGGAGCCACGCTTATGGACGCCTTGTAGTACATGTCCTCAAGCTGCGAGAAGAACTCAAGGGGTGTCTTCGAAACTTGGTGAGCCATGGCAATGTCGAGGCATAACTGGTTCTTGTAGTCTTGTGGCACGTACTTGAGGGTCATCACATACTTGAGCTGGTGCCATTCAGTGAGGGGCACCAAATTCCTCCTAATCTGGTCATCCACGAAGCGGTGCCACCAAACCCTAGCGGCGCTACAGAAGTGGATTATGGTTGCGCCCACATGCTCCTCCTCTGGAATCTTGCAATAAAGCAAGGTGTACTCCATGGCCTGCAACCATTCAAGAAAAACTGTAGGGTTGTATTCACCAAAAAAGAAATCAATTTTTACCTTGACCTCGTGGCGATTAAGCCTTGGCGCGGCGGCGGCCTGGGGCACTTGATGCAGGCGCGGCGCTGGGATGTCCAAGGGGGAATATTGGTGTCCTTGGGCCTGTGGAGCCTGGCCATGGCCCAGCCGGCGCCTTCTGCCGCCTCCGTAGCCGCAATCGTCGCTGAACGGAGCTTGTGGTTCCATCTCTTGGGCGCGTCGGCGGCGCTGGTGTCCTTGATGAGGCGCGACACGACGAACATCATAAGGCATGTCATGCCTCCTCTCCATGTCATCGCGCCTGTCGTAGCCAGGTTGGGCCACATTTGCACCTTGGGGAAGCCTTGGTGGGGGGATCTAATTGGCGGGGCGGTCTTGCAACTCCATGGGATCGCCAAGAGGGGGATGGAAGTTCCCGGGATTGATCATCCCCGAGTCCTCCATCTCTTCATCATCAAACTCCTCGAACTCATCTTGGTGGAGAGGAGTGTGGGAGAAATACCCATCCGAGCCATAACGAGGAGTCCTCGCACTTTGGTGGCCCAGGTGGTCCTCCACGTTGAATGGGACTGGGGTGGGGGCAATGGGCCTCTGAGTGCCTCCATGGCTTCTGTTGCACCGAGTTTGCCGGCATTGGTGACTTGTTTCGCGCCCGGATGTGTGGACGCGGGTGTCGCGAGGCGCTGTGGATGGCACGCGGCATTGTCTGGCCCTTTTCGCTTCATACCTGTCATCAAACACATAAGGTTCAGAATACATACCTTGGGAGTCGATGGCCTCATAGTCGTCGGTGTCGGAACCCAGAGGATGGACAGTGGGCACGTAGCGCGCCCGGGGTGACACATGGCCTTGTCGGCTCTCGATCACGGACTGGATCCGGTTGAGCTTTGGTTAGGGATGAGATGTAGAAGGCATGTGTCCCTTTCCCTTGTCTTGACGCGTTGTGCTTGGGCCGGCCACGGTGGGGCGAGGTAGACCCGCTGCGTCTGTCTGGGCTAGAGGTTGTGGCACCGACCTCTCACTTTGTAGTTGAGCCACGAGTCTTCGAAGCTCTTGAATCTCCCTTTGCTCAACCGAGAGCTCCAAAAGGGGGTCTTGTTAGGGAGGGTTTTCGAGAGGGACAACCTCATGTTGAATGATGTCTTGAGGTGGGGGGTTGTTGTTGCCATCTCCTTGGCCACTACCACCGGTGGGTGCCGTGAGGCTACCTATCACGATATGTTGCGACATCGAAAGTAAAAACGAACAAAGACAAGAAAACCAAAGAGCAAGCAAGCACTTAGCAAGTAACAATGTTCACGTAGGAAGGCAAGGTCTTTTGGCCGTGAGGGCGGCTTAAGGCAAGCAAAGCAAGTGTGATAAGCAAGCACATAAGCAAACGAAACCAATAGATTAATTCCTTAACCTTTTACGTAAACAACACAAGCACACAAGACAAACCTTCAAGTGTGAACCTAGACGGTGGAGAGGTAAGAGATGAGCCTAGCCGAGTGGGGGGAAGAAGGTTGCCTTATTTTGGCTTTCCTTCTTTTCTTTTTTTTCTTTTTTTTGGAATTAAGTCGAGTCTTTTTTTTTTTAAATTCGACTTTGACTTTTTTTTTGAATTTGAAATTCAAATCCGAGATCTCGTGTTGACTTTGATTTGATTCGGATAAGATGTAACAAACAAAATAAAATAACACGGCTAAGTAACAATTAAGAAAGAAATCACGAGATTTACGTGATAGGAGAGAGAAGATTTGATGCAAATTTATAACGGCCACAACAAGAAGATATGCAAGATATGATTAGCAAAATTTAAGCAATCAATTAAGCCAATCAATCAATTAATTACGGCAGATTTCATGCAAACAAATCACACAATTTTCGCTAGGGGATCAAGCAATTAATCGGTCAAGGGATTCCCTTGTGCAACCGATGGGACAAGCATGTGTTTGAAGAAAAAATTCGAGTAACAATGGTGGAAGCAAGTATGATGGGGAAGAAAAAAAATGTCCGTGAACAATTGAACTTGACAAGCGACTTACAAGATCAAAGGCTCTGATGCCAGTTGATGCGTCCCTATCTCCGAATGCCGGCATGAGTCTCGTGATGGCGAGGATATATATCTTGTACTGAGTCGCTCACCTGGCTTTGAAGGCCTGCCGTGGAAACCTTGGCTTTGGCCTTATTGAATTGCACGAATGGCTTCGAAGCAGCGTCGACGTGAACAATGCCTTTTGAGGTTTACTGACACGATAGAACACTGGGACGGCGGCGAAGGGAACCCGATGACACAGGGGAGTGGGTTCGATAGCGGCAGCGAGAGCGATGGCACTCTCGAATGTGTAGCGGCGGCGAGGACGAACCCGATGACACAGGGGATTGGGTTCGTCGGCGACGGTGAGAGTGAATGGCTTCGCGATGGTGTTGGCGAAGACGATGGGGTCGGCGAAGATGAACCTGGTGGCACTGGAATGGGTTCGATGGCGACAGCGAGAGCGAAGAGTGTAGCGATGGTGTTGATGGATCGATGGATGGGCTCAATGGTTTGAGCGAGGGTCATAGCGTCGGCAGCGGAGGGGATAGGCTCGATTGGATCGAGTGGGGGCCGTAGCGTCGGCAGCGTAGGAAGGAGGTGAGAAAAGAGAGGTGTTTGGGTGACGCCGATCTAAGGTTGGAGGCAAATGGCACTCAACAAAGACTTAGATTCAAAGGGTAGCGTAACCTTGTTACAAAGGCCGAGATGGCCTTATATAGGCACGCGGCCTCGGATGGGCCGAGTCAAATGCAATGGGCTAGCCCACTAAGCAATAGTGGGCACACACCCGAAATATAACTTACTAAAAATAGATATACTAAAATTAGAAAGTACTAAAGAGGGAAAGTGTTCAAAAATGCAAAGAATTACATCAAATAAACCTCTAAACCCTAAAGTAGCCCAATGCCAGCACTTGGGCCCTTGCGAGGCTTCGGCGGCAGCGACAGTGTGGCGCTGGCCTGGCTTAGGCTTCTAGAGGTCCCTCAAATGAAGTGCTCGAGCCAGACATGAGAGTGCCCGGCTGGATGTCGTCTGGGCCTTCTATGGTGGCGAGGAGCCTTAGGGCAGGCGCGGCTTCGGGTGCGCCTTGGCTGGCCACTAGGCGCGTGACCAGGGATTGGGTGGCCCTTGCAATGGCCTTGGCACGATCCCTGGTCACAGGCCCATCACTTCTCAAAGACATGGCCTCTTCCTCCTCGGTGGCACTCATGGTGGGTGGGGTCGCATCACAAGGAAACATCAATGGGGTTACACCCCATCAACATCTAACCATACTAAATCAGGGGTTTTCTCAACCCCCAACATTTGGTGCCCAAATCCAAGTTGCCCGGATAATTCTGTAACACCCCAAAACTTAACCCTTTTGGAAATGTTTTACCGCCAGTGACCCCAGTGTTCCTTACCGAGATCACCCAAGGCTTTACCACTTAAATACGATTTATGAAATGCAATTGATACACAATGATCAAGCATTAAATTCCAAAACATAACATTGTCAAGGAAACAAGAGTCACGAGATTACAACCCAATCCCGAATAGGTCAAAACAGAGTTTAAAACAAACACAGCGGAAGTCTAAGAAAGTATATTACAATCAAAGTTATTGTCCAAAAGATCTCAACCTGATTAAAGAAATAAGTAAAACATTGAAAAACCACCGTTGACTCCATAGTCCTTCTGGTCTTCTGAACTACTTCTTATCTGATGTGTCGAATCGAACGGATGACACCAGCCAACCATGCAAGGGAAAATATTGGTTGGTTAGTCTAAATGAATAGACTAGCAAGGGAACAAAGCAGAATGGTTCGAAGCAGACGTATTAGGTTAGACTCCTCGTCCCTCGAATAATAATCGAGTACGCTTGTCAACCACCATACTCCTACTGGAATGAACAAGAGGTATGCACAAGAGAGGATTCTGGAAGACTGAATCTTCACAGAAATCGGCTCGAAAGAAGACTCCAACGGAAATGAGTCTTTAAGGAAGTATGACAAATCTGGAAAGTTACAGAATCATACAACAATGATTTAAAACTGACTGAGATGCTTCAGTCAACAACCAACCTCACCGCCTTTCAGCGAATCCAGATCGGAAAGAAGACGTACTACATTCAAGTCAACACGAGTCTTCCTAGCGGCACTATTACCTAGCTGCCCTACTCGCTGAGCGTTCATTAATTATGTGCGTCAAGGTAGCACTTATCTGATTATGTTTCAAAAACACACATCACATTATAGACTTTTACATGTGTACCCCACCAATGGGACGACACATCTTAGTATACGTTTCGTCGAGAGTGACGTACACCGAAAGGTTTGTGACACCAGCTAAGTGTCCTGTCTCTACACACTTGTGAAAGAGACCGATCATGATCTTAGAATAGTACCAGATGGGGACGAGCCATCCCGATACCAGATTATAAAGAAACGACTGGACAGAGTCCGAGTAATGTTCCTATTTAACAGTGCTAACTAAACAGTTACAGCACCACAACAGTTACAGGATAAATCCACATAAAGGCCCGAAAGGCGATCACATATAATAGCGTTGTTCTAATAGATATACAACCTATTATATGATTTTCAAAACAGTTTATCAAAACCGTTTCCAGACAAACAGAATATTCATTCCAAATTAATTACTCAGATAAGCTACTGATAATTAATGTAAATATGAAACGAATGAGCAAGAGCGAACCACCACTTGTCTTACTCCGCAGAATAGTCTAAAGACGTCAACTGGATTCCGGGCTCGACACGGTATAGTTCCGACAGCACAACAACCTTCGAGTCGACCCATAAAAGGAACCCTAAGTTAGATCCGACATAAATAGTATGAATCTAAACACGGCAAAAGAACACGAAAGGAAAGACGCCACGACGACAACCGACCAAGCCAAAGCCACGAAGGCATTCTGGGCACTGGCGGCAGTCGCTGTTCTTGGCGGCGGTCACCGCATTCATCACGGCGGTCACCGTGAAGAACAAGGTCGACAGAGACGAGAGAAATCTCACCAAAACAAAGTGCGTTTCGACCCCTTTCAGCCTGGCTTGGTTTCTGACCTTCAAAGGCAACCACAAGGCTTCAAAAGAGCTACTGGAAACACCACTAACAACACCGACGAAATCTTCAGAAATTCCGGCGAAGGCACAACTCCGGCGAGAGGCGAATTTGGCAGAGGTTTGGTGCTGGGATGGCTCAAAACCTCACCCCCAACACCTCCTTTTATAGCCAAAGCGTCTGGAGCACGAAGAGGAGGGCCTAGAGCTAGTTCGGCGCTCGCCAGAAACAACGCCGGCGACCAACGGGCAACGACTGCTGGGCAACGATGACGGCACTTACGGTGGGCGCCGTAATTTACGGCGGTCGCCGCGGCCTGACACACCAGCTGCCTCCTCGAGCATTGGGACGGCGGGCGCCGTGACTTTACGGCGGTCGCCGTGCTTGGGTCTCACTACGGCGGTCGCCGTGACTTTACGGCGGTCGCCGTGACACCTCTTTCCCGCCCGTTCAGCTTTGAACGAACATGACATTAAACCGGGATAAAATTTATCGTACGCGAACGATAATTAAAATCTAAGGCACCTTGTTTGTATATTATTTCACTGAGAAAAATATTACAGATACAGAGCACATTACAGAATGTCTCAAACTCTCTGTATTAAATCCGACGTACACAACGGGTAATCGGGAAAATTCCAAAATTCTCAAAATAACCTAACAAAAATACGGGGTATCACATCTCCTCCCCCTTACAAGAAGTTTCGACCCCGAAACTTAGGTCGAGAATAACTTGGGAAAACGCCTGAGCATATCAGACTCGGTTTCCCACGTCTCCCAAGTAACTTCTTCGGTCCCTGACTTGGACCACAACACTCGTACCAACGGCACGATCTTGTTGCGCAAATGCTTCTCCCGACGCTCCAAAATGCGCACGGGCAACTCTTCATAAGTACCATTAGCTTGAATCTCGATGTCTTCATAACTAAGCACATGAGATTCATCTGGTATATACTTTCTGAGTAACGATACGTGGAACACGTTATGCACCGGGTGAGCCGATGGCGGCAACGCCAAGTGGTACGCTAGATATCCCACTCTATCCAGAATCTCGAATGGTCCCACATAGCGAGGGTTAAGCTTCCCACGCTTACCAAATCTGAAAACTCCTTTGGAAGGCGATACCTTGACAAAAACCTTGTCACCGACCTTGAACTCGACAGTCCTGCGCTTCCGATCTGCGTAGGACTTCTGTCGACTCTGAGCGGTCAACATCCTTTGTCTGATCAAAGCAATGTCTGAAGCCATCCTTTCGACCAATTCTGGTCCAAGCAGAATTTTGTCGGCATTATCATCCCAACAAATCGGAGATCTGCATCTGCGACCATATAAAGCTTCGAACGGAGCCATCTTGATTGTAGCATGCCAGCTATTGTTGTACGTGAACTCAATCAGACTCAAGCTGTCCTCCCAGCTAGTCGGACGATCGAGCACACAAGCTCTAAGCATATCCTCCAGAGTCTGGATGGTCCTTTCAGACTGGCCATCTGTCTGAGGATGAAAAGCTGTACTGAACCTCAACTCGGTTCCCATCGCCTTATGAAGTTCCTTTCAGAACCTTGACATGAAACGGCCATCTCGGTCTGATACAATGGTCTTAGGAATGCCATGTAAGCGGACAATCTCCTTCTGGTAAACTTCTGCTAACTTCTGGGTTTCCCATGTGGTCTTGATGGCTATGAAATGAGCACTCTTCGTAAGCCTATCCACAATTACCCAGATAGCATCTCTCTGACTTCGAGTCTTGGGTAGCCTAGTGACGAAGTCCATGGAATTGTCCTCCCATTTCCATTCTGGTACAGGGAGAGGTAGCATATCACCACCTGGCCTGCGGTGTTCGATCTTAACCTTCTGGCAAGTTAAGCACTTTGCTACAAAGTCTGCTACGTCCCACTTCATGTTTGGCCACCAAAACTTCTTCCTGAGATCCTTGTACATCTTGCTAGAGCCAGGATGCACAAAGTAAGCAGATGAATGAGTTTCTCTCATCACTAACTGATGAAGACCTTCCGTGTCAGGCACACAGATCCGATCTTGAAACCAAAGTGATCCATCATCCTGAACCACAAAACTGGGAGCTTTCCCATCCATCACTTCGCTGCTTAACTTCACCAAGATGATGTCATCGACTTGCTTTTCTTTGATCTGATCCAGCAGTATAGCCTGAATCTCCATCATACTCAAGTACCCTCTACGCTGGTCATACAAGACTTCAATGTCGCATGACTCTTGGTTTAGCTTGGTCTGAGCAGTAAGTAGAGCAACTACAGTCTCATGCGTTGTCTTCCGGCTTAGTGCATCAGCTACTACATTAGCCTTGCCCGGATGATACAACAACTCCATGTTGTAGTCCTTGAGCAACTCTAGCCAGCGGCGTTGTCTCATATTTAGCTCCTTTTGAGTAAATATATACTTGAGACTTTTATGGTCGGTGAAGACTTGGCATCTTATACCGTAGAGGTAATGCCTCCAAATCTTCAGCGCAAAGACAACCGCTGTTAACTCAAGATCATGGGTCAGATAGTTTTCTTCGTAAGTCTTGAGTTGTCTAGATGCGTAAGCAATGACTCTGCCCCTTTGCATCAAAACACAACCAAGACCACACTTGGAAGCATCACTATAGACCACATAATCGTCGTTCCCCTCTGGGAGTGCTAACACGGGTGCCGAGGTCAACCGTCGCTTCAACTCCTGGAAACTGACATCGCACTTGTCATTCCAGACAAACTTCTTGTGGACCTTGCGGACTAGACTGGTCTTAGGTAGAGCGATCTTTGAAAATCCTTCTACGAACCTTCTATAATACCCGGCAAGTCCAAGAAAACTGTGCACCTCCTTCACATTCTGGGGCTGTGTCCATTTAGCCACCGCTTCATTCTTTTGGGGATCAACCATAACCCCATTTTTATTGATCACATGGCCTAAGAAAGCCACTTCCTTTATCCAGAATTCACACTTGGACAGTTTAGCATAAAGCTGATGTTGTCTAAGGATTGACAAGGCAATCCGTAGATGTTCTTCGTGGACTTCTTCATTCGGAGAATAAATCAGGATGTCGTCGATGAAAACCACCACGAACTTATCCAAGTACTGGTGAAAGCATCGGTTCATCAAATCCATAAAGACAGCTGGAGCATTTATAAGCCCAAAAGGCATTACTACGAACTCGTAATGACCATATCTGGTCCTAAACGCAGTTCTAGGAATGTCCTGCTCACGAATCCTGAGTTGATGATATCCAGATCTTAGGTCGATCTTGGAGAAAACCTTTGCTCCCTGCAACTGGTCCAACAAGTCATCAATCCTAGACAAAGGATACTTGTTCTTGATCGTCACCTTGTTCAACTCTCGATAGTCGATACAAAGTCGGAACGATCCGTCCTTCTTTTTGACGAACAATACCGGAGCACCCCACGGCGATGCACTCGGCCTGACATAACCTTTGTCAAGAAGATCTTCAAGTTGATTCTTCAATTCTTGCATCTCAGCTGGAGCCATCCGGTACGGTGATTTGGAAATCGGCGCCGTACCAGGCTCGAGATCAATTGAAAACTCTACGTCGCGGTTCGGGGGTAATCCAGGAATTTCTTCCGGAAAGACATCCTAAAACTCCCTAACTACAGGAATATCAAGAACCTCAGGTTCATCCTTCGCAGGCGAATCCAAGTAGCAAAGGTACCCGACACATCCTTGTCGTAGTAGCTTAAACGCAGCCATCGCATTGATCAGCTTGCCGTTATCAGCGTCATTTCGACCTTTGAACTTGCACACGAACCGGCCCCCGGATGACACCGTCACCGTTCTTGAACTGAAGTCGATCACCGCCTTGTGACGCGTCAGCCAATCCATACCGAGGATAATGTCGTATGGAGCCATGGCTATACAGATTAAATCTGCCTCAAATTCCTTACCCTGAATGGTAATCGGAAAGTCTGATAGATGCTTGGTTCCCACCAAACGTTCTCCATTAGGAAGATTAATGACAAAAGGGTCGCACGAATCGTTGCACACTAAATCTAACTTGCTAACACAGCTATCCGAAATAAAGGAATGCGTAGCACCAGAATCAAACAGAATGCACACTGAAGTAGAGTGAAGGTATAGAGTACCTTGAGCAATCAGAGCGTTGGGTCCAGCTGCCTCACGCATCTCGTACAAGCGTTGGCCCTGACTTCCAGAAACAGCTGGGGCCTTTCCCCTGTTCTGAGCAGTCGTCTGCACTGAAGGGCTAGGAGTCTCGGCAGGCTTAAACCTAGGTCGATTGCTCTAATGAACTGACCCTTGCTGCGACTCTACTCCCTTCTGCTTCCCCTGCTTGCAGAACTTTTGCAGATGACCATCACGTCCACACCCAAAGCATGGCCTCTTCTCCTTCCGACACTCAGTGCTCTTGTGCCCAGCAGTACCGCAGTTATAACACTGAACTGTACTCCTGGTCTGCCCTGACTGCTGAGTCGATCCCCCTTGCGTCATCTCTGTCTTAGCTCGGCCGGACTTGGCGAAGTTAGACGGTGGCGCAGGGCGCTTAAAACCACCTCCCTGGTTCTGATTCTGCATCGACTTCTGCCGGTTGTGCCTCTTGGTCGACTCCTCCAGAGTTACCTCCAGCTTATAGGCACAATCCACATATTGCTCCAAGGTAGAGCATGTGTGGTGCACCGTTAATGGCTTGATATCCGGGTTCATCCACTCGTGGAAGTACCAGATCTTTTGGGCCTCGCTGGTAATCTCGGCAGTGGCATACTGTAGAAGATGGTTGAACTTAGATGCCAACTCAGTCACTCTCAGACCATCAGTCTGAGGGTACAAGAACTCTTTATGCTTCTCCTCTCTCATAGCACGAGAGAAAAAGCGATCAACCATCTTGGTCTTGATCATCGACCAAGTCAACACTGGGCTCTCAGCCAAACCAGTGCTCTCCCACCACTCGCTAGCCTCCTCCTTCAACTGAAGAGAAGCGATATGGACCTTCTCGGCCTCCGTACACTCCACATTCCTAAACAGCCTCTCCATATGGGAGAACCAATGTGTCACTGCCATTGGCTCCCCTTGTCCGTTATAGCAATCGGGCCTCAAGTGATGGTCTTTAGAGCGCGACCATAGTTGTCTCTTGCCCTGTCGGCAGTCTCCTGAATCACAGGGTTTCTGGGTTCCACAACATCAGGAACCACTGGGTGGGTAGGCACTTCTTGTACTTGAGGCGCACTTGCTCTCAATACATCTGCAATAGCCTGCATCACGATTCCATGAATCGCCTCCACAGCTGCGGCGTCAAACAGCGTCGGCGCTTGGGTCTGATCTTGACCTTCACGCCTCTGCTGGACGCGAGACTCTGACTCGTGTTCATCCTGAACACCTCTTCCTGCTGGCCTGGGATTTTGACTAGTCCCAGCACCGGCTCGAGTCGAGTTCCTCGTGCTTCTTGGGTTCACCATCTATTTACCGATCAAATTCCAAGCATTCAATACATTAATATTATGCAATGTACTTATGCAATATATCAACGTAAATAAATCACTCAGAATAGATCAACTTGGCATTTTATAGATGAACCTTCGAACTCTTACACAAGTTACATATAAGTTTATCATTCGAGCGTTTGGACAACATTGCTCCAAGATATAAGTGTTTCTCAGAGTACTTGCCGCAATACTGAA
The DNA here is from genome assembly GCA_027886185.1 of Rheum nobile. Lineage (NCBI taxonomy): Eukaryota > Viridiplantae > Streptophyta > Magnoliopsida > Caryophyllales > Polygonaceae > Rheum > Rheum nobile. The sequence goes on from WOAB01000648.1 coordinate 685,770, forward strand.
ATATTACACAAAGTATAACTTGGAATACTAAGAAACGAAACTACTACGATAGGCAACACCACTCCTTCTCAAGGCGTTCCAAAATGTCTCCCATACGACTGGCTACTCGTGCATGGTCTCTTCGGCCTAGGCTCACCATCGAGCTCTGGCGATGGGTTTCGCACCCTGCTTGACCCTGAAGCACATAGTCCTAGCTCAGTCATGGTAAAGTATGGGTCGTCCATGACTGGTCCTCCTATTCCAGCCCTGCTCTGAGTACTGGCGGTCAACTCATCCCACTGACTCTGCTGTTCTGCAGAGATCACCTCGCTCTGGCGGAGGTTCTCTTGCAGCTCGGATTCCGACCTCCATCTTCTTGGAGTAGGGATAGGCTGAGATTCCCTATCACTTCTCCTAATACCGTACTCGGTATACAGTGCCTCCCAATCAGCTTCTGACATGGGTGCGTACTCTGGCACTGGTGACAATCCTATACCGGGCTCCTGATTCTGCCCTCCAAGGTCCAACTCTGGATCCTCTTCTGGATCATTCTCCATGGGATCCTCATCCTCGGGATCATCCTCGATGGGATCCTCATCCTTGGGATCATCCTCGATCATATCCTCGTCCTCGACAGGATCTTGCTTAAGCATCTCCTCTTCCTCCTCCTCGTACTCGATCTCCTCGGAAATTGGTCCCAGCAGAAAGTCATCTTGGTAAACCCCCTGTTCATACCTTGATAACTCATATTCCTGCTCCCATTCCTGTACTTCCTCCACCCTTGGTGGCGGCACAGGTACAGCCTCAGGGACCATAGCATCCCTAGCTACAAGGACAACCGACTCGGGGAGAACGTGCTTGACATCTTCGGGCGGGCTACTCGGGCCTCCAACCTCGAAACATCGCTGAGGTAACGGAAAGTCTAGCCTCGGCTGGTCCGACTTGGCGTCTTCCGACCCCCTACCAATAGAAAAGCAGACACCCATCCTATCGAACAATAAGGAAGGAATTAGTCTTTCTAGACATAGAAGCAAGCTTACTACATCAGACTATAAAGAAGACATGACTATGAATGGTGTTTTTAAATTCTTTTCAGAATGAAAATTCAGAGCCCTTTTTAAAACATTTCGAAAACGGATAAATGGTTTATAAAAATTCCAAACCCGTTTTAAAACCTTTGGCTCTGATACCACAACTGTAACACCCCCAAAACTTAATCCTTTTGGAAAGGTATTACCGCCAGTGACCCCAGTGTTCCTTACCGAGATGACCCAAGGCTTTACCACTTAAATACGATTTATGAAATGCAATTGATACACAATGATCAAGCATTAAATTCCAAAACATAACATTGTCAAGGAAACAAGAGTCACGGGATTACAACCCAATCCCGAATAGGTCAAAACAGAGTTTAAAACAAACACAGCGGAAGTCTAAGAAAGTATATTACAATCAAAGTTATTGTCCAAAAGATCTCAACCTGATTAAAGAAATAAGTAAAACATTGAAAAACCACTGTTGACTCCATAGTCCTTCTGGTCTTCTGAACTACTTCTTATCTGATGTGCTGAATCGAATGGATGACACCAGCCAATCATGCAAGGGAAAATATTGGTTGGTTAGTCTAAATGAATAGACTAGCAAGGGAACAAAGCAGAATGGTTCGAAGCAGACGTATTAGGTTAGACTCCTCGTCCCTCGAATAATAATCGAGTACGCTTGTCAACCACCATACTCCTACTGGAATGAACAAGAAGTATGCACAAGAGAGGATTCTGGAAGACTGAATCTTCACAGAAATCGGCTCGAAAGAAGACTCCAACGGAAATGAGTCTTTAAGGAAGTATGACAAATCTGGAAAGTTACAGAATCATACAACAATGATTTAAAACTGACTGAGATGCTTCAGTTAACGACCAACCTCACCGCCTTTCAGCGAATCCAGATCGGAAAGAAGACGTACTACATTCAAGTCAACACGAGTCTTCCTAGCGGCACTATTACCTAGCTGCCCTACTCGCTGAGCGTTCATTAATTATGTGCGTCAATGTAGCACTTATCTGATTATGTTTCAAAAACACACAACACATTATAGACTTTTACATGTGTACCCCACCAATGGGATGACACATCTTAGTATACGTTTCGTCGAGAGTGACGTACACCGAAAGGTTTGTGACACCAGCTAAGTGTCCTGTCTCTACACACTTGTGAAAGAGACCGATCATGATCTTAGAATAGTACCAGATGGGGACGAGCCATCCCGATACCAGATTATAAAGAAACGACTGGACAGAGTCCGAGTAACGTTCCTATTTAACAGTGCTAACTAAACAGTTACAACACCACAACAGTTACAGGATAAATCCACATAAAGGCCCGAAAGGCGATCACATATAATAGCGTTGTTCTAATAGATATACAACCTATTATATGATTTTCAAAATAGTTTATCAAAACCGTTTCCAGACAAACAGAATATTCATTCCAAATTAATTACTCAGATAAGCTACTGATAATTAATGTAAATATGAAATGAATGAGCAAGAGCGAACCACCACTTGCCTTACTCCGCAGAATAGTCTAAAGACGTCAACTGGATTCCGGGCTCGACACGGTATAGTTCCGACAGCACAACAACCTTTGAGTCGACCCATAAAAGGAACCCTAAGTTAGATCCGACATAAACAATACGAATCTAAACACGGCGAAAGAACACGAAAGGAAAGACGCCACGACGACAACCGACCAAGCCAAAGCCACGAAGGCATTTTGGGCACTGGCGGCAGTCGCTGTTCTTGGCGGCGGTCGCCGCATTCATCACGGCGGTCGCCGTGAAGAACACGGTCGACAGAGACGAGAGAAATCTCACCAAAACAAAGTGCGTTTCGACCCCTTTCAGCCTGGCTTGGTTTCTGACCTTCAAAGGCAACCATAAGGCTTCAAAAGAGCTGTTGGAAACACCACTAACAACACCGACGAAAGCTTCAGAAATTCCGGCGAAGGCACAACTCCGGCGAGAGGCGAATTTGGCAGAGGTTTGGTGCTGGGATGGCTCAAAACCTCACCCCCAACACCTCCTTTTATAGCCAAAGCGTCTGGAGCACGAAGAGGAGGGCCTAGAGCTAGTTCGGCGCTCGCCAGAAACAACGCCGGCGACCAACGGGCAACGACTGCTGGGCAACGATGACGGCACTTACGGCGGGCGCCGTAATTTACGGCGGTCGCCGCGGCCTGACACACCAGCTGCCTCCTCGAGCATTGGGACGGCGGGCGCCGTGACTTTACGGCGGTCGCCACGACTTTACGGCGGTCGCCGTGATACCTCTTTCCCGCCCGTTCAGCTTTGAACGAACATGACATTAAACCGGGATAAAATTTATCGTACGCGAACGACAATTAAAATCTAAGGCACCTTATTTTGTATATTATTTCACTGAGAAAAATATTACAGATACAGAGCACATTACAGAATATCTCAAACTCTCTGTATTAAATCCGACGTACACAACGGGTACTCGGGAAAATTCCAAAATTCTCAAAATAACCTTACAAAAATACGGGGTATCACATCTCCTCCCCCTTACAAGAAGTTTCGAACCCGAAACTTAGGTCGAGAATAACTTGGGAAAACGCCTGAGCATATCAGACTCGGTTTCCCACGTCTCCCAAGTAACTTCTTCGGTCCCTGACTTGGACCACAACACTCGTACCAACGGCACGATCTTGTTGCGCAAATGCTTCTCCCGACGCTCCAAAATGCGCACGGGCAACTCTTCATAAGTACCATTAGCTTGAATCTCGATGTCTTCATAACTAAGCACATGAGATTCATCTGGTATATACTTTCTGAGTAACGATACGTGGAACACGTTATGCACCGGGTGAGCCGATGGCGGCAACGCCAAGCGGTACGCTAGATATCCCACTCTATCCAGAATCTCGAATGGTCCCACATAGCGAGGGTTAAGCTTCCCACGCTTACCAAATCTGAAAACTCCTTTGGAAGGCGATACCTTGACAAAAACCTTGTCACCGACCTCGAACTCGACAGTCCTGCGCTTCCGATCTGCGTAGGACTTCTGTCGACTCTGAGCGGTCAACATCCTTTGTCTGATCAAAGCAATGTCTGAAGCCGTCCTTTCGACCAATTCTGGTCCAAGCAGAATTTTGTCGGCATTATCATCCCAACAAATCGGAGATCTGCATCTGCGACCATATAAAGCTTCAAACGGAGCCATCTTGATTGTAGCATGCCAGCTATTGTTGTACGTGAACTCAATCAGACTCAAGCTGTCCTCCCAGCTAGTCGGACGATCGAGCACACAAGCTCTAAGCATATCCTCCAGAGTCTGGATGGTCCTTTCAGACTGGCCATCTGTCTGAGGATGAAAAGCTGTACTGAACCTCAACTCGGTTCCCATCGCCTTATGAAGTTCCTTCCAGAACCTTGACATGAAACGGCCATCTCGGTCTAATACAATGGTCTTAGGAATGTCATGTAAGCGGACAATCTCCTTCTGGTAAACTTCTGCTAACTTCTGGGTTTCCCATGTGGTCTTGATGGCTATGAAATGAGCACTCTTCGTAAGCCTATCCACAATTACCCAGATAGCATCTCTCTGACTTCGAGTCTTGGGTAGCCCAGTGACGAAGTCCATGGAATTGTCCTCCCATTTCCATTCTGGTACGGGGAGAGGTAGCATCTCACCACCTGGCCTGCGGTGTTCGATCTTGACCTTCTGGCAAGTTAAGCACTTTGCCACAAAGTCTGCTACGTCCCACTTCATGTTTGGCCACCAAAACTTCTTCCTGAGATCCTTGTACATCTTGCTAGAGCCAGGATGCACATAGTAAGCAGATGAATGAGCTTCTCTCATCACTAACTGACGAAGACCTTCCGTGTCAGGCACACAGATCCGATCTTGAAACCAAAGTGATCCATCATCCTGAACCACAAAACTGGGAGCTTTCCCATCCATCACTTCGCTGCTTAACTTCACCAAGATGATGTCATCGACTTGCTTTTCTTTGATCTGATCCAGCAGTGTAGCCTGAATCTCCATCATACTCAGGTACCCTCTACGCTGGTCATATAAGACTTCAATGTCGCATGACTCTTGGTTTAGCTTGGTCTGAGCAGTAAGTAGAGCAACTACAGTCTCATGCGTTGTCTTCCGGCTTAGTGCATCAGCTACTATATTAGCCTTGCCCGGATGATACAACAACTCCATGTCGTAGTCCTTGAGCAACTCTAGCCAGCGGCATTGTCTCATATTTAGCTCCTTTTGAGTAAATATATACTTGAGGCTTTTATGGTCGGTGAAGACTTGGCATCTTATACCGTAGAGGTAATGCCTCCAAATCTTCAGCGCAAAGACAACCGCTGTTAACTCAAGATCATGGGTCGGATAGTTTTCTTCGTAAGTCTTGAGTTGTCTAGATGCGTAAGCAATGACTCTGCCCCTTTGCATCAAAACACAACCAAGACCACACTTGGAAGCATCACTATAGACCACATAATCGCCGTTCCCCTCTGGGAGTGCTAACATGGGTGCCGAGGTCAACCGTCGCTTCAACTCCTGGAAACTGACATCGCACTTGTCATTCCAGACAAACTTCTTGTTGACCTTGCAGAGTAGACTGGTCTTAGGTAGAGCGATCTTTGAAAATCCTTCTACGAACCTTCTATAATACCCGGCAAGTCCAAGAAAACTGCGCACCTCCTTCACATTCTAGGGCTGTGTCCATTTAGCCACCGCTTCAATCTTTTGGGGATCAACCATAACCCCATTTTTATTGATCACGTGGCCTAAGAAAGCCACTTCCTTTATCCAGAATTCATACTTGGACAGTTTAGCATAAATCTGATGTTGTCTAAGGATTGACAAGGCAATCCGTAGATGTTCTTCGTGGACTTCTTCATTCGGAGAATAAATCAGGATGTCGTCGATGAAAACCACCACGAACTTATCCAAGTACTGGTGAAAGCATCGGTTCATCAAATCCATAAAGACAGCTGGAGCATTTATAAGCCCAAAAGGCATTACTACGAACTCGTAATGACCATATCTGGTCCTAAACGCAGTTCTAGGAATGTCCTGCTCACGAATCCTGAGTTGATGATATCCAGATCTTAGGTCGATCTTGGAGAAAACCTTTGCTCCCTGCAACTGGTCCAACAAGTCATCAATCCTAGGCAAAGGATACTTGTTCTTGATCGTCACCTTGTTCAACTCTCGATAGTCGATACAAAGTCGGAACGATCCATCCTTCTTTTTGACGAACAATACCGGAGCACCCCACGGCGATGCACTCAGCCTGACATAACCTTTGTCAAGAAGATCTTAAAGTTGATTCTTCAATTCTTGCATCTCAGCTGGATCCATCCGGTACGGTGATTTGGAAATCGGCGCCGTACCAGGCTCGAGATCAATTGAAAACTCTACGTCGCGGTTCGGGGGTAATCCAGGAATTTCTTCTGGAAAGACATCCAAAAACTCCCTAACTACAGGAATATCAAGAACCTCAGGTTCATCCTTCACAGGCGAATCCAAGTAGCAAAGGTACCCGACACATCCTTGTCGTAGTAGCTTAAACGCAGCCATCGCATTGATCAGCTTGCCGTTATCAACGTCATTTCGACCTTCGAACTTGCACACGAACTGGCCCCCGGATGACACCGTCACCGTTCTTGAACTGAAGTCGATCACCGCCTTGTGATGCGTCAGCCAATCCATACCGAGGATAATGTCGTATGGAGCCATGGCTATACAGATTAAATCTGCCTCAAATTCCTTACCCTGAATGGTAATCGGAAAGTCTGATAGATGCTTGGTTCCCACCAAACGTTCTCCATTAGGAAGATTAATGACAAAAGGGTCGCACGAATCGTTGCACACTAAATCTAACTTGCTAACACAGCTATCCGAAATAAAGGAATGCGTAGCACCAGAATCAAACAGAATGCACACTGAAGTAGAGTGAAGGTATAGAGTACCTTGAGCAATCAGAGCGTTGGGTCCATCTGCCTCACGCATCTCGTACAAGCGTTGGCCCTGACTTCCAGAAACAGCTGGGGCCTTTCCCCTGTTCTGAGCAGTCGTCTGCACTGAAGGGCTAGGAGTCTCGGCAGGCTTAAACCTAGGTCGGTTGCTCTAATGAACTGACCCTTGCTGCGACTCTACTCCCTTCTGCTTCCCCTGCTTGCAGAACTTTTGCAGATGACCATCACGTCCACACCCAAAGCATGGCCTCTTCTCCTTCCGACACTCAGTGCTCTTGTGCCCAGCAGTACCGCAGTTATAACACTGAACTATACTCCTGGTCTGCCCTGACTGCTGAGTCGATCCCCCTTGCGTCATCTCTGTCTTAGGTCGGCCGGACTTGGCGAAGTTAGACGGTGGCGCAGGGCGCTTAAAACCACCTCCCTGGTTCTGATTCTGCATCGACTTCTGCCGGTTGCGCCTCTTGGTCGACTCCTCCAGAGTTACCTCCAGCTTATAGGCACAATCCACATATTGCTCCAAGGTAGAGCATGTGTGGTGCACCGTTAATGGCTTGATATCCGGGTTCATCCACTCGTGGAAGTACCAGATCTTTTGGGCCTCGCTGGTAATCTCGGCAGTGGCATACTGTAGAAGATGGTTGAACTTAGATGCCAACTCGGTCACTCTCAGACCATCAGTCTGAGGGTACAAGAACTCTTTATGCTTCTCCTCTCTCATAGTACGAGAGAAAAAGCGATCAACCATCTTGGTCTTGAACATTGACCAAGTCAACACTGGGCTCTCAGCCAAACCAGTGCTCTCCCACCACTCGCTAGCCTCCTCCTTCAACTGAAGAGAAGCGATATGGACCTTCTCGGCCTCCGTACACTCCACATTCCTAAACAGCCTCTCCATATGGGAGAACCAATGTGTCACTGCCATTGGCTCCCCTTTCCCGTTATAGCAATCGGGCCTCATGGAAGTGATGGTCTTTAGAGCGCGACCATAGTTGTCTCTTGCCCTGTCGGCAGTCTCCTGAATCACAGGGTTTCTGGATTCCACAACATCAGGAACCACTGGGTGGGTAGGCACTTCTTGTACTTGAGGCGCACTTGGTCTCAATACATCTGCAATAGCCTGCATCACGATTCCATGAATCGCCTCCACAACTGCGGCGTCAAACAGCGTCGGCGCTTGGGTCTGATCTTGACCTTCACGCCTCTGCTGGACGCGAGACTCTGACTCGTGTTCATCCTGAACACCTCTTCCTGCTGGCCTGGGATTTTGACTAGTCCCAGCACCGGCTCGAGTCGAGTTCCTCGTGCTTGTTGGGTTCACCATCTATTTACCGATCAAATTCCAAGCATTCAATACATTAATATTATGCAATGTACTTATGCAATATATCAACGTAAATAAATCACTCAAAATAGATCAACTTGGCATTTTATAGATGAACCTTCGAACTCTTACACAAGTTACATATAAGTTTATCATTCGAGCGTTTGGACAACATTGCTCCAAGATATAAGTGTTTCTCAGAGTACTTGCCGCAATACTGAAATATTACACAAAGTATAACTTGGAATACTAAGAAACGAAACTACTACGATAGGCAACACCACTCCTTCTCAAGGCGTTCCAAAATGTCTCCCATACGACTGGCTACTCGTGCATGGTCTCTTCGGCCTAGGCTCACCATCGAGCTCTGGCGATGGGTTTCGCACCCTGCTTGACCCTGAAGCACATAGTCCTAGCTCAGTCATGGTAAAGTATGGGTCGTCCATGACTGGTCCTCCTATTCCAGCCCTGCTCTGAGTACTGGCGGTCAACTCATCCCACTGACTCTGCTGTTCTGCAGAGATCACCTCGCTCTGGCGGAGGTTCTCTTACAGCTCGGATTCCGACCTCCATCTTCTTGGAGTAGGGATAGGCTGAGATTCCCTATCACTTCTCCTAATACCGTACTCGGTATACAGTGCCTCCCAATCAGCTTCTGACATGGGTGCGTACTCTGGCACTGGTGACAATCCTATACCGGGCTCCTGATTCTGCCCTCCAAGGTCCAACTCTGGATCCTCTTCTGGATCATTCTCCATGGGATCCTCATCCTCGGGATCATCCTCGATGGGATCCTCATCCTTGGGATCATCCTCGATCATATCCTCGTCCTCGACAGGATCTTGCTTAAGCATCTCCTCTTCCTCCTCCTCGTACTCGATCTCCTCGGAAATTGGTCCCAGCAGAAAGTCATCTTGGTAAACCCCCTGTTCATACCTTGATAACTCATATTCCTGCTCCCATTCCTGTACTTCCTCCACCCTTGGTGGCGGCACAGGTACAGCCTCAGGGACCATAGCATCCCTAGCTACAAGGACAACCGACTCGGGGAGAACGTGCTTGACGTCTTCGGGCGGGCTACTCGGGCCTCCAACCTCAAAACATCGCTGAGGTAACGGAAAGTCTAGCCTCGGCTGGTCCGACTTGGCGTCTTCCGACCCCCTACCAATAGAAAAGCAGACACCCATCCTATCGAACAATAAGGAAGGAATTAGTCTTTCTAGACATAGAAGCAAGCTTACTACATCAGACTATAAAGAAGACATGACTATGAACGGTGTTTTTAAATTCTTTTCAGAATGAAAATTCAGAGCCCTTTTTAAAACATTTCGAAAACGGATAAATGGTTTATAAAAATTCCAAACCCGTTTTAAAACCTTTGGCTCTGATACCACAACTGTAACACCCCCAAAACTTAATCCTTTTGGAAAGGTATTACCGCCAGTGACCCCAGTGTTCCTTACCGAGATGACCCAAGGCTTTACCACTTAAATACGATTTATGAAATGCAATTGATACACAATGATCAAGCATTAAATTCCAAAACATAACATTGTCAAGGAAACAAGAGTCACGGGATTACAACCCAATCCCGAATAGGTCAAAACAGAGTTTAAAACAAACACAGCGGAAGTCTAAGAAAGTATATTACAATCAAAGTTATTGTCCAAAAGATCTCAACCTGATTAAAGAAATAAGTAAAACATTGAAAAACCACCGTTGACTCCATAGTCCTTCTGGTCTTCTGAACTACTTCTTATCTGATGTGCTGAATCGAATGGATGACACCAGCCAATCATGCAAGGGAAAATATTGGTTGGTTAGTCTAAATGAATAGACTAGCAAGGGAACAAAGCAGAATGGTTCGAAGCAGACGTATTAGGTTAGACTCCTCGTCCCTCGAATAATAATCGAGTACGCTTGTCAACCACCATACTCCTACTGGAATGAACAAGAAGTATGCACAAGAGAGGATTCTGGAAGACTGAATCTTCACAGAAATCGGCTCGAAAGAAGACTCCAACGGAAATGAGTCTTTAAGGAAGTATGACAAATCTGGAAAGTTACAGAATCATACAACAATGATTTAAAACTGACTGAGATGCTTCAGTCAACGACCAACCTCACCGCCTTTCAGCGAATCCAGATCAGAAAGAAGACGTACTACATTCAAGTCAACACGAGTCTTCCTAGCGGCACTATTACCTAGCTGCCCTACTCGCTGAGCGTTCATTAATTATGTGCGTCAAGGTAGCACTTATCTGATTATGTTTCAAAAACACACATCACATTATAGACTGTTACATGTGTACCCCACCAATGGGATGACACATCTTAGTATACGTTTCGTCGAGAGTGACGTACACCGAAAGGTTTGTGACACCAGCTAAGTGTCATGTCTCTACACACTTGTGAAAGAGACCGATCATGATCTTAGAATAGTACCAGATGGGGACGAGCCATCCCGATACCAGATTATAAAGAAACGACTAGACAGAGTCCGAGTAACGTTCCTATTTAACAGTGCTAACTAAACAGTTACAGCACCACAACAGTTACAGGATAAATCCACATAAAGGCCCGAAAGGCGATCACATATAATAGCGTTGTTCTAATAGATATACAACCTATTATATGATTTTCAAAACAGTTTATCAAAACCGTTTCCAGACAAATAGAATATTCATTCCAAATTAATTACTCAGATAAGCTACTGATAATTATTGTAAATATGAAACGAATGAGCAAGAGCGAACCACCACTTGCCTTACTCCGCAGAATAGTCTAAAGACGTCAACTGGATTCCGGGCTCGACACGGTATAGTTCCGATAGCACAACAACCTTCGAGTCGACCCATAAAAGGAACCCTAAGTTAGATCCGACATAAACAGTACAAATCTAAACACGGCGAAAGAACACGAAAGGAAAGACGCCACGACGACAACCGACCAAGCCAAAGCCACGAAGGCATTCTGGGCACTGGCGGCGGTCGCTGTTCTTGGCGGCGGTCGCCGCATTCATCACGGCGGTCGCCGTGAAGAACACGGTCGACAGAAACGAGAGAAATCTCACCAAAACAAAGCGCGTTTCGACCCCTTTCAGCCTGGCTTGGTTTCTGACCTTCAAAGGCAACCACAAGGCTTCAAAAGAGCTGCTGGAAACACCACTAACAACACCGACGAAAGCTTCAGAAATTCCGGCGAAGGCACAACTCCGGCGAGAGGCGAATTTGGCAAAGGTTTGGTGCTGGGATGGCTCAAAACCTCACCCCCAACACCTCCTTTTATAGCCAAAGCATCTGGAGCATGAAGAGGAGGGCCTAGAGCTAGTTCGGCGCTCGCCAGAAACAACGCCGGCGACCAACGGGCAATGACTGCTGGGCAACGATGACGGCACTTACGGCGGGCGCCGTAATTTACGGTGGTCGCCGCGGCCTGACACACCAGCTGCCTCCTCGAGCATTGGGACGGCGGGCGCCGTGACTTTACGGCGGTTGCCGTGCTTGGGTCTCACTACGGCGGTCGCCGCGACTTTACGCCGGTCGCCGTGACACCCTTTCCCGCCCGTTCAGCTTTTAACGAACATGACATTAAACCGGGATAAAATTTATCGTATGCGAACGACAATTAAAATCTAAGGCACCTTGTTTGTATATTATTTCACTGAGAAAAATATTACAGATACAGAGCACATTACAGAATGTCTCAAACTCTCTGTATTAAATCCGACGTACACAACGGGTACTCGGGAAAATTCCAAAATTCTCAAAATAACTTTACAAAAATACGGGGTATCACAAATTCCCTATCGGTTTCAAAATGAACTATTGACAAAATGTTTGGATCTATATCTCCAGATGCTGGATTAAGGAGTATCTTCTCGCACCATCGCTTATCGATTCATCCTTGGATATGAAATTTCTCTACCCAAAATCACCACCACGCCTGAACCGAGTTTTTCGGTCCCAACCCGCTCTGAACCTCCCTTTGTCGGATCTACCCACACCTAAACAACCTTTCTCCTTGCTCTCGAGGGATACCGGCATCGATGCACAAATACTGAAGTTGAACAGAAAGATTAAAAAAGGGAAAAGTTGAATCTAGCGTATTAAATACGCTTGTTTACTTTTGACCAAATAAAAATGATAAAAATAATCAAAACAGGTGATTGTGTGCTTCAGGTTTGGTACAAATAATGAGGATTAAAACATACTTCAATATTTAATTATAAAATTACAAACTTATTATCTGATTTGTCAAGTTTGGTACTTTGTCTTGCTTTACGAGATTCCAAAGAAGCATACTAAATAAATTGCTACAAACTACAAATAACAATAATGTTTATCTAATAATAATAGTCATTGAACCGTTAAGCCCAATTTGCTTATTTTTGTTATAAACTAAGAGAAATAGAGAGTTTGAGGGAGGAAAAGAGAAGAATAAAAGAGTAAACTTGTGTTTATTAGGCTTCCAATAAGAGCCTTATATAGGGTTTACAATGCTTGGTAAATAAGTCAACTCTAGGGTTTAGAGAAGTTTATCTTATGTACATCCATAAATATAATATTATAACACTCCCCCTTGGATGTACAAGACTAACTGCCTCGTTAAAAACCTTGTTTGGAAAAACCCAATGGGATAAAAACCAAGACTAAGGGAAAAAGAGTACAGTTGTAGTTCTCCCCCTCAATCAACATTACTTGACTGAATCTGCTGAACTGGTCCTCCTTTCGACTCAAAACTCATGAGTGTAGATAGATATCGTCAATATGTAAGTGATTGAGTGCGGAGTGATGCATGATCTTCATATATCTCCATTTGTGTTTGTGCACATAAATCTCGGTTCTTCGGGAACTTGCATGTACAAACTTGTATCAAAAATAGAAATACAAACCAATATAGATAACCATTTCTAAATTAATGATTTACATATCACTTTTATTATATAAAATCCAACTTTGCTTGAAACGCCTTTCTCAGCTCTACCAATCATTATTATCGACGTGTTTCCATTGATTGAGAATCATGAACCTTTCTCGTATGTCACTTCTGGTGCAAGTACTTATTCAAACAAACTCGTCAAGGACAATCTCATTTCGATTCCTTCAGAAATGAATTCTAACAAATATTTCATACTTGTTCCTTAAAGTCCTTGTTATGATGTGTAATCTAAGATAAGATTTTCTTCAGGAACTTATCTCAAGAAAACGTCACTTGTCGACAATTAATAGCTTATTAAGCTACAATATGTGATTCCTCTTTAGAAGATTGAGCTTTAGACATAGTCTAATAGTCTCTCACGCTTCTGGCGTAATTAAGACTCCCTTGTAGTGGATTGGTCTGGAGTTACTACAAGAACCTCCAAATGAGCTAGGGATTCAATTGGTATATGTGACTCCGTCACTTCCTTGGATTTTAGTAAATACAGTTCATAGCATGTCATCTATACTTAAAGTATATGATCCATTGAACTTCTGGTTCATTTTCGCTTATCCAACGATCTTAAATTATCGAGAATTTGCATTCCTTGCAATCTCGTATACGTACTAGTCGCTTTTTTCCGCTCCCTCTAAAGTTGGGATTATATCTCTTCAAAATGATAATCTTGATACCGAGCGATCACCCAATATAAGCTCTAGGGTGAGAATGGGACGCACACCGCATATCTATATACTTGTGGCATTAATTTCCTTGTGGCATTAATTTATAGGGACTCCTACCCTACCCTCGTATAATCCCAACTTTCCTTGTGGCATTAATTTAGTTCATTTAGGGTGAGAATGGGACGCACACCGCATATCTATATACTTTCAGTTCTCTTCTGGAGATAAGTTTCAATTAGGAGAATATATCAGGGTCAGTCAAAGTCAAACTTAATTCTCGACATTCAAACTTTGTATGACCCCATATGGTCGACGATTCTTCTAGATCGTTTCATGTATTAGCTTTAACCCAGCTATGATTGATGACCATAAAAATAACGATTGTACTATGTTGTCTTATTAAATAGTATGAGTTGCCCGATGCTCGACTGTTACACTACTTGATTGAATTTTTTTCCCACTTTAAATCGTTTGACCAATGTGTTGAGGCATCTATCAACATCATAACATATATGAACAATTAACATTGGTCCATATTATGGTGTTATTAGTCCTCACATGTATTCTTGAATATGTCAAGAAACATGAAGACTATGTAATATCCCTCATTTTATAAGGATATTTTGGAATTTTTTCAACTCCCGTATTACTTATCGGATTAATTCTAGAGAGTTTCGGACATTCTGTAAATGGTTTGAACTCTATAAATTTTTCTGAGTAATATAAAATACAGTTGACGTATTTTCGGGGTTAATTTGTCGATCGTGTACAAATATATTTAACCTGGGGTTAAGAAAATTTAACCCAACGTGATCGGATAAGAAGGAAGCAAAACTGGGCTTTACCGCACCCAGCGGCCATGACCACCGCACCCGCGGCGAGGGCCAAAAACAGAGGTGTCGTCGTCTTCGCGATAAGGTCGGGCTGACACGCCGGTTTGGTCAGGTTTGAGCAGCCAAGTGGACACTTTGCCTTGTCCCCTTGCTTGTTCCCCCTGATGAGGCTCGAATTTGGACTATAAAAGGGATCGAAATCCGAAGTCCCAAGCTTCATCTTCTTCCTTCCCCTGTTTCCTCTGTTTTTCCTCTGATTTCACCATTTTCAAGCATGTTCCAAGCTCTCATCTGAGTGTTCCTTGAGTTAAGAAGGGTACCTCTAGTGGTAGTTGAAGGTCTAAGGTGTTGGGAGATCGAACCATAACCAAATCAAGAGCAAACAAAGCGATTTGGGTAAGTTTTCTCCATTGAAGTTGTCGCGAGAGCTCGCCACTGTCTGTCCACCGCACCCTGCGGCAAGCTTCCACCCTACCCGCGTCGAGCCTTGTCCGAGTGTGTGTTCTTGGATGTTGGCTTTGGGCGTGGCTCGGTTCCTTCGATTCTTTTTATATTCTTTTAGATTCAATTATGAAGATATTGAATCTAACTTAGGATCTCGTTATGGGTCGTTTCTTAGGGATTTATTATCCAAGATCTGCCCCAGTTTCAGATCTAGGACTCGACGTTTCTAAGCTTTGTTCGAACTCGTCGGATCTAAGGCAAGTGGCGGTTCGCTCTTGCTCGTCATTCCGTACTTCCATTAATTATCAATTGTTTAGTTGTTAATTAATTTGGGATGATTCTTGTTTATGTTGGGAACAGTTGTGTTAATTAATATGATTAAAATCTGATATTATAATAGGTTGTATATTCTGCTAGAATCGACGCTATTATAGTTATATTGTGTAGGTGTGGGCCGTGATGGCTTTGATGTGATTTATTGTTGTGTTAAACTGTTTAGTTAGCACGAGTATTTGTAGGGACGATGGGCTCTATGTGAGGTCCAGTCGTTTCTTGATAATCAATTGGTGAAGGGGCAGTGGAGACCCTGACATCAATGGCTGTGGATTTGTTGTGGATACGGACGTTGGGCTCTATGTGAGGTCCAGTCGTTCTTGATCGTGTTGTGGATATCTAAAAGCTTATAACGTGTTATGGTTTGTTCTGGAATGAACTCAGATAAGTGCTCTTGGCGCACATAATTAATATACCTTGGCGAGTAGTAAAGCTAGGCGATAGTGCAGCTAGGAAAAACTCGTCTTAGTTTAGATCGCTCGTATGCGATGCTGTGTTTGTCTGATTATTTGAGTTTCCCAACTTTTGTCATATTCCTGTTAAGGCTCAATTCATTGGAGTCTTCTTTTGGGAATGATTGTTGTGAGGCTTGGTCTCCAGAATCTTCTCTTATCATGCCTTTTGTTGTATTCTAGTAGAGTATGGTGGTTGACTATCGTACTCGGCTATTATTCGAGGGACGACGAGTCTAACCTAATACGTCTACTTTGAACCATCTGCTTTGTGCCCTTGGTTAGTCTTTCATTAGACTAACCAACCGTAATTGTTCTCTGCATGGTTGGCTGGTGTCATCCGTTTGATTCGGCACATCAGATAATTGAGGATCCGAGAAGGCTAGAGCGACTATGAAGATGAACGGTGTTTTGACAAGTTATTTTGTTGCTTTGTTTAAAAGACTTCCGCTGTAATAATTCTGATTTTGTATTTTGTTGTATTTGGAAATTGTTGTATTTCCGAGACGTTGGTTTTAATAAGAGTTATGATATTTGTGTATTATAACTGTGGTTTGATGGTTTATATCAACTGGAAAAGCCTGGTATGACTTCAGAATGTTATATCTGAGGTCATTGGCAGTAATACTTTCAAGGTGAGATTTTGGGGTGTTACAGTTGTGGTATCAGAGCCGAATTTTTTTTTAAAACGGGTGGGCTTAAAACATTTTCTTGGAACGAAAATTTTTATGAACCATTCACTCGTTTGAAATTGTGAAATGTTTTCGAAGGCTCTGAATTTTCAAATGAAAAATTTTAAACCGTTCATAGTCGTGCCTTCTTCTTTAGTCTGATATGGAAGTTCACTTCTATATCTAGAAAGACTAACTCTCTTCTTGTCACCCGTAGTTAGGGGTGCATCCTGTTCTCTTCAGAGGGACTCAGATAAAGCCGAGGTGGTTCGCCTCTTCAGTAAGGCTTGAATTCCCAGTTCTCTCGTTATGATTTGAGGTTGTAGAACCTGGTATCCCAGTTTGAAGTTCATCTATGGAAGTTTACCAAGTTGATCTACTCTGAGTTGACTTTTATTACATTAAGTATTTTGGAGAGATATTAATGTTTAAAATACTTGGACTTTGATCGGTAATCAGATGGTGAACACAAGGAATACTATTCGTGCTGGTGCTGGGCCAAGCAATGACCCGAGACCAGATACAAGGATTGTTCCAAACCCTGTAGAGGAACACGAGTCTATATCTCAGAATAACCCTGGAGGCAATGGCCATGCAGAGGTCAACGCTCCAATGGTTTTTGATGCAGCGGCTGTTGCAACTATTCGAGGAATATTTATGCAAGCATTAACTGATGTTATGCGACCTGTCGCACCGCATGCACAAGGTGTGCCAGTTCCGCCAGAAGTTCCTAGGTTCGAGGAACCTAATGTCCATGTACCCCGTGATGAGACGGTCAGGAATAGAGGTAATTATGGTCAAGCGCTGAAGATCATTAACTCGATGAGACCTGACCATTATGATGGAAAAGGAGAACCAGTCAAGGTGGCTCATTGGTTTTCCCATATGGAGCGGTTATTCCGCAATGTTGAATGCACCGAGGCTGAGAAGGTGCAAATAACTTCTCTTTAGTTGAAGGAAGAAGCTAGTGAATGGTAGGAAAACACTGGGCTGGCTGATCGGGCTGACTTGAACTGGGGCATGTTCAAAACAAAGATGATGGACCGTTTCTTTTCCCGGGCTATGAGGGACGAGAAGCACAAGGAGTTTATGTATCCAGAGACGGAGGGATTGAAAGTGACTGAGCTTGCGACTAAGTTCAATCACTTATTGCAATACGCTGGGTCGGATGTGACCAGCGAGGAACAGAAAATCTGGCACTTCCATGAGTGGATGAGTCCAGATATTAAGCCATGGATGGTGCGTCACGGATGCTCTACCTTGGAACAATACGTGGATGCAGCCTATAAGCTGGAGGTGACTCTGGAAGAGTCAACCAAGAAACGGAATCACCAGAGGTCGATACAAGATCAATCTCAGGCGAGTGGATTTAAACGACCTGCGCCATCGTCCAACTTTGACAAGTCTGGCAAGGCGAGGACTGAAATGACTCAAGGAGGGTCAACACAGCAGTCGGGTCAGAGCAAGGGTCTGATCATGTGTTACAATTGTGGTGTCGCTTGGCACAGAAGCATTGTGTGTCAAAAGGAAAGGAAGGCATGCCTTGGTTGTGGGAAGATAGGGCACATGCAAAAATTATGTTGGCAGGGAAAGCAGAAAGGAGCGGAGTCACAGCAAGGGACTGTTAATTAGAACAACCGTCCTAAGTACAAACCGGTGGAGACTCCTAGTCTTCGATGCAGACAACTGCACAGAACAAAGGCAAAGCCCCAGTTGCTTCTGGAAGTCAAGGTCAACACCTTTACGAGATGCGTGAGGCAGTTGGACCTGATGCTCCATTTGCTTAAAGTATTCTACTTTTGTTTGTATGTTGTTGATTTGGGTGTTACCCAGTCCTTTATTTCGAATAGTTGTATTAGTAAGTTTTGTGTGCAATAAAGTTTGTGAACCTTTCGCTGTAAATATTCTTAATGATGAATATTTGGTTAGAACCAAGCATTTGTCCAAAGTTCCGATTACCATTCAGGGTAAGAAATTTGAGACATTTTGATCTATTCTCCGAGCAAGGAGGCTCACAAGGGACATCTTTGGATGATCTTGTCAATCCTTAGACAAATCGAGCTGTATGCAAAATTGTCTAAGTGTGACTTTTGGATCAAAGAAGTGGTTTTCTTAGGCCATGTGATCAATGAAGATGGGGTTATGGTTGATCCCCAGAAGATCGAAGCAGTAGCTGATTGGAAGCGGCCTTAGGATGTGATCGAGGTGCGCAGTTTGCTAGGACTTGCTAGATAACTACAGACGGTTCGTGGATGGATTTTCTAAAATCGCTCTACCTATGACCGGTCTGCTCCGCAAGGTCCACAAGAAGTTGTCGGGAATGACAAGTGCGAGGCCAGTTTTCAAGAAGTTGAAACAGTGTCTGACCTCGACACCGGTTTTAGCGCTGCCAGAAGGAATTGATGATTATGTGGTCTATAATGATGCTTCGAAGCGTAGGTTGAGATGTGTCTTGATGCAAGGAGGCAAGGTTATTGCATACGCATCTAGACAATTGAAAACCTATGAACCAAACTATCCGACACATGATCTAGAACTTGCAACAATAGTATTTTCTCTGGGAAACTGAGGCGGATATGCTTAGACGCTTTCCCGAGTTGTTTTCGGCCTAGAATAGCCAAGTTTCGGGGTCGAAACTTCTTTTAAGGGGGAGGTAGTGTAATATCCCTCATTTTATAAGGATATTTTGGAATTTTTCCAACTCCCGTATTACTTATCGGATTAATTCTAGAGAGTTTCGGACATTCTGTAAATGGTTTGAACTCTGTAAATTTTCCTGAGTAATATAAAATACAGTTGACGTATTTTCGGGGTTAATTTGTAGATCGTGTACAAATATATTTAACCCGAGGTTAAGAAAATTTAACCCAAAGTGATCGGATAAGAAGGAAGCAAAACTGGGCTTTACCGCACCAAGCGGCCATGACCACCGCACCCGCGGCGAGGGCCAAAAACAGAGGCATCGTCGTCTTCACAATAAGGCCGGGCTGACACGCCGGTTTGGTCAGGTTTGAGCAGCCAAGTGGACACTTTGCCTTGTCCCCTTGTCCCCTTGCTTGTTCCTCCTGAGGAGGCTCGAATTTGGACTATAAAAGGGATCGAAATCCGAAGTCCCAAGCTTTATCTTCTTCCTTCCCCTGTTTCCTCTGTTTTTCCTCTGATTTCACCATTTTCAAGCCTGTTCCAAGCTCTCATCGGAGTGTTCCTTGAGTTAAGAAGGGTACCTCTAGTGGTATTTGAAGGTCTAAGGTGTTGGGAGATCGAACCATAACCAAATCAAGAGCAAACGAAACGATTTGGGTAAGTTTTCTCCATTGAAGCTGTCGCGAGAGCTCGCCACTGTCTGTCCACCGCACCCCGCGGCAAGCTCCCACCGCACCCGCGGCGAGCCTTGTCCGAGTGTGTGTTCTTGGATGTTGGCTTTGGGCGTGGCTCGGTTCCTTCGATTCTTTTTCTATTCTTTTAGATTCAATTATAAAGATATTGAATCTAACTTAGGATCTCGTTATGGGTCATTTCTTAGGGATTTATTATCCAAGATCTGCCCCAGTTTCAGATCCAGGACTCGACGTTTCTAAGCTTTGTTCGAACTCGTCGGATCTAAGGCAAGTGGCGGTTTGCTCTTGCTCGTCATTTCGTACTTCCATTAATTATCAATTGTTTAGTTGTTAATTAATTTGGGATGATTCTTGTTTATGTTGGGAACAGTTGTGTTAATTAATATGATTAAAATCTGATATTATAATAGGTTGTATATTCTGCTAGAATCGACGCTATTATAGTTATATTGTGTAGGTGTGGGCCGTGATGGCTTTGATGTGATTTATTGTTGTGTTAAACTGTTTAGTTAGCACAAGTATTTGTAGGGACGATGGGCTCTATGTGAGGTCCAGTCGTTTCTTGATAATCAATTGGTGAAGGGGCAGTGGAGACCCTGACATCAATGGTTGTGGATTTGTTGTGGATACGGACGTTGGGCTCTATGTGAGGTCCAGTCGTTCTTGATCGTGTTGTGGATATCTAAAAGCTTATAACGTGTTGTGGTTTGTTCTGGAATTAACTCAGATAAGTGCTCTTGGCGCACATAAATAATATACCTTGGCGAGTAGTGCAGCTAGGCGATAGTGCAGCTAGGAAAAACTCGTCTTAGTTTAGATCGCTCGTATGCGATGCTGTGTTTGTCTGATTATTTGAGTTTCCCAACTTTTGTCATATTCCTGTTAAGGCTCAATTCATTGGAGTCTTCTTTTGGGAATGATTGTTGTGAGGCTTGGTCTCCAGAATCTTCTCTTATCATGCCTTTTGTTGTATTCTAGTAGAGTATGGTGGTTGACTATCGTACTCGGCTATTATTCGAGGGACGACGAGTCTAACCTAATACGTCTACTTCGAACCATCTGCTTTGTGCCCTTGCTTAGTCTTTCATTAGACTAACCAACCGTAATTGTTCTCTGCATGGTTGGCTGGTGTCATCCGTTTGATTCGGCACATCGGATAATTGAGGATCCGAAAAGGCTAGAGCGACTATGAAGATGAACGGTGTTTTGACAAGTTATTTTGTTGCTTTGTTTAAAAGACTTCCGCTGTAATAATTCTGATTTTGTATTTTGTTGTATTTGGAAATTGTTGTATTTCCGAGACGTTGGTTTTAATAAGAGTTATGATATTTGTGTATTATAACTGTGGTTTGATGGTTTATATCAACTAGAAAAGCCTGGGATGACTTCGGGATGTTATATCCGAGGTCATTGGCAGTAATACTTTCAAGGTGAGATTTGGGGGTGTTACAGACTATGCATTTACTCTTTACATAATCGACATTATTACCAAGAAAACAAGTCCTATATTTACGATCACTCTAAGACAAGGACTCCATGTCCTAGGATCCTCCGGTCCTTTAGTAGGTGTTTGAGTGAATTTCTAATGATCCAGCACATCATTGTTTCACTTGGGTGATCAAATCCATTTTTGCCACAAACAAATATTTTTCCATCAACTAACTTCTGGTTAGAAATATTATATGATTCAATGGGTTGTCGTATATACCTCGTGTGTAAAGTTTCCTATGAACATTTAGATAGATATTCGATATTGTCCTCATTCATGAATTTTTCATGATAACAAACTTGTCGAATATCTTTTCAAATAATCAACAAGTTTGTCCTGAACTTGTAAACATAGAGTGTTACTCATTTAATATATTTTTCTTTCCAATAACAAGATGGACCTCTTCTAGAGTCATGAATGAGACACTCTTTCTAAGCCTTATATTTCACACTTGGTTTTTGCCATTTGCAAGATAAAGAAACTTTTGGTTTATCAAAAAGGTATAAGTTGTAACACCCCCAAATATCTCCTTGAAAGCATTACCGCCAGTGACCTCAGATTCCACATCTGAAGCCACCCAAGGCTTAACCAGTTTATACAAAACATAAAACAACATTTATAATACGAAATATCATAACATTTTGTATTAAATCAAAGTCTTGGAGTTACATCCATAATCCAAAAACAACAGAAATACAGAGTAGTCTTAACACAAGACATGTTTAATACAACGGAAGTCCTTGTTAAAATAAATGACACAAAAGTCTTGATCTAGCGATCACATGCCTAGGATCTCAACCTTGGTAAAACACTTCAAAATTCCATCTGCCTTCACCGTCGTTTCTAGCCTTCATGGAACTGTAGTTTATCTGATGTGTTGTATAAGACGGATGACACCAGCCAACCATGCAAGGGAATATAACCGGTTGGTTAGTCTAATGAAAGACTATGCAAGGGTTAAACAGAAAGGTTCTAAGTAATCGTATTAGGTTAGACTCATCGCTTCTCGAATAAAAGTCGATGACGATAGTCAACCACCATACTCCTACTGAAATAAAATACGAAAAGGTATGATCAAGAGAAAAGACTCTGAAAGAATGAGTCTTACGGAAACATATGAAGAGAAGACTCCAACGAATTGAGTCTTATCGAAAAGTATGACAAGTGTTTAGGAACATTAAAGTTTCACATAAACGTTTAAAAACGACTTGACTATTTGGGTCCACGACTAACCTCACCGCATAATGCGAATTCAGATTCGGAAGGTGGACTTACTCTAATCGAAGTCCCGGACGAGTTTCCAAGTTGTACTTCTCGCCCTAAGGTTCATTAATTATGTGCATAACGGCACTTATCTTATTTAATTCAAAAACGTATATTCACGTTATAAGCTTTTATCATAATCATCTCATCCCTCAGGATATAGAGATATATAGTCGGGAATAAATCCTTAAAGGTTTGACGCCGGCTAAGCGCACCTCCCCTATACTCGGATAGAGGATAGTCATGACTAGAGAAACGGTGTTAGGGCTTGAACATCCTATCCACCGGGTTATAAAGAAACGGCTACCTCTCAAGGTAAGCAGCGCTCTTATGAATACTCGTGCTAACTATATCTCAAGTGCACATAAAATCCACTGCTAACTATATTTCAAGTTTGCATAAAAATCCACAATAATACCATCACAGTAATAACAGATATAATAGCATTGTTTCTAGCAATATATACAACCTATTATAATATCTGTATTTCAATCATATATATATAATAGCGTTGTTTCTAGCAGTATAAACAACCTATTATAATATTCCTTTTTAAATCACATACAGTTATCAAAACTGTTCCCAGACAACAACAATATTCATCCCAAATTAATTAACAATTAAACAATTGATAATCAATATAAATATGGAATGATAAGCAAGAGTGAACCGCCACTTGCCTTAGATTAGACGAAGCTTGAACAAAGCTTAGAGATGACGAGTTTCTGGGTCCGAAGCAGGGACATATCTTGGGTAACAAATCCCTACGGAATGACCCATAACGAGACCCTAAGTTAGATTTGATAACCAAATATACGAATCTAAGAAGAGACGAAAGGAATCTAAGGAACAAAGCCTCGCTCAAGACCACAAGACCCAAAGCCACACCACGAGCCCAGCCCACCGCGGGTGCGCCGGCCTTGACCGCGGGTGCGGTGGCGTGACAGTGGCGAGATGACAACGACGACGACGACGAGAACTCACCGTGATCGATGCGTTTGGATTCGATTAGGATGGGCTTCGACTTCCCAACTCCTTGCACTTCCAAACACCACTTGGAGAGTGCCTTCTCCTCCTATGGTAGCTCCGGCGACACTCCGGCGAAAGCTTGAGCTTTCCGGTAACAATGAAAATGAGAGATTTGAGAGAGAGAGAGCTTGAGAGATGTGATTCAACTCTACTCCAGCTCTTTTCCTTTTATAGCCCAAGCAAGGAGATCAAGCAACCAGGTGACTCATGGTAGGCGCCTACAACGACCGGATGGGACAGTTGCAGAGGCGAAGATGACACGACGTCTGAAGTCCGGCGCTGTAGAGAAAAAATGACACCGCGGGTGCGGCGAGCCTCCCCAGACCGCCTTACAGAATTGGCCTTCACCGCGGGGTGCGTTCAAGGCCAAATCTGGGCCCTTTTGTCCTCTTTTGTCCGGGTTAAGTACGGGTATGAGTTTTTAACCCCGGGTTAAATATATTCGTACTCAGTTAACATCTTTGCACCCGAATGAGTATTCTAAGCCCCGAAAATACATCGAATGTATTTTATACCACTCAGAAAAATATTACAGAGATCAAACAAATTACAGAGTGTCTGAACTTCTCTGAAATTAATCCGGTTTGTGATACGAGAGTTAGGAAAATTATCAAAATACTCTTTATTAAAATGAGGGGTATTACATAAGTAATAATGACGTTATCGACAATAGTTCCAACCATTGAAATTTTCATATGGGTGATCCTTTAATATTTGGGATATCATCAACTCAAAATTAGATAAATCATTACCCTGATTTCTAACTTTCAAATAAAAATAGATGCCTTAAATTATGTACTACTACCATAGTACAAAATTGACATATGATCATGAAACTCTTCAGGAGTTATATAGTGATCTCTAAATTATCAAAATATTGAGTCTTAATACTCTCATAGAGTTGATGATGGTACGATAGAATCATTAGTTTAGCACAATTTTACAGGAATTCCAAGTGCTAATTCTTATCCTAAATTCGTTTAGCCAAATGAATTTTAACACTTAACCACATGTTAAGTTGTTTCTTCTGGTAATCCTTAAAAATTTGGCGTTGCAATCATAGCAACTATTTCAAAATAAATTTAAGAACTAAAACACTAGTAAAAGAAGATAAATTTATCATTCTTTAATTTTCGAGGAACCATGTCACTTCAGGGATAATTTGATTTTATGTGTACATCCACTTCCAAGGATGAAACTTATTATTTTACTATAAATACATAAAATATGTAAAAGTAAACATAATTAATGAAACATAAAAAATAACACAAACAACATTACTTAAATAAAAAGGATCGTTGTCAACTTCGGGTGACAAGAAATTAAACACCAAATTTATTGACCCTTTTATAACATACTATAAGAGGATATTTCTAATGTATCTTTTATCATTTGCTTCGATAGATAATACTTATCAAGAAATTTTATCATATTCTTCAGGAGCTGATATTTTCTATTATTATCCACTCAAGGGATAATAGGGTTAATTATTTCATATACTTCGGGAGATAGAACTTATCACTACGGGGATGATTTTGGATTTGTCTATACCTTGACAAATATATTACGTGTCCTTCCACTTCAGGGAATGCCAATTATCAAACTAATTTAGGAACTATATAAAAGAATACATAAATTATAATCAACAATGAAATAAACAAACTAGTATATGAAAAGAATAAGTTAATTTGAGTCTTTTATTTCTATACACTTTCAGGAATAATGTACATCACTATGGGGACGTCATTTGACTCATAATGTATATCCACTTCAAAAGATAAAGTAAAGTTATAAAATAGTATCACTTCAGGGATTGTGAAAATTATCACTTCGGGGATTGAAAGTTAATCACTTCAAGGATTGAACGTTATCTCACTTCAAGGAGGATTGAAAAAATTATCGCTTCAGGAAGGATTGAAAAGATTATCGCTTCAGGGACTGAAGATTATCGCTTCAGGGACTGAAGATTATCACTCGTAATAAGCAACGAATATCTCATCACATGATCATATAGTATACAACAATTAGAATGAACTATGCTTACGATATTAAAGAAAATTGCAAAGTGATGAATATAATTACATTCAACACTCTAATGCAACGAAAAATGGAAAAAAAAAAAAAAGGAAACAACTATATATGAGAGCATTGATCAGATCACGTAATTGATAAATGTACTGAGATTGAAGAAGAAACATAATCAAATTTAGAAAAATCTAAACAACATTGAAAGGATAATAAAGTCGATAACTGGTGATGAGATCATGCCGGCCGGATACTTGTAATACGTTTTCTAATATTGAGCACTAATATCTTGAACAATTCGTGCTGATAACGTGTTATAAACTAAGAGAAAGAGAGAGTTTGAGGGAGGAGAAGAGAAGAATAAGAGAGTAAACTTGTGTTTATTAGGCTTCCAATAAGAGCCTTATATAGGGTTTACAATGCTTGGGAAATAAGTCAACTTTAGGGTTTAGATAAGCTTATCTATGTATATCCATAAATATAATATTATAACAATTTTAAATATATTAGTATATATTCGTAATACTAGATGATCTTTTCAACCAATAGAAAGAAAAAAGAAAAAAAACATTTCCAGTTGAGCAAACAAAAAAATATCAATTTGTCTTTCTTTGCAAGACAAATTTAAAAATGATTGATAAGCATTTAATCGATGTGGAACTTTCTCTGGTTTGTTTGGTTCGAGATGTTGTTTCGGTTGAGGTCGAGGGCATAGTTGTGTGGCTCTTGTTAACCATACCGTTAACCCCGGTTAACCATACATCGGTTAACCATCGATTTCGGTACAGTTATTTGGTTTACCAAAAAAACATAATGTTTAAAAATAAATGTATTTTAGTGTTCTAGTAAAGCTTACTACTATTAGATTTATTTCCAACTTTCTTAATTTTGCAATTTGTTGTACAATGCATAAAAGTAAAATAAAAAACATCATTCATAAAATGAAAATTGAGTTATTTAGTTTACGACCCCTATAGTTTTGACACGAAACAAATAATATAATACTAAAGCCGAAGAACGATTAGACTTGTTCAACCCAATGACTCTTTCAACACCCTCTTCCTTACTTTCATTTCTTATATGAGTTATCTCCACTAGGTTGGTGTTCGACATCTATATAATTAAAACAAGATTAACATCATTCAATATTAATTAACATCTCTTATAATTTTGACACAAAATAAAATAATCTATCTATATACTACTACTAAAACTGCAATTATCTCTCCTACGTATCGTTCATCTAAGTATGTCACGTCATCAAATAATTATGTACATTTATCTATTCATCCTTATTCTATTTACAATTTATTTTATTCTTTATTTATACAAATTTCCTAAATTACCACCCCAAAATACTTCCCATTATACATGATAATTTTGCACTTACCAAAAACATTATTATCATACTTAATTAGTGTCCATAATTAAATATGTATGTTAATGGTCCATAAACTCCATTATAAAGATATGTATATAGATACATGATCCATAAATAGTTAACGTTATACGGTTCATCCACCAACATACATATAATTATGCACTTACCAAAAACATTATTATCATACTTAATTAGTGTTCATGATTTAATAAGGGTGAATAGATTTATGCACTTACCAAAAACATTATTACCATACTTAATTAGTGTTCATGATTTAATAAGGGTGAATAGATTGTCCGTAAACTTCATTATAAAGAATACAATATGCAGTTTTATTTTAGTGCAGTTTTATTTTTAATAATTATATAACATTCCTAATTTATATTTTCTTCTATTAATATAAATTCACACATCTACCTTCAATTTTCATCATACAATACACCTTATAAATTATTCCAATCAAGAATTATATTTCCGATACATCATGTTAATTTTTTTATATAATTCTCTTTTACATTTTACATACTATACACAAATTTAAATTCATTCTTAAAATATATGGTCATACCCGTGCAAGGCATGGGACACATGCTAGTATAATACTAAAGCCGAAGAACGAATAGACTTGTGTGATGGCCGGACTAGGATAGGTGGTTCACAATGAGAACTAAGGGAAGGTAGGAGGAGGTAAGGAAATAGAGAGAGAGAGGAAAGGAAATAAGATGTTTGTTATTTTGTTGAATGAGTAACCGAATGAGCCATTGTTCAGTACAAATACCCATCATTACCATATAGCCCTCATTTCTCACTAATTACACAATTTGCCCCATATTCCCTGATCATTACATCACTCCCCCCACAAAAAAAAAAACCTTGCCCTCAAGGTTGTAAGGAAAAATCAGGAAATTGAGTGAGAATATGAGCAGCATGTTCCCAGGTGGACTCTTCAGGAGACAAATTCTCCCACTTGATCAACCACTCCCTAACCGGATCACCATTGGAGAGATGATGCACTCTGGTATCCAAGACAGATTCAAGAGCTACTTCAATGTCACCATTAGCAGAGGCAACATGAGGTAAAATGGAGACAGGAATTGCAGTACCAATTCATCTCTTCAGTTGAGAGACATGAAAAACTAGATGGATACGAGAGTGTGATGGTAAATCTAGGCGATAAGCAGCAGGGCCAATACGAGCTAGCACTTGGAAGTGGCCATAGAACTTGGCACTGAGCTTGAGATTACGTCGTAGAGCCAATGAAGATTGTCGATAAGGTTGGAGTTTCAAAAACACCCAATCACCAACAGCAAAAGATTGTTTAGTTCGGCGGGCATCTGCAAACTGCTTCATCCTGGATTGTGCAATAATAAGATGATCCTTGCACCTTTGAAGCATGTAATCTCTGTCACAAAGCCACTCCTCTACTAAGGCAGTTGTTACCCCATTCATACACACACCCAAAGCAGGTGGTGCATAACCATACGGAGCCTGAAAGGGAGTGGTGCCGAGAGAAGTATGAAAGTTGGTATTATACCAAAATTCAGTAAGAGAAAGCCAAGATGCCCACTTAGAAGGATGATCAACATTCATACAGCGAAGGAAAGTCTCAAGACATTGATTAACTCGTTCAGTTTGCCCATCAGTCTGCGGATGATAAGCTGTCGACATGTGCAATGAAGTACCAAGAGCCTTAAAAATCTCTTGCCAAAAGTGACTGAGAAAAATCTTATCTCTATCCGAAATAATGACTTGAGGAAGGCCATGAAGTTTGTAGATGTGGGTCATTAAGGTATTAGCAACAATAGTGGCTATAAATGGATGAGTAAGGGGTAAAAAATGTGCATATTTGGTAAGTCTATCAACAACAACCAAGATAGAGTCCTTGCGTGAAGATCTAGGAAGGCCCTCGATAAAATCTAGACTGATGTAAGACCAGGCTTGGGAAGGAATAGGTAAAGGATTAAGGAGGCCAGGATAAGGAATGTGCTCATGCTTACTGCGTTGACATACATCACAGGACTTAACCATATCCTCCACAAAACGCTTCAATCCAGGCCAGGAAAATAAAGCCTTGATTCTTTGATAAGTGCCATGTATACTAGAATGGCCACCCAAGGGATCCCTATTTAAGGTTGTAAACACTTGTTGCTTTAAATTAGTAGCATTGCCAAGGTACAGCTTACCTTTATGCCTCAAAATACCCTGGTGTAAGGAGTAATTAGGCAATTCAGCTAAAGCACACTTCAATAGTAACTCATGTGCAGTAGGATCATCCACATAATTGAGCACTACCTAACGCATCCAAGAAGGTTCCACGCAAGTGACAACAGAACAAGAAGCATCCACATGATCAAATCGACGAGATAATGCATCTGCTACCTTATTCTCTTTACCTTGCTTGAATAGGACAAACCCAACAACGTTGCTCTAGTAAGTGTTTGAGAGGTTGATGGTCAGTGCGAATAATGAAGTGGGCAGACTCCAAATAATGCCTCCACTTATCAACAACCATTAAAATAGCTAGAAGTTCCTTCTCATAAGTAGAAAGAAGGAGATTTCTACCATGTAAAGCCTTACTTAAGTAAGCCAAGGGCTGACCCTTCTGCATCAATACATCCCTAAACCATGATCACAGGCATCTGTCTCAACTTCAAATGGCATAGAAAAATCAGGTAGACTGAGAACAAGAGCAGTAGTAAGCAAATGCTTCAGGGTTTAAAAAGCATGTTCAGCTATAGTGTCCCAATGAAAGGCATCTTTCTTTAACAATTCCGTAAGAGGTCGACTGATCACACCATAATTGCGAATGAATCTCCTGTAATACCCAGTCAAACCCAAGAAACCACAAAGTTCCTTAACAGACTTAGGAGTGGTCCATGACACCATGGCTTCTACTTTGGAAGGATCAGTTGCCACACCCAAACTAGAAATAATGTGACCCAGATAATCCACTTGAGACTGAGCAAACTCACACTTACTCCGTTTAGCAAACAACTTGTGTTGCCTCAATAAGCCCAACACCACTGTCAAATGCTGGAAGTGATCCTCATAAGTGGCACTATATACCAATATATCATCAAAGAATACCAAAACAAACTGCCTCAAATAATCACCAAAAACAACATTCATCAATGACTGGAAGGTTGTCGGTGCATTAGTGAGACCAAAAGGCATCATTGTGAACTCATAATGGCCTTGATGAGTGCGAAAACAGTTTTATGGATGTCAACTGAGGCCATTCGCACCTGATGGTACCCTGCTCTCAAGTCCAACTTGGAAAAGATACAAGCTCTCTTCAATTCATCTAAGAGCTCCTCAATGTGGGGTATAGGAAACTTGTCTTTGATGGTGATATCATTCAATTGTCTATAGTCAATACAAAACCTCCAAGTGCCATCTTTCTTCTTCACTAGTAAGGTGGGAGAAGCAAAGGGACTGTGACTTGGTTGGATAGTAGCATTGGCGAGCATCTCCTTAACTTGATTTTCTATTTCATTTTTCTGTAAGAAAGGATACCGATAAGGTTTGGAACAAACAGGTTGGGAGTCATGCTTAAGATAG
Organism: Rheum nobile; assembly: GCA_027886185.1. NCBI lineage: Eukaryota > Viridiplantae > Streptophyta > Magnoliopsida > Caryophyllales > Polygonaceae > Rheum > Rheum nobile. The sequence continues at coordinate 716,501 of WOAB01000648.1, forward strand.
ATATGGTGCTCATGGTGTCTAAGAGGAGGTAATTCAGTAGGAATAGCAAAGACATCCTCAAACTGCAATAACAAAGCAGTAATCTTCGCATGCAACTCTGAATCATGTACCTCCAATTTGCAACACTGGCCCAATTGAGTAATCATCAAAGGAGTTTTCTTCCTCAAAAGCTTATGTAATCGAACTCATGTCATCAACTTAACACTGGCATGTTCATTGAATCCACTTAACTCCACTTTTTGACCCTCTTTGACAAAAGACAACTTAAGTTGTTTGAAATCAAAAGTCAAAGGACTGAATTCTCGAAGCCAATCTACTCCAAGAACCATATCACATCCACCAAGTTTCAATATCCTTATATCAAAACTGAAACTAGTACCTTGCATCGACCACTTGAATCCCTTGCAAGATTGATGACTGAACATCTTGTTGCCATTTGCCACAGCTACTAACATGACTCCAGCTTCTTGAAGATCAAACTTAGCTTCCTAGGCCACTCTAGGATCAAGAAAGCTATGAGTGCTTCCACTATCAACTAAAATGGTGATGGAAGAGCCATTGACCACCCCTTTGATCTTAATAGTATTTAATAGACTGTTCCACGTAAGAGTACGCACATACACCTCTTGTTCATTTGTCCCATATTCCCATTCAGCTTCCCGATCAACCAATTCCAACTCACCAAACTCAGCAGGCTGTACCTCATCAACCTCTGCAGCAACCAAGCTATGCAAGGATTGTGTTTTACATCTATGGCCAACAAATACTTGTCACCACATCTATAACAAAGTAGTAGGGTTCTCCTGGTCTCAGTAGGTGGATTAGGAGTAGTGTTTAAAGGTGGTTTAACATGAAGATTGTGAGAAGAAGGAACAACTGGATTTTGGGAAGGAAAGGGTTTGTAAGGTGGTCTGTTGGAAGAATAGAATGGTCTAGGATTTTGTTGTTGTGGAAACTAAGGTCCTGGCTTCCAAGATCCTCTACTTAACTTGACAATATCTTGAACAACACTATTGTGCAGTCTTGCCAACTCATATACCATTGGCAAATTGGTAGGATGACCAAGTTTCACGAGAGACTTAATTTCCATCTTAAGGCCACTGATGAAACTGGAAACGAAATAGAGTTCAGGCAGATGTGGATCAAACGCAAGCATACAAGATTTCAATTCCTCAAACTGTTCAATATACTCCTCTACATCTTCACCCTGAATCAGCTTATTGAACTCCTCGACTACTTCCACTCCTTGTTTTTCCCCAAAACGTATGCACAAGGAATCACAAAATTGCACCCAATTAATCCCCGAATTCTGTAACAAATAACCCTGAGCCCAAACGTCTGCATTTCCATTCAAATGCATCACAGCTACCTCAATTCTTTGCTCATCGGGTATTCCAAAAAATCTAAAATACTTTTCTCTCTTCATGACCCAACTGCGAGGTCTCACTCCATCAAATACCGGAAAATCAAGTTTAGGAAGACGAATATTACCTCTTGAATTGTCAGATCCCAAAGAACTGCTTCGATTATGAGTTTCTTGGCGAAACTTTCTGCGATCCCCTCCAGGAATTCCTCGATCATGCTCTTGATTTCGAGGAATCGATTGTACTCCTGAATTCACTGTTCGCGGTGCCGAATTTTCCTTCAGATAGCCTCCATTCTTTTGATTGAGATTCGCCGATTCCACTTCTCTGGTCAAATTGCGAACCATCTCTGTCAAGCTCTCGAACCTCTGCTCCGTGTTCTTCTGTGAATTCTTCACACTCTGATCCACATTCTCAATACGGACTTGTAAATCCTCAATCAAGATTCTCTGTCCTTCAAAATCTTGACGAAACTCCTTGATACTGGAATTTGAGGAATCCATCCATTGATGGATTATCTGTGCCTGTTGTTATTGCATTTGCTCCAACCACTTAAGATTCTCTTCAAAGGACTTTATACGCGTACCCTTCGCCATGGCCAAGGAAGGCTAGCTCTGATACCAGTTGTGATGGCCAAACTAGGACAGGTGGTTCTCCATGAGAACTAAGGGAAGGTAGGAGGAGGTAAGGAGAGAGAGAGAGAGAGAGAGAGAGAGAGAGAGAGAGAGAGAGAGAGAGAGAGAGAGAGAGAGAGAGAGAGAGAGAGAGAGAGAGAGAGAGAGAGAGAGAGAGAGGAAAGGAAAGGAAAGGAAAGAAGATGTTTGTTATTTTGTTGAATGAGTAACCGAATGAGCCACTGTTCAGTACAAATACCCATCATTACCACATAGCCCTCATTTCTCACTAATCACACAATTCGCCCCATATTCCCTGATCATTACAACTTGTTTGACCTAATGACCCTTTCAACGCCCTCTTTCTTACTTTCATCTCTTATATGAGTTATCCCCACTAGGTTGGTGCTCGACATCTATATACTAAAACAAGATTAACATCATTCGATATTAATTAGTAGCCTAGCTTAAATCTCCCTCAATTCCAATATCATGTGTTGATAAACTTTGATTTTTTTCTTATTCCTTAATTTTTAAATCCAAATATATTCGTTATATTATATATTCTACTAATATATTAAATATGCTAACAAATAAGTAAATTAAATGGATGAAAAACTCATCCCTTTAAGTACGAAATTAATCAGTAGTATATTGTTCTGAGTTTTGTCTCTTCCACTTAACAAAATTACTTGTTCCCCTTTCAATATTTAGTACTCTAAATCACCATCAATTTTATTGTCTTGTGCCTATGAGCCACACTCACTATTTCATTTATACATAACAGAAAAGGAAATGGGTGGTTGCGTCTAGAGAGATTCGAACCAAGGCAAAACACCCCATTTTGTTTTAGAATGTGTCCACTACTAATAGGTCACACTAGTTGTCTTGTTATAATTCTAAAAATATTTTTTTTATAATATTGGTTAGTTAGTTAACCGAAACCAAAAAAACCCATAACCATTACCATACCAAATAACCAAAAGTTACTTTGGTCGGTTAACCGAAAAGTCGGTTTTTCTTGGGTAAGGTTAACCGAAAAAATGTTCGATTTTTCAGTTATTTAGTTCGGCTTCCCCTTACGCCATGTTAGGTTTGTTCTTGCGTTTGTGTCATTCTCAAACTATACCGATGCTGTATTAGCTATTCATTTTAGTTTGTTTGCTTCACTTTTACTCATTATTATGTATGATTTGTTTGATGTCGATTTTGTTCGACTTTCGAGCCCAACTCGAACTCTCGATTTACTAGAATATATATGGTATTTCAAATTCTTTTGTTATATAAAAAAACGCGACCGCTAGATACGCTCATTTTTTCTTATGTTTACGCTCAAAAGACTCACGCTCACGAAAAGCGGGAGCGGGATCGAACTCACACACACAGAAAACGGGAGCGTATTAAAATTAAAGGTATCCGATTTTTTTGTGTTGGTTAAATACATAATGTCACGCACCTGCAATGCGGGAGCGGGACAAAACATTAAGTGACAAAGAGTCCCGCTCCCGTATTGCGGGAGCGGGACTCTTTGTCACTAAAGGAAGAACGAGTAGTGTAAATTGGGTTTAAATTGAGAGGGAGAAATGGGTGGAGCATTAATTGCACTTCTCTTTCTCTCTCTCTTTCTTCTTTTTCTTTCTCTCTCTTTTCAATTCAAACCCCCGGCACACCAGTAGTTGCACTTGTGCAGTACAAGAACATTGAATCAAAACCCACCACCAAAACCACCTCTAACCCTCAATTTCTTCAATCAGTTCACCCTCTATTCCTCCTCTTTTTCTTCTCTCTTTGTAAAAATTTGCAAGTAACATTTGGCTGATTTTTTCATCTCTTTCTTTCTATCTTTCTTTTTCACTTTGCCAGTAATGGTCATGAAAGAAAGATGATTTCTTCTGGGTCCTTGGCAAGATCGGAACTAGATGGAGAAAAGAATGGGTTTTGCTAGCTTTGGTGCTAGCCATTGATGTTGCTTTGGGAGGTGAATATGCAGTGGGAAAATAGAAGGGAGTCACGCTCCCGTATTGCGGGTGCGTGACTCTTTGTCACTTTTGATACAGATACCCGTTCATTGGGTCTCGCTCCCGCTTTGCGTTGCCGAGTCTCAGATCCCACTCTCGCTTTCTGTACGCGTGAGCAGTTGAGCTTATTTACTAAAAAAATTTGAGCGTAGCTAGCACCTCCCTAAAAAAAGTACGGAGAGTAGTTACTAAGAGCATCTTCAACCCTGATATTAGGAGTATCATTCATTTAAAAATAAAAAAAAAGTAAAATAAAGTGTCAGAAAATTATGAGAATCAAAAATATAATTAGATGGGAGTCTCATACAGTTGATATCCATACTGACAAGTATCACTGTACATTTCTTCTAACTCAATGACATGTGCCTTTATTTGTAAGGTCAAAAATATCTGGGTCAAACATATCTTCAGCCAAAGCAAAAAAATAAAAGAAATAATTTAGATGTGTATATATATATATATATACAGATTCCAGCCTGGGCAACCAAGCCCAAGCCCCCCTCCTCCGCCTTCGATGCTCCCTACGCCGACGCCGTCGCCCCCAAGCCAACCTCCCCTGCCTCCAAGCTGCCACCACACGGCAACGGCGCCCGACTAATGCTCTACCGCCCCCAGCGCGCCTCCTCTCCCCACCGGCGCCGCCGCGGGTTCTGCTGCTCCTGCCTCCTCTTCACCGCCCTCTTCCTCGTCATCCTCCTCCTCCTCACCGCCATCACAGCCGCCGTCCTCTACGCCATCTACCGCCCCGACCGCCCGACCTTCTCCCTCTCCTCCCTCCACGTCGCCTCCCTCCTCTCTACTCGCAACCCTAACTCCAAGATCGCCTCCAGCCTCTCCGTCTTCTCCTCCAGCCTCTCTGTCTTCTCCTCCAACCTTCTCCCTCTCCTCCCTGCCAATTTTGATTAAATTTGTTTGAATTAGTCTTGGTTTTTGTTGTTTTAACACAAATTAAAGTAGAATTTGGTGAGTATAATGCGAATTTTGGATGAATATGACAAAATTTGATGCAAATTTGAATAGGTCAAAATTGCTGAACTTGTTATGGGAGATTGAGTTATTTTTCTTGCTGTTGAAATTAGTATTGATTTAGTTGATTTTATGCAGATTTGGATTTGGTTTTAATTAGGTCAAATTTGCTTAATTTGTAATTGGGATTAATTTGGTTCTAGTTTGTATATATTGATTCCGAAGTTGCAAATTCTCCAAACTTTGGGAGATTTGGAAAAAAATTGTCCTACAGTGATATTATCAGTTTAACATGTAGTTGGACTTTGTTGGCTAACATTGCTATTCTACGGCTCAACTTGTGCCTATTTTTGATTGTATATTAGTTAAATGGAATTCATTACAATGGTGGTGTTTAATTAATATATAGTATATTAGTGTATATATGATTTTTGATATTATTTAATGATGTAAAAGAAAGTTATGATATTTTAAAAGATATCATTATTGTGAAATAAAAGTATTATAAAGTGATATGGAAGAGAGAGAAATGAAAAAAATATGTTATATACTCAAAATGAATATCACTATTGAGGATGCTTTAAGCCGGTTAAATTTACCTATATGAACAGTACAGACACACCTATTCACGTGAAGTACACGTGGCTTTCTGTGATTGGATACCTAGGTTTCCTTCTTCCTGACATCACACTGGCTCATCCCACCAAAGCGATTCTGTTTACCAAACCAAACTCTTCTCCTTCTCTCTCTTTCCGATCAGACTTCCTTCCTCTTGGTTGGTGGGTGGGAGCCCTAACTAGAAAAAGATCCGTAGACTATGAGCAGGAGTCACCCAGCGGTGCATCCCGTCGAAGCCCCGCCGTTCTCCATCGAGAACGCCGGCGCCGGCGTTGAGCCGCCGAGGTTGAATCTGAAGGATGTGCAAGGTATGCCGGGAACCTCCGGCGGCCTCACTCTCCGCCTCTTGCAATCGGTTTTCGCGATCTTGTCACTTGTCGTCATGGCTTCCACCAGCGATTTTCCCTCTGTTACCGCTTTCCGGTACTAAATTGAACTTTCTCCTGATCTCGCTCTTTCTATTTTGGGGGATTTTCAACTTTGTGATCAGAATTTTTGAATCATTTTTTACTTAATATGTGGTTTCTGAAGTGGATTTGGATTGATTATGTACTATGGTCATGGGATCGCGACCTTCTGTTTTGACGGTTTGGGTGATTGGGGTATTGTTGGCCTGGGGAGTTTGATGGGAAATAGAGGGATGTTATTTTGTGCTACAATAGGGGATTATAGTCACACATAAGTCAATCTATTGATTAAACAAGGAAATCAAGGAGGATATTATGGTGCGTGTTACTCCATAGGGGTGAGAAGATTCACCTGAGAATTTCTAGTTTACTTGGGACTTCAACTATATCATTTCTCGATTGGACGATTCATTGGCATGTTATGATCCAGCACATCTGCCTTATTATAATTATAATTCAGAATAATATGATATGAAGTTAGTCAATTCTAAGGGTGTGTTGTGTGTATCACGAAATTAAAGAGAGACCATGTTCATGTGAAAGTTGTTTCTTTACTACTCAACTTACACTCTAAGTAGCTTTTCTCCTATTGCAATCACATTTTCAGCAGGTGGGATGTGGGGTTTATATTTGTTTTGGTTGGTATTGATCAGGTTTATCAAGGTAAAACACAAATTTGATTTTCCATGAACTTACTTTGCAGTTGATATTGTGGAAAGTATATCAACTATAATTGAATGAAGAAAACTGGTTTGTACTATGATAGCCATTGTTTGGACTTCTTTGCTGAATCTTTCATTCGGTTCTTTTGTGTTACTCTACAATGCCAACACAAGGATTTATATGAGTTACCATTGACTTACTTGAAGGCAAAAGGAAACGGGGAAGTCAATGAATATCTTTGTATGAAGCATGGCATGCTTATTCAGTTCAAGACTTATAACTTGGAGACAATGCAGTGGGTCACATGCATGATTAGACTGATGAATAAGACTCAATTGTCGGTGTGAGTTGTGCAGCCTCTGTACCCTAAGACATCATCCTTCAGTATCTACCTAAAAAAGAAATTCTAAGATATTATTTTGTGTATGGGATAATGTTTTTGTTTTTGGCGTTAATTCTATATATATATGACAAAGTGACTTAGTTTAATGTATTACTTTCTAATTTCTATTATCTCACTTAGGAAACAACTATATTTAAATTTGTCCGCGTCTTTACAGATTCAACATTCTGCAATGTAGAGTTTCAAGGCATTGTCCAAAGATTTTTTCCTGTTCTGCCAATGAAACTTAGATTTGTTTGCTTATTTCCTTGCTAGTAATTTCAACGATTAAGTTTATAGTAACCAGGACACTTTTTTCATGCTTTTTTAGGTATCTTGTTGCAACTTCCATCTTGCAGATTCTCTGGAGCCTTTCACTAGCCATAATGGATATATATGCTCTTATGGTGAAACGCAGCTTTCGACATTATAAAGTCGTCAGTTTCTTTACTGCTGGCGATGGGGTAAGATATAAACACATTAAAGCTGTGAGCAGTAGAATGCATTTTCATTGGCTGAAATTTCTTTCTGAGAGGCATTGTGAGAGGGTTATCACCATATGAGGCCAATTTACACATGTCAGTAAGCAAATCGTTGCATATCCGATTTTTATCATGTATACATGTTTGAGTAAGCAATAAATTTGAAAGCATATAATAGCCTAGCTGATGTTTAGCACTATGTCTTCCAATGTTTGAGTTGGTTTCTGATATAATATAGCAATAATGTTTTTCCTCAAGTCTATGCAATACATCATTAGCATAAAATTCATACAGATCAATATTTCTTTCCTTCATCTCACAGCTTTATCTTCTTCTTGTTTCTCAACCAAGTGCTGAAGTATGACGTGTTATAAGAGATCCGTGTATGGACCCAAGTATTTGACCCTTATTTCCTTAGTGTGTCTGAATATGTGATGTATTAAGGCAAACCATTTAATGTAAATCTATCCAGAATGGAAAACTAAACACATAAAATTAACATGCAGATTTTGTAAAGCAATATACTTTGGGTGACTTAATTAAGCTGTAAACTGATGCATTCACAGCATCAGTAGACATATATTTTTTAATGTTCCATGTGTAATCATTATCCTCTGTTTCAGATCACTTCCACACTTACGTTTGCAGCAGCCAGTGCATCTGCAGGCATCACTGTCCTGATCGACAATGATCTCAATAGCTGTGCCCAGAACCACTGCAGCCAGTTTGAGACTGCTACAGGCATGGCATTCATGGCCTGGTTTGCTGTTTTGCCGTCTTTTCTGTTGAACTTTTGGTCTCTGGCATCTAGATGATTGGAAACTATTGAGACAAAAAAAACATGCAACACGTACATATAGGTGGAAGAAATGACATCCAATGATTACAAGGAGATTTGATTACTTGCCACTGCTTGTGATATGAGCCTTGTTACTTTTGTTCCAGCTAAAAGGAAATAACAAACTCTGGTCTGGCTGTAAAAAAAAAAGGACAAGTTATTCTTCAAATTAGTGTCTAGCTTCTGTTTGCATCCTTGGTAGCTTGGGCAGTTGTGCTTTTGTCTGATTGATATTGTAATATATGTTCATAACTCAAAATTGCGCTTCTTTAGGTGCACAAAGTGTTCTTTTAACTTGACAGTTGCTCTTCACAGTAAAACTTTACCTCACACCTATGGAATTCTTTAGGAGCACAAATTGCACTTCTTAAGGAGCACAAAGGCCTAGCTAGAGAGTTTACTTGAGAGCTAAAGTTTTTGGTTCGTCTGTTGGATGTGGTATCTATTCGAGTGATGAGTAAATTACGGATTTCTTGTTCTGTGATCAAATCGTTAAAGGTGTGTGGAGTATTGATATGTGCAAGTTCGTCATAATAGACATAGACATGCATGGCTTTTGACGAGAATAGGATTCGTGGGTTAGTTAGTATTAAGAAGTTGGAGAGTTTGTAGCTTAGTACAAATGAACATTACAAAAATATTGTTGTGTGAAATATCTTCAAAATATGGAAGAAAAGGCCATATTTTTGGCTGCAAAGTACAATGCTGAAATGTTTGAACAGTTTAAAAGAAGATGAGGGGGGAGAAGTATAGAACTAAACAGTAACAATAGTATATGTGATGTAACAACTCTATATACCCTTCATTAGTTCCTCCCAGTTATGTTTCTGAGATCACTGACCCAAGCACTCAGTTGAGGGGATAGTATGAAAGAATTGTGTGTAAAAGAATGATCAGAAGGTGGCACATTTGCTTGGCAAGCCCGTAGCATGATCAACAGCGACGATCTCTGTGACATGGCACTGGAGCACGTCCTGTTTTAGCTTGGCTCCAGCGGCCTTGAGCCCCTTGAGTGATACGGCCTGATTGAAGAGGTTGACAGAGGGCAGTTTTGATGCAGAGGGCAGTTTCCCATTAGGCAAGTAGTTCCTGAAATCATCCTTGAGAAGTGGGACCTCAAAATCAGCCATGTCATGCCTCACAACATTGTCCTTGGCAGAAATATGGGCGCCTGGCTCCATGTGATTGGTTGAGAAGCTAGCTTGGTGAGGGAAGTTGGGGTAGAGGGCGACATAGCCGCGCAGGTACATCATGTCGATCAAGAACTTCTTCCAGGACGCTTGCCAGCCGTTTGTCCTGGACCTTGGGATCTGAACCGGGTTCTGCTTGGCATCCTCAGTGAACCTCGTGTTCATGTACACGTAGAATTCCCTCCAGTGCTTGGGGAAGAACACCGCTCCCCAGCTGCAGGGCAGCTGATGGAGGTAGGGCGTGTTTGGATGGGTGCGTTTGAAGTACTCTGTCGCGTTCCACTTGGGCCTCTCCTTCACAACTTCCACTATACGTGGAGTGTAGAGCGCGATGGCGGAGAGTTCTGGTAGGGACACCTGTGGGTCGTACTTGTACGACAAGAGAGCGTATTTGATCCACAAGTAGTAGTAAGGAGAGACTTCTATGTCGTCCTCCAGCAGGAGGCCGTAGTCATCATCTGAGGCCGGATACCAGCTTTCACTCACAGCCCGAATGAGCCCTCCTTGTATGATTCTCCTCCTCAGGGTCTTGGGGCCATGCCCCCAATTGAATGATCCCACAAGCTTTATGGTGTCCTCGTCCACCTTGCTGTCCATGTTGAAGGTGATTGGAACCTCATCTCCCACATAGTAGGCATCATTCAGTGACTTGAGAAGCCTTGTTAGGGACTTGGCTCGGTTTTGTGTGATGATGTTCACTGAAACCCTCATTTTGTTCCAATCTAAGACGGCGACGACGACAACAACAACTCATCAATTCCGTACCAACAGATTGAATACTCTTAAGAAGAAAAAAAGCATATAGATCCGGGAAGACTCACTTGGTAAGGCAGTAGACCTCAGATCAGCCATCCAGAGGACTTTGGACACAGAGGGTCTTGGCAAAAGCACAAGGTTAGATACGTTAGTGCTCGTCTCAGACGCCATCTTAAGCGCCTTCCTCACATTAGGATCAATATCAGAGACAGCAATGACCACGCTCGGGTTATGGATCCTCACCAACCCCTTCATGCCTGCATACACAGAGTTAACCACCGGCACCTCAGACTTGGACACGGTTGAGAGGGCCCCGAGCCCAAGGTCAAATATCTTGAACCTCCTCTCCTTGCACACCGTCTTGGGCCACTTGAGAGCCGCGGCTGCATCCTCACACGGGCAATACTGGCCTCCGGAGACAACCACATACGCCTTCTTGCCTACCGTGGACCTGAACTTGTCAATGAGAGGGGCCAAAGCCTTGAGCTCATCAATGGAGTGTGCATAGAAGAGAGCATCAATCTTCTGAGGGTACATAGCGGCCCATTGGGTAATGTAGCCACTTGAGAGTGCTTGCCACCATTGATCATCTCTCACTTGGACAATGTCTTTGAAGATAACTGTCGTCTCAGAGACGTATGCTAGCCTGTGCTCGCTGTCGCCCCATGTTTCCTTGTCCTTTGGATCCACTGGGACCACGAATGAGCCCGCGTCTCTGTACTTCTGAAGCTGGTAGCTGCAATTCACCAACAACAATGAGTTAGACTTTTTACCAAATCACCACAAACAAGTGTCATGTAGCAAAATATTCTTTAGATTTCTAATATGGTTATATATTATATATGTATCCAATGGCTGGCTAGATTAACTATTGATTATACTAATTAATCAGTGCAAGCTATTGATATCAAAAGATTGCACATGGGTGTGTACGGTGTTGCAAAAAATAGTTCTAATGCAATTCCATCATATGGAAACTTTCAAGATGATTACAAACTAACAATTTGCAAATGAAATGACACAAGACATGATAGATATTGTTGGACTAACCTCAAGTGTAGATCTTCACCAGTTGCGAAAGTGTAAGGATCCTCGACGAAGAGCGTCTTAACAAGCTCAGTGGACAAGAACCATGAACTAGAAAGGAAATCGACTTGAACAACCTTGTCGACGACGATATCATAAGCGGGGTCAGGCAAGTAAAGCCCCGCCTCCTTGGACTTAAACTTCCTATAGCTCGGGAAGGTGAAGTCCTTCTGCCTGAAAGGAAGGATCCTCCCAATACTCCCCAGCACGGAGTTCTTATACTTGTGGGTGCCGGCCACGTGCGACATGATCTGGAGCATCTTCGTCCCGGGGATCATGTCATCGTCAAGAATGTAGACGAGGTCGGAGTCGGTCTGGAGCGCCATCTGGAACCGCCCGAAGTACTTGAAGTCGTAGGTGGAGCCGACGAAGCTGATCCGGGTGTCGTTGTAGCTCTCGACGATGCGCCTGAGGGGGAGCTCGTTGGGGGAGCCGAAGGAGAGGACCCAGGCTTGGTGGAAGGGCAGGGTCTGCTGGCGGAGGGAGTCAAGCTGGGAGCAGAGTGTCTTGCGCTTGAAATGGTTGAGTATGACGGTCACTCTGGGCTTGTGCGGGCCCTTGAGGTCCCACTTGGATTTCATGCCCAGGAGTTGGTCTAAGCTCTCGCTTTGTATCGTCCTCGACTGGAACCGGAGGACTTCGTCGTAGAGCTCCCGCTTGATCTTGATCATTTGGAGGTCCTTCGACTTCTTCTGCTCGAAATCGATCTTTTCCTGCTCGCATACCTCCGCCGGGGTCGTGGCTATGGGCTGCAGATCGCCGCTTACCTGCATCCAAATAATGGAGTGTCAAATGTCAATGCATGTCGTCCAAGCTAAGCTAGGATATGTGCGTGCGTACGTACGTACGTATGAGATCATCGAACGTTAATTTGTTCTATGATACCACGTGATCGATCATCCCAAAGGATGCTTTAATTAGTTCGACTACTAATCTAAACTTATCGGAATTAATGGAAAAAAATATACTACTCACACGCCTAAAATCCGCTTCATTCTTCTGATAGAAAAAAACGCCCATAAAATTATGTTTATTAATTAAGATGAAGGCATGCCTGGAGATGGGTAACGAGATTGGGCTGTTGGACGATTAACTGCTTCCACTTGGTAGCGAAGCGCGTGGCCCACATGAGGTCCGGCTTGGTGCGGAGGTCAACGGCGGGGCTCATGTAGTAGAGCAAAAAGGTGGCGTAGATGGCAAAGGCGAACTGGAGGCACGTGAGCACGGTGACGAGCCGAGCGGAGCCCTTGGGCCCGGCCGGCTTGGCGCCGTTGCCGCTCTTGGACTTGTTGACGTAGTCATTCAGGATTCCGTCCAAATAATCTCCGCTTGAAGAACCCCTACTCCCGCTTGGACTCCTGTAGAAGCCCATTCTTGATCCGATCGATATCCTCCTGTATATCAACCCACAATACTATGTTTAAGCTAAGTTTAGTTGCGGGGATTAATTAGTTGAATAAGAGGAGATGGGTGTTTGTATAGGGAGGAGGTTTGGATCTTGTGTTTTGTAAGCAAGTTTGAGATTTAAGAGGGTGTATTTAAAATGTGAGAGGTGGCATTTTTCATGGGGCTATGGATGAAGGCTAACGTGGGCTGCATTTATTATCTCATGTTAATGCTTTGAAAATCGACTAAATATTTTGGCGGATCTTCCACTTTTTTATAAGAAAATAAATAAATTTCACATTTTTGTTAAAAAAAAAACTACTACTATAGTGGTATGGTGTGGCATAGCCTTGTGTTCACTTGCTTCTTAGATCAATTGAGTCACAAGGGAAGTGGAAGAAAGCCGGTTTTGTTGGCGTAAATGTGGGCTACACCCTACGTACGTTTTTGACACTACGCCTAATTAAATTATGACTTTTTAATTAGCTTTTCTAAATTAGTCCATTTTCATTTTTATTCCTTTCTCCTCCTACCTATATATATATATATATGTACTTTAACCTCTATTCACATTGCTTTCTAAACATTCATTTAGTTGAAATTAGAAAGAAAATTAGCCTAAAACCAGCCTTTTGATTGACTTTTGAGTGTTTAATTTTAGGGTGCCAAAGGCTAAGCTGACGAGAATTACATTCTTATATATATATATATTCTATAAACTTCATCCTATTTCTATATATGTTATTATATCAACTGAACCAACAAATTAAACATATATTAATGGTGTCATTTACATAACTCAATGCGTCTGAGTGTAACCATAAAAACACCTTCCAAGAAATTCGATCCACCCATACAAATTATTAAATATATATTAATGGTGTCAAAACCATACTATATTTATTCTTAATAGGAATAAATTATTGAAGCTTGTAACTCTTTTTTTTTGTCGAAAGAAGCTTGTAACTCTTGATCTAAACAACATAGCAGATGTCCATTTCACCAGCCACGAACTAAGGTAACACAATTATGTAAAACAAAAAAAAACAAGGTTGCCTAAGAATAAAAATACTAGTACGGAGTAATTAATTAGAAGGGCTATATAGGTGCAAAGTCAAAGACAATACCTTGTAATTAACGGCAAAAATGAAGAAGAAAGAAAAATATGGGGATTAAAACTGCACCCCCTTTCCTTGCTCAGCAAATTAAGCAGAAAATATAGAGAGAGAAAGAAATGGTGATGTGGATTCTGGAGAAAGAAAGAAATAAAATCAGAGATTTAAGTAGAAGAAATTTAAGAGGACGGTCCAAGTTGACTTTGTCATATAATATTTTATTAGAAATGTACAAAATTTGGTATGCAAATATGAAAGCAAAGTGTGTTGTTGATCATCAGATCAGCAAGCCAGCAATCTGATTTGTGTTCTTCTGAAGGGTGTTAAGTGGGTTTTTGCCAAACTTTGTTTGGGCAAGTTGGGTTTAATGCAAGAAACCCAAATTTTTAGTTGTCCCTTTTTGGCTTCAAATAAGCAAAAGGAGAATTCAAAGTGTGAATAGTTGAAGAAAAAAAGACTAAATAATAATAAAAAAAAGTCTTTTATTTTCTGGGGGGATGCCATTAGAGAGCTGCTAAGAAGGTGAGATTCAAGGCTAGCAAAATGTGTTTTCAGATTTGTCTTGCATTTTTCATCATATTTTAAATAATAAAAAAAGTGCTTTTATTAAATAAAAAATATCTTCCTTTGCTTAAATCTATATATTAATCTTAAATTTGTTAGTGGTAGTAGACCGGTAAAGCGTATTGAAAGTATATATGTGTAACGACAACATCTTGAATTGGTAGGACATACTTGGAATACATGTCGACTACTTAGAGCAATAATTGTAGAAATTGTAGTATAGGTTAATTATCAATTTTACATTTAATTTCTAATCTAAGCACTAGTATGGAATTATTAGAATTGACTTATTAATTTATGTAAGTCAAAATTGATTTTTTAATTGTTTTAATCACAAAATTTTACCCCCGATCATACTAATTAACAAGTTGCACCGAGTCAAATGGACCGGAGTATAGTTAATTTAAACATATGAAATGAAAATGATTTAGGATTGTGCAAGCATAAATAAATTGGTCAGCTTTTACCCCCATTTTATCTATTTATTGTCAGAATTACCCATTTAAATGAATCAGAATTAGATGCAATCTAGCAGATTAATTAATTATATTATAGAGTATCTAATTTGGGAGGGACGCTTTTCAATATGTGCCAACTCGGTTAACCCCAAAGTCCACGTACACCGCCTCAACAACGTCGAGCATATTTGTATGTGTTGTGACTTGTGAGTATATATAGTTGCACTTGCACAATTTGAACAAAAAAAAAAGTTGCACTTGTACATTCTATATTCTATAAGTTGGTAACTTGGATTTAATATACTTTGTTTCCTGACCAACTCTATCATCCTTGCTAAATATGCTAACACTTATAGCACTAATTTTGGCAATTGATAGAATTAAAATGACATTACGTCACCTAAGTTTATTAGTTTGATCATCGCTTTGTTACAATAACGCACCTCTTTGCAAGCGGAAATATTATATGATATAATCATTCCAATAGATTAGAAAGGTAACTTTCTACGCATCACCACTTAATTATATATATAGCTTAAATTAATAATAAAATAATTTTAAAAAATTATAGTTATATTGTAAATAATTATTTATATATAGTTTTTTTTATCTCGTTTTTTTTTTCTCGAGAGAACTCGTTATCTACTCATGTTGTTACATAAAAACTGGCTTATAGACAACAACTCGGTTCTAGTGACCCAATTTAGTTATAATGATTGCAGATGTAATTGCAATAACAATAGCATCATATATATAGCATATATCGAAGTAAAAGCAAAACGAGAGAAATTAGTTGGAGTTTAATTTACACCTTTGACAGTGGCTATATATATATATATTGGCTTGTAACTTTTTTAGCACAAACAGCTATGGAAGGGGAAGACCTATTATTGTCAACGTTATACTAGACCATATATTTGTGAACATTTCTTATTAAAGTTCCATATATGGACAATCAATGTGAATCTACTCACATTTTGAGTAGTACTCATATTGAATATCCAAATGATTATGATTAGTTAATTTATAGGAGCTACAAATTACATCAAGAAAGAAAGAGTTAGTGCTAAGCACTTAATTTTCACTTATGAGACTTGTAGTTGTAGATGACCTACAATTTTTTTTTCTACCCCTGTGAAGCATGACTCTTGATTGGGATGCATTTTTGGCTTGAGTTATTTTATGAGATTTGTAGATGACCTACAAAAATTTGAAGTATGGTTGAATTTTTGGCTTGAGTTATTTCAATACAGATGGCCTTGGTAATTTTTGAAATTTGTATCCAATGTTTAATTAGGATGTATAAATAGAGTGAAAATTATGAGGAAAATGTTTAGGGGTGAAATTCTGGTGAGGAAGGCCTCTTAGAGAAGGAATAAGGATGGAGTCAATCCGTAGGATGGAGTCAATCCAAAGGCCAGAAGCTGAGGTGGGCCCGCGCGTGCGAAATCAATGTTTTGAGGATTGAAAATTAGCGGGCTCTTAAAACAACTGTTCGCTCTCTTGCTTTTCGATTCTCTCCTTCAATCCCTGAAATCAAACTGTTGTTCTTCGCTCTCTTGCTCTCAAAATATACCTTGTGTTCGCTCTCTTCTCGATTCTCTCTTTCACTTTCTCAAATCGAACTTCCGCTGCACACTCAAGCATTTTTCGAGCGATTTCCAGCGATTCGAAACCCTAAACCATAGAAAAGGCGATTTCCACCGAATCAACAGAAAGAAGAAGAATCGTCGCGATTTCGGCAACAAACTAGAACACAGAAATACGAAGAATCAACAGCAAAAGAAGAACAAAATGAGGTCAAAGATAGCAAGTGGAACACAAGGTATATTTTCGGTATGCCTTGTGTTCCACCTGATTCAACAGAATATACCTTGTGTTCCACTTGCTATCTTTGACCTCATTTTGTTCTTCTTTTGTTGTTGATTTTTCGTATTTCTGTGTTCTAGTTTGTTTCCGAAATCGCGACGATTCTTCTTCTTTCTGTTGATTCGGTGGAAATCGCCTTTTCTATGGTTTAGGGTTTTGAATCGCTGGAAATCGCTCGAAAAATGCTTGAGTATGCAGCGGAAGTTCGATTTGAGAAAGTGAAAGAGAGAATCGAGAAGAGAGCAAGAGAGCGAACACAAGGTATATTTTGAGAGCAAGAGAGCGAAGAAGAACGGTTTGATTTCATGGATTAAAGGAAAGAATCGAAAAGCAAGAGAGCGAACAGTTGTTTTAGGAGCCCGCTAATTTTCAATCCTCAAAACATTGATTTCGCACGCGCGGGCCCACCTCAGCTTCTGGCCTTTGGATTGACTCCATCCTACGGATGGAGTCCATCCTTATTCCTTCTCTAAGAGGCCTTTCTCACCGGAATTTCACCCCTTTAACATGTGTACACATGCACTTAACTTTTGAAATTCTAATTTGCATTTTAATATACTTACACATGTACTTAAATTGAAATATTGAACATACACTTTAACATAATTATATATGCACTTTTTAGCATATTAAGTATGCACTTTAACATGAAAAATATGAACTTTAACATACTAACATATGCACTTTTAATATAATAAACATACACTAGCTAAAATATGCACTTTTAATATGCATGTTTTTTTGTACTACTTTTGATATACATGTTAAACATGCACATTTACATATTACAACATGTACTTTATCAGATTAAAGATGCACACTATGTGAGCATTAGAAAATGTGCTTAAATATGCACTTTGAATTCATTATAGATGCACTTTTGATGCTTATTTATGCACTTGATTGAACAATACAATTAAATAAAATAATTTTGAAAAAAAAAAAATATCGGGAAAAAAAATCCGGGAAAAATTGATTTTCGAAAAAAAAAATTTGAAAAAAAAAATAGTTTTGGAATTTTGTTTTTGAAAAAATAATAATTTTTGAGACAAAATATTTTTTGAATTTTTTTTTGAAAAAATGACCTTTGTAAATTGAAAAGATTTTTGAAAAAAATAATTTTTGAAAAAATATATAATTTGTGAAAAAATAAATAATTTTCGAAAAAATAGAAATAATTTATTTCTGAAAAAAATATAATTTTAAAAATAAAAAAATATTATAAAAACTACGATATTTACAATTTTGTCACTCCTATCTTATCCTTCCATCTCTTAGATCTTGTAGACCACAATTACTCATCCTCATGCACTTGATCCCTACTCTGTATTAATTTTCCCTCTTAATTATCATCCTCGTGGTAATTCTTCATTGTTTTGGATGAGAATTCAGAAATAAAAATTGTATAAGATACTCAGTATCTCGGTTTTCATAAGTATTTAAAAGTGTTTTTACGAACGATAACTTATTTCTTAGTTTGGAAAAAATAACAGTTACACGAGGTTGTTAATTTTTAGTAGGTTTTGGAGGTTTGAAAATTTAAAATCTATACTAAATAACGGCGAAAAATCGCGCACTCCACTTTTTTTAACCGTGCACTCCCATTTGTGCGGCACTTGGTGCAGCACGGAAAATTCGCCAAAAACCCGGTTTAAGGCGTGGACGGCACGTCGTGCAACACATAAAAGACGGTTTTTCGAAAACCCGGTTCAGATCTTGTGTTGCACGTAATCTTGGGCACTACATAGTATCGCCAACTCCCACTCTTGTATTTAAATCAATAAATTTATTTTAAAATTATTTTTGAACTAAATTTACTATATACTCAACGCATTGTATATATCCTGCTATTCTATATGATTTGAAAATTCAAATACCTAGTAGATTTGTATACTTATGTGCATTTGACTATAATAATAGACGTTTTCAAGTAATCAGGGTTACATGGCTATAAATCCGTTTGTATCATGAGATTTCAATATACTTTTATTCATCTAAAATTCATGTGCGTTTCTCCACCAATTCGTTTGATATTAACTGTTTGTTATTATTATTCTCGAAAATCACATATAACTATGATTAATCCAATTTGGTTATATCTTATAGTTATATCCAATTTGGTTATATATTATATTTATATTCTATAGTTATATACTATGGTTATATCATATAGTTATATACTATGATTATATCTTATAGTTATATCCAATTTGGTTATATCATATGGTTATATTCTATAGTTATATACTACGGTTATATCGTATATTATATTCTATAGTTGAATACTATGGTTATATCCTATATTATATACTATAGTTATATACTATGGTTATATCCTATATTATATTCTATAGTTATATATTATGGTTATATCATATAGTTATATACTATGATTATATCTTATAGTTATATCCAATTTGGTTATATCCTATAGTTATATCCAATTTGATTATATCATATGATTATATTCTATGGCTATATACTACGGTTATATCGTATATTATATTCTATAGTTATATACTATGGTTATATCCTATATTGTATACTATAGTTATATACTATGGTTATATCTTATAGTTATATCCAATTTGGTTATATGTTATGGTTATATTCAATAGTTATATACTATGGTTATATCTTAAAGTTATATACTATGATTATATCTTATAGTTATATCCAATTTGGTTATATCAAATTTGGTTATATCATATCGTTATATCCTATAGTTATATCCAATTTGGTTATATCTTATGGTTATATTCTATAGTTATATATTATGGTTATATCATATATTATATTCTATAGTTATATACTATGGTTATATCATATAGTTATATACTATGTTTTTATCTTATAGTTATAGACATTAGAAGTTATTTTTCCAACTTCAACTTGAAAATCTTAAACTTTGTACTATAATGATAAAGACCATAAATCCTAAAATCCTAAAACAATCCCCACACAACCTTTTGGTCACAACTTAGTTGCGCCCAAGGGGTTTCTAGTGTTATTTTAGGGTTTATGGTTAGGTTTTGGGGTTTAGGATTTGGGGGAGTTCCGATAGAGGGTGGGAGTTTAGAGTCCATTCGAATACAAAGTCTAACATTGATTACTTGATTTGAGATTAGGAAGAAAACCGCGATAAAATAGAGTTTAATCCATAAAATAATTCTATTTTTCAGTCTGTATTCCTCCAAATAGTTGAATATACTATGATTATATCCTATAGTTATATCCAATTTGGTTATATCATATCGTTATATCCTATGATTATATCCAATTTGGTTATATCTTATACTTATATCCAATTTGGTTATATAATATATTTATATTCTATAGTTATATACTATGGTTATATCATATAGTTATATACTATGATTATATCTTATAGTTATATCCAATTTGGTTATATCATATCGTTATATCCTATAGTTATATCCAATTTGGTTATATCTTATGGTTATATTCTATAGTTATATACTATGGTTATATCATATAGTTATATACTATGATTATATCTTATAGTTATATTCAATTTGGTTATATCATATCGTTATATCCAATTTGGTTATATCTTATGGTTATATTATATAGTTATATACTCCTATATTATATTCTATAGTTATATACTATGGTTATATCATATAGTTATATACTATGATTATATCTTATAGTTATATCCAATTTGGTTATATCATATCGTTATATCCTATAGTTATATCCAATTTGGTTATATCTTATGATTATATTCTATAGTTATATAATATTGTTATATCCTATATTATATTCTATAGGTATATACTATGGTTATATCATATAGTTATATACTATGATTATATCTTATAGTTATATCCAATTTGGTTATATTATATCGTTATATCCTATAGTTATATCCAATTAGGTTATATCTTATGGTTATATTCTACAGTTATATACTATGATTATATAATATATTATATTTTATAGTTATATAATATGGTTATACCATATAGTTATATACTATGATTATATCTTATAGTTTTATCCAATTTAGTTATATCATATCGTTATATCCTATAGTTATATCCAATTTGATTATATCTTATGGTTATATTCTATAGTTATATACTATGGTTATATCCTATATTATATTCTATAGTTATATACTATGGTTATATCATATAGTTATATACTATGATTATATCTTATAGTTATATCTAATTTAGTTATATCCTATGGTTATATCTTATAGTTATATCCAATTTGGTTATATCTTATGGTTATATTATATAGTTATATACTATGGTTATATCCTATATTATTTTCTATAGTTATATACTATGGTTATATCATATAGCTATATACTATGATTATATCCAATTTGATTATATCATATCGTTATATCCTATAGTTATATACTATGATTATAGTTATATCCAATTTGGTTAAATCTTATGGTTATACTAGGTATTTGAATTTCCAAATCATATAAAATAGCAGGATACATACAATACGATGAGTATGTAGAAAATTTCTTTTTAAAAAAATAATTGTTGATTTAAAAACAAGAGTGGGTTTTTTTTTCTGGGCGCAAGTGAACCGGTTTTTTTGGACTACACTACGTGCCACCCAAAATACCGGTTCAGTGAACTTTTTTTTTTTTTATTCATAAAAAAAAAAATTGAGCCGGGCTTGTGCTGCACGTGGTGCAGCACAATTTGGAGTGCACGGTAAAAAAAATGGAGTGCACGGTTTTTTTCGCCCTAAATAATCGTAGGGTGAAATTAGGTTTTTTAAGAAGTGGAAGTTATAGTAGTTTTTTTGGAAGGATTGAAATTCTTAAATAGAAAAATTAAAAGTATTAAAGTTCCTGAGATTTTAGAAGTTTGAGAAATTAGATCCAAAATATTTGTGTAAAATAATTTTAATTGAATATTTTTTACAATTTAAAAGATAAAATCTATCAAAAAATTTACTGTGTAATGTAAAACACTCAACTAGATTTTGGAAGGTTTCGACAAAGTATTGATCCATTTATGATGAAAAACGACATTCTTAAATTTAATTGAAGAGAGATTTGCAGAAAACCATCCCTTAAATAGGCCTATTTGCCAACAACCACCCGTTATACACGTAATTACTTGAGCCTACCCTTTAAATGCATTCCGTTAGCGCTGAACCACCCATACCCCAAATCCGTCCATTTCCTCCGTTATCTGGTATGCAATTACCATTATACCCCCACTTTATCCGGTTTTTGAGCGGTTCTTCCATTTTTTCAAGGGTTCAGTTTTTATTAATTAAAAACCCGGTTTAGTGTTAAAAATCAAAAAAACCCCAAACTTCGTCTTCATCGAAGTTCTTCTCGGCACATCCCCGAACTCCGGAGTCTTCTCGGCACATCTCCGTCGTGGCGCTGCCCGTTCTGTTCTTGTTCCTCTTCTTGTTGTGGCAGCGGAATAGGAAGCAGCAGCAGCCAGAGAGGAAGGGGTCGCCTCCGGCAGGCGTCGGCGGACCTGGTGGGTACAAATACTCGGCGGGAGGGGTGAAGAATAATGCCAGCAACTCATGGTCCATATCTTCAGATGGGGTTAGATATGCAGTTGAGTCCCTGGCGGTTTGCAATGTGGGCGAATTGCACAAGGCAACCGGGAATTTCAGCGAGTCAAACAGAATCAAGGGCTCCGTGAAGGTGCTAAACGGCCCTCGACCCGGCAGCTGATCTCCGACACCGCTCGCCTCCACAGCTCTTGGAGGCTCCGCCGTTTTGTTGCTTGCCTCCCCTCCGCCACCTCGCCTCCACCGCCTTCGATGTGGTTTCTCCATCATTGTTGACACTTTGATAAGCTTTTTCTGTTGCAGACTTGCAGTAGACAAAGAATAGGGAAAGAGAAAAGAAATATTAAAATAAACTTATTAGCCCCAAAATACAAAGATGAGATGTGCCGAGAAGGGCTCGTCTGCTCGAAGAAGCCGGAGATGTGCCGAGAAGACTCCGGAGTTCGGGGATGTGCCGAGAAGAACTTCGATGAAGACGAAGTTTGGGGGTTTTCAATTTTGGGGGTTTTCTTGGTTTTTTTTTTAACACTACACCGGGTTTTTAATTAATAAAAACCGAACCCTTGAAAAAATGGAAGAACCGCTAAAAAACCGGATAAAATGGGGGTATAATGGTAATTGCACATCAGATAACATAGGAAATGGACGAATTTGGGGTATGGGTGGTTCAGCGCTAACGGAATGCATTTAAAGGGTGGGCTCAAATAATTACGTGTATAACGGGTGGTTGTGAGCAAATAGGCCTATTTAAGGGGTGGTTTTCTGCAAATCCCTCTTAATTGAAAATATTAGTCCTCATAACTTCTGCTTGTTGACCCATATCGATTGACTCTTTTGTTTCAATTGAATTGCCATCTTGATGTTTGACTAGGCAGTCTTTGACCCCTTTGACTAGACTGTGTTTGAACCCGTTATGTGACTTTGATTAAAGGGTTTTTCTAACCTATACACCTAATACATAGGTTAAGAACCTTATTTTAGAATGTTGTGGTTAGGTGTTATTATTTTAGAAAGTTAAAAAAAATTTAGATGGTTTAAGCATTCTCTTTTAGGAAATAGTTTCTAAAATAAAAAGGATTAACCTATGCCCTAAGGGCATAGGATATAAAAACCGTTGATTAAAATCATCACAACTTGACAATTTCATCTACATTTTTCAACTCTAATAGAGTTTGATCTTTTTTCATATGACCCTTTCGTGTTGAGATGCATTTTTTGGATAATGGAGCTTTCCTATGGTAAATCGAGTTGTAGTTCCGGACAAGATCGATGATGACCATCCTTCCGGGTGACACATCATTTATTTGTGTTTACTCACTTTATCTATGGGTTCTTTTGATGTATCTTCTGCTAGATTGTTTCTTTGTTGTTATTTCCCCCCTCTTTGTTTGTTGTTGTATTGCCGGCCAATCCGGTTGTCAAATTCTTCGGTCTCTCGAAGTTGCATTGCATGCTTGTTTGCAATTTCAAATTCTCACCTTACTGAAATAAAGTATTAAAACACTTACTAAATACCTAGACCTATACCATTTTTTTTTTAAATACCTTATTTTACCAAACACCTTCTAATTTCTCGATTAGATATAACTAATGAAAATGTTACATATAATATATAGTACATCGCAAGTAATATTTGTACACTTTTATTCAAATCATTTATATATTTGAAATGTGTTATGAACATGTCATGTTAGTATGTTGCACATGTTTAATTAAGTATGAACACAAGTGTTGTATAAGCTTGACAACAATGTGAGGTAAATAGTAATGGTGAATTATTCACCTTCTTTACCTTGGCATTAGTCAAGAATTGTATGATAACATTGGCCTATAAATAGATGCTTGAACCATTGTGAAAGATGTACCAACAAAGAGCAAGAATACATCTCTAAAGTACGTTCTTGATCTCTCTCCCTCTCTTTTAATACTAAAAGTTGTTTTAAATGTTTCTTTATAAAGGTTTAGGTGATCTTGCCTTAATTACTTTATAAGACGTTATCAACACGAGTCTGTAAATACCACTTGAGCTTCGGAAATCATCAAGGTACAAATCTCTACCATTACATTAGATTAATCATGCAAGAACATTATTACAAAATCGATTTGAGGAGTATGCTCTATAGTTGCCCAAACTTTGGGAGTCTCTACACAGAAACTCGATTTGTCTTTCTAAATCTGAAATATTTTACGAAAAATGGAAACATAATATCTAGATTCATACAGGGTACGAACAAAATACTAGATTTGCTTACCTCTTTTGATGTCTAGCCGTGAACTCTCTT
Organism: Rheum nobile; assembly: GCA_027886185.1. Lineage (NCBI taxonomy): Eukaryota > Viridiplantae > Streptophyta > Magnoliopsida > Caryophyllales > Polygonaceae > Rheum > Rheum nobile. The sequence goes on from WOAB01000648.1 coordinate 741,097, forward strand.
TGTTAAATCCTTGTTTTCACCACTTGAAACGTAAGTAAGTTTTTGCAAATAAGATGATAGGAATGATATTAATAATCATGATCAGAACAAGGCAAAAGAAAAGCTTGATTAAGAACCGGTCATTACTAGCAACGCAGCCACGCCCGCGAGCGACCCAACGGGCACACTTCGCCCTCGCTCGCACGCTCTCGGCGACCCACTCCAGACCCATAGCCGAGCCCACCCGCCACAACCCCTTCCGCCACCACCCCTTCCGCCACCACAAGAAATCCCCCTCGACTTCTGTCCAGATTTCGCCTAATTGTTTTTTCTGTTTTCTTAAATTTTCTTCCATAACCCTGTAGAGCATCTCGATACGAGTCCGGGCATATAAAATTCGCCTAAAACGGACATCGTTTGACCCCTAAAAAGGTCAAAATACGAACCCTTCCTTGCTGCCCAAACTAGGGTGACCAAAAAAATCCGATCCGATAATCCGTCAACCCGAATCCGAAAAATCCGTTTAATTTTTATCCGTATCCGATCCGATCCGGGTCATTTTTCCGGATATCCGGACCGGATACGGATATCTAACCGGATATCCGCGATCCGAAAATATTACGTATAATAAATATATTTTTGAAAATTAGAATGATACATATAAGTGTTTTTTTACCTAATATTTTGAATTGAACAAATACAAATCAGTAATAACATTATTTAGTTTTAGCCATAGAAAACAATTACCAATTAACACCAATTTCAGGCAAAGCCTAACCCAAGCCCAATTATACTTACACCTCAGCTCCATATTTCAGGCAAAGCCCAACCCAAGCCCAATTATATACTGTATTTCCTTTCTCAGTAAAGTTAACAAGTATTTGTCAAACCCTAGTCTCTATATCCCAAGCTTCTCGACCAGCTGGTTCTTGTTGCAGTCATACTGTAGCCTCGATTTGATCTGGTCGTAAAACGCCGTGGTGTCGTGGTGGTATCCAGACAGATTCGGCCCTCTCTGAGTGTTGTATTCCAAAAACCCTTGCAAGATCTCGATCTCGTCCTCGTCAGTCCACAGCCTCTGAAACAGCTTCCTGGAATCCTCGATCGGCTTCTTCTCTGCCACGGGAGTCGTTGTCGCGGCGGCGTTAGGGGCGGACATTACGACAACGGCGGTAGCGGCGGCGAAAGAGGGCCTAACAGGAGGGCGGAGATCGGATCCGTTGATGGAGGAGGAGGGAGGAAGGACGGCGATGGAGACGGAGGAGGAGGAGAGAGGGACGGCGCGAACAGCGGAGGAGGAGGTGGAATTGGTGTCGGAATCGGAGGAGTCGTCGGCGTCTTTGTCTCCGAGGACTAAATCTTCGCCGTCGTCGAGAACGATGTCGTTGAGAGGCTCATCGTCGTGGTCTTCGTTGTAGATTGTGATGCGATCTTCCTCCGATTCCATAGAAAGACGGAGAAATTGAGATCGAAATCGAGAGAGGAATGGGTTAGGTTAGGTCAGGGGTATGGGGAATGGGGTTCGAGATCCAGCTCGTACTAGTTGTTTTAGAAGTAGATTAAATAGTTATTTGGTTTAATTTCAGTCACATGATCACAATTAAATAATTAATTAATCTGGAATTGTATAATCCGGATATTTTGGATATCCGGTATAATAATCCGATTCGATCCGATCCGAAAAAGCCGGATATCCGGCTTGTAACGGATCGGATACGGATCGTTGTTTCACTAAAAAAATAGCCGGATATTCGGTATAACGGATCGGATCGATCTGAATGCTCACCCCTAGCCCAAACCCTAGCCGCGACCGCGGCCGCATCCGAGCCATTATTGATGATATTTGTGATGCCGCGAGCCAGAATCGAGCCTGACGCCGCTTTTCCGCTGACTGCCGAGCGCTTGTTCTCCCTAGCCCCACCCAGTTCGAAGCGAGGACGCCTCGATTCTAAGGGAGGGAGAATGATGTGTCCCGACATCGACCCAAGCCGGGCTATGACAAGCCCAAGGCGACCAAGACCGTGGCGTCCCCCTTGGCATAGGACTTAGTCTAGTTTAGCCTATTTTATGTTATTTCCCGTTTTAGCATGTTTTCCTTTTTAGCATTTCCATTTCCGTAGTTTCTATTTTGGGTGTGTGCCTTTCTCTTGCTAGAAAAGGCTAGCCCATTAGTGTGTTTGCGGCCCAAGCCCATTAGGGTTCTTGGCCGCGCCCTTTGCCTTTAAATAGGCTTCATTGTAGTCCTTGTTTCTCACGTCCAAGTTAAATCCAATTAAAGATAGAGTCGAGTTATTCCTCCTTGTTGGATCCGAGCGTCAACCGTCTTATTCCTCTCAACCCTTTCCTCCGTAGCTCGTCGTTTCGAGCAACTCTCGCCCCGCCTTCGCCCAAAGCGAGCACAAGAGAGCCGCGAACCATCACTTTGGTGGTTCGTACCTATCCCGGCTACCCACGAGAAGGAACATAGGCCGCTTCCTGCCTAGATCGGGCCGCCCCCGTGTTCCGAGCCACCTCGGAACGCATCACCGTGGTGGTCGTGGTGGCTATAGTCGTGGTCATGGTCAAGGCCACAACAAGGGCCATATTAATAATCGTGGTAACTATGGCCACCAGGGGAATGTCAAGCAAAAGGTCCAGACGGGTCAAACAAGAGTCTCCCATAAATCTAAATCCACTTGCTACAGATGTGGCATGACTGGTCACTGGTCAAGGGTATGTCGTGTAGCTCCACACTTAGTGAAGCTATACCAAGATGAGAAAAATAAAGAAAAGGCTACTGAGACCAATTATATTGAAGGTGTGAATAAATAACACGTGACCAGTCTAGATGTCGATAATTTTCTCAATTTTGATAATTACGATGACTCTATCTTAGAGGCTTAGATGAAAACAATGACTTCTAAATATCTATGCTATTTTTGTTGTTATATAACGTTATGTAATGTCTGCTATTTCCTTGCACTATGTTTTCTCATTCTCTCGTAAGAATATTGTGTAATATAACTATCCATGTGCAATATATATGAAGTTTTTCTTACTAATGTCTTGATTCATCCTTCTCCCTTTATCTAGAAAAGATGAACTCACCTAAAGTGAAACTTGATGGAAAGGAGCACTGTCTTCTAGACAGTGCGACAACACACACCATTTTGAGACACAAAGAGTTCTTTACTCAGTTGAAAGCCTATGAAGGCAATGTCACTACAATATCGGGTGTGTCTAAACTCATTGAAGGCTCCGGAAGAGCTATTGTTCTACTTCCGAGATGAACAAAATTAGTGATAAATGAAACACTATATTCGAGTACATCTCGAAGGAATTTATTGAGTTTTAAAGATGTGCGTCATAAAGGGTTTCACATGGAAACCATGAATGAAAATGGGAGAATATTTGTGCATCATAAAACATGAATCTGGCTGAAAGCTGATCCTTGAAAGGATGTTAGGACAAACCTCCAGATTATATCATACATATATTTATCCGTTTGAGGTCAATGCAGCGATACGTAAAAGGTCATATGACCAAACTGCATTCACATTATAGCATGACCGTTTGGGTCATCCTAGATCAGTAATGATGCACAAAATCATAAAGAGTTCACTTGAACATCCATTGAAGAACATTAAGGTTCTATCGTACAATGATTTTAATTGCACGACTTGCTCACTTGGAAAGCTAATTATAAGGCGTTCAAAGGGCAAAATTGAAAGTGAAATGCTTGCATTCTTGGAAAGATTGCAAGGAGATATATGTGGACTATTTCGATATTTTATGGTGCTAATTGATGCATCCACACGTTGGTCACATGTAAGTCTATTATCGACTAGAAATGTTGCATTTGCTAAACTCCTTGATCAAATGATCCGATTAAGGGCGTAGTTCTCGGATTATGCCATAAAGAAAATTCGGCTTGATAATGCAGAAGAACTTACATCCCAAATTTTCAATGATTTTTGTATGTCAATTGGGATTGATGTAGGCATCTAGTGGCTCATGTTTACACACATAATGGTCTTGCTGAATCATTGATAAAGCGATTACAATTGATCGCTAGACCATTGTTAACAAAATCTAGATTACCACCATCAGCATGGGGACATGCTATATTGCATGCTGCAACCTTAGTTCGGTTGAGACCAAGTGCAAACCATGAACATTCTCCACTGGAATTAGTATCTGGAATGGAGCCGAACATTTCGCATCTAAAAGTATTTGGATGTGATGTTTATACTCTTATTGATCCACCTCAGCGTACAAAGATGGGTCCACAAAGAAGATTGAGAATTTATATTGGTTTCAAATCCCCATCGATTATTAAATATCTCGAACCAACAACTGGTGATTTGCTTACAACAATATTTGTTGATTGTCATTTTGACGAAAATACATTCCCTAACTTAAGGGGAGACAAAAATAAAGGTGGACCCATATATGAAAGAGGTTACATGGAATGCAACAACATTATCTCACCTTGTTCCAAGAACGAAAATGTGTGAACAAGAAGTACAACGGATCATTCATTTGCAAAATGTTGCAAATCAGTTACCTGATGCATTCATCGTTACAAAGAAGGTAACTAAATCACATATACCTGTAGCAAATGCTCCTATAAGGATTGAAATACCCATTGGACAGCTAGAAGCGTCCATTGCAAATGAGTCTACAACACGCCGAAAGCGTGGTAGACCGCTAGGTTCAAAGAACTTGAAACCAAGGAAGCCAAAGAACCAAAAGGTATGGCAGGAGATGACACAATGGCTCCTGAGAGCGATGCAAAAGGCAAAGATATTGAAAATAAAAACATCTCAAAGGAAAATGATATCCTGGATAATGATCGAAAAATTGATAATTTCGAGATTTCCATGAATTATGTATACACGGGTATACAATAGAATAGAAATGATATCATTGTTGATGATATATTTGCCTACTCAGTGGCTATAGATATTGTGGATGAGGATGATGACATTGAGCCAAAATCAGTTGATGAATGTCGTCGAAGGAAAGATTGGCCAAGATGGAAAGAGGTCATTCGGACAGAATTAAATTGATTGAAAAGCGATAAGTCTTTGGACCTGTAGTCCATACACCAAAAAGTGTAAAACTAGTCGGTTTCAAATGGGTATTCGTCTGAAAACGAAATGAGAAAAACAAAATTGTCAGATATAAGGCTAGACTTGTAGCCCAAGGTTTTTCTCAAATTCCTAAAATTGATTATGAAGAAACATACTCTCCGATAGTCGATGCAACTACGTTGAAGTTTCTAATTGGCATGATTGTGTTTGCAAAACTACAGATGTGCCTTATGGATGTCGTGACTACATACTTATACTGGTCACTTGATATAGACATCTACATGAGAGTCCGAGAAGGACTAAACTGCCTGAGTCCAACAACTCTGAACCTCGAGAAATGTTTTTCTATAAAACTGAGGAGGTCATTGTATGGATTGAAACAATCAGGACGAATATGGTACAACCGTCTTAGTGAATATCTTATGAAAAAAGGGATATAAGAATAATGCCACATGTCCATGTGTTTTCATCAAGCGATCCAAGAATGGATTTTCTATTATCGCAGTCTATGTAGACGATTTGAACATCGTCGGAACTTCCCATGAACTTCAAGAGACTGCGAAATATTTGATGAAAGAATTCGAGATGAAAGATCTTGGTAAAACTAAGCTTTGTCTTGGCTTACAAATTAAGCACCTGAAGGATGAAATTTTTATCCACCAGTCTAATTATACTGAGAAAGTCTTGAAAAACTTTAATATGGACAAAGCTCATCCTTTGAGCTCTCCTATGGAATTTCGATCTCTCAATGTAGAAAGGGATCAATTTCGTCCTAGAGAAGTGGACGAAGATGTTCTTGGTCCAGAAGTACCATATCTAAGTGCAATTGGTGCTCTTATGTATTTAACTAACAATACAAGACCATATATTGATTTTGCTGTGAATCTATTGTCCAGGTTTAGTTCTGCGCCTACAAGGAGGCATTGGAACGGGATCAAACATATATTCCGCTATCTTTGCGGCACACATGATCTTGGGATATTCTATTGTAATCAAAGAGACGCCACCTTGGTCGGATATGCAGATGCAGGGTACTTATCAGACCCACATAAAACCGGGTCACAAAATGGCTCAACAAAGCAAACTGTGACTGCCACATCATCAAATCAAACAGAGTTGATTGCTTTGTATGAAGCATGAAAAGAATGTGTGGCACTACGAGCAATGATCAAATTCATCCAGAAAGAATGTGGAATGAGGCCTAACACTGACGACCCAACATTGTTGTATGAAGACAACTCATCATGTGTTGATCAGATGAAGAAAGGCTACATCAAGGGAGACCGCACAAAACACATATTGCCTAAGTTCTTCTCTACTCATGAACTAGAAGAAGTTGGGGAAGTTGATATCCAACAGATCCGGTCAAATGACAATTTAACTGATAAGTTCACAAAGTCATTGGCTCCTAAGAAATTTGCAAAGCTGGTATCCAAGAGTGGAATGTGCAGACTCTGAGACATACGCTGATCTTAGGGGGAGCATCATACGCGTTGTACTCTTTTTCCCTTCGATGAGGTTTTTATCCCACAGGGTTTTGCCTGACAAGGATTTTAATGAGGCAGCATCAAAGGCGTATAGTGGGATTCATAGTTGCATTCTTTTTCCCTTCGATCAGGTTTTTTATCCAAATGGGTTTTTCCTGACAAGTCTTTTAACAAGGCAACGTACACTCATATCCCACAACATTTCGAAGGTGAATATTCAAGGGGGAGTGTTATGAACATGTCATGTTAGTATGTTACACATGTTTAATTAAGTATGAACACAAGTGTTATAAATTTGACAACTTAGGTAGATTATTGGAGGTAAAAAGTAATGGTGAATTATTCACCTTCTTTACGTTGGTATTAGTCAAGAATTGTATGCTACCATTGGCCTATAAATAGAGGCCTTAACCATTGTGAAAGATGCACCAACAAAGAGTAAGAATACATCTCTAAAGTTCTTGATCTCTCTCCCTCTCTTCTAATACTAAAAGTTGTTTTAAATCTTTCTTTATAAAGGTTTAGGTGATCTTGCCTTAATAGTTTTAAAACAAAATATATATTACTAATGAATAACATGTAACTAATAATAAATTTTTTATATTTTTTTATTGTTAAAGCTTAGTTTGCCTTCTAGTTAATTTGAACAAGTTTGATTTGTATTGGAATGTAAAATCTATTTCACATCGAAAGATGATGAATATTAATGCCCATTATTTTAAGTTCATGAACTACTTTTCTTATTACCAATTGATTTTAGGATGTAACTCCACTAGACTTATCTTTTGGGTTTGTATGCACATGTGCGATCGTATTTGCCACGTCCCTAGTTTATCAGCCCAAGAACATTCACTTGGTATCAGAGCCAATCTCCTAAACAATCACGGAAGCCACAATTTTCCTAGCGCCACTACTGCACTTCTAGTCCCGGGTTCATTTCTTGGTTTCTCTGGGTTGGGCTAGGTAAACGCTATCCGCCTGTTATCTATCTACCTTTGTCCAAGTGTCAACTAGGCCAAACTAGTTGCACTTGAGGGGGCGTGTTGGAATATTTATCCCATATCTGAAAATGTGAAATAACTAAGCTTAATATATAAGACGGATTAGCTACTTCTCTTATTATCAATTTATTTAAGGATGAAACCCTATTAGGCTTATGTACTAGATTTGTAAGCGCATGTACACTACTACGTGCACGGCCCCTAGTCTCGTATATACATATGACTAGTATAGATCATGCTTGGGTCGCTTGGCACAATGCTTTTTTTGTGATACGCATAGCGCTTTTCCAACCGCTATCTAAGCGTGTGTGTTAATAACTAATTATAGCGCTATATAGAAAGCGTAATAATAAATACACGCATAACGCTTTTTTCTTCTTCAGGAAAACGCGTTATAAGTGTGATTTGAACTCTTAGCACTTTTTTACAAAAATCACTATAAATGGAATATTTAAAAAAATATATTCAACTCCTACACCGGCCATTCATAGCAAAACGACCCATATAATTAGCTCAAAACCCCAATTTCATGTCCATAATACTTGTCAATTCAATAAGAAACTTGTGCATAATTCATATGAACTTTCATGTATCCTCCAAAATAGGAATTCAATATATATGGACACCTTATCTATACAAAATAAAACATCATGTGATCGAGCGACTTAGCCTATTCTACCTAACAAAATGAAACACCAATATACTACCTAGCAAAATGAAACACTAGGAATTACTCATAATTAGCAACCATATACTACCCTATCCAACTTTTTAGGCAACCATTTGCAAATAAGATTCAAGATACCCCAACCACTTATCTGTTACCTCATCAATTTGTTCTTGTGCGTAGGAATCTGCTGAACCGGCAAGGACTACAAATGCATACATAAACTTAAAAGTTCATTTATTCATTTTCATATTTTGTAAGAATTGAAAACATTGGTGTTGAGTAAGTTAGAATACCAATAATGAGGCACTAGGTGTTAAGTAAGAAATGATACTTACTAAGTCAGTTAACCCATGATGAGCCACTTTAAACACATATTCTAGGACTGATACAATATCAGCTTTCTTGGTGAAGTTTTTGATCCCTAACAACCCTTTCAATTGCTGGAGTGCAAAAGTTATGGCGGCTCTAGCCATGAAACATACAATGGAAGTGTGCGAAAGGAGGCAATCAAGAAACCCAGCCTGAAAAAGCAACAAAGAATTGATTAAGTCGATATATACAAGAAGAATTACATCATCATAAAATTTTTACTCAACTAGGCTTATTAATAACCTGAAGAATCCAACAACAATGGGTCCTATAGCAATGTCCCTTGACCTCCCCATGCACATGTCTATTAGTGGTGGGACAAAATCCGCAAACTCAAAAGAACGCTGTCATTTAGACAATAAATGTCTATTGTGTATCCTACATGTGTCATATATATTATATCTACTATGACAACATTCAAAGTCCATAATGAGGTTTTAGATTTGCAAGCTTGGCATATGCAATGTCCTGTCAAACATTGATAGAATAAGTAACCAAGAGATGTACAAGTATTGACATCAAAAGATAGAGCAAGCATAATAAATATGACACTTGTGAGATACAGAAACTAGCAATTGTAAGTCTGGAGATGATATCCATACTCCCTTGCGCATCCAAGAATAGGAAAATAGCCTGTAGGCCGAGCATGATGCTCTTCGACACCGACTGACCCTTGAACAAGTTCCACTTAGATGGAAGTTCTACTCGGTGACGAACACTCGCCACGCCATTCGTGTCAGTGTTTCCATGATCTTTATCAGCTGAACGCCCCATTCCAATAATAGAACGATAAGCCAAATGTGCCTTTCAAAAATTTTGCACAAAAGACTGATAAGAGTTAGGATGGATCTTCTCTTAAACAAAAGACTAACATACTTTTTAAAGGTTTCATAGAACTTGACAATAAAAAAAGGAAAAAAATAACTTGACAGAGGAATACGTATTCAAGAATCAATATGGTTAATTACTCAATGATGTTCCAAGAGAGTCACACATATGAGACTTTATAAGTTGCTTTGAGATTGAAAGGTCAATGCCCTCTTAAATTGTGAATCAAGATGGAATGTCATCTTCATACGCTTTGGATCGATCAAGCAACCCTGTCATACTACAACATAACTAAATAAATGACAAGTATTTTCTAGTCAATCCAATATTACATTTCCAATAATACACACATTTATGATTTGGAAACAACAATTATTGATCTAGCTAAAGTTCTACTTTGAAGAGTTTGTTTAGGTAACTTCTTAAAAACTTCATCCCTTTCTCTTATAAGAAGTTATCCAAGAAAAAAATTGAATTATATACTATTACTATGCATCCTCATGGGCCTGTCTTTTCAAAGTGGAGTTATTGTCATATCTTCTATATCTAAAAAGGCTCGGATAACAAGACAATCAAACAAGTTTCTTTATCTTCACAAGTGAACAATGAAGTACTGAAATCTGAATAATGCTTTCATAATGCAGAAAACAAGCAAATAATAACTTGGAAAAGAATACCAACTAAATAGAAAATTAAAAGGAGATAGATATTTCAATGCCAAGTGTTGGTACTTTATTATTTCTTAACAACATATTTGAGAAATCATTATGCTCAAGCATTGACTCATTAGTCTTGCACAAACCATTTGAATCTATGTCCTTAGTTTCCTCAGAACCAAGAAGCTCAAGGATTCACAATCTCATGACTACACATGACATAGGTTCAAATGGTAGACTTTTTCCACAACTTTAAGCTCTTAAGTCACAAAGCATTTTATGAACTATCAACATTCATCATCTTACCAATTGTCAGCTAAAACATAGAAACAAAACCTAACAACGATAAGATCTTATCTTTGTACTGAACAAAGATAAGATCGAATTCCGCTCTCGGACCTTTGGCGATTTCTTGCTGAAGTCAGCCAACTGCCTGGTTGCTTCGCCGGAATCTGATTGCCGATGACCTTTCCGGCGGGCGTGACAACGCGATTTGGTAAGAAGCATGGACGGGGAGGCGCAATGAAGGCTAATCCAGGTTCGAAATCCCCGTCTCATGGCCCTAATCTCTTCGATAAGACCTCATTGCCGAGTTTAGAAATTCTGGTGGTGACTATGAATCTGGTTGATCCTGTTGCTTCTCTGACTAATTCAAAGCTTCAGAAGGATAATCTGAATGTATCTGTGACTGATCTGTCCAATTCTGTGGACCTAGGGCTTGATGGAGTACAAAAATCCTCTGTTGATCTGGAGAAAGTGCTAGAACTTGAGCCTAGGAATTCTGATCATGTGAATAATGAGACTGTGTGGAACAGAAAGCGATCTCTTGCTCATAAGCTTGACAAAATTGAGATTGTGGATAAGGATACCTATGTCTTCTCTGATGAGGAAGTGGAAAAAGAGGTTGATCTTTGGAAATTTACTCTGCTTGGAGGTGTCCTGGGAAAACAACTTTCCTTAGAGGAAATGTCTAACTTCATGAAGCAGAATTGGGGAGATATTTTGCTTGAGGTTCAGATGAAGAGGAATGGCATCTGGATTTTCAGATTTAAGTGTGGTGAGCACTTGGACTGGGTTAAGAGGAATGGACCATGGCTGGTGGATGGAATAAAGCCTCTAGCATTGAAGCACTGGTACCCTGGGCTAGCTGTTGCTTGGTCTAGCTTTGAGGAGGTTCCAGCTTGGATCCAAATTAGAGATTTGGACCCTATCTTCTTCTCTCGACACATGTTGAGTGTCATTGGAAGCATTATTGGACAGCCTGTGTGTATGGATGAATTCACTGCCAGAGGTAGAAAGCTTTCTTATGCTCGGCTCTTGATCATTGTAAATGTGCAGGATATTCAGAGAGAGGCAGTGATATTAAAGGGCCCTGATGGCAAGGTGTATAAGTATAAAATCTGGTTTGAATGGGTGCCTTGGTACTGTGCTAAATGTAATGTTTTTGGGCATGATGATAGTGTTTGTTGGCACCAAAAGAATAAGACTAATACCAATAAGATTGACAAGAAGCAAGGGGTGGCTCAAGAGGCCATAATATGGGTGCAAAAAGGTGACAAAGTGCTGGATAATGGCCAAGACAATACAACTACTTTAAAAGTTGGATCTACTACTGCCACTGTTGAGATTAGAAGTGTGCAGAGTCCACAGAGGATGGAAACTGGCAAAGGAAGCCCTAGCAAGGACTTAGTGAAACAAGGGGGTGGTGTTGATGTTACTCACAAGGTGTCACAGGCCCTAGTTCATAAAGGAAAAGCTAAGAATAAGCAACATACTTCTGGACCTGCCTTAATGAGTACTCATTTCAGTTTATCACCTCTTACTGAAGGAATTGGGAGTGGTAGCAGCTCTAAAACTATTCCTCATGGCTGAAGTGTTCCTTGGTGCTTGGAATACTAGGGGATGATGCTCCCCCCCTAGAATAAAAATGATAAGAGAGCTTGTAAGGAAGAATAGGTTGTGTGTTATAGCTCTCCTGGAGACTAAAATTCTAAAGAATAAAGAACTGGATGTGGCTAGCAGAATGATGTTTAAATGGCCTTTTGTGACTAATAGTTCTCCCACTGAGAGGGAGAGAGAATTTGGCTATCCTGGGACACTGCTGTAGTACATGTATCTGTGCTCTACTCTTCTAGGCAGTTGATTCATTGCCTTGTGGTCAGTAAGGATGGACAGATTTCTCTCTCAGCTTCTTTTGTCTATGCTTCTAATGCTTTTGTTGGTAGAATGGAACTCTGGAAAGAATTGGAAAGCATTGCTTTGACTGTTAAGGGGCCTTGGACAATTGTTGGTGATTTTAATTGCATACTTTGTCCTGCTGAGAAGCTCTCCTATAGACACAGTGTGAGGGTTAGTAGTGAACTTGCTGATGTGCTGGATAAGTTGGAGATGCAGGATCATGTATTTTCTGGTACAAAATACACCTGGAGCAACCAATAGGAGGGTGTTGACAGGGTTGCTTGCAAGATAGACAAAATTCTTGTCAACAAGGATTGGGATAATTCTTTTCCTGCATCAAGGGTTTTCTTTTCTGATCCTAATATTTCTGACCATTCTCCTTGTGTGGTGCAGCTGAATCCTACTCAAGGGATTAAGAGAATTCCCTTCAAATTTAGGAATTATTGGACTGAAGAAGATGATTATGAGGAACTGGTGAAGAATGCTTGGCAAGGCACAATTCAAGGAACAGCTCAATTTGTGTTGGCAGAAAAACTGAAAAGAGTGAAGGTTGCTTTGAAGAGTTGGCAAAAAGGAAGATTTAGGAAGTTGGAGATCATGGTTGAAGAATGTGTTGAGAGGCTGAAAGTTGCTCATGATTCTCTTCAAAATGATTTTTCCTGCCTTATTAAACAGCAAGTTGTCTCTAACGCTAAGTGTGAGCTCAATCTTAGGCTGGAACAGTTGCAAAGTTACACTGCTCAGAGAGCAAAAAATGACTGGATTAAATTAGGTGAAGAAACCTCTTCCATCTTCTATAATGGTATTAAATCCAGGAAAGCTAGATGTACTATTTTTACCTTGAAAGATAGTACTGGCATGGCTCTTGATAGGCAAGAAGATGTTGAGAAGGAAATCCTGGATTTTTATATAGGATTATTTGGTACTGTTGGTCCATATGTTGCTCTTAATTTTGACAGATATGGGGGGTGCCAAGATCAGAAATGAATGTCATGGAAGTTTGTGTGAACAGCCTAGTCAACAAAGTGTCAGAGATGTTGTTTTTGATTTTGGTAACCTCAAATCTCCAGGGCCAGATGGGTTTGGGAGTTGGTTCTATAAGAAGGGCTGGGAAGTCATCCATAAGGATGTTTTGGCAACTATCTTTGAATTCTTCAGAAGAGGTAGGCTTTTAAGGCAAACAAATGCTACCTTTGTTTGCCTTATTCCTAAAGTTGATCAACCTTTTTTCATTAAAGAGTTTAGGCCCATCTCCTGCTGTAATACCATGCTGAAGATCATCTCTAAGGTTCTAGTGTAGAAACTTAGGCCTTTACTTGATGAGATAATCTCCATTAATCAGGATGCCTTTGTACCTGGGAGATCAATTACTCACAATATGATGGTGGCTCAGGATCTGGTGAAGGGGTATGACAGCACTAGGATCTCCCCTAGATGCATGATCCAGATAGATTTGTAGAAAGCTTATGATTGTGTGTCATGGGATTACTTAGAGGAAAGCCTGATTTTTCTCAACTTCCCTAGGCAGCTCATCATGTGGATAATGGAGTGTGTTAGAACTCCTTGTTTTTCTGTGATCATCAATGGTGAGGCAAGAGGTTTCTTTGAAGGGAAGAGAGGGCTTAGGCAGGGAGATCCTCTCTCTCTCCTTTCCTCTTTGTCATTGTTGTGGAATTATTTGCTAGAAAGATGAAAAAGATGAGTGATGATAAGGATTTCAGATTCCATCCCAAGTGCAAGCAGCTGTAGTTGACCAATATTGCCTTTGCAGATGATCTCCTACTCTTTTGCAAGCCTACTACTCCATCCCTCAAGTTGATTAAGCAGTGTTTGACTGAGTTTGGTCAGGAATCTGGATTAATTGCCAATGCAGCCAAGACAAAAGTCTTTTATGGTGGACTGAGTGATGACAGGAAGACAACTTGCTCTTCTGTTTTAGGATTCAGCCAAGGAGCTTTCCCTGTGAGATACATTGGGACTCCTTTTCATTCTAGAAAGTTGAAGGTGAGTGAACTTACTCCTTTGCTTAATAGAATTAGGAGTGTGATTCAAGATAGGAGTGCTAGGAAGTTGTCTTATGCAGGTAGGGCTCAAGTTATAAGAGTTGTCATAGAGGGTGTTGTTTCTTTTTGGATGCAAGTGATCTTTATTCCTAAGAAAGCCCTTAAGAAGATTGAATCCCTTTGTAGAGCTTATCTTTGGTCAGGAGAAGTGGAGAGAAAAAGATGTTTGGTTGCTTGGGAGGCAGTGTGCAAGCCTATCAAGGAGGATGGCTTGAACTTTAAAGAGCTGCTCTCTTGGAATAATACCCTCATGTTTAGACTGATTTATGACTTGCATAAAGGAAAAGAGAACCTTTGGACTTTGTCGACTAGGAAACATCTCACCAAGGGGCAATCTGTATGGCTGGTGGATGCTCTTCCTTGTAGTTTTGTGGTCTGAAAACATCTTCTTATGGTTAGAGATGAAGTTCTGGTGCAGAGGAATGGTCAAGCTATTGATGAGCAGTTTCTGTCCAAATGCAATGGGAGAATGGATAGTCAACACCTCTATGAATTGCTTAGAACCCCATATCTTGAGCTTCCCTGGTGTACTGTCTTATGGGATGGCATTCAGCCTCGAAGATGGAGTTTCATGTGTTGGTTGGCTACCCTTGGAAGACTTCCTACTGCAAGCAAGCTTCACAAGTGGGGTGTGCTTCCTTCTGCCACTTGTGTCCTTTGCCATGCTGCTGATGAAGATGAGGAACATTTATGGTTTGGTTGTCCTGTTACTAGTAAGGTTGCTCACCTTGTTCTGCAGTGGCAAGGGATAAGTACTAGGAAGAGAAGGCTGACAGATTGGTGGACTTGGTTTGCTCAATGTGAAAAGAGAAGTAATAATATCTACATAAGTAAACTGTTGTCTGTCATGGAGATTGTCTACCACTCCTGGAGGATGAGGAATGAGATTATCTTTAGAGCTGGCAAGGTCTCTCCTGAGCAATGTGCAGCTAGCATTATGGAGGAATGTAAGTTCAGAATTCTTCAAAAATTGAAGCTTACAGGAAGAAGAGGGGGAGCCATGAGGAGAAGAATCACGATTTGATCTTCTTAGCATGGTTTAGTTTTGCTTGTATCTTGCCTTTTGTTTTAGGCTTGTTTGGCTTGCGTTGTTTTGTTTCTGATTTTTGATGTGTTTGGATTGTTGTTGTTTTGGTTTGTTGTTGTTTTGTTGTTGCTTTGTTTCTTCATGCATTGGTGTGTGTAAATAGGACGTTGGGCCTTCTTCCCAACTATCAATATAATTTATCACTTGGCTAAAAAAAACCTAACAACAAGAGAACACAATAATCAAATGAACAAGAAATCAGAAACAAAAGCTAACAAAAAATCCAATCGATTGATACAATACGAAGCAAAAACCCTAGGAATATACACTAACTACTCAAGGGGGAGAGAAAAAATGCAAGAAGTTCCAGATCTATAACATGCTTACAGAGAACGACGAGAGAGGAGGGGAGATTGGCGGTCGGAGGGAGACGATGACGTTGAGAAGTGCAACGGTTGGTGGCCTGAAGGAGATAGTGACGAAGAGGAGAAAAAAGATGGTTGATGTAGAGATGAAAGATCCCGACGAAGAGGGGAGCAAAGATGGCCGTCGCGGAGATATATCAAAGATGCCAACGACAATTGAGTGCAAAAGAGACGCCACCAGGAGGTGGGCACCAGAGATCGAGAGGGAAAGAGCGACGCCGACAAAGAATTTCAGAGAGATGTCGTCGATAAAGATGTGTGGTGCCTAGGCGCAATGTACAATTGCTCGAGGGAGATGATAGAGGAAGATAAGAGTTTACATCTTATTGCGTTATTACTCAAAAAGCGCTATGAGTTCTAAAAAACATTATAGCGCTATTTGTTTAAAACCGCTAAGACTATTTTTCTACTTGTAATCAATTTTCTCTAGTAAAAGACAAACATAATTATATCTAAGTGTTATTTTATCGCTTATAACACTTTTCACATAAATGCGATAAAAGTTTCTTTATCTTAGTGTTTTTTTTAAAAAGCGCTAAGATAAAGAAAATCCAAAACAAAAACTAAAATTTTTTAGCAGTTGTTTCAATAAACTGCTAAGCGTTTTTTATAATAATTGCGATTTTTAATAACGCCTTTATTTTACCGCTATTTATAGGAAAATGTGTACTAGCGTAACGGGCCACGAACTTTAACATGATATCAGAGTCAATATCATAACCACGCACGACAACTACAGTTCCTCTAGCGCAGTCTTGGGTTGATTGAATCTAGTTATAAATGGATTAATTTAGATGCCCATACACACTCGTTTGTCCAAGTATCAACTAGGCGAAACCCGTTGAGCATACGTGAGCGTGTTGGAATGTAAAGTTCATCCCACATCGAAAGTGGGTGGATATAAATGCCTAGTACATAAGGTTGGTAAGCTATTCCTTCTATTGACAATTAATTTTAAGATAAAATTCTACTAAATTTATATACTAGATTTGTATACGTATGTATGCTCGTACATGCCACATGCCACGTCCTTGGTCTATCAACCCATGAATTTTCACAAATGAAATCATTTAGGTGTTTGTTGATTAGATTTTGACCGTAATAAATTTAACCTTAAGTTATTCACTTGTTCAATTTAACTTTAAGTTATTCACTTGATCAATTTAACCTTAAGTTATTCACTTGTTGAATCATACTTTAGAATTCTCGAACAACATTGATCGATCGCGAGTCGAGGATTATTAGCACGTGAGCATATATATATCCTACAGAGTACAGAGGCTGACCATGATCGAATATATGTAATTGAACAAACATGTACATGTTAGTACGTATATTATATAACCAAGTGGAACGCGACCTAATCTATATTTATAAGAGCTAATAAAATCCGTCTAGGTATCATGAATACACTGGACCACTATATAAGATCTAATGCAAGTTTATTTTGGACTATAGTACGTTGATTGTCAACGAACGTATAATGGCCCTGTCTGATACAAATTAGGTTTCTATCTGTGTAAAATTTATAAAACGTCAATCATCTTCTTAGTTTTTTTTTTTTGTGACAAGAAAGTGCATATAGCACTATATGCATTTATTTGTAGATTTAACATTTGCAATATCTCAACCAACATTCAGTTGGTCTATTGGTTTGACACTAGACTCCCTTAAGCGTTCTATCCAGAGGTTTCGAGTTGGATTCCTGTTGGATGCGTGTATGGAGACATTAATATTGGGAGGGGTCTATCACTTCGTGTGCCAACAGTGAAATTGATGTACATGGGAAGCAAGGACCTTCGTGAAATTGATCGTTTCACACCCAAGAAGGACTTCTACAACTTCAAGATGGAAGAAAATGAAGAAGTGAGCTCTTACCAGGCTAGGTTTGAGACAATCACCGCAAACTTGACTGCTCACTCAATCAAGGA
Source organism: Rheum nobile (assembly GCA_027886185.1). NCBI lineage: Eukaryota > Viridiplantae > Streptophyta > Magnoliopsida > Caryophyllales > Polygonaceae > Rheum > Rheum nobile. The sequence goes on from WOAB01000648.1 coordinate 758,786, forward strand.
TGAAGAAATTCTTCCTGATGAGAAATTCCTTATCATCATTGATGGTCTTCCTCATCGTCATGCGATGACCAAGGCCATTCTGAAAGAGAATCCCAACACTGTCAAATTAACGTTCCATGAAGTCTTTAGCAAGATTCAGAAGTATGACAATGAAGAAAAGGTTGGAAGAAACAAAGATTCCAAGAACAAAGGAACTGCTTTGATGGTTGGAAAGGCTGTTGAAAGGATTGAAAATGATCTTGATGATAATGATGGCTCCGATGATCCTGAGGTTGTGCTTCTAACTAGAGTCATGCGTTCCCTTTATAACAAAGGTAGGAACAACAGAGGTGGGAACCATGGTGAAACTCGTGACATCAAAGACATCACCTGCTACAACTGTAATGAGAAGGGTCACTATTCTAGCTCATGTCCAAAGCCCAAGAAACCAAGCAAACCTTCTAGGAACGATGAGAATAAAGTTTTCATTGCGGTGTGGGTCAATGAGGATGACTCAGATGGTGAAGACCCTGAAGCCTGGGGTAGTAAGATGTGTGCAATGGCTCTCAATGACTCTACTACTTCGCCTGAGGATATTGAGGTAAATCCTGAAACATTTTTGAAATCTCTTGTGAACTATGATAAGAAATCACTGATTGCTCTCATAAGGGAAATGTATTCTGAAAATTTGAAAACACAAGAGGAACTTGCTAATTCTGAAGATGAGTGTAGTAGTTTAAAAGAAAACATATCTAACACTGCTAGTAGCTCAACTATTCCTAGTTCTTCATGTGATGCTAATCATGAGGAACTTCAGAGGTTAAGAAACGAAAAGGTCTCTTTACTTATGAATGAAGTCTCTAACAATATTGATGCAAGTGATGTAGCTGGACCAACTAAGCTTGAGGAACAGATGTTAGAGATGAAAGCCTATGTTCACAAAATTCACTCCATACTAGTGGAACAGAAAGCTAAAACTAAAGACATTCAGTTTGTCGAAGCAAGGTATGGTATTGGTTACACAGGTTCTAAGCAGAAAGAGGATGATCCAACTATTCTTGAACTTCGTGAAGCAAGAGATAGGGAACTACAGGATGCTAGAGAAAAGAATCGCAATCTTGAGGAATGTGTAAAGGTTCTTGAGAGTGGGCTGAATGAGAACCAGTCGTGGTACACTGGACAACCCGCCTACAAGATCTTCCTTAAGCAGTCTCAATGAAAGCAATCCAACGTTCCGTGTCCAGAACGTGTTAAGCAACGCAAGAGTGTTGTTCCCAACAGAAAGTATGTTCAAATGGATCAATTCAAGTTGTGTTGGTATTGTGGGGGCAACATACATTTGCAGAGAGACTGTGAAAAGAAAAGGAAGTTCTTCGAAGAGCACACAAAGAGAAGGAACAGTAGGAGCAATAATGTGAACTTGAATGACTTCTATGATGATTCACATATGCATAATCATAATCATGCTAGATCTAGGAAGAAAACTATTGTCATTAATTGTGCTATTCCTAAGGAACAATTGCATTATGTATCTCGACCAGGTAAGGCTAAGCTTGCCTGGGTCGCCAAACCTTAACTTTTCTGTGCAGGTTGAAGTGAGGGAGAACGGGAGGTGGTACATTGATAGTGCGTGTTCGTTCCACATGACCGGAAAAGAAGATCAACTCACCTCACTTCACAAACACTCCAGAGGGAGCGTCGCCCTTGGAGACAAGAGATGCAGAGAAATCATTGGAACAAGCGAAACAAAACTAAACTCCAGCATCATAGTAAGAGAGGTTAGTTTAGTTCATGAACTTGGTTTTAGTTTATTGAGTGTTGCACAGCTTTGCGACCAAGTGAACAACCAGACGGTCTTTACTTCACAAGAATGCTATGTCAAAGATCGTGAAACCAAGAATATCATTCTGAGAGGAGTCAGGTTCAAGGATGTGTACATTGTGGACAAGAATTTCAAGCCAAAGGAAGCTCTATGCTTTGCGTCTATAGCTGATGAGACGGAACTGTGGCATATAAGGCTTGGACATGCTAATCTTCGACTAATTCACAACCTTTATGCAAAGGAACATGTTCGTGGTCTCTCAAATGTTCGATCTGATTTCCATGGCGTATGTGATGCCTGTGTGAAAGGGAAATAGACCCGTTCCTCATTCAAGTTATAACCTGATGTAACAACTTCTCAGCCTCTGGAACTGATTCACATGGATCTCTGTGGTCTCATGAGGATAAGAAGTCATGGTGGGAACAAGTATGTTTTCGTAATTGTCGATGATTATTCTAGATTCACTTGGACAATCTTTCTGTCTTCAAAGGATGAAGTCTTCTCCGCATTCGAGACGTTCATCAAGAAGGTGGAAACCAGTTTGGGAAAGAAGCTGAAAGCTATAAGGTCCGACCATGGAACAGAGTTTGAGAACTCTATGTTCTTCAACTTCTGTGAAGAAAACGGAGTGTCACATGATTTATCCGCACCTAGGACACCACAACAGAATGGGGTTATGGAACAGAAGAATAAGACTCTAGAAGACATGGCTAGAACTCTCCTCATTGCAAGCAATCTTCCAAGAATTTTCTGGGCAGAAGCTATCAACAATGCTTGTTATATCCTCAATCGTGCCATGCTTCGTCCCTTATTGAATAAAACTGCTTATGAACTAATAAGGGATCGCAAGCCCAATATTTCCCACTTGCGTGCTTTTGGATACAAGTGTTACATTCACAACAATGGGAAGGATAACTTAGGGAAGTTTGACCCACGAAGTGATGAATGCATTTTCTTGGGATATGCAAAGGCAAGCAAGGCTTACAGAGTTTACAACAAAAGTTCACGCAAAATCGAAGAAAGCATCCACGTTGTCTTTGATGAGAACTCAAAAGGTGCCAGTGGCGAGTTAGAGACAGTGTTCCCTGGGGAAAGTTATCCAAGACTGCAAAGAGAGGATTCTGATGATGATGGCAATGGTCCTTCATCTAGACCTAGTCCAAGTCGTGGGAACGGTGCTCCTAATGCTGATAGTGTTTCTCCGTCCTCTCCAGAATCTTCTAGTCCTGATGACTCGCACAATAATGATACTCCAACCAATTCTGCACAAGACGCAGACGTTCCATCAACATCAACTGATGATTCAGTAATAGTTGTGGTTCCAACTAACTCAGAAGCTGTTGTCACTGTTCCATATGAAACTTCTGGTGATGATATTGTTAATGACTCTCAGAGTGATGCTGAAGGAACGACCCCAATTGAAGATGCCCCATTGCCTTCATCTTCAACGAATGATTCTGAGACACAACATGACGATCCATCTCTTCTCGTATCAAAGAGTGTTCGAATCCAAAAGGCTCACCCCACTCATAATCTCGTCACACCTTTTGGTGAAAGAGGTTTGCGTTCTAAATTGAATATGTTCTGTGCTTTCCATGTTTTTATCTCTCTTGTAGAACCCAAGACTATCAAGGAAGCATTGAAGGAACCTGACTGGATCGTAGCTATGCAAGAAGAGCTACATCAGTTTAAAAGGAACAAAGTCTGGCGTCTCGTTCCTTTACCCCGCAACAAGCATGCCATTGGCACTCGCTGGGTGTTTAGGAATAAGCTCGATGACTCATGGGTGGTCACAAGGAACAAAGCAAGGTTGGTTGCTCAAGGCTATAATCAACAAGAGGGGTAGACTATGATGAGACTTATGCTCCAGTGGCTCGTATTGAAGCGATTCGTCTTCTCATCGCTTATGCCGCTCATAAGGGATTCACTCTATACCAAATGGATGTCAAGACTGCTTTCTTGAATGGATATCTCCAAGAAGAGGTATACGTGAAGCAACCCCTTGGTTTTGAGGATGCCAATTTTTCCTCGCATGTGTATGCTCTGGATAAGGCACTGTATGGTCTTAAGCAAGCTCCTCGTGCTTGGTATGATAGACTCGCACAGTTTCTTCTCTCTAATGGATATCGTCGAGGAACAATTGACAAGACTTTGTTCTTTCTGGAACAAGAAGGTAAAATTCTGGTGGTTCAAGTCTATGTTGATGATATTATTTTTGGTTCCACTAACCCTGCTCTTGTAGAGAAGTTAAAAAATCTTATGAGTAATGAGTTTGAGATGAGTATGATTGGGGAACTGTCCTTTTTCCTCGGACTACAAGTAACTCAAACTAAGGAAGGACGAAGATCCATCAACAAAAGTACATCAAAGAGCTGTTAAAGAAATATGGTATGGATACTGCAAAATCCATCGTTACTCCTATTTCTCCTAACACTCGTTTGGATGCAGATTTGAATGGAACAGTTGTTGATCCCACCATGTATAGAGGAATGATTGGTTCTCTCCTCTATCTCACGGCCAGTCGGCCAAATATTCTGTTTAGTGTGTGTCTCTGTGCTAGATTTCAGGCCAATCCTAAGGACTCACACTTGAAGGAAGTAAAGCGAATCTTTCGATACCTCAAAGGAATGGACCATCTCTGTCTATGGTATCCCAAGAACTGTGATTTCAATCTTGTTGGATTCACTGACGCTGACTTTGCTGGGCATGTTGTGGATCGCAAAAGCACCTCCGGAACGGCACAGTTCCTTGGTCCCTGTCTTGTCTCATGGGGTTTTTAGAAGTAAAACTCGGTGGCCCTCTCCATTGCAGAAGCCGAGTACATTGCCGTAGCAAGTTATTGTGCTCAGGTACAACCGAAGGACTTTGGTATGTCTCTTGGCACCGTTCCTATTATGTGTGATAATACTAGTGCCATTAACATTTCAAAAAATCCAGTTCATCATTCACGTACTAAGCACATTGACATTCATCATCATTTTCTACGTGATAATGTTGACATGGGCTTCATTAGAATGGAACATTGCGGGACTGAAAATCAAGTAGCCGACATCTTCACCAAAGCACTAGACAAAGGTCCATTCGAGTATCTTCGGTTGCTCCTTGGCATGATCTCTCTGAATTGAGGAACTTCACAACCACTATTCCCTCAATGCTTGGCTAATTTGGTTCACGGATATCATGAAGTATCTTGCTTAAACTGCCCTTCTTGATCTTGCTATTTCATGATTTTTGTATGCTTGAATTGCTAAGTCTTAGGGTCTAGCTTATTTGTCTTTTGATTTGTGTTAAATTACTTGATTGCATGCTAACATCTTATTTGAAACTCAAAACAACCGATTTGATGAACTGAACCCTCATTATAAGCCCACATGATAATCGGTTGTACAACCTTCCACAACCTTGATTCAGGTAAACGTTCCCTATGATCCTTCTTTGATAAACACTTTTACTGGGAATAATTATCTGAGTTGTATTTCTCTCTACCATATGTTTGGATATGCTTTATTTTGTGTGAACCCAACTATGAAATATCCAGACATGCCTCGCAAACACTATTGGTCTCAGGGGGAACGCCGATTGGTGCTCAGATTAAGGGGGAACAGTGTGAATGGAGCGTGGAATTTGAATCAGTGGCTGGCATTTATTGGGGTACAGGTGAACGTTGGAATGACTCTCTGTGAGATTTGACTGCTCTGTGGCAGGACTAGTGATGTGGTAAACGAAGTGAAAAGTGGCCGTTATCAGAGGAGATAGAAATGATCTCATGATGGGTTTTTTTGGCAAGTCGGTTGAGATTTTTTTTGGAAAGATTTTATCTTCTAAAGATTTTATCTTTCCTATATATACTTGCCTTTCCATCACAAGTTCCTCACCTCCATTCTCTTTTGCCTCTGTGCTCTCTCCAATCTCTCAAATATTTGTGCAATCTCTCCAAGTTTACTCTCTTCAATGGATTCTCCAAGCAAGATGCTCCCCACCGACAAAATGTCTGATGCTGAGATGGACGCCTTCATCCTCCAACTACAATAGGCCAAGGCCGCCCGCGCCACACCCTCAACCCCTGGCATGCCGGCATATATTCTTGAGGTTGCACAGGCCGCCGTCCAACAGGTTGTAGATCCCTCCGCCTCTACATCGACACCAACACCAACTCTGCCTCCCTCCGCTCCGTCCCCATTGAAGGCCCAGGATCGCAATCTTGTGCTTGCCGTGGTCTCTATGGAGGAACAACCACATCCCCAACCTATTGAAGAAGAAGAGGTCTCTTCCCCCTCCAAGGACAGAATTGAGGAGGAGGAACAATCCTTGAAGTCCCTTGAGGAGGAACTCGGAGTAAAAGCTGCTCCTTTGGCACTGCCTCCACCTCGCAAGCGAAAATTGGTTGATCTCGCTGCCACTGCTCACGATGAGGAAGAAGAGAAGGAAGTTCAATTATTGGAGCATCGCATGGCTCCCACTGCACAGTCGACGCCGTCGAAATCAGGTGGTGATGAAACCGCCCCTAGACCGCTGAAGGCACGACTCCGTTACATTGTGCAGACTGAGAAGAAGAAGGCCAAGACTGTTGGCAAAGCAAAATTAGAGCTCTCTGTTTCCACTACTACTACTCCAGAATTTTCAAAAGGTAAAAAAATTATACCGCCACTGTTGATTCGTGAAAGTTTCTTTGCTAAACACAATATGGACGAGATACTGCATCTTCTGCGTTTCCAAGGATGGGAATGGCTCTGTTCCAACAAGGCAACTGTGGATGAAATGCAAATGAGAGAGTTCTACCACTACTACCATCTCTCCAAGGTAGATGCTATGTGTGGGTCAACTAAAATCAGTGGTGAAGACATGTCCTTCACGCCCAAGGTAATCTCCTCGCTCCTCTCTGTTCCATTGGGTGGTTTCTTCGAGGTTCCAGCGAGTGAGGTCAATGAAGAAAAGCTGGCGTGTATGGAACGGTTGTTTGGTTCCACCAATGAGGAGTTGCACACTGAAAGGCTGACGTTGGCTCAGCGAGTAGATTTCCACATCATCTCCAGGGCTGTGGCACCTCGCCAAGAGAAGCGCAACACCATCACCCTCTGTGATTTGTTTTTGCTTGACCGTTTTCTAAGGATGAAGAAGATTGATCTCCCTCGAGTGATTTTGTGCCATATGGAACGATGCAAAGCAAAGTCCCACTCTTTGGCTTATCCAGGGTTAGTAAATATGTTGCTGCTTTGCGATGAATCTTACCGCAAAGAAAATGAGGTGTCTCTGGGTAGTGAATTGGATTCGGCTGCTGTGGAGAAGATGAAATTTAAGGGTGATTCGAAGGGAACGAGTAATGTGATTGCGAAGAAAGCCGCTGGCGAAGGAACGTTTAAGGGTGGTTCGATTCAGCATCAGATTCTGGCTGAACTTAAGCAGCTAAATATCACCATGAACCTGCTCTTGGATCACTTTCTGAGCAAGGATGAAGACGATGCTGAAGACCCTGAGACTTGAGTGTTCCCTGTCACTATCTAGCCTGTCTAACCCTCTGTTCTTGTTTTTTTAATGTTTTTATGTCTTTTGCGTAGTTGTTCATTGTCTTTTGATGATAGTCGTCTAGGTTCCTTAGCTTTGTACTTCTTTCTACTTAATGAATGAAATATTTTGATTATGATTTGCATGCTAGTCAAGACTTTGTGCTATCTCTGTGATCTTTTGATGATGCCAAAAGGGAGAAGTATGGAAAATGTGAAACCCAATGAAGGGTTGATAACAAAAGCTAGTGCTAAGGAGAATGACGACGCTACTTGAAGGTAAATCTTGCTATGAACTTTCTGAGGGGGAACTATGTCAATATCTTGATCGTTGTATATGTTTGACTACATGTGATTGACTTCTTACTTGATTGTTTTGAACATGCACATTTTGAAGGAGTTTGTCATCACCAAAAAGGGGAAAATTGTTGGAACGATGATGTTCCCTCTAGTTTTGATGATGATAAACTCAATGGCATTTGATGGTTTTTAGTGTGACTATGAGTTTCAGGAATCAGATGAATTAAAAGAACGATGAAAACCATGTGATGAATCAAAACAGAATTTGAAAGGAATAGAGAAGTCAACAATGGAACAGCACACTAGAACAAACAAGAAATGAAGACGCGCGGTTGTGAACAGGAAAGGAAGGGAACAACGCCAAGGAACGCAGATTCGCGCGCGCTGTCACCCTTACAATTTGTCGAATCTCATATTTATGGAAAGAGATCTTGAAGAAACAACTTGGGCCACAAGAGATAAAGTTGTTGAAGATCTTATTGTTAGAAAATATAAGAAAAGATTGTATAGGATTATTTTATCTGATTTTCCTTAAGTAAAACTAGGGTAAATCATTTAGAATTTCTAGACTATAAGAAAGGAAGTCGTCTACTTCATTTCACAAGCAACTACGACATTTTGACAGAGCTTTGAGCATTCGGTGAAGGAGAAGAACTTACAAGGATGAGACTTTGGTGAGTTGAGTACTTGTTAGAGTTTTGATTGTCTTAGGTGTTGTTAGGAATATTACAATAAGAAGTCTAGATATCTAGGGATAAACTAGATTGAGATACGACTTGCTTGATTGTAATTCCAGGATTAATAACACAAGTAGACATTTGAAATCCTACCAGGGAAACCTAGAGGTAGATGTTTTTCTCAGTCAACTGGTTGGTTGATTGAGTTTTCCTCTCTAAGGAACTTTATTTGTTACTCTGTTTTTCTGTTACAATATTCCGCTGCCCAAGGAACAGTTCTATCGTTCCTTGTACTAATACACTCGATTCTACAATTGGTATCAGAGCAGGTTTGTTCTAGATTGTGTGTTTCTTACAGATTTTCAAGTAACGATGACTGCTACCACTGTCGAAGTTGGTTTGAACTCTTCAAGACCTCCCTTGTTGCTCGTTGTTCAATATCAACATTGGAAGACTCTCTTCATCAGGTGGGTCCAAAGTCATGACTTTCAATGCTGGTTGATTATCTCCCTTAGAGATCTTGAGATTGTTGATCTTGAGAAGAAGAAAAAGCTAAAGAAATGGGATCAAGAGGATCTCCAGATCATGGAGAAGAACTGCAAGGCTTCTATGCTCATCAACAATGCTCTTAATCAGCAAGATGTGCAAAAACTTCAATCTTGTGAATCTGCCAATGCTAAGTGGCTTGCCCAGGAACAGATGTACATGGGAAGCAAGGACCTTCGTGAAATTGATCGTTTCACAGCCAAGAAGGACTTCTACAATTTCAAGATGGAAGAAAATGAAGAAGTGAGCTCTTACCAGGCTAGGTTTGAGACAATCACCGCAAACTTGACTGCTCACTCAATCAAGGATGAAGAAATCATTCTTGATGAGAAGATCCTTATCATCATTGATGGTCTTCCTCATCGTCATGCGATGACCAAGGCCATTCTGAAAAAGAATCTCAACACTGTCAAACTGACGTTCCATGAAATCTTTAGCAAGATTCAGAAGTATGACAATGAAGAAAAGGCTAGAAGAAACAAAGATTCCAAGAACAAAGGAATTGCTTTGATGGTTGGGAAGGTTGTTGACAGGATTGAAAATGATCTTGATGATAATGATGGCTCCGATGATCCTGAGGTTGTGCTTCTAACTAGAGTCATGCATTCCCTTTATAACAAAGGTAGGAAAAACAGAGGTGGGGACCATGGTGAAACTCGTGACATCAAAGACATCACCTGCTACAACTGTAATGAGAAGGGTCACTATGAGAATAAAGCTTCTGGGAACGATGAGAATAAAGCTTTCGTTGTGGTGTGGGGCAATAAGGATGACTTAGATGGTGAAGACCCTGAAGCCTGGGGTGGTGAGATGTGTGCAATGGCTCTCAATGACTCTACTACTTCGCCTGAGGATCTTGAGGTAAATCCTGAAACATTTTTGAAATCTCTTATGAACTATGATAAGAAATCACTGATTGTTCTCATAAGGGAAATGTATTCTAAAAATTTGAAAACACAAGAGGAACTTACTAATTATGAAGATGATTGTAGTAGTTTAGAAGAAAACATATCTAACATTGCTAGTAGCTCAAATGTTCCTTGTTCTTCATGTGATGCTAATCGTGAGGAACTTCAGAGGTTAAGAAACGAAAAAGGTCTCTTTACTTATGAATGAAGTCTCTAACAATATTGATGCAAGTGATGTAGCTGGACCAACTAAGCTTGAGGAACAGATGTCAGAGATGAAAGCCTATGTTCACAAAAATTCACTCCATACTAGTGGAACAGAAAGCTAAAACTGAAGACATTCAGTTTATCGAAGCAAGATATGGTATTGGTTACACAGGTTCTAAGCAGAAAGAGGATGATCCAACTATTCTTGAACTTCGTGAAGCAAGAGATAGGGAACTACAAGATGCTAGAGAAAAGAACTGCAATCTTGAGGAACGTGTAAAGGTTCTTGAGAGTGGGCTGAATGAGAACCAGTCATGGTACACTGGACAACCCGCCCACAAGATCTTCCTCAAGCAGTCTCAAGGAAAGCAATCCAACGTTCCGTGTCCAGAACGTGCTAAGCAACGCAAGAGTGTTGTTCCCAACAGAAAGTATGTTCAAATGGATCAATTCAAGTTGTGTTGGTATTGTGGGGACAACAGACATTTGCAGAGAGACTATGAAAAGAAAAGGAAGTTCTCTGAAGAGCACACAAAGAGAAGGAATAGTAGGAGCAATAATGTGAACTTGAATGACTTCTATGATGATTCACATATGCATAATCATAATCATGCTAGATCTAGGAAGAAAACTATTGTCATTAATGGTGCTATTCCTAAGGAACAATTGCATTATGTGTCTCGACCAGGTAAGGCTAAGCTTGCCTGGGTCGCCAAACCTTAACTTTTTCTGTGCAGGTTGAAGTGAGGGGGAACGAGAGGTGGTACATTGATAGTGCTTGTTCGTGCCACATGACCGGAAAATAAGATCAACTCACCTCACTTCACAAACACTCCAGAGGGAGCGTCGCCCTTGGAGACAAGAGATGCAGAGAAATCATTGGAACAAGCGAAACAAAACTAAACTCCAGCATCACGGTAAGAGAGGTTAGTTTAGTTCATGAACTTGGTTTTAGTTTATTGAGTATTGCACAGCTTTGCGACCAAGGGAACAACAAGACGGTCTTTACTTCACAAGAATGTTATGTCAAAGATCGTGAAACCAAGAATATCATTCTGAGAGGAGTCAGATTCAAGGATGTGTACATTGTGGAAAAGAATTTCAAGCCAAAGGAAGTTCTATGCTTTGCGTCTATAGCTGATGAGACGGAACTGTGGCATAGAAGGCTTGGACATGCTAATCTTCGACTAATTCACAAGCCTTATGCAAAGGAACATGTTCGTGGTCTCCCAAATGTTCGATCTGAGTTCCATGGCGTATGTGATGCCTGTGTGAAAGGGAAACATACTCATTTCTCATTCAAGTTAAAACATGATGTAACAACTTCTCAGCCTCTGGAACTGATTCACATGGATCTCTGTGGTCCCATGAGGATAAGAAGTCATGGTGGGAACAGGTATGTTTTCGTAATTATCGATGATTATTCTAGATTCACTTGGACAATCTTTCTGTCTTCAAAGGATGAAGTCTTCTCCGCATTCGAGACGTTCATCAAGAAGGTGGAAACCAGTTTGGGAAAAAAGCTGAAAGCTATAAGGTCCGACCATGGAACGGAGTTTGAGAACCCTATGTTCTTCAACTTCTATGAAGAAAACGGAGTGTCATATGATTTCTTCGCACCTAGGACACCACAACAGAATGGGGTCTCCAATCTTGTCAAGCGCCCATGCTATTCTGTCTTCTCTGTCATTGACACTGAGTGCTCGTTTGGTTGATAACTAAATTCTCATGAATTTAAATACCACAGGAAGTGATACCAAATATATGTGTTTGGTTGACTTTTTGTTAGTGAAAAACCCAAATATTCTAATTCATGTGATTTTCAATTCCTGCAAAACACACGAATTCCAATCACCTAGGGAGGGGTAGGTAAGATTTTATTCCCCCATATTTCCCATGATTTAGATTTTAATCAAACATGATTTACCAATTCCCATGAATTAAAATTACCATGATATAATTTCACATGAAATAATTTCCTAGGAATTACACTTCCTGTATTCAACCAAACGAGCACTTCAAAATCATATTTTTAATATTTTGTGCTTCAAAACTAAGAATACAATTTTCAATAAGATTCCTCTTCCACCATCTCATCTGTTGATTAATCAGATCGGATACTATCACAATTTGAGAATTGGCTGGTGGTGTGGAAATAGGAGTCTTACTTGGATTCCCCATAATCCATGGATCCTTCCAAGCATTAATCCGAGCTCCATTACTCACTTGCCAAATCATACCTTTCCTGATAACCCCTCAGGCCTCCCTTATTGACCTCCATGTAAAGCTAAGTCTTCCTCTAAGATTTGCCTCCAGAAAGGAACATTAAGGAAAATATCTAGCTTTTAGAACTCTGTAAACTAAACTCCCTGGGTCTTGAATCAATTTCCATTCTTGCTTGGCAAGCTGGGCCCAGTTAAACTTATTAAAATCTCTCAAGCCAAATCCTCCTATTTTTCTTAGGCCTGCTCAACTTACTCCATCTCTGCCAATGAATTCTTCTCTCATTTCTCTGTTGTCCCTACAAAAACTTGGCAATAAGTCCTTGGATCTTCTCTGTGAAGGTTGTTGGATCGAAACCAAGTGTTAGTAACAAAATACAACATTGTTCCTATATACGAAAACGATACCTTTGCACACGGATTATTACAAATAAAACACAATCACATAGAGAGGGAAACCAAATCAACCATTTAGTTGACAAGGAAAAACCTCTACCTCTAGGTGTTACCCTAATAGGATTTCAAAGTCTACTTCGCTTATTGATAATCACGAGCTACACAAGTCAAGCAAAGATCCAACGCAATCTAGATTTCCCTACTAGAATACTCTCTAAGTCTAACAACCCTTAGCACGTATTATCAACTTACAACAAACTCAAAACCACACAAACGTTACCTTAATCACCTCAGAAACTTGCCATATCAAGATCCTAAAGATCGTAACTCTCCTTGACGTAGTAACGGTTCATTCTGTCGTTCCCTTGAGCCAACAGCCTTGAGACTCGTCTCGTGAACTCCAAAAGTTGTGTTATTGCTCTCCAATGACTGCTTAGAAACCTCCAAAGCTCTTAATGTCGTCTCTCTTGGATGCTCCTCTTTCTCTTTTGGGAGCATGTCAAACTAGGTTGATAATGCCTTGTAATTATAGGTATCCAAAGGATGACGAAAATATAATTTATTTATGGTCTAATCTGATATATTATCTCATAAATAACATTATATCTTGGGTCAATTACCGGAAACAACCCTTTCAATAGGCCATATTGCCCAAAACCACCCCTTTAATTCGATATTACCGAAAACCACCTGTGTATCACATGCCGTTAAACACTCTTCACCCAACGTCTAACTCCGTTTCAATTCTGTTAATCCAGACCCATAAAACTTTTTTTTTTGAATTTTTAAGTGAAATAAAAGAAAAATGAAAAAACCCAAATGAGTCGGGTTGTCTTCAAATCTCAACCCCAATTCTCTCCTTCAGCGTCGTCCCGACGCCGACGACATGAGCTACGCTGCCAAGCTCAGGCCGGTAAAGCCTGCAATTGAACGGCTGGAGGTAGGTTGGCGAAGGCGAAGTCGGTGGGGACGAAGAGTGTGATGCCAACGCCGGCCTCGTCGGCATCAACCTCGTCAATTACGCCGGAGGCGGAGAGCATGGAAGCGGCGACATTGAATCCGTGGCCATCGATCAACGCTTTTGTGATGTTGAGGCCTGAGGAAGGCGGTCGGAGCTCCGACGCGGCCAGATTCGATCCGTAGGGAGAAACCAGGGAACTAACAGCGAAGATCGAGAGGTTATAAGAGAAGGATTTGACGAGAGAGGATAGTGGTAGAGGAACTGAAATTAGGGTTAGGGTTGAGATTTGGGGAAATTGGGGACAAGAGCACGCAAAACGACGTCGTGGCGGCGTAGCTCAGGTCGTCGGCGCCGGAGACGGCGCAGAAGGAGAGAATTGGGGAAGAAGACCCAATTTTTAGTTTTTTTTATTTTACTTTTTTTTTTAATTACTTTTAAATTTATTTCACATTAAATATTCAAAAAAAGGACTTGTAAAACCGGACTTAACGGATTTCAAACGGAGTTAGACGTCAGGTGGCGAGTGTTTAACGACATGTGATACACGGGTGGTTTCCGATAATATTGAATTAAAGGGGTGGTTTTGGGCAATATGGCCCATTCAACGGGTGGTTTCCGGTAATTGACCCTTATATCTTTCCATGAAACAGTATCCTAAAATACCACAAATAATATCTTCCAACTTGACATTATCTTGTTTCCATAAATTGATCTTATCTCTCCATGATAATTCTGACCCATTATCTTCAAGATATAATCTTCACTTTCCTTGTTTGGATGTCTCCTTGTGCCCTAAGCAAACATTCAAAACCATAGACGCAATATCTCGTGAGTTGCCTTCTCGCTGGGAACGGTGTAAAGCTCCTTTGCTATGGTTTCCTTGTTTCTTGAAATCTATGTTCCTTCTCTTTTTCTTGAACTCTGGTGCTCTTATTTCCATTGTTCCCTAGGATAGCTGATCCATTGGTCACAACTGTTGTTCCCTAGAACTTCTCCAAATAGCTCTCATGCTTTGTGTTGTTCCCTAAAACAATACTAAAAGGCACACATCAAATGCATGGTGTTTATCATCATCAAAACACCCAAGGATCCTTGAGGGAACCTTCTTCCAACAAAGGTAGATGGGAGCTTGAAAACACTCATGGCATAAGTAGGGATAGCCTGTGTAATTGACTTCACATGCATCTCCCTTCATGCCTTGGCTAAATAAAATTAACTCCACCACATAATTCTTTTCTCATGTTTGTTCCTAACAACAACAAAAATCTCTTTTCTAGATCTCCCAACAGTTGTAGGGAGCCCCAAATATTTGTTGCACCTGCCTTATTCAGATATCCCAAGAGTTCGAAGAATAATCTCCTTCACATTTTCCTTAGTGCCCTTGCTAAAACAAATTTTTGTCTTGTCTAGATCTAGCTTCTGGCCAAAAGCCAATTCGTATTTAGCTAGAATGCATTTAATCCCTTCTTCTTGAGCTTGATATGTTTTTGCAAAAAGAATGCAGTCTTCTGCATAAAGGAAATGTGAAATTTGTGGGGCACTTGGACAAATTTTGATGCCAAACCAGATATTTCTTGCAATAGACTTTTTAATCATACTCGAGAGCACTTGACCACATAGCAAAAACAAATAGGGAGAAAGGAGGTCACTCTGTCTCAATCCTCATTCAGGGTAAAAATATGTGGTAGGTTGCCCATTAATCAGAATGGAGAAGGAAACCGAAGATATGCACATCATAACTCTACTCACCCATAACTCACGAAAGCCCATTTTCAGCATAGTCTAGATGAGAAAATTCCATTTCACTCCATCATAAGCCTTGGACATATCCATTTTAAGAGCAAAATTACTCCCTTTATTATTCTTGATACCCATGTAGTGAAATATCTCAAAAGAAACTAGGTAAGTATCAATAATCATCCTTCTAGGAATGAAAGCACTTTGGTTGGGAGAAATGATAGAACTGTAGAACTAATTTAAGTCTGTTATCCATAGCCTTCGAGATAATTTTGTAAATGACATTGCAAAGGCTAATAGGGAGAAAGTCCTTCAAATCAACATGTATATTCTTCTTAGGAATCAGAGTGATAAAAGTTTTGCTAACCTCATTACTAATTCTTCCATGATTAAGAGCCTCCAAGACAAGAGAAATAACATGATATTTGAGTATCTTTCAATAAGATTGAAAGAACATGGCACACATACCATCCGGTCTTGGAGCTTTGAGGGGATGCATTTGTTTCAATGCCATCACTACCTCTTCTTCAGTGTATAGTTGATCAAGTTGATGTTTTATATCCTCATTCACTAACCTCTCAATGTTCTGCACAACTTGTTCAATACCAGTAGGAGAACATGAAGCATATTTATCCTTGAAACAATCAACTACCACTAGGGCTGAGCACGGGCCTAAACCCGACCCGAACCCAAACCTGAAAAGCCCGAAACCCGAACCCCTAAAAAAATGGGATCGAAGACCGAACCGAAAGTTCGGGTTCGGTTCGGGTTCGGGCTAAAACAACATTCGGACGTAAAAAACAGGCCAAAAACCGAACCCGAACCGAACCGGAACCCGAACCCGAAATCTTAAAAAATGCGGCCCGAAACCCGAACCGAAGTCATGTGGATTCGGTTTCGGTTCGGTTTGGGCTTTCGGATCGGTCGGCCCGTGCTCAGCCCTAACTACCACACTATTGATATCATTCTCATCGGTTACTATTTCCCCTACTGCATTCTTTATCTTACGGATGGAATTTCTTGTAATACGCTGGACGTGATATTGTTTTATAAGGTTTAAAGTGCTACCCATATCAACAAGAGCTCTTCCTTTCTAGGATCTAAGTGAGGACAAAAAAACTCTAAAGTTAAGCGTGCTAGGACGAGAGTAGTACCAGGATGAGTGACCTCTTGGGAAGTTCCCGGGTTGGCATGAGATGACGCTTCTAAGGCCTATGGCCTTACATTTCTTTCATTTCCGATGGATACAGATTTGTGAAAAAAACTAGTATTCATATCACTTGCTTTGAGCCATAAGGATGTACTTCGTTGTCGCCAATAAAACTCTTCCTCCATGAGCATTCTTTATCTTACGGATGGCATTTATTTCTTCTCTTTCTGATCATATCGACATGAAGCCCACCCGTATCCAGTTTTTTCATCTGTATTCTCTTTCTCTCTAGCCGCTCTTCTAATTCTTTTTGCCTCATTTGCCCATTTGGATAAAACCTTAGAACACACTTCAATTTTCTCAACAACATTGCCTTCTGGCTTGCTCCAGACTTCTTGCACAATCTCCTTACATCTACCTTTTTCAAACCAGTAGTCCTCAAATCTAAAAACTTTTTCTTATGCCTCACAGGACCACCTTTTAAATTCAACTTAACTGGAGAGTGGTCTTATTTCTCTCTATCTAAATTAGTCACATTTGCTTTTGGAAAAATATTAGTCCATATATCATTATCTAGATACTTGTCAAGTATGCATTGAACATTCAACTTTCCAGCACGACCATTGTCATAAGTGAACAAGTATCCACTGTATCCCAAATCTTGTAGTCATTTAAGCAGCTTTTAAATTCATTCATCTGAGCAACATTTCTATCTTGACCCCTTTTTTTCATACTGAAACATGATCTCATTGAAGTAGCCAAACCAAATCACAGGCTCTTGGTTATTGGCCCCCAAAGCTCTTAACAATTCCTAGGAGAGCTTTCTATTTTCAATCTTTGGCCACCCATAGAATCCAGTCACACACCATCCAATATTACCCATTCCTTTCTTGACATTTAAATCCATATGAAGAAGGGACATGGATCTCAACTCCAAAGTCAGCTCCTTCCTTCATAACATAGCTAGCCCACCTGATATGCCTCTAATATCCACTACCAACCCTTGAAAATGCAGAAATCTTCTCAAAACTTTGTTCATTTCACCTCCACTTAATCTTGTCTCACTTAAGAATAAGATGGATAGGGCTTCCCTCTTCACTAAATCCTTGAGGGAGGTCACTACACCGGGGTTGCCTAGGCCATGGCAGTTATATCTAAAGCAACTCATGACACTCGGCGGTGGTTGGTTTGGACCAACCACCGCCACTGGGATATTTTCATTTGTCACTATATCCACCTTTGTATGTTTTTTATGGGAAGATTGAATTGGGTTCGAACATACGAGTAAAAATCTTGAATTTTTGTGGTGGTTTCAGATTTGTTTCGTAGTGGGTATGTGAGTAAAGTCATCCATAATAACAAGATGGTACTTGAAACCAGTTTGACTAAAGAGAGGTGATGTCCAGAAATCACAATGTATTATTTTAAAGGAAATAATAGTTTGTGTCGTAGACGAAGAAAATGGCAATCTAACATGTTTTCCAAAATGACAAGCTTGACATAGATCAACATGATCATGATTTGACGGAATAGACTTATTTTATTGATGACATTGGACCCGGGATGACCAAGAGGACGATGCCAAAGGGATAAAGACGCAGGTTGATTTGTTGTAAGAGCTACTGGACGACGCAGAGAAGTAGTGTGAGGAAGGAATAGGTAGATGTCGTTGTGACTATTGCACCAATGGATCTCTTTCTTGGTTGGAAGATCCTTCACAAAAATACCAAACATGTCAAATTCAATAGAACAATGATTATCAGTGGTGAATTTCCGTACAAGGATAAAGTTTTTAATGATGTTTGGGGTAACCATGACATTTTTATGGTGGAGAGGAGGGCAGGTGGGTAGTTTGGTGTGGCCAATTTTTGTGATCGAAAGGGTTTGGCCATTACCCATAATAATTCTAGAAGATGAAAAAAATGTCAGGATTAAAAATGGGAGAGAGATTACCTGCTTGTTAAGTCATGTGCGAGGATGCACTGGTGTCCATGTACCAATTATCTGGGGACTGAGACAGATTCATCTGATTGAGGGCTTGAACGAGAGCCTTTTGGTCCCTAACGGGGGTCTGTTGCGAATATAAGGCTTGGTTTTGAGGACGAGGACCAAGAATACAAGACCCCCATTGATTTGGCCAAGATTGTTGTGGAGACGGAGACCACTGATGTTGTCCAAAAAGTTGCTACACTTGTTGTTGGAAAGAGCCCCGACCACCATTGTTCTGGCCCCGTCCTCGCCTGCGGCCGCGCCTCCTCTTACGACTAGAGTAGCCGTCGGAGTTGGGGTTTTGTTGTTGTGAGTTGTTCGGCTGCTGTGGGCTTTGGGAGGACGAATGAGCTAGCCTATTGTTACTGTTATTGGACACAGAAGAGGTTTCTACAGGAGTCTCCATAGTAGTGGTGAGCGCAGACAACAATGGCGCAATATGGGCGCGCCGAGATTCTTCCAATAACAAGATGCTCCGGGTTTCTTGGAAGGTTGGAAATGGTTTTTGTAATGGAATCACAACCGCCATGGTTGTGAAGGTATCATTCAACCCTCAAATAGTTTGGAGAACAAGCGTCTCATCGGAGATCGACTGATCGACATCGGCAAGACCATCGACAAGAGTCTTAAGCTTTTGACAATAATCAGTGATTGTGAGGTTGCCTTGAACGAGGCTGCAAAACTCAGACTCCAGATGAATAGCCCGAGTTTTCTTGTTATCACAAAACAAATTTTCGATGGCCTTCCATAGATCATGCGCAGTAGCATCATGTACCATAACATTCTCCATGATGTCATGAGTAATGGACCCATTAATCCATGAGATAACAAGGAAGTCTAGCAGTTGCCATGTGTCATCATGAGCGAACGAAGAGGTGGTTCCATAGATATGAGAAAGGAGCGCGAACCCCAAACCAAGAGTGACGAGGAATAGGGCATGCCATTTGTTGTAGTTTGAAGTAGAGAAATCGAGAGGGGTTGGGACATGTGTTTTAATGCTCACAACATGAAGAGCTTGTTGTTGCACAAGAGTCATGGGATTGGGGTGGAGAGTAGACGAGATTGTGTTTGGGGTGGTGTTCGCGGCCGTGACATCAATCGGCGGTGGTGTCGTCTGCTGACCAGTGGCGGTGGTGTCATCGCTCAACATAGTCAGAGGAGGTGGAAGGAGAAAGGATCGTTGAAGAGGGAGAGGTTAGGTTTAGAGAGATTTTAGGCTGATACCATGTGAGAATGAATAATCCCGCTTGGAGTTGCCTTGTGTATTGAGTCAATATGTATAGTGTTATATCTAAAGCAACTCATGATGCTCAACGGTGGTTGGTTTGGACCAACCACCGCCGCTGGGATATTTTCATTTGTCATTATATCCACCTTTCTGACTTTATTAGCAAGCTCTTCCATTTTACCATTAGCAATCGCCATTTCAACAACAGATTTTGTAGCCTTCATTTTCCCATTCTTGCCCTCAAACCCCACAGTTTGATGTCCACCCATGTCCTCCATGGCCCTTCTCTTCCATGTTTTCCTTTTCCCATCCATACCTTTACTAGGCATGATATCATCCTTCACTAATGGCATTTCTTCCTTCATATCTTTAACTTTTCCCTTATCTGTAGGGCCACTTCCTTCACTTGGTCATCTGTTGTCATTTTCTTATCTCTTTCTTGACTTTGTCCTACCTGTCTCCCACTTTGGGCTAAACTTTTGTCATTTAAGTCGTGTCTCATCCCCCCTTCAACAACTTTACTATGCCCCTTTACTTTTTCCTTTTCTTCTTTTGCAACACAAAGATGAGCTTTTCAAACTTTGTTTTCTCAATATCTTTATCCTCCATGCTTTCGTTGCCTGCAAAACGAATTATTGGAGTTCTTAACAAGGACCATACATTTTTCGCACGGATGTGCATTTTCATTATGCTTGTGCGTTTGTCGCACAGGTTGTGCGGTTTCACGCCTGTAGGATTTTGGCCGTGCGTTTTTCGCACAGTCAAGACACGGGCCGTGCGTTTTACTCGGATGACTTTATTTTTAGAATATGTATAAATACTTCGTTTTAGGTTTTTGGATGAATCTTTTGCCACTTTTTCTAACACTCTAGACCTAGTTATTTGCCTCCCTTTGAAAGATTGCAACTTTGGAGATTGTTCTACTGGATTCAAGACTAATTTTCTTTTTCTCTTTAATCTTGTTTATGATTTCCATTGTTATTATGACTTCTTTGGTTGATCTTGCAATTATGTCTTGCTAATTTCCAAATTTCTAGGGTTGGGGTGATCCCAACTATGCATAGGTAGACTTGTTTGATATTTGCCTGAATGGAAATCTGAAACTTTGTTGATTTATTCCTAGATGCTTTATGCCCATATTAGCTTATGCGAATTGGATCCTATTAGGGTTTGCAACCGAGAGGTAAAAACGTTAATAGGTAGTCAGATAGGGTTTGAGACCGAGAGGTAATAACTTCTATTGGAATCCTAGGAATTGAACCTGAGATTTTATTATTACGAGAGCATCTTAATTTCTCATGTGGATTAATAACTATCATAGAAACCCTAAGATTAGGTTGGATTTAGCAAGTCACGAGAGTGGATGTTAATTCAATTTGACCTTAGATTCTAAGCGTACCCTAAGGGTATTGAGAACAAAATGTAGATCCATTTAAGACAAAATAGGTACTGTAGTTAAGCAAACTCCAATTTTTATAGTATAATAGATAAGTACCACTTATTGTACATATGTGACTATATATACGGCTTAACTTTAGGATCTATAACTCTTTGACCATAAAATACCATGAACCTGTATATTCTTGAGTCAATAAAACGTGCTCCCTTTTTCTGTCTCTTTTTTCCCCTTTTGGAATGCGTTAGAAGTGTCAAATCTTCACATTCTACACTTGTATCTTGTGATTGTTTTTTTAGACGAGAACCCCCCTTTGTGAGTCTGTGACCATAATTTCAGCTTCGTGATCCAGTTGGCAAGAGTAATGAATTGGGTAAATTGACTTATACCAACTTATTCAACTTAATAGAAGGAGAGTTCATGAGACTTAGTTTTTCACCCAAGTGAAGGGGTGGAGTCAGGGATCAAACTCATGACCTCCCAACATCCCCTTAACACTCCTTCCACTAGGTCACCCCATATAGGGTTGTACCTTGTAATTGTTAGTGCTTAGTGATATTTCCATACTCTTGAATTGTTCTTCAAGTCATAGATAGCTTAGTACACATGCCATGCACGAGATTGATGTATCGATCTCACATTTTAGAAAAAAGTTATAGATTTTATATAGTTAATTGATATAGAAATATATATGTAAGAATTTTTTTATAATATAAAAAATATACAAATAATTAACCAACAAATATAAATAAATTTCGCACAAAGAAAATATGTTGAAAGGAAACATCCACACTTGAAAAGAAAGAAATAGATGAAAGTTCTTTTTTGTTCGATAGAAATTTAAGGGGACGGGATGGTGCTCCAGTTCAAGGACATGAAAGACCCAAGGGCTCAGAGAGCGCTTACAAGGGGATTTACATATGCCTGACCTTAAGAAGACAAGTGGAGACTCAAACCTACAACTCGTCAGACCGAGAACATGTCATGCTTGTAACACCCCTAAATTACCTTAGGAATATTACCGTCAGTGACCACGGGACACATATCTGAAATCACACAAGGCTTATAGTATTGATCGTAAATACAAAATAATACATAAAGCTTTCACAATTGCATAATAATGTTTTACACATGACGTTACGAAATAACAACATGAATCAAATACCAAATTATAGAAAATGTCGTAGCGGAAGACTTAATGGAAAATACCAAAACTTAGAAAATAGGTTATAAACCTAAAATCTAACTTCAGGATCTTTAACCTTAGCTAATAAAAATACAAAAAAAATAACATCTTCCACCAATGTCAGAATTCTGCTTCTTCACATTTGGGAAGAATTACTTGATGTGCCGTATGGGACGGATGACATCAGCCAACTATGCAAGGAAAAAGAAAGGTTGGTTAGTCTAATGAAAGACTAAACAAGGGTATTTATGAGAGGTTCTATGTGGTCGTATCCAGTTACTATCATTGTCTCTCAAATAAAAACTGATAGACGATATATAATTAAAATACTTCCATTGAAATAAAGGAAAAGTTCAACTATCACCATATGGCATAACTATGTACTCATACTGACCATATCTCGTCTGAAATGCAGTTCTCGAAATATTTTCCTCACAAATTATGAGCTGATGATATCTAGACCTCATATCGATCTTTGGAAAAGACTTTAGCTCCCTACAACTGATCCCAAAGATCATATATCATTGGCAAATGATACTTGTTCTTGATAGTGACCTTGTTCAATTCTCGATAGTCAATGCAAAGCCTTAACGAACCATCCTTCTTCTTGACAAATAAGACAGGAGCACCCCAAGGCGACGCACGCAGTCTTATGTATCCTTTCTTAGGCAACTCTTCAAGTTGTTTCTTCAATTCTTGCATCTCTACTGGAGCCATCCGATAGGGTACCTTAGAAATCGGCATCGTACTAGGTTCCAGGTCAATAGTAAACTCCACGTCACGATTTGGGCATAACCCTGGAATTTCCTCCGGAAAAACATCGGCAAATTCACATACAGTAGGATTGTCGTGAACATCAACTTCATCCTTTTTAGATTTATATAGATAACACAAGTACCCTATACAACCTTGTTGAAGTAACTTAAACGCAGACATCGTGTTTATCAACTTTTCGTTATTGGCGTCATTACGACCCTTAAACTTACACACAAACTGACCGCCATATGAAATTGTCACATTCCTCATAGTAAAGTCGATCATTGCCCCATGACGTGTTAACAGTCCATCCCGATAATAAAGTTGTATGGAGCCATGGCTATACATATCAAGTCAGCTTCAAACTCCCAACCCTTAATGGTAACTAGAAATTCTGACAACCACTTGGTTCCTACTAATTGTTCCCTATTGGGAAGATTCACTACAAATGGTTCACAAGCTTCATTGCATTTTATCCCTAACTTATTCACACATTTCTCCGAAACAAAAGAATGTGTAGTACCAGAATCAAATAATATGCAAACCGATGTAGATTGTAGGTATTATGTGCCTTGAGCAACATGAGCATTTGGTCCATCGGCTTCACGCATTTCATATAGCCGCTTACCCTGACTACCTGATGCAACTGAATCCTTCCCCTTGTTCTGAGCAGTCGACTACATAGCAGTATTAGCGGTCTCGACAGGCGTTTGCTGGGGTCGGTTACTATGGATAAATGACCCTTGCTGGAATTCACCCTCCTTATGCCTTTTCTAAGGGCAAAACGTTTGTAATTTCCCCTCTTTCCCACACGTGAAGCACGTTCTTTTCCCTTTCGTGCACTCATTTCTCATATGTCTAGGTCTCCCACAGCTATAACACTGGACGAAGGTCTTACTCTGACCCGAGCACTGCGTGGAACCACTCTGGATCGTCTCAGTCTTAGGTCGACTAGACTTGGAAAATGTGATAGTGGGGATGGCCGCTTGAACCCCCCATTTTGTTGGTTGCTACTTGCCGACCTCTGTCGGTTACGTTTCTTAGTTGACTCCTTCAGAGTCACTTCCAGCTTGTAAGCATCATCCACATAATGTTCCAGGGTAGTACAGCCATGACACACCATCAAAAGGCTTAATGTATGGGTTCATCCACTCATGGAAGTGCCATTTTTTTTGCTCTTCAGAAGTCACATATGTTCCTGCATAGTGTAACAAGTGGTTGAACTTGGCAGCTAACGCATTTACCTTCAACCCTTCAGTCTTCGAGTAAAGGAATTCCTTGTGCTTCTCCTCTCTCATAGCCTGAGAGAAGAAACGATCGGTCATCTTAGTCTTAAACATGGGCCAAGTCAGTTCGGGATGATTAGCTAATCATGTGCTTTCCCACCATTCACTATCTCCATCATTCAGTTGCAATGAGGCAATGTGCACCTTCTCAGTTTTAGTGCAAACAATATTCTGGAACAGTCATTCCATATGTATAAACCAATAAGCCACTTTGACAGGTTCACCAGTGTCGTCGTAGTAGTCAGGCCTCATCGAATTGATCGACTTCAGCGCTCGGCCATAATTTCATCCACCTCTTTAAACATGCATTGGAGGCGCGATATTCTCTGGCTCCTCAAGATCAAGAGTAACCTGAGGGGCTGGAATTCCTTAGGCATGCTGCACTTCTAGCCTAATCATTTCTATAACATCTTGCATTACTATTTGCTTGATTGCCTCAATGACAACAACATCAAAGACAACTTGAGCGTTCAGGTTGATCCTTGAGTTGGGATCAATCAGCTTTCTTGCTTGAACGATGTTCCACTATAGTGTGTGGACATTATCCAGCATATAACTCAGGTCTGACTCAACATCGTGAGCATGCTCCTGCAACTCATCCATCGAGGTCATCCATCCTTCCACATGCTCATCCAGCACCTGGGTTTTGACCCTGATCTGTTGTGGTACAGTATCCTCATAAGCAAAGTACGCTTCTCATGGTCTAGCTCTCATCCTTGTCTGCTCAGTCATCTCTTCGACCAAGCGGCGGGCCTCAGAAGGACTCTTTCCCGCAAACACATCATGAGTAGCAAGACTCCTTCTTGGTTCACTAGGTGAGTAATCTGGGGAGGGAACCAACCCTACCGGAGGTGTCCTGGTATCATATTCCTCCAATTCAGCATTAGGGAACCCATTCGCCGCGTACGTAGCTAGAGACCAAGGTGAGTACACTAAAGATGGTGGTGCTACAGAGTTCAGAAGCTGAATTGATCCAGACTGTACTTGCTCCTCATCGCTTACATAATCGGGATCCTCAATTGGATCCTTCTCAATTGTCTATGGAAGAGGAGGTTATGTGGATTGCACCTGGTCCTCTTCTTCGCTCTTGTAGTCGAAATCCTCACTCGGATCCTCCTCAGTGGTCTCAATCACCACAATTTCTTCCACAGCTGACTTTTCTTCTCTCTACGTGATGAAGGGAACGTCAGTCGCGTCACACTTGATAAAATTAAAGTAATCAAGCTCAAACTTGAGTGTTGGAGCAAGCTGGGACTCCTCCAAAGCTTTACGTTGGGATCTCGTAAGGACCGTTGTTTGATAAGAGACAGGAAAAAGTCTGAAATTTTCCAAATATAGAAATTACAGTTTCTATAATTAGACATGGGTAGATGACACTACTATTGTTGGCAGAAGTTAAAAAAATCACATGAAAGTATAACTTGTCAAAATTTTGACTCGTCTATTTCACCCGACCTTGTATTCCATTCAAAACCTCTTTTTAGGAAACCACATGGCAATACTTTTAAAATAGTCCCCACCAAATAATTATTGCATAATATTACCTCTTATGATTTATAAATAAAAAAATTACCTAAGTCATAACTTAAGGTTTATAGAATGGAAAATCTCACACCAAGTCTTGTTTGTAAAAACTCAATTAAACACAAAATGGTTTAAAAAAATTTGATTTTAAAAAACTTTTAGCTCTGATACCATAATTGTAACACCCCTAAATTATCTTAGAAATATTACCGCAGTGACCTCAGAACACATATCTGAAATCACTCAAGGCTTACAATATTAATCGCAAATACAAAATAATACATACAACTTTCATAATTGCATAATAATGATTTGTCAAATGAGGTTGCGGAAATAGCAAGTGGAATAAAATACCAAATTATAGAATATGTCGTAGTGGAAGACTTAATGGAAAATATCAAAAATTACACAATAGGTTATAAACCTAAAATCTAACTTCATGATCTTTAACCTTAGTTAATAAAAATATCAAAAAAAAATAACATCTTCCGCCAACGTCGGAATTATGCTTCTTCACACTTGGAAAGAATTACCTGATGTGCCGTATAGGACGGATGACACCAGCCAACCATGCAAGGAAAAAGAACGGTTGGTTAGTCTAAGAAAGACTAAACAAAGGTATTTATGAGAGGTTATATGTGGCCGTATCCAGTTACTATCATTATCTCTCGAATAAAAGTCGATAGATGATATATAATTAAAATACTTCCACCGAAGTAAAGGAAGAGACATGATTCAAGAGAAGACTCCAATGAATTTGAGTCTTATAGGAATTTTATGTATCTGTTAGGAAACATTTATATCTAATTACACACCAAGATTTTAAAACGACTCATTTGACATATTGGGTCCTCAACCAACCAAACCGTATGCGTGTTGTGCAAATTCAGATTGGAAAGAGGACTTACTTAGACAAAAGCCTGAGCGGTTGTCATGTTGTACTTCTCACCCGAAGTTTATTAATTATGTGCATAAAGCACTTATCTTATTTAATTCTAAAAAGTGCATTTACGTTAAAGTTTTTAATCCACACCATCTCGATACGAGAATTTAATCATGGGATGGATCCCGAATAATGATACTAGCTAAGTGCACCACCACTTATGTTCAAATAAGGGTTCAGTCATGACGAAAAGTACTAGGGCAAAATCCTCTTAATACTGTAATAAAGAAACAGCTAAACCTCGCAAGGTATATAGCGTTTCGACGAATACTCATGCTAACTAAGCATACAAGTCCACACCAAAGTTCAACTATCATCCTACGATAATAATAATATATTAAAAAATGTTGTCTCTAGCAATATATACAACCTAGTATATCATTCATATTTTATTACATCACTATAACACATAAGTTCTCAAACACAATATGACAATATTATCCAAACTTAATTAAAACAATTAATTAATTGGCAATTAAGAAAAATATTGAAAAAATGCATGAGCGAACCGCCACTTGCCTCAAGTTAAGTTGTCGGTTGAACGGTGTAACGTCGTACGGGAGAAAGTTGTTCTTAACCAACAAACTGGAATCCTGGTTCGTTTCCGTTCCCGATAGCGATTCCGAGACGTATCCAATTTACACAAAATTTACAATCATATAATTTAATTAGAAATGAAAAATTGAACGGGACTCGTATCGGTTTATAATTGAATTGATTTGAGCCTAAATAAATCAATTTTCGAGGTTACACAATTATATCGATTATTTATACGATACCATAAATTCTTTAGTCGTATAATCTAATAATCATCTTACAAATAAATTAATTTGTTTAATTTATTTACAACACCAATTAATCACTTATATATATATATTATATACTTGTAATGTTAAAAATTAACATTAAACAACCTAAGATAATACCATAAAAAAAATATGTTTAAGCTGATTTTAATATCAATAAAATTAAATTATCCTAAATTATCATTAATTAATCTTAATCAGTCCTATAATTATGATTAAACTAAAAAACATAGAAACAGAATTCGGCCATATACCCAAAAACAGATGTCGAACGAGGCAGTGAATAAATGGCTCGATCCGGCTCGTCCGGGCACCAAAGGGGTCGGGGCCGGTGTGGTTAAAACCGGGACTTCAAGGTGGTTCTCCTGGTGGGGATATTGCCGGCGGAGGAGCACCTGGTGGCCGGAATTCAACGAACACATACGCGGATGAAATAGAGGACTCGTGGGATATTTGCTCGATATTGGATGAGAATTGAAGATGGTTGGGGTCAATTTTATAGTGGGGTGATAGCCCCTAACAAGAGCTTCAGAATCGCACAAAATTCGGCCTCAATTGATTCGGAATGAGGTTGAATTTCTCAAAATGCTCCAAGACGCGTCATACCGACATGGCTTGCCTTCTTGGGAGAAATGCAATCAAATTTGGGGGATTTGATGCCCGGTTTTTGGGGGCTATTATGCATGTTGATCTTATCGGCAAATCCCATCCTTCAATTTGAAGATAGCCACAGAACGCGTGAGAGAAGGTTAAAGAATGGTGGCAATTCTCGCGATCGGGCACCCCTAACTATGCCTTATTGCAGATTTAACCCAACTTTTCAAAGTTGTGACAAAGTACCCCTATTTTAATTTTCTAAATTACAAATATTTCCCAAACTTATTTATAATATTTATCTAAGTTTTATTATACATTTTAACCAAATTTAAGATGAAAGAAAAAATAAATTAGGCTAGGTTTAAGCTTAAGTCACATTTTCTCATACAATTAACCATATTTAAATTATAATTAACATATTGTTAATCTCAATTTAAATAATTTATGTCAACTTGATAAGTTCATTTAATTTAATATTAACATAAAGTTCAAAATGAGTTTAAAAACCATGACATAAAGATATAACATATTTAGGACAAGAATTTGATTAATCTATTCACATTTGGTTCCAAATGTAATAAATGTCATATCCTTTATTTTAATTAGAAATAAAAATTACATTCATACCCTTATATAAAAATGAGGGTTATTACAATGTTCTACTAAACCAACCCCTTGAGATTAGAAATAGATGAAAGTTAAAATAAAAAATGAATAATTAAATAAAATAGTTATCCATAAAAGCCTATTAATGACCCCATGAATTTTATCATCTTGTGAAATATGAAATATAAGGATAAATAAAACTTAATTGTAGCACAACATTAACCATATTTTTCATATAACCTCAAAATGTAGTAATAAGAGTATAAGAGATACATTTTAAACTAGGGTCTTTTACAGAAAATCACCCGCTAAATAAGTCATTATGCCCTAAACCATCCTTATCATAACTAATTATTCAATCCCACCCTTTATATGCAAAACGTTAACAAATTGTTACCCAAGAGCCTTTGTTGTTCACGTTGTCGTTAAACTATGAAATGACCATATTGCCCCTACACATTTTGGGATATTTACAAGTTTTTTTGATTTTTTGTAAACTTTATTCTCAAACCGAGTGATTTAATTTTTACTGGTTTGGATACATATCTTATTTCATCCTCTCCCTCGCAATCCAATGAGACCATGTCCAATTTCACATCTTGAAATTAATAAATGTCATTGTGATTCTCTTGTGATTTTCATTTGATTAATTACATTGTGATCTTCTCGATCGGTGGAAATTGGACATGATTTAATGCTCTCCTGCCCACCCAACAGAAGCAAAGAATTTTCCAATGCTCAATCTCTGCAACTTCAAATCATAGGTTTTCTTTGAATCCCCATTAACTCCACCCAAAAGAGGTGAAATCGATCAATCGATTGAGACTGAAAGATGAAGTAGCTTTAGAACTACAACGCGGATTTTCTAGAGCCCTAAGTCGAGAAAAGTCCCAAATCGCCCGATGAACATGAAGGCCGAATATTACCTATGAATCGCTACAATTTTGCCCCAAATCACGCTATGAGTCATTGCGTCGACCGACACGACTTTCAGTCTGTTCTAGGCTCTTTCATGTCACAAGATGGGTTCATGCGAGGGCCCGAGGGTTGCTCTTGGCTCGGGAAGAAGGTTAGGGTCGAATTTTGGCTCAAACGCGTTGAAATCAACAACGTTGTGAGGAGATTCTTCTTCCAGGCATGGAGCTCCTTTACTGGCGTCTTGTAGGATGAAGAAGACGAAGATGATAATCGGTCAGAATTAATATATCCTATATTGGTTTGAGAATAAAGTTAACATAAAATCATAAGAACCGGCAAAAGCCGGTAAATATCCCAAAATGTGAGGGGCAATATGGTCATTTTACAGTTTTTAACGGCAATGTGGATGACAAAGGCTCTTGGGTGGTAATTTTTTAAGGCTTTGCATATAAAGGGTAGGCTTGAATAATTAGTTGTGATAAGAGTGATTTAGGGTAAAATGGCCTATTCAACAGGTGATTTTCTGCAAAAGACTCTTTAAATTATTAATATTATTCCAGTAGTAACATACTATGTATGATCATCTTTCTTGGGAATCTATAACCGAATTATGCCAAACCCTTGGCATATAGATATCTCGACTCGATATAATGTCCTTAATTTATTGCATTTTTTTGACATATTTACATATCAAAATCTATAAAGAAAATAGAATGATTATCAACAGTTTTAAAAACATCAGCTGTAAAAACGTTTTTTATTATAAAAAGTAAAAACAAAATAATTGTATTACATATTTATTTTTTATCATTTTTCAACAAGTTGTAGTGTCATACATGCTATATATATGTACTACAAAGTTGTAGTTATGACTTATGATAATAAGCAATATATATATAAACAAGGGATGCGGTTCCGGTGAGAACCACTCCCTAAGAGAGAACTAAGAACCACTAAAAAGCATCCACCTAACAGCTACTAACGCGCGTGCGCGTAAAGTGAAGGAAAGAAATTCAACGCGTGTTTGTACGGAAGACACCAGTAAAAACGTTCAAGGATACTTGAATGATAGTTCATGGTATTTTTCTCTCAACTGTTTTCAACATTTTACATCTATGTTCATGGAAATCAGTATAAACGTTCAAAGATACTTAAATTATTGTTCATGGATTTTTTCTCTCAACTATTTCCAGCCTTCTACATCCATGTTCAAGGACATCAGTACAAACGTTCAAGGATACTTAAATGATAGTTCATGAATTTTTTCTCTCAACTGTTTCCAGCCTTTTACATTCATGTTCAAAGACATCAATAAAAACGTTCAAGGATACTTAGTTGACAGTTCATGAAATTTTTCTTTCAACTGTTTTCAACATTTTACATCCATGTTCAAGGACATCAGTACAAACGTTCATGGATACTTAAATTACTGTTCATGGATTTCTCTCAATTATTTTCAGCCTTTTACATCCATGTTCAAGGACATCAGTACAAAAGTTCAAGGATACTTAAATGATAGTTCATGGATTTTTTTTCTCAACTGTTTTCAGCCTTTTACATTCATGTTCAAGGACATCAATAAAAACGTTCAAGGATACTTAGTTGACAGTTCATGGATTTTTTCTTTCAACTGTTTTCAGCCTCTTACATCCATGTTCAAGGACATCAGTACAAACGTTCATGGATACTTAAATTACTGTTCATGGATTTTTCTCAATTGTTTTCAGCCTTTTACATCCATGTTCAAGGACATCTATACAAACGTTCAAGGATACTTAAATTGCCTTAAACGTCAATGTTCATCGCCATGAACGAACCTAAAAATTGCCTTGAACA
This sequence comes from Rheum nobile, assembly GCA_027886185.1. Classification (NCBI taxonomy): domain Eukaryota; kingdom Viridiplantae; phylum Streptophyta; class Magnoliopsida; order Caryophyllales; family Polygonaceae; genus Rheum; species Rheum nobile. Next base: position 790,263 of record WOAB01000648.1, read on the forward strand.
TTCCTGATATTTGGCTTAAACATTCCTGAAATATGCCTTGAACATTCCTGAAAATTGCCATGAACATTCCTGAAAATTGCCATGAACGGACTTGTAAACTGCCTTGAACAAACCTGTAAACTGTAATAAAATTCTTTGTTGATTGCCTTGAACATTCCTGAAAATTACCATGAAGGTCAATGTTCATCGCCATGAACGTCCATGTTCATGGTCATGGCTTGAAACATCAGTGTTCATGGTCCTGGATGCAAGTGTTCAAGGCGTTGTTCAATGACAACGAACAAAAAAAGTGCCCAACAAAAAAACAAGCCAAAATCCGTATTATTCGCCAATAAAACGCGAATAATACGGTCGAAAAATTCGGTAAAAATTCGGCACGCCCGAATTATACGGCTTTTAATGAAAGTCTAATATGGGCCCTTGATTCGCCTCCGATCCAACGGCCCCCTTTTATTCTCCGTTCTCTCCTAATTTTCTATTCTCATTTGATGCTTTTCCTATAAACAAGAATGCAAAATAGATATTCATTGTAGACAAAAAATGATATTAAAAGGGGTCCAATGTCGACTTACATTTTTTATATTATTATATGTAAAAAAATGATGTTTTTCATTGTAAACCAATGCGGAAATTAATCTTGTAATAAGATTCATTTTTACAATTTTTATAGAATAATTATCTTTATAAAATCTTTAAATAGCTTCCATTAAAGGGAATTATATTGAACGATCTTTTTCACAAAATTTGAAATTAGTAATCTACATTACAATTTGATAATCTCCCTAATATGAGAGGTGTGATTTGGAAGAAAATTAAAAGGATGAGCAATTTACACTGAAAGTAGAAATAAATATGTTTAAAAAGAAATTGAAATTGGAAATATATAAATTTTATTTTTAAAATAAAAATAAATGATGTGTCAAAAAAGAGGTGATGACATGTGTCATATAGTGATGTGGCCTTACAAATTTCTGATTTAGTAATTATGTTAGCGTAGCTCTCGTGTCGTGCACGGGCTTGGTTAAATTTTTATATTTATGTTATTTTTAATCATTAAAAATATATTGATTTCATGCTTTAAAAAATATTAAATAGATGGAAAATATATCTAATTAGTGATGGTATAAATGAATTTAAGATAAGTATGATAATATAAAAAATATCTACTAATAAGCAATTAATAAAGATAAATGTGATTTTGTACATACATAATATGTTGAATCATGTCCTATACCTAAAAATAAATGAATTAAAATAAAATTTGAAAAAATGTGACTAATTGTAATAAAAATCGAAAAGTACCGAATATATTCTATCTAATATGGAAAACAAGATCAAAGATGAATAATTTATATGTTGAAAAGGAAATCATAATCATATCTAAAATATTTTACATAATAATAATAGGAAAAAAATAGTAATATGGCACGATGTTAAGTAGACATGTGACAATAAATAACATAGCGCAATGTCAAAACGACAAGTGGTCTTAGCTAGGTTTTACTTTAGTATTATGTAGTAGCTTAGACATCATGGCTTCAAAACAATCATATAATTGGATAACCTTGTAAATTTTGAAATATAAAAGTGTAACAAATTAATTAGGTAAAAGATAAGATAATACATAATCCCTTAAAACTATTTAAAAATTTTGAAATAATGTTGCTCCACAAACCATAAATATATACTTAAAGTTTCTGAGATATTTGAATATTATTAACTAAAGCAAAAATGAAAGTATCCTAGTATATATGATATATCATTTATATGAGTTTTTTATGTTTACATTTAAATCTAGAAAAGAAAAATCAAAATAACAAAATCAATTTTAATTTGGATATTGTGCTGACAATTAATTTAAAATGCATGAATTATGATATGAGTTTAATTAGGAAGGGTTTGCTATATATATCATGTTTCTTAATCTTTTACTTTATTAAATATGTTTTATTTACTCACCTTGTTTTACAGAAAGTCGTAATAACTAAATATTTTGACATATCATACTGGTTAGGTAAAACCAAAAATAAGTTAGTAGTGTCAAAAATTATTCGGGTTAATTAAGAACCATATGCTAAAATGGAGAATTACGAAATTGAAATAAAATTCAATCATAAATCTGATATATCCTAAATTAGTTTTAGATATATTGTATTTTCAATCTCATATCAAATCTCTTTTACTTATTTTTCTTAAAGAATAGTTATAACCAAAATTCATAATTTTTTATTTTCTATAACTTTTTATTCAGTTTACAATCATATGTCCACAAATATGTAGCAATTAGTGATCGCGATGCTTACCTCGATTTTCTACAACAACTATTTAATTTTAATTGATTATTCATCTTTGTTGTTAAGATTTTCCAATATATGATCTTCAATTAGTCTCGCTTTTTGAAAATGCACAAGTCCTTGAATTATTGTGTTCTAGGCTTCTAGCTAATGGCTAGTACTGTAACTTTTAGGTTTTTTTTTTTGCCAATTAAAAGGTCAAAGCCTTCATTTAAACAAACACCGCAACAAACCATGAATTCCAAGATGGTGACATGGCAGGGAATGTGCAGATCGGCGTTCACCGGTGATGTACTGATCAGTCCAATTGTGAGTTGATAGTATTGTGGAAGTTTTGGATTTGTAATCTTTTGTGATTGATCTGTAATCTTTGTAATTGATTTGTAATCTTTGTGATTGATTTGTATTTAAATTAGAAAAATATCAGTGCTAGATTTAGGATAAAAATCTTTGATATATAATTAAATTTAATTGAAAAAAGTGAAGAAGGAGAAAATGATATGTGGAGATTTTGATGAGGGATGTCATGTGTTGTAATTAGGTTCTAGTTTAGTATATATATATACACACATATAGTAGATTCTGAGTTGATCGATATTGTGGAAGTTTTGGATTTGTAATCTATTGTAATTGATTTAAAGTCTTTGTAATCTTTGTGATTAATTTGTAATTAAATTAGGAAAACATTAGTGCTAGATTTAGGATAAAAATCTTTGATATATAAATAAATTTATTTTAAAAAGTGAAAAAATGAGAAAATGACACGTGGCAATTTTAATGAGAGTGTCATGTGATGTAGTTAGGTTCTAGTTAGTATATATATAATAGATTTTGAGTTAATCAGTGTTGTGGAAGTTTTAGATTTATAATCTTTTGTGATTAATTTGTAATTTTTATGATTGATTTGTATTTATATTATGAAAAGATTAGTGCAAAATTTAGGATGAAAATCTTTGATATGTAATTATATTTATTTAAAAAGGAGTAAAAAAGAAGAAAATAACATGTGATAGTTTTAATGAGGGTGTGCCATGTACAGTAATTCTAGTTTAGTATATATATATATATATATTAGATTGTAGTTTATACGTATATCTCAATGTTTAATATTAATATAACTATTACTCCCATAATCCCATTGTTTTGCAATAATTGTCTCTTTTTTGTTTTTCACACTTAATGAGAAAATTTTAGTCTAAACATAATTCAATGATTGAGTTTATAACTTTGAAATAGTTTTTTAATAAATTAATTGATGTTTCATTTTTTATAATGAGTAAATACATTGTTAACATAGCTTAACACAACAACAAAACGAATGTGAACTTAACATAACTCTACACAAAACAAAAAGAGACAATTATCCCAACATATCAAACACAACAATAAACAAATGAAACACACTTTCAATAATAGAGCAACTAACACATTATTTTGCTAGATTTCAAATTTTAATGATTCAAGAAGTATTTTTTCTCAAAATTATAAAGTATTTCCCTCATACCATTCTCAAGTTATAATCTATAGACCGACTCGAATAGTAAGTTATAAAAATTATTGACTTGAACTAAGAAAATAAAACTGTCATAACAAAATTATTCATACAATGAGAATTGAGTTTAAACAAAAGATTGAAGAGAACTCAAGATATAAATGCAAACCTCTACTAAAGAGTATTTGTTGTAGTTTTCATACTCTAAATTTGTTATGATAATATTTCTACAATGAGAAATGATTTTGAAGCATAACACTCCACACCAGAATTCAATGGTCAGTAGAGCTGTATTCACAAAACATTATGCAACATGGTTGAATAACTTATTAGGAAAGAAAATTTTAGGAGAATATTATATATAATAAGCAAGATCATTTTTCATATTTTAAGATAGTTTTTATTAAGTATTCTTTTTTCAGAATACTATTAGGTTTTTTATTATAATTTTATGTTTATAAATGATTTCTTCAACGTGTCAGACTCCCCAAAACATTGGACTGAAGAGAGTATACAGCAACACCATCTCAATCGTGAATAGGTATTTATCTATTTGGTGTCGTTTAGTTTTCTCTCTTTGTACATTTAGATATGATAATTAATATGGGTGTTCTGGATTTTTTGCTCTTCTCCCTACCATGCTTTCAAGGTTGAATTCTTATTTTCTATTTATAGATCTATTATATATATATACTAAACTAGAATATAACTACACCACATGACAACCCTTCATTAAAATTGTCACATCTAAACCCATATCAAAATTAATGCGCTTTTTTAAATTAATTATTTTTTTGGTAGCACAATATTTAAATCAAAATTCATTTTTGTTATTTTTTTTCAAGATTTAAAATTCAATCTAATCATAAATATCTCATATAATGATATATTATATATATTAGGATAATTTAAATGTTGCTTTAGTTAAAAGAATTAAAATATCTCAGAAAATTTAAGTAGATATTTATTGTTTGTGGAACAACATTATTTCATAATTAGTTTAAATAGTCTTAAGGGACTACGTATTATTATATCTTTTAACTAATTTGTCACACCTTCGAGGAATTAGCAAGATCTGATGTAACCCTCAGATCTTGCTAATTCCTCGAGGCGCCCACATATTTCAACTTTTCCGCGTGGTAACCCTCAACTCTTTAAACATTCTGCCAAATAACTCTCCGTTACTTAATAAGTTAAAAAGATGTTAAAGTTTTAATTTTTTTTAAAGGTGAAAAGGGTGTTAATTGATTTTTTTTAAAAGAAAAAATGCTAACAATTAGTACTAGCCATAAAATAAAGAAAAATAACAAATGTTAATTGAAATAGAAAAACAAATGCTAATAATGGCTCCCCATAATACATAGTTAACATTAGTAAATTTTTTTATTTTTCCTTATTTATGGCTGGTACTAACTATTAGCATTTGTTTTTGTTTTTCCTTTTTAAAAAATCAATTAACAACTTTTTCATCTTAAAAATTAAAACGTTAACATCTCTTTATCGGATTAAGGAACCGAGGTTTATTTGATGGAATGTTTAAAGAATTGAGGGTTATCACGTGGAATAGTTGAAACATGTGGACGCCTCGTGGAATTTGCAAGACTTAAGGATTACCTCGCGGAATTCCCTTTTTCATTTAATTAGCCATATATTATAAAAATTTCCTTTTAATTCATTTATTTGTAAGACCTTATTTAACTAATATGTACGAAATCACATTGATTTTTATTAATTGGTTATTAGTAGATATTTCTGTATATAATCGTACTTAATTTAATTTTATTTATATTTTCATTAATTAGATATAATTTTTATTTATTTCATATTTTTAATGTAAAATCGATATATTTGTAATAATTTAAAATACTATCAATATAAAACTTTACCGGGCCCCATACATGGCACGTTGCTAGGCTAGTTATTAGTAAAAGATTAGACATATTAGATATGGATGGAAGTGAATGAAAGGAAAGGGTGAAAGAAATTGGTAAATGATCTCATATTAAGCCAGAAAAGTACAAAAAATGTGTGCATTTAAAAATATTTATGGATTTGGTTAATGCAAAATCTCTTTCGGAATTAAATAAGATTTTATTTCTTGTTTAATTTTCCAGTTTTGTTTAATTTTCAAGTTTTGATTACGTTAACTAATTCAACCTTATGAGTTTATATCGTCTCATTTATCAACCGTTACATATAAATTTAGATTGTTGAAAGTCCTCCTTACTATTTAGTTTAAGGTTTTTTCCCACTGAATTTTAAACCTAAATATTAATCAGAATAGTGAAACGGTGAAATAGAGGGATATGAGTTGGTGCAATCTAATAAGATATGACCCGAACAATAAAATGAAATTGCACTCGGAAAAGATGTTAAGAGGAAGTTCCACAGTATCCATCAAACCAAATCCAAAACCAATGATAAATTAAAGAGAACCGTAGCAAATTTTTATACCATAAAGATAACGAAATCAACGATGACTGATCCTCTAAAAAATCCGACGAATAAGCTCGATCTGCGTGAAAATACGGTCAAAGACGAGACTTTTCTTCCTGAAGGACCCGCTCAAATCAAATGACGGCACAAATTAGGTCAATAGAGAATGGATGAGAAAAGATATCAAGCATGAGAATTAAATATCTCTCTCCTTTTAGTAATTGTCCAAGCCTATAACTCTTAATGGACCTCTCATTAAATTCTCATCAATCTTAATTAGAAGGAAAATAATTTATTAATCAAATAAATAAATTTCCCTCTTCATTTGCCCCTCGGATCTTTTAAGTCCGCTTTAGCTTAAAGGATCTGAAATCGCTTCAAACCTTGGCCTGTATCGCTTGAGCCCAACTACTCGGGGCCCGATGTACATTCTGGCATAAGATCAGGTGGGTCAGTATCTGAAGGAAGGGTCGATCGCGGGACGTGCCCTAATACAGGAGCTAGTGCACGAGCCATGTGAACGAGCACACGACTTAAGTGTCGCATCGTGCACACTCGGCAACACAAAGTTCTTCAAGATGCAACGTGAACCGCATGGTTCGTGCATAATTGATTGCACGGACAATCAAATGCTATAGAAGACACCGCACGGACTGTGCGGCAAAGTGCATGACCCATGCATTTTATCGCTGAATTTACAAAGGCTAGCGCACTGGTGCACGGTCTGTGCATGACGGTGATTTTCCAAAAAAAATTGTTGGAGTTTACATAGACTAATGCATGGTCCTTACATCCTGACTCACGGTCCGTGCAGTCTGGCGTTTCCTTACAGAATGTGTTGCACGGTTCGTGTGATCCGACGCACTAGTCGTGCGCTTCATGTTGACTCATGTTTTGCTTTCTCTTTTCTTTTGAGATCGATTCTCCGACTTATGTATGTGCCCCTGCCTTTCAGAGATATGGGGTCTGGCAGCTCGTGCCACTTTTGATTATGAGAAGTTCGTGCTCTGACGCGCTTAGCATGTTTTGCTTTCCTCATTTCCGAGCAGTTTGTGCTCTAGCATACGTAGTAGCTAACGTGATTGTAAAATCGAGGCCTTAGATCTCATGCCGACATAGGAACTTTATATGAGGTCACCCATCCTGGTACTACTCCCACCCTAGCACGCTTAACTGTAGAGTTCTCTGTCCTCACTTGAATCATGAAAAGGAAGAGCTCTTGATGACATGAGTAGCACTTCAATCCTTATAAACCAATCTCAAGTCCGAGGTGTTACAAACTTCCCCACTTAAACCATTGACGACCTCGTCAAGGCCCAAAGACCGCCCTCTAAGTCGAGTGACCGTCATACTAGCCAAGTCCACTCATAACTCATAGTCAAATTTGATAACATTTGTAAGGCCGGAGGCCTTAGAAGTTTCATCCTATGCCAACACGAGAACTTCCCATGAGGTCACCCATCTTGGTACCACTCCCAACTTCAAAGTTTTTTCTCCTCACTTGAACCATGAAAAAAAAAGTTCTTGATGACATGGATATCACTTCAATCCTTATAAATCAATCTCAAGTCCGGGGTGTTACAATGATGGCTAGTGCAAGTTTGGTTTCTTAGCAGCTTGTGCTCTAGCCTACATGGCAACTAGCGTGATAGCTAATGCACTTTCTGATTTCTGGCCAGCTTGTGCTCTAGCATACATGGCAGCAAGCGTGATAGCTAGTGCACTTTCTAATATCTGAGCAGCTTGTGCTCTAGCATATATGGCATCCAGCATGATAGCTAGTGCACTTTCTAATTTTCGAGCAGCTTGTGCTCTAGCATACATGGCAGTTAGCGTGATAGCTAGTGCACTTTTTGATTTTCGAGCAGCTCGTGCTCTAGCATTCATGACAGCTAGCGTGGTAGCTAGTGCATTTTCTGATTTTTAAGCTGCTTGTGCTCTAGCATACATGTCAACTAGCGTGATAGCTAGTGCACTTTCTGATTTCCGAGCAACTTGTGCTCTATCATACATGGCAGCTAGCGTGATAGATAGTGCACTTTCTGATCCTGAGCAGCTCGTGCTCAATGTTCCCCTAGCAACTCGTTCCACTTTCCTTCCTTGGCAGCTCGTGCCCTTGATGGCAGCTCGTTCCCTTGCGGCCCAGAGGCTAACATAATAGATATTGATGGCAACTCGTGCCCTTGGGCTTGTTGTTTCTATAATAACCCTAAATAATTTGAATTTTATAAAGGACATTTATGTTTAAAAAAACTTAGGGTCAAAACGTAAATACTCGAGAATTTCAGATGTTGGGTTATAAAATGAGAATTTCATATCGTAACACGATTTGTGATTTAAATTTTAAACGTTTAAAGGATTTAAAATTGTGATTATTAGTGAGTGTGTTCCTTGTAGGACCAATGGTTTAAAGCTTCTGGAAGAGCTAAGTGTATGAATCTATTATTTGGAGAAACCTACTTAAGTGATAGGTGACATTATAAAGAAAAGAGTTTATAAGAATGGATATAATGATACAAGGAGTATTAAAGGATTTAGTCCTAAGTAAATGGTAAATTTGGTTAACCAAAAAGTTTGCTTAAATTGGGATAATAAATCGTGGGAAAGAAATTAAATATTCGAGGATATTTATAGATGAATAACAATCTCAGTCAATAAAAGTTTGTTTTGATTTGGATGGATTAAACTTGAAATATGGAATAAGTTAGAAATTCTTGCCAGCTAGGCTTGAGAAAAAAAAAGTGATTTATATCTATTAAGGTGATCTTATAACACGTTTTGGAGAAAATAAAGTGATTGATCATTATGGTGTTAAATGAATTATCAAAATCATATTTTAAGAAAAAAAGGAATAAAATGTTATTGATTATTTTTGGGAAAATTAAGCAATCTTAAGGATCATAAGTTAGAGATGAATTATTTGAATGAGTTTAATTTTCTTTGGGGAGATTTTGAGTTAGAGATGAGCATAAGGGCCAAAATTAATTAAGGTATATGATAGAATTTGTGAGTTATAAATTTAAGGAATAATGAGTTATAATATTTGGGAGTTACAAAGATTTGATATTTGGGTTATAAGGAAGTTATATATGTACTTGGGATCCAATCATAGAAAGGAAATTGGAAAAGAAACGTAATGTTCTTTTGATTAAGAGTATTAAGATCTTTATGGTGAGAAGCGCACCATAGAGTGGTAATCTTGGAGAATATTATTGGTATTCAAATTAAGCTAGTGGGTTGATATATGGATTATGAGGATGGCTCATATATATATAAAGGTGATACATAAGAGGAATAGTCATGATTGAGGAAATGATTCGACTTTTGTTCTATTAGTGTCCACTTAAGGAAGTGAGATAAATGTGAAAACTTGTTCTTCTATCTTGGTAGGTGCTAGTTTCGGGATCGAAATTGTGTAGTAATGTAATAATCCTAAATACTTTGAATTTTTATAAAGAACATTTATGTTACAAAAAATACTCGGGATCAAAACGTAAATACTCGAGAATTTCAAATGTTGGGTTATAAAATGAAATTTTACTATATATAGTAAGGTCCATGGTTGATGGATTACTAAAAATAGTAACTATATCTATAGTACGTTTCCGAATAAGGAACGGGTAAGATTATTTGGAGTCCGAAGATGTAATCTGATAACTTAGAGTTTTGGTGCATGGTGTGAACAAGCTAAAAATATTTATGGACATCTTTAACGTTTATCCATACAAGCCCTAGTTATTCTTAAACAAAATAAATTAGAGTGACGGATCGGTGTTTTGATTAATGATGTGCCAATTAGATTTAAGTTTAGAATTTTCGTTTGGATTCCCTCAGGAATTATTGTGTTCGAGACAGCTTCGTAGAACGGGCGTACATTTCTAGACAAAGCTTGGATTTTGATCATTCAAGATGCGTTGGAAACTAGACTCGGAGATATACAATTCTCTAGTTTGCATCAAGACGTAATTTCAACAAAAAATGGTTCGAAATTATGCGCCAATATGGGTTATTAAATAGTGTTATCCCACATTGCTCATCTTAAAAATATTAACAAAACTTTCATCCCACATCTGAAAGAGAGAAAAAGAAAGGTTAGGGAAACAAGTATAAATAGAGGTCTACACACTCTCTACCATTCATCCAAAGTTCATAATTTATAAGATGTTTCGCTATTGGCAGACGTAGTCTTTTTGGCGGGTCCACAAAAGCAAAACTCTTCAAATTTGAAAATTATTCGCTATGGCATGCCCAATTTTTTTAATGGGCTCACAACAACGAAATAGTTAAAAAATTTGGGACATCTCTTTTAGTTCCTCATTAATCTTCAGCGTTATCTCTCCTTGGGTAGGAGATGAAGCTTGGTGCCCTCTTCATAGTCATGTAAGTTTTCGAGATCATTACTTTTCAATTTTAGTTCTTTTAGTTATTTCAATTCTTAGAGGCTAGTTTAATCTAGGGTTATGTGGTCATATACCACGCAACCTTGTTTTGTTTCTTAAGGGTGGGAGTTGTCTCAGTTCTGCACGCTTGATGGTTCAACAACCATCAATGTGGTGGTTGCATGTGATGTGAGAGTGGTGTGCTCATAAGGGATCCATGGTGGTCGACGTGTACATGGTGTATTCGTAAGATCTACATAAATAAGACAAGTGGTGGTTCGCTCTTGTCATTTCAGTTATTCTTTTGGCCGAAAATTAATATGGAAATTAATTGTTAATTAATTGGGTAATTTCTAAAACCTGATTTAGGTTTTGAAAACACTTACGTGCTTTAAATGTATTTTGTATAAATCTTGGTTGATAGTTATTATCGATATAGATATGGTTATATATAATTAAGTTGTTATCGTATTAATGTCGATATTGGTTGTGGACTTTGTGTGTTATGTGTGGACTTTACAACAATTAAGTGTGGACTTTAATAGTGATGTGTGTCATGGATATTATTGTCTTGCGAGGCGTAATGATCTCTTTATAACTTGGTATTAGGAGGATTAATATCATAATACTTTTGGTCATGACTGTACCATTATTCAAGTATAAGTGGTGGTGCACTTAGCTAGTGCCATTATTCAGGATTCGTCTCATGATATCTCTCGTGTAGAGATGGTGTGGATTAAAAGCTTTAACGTAAATGTACGTCTTGGAATTAAATAAGATAAGTGCTTATGCACATAATGAATAAACTTCGAGCGAGAAGTACAACTTGGAAACCGCTCATATCTCTCGTGTAGAGATGGTGTGGATTAAAAGCTTCCGGACTTTGCACTAGTCCACCTCTATATACTTCTAGTGGAACAAAAATATCAAGTACACAAGTGAGATATAACTCTTAATCTCATTAACTCCACATAACCTATACCTCCAAACACTAGGAATATGATGTCTCAAGAAGAAACAAATATTTCCATAACTTCTCCCAATATCCTTATTTCCTAAAAGATACGCATAAATGAACACTTTAAGCATCAGACTCTTCTAGCCTTTCCTTACGAGGTCTTCCTCCGGGTTCTCATCGGAAGTTCCCTCCGGATCTTCCCTCGGATCTTCCCCCTCTCGAGGATCTTTCTCAGGGTTTTCCTCTGGATCTTCCTCCTTCTAAGGATCTTCCGCAGGATCTTCCTCCTCTAGAGGATCTTCCTCCGGATCTTCCTTCTTCTGAGGATCTTCCTCGGGATCTCCCCTAGGATTTTCCTCTCCTTGAGGATCTTCCTTAGGATCTTCCTCGGGATTTTCCTTAGAGTTCCCTTGGAAATTGCTTCCATTAAAACGTCGTTATTACAATATTTCGTTGGCCTACCTTAACGGCTCAACGAACTCTACCTTAGGTTCAACCCACGAATTCTCATACGGATGCAAATCCCGACTGCATCGAGCATTCATCCTCCGTATTCGTTTCCTCAACAATGAATGTCAACGACTGTGACATCCTACTTAGACATCAAAAATCCTAAGAGTGATTCCTTAATTATCCCATATATCAATGTAATAAAATCACTTAGAATTGATCAACTTGGTAATTCTATAGATGAATTATGAACATAGAGCACAAGATTCATCTACACTAATCTCTCGAGCGTTCACACCAAATTACTCGGAGATTACAACACTAGGATATTAGTACTACCAACTCAGGAAGTACATACTTGATACCTTCGAGGGGACTACTAGGTCCTCCAACCTCGAAATAACTCTGAGAAACAGGGAAATTTAACATTACTAGAGATGATAGAATCATCTCGGCACCTTTCGAGTCATTTCAAAAGAATAGACAAACACCTATGTCTTACAACAACAAGAATAGGTCAGTCTTTCTAGATATAGAGGTAACTCCCATACCTCTCATATCAGACTAAAGAAGGCACGACTATGAACGGTATTTATTTCAAATTCGTTTGGAAGACATTTTCCAGTTCAAAACGGGAAATAGTTTTAGAAGGATAAAACCTTTCAAAATACCCAACCTATTTTAAAAACAAACTTTAGCTCTGATACCAAATCTGTAACACCCCCAAAATTTAACCCATTTGGAAAGGTATTACCGCCAGTGACCTCGGTTTCCACACCGAAGCCACCCCAAGCTTTACCATTGAAACACAATTCATAAAGAATAATTATGATACAAAATTACCATAACTTTCATTTAAACATAGTCGCGGAATTTCAACACAATTCCAAATACGACAAAATACAGAGTTATTACAATACAGCGGAAGACTTAAAATAATTTACAAGAGTATTGACTTCAGTAGTCAACGCCCAAAGATCGTAGCCTAATTAAAACATTTTCAAATACCGTTGATGTTCATAGTTGATCTAGCCTTCATGGGTCCTCGACTCATCTGATGTGCCGAATCAAACGGATGACACCAGCCAACCATGCAGAGAACAATTATGGTTGGTTAGTCTAATGAAAGACTATGCAAGGGCACAAAGCAGAGTGGTTCGAAGTAGTCGTATTAGGTTAGACTCATCGTTTCTCGGATAATAACCGATAATGATAGCCAACCACCATACTTCTACTGGAAGATATCAAAAGGCATGAACAAGAGAAGATTCCAACGGATATGAGTCTTATGGGAATATCCAAGAGAAGACTCCAAAAGAGTGAGTCTTATCGGAAGCATGACAAATGTCTGGAACATTATAGTTTCACATACAAGCGTTTAAAAACTGACTAGATGTTTCGGTTCACGACCAACCTCACCGCATAAAGCGAATCCAGATTGGAAAGAGAACGTACTCTGATCAAAGTCATGACGAGTTTCCTAGCTGTACTATTGCCTAGCTGCATTACTCGTCAAGGGTATATTAATCATGTGCGAACCTACGACACTTATCTTGTTTAATTCCAAAACACGCATTATGTTATAAACTTTTATGATCAGTTCGTCCCGAGATGAGAGATCTTTTGGGAACAACTCCCGAGATTTGTGACACTGTTTAAGTGCACCACCTCTATACCCGAGTATAGAGGTTAGTCATGACCATCCAATTGGTATTAGGTGGGGTCTAGCCACCTCTCTACCAAGTTATAAAGAAATGACTGGACTCCAGGGCCTCAGTGACGTTCCTACGAATACTCGTGCTAACTAAACAGTTCGAGCACAACAATAATCCACAATAAATCCACATAAATGCCCCTGAGGCTATCAACATAAGTATAAATATAATAGAGTTATTCTAACAGATATACAACCTATTATAATATCATGTTTTAACTTTCCAAAACAGTTGACAAAACTGATCCCAGACAAACACAATAATCATTCCAAATTAATTACTCAAATAAGCAACTGATAATTAATGAAATATGGAATGATGAGCAAGAGCGAACCGCCACTTGCCTGGAATAGATTCGGCAATGAATCTGGACGAGACGATTACCGAAAATATCATTTCCAAGGATATGGCTTAAGCTTCAGAACATTCCTAGCAGAGTACGAGTCCACACGCGATCCATCAGATCACGTTCTAACTGATAAATTAATTTATCTATCAATTAATTTGACTGGACGAATTTAAGGAATTAAATTTAATAAATTTTTATGATTATAAATCATAAAAATATTTATTAAATTTTCCTAAAGAAAAATACGGATGAAAGGGAATCGAAATTATATTGCTCGAATAATTTCGGGTTAAATTTGGACCGGATGTCTAATTGGGCTTTCGGCCCAACAAGTAATTAATTAAGGAGGGGGGTCCCATGGCCACTACTGTTCATTGTCTTCAAGATTCAATTTCATGAATCAAATAGACAACAAAAACAGATGCTTTGCGCAGGGTCTCGCTGGGCTTTGCTGGGCTCATCGACGCTAGGGATGGAGCGGAGCCAGCCACCAGCAGCAGCGGCTTGCGGTGACAACAGTAGCACCCACGCAGCTCAGCCGCTCCAACGAACTCGGGAACGCCGACGAACTCGGGAAAAACCGGCGATGATGCGAACGAGAGGAAGAGAGATTGAGCTCCGAATTGATCAAAGATCTGAGGGTTGGGCCTCCTTTTATAGCCAAGGAAGATTATCCTCCACTTGCCCAAGGAAGAAGACGTGCCCAAGGAGATCATGCTCAGACCACCATGTGTCCCGACAAGAAATACACGCGGCATAAATTTAAGGCTTGCGTGCAAAGTTGTAATTGAAAAGTTTGGTATGGGTTTTAAAACCCGGAAATTATATGTTTGCATCCAAACAAATATTCTAAGTCCCGAAAATACATCGAATGTATTTTATACCACTCAGGGAATTATTTCGGGGATCATGGAAGTTATGAAAAATCCGAACTCCACTGAAAGCGAAATAATTAATTAACGAAGGTTAGAAAAATTACCCAAATATCCTTGCTAAAATTAAGGGATATTACATTACTATCCCCTTAAGAAAAGTTTCGACCCCGAAACTTGGCTAAACCAATGAGGAATCTGCCTCAATACCAAACTTATTATATGTACTAAATACCCTTAATCATGTCATCATCATACAACCTTATCTCCATACAACACACCAAGCAATAACTCTTACTAACTCCACAAGATCATGTTTACCTTATAATAATGGTCTCCCAAAATTATCATAACGATATTAATGCACCTTCAATAGGAGAACACACATTTCTCCTCCAATCTCTTTATAAACAACCTCAAGGTTTACACATTAACTTCTTACAACCAGTCATTAAACCTTAATAACTTTGAATCATAACTTTCTTAGTTCCTTAAAGATATCTCCCACAATTCCATTACTCATTATTATCGGTTTTGGCCCTTATACCAAATTCCAACTTGGGATCCTTTCGGTAATGACTTAACTTATTCATTTAATCACTTTATAACTTGAACCTTCAAGATTCCTTAACTTCCTTAATTCCCTTAATGGTACTCTTACAATTCCATCATTTATCTAGAAGTAAGATTGACCTTATGCCAATTCTAACTTAAAATCCTTATAAGAATAATTTAACACATCTCTTTAAACAATTTCTAACTTAACTCTTTTAAGATTCAAGGACAACCATAATATCTTATTCCTACGTTCCTCGAAACATATCACATAAGATATTACTCCTATTTCCTCCAAGAGAGTGATACCATAAGCCTTACAGATGACATACTCACAAGATGTCAATCCTTGACAATTCCTAAGAGTCCTAGCTCTTCATCTTCTAGAAATTCCACTTATCGAGTCTAACGACTCGTACTGTCTTAAATGACTTATTTCTAACTTAAAATCCTTTATATTCTTCACACAATCTACTATCCATCCAGGACTTAATCGCATCATTTCCTTATGTTATCTCAAATGAATCTCAAATAGATCTCTTCAAAGGATACCTATGATTTCGTACACTTGGCTTTTCCAAAAGCTTTAACCATTGGTCCTACATTGGCCATACTTATTTATGAACCCGACCATCATAACTCCGGATTTCACAGTCTTACTCAAGATCGCAAAATAGGGAAAACGAGTTCTTATTGAACTATTCCCTTAATCAACTTATTCCTTCACAACACTTTATCCACACTAATGCCTACAGTATGATTCCACTACTAGACATTCCGGACTTTGCACTAGTCCACCTCTATATACTTCTAGTCGAACAAAAATCTCAAGTACACAAGTGAGATATAACTCTTAATCTCATTAACTCCACATAACCTATACCTCCAAACACTAGGAATATGATGTCTCAAGAAGAAACAAATATTTCCATAACTTCTCCCAATATCCTTATTTCCTAAAAGATACGCATAAATGAACACTTTAGGCATCAGACTCTTCTAGCCTTTCCTTACGAGGTCTTCCTCCGGGTTCTCATCGGAAGTTCCCTCCGGATCTTCCCTCGGATCTTCCCCCTCTCGAGGATCTTCCTCAGGGTTTTCCTCTAGATCTTCCTCCTTCTAAGGATCTTTAGAAAAGACATGCTTGAAACTCTTCCAGTCCATAACTCATATGGTGTCTTATCTACAACTTTGGATGGAGTCCTGTTTAGTGTGAACACTGCAGTTGTGAGAGCATATCCCCATAAAAATATTGGAAGATCAACAAAACTCATCATAGACCGAACCATGTCCAACAAGGTCTTGTTCTTCCTCTCAGACACACCATTCAATTGTGGTGTTCCTGGTGGAGTTAGTTGTGAGAGGATCCCACAACTTCTTAAATGATGATCAAATTCTTGACTCAAATATTCACCACCACGATCATATCGTAGTACTTTAATTTTCTTGCCAAGTTGATTTTCAACTTCATTTTGAAACTCTTTGAACTTTTCAAAAGATTTAGACTTATGATTCATTAAGTATATGTATCCATATCTACTTAAATCATCAGTAAAGGTTATGAAGTATCTGTAACCACCTCTAGCTTCTGTGCTCATTGGTCCAGATACATCTGTATGTATTAGGGCCAAAAGCTCAGTTGTCTTCCACTTACCCAATAAAAGGTGACCTTGTCATCTTTCCCATTAGGCAAGATTCACATGTACGTTTCAAATGATTCACAATCAAAGGAGGTTAGAAGTCCATACTTTTGGAGTTTCTTCATGTAATTTAAGCTAATGTGACCTAATCGACAATGACATAGATAGGTGGTGTCAAAATCATTTGATTTTTGCTTTTTGGTGTTTATGTTATAGATTCTGGATCCTTGTTCCACCCATAGAGTCCATTACTCAGTAGTGCATCGACATAAAATATGTTATCCTTGTAAATAGAAAAACATTCATTCTTGAGTCTAAAATCATAGCCTTCAATATCCAAAATACAAGTCGCAATAAGGTTTCTAGTAATACAAGGGACAAAATAACAATTATTAAGTTCTAATACTAAACCAGAAGGTAAAGGTAGACTATAATCTCCAATGGCAAGTGCAACAACCCTTGCTCCATTTCCAACGCATACCTCTCCCTTAGCTAAGATTCTACTTCTTCTTAGTCCCTGCACATTCGAAATAATGTGAGAACCACAACCAGCATCTAATACCCAAGTCGAAGCTTTAGCTGTTAGGACTTCTATAACATCCATACCTAAATTGGAACTCACGGTTCCATTCTTCTTATCTTCCAGGTATTTTGGGCAGTTCCTCTTCCAATGTCCCTTGGCATGGCAGTAGATACAATCATGGTCAACAGCTACTTTAGCTTTTTCAGAAGTCTTCTTGGGTTGTGCAACTTGCTTGTCCTTCCCTTGCACGTTCTTCTTCTGCTGTCCAGGTGCCCCTTTCTTGAACCATTTTTCCATTGTTAACCATCAGAATCTCTTTTTTGATGTCAACAAAGAGATTTTGCTCAGTTATTTTGAGCATCCCATGTAGTTCTTCAAGTGTTTTCCCAACTCCATTCATTATGAATGGAGTTTGGAAAGACAAAATCTCAATTTTCTTTTAAGAGAACTAGGTTTATCATGCAAGTCTATTTACTAGTGAACTAAATAGCATAAATAAACAAGCAAGCATAAACTAAGAGATATTTAAAGCAAAAAAATGTAATAAATAAATGTGATTCTAGTATGACCCCTAAAAACTCATAAGATCTAATGTTCATAGATTATTCTTGTCTCTTGGATTTTCATCCTTGATTCTCCTTTGGATCTCCATCCTGAAATCTTCATAGGATCTTCTTCTCTTGTATTACATAATGTAAATCTAATCTAATTACTTGAAAATTAGATAATATTGTGATATTAAATCATACATGCATTATATAATATCAAATATTAAAAGACAAGAGCAAACTATTAATCATATTAATAGACTTTTAAGATCAATTAATTTAATTATCTCATAAAATAATTAATCCAATATTCTTATTATTTTAAATCAATAAAATCATACATGGAATTAATATCAATATTAATCATTATCATGTATAATTGGATAAAATATACTCAATAGAGATAAGATATCTTATTACCATATCTATTTTAGGCAATTAGGATCTTAGGCTAACAAACTCTAACCCTAGCCACCTAACCCTCACTAGCCACACCATGCAGCCATCCCCACCCCTGTCGGCCGCACCAGCAGCCCAGCCGCCAGCCACCGAACCTCCCATCCCCGCCTCGTCGGACCATCGTCGGACCACCCCGAACCGTCGTGAACCCGTTGGGTCACCCAACCACAATTTTTATCCTCTCCCACTCAAAATTTTGTAACAATTACAAATTTTGATGGTTTTAAGGAAAATATGGTGTCATTTTCAGAAAATTAGGGGTTTTTGAAAAATTAATGTATGAACCAATTTCATACAAAATAAATCAACTTTGGGCATGAAATTCTAAATTTCTAGGGTTTGAATCAATTTTCACCAACATGAAAAATCAAGTATTTTTATGTGTAATTATGAATTATACAAGAAATCATATCTCTTGCATAAATTTATCATACAAATCGATTTTAGGGTCAAAATTAAGCAAAAAATCAGAATTTTAGCATGCATAATTTCAGTCTTATGGGCTGCTTTTTCGAGCATATTATATATGAAAAAGTCACAACTTTATGCATCCAGTCAATTAAAATCACAATTTTAATCATACAAGTTAATCCATATATAAATTTTACCACTAACTTGAACCCAAATAATCAAGAACATGCATCAAAATTAACAACTTTAATTATGATCATATCAATTTATACAAGAGGCTCTGGTACCACTGTAGGGATTTAGATGTTTTAGGCAGAATTTCATAAAACAATTTTCTAACATCTAACTTAGGATCGCATGCATATACTTGATATGAATCATATATGAAAGAGTAACATACCTTTTGATGCAAAACTTGTTTTCGGGATCACTCTGGAGAATAGAGCCTCAAGTGTGACTCCTCTAATTGATCCACACGAGTACGGTACTAGATCGCCTTGCCTTCGTTTACTAGAACGAACGAACGATAAACGAACAAAGCTTTTTCTTTCCAACACTTTGGAGGTACAGCCGTAAGAAACAATATGATTGCTTCGACTGCACTTTTGCAATGCTACACAAATTGCTTTTTGTCTATATCTCACGTGGAGAGAGAGTTCTTCCTATTTAGTATATGGAAGACATATATGTTAATATATGTTATCTTATCCTATATCATATATCTTATAAGATAAATCTCCTTTTAACTAGAAAGAGATATTTATGGTTGATACAATATCTTATATCTCCAAAAGATAACTTTCCTTATGTCATCAAGTAAATAGATAACTCTTTATTATTACTTGATGAATAATCCACTCTTCCAATTAACAAACATGGCCAAAATTCCATAGTCCCACTATGGGCCTCGGGTTGCTTTGATCTAGTCCAATTACTCTATTGTGTGTGATCTTATAGGACCCAGATATAATAGCAATGGGTCAAATCTAATTTATCCCATAAGTCATAGTTGGCTTCTAGCAAATCACTAAGACTACTTAAAATATCCGAATTATTCATCTCCATTATAATCCTATTCTATAATTAGTAATTGTCATCTTCATTAAAGGACACATATTCCTTCATATACTACTTAATAGTGTACGTTTCACATACAAGTAATAAAATCAAGACAAGCAAATAACACTACTTTAATTTTTGAAGTGTGAACAACATGTGTTTCTAGAGAATTTGTCTTCTTTATATGTTGACATTATATAATGGGTCCATATATGATGAAAAAGGTTGTTATGGGTCAATTACCGGAAATCGCCCGTTGAATGGGCCATATTGCCCAAAACCACACCTTTAATTCGATATTACTGGAAACCATCTGGGTATCATATGCCATTAAACACTCGCCACCCTACCCCATGAGTCGTCAAAATCGACGTGAACCGCGTGTATGGACGCATTTTTTCCTGATTTCTTTATTCTCTTTTGGGGTAAATAAAGTATATCTCCATTTAACAGCATGCCCCAATCGTAAAAAACAATCAAATCTCGATTTGTGCCCTAAACAGTGGAATTGGAGCAATTCCGACGAATTGGAGCAGTTCCGGCCAAAGGAGTGGAATTGGAGCAATTCCGACGAGAGGGGTGGAGGAATTGGAGCAATTGGAGCTGTAAATCGAAGGAAATTTCGCATTTGTAAGTAGATTAATGAATTCGATTGGCATTAGGGTTCACAGTTGCGAATTCGCATTTGTTTGATTTTAATTTCTAATGGTGCGAAGTTGTGAATTCAATTGGCATTAGGGTTATATTTTAGGGTCAGATTGATTATGAATTCAATATAGTTAGATTGATTGTGACAGAAGGATATATACCATTGTTGTCTTTACAGAAGGAGATAACTTGTTCAATATAGTTAGATTCCGTATAGTTAGATTGATTGCGAATTCAATATAGTTTGAATATAGGGTTAAATTCTGACATTGTCGTCTATATGGTTCTGAATTGATTTTCAGGGTTTAGGGTTTACTTTGCTGATTCTAACATTGACTCTTATTGAACAGGTGATGGTGAATGTAATGATTCTTATTAAACATGTTAGGTTAGGTTACAGTTAGATACGTTAAATGTTGATGATTCTTATTGAACATGTTAGGTTATGAGTGAGTGTGAATGGTTTTGAGATGGAAGAAATGTGTTTGATGCAGGTTAAAATTGTCAAACATAAGTTTTGCACCACAAACTCACAACAAAGGGTCTGTTATTGTGGCATTTAGGTTAAAGAATCAACTCTACATATAGAGCTCAATTATGGGAGAAGGTTTTGGGGTTATCGTATGTATGGATCAAACGACAAATGCAATTTCTTTATGTGGAGGGATAAGGAATATAGTGAAAGAGTTATGTATGTCATTAAGAAGCTGGTGAAAGAGAAGAAGAAGAAGTTGGAAGTAGAAAATTTAAAGCTACAAGAATCAACTAGACTCATAAAGCTTGAGAAGGAGGCATACAAATTAGACTCTAATGCAATGATAAGGAAACTGAAGGAGCATGATCATAGTTGGGTCCTTGTAATGGTTTGCTTTATGATATTTTTCATGTGTGTAAATGTTGTTGTGATGTGGGCAAAGTAGGAAGGCATTGTGCTTGGTGTTGGTAGTATAAGCTTGTAACATTTGCTTTAGTAGTTGACAATGTAATGGTTGTGAAACAACTTGTTATCTTCATGTAACACTTGGTTACTAAACTTGCTCTAGTGTTTTCATTTGCAATATGTTTGGTTTTCTAAATGATTGGAACTAAGCTTGTGTAAGCTTGATGATTGGTCCTTGTAGTGTTTTCCATTGCATAAACATGGACTATGTGTGCTGAATTTTAGTAGCATAAATTGTGTTAAGCTTGATGATTAGTCCTTGTAGTGTTTTCCATTGCATAAACATGGACTATGTGTGCTGAATTTTAGTAGCATAAATTGTGTTAAGCTTGATGATTGCCATGTGGTTGAAACTTGCATAAAATGTGTAAGCTTGTACATGCAAAGAGCACATGTGTACACTTGGATACACTAAACTATAGCATAACTTCCAAGTACCTAGAACACCTTAAAAACTCACACATAGTATCACTAAAACCATATCCTGCATTGATGCATAGAACACCTTAAAAAGTCACTCATAGTTGATGCATAGCATCCAAGTACCTAGAAAACCTTAGCAACTCATGCACACAACAACATACATGCCTTCAAAGTTTAGGTAAGAGGTTGAAAAGTACCCAACTTTGGCCATCCAATAGAACCAAATTACATCACAAGCACCTAGAAAATACACATCACCTGCGGAACTAAAATACACCCTTATAACCCAACTCCTTGGCTAACCCTTAGATGGCTTCCTAGGTGAACGTCTGAGCACTCTCTTCAATTCACTCCTTGAAGCAACAACCTTTTTCCAGGGAGCTCCGACGGGGAGATATGGCTTGTTTGTTCTTGTTTGTTGTTCACTGAGGTTGGTCTAACTACATAGACCTTGAGTCATAGAAGATTGTGTACTCTGAACATATTAGATGAAAACATTAGCTAAAATCAACAAGTGATTAAAAACAAAAATTCAGTGAATTTTGGAAGGTTCAATACTTGAGAAGATACATGATAAGAAGCATAAGACATTTGGGTAGCCATGGTGTCAAAGAATTCACCACTCTCGTGATACAAGAACATGTGTAGAGAACCAATTTGTGGAGATCAGAATACACTTAAACTAACCATATGAATGCACAAACTTGAAGATCAAATGAAACCCTTACCATATTGTAGCTAACTTGTACATTGCTTCCACCTTGACTGCCTTGACTGCCACCTTGACTGCCACCTTGACTGTCTTCTTGACTGCCACCTTGACTGTCTTCTTGACTGCCACCTTGATTTTGAGGAACCTGTTACAATGTACGATTAGAAACTGAATACCTAGCACACAAAAAAATAGGAAAAAATAGAGTGTAAGAACTACCTTTTTGGTGTACTAACTCTTTTGAGAACCAATTTGAACTGTGTTTTGATTTTTGGGCCTTCCTCTTGTGATACCCCGTATTTTTGTAAGGTTATTTTGGGAATTATGGAATTTTCCCGGGTACCCGTTGTGTACGTCGGATTTTATTCAGGTAGCTTGAGACATTCTGTAATGTGCTCTGTATCTGTAATATTTTTCTCAGTGAAATAATATACAGACAAGGTGCCTTGGAGTTTAATTGTCGTTCGCGTACGATAATTTTTATCCCGGTTTATCGTCAAACTCGTTCAAAGCCGAATGGGCGGGAAAAGGGGGAAACGGCGACCGCCGTTCAGAAACGGCGACCGCCGTGGTTGGGCCCGAGATGTCAGCGTGTCAGCTTCTAGCTGGCCGCGACAGGCCTAACGACGGCGACCACCGCATTTACGGCGACCGCCGCGAGCCCGCCGCATGCAAAATCACGGCGACCGCCGTAATTGTCCAGTGGGCATTGCCCGTTGGTCGCCGGTGTCGTTCGAGGCACACCGTTGCATCGTTTGCCGCATCTGAGGGTTTGCAGATCACTCCTTGGGGTTTGCCTATAAATAGATGAACTTGGGTATGGGTTTTGGGTCATCTACAACCCCGAATCGCTGCCAATATCGCCTCTCGCCGGAGTTGTGTTTTCGCCGGAATTTGAAGGTCTCGCCGGTGTTGCTTTGGTGTGGTTCCTGAGTGCCTTTGTGAAGCTTTTGGTTAGCCTTGGAGGTTAGAAGCCAAAGCAAGTCAAAGGAGGCCGAACCGCTCGTGTTTTGGGGTGAGTTTTCTCTCGTTCTGTGTCGTCTGAGTTCATCACGGCGACCGCCGTGTTCTTCACGGCGACCATCGTGATGAAGACGGCGACCGCCGTGATGAATACGGCGATCGCCGCCAAGAACAGCGACCGCCGCCAGTGCCCAGAACGCCTTCGTGGCTTTGGCTTGGTCGGTTGTCGTCGTGGCGTCTTTCCTTTCGTGTTCTTTCGCCGTGTTTAGATTCATACTGTTTATGTCGGATCTAACTTAGGGTTCCTTTTATGGGTCGACTCGAAGGTTGTTGTGCTGTCGAAACTATACCGTATCGAGTCCGGAATCCAGTGACGTCTTTAGACTATTCTGCGGAGTAAGGCAAGTGGCGGTTCGCTCTTGCTCTTTCGTTCCATATTTACATTAATTATCAGTAGTTTATCTGAGTAATTAATTTGGAATGAATATTCTGTTTGTCTGGAAACGGTTTTGATAAACTGTTTTGAAAATCATATAATAGGTTGTATATATGTTAGAACAACGCTATTATCTGTGATCGCCTTTCGGGCCTTTATGTGGATTTATCCTGTAAATGTTGTGGTGCTGTAACTGTTTAGTTAGCACTGTTAGATAGGAACGTTACTCGGACTCTGTCCAGTCATTTCTTTATAATCTGGTATCGGGATGGCTCGTCCCCATCTGGTACTATTCTATGATCATGATCGGTCTCTTACACATGTGTGTAGAGACAGAACACTTAGCTGGTGTCACAAACCTTTCGGTATACGTCACTCTCGACGAAACGTATACTAAGATGTGTCGTCCCATTGGTGGGGTACACATGTAAAAGTCTATAACGTGATGTGTGTTTTTGAAACATAAATCAGATAAGTGCTACCTTGACGCACATAATTAATACACCTTGGGCGAGTAGTGCAGCTAAGTTCAGTGCAGCTAGGAAAACTCGTCTTGACTTGAATGTAGTACGTTCTCTTTCCAATCTGGATTCGCTGTAGGCGATGAGGTTGGTCGTGAACCGAAGCATCTCAGTCAGTTTTAAATCATTGTTGTATGATTCTGTAACTTTCCAGATTTGTCATTACTTCCTTAAAGACTCATTTCTCTTGGAGTCTCTTTTCGAGTTGATTTCTGTGAAGATTCAGTCTTCCAGAATCTTCTCTTGTGCATATCTCTTGTTTATTCCAGTAGGAATATGATGGTTGACTACCGTTATCGGTTATTATCCGAGAAGCGGTGAGTCTAACCTAATATGACTGCATCGAACCAGTCTGCTTTTTATCCTTGCTAGTCTATTCATTTAGACTAACCAACCAATATTTTCCCTTGCATGGTTGGCTGGTGTCATCCGTTTGATTCGGCACATCAGTTAAGAAGTAGCTCAGAAGATTAGAAGGACTATGGAGTCGGCGGTGATTTTTGAATGTTTTAATTATTTCTTTAATCAGGTTATGATCCTTTGGACAATAACTCCGATTGTAAAATACTTTCTTAGTCTTCCGTTGTGTTTGGTTTAAACTATGTTTTGACCTATTCGGGATTGGGTTGTAATCCCGTAACTCTTATTTCCTTGAAAATGTTATGTTTTGGAATTTAATGCTTGATCTTTATGTATCAATCGCATTTCATAAATTGTATTTCTATGGTAAAGCCTTGTGTGATCTCGGTAAGGAACACTAGGGTCACTGGCGGTAATACATTTCCAAAAGGGTTAAGTTTTGGGGGTGTTACAGTTGTGGTATCAGAGCCAAAGGTTTTAAAACGGGTTTGGGATTTTATAAATCATTGATCCGTTTTCGAAATGCTTTAAAGAGGGCTCTGAATTTTCAAAGTGAAAAGAATTTTAAAAACACCGTTCATAGTCGTGTCTTCTTTATAGTCTGATATAGTAAGCTTGCTTCTATGTCTAGAAAGACTAATTCCTTCCTTATTGTTCGATAGGATGGGTGTCTGCTTTTCTATTGGTAGGGGGTTGGAAGACGCCAAGTCGGATCAGCCGAGGCTAGATTTTCCGTTACCTCAGCGATGTTTCGAGGTTGGAGGCCCGAGTAGCCCACCCGAAGACGTCAAGCACGTTCTCCCCGAGTCAGTTGTCCTTGTAGCCAGGAATGCTATGGTCCCTAGACCTGCAACTGTGCCGCCACCAAGGGTGGAGGAAGTACGAGAATGGGAGCAGGAAGATGAGTTATCAAGGTATGAACAAGGGGTTTACCAAGACGACTTTCTGTTGGGACCAATTCCAGAGGAGATCGAGTACGAAGACGAGGAAGAGGAGATGCTGGAGGTAGATCCTGTCGAGGACGAGGATATGATCGAGGATGATCCCGAGGATGAGGATCCCATCGAGGATGATCCCGAGGATGAGGATCCCATAGAGGATGATCCAGAAGAGGATCCAGAGTTGGACCTTGGAGGGCAGATTCAGGAGCCCGGTACAGGATTGTCACCAGTGCCAGAGTACGCACCCATGTCAGAAGTTGATTGGGAGGCACTGTATACCAAGTACGGTATTGGGAGAAGTGACAGGGAATCTCAGCCTATCCCTACTCCAAGGAGATGGAGGTCGGAATCCGAGCTGTAGGAGATTTTCCGCCAGAGCGAGGTAATCTCCGCAGAACAGCAGCGTCAGAGGGATGAGTTGACCGCCAGTACTCAGAGGAGGGCTGGAATAGGAGGACCAGTCATGGACGACCCATACTTTACCATGACTGAGCTAGGACTATGTGCTTCAGGGTCAATCAGGGTACGAAACCCATCGCCAGAGCTCGATGGTGAGCCTAGCCCGAAGAGACCATGCACGAGTAGCCAGTCGTATGGGAGACATTTTGGAACGCCTTGAGGAGGAGTGGCGTTGCCTATCGTAGTAGTTTCGTTTCTTAGTATTCCAAGTTGTACTTTGTGTAATATTTCAGTATTGCGGCAAGTACTCTGAGAAACACTTATATCTTCGAGCAATGTTGTCCTAACGCTCGAATGATAAACTTATGCGTAACTTGTGTAAGAATTTGAAGGTTCATCTATAAAATACCAAGTTGATCTATTCTGAGTAATTTATTTACGTTGGTATATTGCATAATATTAATGTATTGAATGCTTGGAATTTGATCGGTAAATAGATGGTGAACCCAAGAAGCACGAGGAATTCGACTCGAGCCGGTGCTGGGACTAGCCAAAATCCCAGGCCAGCAGGAAGAAGTATTCAGGATGAACACGAGTCTGAGTCTCGCGTCCAGCAGAGGCGTGAAGGTCAAGATCAGACCCAAGCGCCGACGCTGTTTGACACTGCAGCTGTTGAGGCGATCCATGGGATCGTGATGCAGGCAATTGCAGATGTGTTGAGACCAAGTGCGCCTCAAGCACAAGAAGTGCCTACTCACGCAGCGGTTCCTGATGTTGTGGAACCCAGAAACCCTATGATTCAGGAGACTGCCGTTAGGGCGAGGGACATCTATGGTCGCGCTCTTAAGACCATTACTTCCATGAGACCCGACTGCTATAACGGGAAAGGGGAGCCAGTGGCAGTGACTCATTGGTTCTCCCATATGGAGAGGCTGTTCAGGAACGTGGAGTGTACGGAGGCCGAGAAGGTCCATATCGCATCTCTTCAGCTGAAGGAGGAGGCTAGCGAGTGGTGGGAGAGCACTGGTTTGGCTGAGAGCCCAGTATTGACTTGGTCGATGTTCAAGACCAAGATGGTTGATCTCTTTTTCTCTCGTGCTATGAGAGAGGAGAAGCATAAAGAGTTCTTGTACCCTCAGACTGATGGTCTGAGAGTGACCGAGTTGGCATCTAAGTTCAACCATCTTCTACAGTACGCCACTGCCGAGATCACCAGCGAGGCTCAAAAGATCTGGTACTTCCACGAGTGGATGAACCCGGATATCAAGCCATTAATGGTGCACCACACATGCTCTACCTTGGAGCAGTATGTGGATTGTGCCTATAAGCTGGAGGTAACTCTCGAGGAGTCGACCAAGAGGCGCAACCGACAGAAGTCGATGCAGAATCAGAACCAGGGAGGTGGTTTTAAGCGCCCTGCGCCACCGTCTAACTTCGCCAAGTCCGGCCGAGCTAAGACGGAGATGACGCAAGGGGGATCGACTCAGCAGTCAGGGCAGACCCGGAGTACAGTTCAGTGTTATAACTGCGGTACTGCTGGGCACAAGAGCACTGAGTGTCGGGAGGAGAGGAGGCCATGCTTTGGGTGTGGACGTGATGGTCATCTGCAAAAGTTCTGCAAGCAGGGGAAGCAGAAGGGAGTAGAGTCGCAGCAAGGGTCAGTTCATCAGAGCAACCGACCTAGGTTTAAGCCTGCCGAGACTCCTAGCCCTTCAGTGCAGACGACTGCTCAGAACAGGGGAAAGGCCCCAGCTGTTTCTGGAAGTCAGGGCCAACGCTTGTACGAGATGCGTGAGGCAGATGGACCCAACGCTCCAATTGCTCAAGGTACTCTATACCTTCACTCTATTTCAGTGTGCATTCTGTTTGATTCTGGTGCTACGCATTCCTTTATTTCGGATAGCTGTGTTAGCAAGTTAGACTTAGTGTGCAATGATTCGTGCGACCCTTTCGTCGTCAATCTTCCTAATGGAGAACGTTTGGTGGGAACCAAGCATTTGTCCGACTTTCCGATTACCATTCAGGGTAAGGAATTCGAGGCAGATTTAATCTGCATAGCCATGGCTCCATACGACATTATTCTCGGTATGGATTGGCTGACGCGTCACAAGGCGGTGATCGACTTTAGTTCAAGAACTGTGACGGTGTCATCCGGGGGCCAATTCGTGTGCAAGTTCAAAGGTCGAAATGACGCTGATAACGGCAAGCTGATCAATGCGATGGCTGCGTTTAAGCTACTACGACAAGGATGTGTCGGGTACCTTTGCTACTTGGATTCGCCCGAGAGGGATGGACCTGAGGTTCTTGATATTCCTGTAGTTAGGGAATTTTCGGATGTCTTTCCGGAAGAAATTCCTGGATTACCCCTGAACCGCGACGTAGAGTTTTCAATTGATCTCGAGCCTGGTACGGCACCGATTTCCAAATCACCGTATCGGATGGCTCCGGCTGAGATACAAGAATTGAAGAATCAACTTGAAGATCTTCTTGATAAAGGTTATGTCAGGCCGAGTGCATCGTCGTGGGGTGCCCCGGTTTTATTCGTCAAAAAGAAGGACGGATCGTTCCGACTTTGTATCGACTACCGAGAGTTGAACAAGGTGACGATCAAGAACAAGTATCCTTTGCCTAGGATTGATGACTTGTTGGACCAGTTGCAAGGAGCAAAGGTTTTCTCCAAGATCGACTTGAGATCTGGATACCATCAACTCAGGATTCGTGAGCAGGACATTCCTAGAACTGCGTTTAGGACCAGATATGGTCATTACGAGTTCGTAGTGATGCCTTTTGGGCTTACAAATGCTCTAGCTATCTTTATGGATTTGATGAACCGATGTTTTCACCAGTACTTGGATAAGTTCGTGGTAGTTTTCATCGACGACATCTTGATCTATTCTCCGAATGAAGAAGTCCACGAGGAACATCTACGGATTTCCTTGTCGATCCTTAGTCAACATCAGCTTTATGCTAAATTGTCTAAATGTGAATTCTGGATGAAAGATGTGGCTTTCTTAGGCCACGTGATCAATAAAAATGGGGTTATGGTTGATCCCCAAAAGATAGAAGCGGTGGCTAATTGGACACAGCCCCAGAATGTGAAAGAGATGCGCAACTTTCTTGGACTTGCCGGGTATTATAGAAGGTTCGTAGAAGGATTTTCAAAGATCGCTCTACCTATGACCAATCTACTCCGCAAAGTCCACAAGAAGTTTGTCTGGAATGACAAGTGCGAGGTCAGTTTCCAGGAGTTGAAGCGACGGTTGACCTCGACACCCGTGTTAGCACTCCCAGAGGGGAATGACGATTATGTGGTCTATAGTGATGCTTCCAAGTGTGGTCTCGGTTGTGTTTTGATGCAAAGGGGCAGAGTCATTGCTTACGCATCTAGACAACTCAAGACTTATAAAGAAAACTATCCGACCCACGATCTTGAGTTAGCAGCGGTTGTATTTGCGCTGAAGATTTGGAGGCATTACCTCTACGGTATAAGATGCCAAGTCTTCACTGACCACAAAAGTCTCAAGTATATATTTACTCAGAAGGAGTTAAATATGAGACAACGCCGCTGGCTAGAGTTGCTCAAGGACTACGACATGGAGTTGTTGTATCATCCGAGCAAGGCTAATGTAGTAGCTGATGCACTAAGCCGGAAGACAACGCACGAGACTGTAGTTGCTCTACTTACTGCTCAGACCAAGCTAAACCAAGAGTCATGCGACATTGAAGTCTTGTATGACCATCGTAGAGGGTACCTGAGTATGATGGAGATTCAGGCTACACTGCTGGATCAAATCAAAGAAAAGCAAGTCGATGACATCATTTTGGTAAAGTTAAGCAGTAAAGTGATGGATGGGAAAGCTCCCAGTTTTGTGGTTCAGGATGATGGATCACTTTGGTTTCAGGATCGGATCTGTGTGCCTGACACAAAAGGTCTTCGTCAGTTGGTGATGAGAGAAGCTCATTCATCTGCTTATTCTGTGCATCCTGGCTCTAGCAAGATGTACAAGGATCTCAGGAAGAAGTTTTGGTGGCCAAACATGAAGTGGGACGTAGCAGACTTTGTGGCAAAGTGCTTAACTTGCCAGAAGGTCAAGATCGAACACCGCAGACCAGGTGGTGAGATGCTACCTCTCCCCGTGCCAGAATGGAAATGGGAGGACATTTCCATGGATTTCGTCACTGGGCTACCCAAGACTCGAAGTCAGAGAGATGCTATCTGGGTAATTGTGGATAGGCTTACGAAGAGTGCTCATTTCATAGCCATCAAGACCACATGGGAAACCCAGAAGCTAGCCGAAGTTTACCAGAAGGAGATTGTCCGCTTACATGGCATTCCTAAGACCATTGTATCGGACCGAGATGGCCGTTTCATGTCAAGATTCTGGAAGGAGCTTCATAAGGCTATGGGAACCGAGTTGAGGTTCAGTACAGCGTTTCATCCTCAGACAGATGGCCAGTCTGAAAGGACCATCCAGACTCTGGAGGATATGCTTAGAGCTTGTGTGCTCGATCGTCCGACTAGCTGGGAGGACAGCTTGAGTCTGATTGAGTTCACGTACAACAATAGCTGGCATGTTACAATCAAGATGGCTCCATTTCAAGCTTTGTATGGTCGCAGATGCAGATCTCCGATTTGTTGGGATGATAATGCTGAAAAAATTCTGCTTGGACCAGAGTTGGTCGAAAAGGACGGCTTCAGACATTGCTTTGATCAGACAAAGAATGTTGACCGCTCAGAGTCGACAGAAGTCCTACGCAGATCGGAAGCGCAGGACTGTCGAGTTCGAGGTCGGTGACAAGGTTTTTGTCAAGGTATCGCCATCCAAAGGAGTTTTCAGATTTGGTAAGCGTGGGAAGCTTAACCCTCGCTACGTGGGACCATTCGAGATTCTGGATAGAGTGGGATCTCTAGCGTACCGTTTGGCGTTGCCGCCATCGGCACACCCGGTGCATAACGTGTTCCACGTATCTTTACTCAGAAAGTATGTACCAGATGAGTCTCATGTACTTAGCTACGAGGACATCGAGATTCAAGCTAATGGTACTTATGAAGAGTTGCCCGTGCGCATTTTGGAGCGTCGGGAGAAGCATTTGCGCAACAAGATCGTACCTTTGGTACGAGTGCTGTGGTCCAAGTCAGGGACCGAAGAAGTTACTTGGGAGACGTGGGAAACCGAGTCAGATATGCTCAGGCGTTTTCCCGAGTTATTCTCGACCTAAGTTTCGGGGTCGAAACTTCTTGTAAGGGGGAGGAGATGTGATACCCCGTATTTTTGTAAGGTTATTTTGGGAATTATGGAATTTTCCCGGGTACCCGTTGTGTACGTCGGATTTAATTCAGGTAGCTTGAGACATTCTGTAATGTGCTCTCTATCTGTAATATTTTTCTCAGTGAAATAATATACAGACAAGGTGCCTTGGAGTTTAATTGTCGTTCGCATACGATAATTTTTATCCCGGTTTATCGTCAAGCTCGTTCAAAGCCGAATGGGCGGGAAAAGGGGGAAATGGCGACCGCCGTGGTTGGGCCCGAGATGTCAGCGTGTCAGCTTCTAGCTGGCCGCGACAGGCCTAACGACGGCGACCGCCGCATTTACGGCGACCGCCGCGAGCCCGCCGCAGGCAAAATCACGGCGACCGCCGTAATTGTCCAGTGGGCATTGCCCGTTGGTCGCCGGTGTCGTTCGAGGCGCGCCATTGCGTCGTTTGCCGCGTCTGAGGGTTTGCAGATCACTCCTTGGGGTTTGCCTATAAATAGATGAACTTGGGCATGGGTTTTGGGTCATCTACAACCCCGAATCGCTGCCAAATTCTCCTCTCGCCGGAGTTGTGTTTTCGCCGGAATTTGAAGGTCTCGCCGGTGTTGCTTTGGTGTGGTTCCTGAGTGCCTTTGTGAAGCTTTTGGTTAGCCTTGGAGGTTAGAATCCAAAGCAAGTCGAAGGAGGCCGAACCGCTCGTGTTTTGGGGTGAGTTTTCTCTCGTTCTGTGTCGTCTGAGTTCATCACGGCGACCGCCGTGATGAAGAAGGCGACCGCCGTGTTCTTCACGGCGACCGCCGTGATGAATACGGCGACCGCCGCCAAGAACAGCGACCGCCGCCAGTGCCCAGAACGCCTTCGTGGCTTTGGCTTGGTCGGTTGTCGTCGTGGCGTCTTTCCTTTCGTGTTCTTTCACCGTGTTTAGATTCGTACTGTTTATGTCGGATCTAACTTAGGGTTCCTTTTATGGGTCGACTCGAAGGTTGTTGTGCTGTCGAAACTATACCGTGTCGAGCCCGGAATCCAGTGACGTCTTTAGACTATTCTGCGGAGTAAGGCAAGTGGTGGTTCGCTCTTGCTCTTTCGTTCCATATTTACATTAATTATCAGTAGTTTATCTGAGTAATTAATTTGGAATGAATATTCTGTTTGTCTGGAAACGGTTTTGATAAACTGTTTTGAAAATCATATAATAGGTTGTATATCTATTAGAACAACGCTATTATCTGTGATCGCCTTTCGGGCCTTTATGTGGATTTATCCTGTAAATGTTGTGGTGTTGTAACTGTTTAGTTAGCACTGTTATATAGGAACGTTACTCGGACTCTGTCCAGTCGTTTCTTTATAATCTGGTATCGGGATGGCTCGTCCCCATCTGGTACTATTCTATGATCATGATCGGTCTCTTACACATGTGTGTAGAGACAGGACACTTAGCTGGTGTCACAAACCTTTCGGTATACGTCACTCTCGACGAAACATATACTAAGATGTGTCGTCCCATGGGTGGGGTACACATGTAAAAGTCTATAACGTGATGTGTGTTTTTGAAACATAAATCAGATAAGTGCTACCTTGACGCACATAATTAATACACCTTGGGCGAGTAGTGCAGCTAAGTTCAGTGCAGCTAGGAAAACTCGTCTTGACTTGAATGTAGTACGTTCTCTTTCCAATCTGGATTCGCTGTAGGCGATGAGGTTGGTCGTGAACCGAAGCATCTCAGTCAGTTTTAAATCATTGTTGTATGATTCTGTAACTTTCTAGATTTGTCATTACTTCCTTAAAGACTCATTTCTCTTGGAGTCTCTTTTCGAGTTGATTTCTGTGAAGATTCAGTCTTTCAGAATCTTCTCTTGTGCATATCTCTTGTTTATTCCAGTAGGAATATGATGGTTGACTACCGTTATCAGTTATTATCCGAGAAGCGGTGAGTCTAACCTAATATGACTGCTTCAAACCAGTCTACTTTTTATCCTTGCTAGTCTATTCATTTAGACTAACCAACCAATATTTTCCCTTGCATGGTTGGCTGGTGTCATCCGTTTGATTCGGCACATCAGTTAAGAAGTAGCTCAGAAGATTAGAAGGACTATGGAGTCGGCGGTGGTTTTTGAATGTTTTAATTATTTCTTTAATCAGGTTATGATCCTTTGGACAATAACTCCGATTGTAAAATACTTTCTTAGTCTTCCGCTGTGTTTGGTTTAAACTATGTTTTGACCTATTCGGGATTGGGTTGTAATCCCGTAACTCTTATTTCCTTGAAAATGTTATGTTTTGGAATTTAATGCTTGATCTTTATGTATCAATCGCATTTCATAAATTGTATTTCTATGGTAAAGCCTTGGGTGATCTCGGTAAGGAACACTGGGGTCACTGGCGGTAATACCTTTCCAAAAGGGTTAAGTTTTGGGGGTGTTACACCTCTAGGGTTAGGGGGGCTGGATCATAACCTTTCCTTGCATTGATGCACTTGTTCTTGTAGTGTCCATGTTGCCTACAGTTAGAGCACTTGGACTGCCCTACTATTCTGATTTTCTTGGTCTAGCTTGGTACATCTTCTCCACCTTCTCTTCTTCTATTTTTCCTTGGCCTTCCAGGTTGCACTATGAACTTTGGTGGTTCTGGATGAGGGTGACTAGTCCTCTCCCACTGAGATTCTCCTGGCATTGGGTTGATCATCTCATTGTAAGCCAGTAAGTAGGCCTCCTTAGTGTAATATGGATGCACAAACTCTTCTATCTTACGCCTATCCTTCATGATGCAACACATTGCATGAGGACAAGAGATACTAGTGAGATCCCACTTATTACAACCATAACCTTTTGACCCTAAGTCAACAACATAAGTCCTCCCAAAGTGATCAACCTCAAACTTGTCTCCTCCATCCCACCATGGTACACAGTTCCTAGTGCCTTCTTCCTTGGCCATCTCTATCTTCTTCTTTGCCTTTGGTGTGAACTTTCCCTCATACTTTGTCATTCCTTCACGCTTAGCAACAAATCTTTTCATTAACTGCCTTCTAATCCATTCACACATAGACAGTAAAGGCTTCTCTCTTGCAAGTAGAATATATGCATTAAAACTCTCACACACATTGTTAAGTAGCATATCAGACTTGGTGTCATGCTTGAAGTCATGTCTTGACCAGGTTTTTGGATTTGAATCAATCAAGTACTTATATGCCCCTTCATCTAATTTCTTAACCTCATCTATAGCAATTTCAAAGTCTACTTCATTGCAGGCCCTTGCAGCTGCCCGTATTGCATCTTTGAATGCCTTTCCTGGCCATCTTGACTTGAAGTTATTGTAAAGATGTCTCACACAAACCCTTGTCTCAGCCATAGGAACAACTTCATTCAATGTCTCTATTAATCCCTTCATAAATAAAAAGTAGTTGTTAGTGTATGATTATAAACATAAGAAATGATAACAAATTGATCTTATTTACCTTTTGTCTGTCAGACATGAATATAGGGTTGCTTTCTCCAATGTCCCTCATTAAAATGTCTAAGAACCAAATCCAAGTGTCCTTCCTCTCTGCCTCTACAACAACAAAAGCAATAGGATATATATTGTCATTCCCATCCTTCCCTACTACAACCAAAACTTGACCAGTATATGCACCCTTCAGATGAAATCCATCAAGGCCTATTATTGGTCTACAACCCTTTATGAACCCCTTCTTACAAGCCTCAAAGCACACATATAACATTTCAAAAAGAGGCTTCTCTGGATTGTCTAGACCAACATTCACAAAGCTAGAGGTGCCAGGATTCCACCTTCTCAAAGTTGTTGCATAATCCTATATCCTACCATACTATGTCTTAGCATCCCCTTGTGTCATGAGCATTGCCCTAAGCCTTCCTTTTCATGCTTGATTGTATGAGATATGGACATTGTGACCCCTTTTCACAACATTAATAAATGCATAAAGTTTCCATGTAGGATCATCCCTATAAATAGTGTTGTAAAAATCCTCGCCTAGGTGTTAGGCGGTCATCCCTCGCCTAGGACCCCACCTAGGTGAGAAGAAGCTTTCGATGTTGTGGAAGCAGCAATATCTTAGGAAATGACGAATGTAAAAAACATAGTTTTGGGTTATGCTTTGTAAAATAAGGCCCATAATAAAATATCAAACCCCATCCCAACATAGTTTTATAAACATTAATGGATTTGAGAGGACGTAGTAAAATAATCATATGGATTTGGCATTCTTTTAATCCGCCTAGGCGCTAGCCCCCCCTCAACCGCCTAGCGACTTTTAGAACATTGCCTATAATGATCGAGGTACCTCTCAACTAGCCATTGAGATGTCAATTTAGTGTTTTCATGTTGTCATCCACACTCATGTTTTCAACTGGAAACTGCCATCAGAGCCCATTTTTCTGGCATAGGCTTTGAACCCACAATACACTTTCTTGCACACACACTTTTTCCTAGAATGTTTCATACTACAATCACATTTCTTTTTACAGTAAACAGAGACCTTAGTCTTGTCATTGTGAAGATAGTAATATCACCACCATTTTCTATGGAGAATTGTCTTAAAGCCTTTCTGAATGCATCGTTGGAAGCAAAAATCATGCCAATCTTGAAAACAATTTTTTTCTTGAAGTCAACAAGAGAATTAAACTCTGGATACCTTTTCTTTGTAGTACCATCAGAATCATTGAGACTCTTCAAATCATCAGAATCATCTACAGAGATCTCATCATGCAAATATGGAGATTCTACACCACCACTATCAAGGTTCAAGCAACCATCACTTAACCCACCCCTTAACTCAGAAGCATCTGGATCAACATTGTCTTCAAACAAATCATCATCTTCATCCTCACTTTTAGAAAAATTAAGCTCACTATCTGAGGAAGAACTCTCAGTCCCTATAACATCATCTCCCTTTGAATCTACATATCTCTCTGAAATTGCATCTCCCTCTGAATCTGCATCTCCCTCAACTATAGGATCTGGGATTTTGGCTGGAGGAGTTTTTGTGGTGTTGGGTTGAGGAGTTTTTTAGGGTTTCACTCTTTATGTTCCTAGTCAACATAGGCTTATCCTTCATAGAAGAAGGTGATAGGTTTTCAGTTACCACAGATTCACAAATGGGCTCAGAATTTGGGCCTTGGTTTCTCAAGTCAGTTGGACTAACCTCATCACTTTGGACAATGTACAAATGTATAAGATTATCCTTCCCAACAGAATTTACCATTTCCGTCATAGTCCTATCATTATCTATTTTCTTAAGGCTTTTGTCAAGAGTCATACCAGCTTGTGAGAACCATGTCTCTTTAATGTGGTTCAAACGAACATCTTCCTTTAATATACTTTCCATGACTACTTTAGAGACCATATTTGGATCAACATCTCTATAGTAACGGACTTTGCCTTTTATATACAAGACTTCATTCTGTCTTCATTTGTAAAAGGAGCCATCATATATAAGTCTAAAATGAATGCTCATATCTGCCACTGGCACAACAAAAAATATTGGCTTATCTCAGTGAACAACAATAAAAAAAGGCAAAAAATTACACTTCGTTTGACCTCCTATTCAGTCAATGAAACAAGTGTTCACATGACCCTAAACCAATGTCCTCGCTTGCAATAATTTTTTTCCACATACTCGAACTTTATAGAAAAGAGAATCATTCGAAAATACAGTGACAATCAAATACAAAACAAGACAGTGATAAGTAATGGGGTCATCTTTCACAACAACAGAGGAGAGACAAAAGCAAAACCTTTCTCTTGAAAACCTAAACCCTAACTTTCCCACCCCAATACCCTAAACCTTTAAACACTCTATTCACAGAGAAATTAAGGATTAAGACAACTTATCTTCACTGAAAATCGCTCGACTTCACCAATTTCGCCCCAAATTGTCCTAGCTTTGCTCCAATCTTCCAATTAAACTACTCCACTTCAAATCGACTCTGAATCGCCCAAACATAGCTCCAATTTCATGCCACTAACCCCAAAATTCCAACGTCGATTAGGGCTCGATCGACAAAGCTTCAATTTACGAGAGAGAGAGAGAGAGAGCAAATCGAGTTTCTTGCTTTTTTACCCACTAACAAATTTAACAATGGTAAATTTAACCCCAAATAAAGAAATGTAGAAAATAAATGGGAAATGTAAGAAATAAGCGCGTGCATTGGCGCATTCACATCGATTTTGACAGCTCATGGGGTAGGGTGGCGAGTGTTTAACGGCATGTGATACACGGGTGGTTTCCGATAATATCGAATTAAAGGGGTGGTTTTGGGCAATATGGCCCATTCAACGGGTGATTTCCGATAATTGACCTTAATTCGATATACATGTAAATAATTTATATGCACATACATGTAAAAATGTATACACTTCAAAAGTTATGCACACAAAGTTTAAAATTAGAACCCAAGTACTTTTTTTCCTGGAAAACAATGCACACCCAATACACTTTAAATGCACATACGGACAAAAAATATGCACTTCAATAGTTATGCACACACAGCTTAAAACACATTCACGATTTTTTTCTCTAGAAAAAAAAATGCACACCCAATACAATTTAGAGGCACATATAAGCAAAAATGTATGCACTTCAAAGTTATGTACATAGTCTAAAACCTATGCAAATTTTTTTTAGAAAAATGATACACACCTAATACAATTTAGATGCACATAAAAGTCAATATTTATGCATACATAGAACAAAACTTGTGCATATTTCATATCATGTGCACACAGCCAGTCTTTTTGGATTTTTTTTCGAAAATGTGCTTTCTGTAGGAACATAATTTCCTATATGCATACGAAAGCTTTAAACTGCAAATATACGAACATGGATTAAGGAAATCTAAAGTTTAGAAATACCGAACGAAGAACGGATGCAGAGTCAAGACCGAAATCTCTTTCCTTAATTCTGAAAACGCCCCGTAGTGTGACGGTTGTTGACGTTCCGAATCCCAGGATACAACTGCGACGATCTCTTGAACCGCACAACCCATTAACAAGAGCTAACGAACCCACGAATCTGCGTGTACTCTCAGACCCAATTTTCGAAAGAAAACAGAGAGGAGGAAGAGAAGGATCTTTGTGTTCGATGTCTCGAATGAGAGAGCTATCACTCGGCCCAAAAATGGGTCAAGAGGAGGGAGTTACAAATCTGCTAGTTAACATTACAGATCTTATGTCATAAATGGGTCAAAGCCCATTAATGGACCTTCTGGATCGGCCCAAAAAGATAGGGCGTTGGCTGGCCAGCCCAAGCCCGATCCGATCCAACCCAACCCAACCCGGCACGGCTCGCTCGCCCGACCCGACTCGACTCGGCTCGGCGCGCGTGTGGGCTTGATGAGCTAGGTCCTCTCCCCATTGAAAATGGGTAATGACCCAAGGCCACACCCTTAGGTCCATATTCCCCTTATATATATTAGGAGATTTGTCTCCAAACTTCCAATGTGGGATACACTTTTATCCCAACATTTTACCCAAGTCTTGCACTTCATGCAAGCTACTTTGGGCCTCCATTTCTCATTCAAACGGAAATCATTTTTGTCGTATGAGTACACTACGAGAATGTACTCATGTAGACGAAGCCAATGCTTCCATTTTCCGGTGTTGACAATGGCCGGAGCCCACCGGAATTGTGCCCGGAAAAGTGACCGGCGCCACATTCAAATAATGAGTTCCAATAATCCCCCACATGAATAGAAATGATTCTAAACATTGGTTTTAAAAACAGAAAGACTTTTGAGAGTACAGTCGAAGAATCACTGCATCTGGGCTGGTAGTGTGTTTCAGCCTTGAACCACCCATAGTGAGTAGCTATCGGATTTACTCGACCAGGTAGTGAACATGATGTCTTGAACCACCCGGGCTTTGATGTAAACCGAGACAATAACTATCACACAGTTTCATCTTCTCACAGAACTAGGTTCTTTGTTGTGTTCATTTTGGCCTTGAACATCCCTGGTTATTCATGAGTGAACTTGGAGAATTCAGCCTCTCTTAATTCTCCTAGAAACGGCCCCATTTCACACTCATAAGGTGATTGCCATGAGGAGTATCCTGTCATACCCCACTTTTATTTTAAAGCTATGGAATCATTAAAAGCCAAGCTTAACCTTAACTCATACAGGTAGCACTGTTCATCATCCTAGGAACTGGGATGAGACTTAAGTCTCCCAATGCTCATCTTGATTCAGCTTGATTTAGTTTTCCCTTTGAACCTACTTCTTGGGATCTCCAGTCAGGTAGGTAGGGTTAGCCATCAAGCGTCCTCTTTAGTCATAGGCTTTAAACCCATTCCTCTTGATGATTTATCAACTTGATCTCGTGACACACCTTTAGTAAATGGATCCGCTAGGTTGTTAGCCGACTTGATATAATCTATTGATATTATACCATGTGAGAGTAGTTGTGTAATGGTTTTATGTCATCTTCGTGACTTACCATTGTACAAATGACTCAGTGCCCGAGCTATAGCCGATTGGCTATCACAGTGTACACTTACTGCTGGCACTGGTTTTGTCCCACATCGGGTTATCTTCCAACAAATGAGCTTGAGATAGTTCTTGAATCTCTCAAGTACTTTTTCAGCATAATGAGCTTGAGACAGGATTACTCCTTCAGAATGTCTAGTGATTTTAATCCCTAGTATGACATCTGCTAATCCCAAGTCTTTCATGTCAAACTTCCCACTAAGCATGTTCTTAGTTCGGTTGATCATGTCCTTATTGCTTCCAATAATGAGCATGTCATCTATGTACAAACACAACAAGATGTAACCATTTGGTGTGTCTTTGAAATAGATGCATTTGTCACATGCATTGATGCTGAAGCCATTTGACATCATGACATTGTCAAATTTTTCATGCCACTGCTTTGGAGCTTGTTTGAGTCCATATAGAGACTTCACAAGTCTGTACACTTTGTGTTCCTATCCAGGAACCACATAACCCTCAGGTTGTTTCATGTATATCTCCTCTTCTAATTCTCCATTTAGAAAGGCAGTTTTTACATCCATTTGATGGATTTCGAGCTTTCGTAATGCAGCTATTGCTATTAGCATTATTTTTGAGGTTATTCTCGTAACTAGAGAATAAGTGTTAAGGAAATTATGGCCCTCGTTTTGCCGGAATTCTTGCACCATAAGCCTCGCCTTGTGCTCATATACTGAGCCATCGGTTTTCAACTTGGTTTTGAAAATCCATTTGCACCCTAGTGCTTTACACCCTTGTTGCAAATCAACTAACTCCCATGTATGATTCTGCATAATGGAGTCGATTTCGCTTTTAACTGCTTCCTTCCATGAAGGTGCATCAGGTGTAGACATGGCTTCTTTGAAAGTTCTAGGCTCATTCTCTAAGAGAAAGGCCGTTATGAACTCTTACCCATAGGTTTTTTCCTTTCGAGCTATTTTGCTTCGTCTAGGTTCAACCTCTGTCTAGGTTCATCTTCTATTTCATTTACAGAAGTGCCTGCTTCACTTTGTTCACGACTTCGCTTCGGACGTTATTTATCCTTGCACGGAAACACTTTTTCAAAGAAAGACGCATTCCTTGATTCCATTATTGTATTGACATGTATAACTGGTATATCAGATTTATGTACCAGAAACCGATAAGCACTACAGTTATGTGCATATCCTATGAAAATACAAACAACGGTTTTAGGTCCAATTGTGACCTTCTTAGGAGGTGGTACTGCCACTTTTGCTAGGCACCCCCACACTTTGAGGTATTTGTACGATGGTACGTTACCTTTCCAAAGTTGGTATGGCGTATTGCCAGTAACCTTATGCAGTATCGTGTTGAGGATGTAACTGGTGGTAAGCAGCGCTTCCCCCCACATTTTCTGGGGTAACCCAGATTCCTGCAACATTGCATTCATCATCTCTTTCAGAGTTCGGTTTTTTTCATTCCGCAACTCCGTTAGATTTTGGTGAGTAGGGAGCAGTTGTTTGATGAATAATCCCGTGTTCTCTACAGAACGCGTTGAAAGGTTCATCTTACTCGCCTCCTCTATCACTTCGGATAATTTTTTATGGTTTTACTAAGTTGGTTTTAAACTTCCAACTTGTATTCCTTGAACTTTTTCAAGGCATCATTCTTGCTTCTTAGCAAGTATACATAACAGTATTTTGTGCAATCGTCGATAAAGGTCACGAAATACTTTTTACCGCCTCTAGTTTGCACATATTTTAAATCACACAAATCTGTGTGTATTAAACCTAGAGGTTCGGTTGTTCTCTCTACATGTGGGGATGGTGTGTTTGTGAGTTTGGCCTGTATGCATACTTCACATTTGTCTTTAATCGATTTGCATATCGGAATCAGGTTCATGTTCATTAGTCTTTGAATAGACTTTTTATTCACATGCCCTAACCGTTCATGCCAAAAATTAAGAGACTCAACTACATAAGCAATATGATTATTCGTATTCATTGAAACATTGGATACAATAGAGTTTGGGATGACTGTCATTACATTCAGTTTGACCAGTCCATCCTTTACATAACCATTGTCCAAGTACACCCCATTCTTTGAAAGAACTAGCATTTCAGACACGAACTTCACAGCGAAGCCGTTCTTGCACATGCATGAAATTGGTGAGAGCCAACTCCTTCTCGGAAGTCAGCTTTACCACCACTTTGACGTGACCATTGACATTGGTAGTGAACGAGTTCCCCATAAATAGATGCTCGTCACCCTTGCTCTTCATATAAGTGGTAAACATTCCCCTATCAGAGCATATATGTCTGGTAGCACCTGTATCGTACCACCATTTCATTGGATTGCTTCCAACCATATTGACTTCAGACGTCACAGCACACATATCTGCATCCGTGAGCTTCCATGATGGGCTTGGAGTCCACCATTTTGAAGTCCAGAAATTTCGCCACTGCGAACTTCTTAGAGCTTGCGTCCTCAGACTTGTATTTCTTTCCAAGGCAATTCAGTATTCCTTAGAAGTCTTGATCTCACTGTACCATTGTACAGTGGATCTATCAGACGGCTTTGAACCCAACCTTTGCACAGACAATCCCCATTAGTCCATGCCTCAACGCTGGCTAGGGAGAAAAGATATGAAATCTGAGGCAAAAGCACATGCTTATCCTCTTTCAAGAACTTTTCTAGTCTGATAGGCTATCGGTTTGGACAATCTGATTTGACAGCGTTTCCGAACCTCATGACTGGCAAATTCACTGCTGGCAGACCACTCCCAGATCAAATCTGGGGTGTCGACTCAACACGATTTCCACTATTGGCTCCAACACGAGCACCAGAACCAGAATTAGCATTCTCAGTTTGGTTAATCATACATCTCATAATTTTACAAAAATTAAACCAGATTGAGTACGATTGCAACAATAAGTTCAATGAGCAAATTCTCAAACGAAGAAATTTAAACAATAAATTGCAGTTTCATACGCGTATATGATATATGTTGTAGTTTGTGTTTGATTTTTCTGTACAATAGTACAAATGGCCGAAAAGATTCAGGTCTAGAAGACCAACAACAACAAGCAGAGAAAATATATTACATACAAGAATCATGCTCGAACATCAAATTAAGTCATGCTTTAACGGCAAATAAATTAAATAAATTCATGAATCATCAACTAAATCATAAGACCGAAATCAGTAAATTGCGAAACCATAAGACAAAGCACTAATGACAAATTAAATTCACGGCAAATGAAATGCACTAACGGCAAATCAAATTCACGAATCAAAATAATGCATAATTAATACATATACGAAAGGCAAACCAAATCAGCATGCACCAAATTAATTAAACAAGCAGCAAATGGAATTCACGCATAGAAAAAATAGAATTTACGCAGTGAATGAAAATCACAAACAACTACTGATATTCAACGCACTGCAAATAAAAAATTCAGAAACTGCAAAAATAGCCCATGAATACCAGAACAAATCACGAACAGCAGAAATATGAATATGAGAATAGTAAATAAATTCGGAAATAAACGTGTTCATGTAAACTTCATGAAAACCATATCCGTTAGTCCGTATAAGCAGTCAAATGAAGCAAAATTTTCAGAATTAAGATTGTAGAAACATAATTTCCTATATGCATACGAAAACTTTAAACCGCAAATATACGAACATGGATTAAGGAAATCTAAAGTTTAGAAATACCGAACGAAGAACGGATGCAGAGTCGAGACCGAAATCTCTTTCCTTAATTCTGAAAACGCCCCGTAGTGTGACGGTTGTTGACGTTCCGAATCCCAGGATACAACTGCGATGATCTCTTGAACCGCACAACCCAGTAACAAGAGCTAACGAACCCACGGATCTGCGTGTACTCTCAGACCCAATTTTCGGAAGAAAACAGAGAGGAGGAAGAGAAAGATCGTTGTGTTCGATGTCTCGAATGAGAGAGCTATCACTCGGCCCAAAAATGGGTCAAAGCCTTGAAAATGGGTCAAGAGGAGGGAGTTACAAATCTGCTAGTTAACATTACAGATCTTATGTCATAAATGGGTCAAAGCCCATTAATGGACCTTCTGGATCGGCCCAAAAAGATAGGGCGTTGGCTGGCCAGCCCAAGCCCGATCCGATCCAACCCGGCCCGACTCGACTCGGCTCGGCGCGCGTGGGCTTGATGAGCTAGGTCCTCTCCCCATTGAAAATGGGTAATGACTCAAGGTCACACCCTTAGGTCCATATTCCCCTTATATATATTAGGAGATTTGTCTCCAAACTTCCAATGTGGGATACACTTTTATCCCAACATTTTACCCAAGTCTTGCACTTCATGCAAGCTACTTTGGGCCTCCATTTCTCATTCAAACGGAAATCATTTTTGTCGTATGAGTACACTACGAGAATGTACTCATGTAG
This sequence comes from Rheum nobile, assembly GCA_027886185.1. Taxonomy (NCBI): domain Eukaryota; kingdom Viridiplantae; phylum Streptophyta; class Magnoliopsida; order Caryophyllales; family Polygonaceae; genus Rheum; species Rheum nobile. The sequence continues at coordinate 834,873 of WOAB01000648.1, forward strand.
ACGAAGCCAATACTTCCATTTTCCGGTGTTGACAATAGCCGGAGCCCACCGGAATTGTGCCCGGAAAAGTGACCGGCGCCACATTCAAATAATGAGTTCCAACACTTTCTTCCTAAAAAAAGCTTATGTCATATTTTATTTTATTCGTATTTTCTCACCTGGGCTAATTTTTCCATTACATTCTCTCTTATATAATAACCATTTATCAACAACAATTCGAAAGTTGATGAAGTGAGTTTATGAATAAGGTAGGAATGCCTAGCAGACACACAGATACTGAATAATTAGCATGAACAACTGTGCGTTTAGCACCCAGAACACAGTATACGCAGAGAACAATAGTTGGGGCTATAACGTTTCTTCTGTAACCTTAACTAAACTTCTTTACTTGGCATATAGTTTTTTTTTCTTTTTCGGATTTTTCGCCTGATATCCTCGAGGTACGACGAATTTCACCTGATGTCCCAAAAATTGACTAATTTCGCGTGGTACCCTCGAACTGTAATTTTTTTTCGCCTGGTACCCTTCTGTTAATAGCTAACAGAAATCGTTAACAAGGGCCCACTCTGTTTCACTGTTCATCATCTTCCACATTTCGCCCATTTCACGTGAAGAAACAGAGGAGGACAACGGTGGCTTCGGCGGCTTCGATCGACTTGTCAACGTCGGAGATGGAGCGGCGCCCGGGGAGGAGCAGCGGCGGAGCAGGGTCACCGGCGGAAGGGAACGGCACCACCACGCAAGAGCCGCAGCGCAGCAGCGGCGACTACGGGCATCAGCTCGGCTCCGTCTTCGCCGGGAAGGACGCTCGTCGCCGGGAGAATCAGCAGCCAGCAACGACGCGGCATTTCAGCGGTGGCGACTTCACGCAGCAGTGGCAACCGGAAGGCACCACGGGAGCGCCGGGATGAGCTTTACGACGCCGGGGATGACGATGTCGAGCTCGGAGACGACGCCGGGGAGACGAGCTGGGCGACGACGATGGCGGCGAGACAAGCTGATGGCGAGCAAGGGAAGACGAACGCGAACAGGGGCGCCGTCGGCTCCTCTGTTTTCCCATAACATAGCTTGAATTGAGCCTACTTTGAGTGGCTCGTTGGAGGTCCAAACGACGACCAAATTGAGTGGGGTCAGTGGCGTTGGGTTCGTGGTGTTTCAAGGTTTCACCGTAGCTGGGTCGAAGCGTAGAAAACTGAAGAACCATGCCACTTTGTTGTGCATAGAAAACTGAAGAACCATGCCACTTTGAAGCGTTTCTCCGACACCGGTGACGGATCCCAGCCGCCGCGACCCATTATCGGAGAAACCTTGTAACGCCACGAACCAAAGGCACCAACCTCGCTCTACATGGTCGATGTTCGAGCCGCCAACGAGCCACCCAAAGTAGACTAATACAAAACCTTAAATTGCTCATGTACCATGAATTGCAAACATGAAGTACAAAACTTGTTTTGCAGTTCCTTAATGCCCACAAACTGAATACAAGATTCCCAAATAAAAACCATCAACCTAATAACAGTGGCTCGATTTCCAAGTTTTGCAACTCCTGAATTTGGCCTCCAATTGGTTCACTGGGTGCTGCGAGTGGAGGACCGCCGAGACCGAGGTGCTGCGAGAGGCCGCCGGAGACTGGTGCTTCGAGTGGAGGACCGCCGAGGTGCTACGAGAGGCCGCCGGAGACTGGTGCTGCGAGAGAGAGACGACCGGGTGGAGGCGGAAGACGACCGGGTGGAGGCGGAAGAGAGAGACGATTGCGGGACGCCGGTGGAGGCGAGCCGAGTTCGACGACCAGCGGCTCCAGGGAGGAACGACGGCCGAGAGCGAAGCCGGATAGGGATTTCGTCGTGAAGATGGGGCCAGACAGCACCAATTTGGGGTTTTTTTGGGACATTTTAAAATATTTTTTTTACGATTTCTGTTAGCTATTAACAAAAGGGTACCACGCGAAAAAAAAAATTTGAGGGTACCACACGAAATTAGTCAATGTTTGGGGTACCAGGCGAAATTCGCCGTACCTCGAGAGTACCAGGTGAAAAATCCGTTTCTTTTTTCATTGCATATAGTTATTTCTTAGCAAACACACAAAAGAAAAAGGAATTATTTACAAATTACAGCCAAAAGAGCTCTCCAATTGGGCTCCTATTTGCTCTCTTCCACTACATTTTTGCTGTTACCAGCCGTCATGTCACATTATTAGCATGTAGGTGTTTCATAGAGGTGAACATGAGTCAGACCCGCCATTGTCTATACAGAATGATTCGTATCGGGGCTCAGTCAAGTCAACATTCTCATCGTCTTGGCGTGCACAGCAGCTCTTGCCTCTTGAAGTCCTTGAATTACCTGATGGTAGATTATCTGTTTGAACATTGCAAGTGTGAGCAATATCTAAAGGGAAGGAATATCTAGGCGACCACGCATTCGGATATATTTTCTTGGGCTCCTCTGTATCAGCACTAACATCGATTCGCTTGCACTGCACGTCGAGTTCAGTTTTGTCTTTTATGCCATTGGTAGGCATGTTCTGCAACGGATGTAAGAAAGATATTACTTTGCAGCATATGTAAAAGTAAAAGTAGGAATATGAAGAAATAAAATATCCAAGAAGAAATTTCTGTCATGGTGTGAATTTAAATATCATTATGCACAACACCTACAGACGAGGAAAAGTACAAAGATTTGCTCATCACTTGGCTGATGTTAAGCGTGGAGTTTACTGGGATCTGGAAATTTTGTTGGACAAAGCAAGCAAGCAAATGTAACTACTACAGAATGACTGTGAGTGTCCCGCTATATGTAGAGTATTCTTCAGTTTTAGTTAACACAGCAGGTTAAAAATGGTTACTACAGCTATTTCTAAAAAAATAAGTTACCATGATAATCATATACTACTATATAAAATGTGCATGCTATATATGTATATACACTTGTAGATAGAAGACACAGAACTGCATTAAGTACATAACTGTGGTGGCATCAACTGTTACTTGTTATGCGTTAGCAAAATGCGTTGTCAAAAGCAGTGAAAAAATATACCTGAAAAAGATTTATGGTAAACTTTCTTCTGTTGGATGTATCAGGTGAAATAGTCAAGAGTATCTGAACAACTTCACTCATGCTAGGTCGGGTTTCTGGATCCAGAAGCAGGCACTCCTTTGCTAAGTAAGCCATAATGTGCATCTCCTCTTCAGGGAAATTACCTTCCAGATGAGGATCAGGCAGCTCTGCTATTACGCGCCTGCTATTTTGTAACCGAGGTGCAGCCTATAAAAAAAAAAGATAAGAAGATCAGCTTTAGCTCCTTTCAGGATGGACATCTATATCATTTCCTCCTCAGAATTGCTGTTCAGCAAACAGAATGACCTCTTATAAATAAGCATAATGCCATTTGCTGATATAGTATGCAAGCAATAGGAATATTAGAATTGTTTGCTAACGAATACCTAGGTAGAAAATCTTTTTTGATAAACTGAAATGAAAATGCTACAGCAGATATTCAGCAATTAGGTCCCTACAAATAAGAGAGGACTGCTGAAACAGATCTTCAAGGTTCAAATGAACGTCGAATTCAGATGAAGAGACTGAAATGATGTAATACGAAAATCATGAATACACAATTATTTAGTAGTGAAACAAAATCAATGTGAAGTATCATACCCAAATGACAAGGCTCTCTTCTCCTTTACCAGGCCAACTATATACGGGTCTTCGACCAGTTATCAGTTCAAGTAGAACTACCCCAAAGCTGAATACATCAGATTTAAGTGAAGCTTTTCCCACAATAGCATACTCTGGTGCAATATAGCCAAATGTTCCTTGCATTCGAGCAGGAGAGCTGGAACAACTTGAAAATCCATCAGTGCTTATGTGTTTTGCCATGCCAAGATCAGTTATCTGGACACCATAAAATGTTCAGAGTTTCATTTATGGACAATCAATTCAGCTTGAAGAGAAAAGAATCTGTTGAGATCAAAATTCTCTGATGGAACATGATTCAGCATTAAGTACTTAAGCTAGCAGTTTAAATACTTTCACATGTCTCCATTTCTAGACAGTTATTTTCATTCTCTAGTTCATGAGCTAGGGTGTACCCATAAGTTCATGATTGCAAGAAATTCAACCAAGCTCGTTACCTTTGGTCGCCAATTTTCATCTAGAAGAATGTTGGTTGATTTAACATCTCTATGTAGAATTCTTGGAGCGGCTGCTTCATGAAGATACTCCAAGCCTCTGGCAGCTCCAAGAGCAACGGTCACACGAGTATGCCAGTCTAGATATTTTCCAGAAGCTCCATCTAGACACTCTCTTAAATTGCCATTAGGCATGAAATCAAACACCAAGAGCCTTTCAGATTGCTTTGCAATAGATTCAGAGCAGTAACCAATCAAGGGCACTACATGGCAGTGATGTAGCCTTGATAGGAGTTCAATCTGCAGAAATGTGTCTCAAATGAGAAGACTCCAAGAGTAGTATGACTGTGAGAACAAGATACAATCACCAAGAAGGCAAGTCAGAAAAATGAATACCTCTGTCTGGAATACAGAATCTGCATCATAGTGCTCAGGAATTCTAAGCCTCTTGACTGCAACAATTCTACCATCCCGTAAATGGCCATGGTAGACATGGCTGCTTGCTCCAAGACCAATTAAATTTGAATCAGAAAACTTATTTGTTGCATGTTCCAACTCAGGGTACGTAAACTTGGTGATTGTGCCATGGAGGCTTTCTGTTTTGCCTTTAAAAAGAAGGTAGGCATTGTCAATGCAACCTACAAGACGAGAGCAGTACTGATTAACATCATGAAACCAAATTTGACCAAAATAATATGGTAAGACTATTTTCCTCCTTACAAAGTTAGACCTAAATTGCACGCTCTAAAAAGTTGATTTTAAATATCAAGTAATAAAGTTACCATGACAGGAGTGTGGATCATCAAAGTTTAATGTACCTGCAATTGAGTTTACAGAAAAACGAAGCCTGGGTTTATGCAGGGAAATAGGTTTATGTCTAAGTAGATTGGCACCGCTGCTGTAGCTAGATCCTTCTTCTGATAAGAATGCCGTTGATCGTAGCTTCTTCCTTTGATGGATGAAACATACTATCGATGCAACAAATGCCAGAGCAAACACTACACATATCGAAAGCATGATGGAAACTACTTGGCCAGAAATGTATTTTCTTGGATTTGTTCTTTTAGGAGAAGATCCTGCAGAGACAAAATTTTGAGCTTATCATTAATTGGTGAACTTAAATACATATATGTAAAATTAATCAGTCACTCAATCACTTGGAAGATGACACTTGACTAGCTTATGGTTAGTGAACAATTTACATGCATGTAGAGTCATTTCAATTAATAAATTTTGTAAATGTTCGTAATTAGATCTAGCAAATATCTTGATATGAGGAGGGAGATAATGTGTCCTATTCTGACCAAATGATCACTAGACAAATGTCAAGAAGTTTCTTGTGGTTCCATTTATCATGAGGTAACTGAAAACTATGAGTCCTCACACGGAGATGACACTTGACTAGCTTATGGTTAGTGAACAATTTACATGCATGTAGAGTCATTTCAATTAATAAATTTTGTAAATGTTCGTAATTAGATCTAGCAAATATCTTGATATGAAGAGGGAGATAATGTGTCCTATTCTGACCAAATGATCACTAGACAAATGTCAAGAAGTTTCTTGTGGTTCCATTTATCATGAGGTAACTGAAAACTATGAGTCCTCACACGGAGATCAGATGTGAACTTTTTTAGAAAAACAACATATCCATTAAAAGAAACTTCAAATTTGAATCAGCAAGATTTAGAAGGAAGAAAAATTTTACAAGGGAATCAGAAAGTCCAACGTATTATTCATACATCCATAAGATCAGTAGTGATTTAATGTAGTAGTCAGCAAATCGCATGTCTGACATTTGATACTTTAAAACTGATACTGATGCCACCTATAAGAGTTATGTCACACAAATCCTTGTCCAGGAAATAGAAAGTAGTTTGACATCCTTGAAGAGACATCTCATATAGTATAAAACAAGTAAACAGAGTTTGGGTAAAAAAAGGTAAGTATTTTTACCAGAGGTGCAATTGCAATCTGAAAAGCAGGCTTTGTTATGATTATCAACTGCAAGCAGTGGTAACTCCTCACCAGCACAGATGCAAATCCATTTGTAGTCACTTGATCTTCCTGTCGCTGAATGAGAAATGGGCATACATTCCCCTTATTATTCGAGAAACCAAAAGGGCAAGTATGCAAATATTGACACTTCTATGAGAAAGATAGATACAGAGAGAAAAGGTATGAACCGAGAAGCTCAGATCCAGGATCAGTAGACAGACCATAGAAGATGCAAAATAATCCGCCAATATCAGATAACTCATCTAGATACCATCCTAACTTCAGGATATTCACTCTAGTAATATAATGTATACATATGTATCAGAATAAAGGGAAAGCTGCTGAACAGAGTATTACCAACTGCAAATCTTGTTTCTGGTTCAAGGTTCTAGCATCTCTAGAGCAAAAGAAATAGATTGACTTGTTCAAATTCACTCAATATGACAATCAGAAAGTCTTGCTTCTAGACTATTTCCTTTGCAACACAATAATCATGAGCCATAGGTATTAGGAAAGGTTGCAGCACTCACCAGATTCACAGTCGCAAGTCTCAGAGCAATTAGATTCAATTAATGTGGTTTGACTCACTTGATAAGCTGAAGAACAAGAGCATGTCCATTTAATACCATTTATATCTGAGGAGTCATCTGCACATAGTAAGTACAAGACAATATCCATTAGCATAGTGAACCTACAATACATCAAAACGGCTTCTCGTTGCTATGAATTTAAATTGCCCAGCATGTCTGTTTAATTTCTAGGACATCTCTTGTAAATGGACAATTTCATAAAAAGAAAATGAGCAAAAAAAAATTACAGAAATCTTCAATGAGAAAGAGTGCTAACCACATGAAATCGCCCAGATCATAAACATGAAAATGAAACACCCAAAAGCACTTTCCTGATGCAGCTTCATGGATTCTGTCTCAAAAAAGGTAGTAAAGCCAATCAATCAGGATTGTATTCAAACTTTGCTCTGAATACCTTGAGACAGCATTGTGGAACACCAACCAAAGCATCACGTGATTTATCTCAAGCAATTAGGAACTGATATTGTTTCATATACATTCCTTTCTCATTTCCAGTCTAAAATAAGTGATCAGAAACTAATAAGAATTTGATTTTCATAGTGAAAGAGATATACCACACTCACATGCCTTCACTCCAATCACAACTTAGAAATCGTAACTCGTAAGTGTCTATGCCATTCTAGCCCTAGAATCACTAACCTAGCAGCAAAGCCAAATCAAGGTTCCAAGAAGAGCTGTAAACAAACAATACAAAAAATAGTGCAAGGAGGGAAAACAGAAAGCAATAAAAAAACATTAAAAAGGAGTATAATCATTTTTTAACTAAAGGGGGTAAATTTGAATGCTTATCACTCAATTTCTACACTTGTTAACATTTCTACGGAAGTGTGTTTTGATTATGAAATGGTTTAATGACAAATTTAATATTCTGAGCTGAAAAGCTGCTTGTACATGCAACACACATACAAGAAATGAATTGCTTAGTTGGTCACTCCACAGGAGGTGAGCTGAGTTGGCATGTGATTCACTCCCTTAACCCCTGTATTCACCCTATGAGTTACCAATTGAAACAAATGTTATTTCTGGCTCTTGACACCTCACATCAGCATCTCAAGCTTTACATTGATGTATCCTTGCATACGCGTTGCTATTCACTATATCTACCTCAAATTTACTGAAATTAGTTGATGAAAGTTACAGGCACATTCAGTAACTAACCTATTCAATGGGTGCTATACAACAATTGTTTCCTTGAGCCAAAGACAACATCACATCTGGGTTGAGTATGACAGGTTTTGGCAGAGCACTCATATTCAGTAAGATGGAAGTACAGAAAATAATTTACAGCAAAGCACCAGATATCCAAGAAAGCTACCCCGCTTACCCCTCCTGGCGCACAATTAAGAAAGAGACCACTCAGCTATCCAGAAACAGAGAAATTTTGAAAAGATAAGACAATAAAGCAATAAAGTAAACACATTATTGTTCTTTTTCCATAATTCTAGCTCTTTAATTCTTCCGTTCATGATACCCTATTGTACATTATCAATGATGTGGCCACACTTATTATTATCAGTTTTTGGAAATAAATATTAGTCAATCGCTTAATCAGAACATAGCTCATCTGCAAAGTGCGAATTGGATTTGACAAAGAAAGAAAGACCGTAGCATAAATTTTACTTTCAAATATTTGGAAAAAGAGGTTTTGGTGCTTAGCTTCAAAGGCAACGCCCATAAGGGCGAGATGATGACTTCTCAACGCTAATTTAACAATGTCGGCTCCACTAGCTCCCCAGTCTATTATTTCAGCATCCATGGCCAATAGTATTGAAATACAATAAAACAAAATTTATTTTTTAAACATATGATTTTTGGGCTAAAATTAAGCCAAAAGAATATTAGGGCAACAATAATTAACTAAATAATCTCGAACAACCTCTGCCGTCAATAACGTTGACCAAATCCAATCCTAATGAAATCAGTTAGTTTAACACCGTCTGATTCGTCGAGAAATCGATGATCCACTACTCATCAGAAAATGCAGGAAAACATTGCAGTTTGATACCACTCAAGAAATAACAAAAACGATAGATTTTAATTTCCTGCCGACAAATGGAAAAGCAATCAAGGAAGCAATGTCGCATTATTGACAATTAATCTTACCACTATCGGCCATATAGTACTAGTTAGAGTAAACAAGAAAGAACGGAGCTCCAATTCGATCAATGAACAATTTAAAGAAGCAATAATCTAAGAAAAATTCAGGATGAAATAGATAGATACCTGTCAATTCTTTCTCCTGATCATATGCAGATGATATTCTGGGGGACTAATCAGTACCAGGCGAAAGTGAACATTATCTTGAAAACGCTCATGAATAAGTTAGGGCTTTTTCTGGAGCTTCAATGTACGAAAGAGAGATATGAGTGAAATGAGGGGTTAAAGACTCGAGAGTGAAGCAGCGCGCATTGGTCATCGAGTAAGAGAGAGAGAGGAGGGGAGAAGTTAGATGCCGTCGAGATTAAGACAAAGCGAAAGAGTTCGATCGCGTAAGACGAGGTGAGAAGCAGAGCTGCAATGGCGCCAGGAACATGGGGGCGTCTGCTTGCAATCGTATCTTTTAATGGCTCTCTTTGGAAATCGAGTTTTTGTTTTTTTCATGGCTTCTTATTCTGTTTCATCTCGCCCCTCATATATCTCCCTCACGCGCTTTGCCGACGTCGTGAGCTTAACCGTTTCCCGACCGGAAACTGTGACTTAGACCGGGTTCAGAGTATCCAAATAATCCTTTTACAAACCATAGTCGAATACTCCATGATATTATATGATTATGGTTAACGGAATTTTTTTTTTTTTTTTTTATCGGGCTAGAAACGAGACTCATCTCAAACTGAGAGGCAGTCCTTACCCCACTCGATTAAATTGAGGGGGTCATGCCGCTCCCAGGGGTCGAACCCCCGACCTGTGGACAAGAGACTAGTGCCCCCTCCACCAGGCTATAGGAGCCTCGGCGGTTAACGGAATTTTTGATAATGGTATTGTATCACCGTACTTTTCTCTTAAAAAAGTAAAAATAAACAAGGCATTTTTTAATTAATAAAGACCTTAAATTCCTCTCTCGGACCTTGGCGATTTCTTGCCGCTGAAGTCAGCCAACTGACTAGTTGTTTTGCCGGAATTTGATCGCCGATGAGCTCTCTGACGGGCGTGATAACGCGTTTTGGTAAGAAGCATGGACGGGGAGGCGTTGTGAAGACTAATCCAGGTTCGAAATCCTTGTCTATTGGCCCTAAGATATCGTTGCCGAGATTAGAAACTCCGGTGGTGATTGCGAAGCCGGCGGATCCTGATGCGATTCCGGCGGATCCTGTTGCTTCTCTGACTAATTCAAAGCTTCTTAGGGATAATCTGAATGCTCTTGTGATTGATTTGTCCAAATCTGTGGATCTTGGGCTTAATGGAGTACGTATATCCAGTGTTGATCTGGAGAAAGTGCTTGATCTTGAATCTATGAATTCTGATCATGAGAATGCGAGGAATAGGAAGCGATCTCTTGCTCATAAACTTGACAAAATTGAGATTGTGGACAAGGATACCTACGTCTTCTCTGATGAGGAAGTGGAAAAGGAGGTCGATCGTTGGAAATTTACTCTGCTTGGAGGAGTCCTGGGTAAACAGCTTTCCTTAGAGGAAATGTCTCACTTCATGAAGTAGAATTGGAGAGAGTTTTTGCCTGAGGTTTAGATGAAGAAGAATGGCATCTGGATTTTCATATTTAAGTGTGGTGAGCATTTGGACTGGGTTGAGAGGAATGGACCATGATTGGTGGATGGTATTAAGCCTCTAGCATTGAAGCATTGACACCCTGGGCTAGCTGTTGCTTGGTCCAGTTTTGAGGAGGTTCCAGCTTGGATCCAAATCAGAGACTTGGACCCTATCTTCTTTTCTCGGCACATGTTAAGTGTCATTGGAAGTATAATTGGACAACCAGTGTGTATGGATGAATTTACTGCGAGAGGTAGGAAGCTTTCTTTTGCTCGGCTTTTGATCATTGTTAATGTGCAGGATATTCAGAGAGAGGCAGTGATCTTAAAGGGGCCTGATGGCAAGGTGTATAAGTATAAAATCTGGTTTGAATGGGTGCCTTGGTGCTGTGCTAAATGTAATGTGTTTGGACATGATGATAGTGTTTGTTGGCATCAAAAGAATAAGACTATTGCAAAACAGATTGATAGGAAGCAAGGGAGGGATCAAGGGGCCAGAGTGTGGGTGCAAAAAGGTGACAAAGTGCTGGATAATGGCCAAGACAATATAGCTACTCTGAAAGTTGGATCTACTTCTGTCACTGTTGAAGTTGGTAATGTGATGAGTCCATAGAGAATGGAGATTGAAAAAGGAAGGCCAAGTAAGGACTTAGCTAAACAAAGGGATGGGGTTGATGTTACTCACAAGGTTTCACAGGCTTTAGTTCATAAAGGCAAAGCTCAGAATAAGCAACATACTTCTGGACCTGCCTCAATGAGTACACATTCTAGTTCATCACCTCTTATTGAAGGAATTGGGAGTGGTAGCAGCTCCAAAACTTTTCCTTATGGCTAAAGTGTTCTATGGGGCTTGGAATACTAGGGGATGTTGCTCTCCCCCTAGAATAAAAATGATAAGAGAGCTTGTTAGGAAGAATAGGTTGTGTGTTTTAGCTCTCCTGGAGACTAAGATTCCAAAGAATAAAGAACTGGATGTGGCTAGTAGAATGATGTTTAACTGGCCTTTTGTGACTAATAGTTCTCCTACTGAGAGAGGAAGAATTTGGCTGACCTGGGACACTGTTGTTGTACATGTAACTGTGCTCTACATTTCTAGGCAATTGATTCACTGCCTTGTGGTCAGTAAGGATAGACAGATTTCTTTCTCAGCTTCTTTTGTTTATGCTTCTAATGCTTTTGCTGGAAGAATGGAACTCTGAAAAGAATTGGAAAGCATTGCTTTGACTGTTACGGGGCCTTGGACAATTGTTGGTGATTTTAACTGCATACTTTGCCCTGCTGAGAAACTCTCCTATAGACATAGTGTGAGGGTTAGTAGTGAACTTGCTGAAGTACTGGAAAAGTTGGAGTTGCATGATCATGTTTTCTCTGGTGCTAAATACACCTGGAGCAACCAACAGGTGTTGACAGGGTTGCTTGCAAGCTTGATAGAATGCTTGTCAACAAGGATTGGGATAACTATTTTCCTGCATCAAGGGTCTTCTTTTCTGATCCTAATATTTCTGACCATTCTCCTTGTTTGGTGCAACTGAATCCTACTCAAGGGATTAAGAGAATTCCCTTCAAATTTAGGAATTTTTGGACTGAAGAAGACGATTATGAGGAGCAGGTGAAGAATGCTTGGCAAGGCACTTCTCAGGGTATAGCTCAGTTTGTGTTGGCAGAAAAACTGAAAAGAGTGAAGACTGCTTTGAAGAGCTGGCAGAAAGGAAGATTCAGAAAGTTGGAGGTCATGGTTGAGGAATGTGTTGAGAAGCTGAAAGTTTCTCATGATTCTCTTCAAAATGATATGTCCTGCCTCATTAAACAGCAAGATGTTCCTAATGCTAAGTGTGAGCTTAATCTTAGGCTGGAACAGTTGCAAAGTTACACTGTTCAGAGAGCAAAAATTGACTGGATTAAATTAGGTGAGGAAACCTCTCCCATGTTCTATAATGGTATAAAATCCAGAAAAGTTAGATGTACTATTTTTACCTTGAAAGATAGTACAGGCAGGGTTCTTGAAAGGCATGATGATGTTGAAAAGGAAATTCTGGATTTTTTTATAGGATTATTTGGTACTGCTGGTCCATCTGTTGCTCTTAATTTTGACAGTTATGGGGGTGCCAAGATCAGAAATGAATGCCATGGTAGCTTGTGTGAACAACCTAGTCAACAGAATGTCAGAGATGTTGTGTTTGGGTTAGGTAACCTTAAATCTCCAGGGCCAGACGGGTTTGGGGGTTGGTTCTATAAGAAGAGCTAGGAAGTCATCCATAAGGATATTTTGGCAGTTATCTTTGAGTTTTTCAGGAGAGGTAGACTTTTAAGGCAAATAAATGCTACCTTTGTTTGCCTTATTCCTAAAGTTGATCAACCTTTTTCCATTAAAGAGTTTAGGCCCATCTCCTGCTGCAATACCATGCTGAAGATTATCTCTAAGGTTCTGGTGCAGAAAATTAGGCCTTTACTTGATGAGATTATCTCTATTAATCAGGGTGCCTTTGTTCCTGGGAGATCAATTACTCACAATATGATGGTGGCTCAGGATCTGGTGAAGGGGTATAACAGCACTAGGATTTCCCCTAGGTGCATGATCCAGATTGATTTACAGAAAGCTTATAATTGTGTGTCATGGGATTACTTAGAGGAAAGCTTGATTTTTCTCAATTTCCCTAGGCAGCTCATCATGTGGATTATGGAGTGTGTTAGAACTCCTTGTTTTTCTGTGATCATTAATGGTGAAGCAAGAGGTTTCTTCGAAGGGAAGAGAGGGATTAGGCAGGGAGATCCTCTCTCTCCTTTCCTCTTTGTCATTGTTATGAAAGTATTTGCTAGGAAGATGAAAAAGTTGAGTGTTGACAGGGATTTCAGATTCCATCCTAAGTGCAAGCAGCTGCAGTTGACTAATATTTCCTTTGCAGATGATCTCCTGCTCTTTTGCAAGCCTACTACCCCATCCCTCGAGTTGATTAACCAGTGTTTGACTGAGTTTGGTCAGGAATCTGGATTAGTTGCCAATACAGCCAAGACAAAAGTCTTTTATGGTGGATTAAGTGAAGTCAGGAAGACAACTTGCTCTTCTGTGTTAGGATTCAGCCAAGGAGCTTTCCTTGTGAGATACCTTGGGACTCCTCTTCATTCCAGAAAATTGAAGGTGAGTGAACTTACTCCTTTGCTTAATAAAATCAGGAGTGTGATTCAAGATAGAAGTGCTAGGAAGCTGTCTTATGCAGGGAGGGCTCAAGTTATCAAAGCTATTATTGAAGGTGTTGTTTCTTTTTAGATGCAAGTGATCTTTATTCCTAAGAAAGCACTTAAGAAGATTGAAGCCCTTTGTAGAGCTTTTCTCTGGTCAGGTGAAGTGGAGAGTAAAAGATGTCTGGTAGCTTGGGAGGCAGTGTGCAGGCCTATCCAGGAGGGTGGCTTGAGCTTTAAAGAGCTGCTTTCTTGGAATAATACTCTTATGTTTAGACTGCTTTTTGACTTGCATAAAGGCAAAGAGAACCTTTGGACTGTGTGGGCAAGGAAACATCTCACTAAGGGACAATCAGTATGGCTGGTGGATGCTCTTCCTTGTAGTTCTGTGGTCTGGAAACAACTTCTTATGGTCAGAAACAAAGTTCTGGTGCAAAGGAATGGTCAAGCTATTGATGAGCAGTTTCTGTCCAAATGCAATGGGAGAATGGATAGTCAATTCCTCTATGATTTGCTTAGGACCCCATCCCTTGAGCTTCCCTGGTGTACTGTCTTATGGGATGGCATTCAGCCTCGTAGATGGAGTTTCATGTGTTGGTTGGCTACTCTTGGCAGACTTCCAACTGCAAGCAAGCTTCACAAGTGGGGTTTGCTTCCTTCTGCCACTTGTGTCCTCTGCGAGGCTGCTAATGAGGATGAAGATCATCTATGGTTTGGTTGTCCTGTTATTAGAAAGGTTGCTCAACTTGTTCTGCAGTGGTAAGGAATAAGTACTAGGAAGAATAGGCTGATATATTGGTGGAATTGGTTTGCTCAATGTGGGAAGAGAAGTAATAACATCTATAGAAGCAAGTTGTTGTCTGTCATGGGGATTGTTTACCACTCCTGGAGAATGAGGAATGAGATTATTTTTAGAGCTGGGCAAGTCTCTCCTGAGCATTGTGCTGCTAGAATTATGGAGGAATGTAAGTTCAGAATTCTTCAAAAACTAAAGATTACTGGTAAAAGAGGGAGAGCCATGAGGAGAAGAATTAGAGTCTGATTTTCTTAGCTTGGTCTTGGTTTGTTTGTATCTTGTCTTTTGTTTCTTTGCTTGTTTAGTTTGTTCTGTTTTGCTTCTGTTTTGTTGTGGTTGTTTTGGTTTGCTGATGTTTTGTTGTTGCTTGTTCTTCTTGAATTGGTGTTTGTAAATAGGACGTTAGGCCTTTTTTCCAACCATCAATACAATTTACCATTTGGCTAAAAAAAATACCTTAAAATCACATTTTTATACAAATTAATAATTATTTTTTGCAAAAAATATGGATATATTACACATTTTACATAAGTTTTTTAAATAGTTTTTATAACGTTAGATAAATTTTAAAATATTTGTTAAATAGTATGAATGCACAATTTTAATAAATTGAATAGTGAATACTTGATTCAATACAATTTTATATATAAATATTGATATAGTTATATTATTACCAGTGTTCTAAAAAACTTATATCCCCTCCGGAGCAGCCTAGGAGATAAGGAGCCTCAAATGTTATAGAAGCGGCAACATCTTAGATAATGACGTATGTAGGGAACATAGTTTTGGATTAGACTTTGTAAAATAAGGCTCATCATGAAATATCAAACTCTATCCTAACACAGATTTATAAACATCAATGAATTTGGGAAAACATAGTAAAATAATCACAATAATCAGTCATTAATTTTAATTCTGCTTAGGCCCCTTCTAAGCCGCTTAAATGCTAGGCCTCTCATTACCGTCTAGCTCCTACCTAGTGACTTTTAACACATTAATTATTACCCATATTTTTTCTAAGGAATATATAGTAACTTCAATATTCGAGTTAGAATTGTCACATTAACATGTACAAAAAAGATAATATTAAAAGAGTCTATTTTAAAACAAGGCCATAAAATACTCATCCTAACGTAGAACTTAATTCACCGATTTCAAGATGATAAAATACTGCAAGAGCTTCCGTGCCTATAAAGACATTTTGATTTCGTCCTCGTTCAATTTTATCAAGGAAGTTGGAATTAAAATTGAAGTATCTCATCAATTTAGAGAGGCATTCTCATTTGTGTCCCTATCAAAAATTTGGTACTTAGCTAGCTAATGATATATTAATGGGATAATTGATTATATATCCCTGAATTCTTTCTTAATTAGGTATATATCCTTCAAAACTTAAAAATTGAATATATATCATTCAAATTATATACATATTGGTTTGATATTCTTAATGTATTAATAATACCAAAAACACAATAAAATGTAGGATAAAATACATGAAATCACCCATTAAATAATAAATTTTCAAATGCTCACGCATAGAAAACATAAACGCTCATAAAATAAAATATATAATCACTCTTATAATCTTAGGGTAAATTGCATAAATGACCCTTTATTTAGGTCATTTTACACAAAAATATCCATTATTTTGTAAAACATTAATCACCATTTATTTGTATTAATTCACAAATAACCACTCACGTCCAATTTATCCTTATCAAAACATAAAAATAGTATAAATATATACATCTTACTAATACATATTTCGGTTTTTTCGCCTGATAACCTTGAAATATAGTAAAATTCGTGAGATATCCCACTTTTTAGTATATTTCGCGAGATAATCTTGATATTTGTTTTTTTTCGCCAAATACCCTACCGTCATTTTAATAACAGTTTTGTTTATTTTAAAAAAAAATCAAACCAAAAAAGCAAAAAAAAAAATCACGCGACCTGTTCTTTGTCGTTTCCAAACCACCACTCTATGTTTGTTTCCTTCCCAGAGAAGCTCCGCCTCTGGTTCGACTCCAGGAGTCTCCAGCCAATAGATTATTGGACACCATAATGCCTCCAAAATCATTCTAACAAGCAGGGCATGAAGTAATTGGATACAAGGCAAGAAATTTCTACAAACATCCACCTGAACCAAAAAAATTTCTTCAAACAAGCAAGGCAAGAAATTTCTTCAAAAAGATAGAGGACAACTGATTGAATAAAGGATAAATTACACATAAACACAACTCCTGCAGAATTTCAATGTGTTGTTAATTGACTTCTAAATCCCTAAACCTTTCCAAACAAGCTTGAATGAACCAGAAAAAAACCTAAATTTTAAAATCCCCAAATTCCAAAATAACCCTAAATCTCTAAATCCATCGATTTGAAATATAGGATTGGATTACACATCTTTAGTTTAGAGCCCCACCGCTTGTTGGTCGCCGACGAGCCCCACGCTTGCTTCGACGAATCACTGGGAACGAGACGCCGCCATCTCGCCGCCGAATCAGCTGCCTACGCCCGCCGAATCACGAGCTCCCTGGAGTCGAGAACCAGTCGCCGGAGTCGGGAAGCCATTGGGAAGGAAGAGAGAACGACATAGAGAAGTCGTGAATTGTTTTGTTCGTCTTTTTCCTCTCTTTTTTTTAAAAATAAATAAATAAACGGAACCATTAATAATTTAACGGTAGGGCATTTGGCGGAAAAAAAAACCTCGGGGTTACCTGGTGAAATATACTAAAAAATTGGGTATCTTACGAATTTTATCATACCTCGGGGTTATCGGGCGAAAAAATCGTACATATTTTAAGGGTGATTATGTAAAAAATTGATTTTACTATTGCTTTTGTATAAAATTTATTTTTTAGGCAAGTATTTAAAATTTTCTCTATTTTATCAGTGAGTATGTATTTTAGTCTAAAATTTAAATATTTTTTATTAAAATTGTTTTGTAAAAATACATTTAAGACATTAAACCAATATGTACATAATTTGATGAATATATATCCAATTCATAAGTTTTAAAGGATATATATCTAAATAAGCAAAATTTAAAAAAAAATTATAACCAATTATTCCTATTATAGGACTCGGAAAGAATATGTATATATTATATATATATAAGGTTCCATTTTCACCAATATAGTCTCATTAACTATATACAAGTTCTTCAATAAGCACAACTCGCACCGGAAATTTTATGATGACATTAAATTGGGGAATGGGGATTAATGTCAAAATTATTATTTTTGCAACTTGTAACACAAAATTAGAAGTTTATATATATGAAGAGTGTGTTTAGATCGTTACCCTTAATATATTATAATGTATTAAATTATGTTATGGATGACGATGTAAACATATTATTATTATTATTATTATTGTTTGTACATTTTAATTGATGTGGGATACTCTGTTTTAACATGAATGATAATCAATTAAACATGCCTATTATTTTAGTTTGTTTCTCACCGGTTAAAATCAAGGTTTTTTCTAGTGTGTTCATGAAAATACTCTAATAACTCCTTTTTTGATAATTATTTAATTAGTTATTAGTTTAATTTTATTTATTAAAAATTTATCAATTCTCTATTAGAGAATATTTCACATAAAAATTTGATGTTTATTAAGTAAAATAATATTAGTGTAACAAAGTGGGATGAAGAAACAATTAATTAAAAAATAGAGTGGGGTGAAATGTGCGATAGTGGGCATGTAATGGAATTAGTGGTAGCTATTTAGGCTAGATTATGGTATATGTCGGCTACAGAAATGTCAAATGACGCATTTTTTTGTGAAGACTGTGATATCCCGTATTTTTATAAGGTTATTTTGGGAATTTTGGAATTTTTCTGAGTACCCGTTGTGTACGTCGGATTTAATACAGAGTTTTGAGACATTCTGTAATGTGCTCTATATCTGTAATATTTTTCTCAGTGAAATAATATACAGATAACATGTCTTGGATTTTAATATTCGTTCGCGTACGATAATTTTTATCCCGGTTTAATATCATGTTCGTTCAAAGCTGAACGGGCGGGAAAAGCTGGTCACGGCGACCGTCGTACAGTCGCGGCGACCGCCGTCGCGGATCCAAGAACGGCGACCGCCGTATAAGTCACAGCGCCCGCCGTCCCAATGCTCGAGGTGGTAGCTGGCGTGCCAGGCTACGGCGGCGACCGCCGTAAATTACGGCGCCCGCCGTAATTGCCACCGTCGTTGTCCGGGAGTCTTTGCCCGATGGTCGTCGGCGTGGTTCTGGCGAGCGCCGAACTAGCTGTCGTAGGCCCATCTTCGTGCTCCTGATGCTTTGGCTATAAAAGGAGGTGTTGGGGAAAGGATTTGAGCCATTACAAACACCGAATCTCTGCCAAATTTTCGCCTCGCCGGAGTTGTGCCCTCGCCGGAATTCTGAAGCTTTCGCCGGTGTCGTTTGGTGGTGTTTCCAGAAGCCCTTGTGAAGCCTTTTGGTTGCCTTTGGAGGTTGGAACCCAGGCAAGGCAAAAAGGGGTCGAAACGCGCATCATTTGGGTGAGTTTTCTCGCCGCTTCTGTCGTCTGAGTTCTTCACGGCGACCGCCGTGTTCTTCACGGCGACCGCCGTGATGAACTGCGGCGACCGCCGCCAAGAACGGCGACCGCCGCCAGTGCCCAGAATGCCTTCGTGGCTTTGGCTTGGTTGTGGTCGTGGCGTCTTTCCTTTTGTTCTCTTTCGTCGTTTTTAGATTCATACTGTGGTTATGTCGGATCTAACTTAGGGTTCCTTTTATGGGTCGACTCGAAGGTGTTTGTGCTAGCGGATCTATACCCGTGTCGAGCCCGGAATCCCGTCGTTATCGTAAGGCTTGTTTCTATTCTGCGGATTAAGGCAAGTGGCGGTTCGCTCTTGCTCATTCGTTCCATATTTACATTAATTATCAGTAGTTTATCTGAGTAATTAATTTGGAATGAATACTCTGTTTGTCTGTAAACGGTTTTGATAAACTGTTTTGAAAATCATATAATAGGTTGTATATCTGTTAGAACAACGCTATTATCTGTGATCGCCTTTCGGGCCTTTATGTGGATTTATCCTGTAACTGTTATTATGCTGTAACTGTTTAGTTAGCACTGTTAGATAGGAACGTTACTCGGACTCTGTCCAGTCGCTTCTTTATAATCTGGTATCGGGGTGGCTCGTCTCCATCTGGTATTATTCTAAGATCATGATCGGTCTCTTTCACAAGTGTGTAGAGACAGGACACTTAGCTGGTGTCACAAACCTTCCGGTGTACGTCACTCTCGACGAAACGTATACTAAGATGTGTCATTCCATTGGTGGGGTACACATGTAAAAGTCTAATAACGTGATGTGTGGTTTGTAATATAAATCACATAAGTGCTACTCTGACGCACATAATTAATAAACCTTCGGCGAGTAGTGCAGCTAAGTTATAGTGCAGCTAGGAAAAACTCGTCTCGACTTTGATCATAGTACGTTCTCTTTCCAATCTGAATTCGCTGTATGCGATGAGGTTGGTCGTGAACCGAAGCATCTCAGTCAACTTTTAAATCATTATTGTTTGATGCTGTAAACATTCCAGATTTGTCATACTTCCTTAAAGACTCATTTTCGTTGGAGTCTTCTTTTCGAGTCGATTTCTGTGAAGGTTCAGTCTTCCAGAATCTTCTCTTGTGCATACCTCTTGTCTATTCCAGTAGGAGTATGATGGTTGACTATCGTCATCGATTATTATTCGAGAAGCGATGAGTCTAACCTAATACGACTGTTTCGAACCATTCTGCTTTGTACCCTTGCTAGTCTATTCAAGTAGACTAACCCACGAACTTTGTTCTCTGCATGTGGGCTGGTGTCATCCGTTCGATTCGGCACATCAGATCGAAAATAGCTCAGAAGAATAGAAGGACTATGGAGTCGACGGTGGTTTTTGAACGTTTTAATTATTTCTTTAATCAGGTTGAGATCTTTTGGACAATGACTTTGGTTGTAATGTACTTTCTAAGACTTCCGCTGTTTTTGGTTTAAACTCTGTGTTGGCCTATTCGGGATTGGGTTGTAATCCCGTAAATCTTGTTTCCTTGACAATGTTATGTTTTGGAATTGAATGCTTTGATCATTATGTATCATTTGTATTTCCTAAATTGTATTTAAACGGTAAAGCCTTGGGTGATCTCGGTAAGGAACACTGGGGTCACTGGCGGTAATACCTTTCCAAAATGGTTAAGTTTTAGGGGTGTTACAAAGACATGATTTCATAATTGTAGTACAAAAAGACAAAAGCAAAAATAGACGGGAAGTGGGGCATGAAATAGGACTTGTGGTGCATTCCTGATATTCTGTGTCGCTGTTTTACTTCATGTACTATATCACTCCTCTAATTGGGCAACATGTGTAACTTGTATTATTTGAAAAAAATACTTACCAAAAGTCATCTTCAACCTCCCACTCATGCCTCATCCTCAGATCCATTATAGTACCCCCCGCCCCGGCCTTCCAATACCACTAACTACTCGACCCCCTTCTAACAACGCCAAACGTAACAAAGCCAAGCGTAACAAAACCATGTTGTTTAATTTGTAGCAACCTTAGATGATCAAAATTCCTTAAACTTATGTTATCCTCTTCATCGATGTGAAACAGAGACCTCGACTCCACAATGACATCACTGCCTATTAGTTGAATTACATAGCGGGTCAATTTGGGTTGTGTCGAAATAAGAGTTTGAAGAGCCTTCACATTAATTTATAGCCAGTCGGAGAAGGGTCGATCTGGTCGATGATAATTATTCGATCGCCATCATCAACCCAATTCTCATCCTTTGTTGGAATAGGTTTAGTTTTTTCAACTTACAATTTATTGTTAGAATTGCTTGTATTTAGGAAATATTTTGTATATTTTCTTTTTATTAGTTATCCTTTATTATTATACTATGTAACTATATATATATTGAGTAATATACCAAGGCAACCCTAAGTGGGATTTCTATCTTCTCTCACATGGTATTAACCTATAAAACTCAATCCCTCAAAATTATCCGCCTCCTAAAGCGATCATCCTTTCTTCTCCACTATGTCCGGCCTCATGCCTACCGTTGCCTCTCCTGATGACAACACCACCAACCCACCACCAACCACCACCAGACCGACCAACACCATCCCTTCTGTACCCATAGCTCCCAACCTGACAGTCTTTGCCCAATAACAAGCTCTTCATGTTGATAGCATTAAGACCCACGTTCCCATCTCGTTGGATTTCTCCCTCTCCAACTACAACAAATGGCGCGCCCTCTTTCTGTAACCCTAGGAAAATTTTCCATGCTATCCCACATTAATGGCTCTTCCTCCTCTAATTCTGTTGACGATCCGACATGGCAGATGCTTGATTTCATTGTCTTGTCCTGGATCTATGCCTCTATCTCCACCGACATCTTTGAAATTGCCTCTCCTGATGACAACACCACCAACCCACCACCAACCACCACCAGACCGACCAACACCACCCCTTCTGTACCCATAGCTCCCAACCCGACAGTCTTTTCCCAATAACAAGCTCTTCATGTTGATAGCATTAAGACCTACGTTCCCATCTCGTTGGATTTCTCCCTCTCCAACTACAACAAATGGCGCGCCCTCTTTCTGTAACCCTAGGAAAATTTTCCATGTTATCCCACATTAATGGCTCTTCCTCCTCTAATTCTGTTGACGATCCGACATGGCAGATGCTTGATTTCATTGTCTTGTCCTGGATCTATGCCTCTATCTCCACCGACATCTTTGAAATTGTTATACAACATGATGTTTATGCTTATACTATCTGGACTTCCATTGAAAATATCTTTCGAGACAATAAGAAGACCCGGGCCATCCACCTGAATCTGAATTTCGAGGTCTGACGCAAGGCACTTTGACAATTATTGTATCTGTCAGAAATTGAAGATTTTCTTCGACGGCCTTGCAGATGTTGATCAAACGGTATCAGATGAGACCCTGGTCCTCTAGACTATTTGGGGTCTCTCAATGAAAGCTTCTCTACCATGGTCGTTGTTATCCCGCGGAAGAAGCCCTTTCCGACCTTCTAGCAAACCTGAAGCATCCTCCTTCTCAAAGAATCTCGTCGGGCTCACATTTTGCTCCTTCCTCGGCCTTGACCTCTAGTGTGACACCGGCGGCTGCCTCCTCATCCCCTGCCACAACACAATCGCCACCAGTAACCCCCTTCCAAAAATAGCCCTTTCCTCTCACAACTCCAACAACTCCACTTCTGGCTACTCTGGCCATGGTAGAAGACGCGGACGAGGTCAAAGACGTGGTCGATATGGTGATGGTAGAGGAAATTTCCAGCAACAGTTTCTTCAAATTATGTTAGACCAACATCAACAATGGTCAAATCAACAGAACTAGGGCACTGGCATTCTCGGTTCGGCTCCATGCCAAAATCATCAAGCCATGTATTCCCAGCAGACTTCATCATGGGACCAACATGCATTAATAAGTGCCTTAAATTCCATGTTCGTCAATCATAATGAGAACTGGTACATGAACACCGGCACATCCTCACATATGACGTATAATGCAAGTAATCTCTCTCGTGTTTTTAATCCAGGCATCCTTTCGTCATCAAAAATCATTGTGGGAAATGAACATGCCCTTCCTATAACCAAAACTAGCCACACCTACATCTCTAAATCGTCGCCCCTACACCTATAAAATGTCCTGGTTACACCTTCTATCATCAAAAATCTCATATTTGTCAGAAAATTCAATACTAATAATCAAGTTTCTATTGAATTTGACCCTTTTGGTTTTTCTGTGAAGGATCTTTCCACCAAGACAAAGATCCACCGGTGTAATAGTCAAGGAGACTTGTATCCCTTCCTCTCCTCGTCTGCGTCAACCATCCGTCCACATGTCGCCCTCACGACCAGTCAAAATAATTCATCTAGTGTCTGGCATCGTCGCCTCGGTCATCCAGGAACGAATGTCATCAATCAATTAATGTCTTTCAATTCCATTCCTTGTAATAAAGATCATGTTGATCTCTTTCAAGCTTGCCAATTAAGAAAACATGTTAGGTTACATTTAGTTCCTCTATTTCTATGTAATTGTTGCATTCCAGATCATCCATTGTGATCTATGGACATCTACAGTTCCTAGTATTACTGGTTTCAAGTATTATTTAGTTAATGTTGATGATTTCTCCCAATATATCTAGACCTTTCCTCTTAAACAAAAATCTGAAGTCCCTAAAAAATTACTAGAGTTCCATTCCTATGTCAAAACTCAATTTAATATGCCAATCCAAAATGTGCAGTGTGACCACGGAAAAGAGTTTGACAATCATCTCCTTCACTATTTCTTCAAACAAAATGGTATTTTGTATAGGTTCTCATGCCCCCACACCTCCCAACAAAATGGAAAAGCTGAAAAAATGATATGAACCATCAACAATGTTGTTCGCACTCTCTTATTTCAAGCTTATCTTCCACCAAAATTTTGTGTCGAGTCTCTAAACACATCCACTCAGCTCATCAATCTACTACCCACCAAAACACAGTCAATGAAGACTCCACCTGAGTCTTTGCTTCGAAAACCGCCCACCTGCTCCCACCTTCGCGTCTTCGGGTGCTTGTGCTATCCCAATATATCGGCTACCATGACTCATAAACTCACGCCCCGGTCCACTCCTTGTGTTTTCCTTGGCTATGCACAGAACCATCGTGGACACATATGTTTGGACTTATCTAGTCACAAAGTTATCATCAACATGCATGTGATTTTTTAAGGAAACGACCTTTCTGTACCACCCACAAAATACCCAAACCGAGGCCACCGATCTGATCCGGATTGTAATGGACCATCTAACCACCTCACCTTCTCACCCAAACCCGGTTCACTCCCCACCGAACCCGGGTCACTCCCCCCAAATTCCTCAACTGTCTTCCCTCACCCCACCAAACACTTCCCAAATTTCGGTCTCACCCAGCCCCACCCCCACACATCTCTCAACTCCACAAACAAACCCAAATTCAAACTTATCAAATCATAATTGACCTTATCCTTCCACTCCATTAATTAATCATAATTATCTTTTACAAGATCATTCCCCAACAATATTATCCAATACCCAACAAACTATATCCCCCAGACCACAAAATCCAAACAACCTCAACAACTCTCAAAACCCAACAAACGGCCCACACCCCCTCAGTTAACAAACCGACCGAGTCCAACAAAATCAATCCATTGATGCCCTAAACACACATCAGATGTGCACTAGAGCCAAGAACGGCATCTCTAAGCCAAAACCGATATTCAATCTCTCCACTACCATCTCCCATATTCCCAACATCCACAAGAAATCCATCCAAGACTCACAATGGTTTCTTGCCATGAAAGATGAATATGATGCTTTGATTAAAAATAGGACTTCAGACCTTGTACGAAGACGGAATCATGCTAACATGGTTTTAGGTAAATGGCTTTTTTCGGCACAAGTTTGGGGCAGATGGTCGACTTGTAACACCCCCGACTTATGTCGATACTGCCACACGCCAGTGACCTCAGACGTTAATGTCCAAAGTCACCCTAGGCTTTAATCGGAATAATTAAGCTTAAATAAATACATAAATATTAAATAATGAAAGAATAATCAGCGGAAGACTTTTTACAATAAAACTCAATCTTTTATTAAGATTCCTCTCGTAAAATGAGAAGGACGGTTTTACAACGAAGTGAAGTGACATCGAAAGACTTTTTTAAAGAAACCCTAATTACATGACTATGTATTATATTTATTTCAAATTAAACATAGACACCTTAGAAATATTACTTCTTAAACGCAAACTTCAATTGCAAGCCTTCTCTTCGATTGGTTACCTTAAATCGTCGGGGATCAACCGCTGATGTGCTGTATAGAACGGATGACACCAGCCAACCATGCAAGGAATAAAACCCGGTTGGTTAGTCTAATGAAAGACTATGCAAGGGTGAAAACAGATTGGTTCTCGTAGACTTATATAATCACTACCCTTGTTTCCCGAATGAAACTCGGTAAACGGTATATGACTATAAACTTCTACCGAAAAGAATGAACATGAATGATTGAAGAGAAGACTCCAATGAATTGAGTCTTATGGGAAATCTGCATGCATTTGTTTGAGAACATTATATTATCACACACAAAGTTTTAAGAACATCTCATTGCATATTTGGGTCATCGACCAACCTCACCGTATATTGCGAATCCAGATTGGAAAGGGGACTTGCTTTAGACAAGAGACTGGGCGGGTTCCACGTTATACTTCTCGCCCGATGGTATATTAATTATATGCAAAATTGCACTTATCTTATTTAATTCCAAAACGTACATTCACGTTTAAGACTTTTATAGCCAACCTCATAAAGAGGAAGAGTGGGACAAATTCCCGAAGATTTGGCACTAGCTAAGTGCACCACCACTTATGCAATAGAAGGGCAAGGTCATGACCAAAGGCATTGGGGCAATAATCCTCCTAACACCAAGTTATAAAGAAACGACTAATCCTCGCAAGGCATTAGCATTCCTACGAATATTCGTGCTAACTAGCAATTATTATCCACACAAAAGCACAACAATCCACACCAACTATTATCTAGCAACCCTATAATATATATAAGGGTTGTAGCTAGCATATATACAACATAATAATAAGGTTCTTTTTATACAACATTAACACACAAGTTTCCAAACGAGAAATTAAAATATTTATCCCAACTTAATTAAGACAATAGATTAATTGTCAATTAAAGAAAAATATGGAATAAATTAGCAAGAGCAAACCGCCACTTGTCTTGAATCACGGAAAGGATGAATGACGTATCATATATGATTGCTTTCGAAAAATAAATCGGCTCCCTGCTTTATTCTCGTTCCAAACGAAATCCCGAGACGTACCCAAATCAAACACAATGAATAAATTGTATTAGATAATTTATTCAATATCATTATTTGAAGTATATCATGTCTCGGTTTTTAATTGAATTTATTTTAACATCATATTATTATTATTATTATATGATAATTTATACCAAAAATTATCATAACTCACATTTGAACCTAAGTTCGTGAAAGTTTAAATTATTCCTCTAAAAGAAATAAAATAAATTTTAAAACTTTTAATTTTCCCACTTTAAAATTACTATTTTATCCTTCTATTTTAAGTGGGATATTACACGACTATCCAGGTACAAAGCTCGATTGGTTGCTCGAGGTTATTCCCAACAACAGGGGATTGATTATGATGAAACTTTACCCCCTGTTGTCAAGGTTACTACAATCCGAAATGTTCCGACTCTTGATGTTTCTCGATAGTGGCCAATACATCAACTCGATAGAAAGAATGCCTTTCTCCATGCCCAATTTGATGAACTTGTCTACTATCCGCAACCATAAGGTTTTGTCAACCCTAAATTTCCAAATTATGTTTGTAAGCTTAACAAGGATTTATATGGTCTTAAGCAGACACCTTGTGCATGATTTCAGTGTTTTGCAGCGCACCTCTTATTCCTCGGTTTTCGTGACAGCCGATCAAATTCATCCCTCTTCACTTACAGTGTCGGACAAAATCAAGCTCACCTATTGGTCTATGTCGACGACATCATCCTGATAGCATCTTCATCCGACTTTTTGAAACAGATCATTCGAGCGCTAAGTCAGGAATTTGCAATGTCTGATATTGGGAATCTACATTATTTTTTCGGCATATCTGTATCTCATACTTCTTTTGGATTACACCTCATCCAAGAGAAGTATGCTCTGGAGCTTCTACAAAAGGATGGTATCCGGAAATGTAACTCTTGTCGCACTCCAGTTGACACCAACCCCAAACTCAGCAAAGAAGTCGACGCTCCAGTACCCAATCCGACCGAGTATAGGTCACTTGTTGTGGCCCATCAGTACCTCACTTTCACTCTTCCTGATATCAGTTATGCAATCCAACAATGTTGTCTTCACATGCATGATCCTCATGATGCTCACTTTCAGGCTCTGAAATGGATACTCGATATACATTAAATGTATTGCTGATCTTGGTTTACATATTCAACCCAGTGTTGTAGATCATTTACAACCTATTTTGATGTCGACTGGGTTGGTTGTCTAGACTCGAGCCGATCAACGTCTGACTATTGCTTATTTTTGGGTAATATGTTGGTATCCTGGTCGTCCAAACGACAAGCTACGATAGCCCGATCCAGTGTTGAGGCCGAGTAAAAGGTTGTTGCTAATGTTGTTGCAGATTCTTGTTGGTTACAAAGTCTGCTTACTGAATTGCATAGTCTAATTTCCAAGGCAACTGTTGTCTTCTGTGACAAGGTCAGTGCAGGCTATATGTCCTCCAATCCAGTTCAAATCAGAGGACACATTGAAATTGACATCCACTTTGTTCGGGAAAAAGTTGCCCTTGGACATGGTCGAGTACTTCATGTACCATCCACACATCAGTTCACAGACATCCTCACCAGTCTACCACTATGTTCCAAGATTTCAAATCCAGTCTTTGCGTTCGTCAACCTCTCAATTCAACTGCACGAGGTTGTTAGAATTGCTTGTATTTAGGAACAAATTGTATATTTTTCTTTTATTATTTATCCTTTATTATTGTACTCTATAACTATATATATTGAGTAATGTACCAAGGCAACCATAAGTGGGATTTCTATCTTCTCTAATATTTACATTATCGGACTAATCGAAGCTGATGCCAATTGAAATTAAGGTTTAAATGGTGATGGCAGTGGGTTTATAGTTGGAGAGGGTGAGATTGAGTTAATGGATGAGTTTAGACTACTATAAAAAATCCTAGCATGGTGCTAGATTTTATTTTCCTTTTTTTTAGAATATAAATTAAACTTAAAAAGTCTATATATCCTTAATTAAAAGAGTGATACAATACACGAAGTAAAGTAGTGAAATTAAATATCTAGACGGCTTGTGGTGAAGGTTTTAGCAATTATGAAGAACGTGGAGGAAAATGGGAAATGAAACGAGAGCTACAAGTTTTTGTACACTTGTTAACAACAAAGAAAGCTAAATGTCAACAATAAATAAGGTCATGTGACTAAATATATTAAAAAACTAGTGGTCATGCCCGTGATACGTATGAGGCATATTATAGTATATTATTATAACTTATTTCTATAAAAAGAATTATAATTGTTGCAATATGTAAGAATTTTGTAACACATAAATATTCATAAATGTGAAGATCATCTCTTTTTCTCTATTACAATAGATTATTTGATCTTGTAAAACATTACCAAAGTACCTTATTGATGTTATCCTCTCTCTTTTGTTATCAAGTATGTCATACATGTGAGTATTAATTGTTCATACAAAACATTATTGTTTATCATTGTATCTAAAATCTTGTAATTACCTTAATTAGTTTTATTTATATTTTCATTTTACAGTAGTGTTGTGTCCAAAAAAAGCTTAAAGTTATCTCATTGAATGAATTTTAATGCTAACAAAAGCACATTTTGGACCATAATTTGTTATTATATTTACATCATCTATTGCCTATTGGTTAAATAAGATTTTTTTAAACATAACAAATAAAGTCAAAAGTTCTCAAGCTTATTTGAAATATAACCAATTTCCAATAAAAAATAGGTGATTCTTGTTTTTCACTCTAATTTTCTAAGTTCGGTTTCTTCTCCCGTCGATTGAGGGCATTGACGTCAAAACATTTTACATGTACTTTTGATGCTAATGAGCGTACATATTATTTTGAGTCATTTTTTCCAATTTTATAAACTATCAAATTAAGATTTAGAAGAAATCAAAAGGTCTTAAGCTCATATGACAGTACAACCTTTTCTAACAACGAATATGTGACTCTTGATTTGCATTCTAATTCTCTTAACTTGAAAATTAATCATCATACCAATTTAATCTATATGTATTTTTGATGCTAATGAGCATTTATATTATGTTGATTCATTTTTTAATTTTATGAACAATTCAATCTAGCCAATATAAAGTTTTGGGTTAAAATCTACCATACATCTTACCTCTTGTATTTCTATTTCTAAAACATCTAGATTATTTATAGCATATTTATTAATGTGTAAAATTATCATTTATATACTAATTTTTTTAATATAAATAATTCATTACATTAGCCAGATAAGTAGAATATCAACTGGTGTTAATATTAAAATTTATTTGATTAAATATAAGCAAATACATTAGTAATACTATTTGTTTGGACTAATTTGAGGTAATTTTGAAACTAATTGAAGGATAGACTTATAACTCTTGTAGCATCTTAATGAGAGCAATATCTTTAACCTAATAGAGTATTCTTGTATTCAACCCCCCTAAAAAAGAATATTTTTGCATGAAAGGTATTTGCGTTATTTTTTCTTTCTACTTTTTTTTTAATAAAAGAAAGTAATTAGGATGAATAAGTATCTGCAAGGCTAGTAGTAGTTCATCCTAAGGTATCCTAATGGATGAGCCAAATCAAAAAATGGTTCTCACAGAATCTAACTACAAGGACTACACAACCCATTTTTGCAATTTTGTCATCCATGCATTTTATTTCATGTTTTAACCCTAACTTTTTATACTGCTTGATTTTTATTTGACTTTTCTATTACTAACATTGTGTTATATACATGCAACTTTGAGTGTATACTCATGAATTTATATTATTTCTATTGCACGTCGGTTATATTTGAACGTTTTGTTGAAATAACATTTTTATTTTAAAATTGTTAGTATTGTATAGCAATATTGATCTTATATATTAAGCTAATTATTATACTTTTATATTGAAAAGTTAAAAAAAATCATTAAGTTGTGTTCAACTTATGATAAAAGTGATGCTCATCTTTCTATATATAGAATTTTCATGGTGTGATCAATTTGTGCAAATATCATGTGTATAATCATGCATTCATGTCGATTTTTATAATATAAACGAATCTTTTTTCTATTTAACAAAAACTTAAATAGATGAAATATAATCATCATTATATGTATTAAATTTCTATAAAAATTTACATAAGAAAATTTAGAAGAGATGTGTGGTGGATCGGTGGCAAATACATTTCATTTAGAGTTTAAAGTAAAATATAAAAGATAGCAGATATAAAAACTTTATAGGTTTATATGGTAACAAATAGGTGCAATAATACTGTAATAAGATTATTGTTTTAAGAATATATTATACAGTAGTTTAATTTTGATTTACGCTCTTTGTTATAAAATACATTTAAATTTGAAATTTATTAAGAACCGATACATAGCTACCTTGTTAATTTATCACATTTTTTTGTTCAGTCACTTATATAATCTATAATTCATATAGCTAGTCAAAATATAGATATTTTAACCCCTTTAATTATAGTTAACATAAATACCTCTAAAAATCATCGATCAGTTGACTTGGCATTTCTTCGTTTGCTTGTCTTCTCTCTTCTTCATTGAGCCTAAACACAAATAGATAACATATGGCGTTTAAGAATAGAACAAAATTAAATTGTTAAAACATTATCCGCCAACAATCGGTTGTTAGTGGCCTATGTAAAATAAACGCATTAGTGTACTCTAGTAGACCTGCAAATACAATGAATTTGCAATAGAATAAATATATAGTTTAAGCTTGTAGCAAAAATAAAACTTAGACATACAATGAATTCGAATATAGTTTTTTTTTGTGATGATCGATTGATCGAGTAATGACTCTTCAGTAGGCCTGCAAAAATATTTGGATACAAATTAACCAAATTAGAAGAAATTAACAGATTTTACATTATTGTAAAAAAGGGTGAATCTATAAATAAAATTTTAGGTAAAGCTAGTAAGCACATACATTCAGAGGTACATATGTCAAAAACTACAATAATCGGAAACTATGATCTTTGATTTTGGCATTTTGACGATTGAAATAATTTCTATTGCAAACTATATATATGATTGAATTGTGAACCCACAACAAACCTTGTTTACATACATAATTAAGTTGCTATCATAAAGTCTACAATTATAATTTTTAAAAGCCTCACGTTACATTTTGAAAGAAAAGACATCTTACTTGGAGTTTGAAAGACCCTTCATTATAGTAATAAAGTCATAATAATTTATGAATGACCATTTAAATGTTTTCATTTAACGGTTATTTCTAAATTGAATTTTAATTCAACATTTATCTTTATGTACAATTTCGTCATAACTTTTTTTAACAGTCATACCCTAATGGGATTTGAACCCAATATATTTTTTTATGAATAAAGGATAAGATAAGATAGGTTGTAGTTATATTTTTTGGTACATACACTAATTTATGATAAAGCTGGAAAATATTTTAATTGTTTACATCATATGTAGAATAGAATGTAGGAATTAACCAAAAAAACGAAAAAAGAAAAAGAAAAAAGAGAGTAGAATGTAGGTTTTATGGAGAAACAAACAATGTATCTTTATTATTATTGTTATTGTTAATGAAAGATAAAATAGTAAAACAAAGTTGTTAAGAAAGATGATTGAACCTATACAAGATTTAGTTTGTAATGAAATATCAACAAAAAAAAAAGATAATTTATCATATTAATTTATTAGGCATTAATTGCACCTCAATCTACTTTATATATTTTATAGGGATGTGGATCTGGTGAGAACACTTCTTAAAATGAGAACTCTCTTAAAATGCGAACTAGTACACAAGTCTGTACAACAAGGTGCATAAGGGGGAGAAAGTGCACAATGCACTTGCAATCTCATGCACACGTATTTGGGTGTACAATTGTGCACTACGTTGGTGCACAACTGGTCTCCCCCATTGACCCACCGAAGCTCTGGCGTTGACCACCGTTGACCGACCGTTGATCGACTGTTGACCGACTGTTGATCGACTGTTGACCGACCCTTCACCCGTCAGTGCACTTGCTTGTGCACCATTTTGGATGTACACCATGTTATGAATACTTGTGCACCATGTTAAAAATAATTGTGCACCATTTAAATAAAATACAAATGTACAATTAAATAAAATACAAGTGCACCATGTCATAAATAAATGTGCACCATGTTACAAGTAATTATGCACCACAGTTCTTGTGTTTGTGCACTGAGAAGGTTCATGTGTTTATGCACTCCATTGTATTTAAAAAAATACAAGTGCACTACTCAATAAAAATCGGCTGCACAATTTTACATATCACGGTGCATTTTTCAACAGACTTTGGTACACAAACTCGCACAACTTGGTGCACAAACATTGTGCACTGCTATTGTACTTAGAAAAAAAACAAGTTCATTACTCAATAAAATTCTAGTGCATGACTTTACATATTTTGGTGCACTTTTTAACATACTTTGGTGTACAAATTCGTACAACTTGGTATACAAGACTAATTCGCATTTTAAGAACAGTTCTCACCAGATCCGTTTACTATTTTATAGATTTAACTAATCCTTTAATATTTTGGAGTGAATGAAGAAAAGAGATAATTTTGAAGGCAATATGCATAGCAAATGAACAATTCATAGACTTGATTGGAAGGACTAATAAGGAGATATAAGTACAAAATAAAACCACGTACGTACATTACATATATGAACTGTGAACTTTTGTAAATTAAGATGATCATTTCAACTTTTAAGTGTCAAGGTTGAATATATAAATTTGATATGTAAACATTGGAAATGTATTTTAAGTGTTTATGATGTTTGAAAATTTTCCACATATTAAACCTGAAGGAATGGTTTTGTAAAAACAAAATTATTTGATCAATTTTGGAGATGATATTTGTCTCACTTTTTAAATCTTGTTTTAGAATTTTAACCCTTTTAAATTTAATACGTGTACTTTTATACCCACGGCCACAATCCTATGAGGGGGTTTTCATACATTTATAGCTCTTAATCTATAATGTGTAACGAATTGTGAGCCATTGAATCAAAAGAAAGAATGAATAAGATTAAGTGTCATGACAATATTTTCGTAAATATCACTAAGTTTTTTTTTTTGGACCACAATTTTTTTTCCTGATCACAGATGCTCATATATTCATACTAAATTTTCAGAAAGTTTATGCTGTAAGTTTACAAACTAAAATAACCTGGAGATGTACAAATGCACTTTATACTAAATTTTTATTGAGTATATCAAGTATGAACCTCTATCGTGTTAAATGTGAATCTTAAGTATAATCTATAGTTATTAATCCATCATCCTTTACGTTTAGTATATTAAAATGTATATTTATTAAATGTGAACATTTAGTATATTAATAATGAATCTTTAGTGTAGTAAATATGAACCTTATTTTGTGAGGGTCATATGTAAGACGTTGAGCACGTTCATGTTTGATATTCTTTTTACTTGGTTCATGAGATTCCTATGTAACATGCACATGATGATATATAAGATCTCTAAGGTTCATAAACTAGAGGTGCGTATGTTGTTTTGATGTTTATATATTGTCATCTAATGTTCATATATGATAACATCAAAGTTCATAAAAATAGAGGTTCATATGTTATGTGTTGATGTTAATATATTTTCATATAATATACATATTTGATAGCGTCAAGGTTCATATTAAGGATATTTTAAATCCAATCCATAATTATTTTTGGGCAAAAAATAGGAAATTAAATATTTCTGCCGATTATTTTGCGCAAAATGTAAAGATATGTGCTC
Source organism: Rheum nobile (assembly GCA_027886185.1). Lineage (NCBI taxonomy): Eukaryota > Viridiplantae > Streptophyta > Magnoliopsida > Caryophyllales > Polygonaceae > Rheum > Rheum nobile. The sequence goes on from WOAB01000648.1 coordinate 868,952, forward strand.
AAAACAATATTTATTGGTTAATTCAAAATATGGGGTCAAAACTATAATTATTTAAAAGTATGGGGTTGAAATTGTCATTACTAAAAAAAATTTGGGGTCAAAGATGTAATTATTTTGGGAAAATTTGAAAAATTTGAAAAATCTAAGGTCAAAATTGAAATTATTGAATAAGTATATGGCTTTTGTGTTTACTAAGGCTCCGTTCGACAACGTTTTTTTGCACATTAAGAGAGCTTAATTTTTTTCCATCTGCTTATTGAGTGTTCGGTAAAAAAATATTCGTCTAATTTAACAAACTTATCGTAGATGAAAGTAGCTTAATTCTGTCTATTTTTTTAATGTCACCCCAAACATTATCAAAGCTTAATAACCTTAACTTAAAATTTTTACCCACTAGTACAATTAACTCCTAATCCCCGATATTCTTCTTCTATCTCTCCATCAATAAAATTCTGGAATCATCCTGCTAATTTGTACCGATTCTCCAATATTCTTCTTGTTCATATATGCATCTATAGCCTAGCTTTTAGTTCACAATTAATTCGCCAGTGCACAATTTTTTGAAGAAGGGGAGAAAGTTAAACAATTTTTAATTGCTCGTTTAATTACTACCACTTATTTCTTATTTTGGTAGAATACTACCACTTATTTCAAAAGGTTATACGCTAACCCGAGGCGCCCCCGCGTACCTGCCCCACAGCACTGGGAGGGGTTAAATCACGGTGACCTCAGCGGCCTCCTAGCGCGTGGAGGCAGAGCTCGGCTCCACTTAAGAACAGCCTTGCGGCCGCGGGAGCTCGAACTCGCATCTCCAGGGTTTTTCAAAGCCCTTTTGCACGCCGAGTACCAACTGAGCTACGCCCGTGGGGGCAACTACCACTTATTTCTGATATACACACAAAGCATTCAAATTTCACGAAAAATTAACTACACTTATGTCGATATTATACAATAATAATTTTAATATATGTTTGTATCTATAAATATATAAAGAAGAACGGAAGGACCAATTAATGCCCCATTCATTGCATTATGTACATGCTGAAGCACTATTTGAAAAGAGTGTGGGCCGAACAGTCCTGTGGGCTGACATGCATGAGTATTAGGCTTCCATGTCGTAGGCCCAATGAAGGGGTTGGGCCCAATAGGGGTGTTCAGTTGAACGCCTTTTTTATTACAGAGTGGACTTTATTGTGCAATTTAATTGCCAGTAAAGTTCCGTTACAATTTTACCCGTTAAGCCCATAAATGTTTCTTCCGCTGAGATATGAGCAACCCTGCAATTGATCCACAGTTGTTCAAGCGCAAGGCAAGCAAACCATCCGCGGCCGTTTTAATTTTCATATTCCCTGTTTCAAACAGACACAATCAGCAAATAACACCTATTAACAACCATAAATACATTTTGACCCAACCAAAATTTGTGACTTTTGACCTTAGCAGCCAATAATGCCTAACCTCAGCCAGTATTTTGCTATAAAGCCTGCTCATCCAGGCAAAGAACCATCCTCCATCTTAGAGCATCATACATTGATCAACACCTATTACCTTTGCTAGTCCCAACCAAAATTTGATGCGTATTACCTCTTTGACCTGCACTGTCAGCCAAAACAAAAACATGAGTTCTGCACTTTTAAATCAGTTGGGGGAAGGGGTCGCTGCCAGCATTCAAGTAATGGTATGTCGTAAATGGGATGTTTTCACTAGGATGGGCACCTACATTAACACCGATTTCATCCTATCTGATGAGATGGTATGTACGCATTTCGTCTTAGTTCTGTAGTCATTTTTTGTTATTCCCTAATTATTTTATTGCACCTTTTAACTTCTTTTCCCCCATGTCTTATAGGGAAACGTCATTCACTGCACTACGAAAAGCAACGTAGCCCATCGTTTCATAAACAAGCTAGAAGAGGGTTTTGTATATAATGTAAAAGGCTTCAATGTGCTGCCTAATAAGAAGGAATTTTGTATTGTTGAAAATAACAAAAACATGATTGAACTTCATGGAGGCTCTATTGTTAAAAAAATCCAACATAGCACTCATGGTTTTCCTCTATATCCTTTTGATTTTACTGAAATTGAAGACATTCGCCTTTCTGAAACTAATAATCTGATTGGTAAATGCCTATTAATTCCCACACCTTTGCTGTAAATTGCCCAACGCAGACGCCTAATTTTTTTTGGGTTTTGCAGAGGTGATTGGCTATGTCACTGGTGTGGGGCTGCAGAAAATAGTTAGGACACCAATTAGACAAAGAGGTGTCGCAAAGACTCTTGACTTTCATCTACAATCCATTACGTAAGCTTAATTGTTGCCATCTATAGTAGATTACTCTCTCCCATTCATCTCATTATCTAATTGCTACTGAATTTGTACTTCGTGTTCATTGTAGGGGTCAAAGTATCAAGGTAACACTTTGGGACAAGCTAGGGGATGAACTACTGGAAAGGAAAGCAAATCAGGATGGGCTTTATGTTGTTATATTGGTTGCAATGCACGTGAAGGAATTCAAACGTGCGAGGGATTATACAACAATTCCATTATTCTTCACATGCTAATGCATTATGCTTGATTGCTAAAAGTTGCTATGATTTGCATGCAGATGAAGTCTACATATCAAGCACTCCCTCTACACTAATTTATGATTCTACAAACATCCCTCAACTGGATGAATTTAGAAAACTGAGCGTGTAATTGTGCATTCTAATATTTATTTAAAGATTCATCATGAGAAACATGTAAGCTAACAAGCTAAGGAGCGAAATGGATAAATACTCACCATTATTTCATGTTTGCTTGCGTGTGCAGAAATGCTTTAGTCGTGGATGGAGTCCCTGCAGACCAAGGCCCGACAACAATAAGCATGACAGTTTTACAGATGTTGGAGTGGTGTATGATGCGAACAACCCCCGAAGTGTTGTCTGCAACGCAGGATCTTGGATTCCTCAAGCTTGGATTCGATTCTTCTCTTCTATAGCCAACGTGATGGCTTTCCTAGGGCTAAAGAGTTAGCCTTCAAACTCGTTCAACGTGATGAACGAAAGGGATCAACGTGATGATCGACAATTGCTCGAAGCGACGAGCTACGGGATAAACGATCCGGGGATCGAGAGTTGACGTTAGAATTCAAGGGAAGGAGCGTACTCAACTTTACTACTCAAATTCAACGTAAAGATTACAAACTAGGGTTTCTGGTGTTTAAATAGCGACAAAAGATAATAATAAAATAACAAAACATTTTCGAAAACAAAAACGACGGAAATTGAGTTTGCTGACACGGGTAGGAACTCGGTCGAGTTCTTGGCTGGAGCAACAACTCGGTCCAGAACTCGGTCGAGTTCTGGGCCGAGTTTATGGCTGCTTCTTCGTCTTCTTGGCACAGATCTCAGTAAAACTCAGTTTTGACCATCTTCTTGTTGGAATCTTGATTCGACGTAAACTATGAAGTTGTAGATCTTTGAATCAGATTTCCAACGCATCTTGAATCATCACGAGATCAATTTTCTATCCATAGTTATGGCCGTTTTACCGAAGACTGTCCAGAACCAAATCGACAGTAACTATTCCGAACTTGCACAAGACTTCATCCTTTGCTTGAGCCTCTTCCTTGGAGGCCTTTGATTAACTCTCCCATGCATGTTGCTACCAATCTCCCCTTCTTGGCTGCGAAGCGTCCCCGCTTCGTCCTCGTCGTTAGAAGCAGGAGGCGTATAAGGAGAAAGATCAGTGACGTTGAACGTAGGATGCGTACCATAGTCATCGGGTATAGGGGGCAATCCCTCGGGAAGCTCCTCGGGCATTACATCCCTAAGGTCCTGCAAAAGAGAAGTCACAGTAGGGGGTAAATCAACAAGATCTTTAACAGTTAGAAGACACGCGAAAGGAGCAAGTAAAAAGCAAGGACGGTGTCCCTGAATTATTGGAGAGACATCCCGGGACCGGGCTAAGAGAAGTCGGTTCTCGCATTTGCCTTGAATGCCAGGTTGTGAAGGCGTCTCAAACTTGAAGTGCTGGATCACCTTTTCATTGATGATGTTGCAGCAACTCCCACCATCTATGATCACACTCAAAGAAGCACACTTAGTATGAAACAAATTGTCACGTTGGTCAAGTAAGGTACATTCATTGGCGTTAAGAACGCGGCGTGTAACCAAGCTAAGAGGAACGTTGTCTTGCTCGTCCATAGAGATGCATATGTATTCGTCCATCTCCTCCTCCTCCTCCTCATCGTCGTAGGTGTCAAATACTAGGCCAGCTTCGTAGGTGTCCTCGTCAAAAGACTCGTAACCGGGGGTGTCCGAGAAGAGGACATTGAGAAGAGGAGCCTTGCGGTCCATGGGCCGGCTGGTTGTGGCCGAAGGGTCAGTCGTGGGCGACCTGAAGTCACTCATGGCCAGACGACGTTGCACGAGCTTGGCAACCAGCGCGGCATGCCAAGCTTGAAGTTGGTCAATTCGCGCACAGACGAAGGCCATGTGTTAGGGGCTGCGATGGCCCGTAGATTTCAACATGGGGCCGGGCGTGGGCAACTGCATGTCACGTATGGTCCGACGAATGTATGCAATCTCGGCACTAAGTTGGGCAATTTGCTCATAATCGGAGTCCATGTGTCCGGGGCGTCGGTTGCCCATGGAAGGGGAGGCGCTTGATGTAGGGACATCCATAGTACCTATACGAAGCATGCAACACTAGAAGTAAGGTGGATCAAGCAAAAGAACAAGTCCAAGCCAAGTCCTGGTCTCAAAAGTGACCCAAGAAATTTTTCACTGGGCGTACTAATTTGGGTTGCTCGTGAGGAGGGAGAGGCTTGAACGGAAGACAACAAAACAAGAACTAGCAATTCAAGTCCCAAATAACACACAAAATTTCCAAGTGCAAGCAAATCAAATCAAGTTTCTCAGGAGCAATCACAAGAGAGTTGATAATTCTTCTTTGCCCTTTTTAATGAGAGTTGCATAGAGACATGAAAGAAGAGAAGATGGAGTATGACCGTATGGTGCGTTCTCTTGCCTATTCTTTGTATCTTTTGTTTTTGAGGCTTCCGTCTTCCCAAACCTTTCTGTTTTTGTTTGATGGAAGGTGAGAATAGTATGTTTGTTTTTGTTTATACGGTCACACTTTGTTTTTGTTTTTGTGTTGTTATGATGGAGAATCAAGCAAGAAAGAACAACACAAGCAAGTGCAGGAAAAGAAACAAGAGACAAAGCAACTATGAGGGCATAAAATTTAACAACTAATCTAGCAATTAATCCAAAGATAAAACAAGACTTGATCAACAAGAAACAAGGAAATCAAAATATGCAAATAAGGAAACAAGATTTGCTAGAGGATAGATTTTAGGGCTGTTGGAAAAGTAACCAAACCTAAGGGAAATTAGGGTTCCAGCCGTGAGGGGTGGAGAGAGTGGCGGACGGAGTGGTGGTGGTGGCGGACGGTGGTGGTGGTGTTCACGGCGGGGATAATTCCGGCAAGGGGCGGTGGTGAGGAAAAAAAAACTGGGTTTTTGCAAGCGTAAAATTGCAAGGAAATACAATAAGAGAGAAGAAACAAACTTAGCTTGGATAGGCTCTGATGCCAGTTGATGCGAACAACCCCTGAAGGGTTGTCTACAACGCAGGATCTTGGATTCCTCAAGCTTGGATTCGATTCTTCTCTTCTGTAGCCAACGTGATGGCTTTCCTAGGGCTAAAGAGTTAGCCTTCAAACTCGTTCAACGTGATGAACGAAAGGGATCAACATGATGATCGACAATTGCTCAAAGCGACGAGCTACGGGATAAACGATCCGGGGATCGAGAGTTGATGTTAGAATTCAAGGGAAGGAGCGTACTCAACTTTACTACTCAAATTCAACGTAAATATTACAAACTAGGGTTTCTGGTGTTTAAATAGCGACAAAAGATAATAATAAAATAACAAAATGTTTTCGGAAACAAAAACGACGGAAATTGAGTTTGCTGACACGGGCAGGAACTCGGTCGAGTTCTTGACCGAGTTATTGGCTGGAGCAACAACTCGGTCCAGAACTCGACCGAGTTCTGGACCGTGTTTTTGGCTGCTTCTTCGTCTTCTTGGCATAGATCTCAGTAAAACTCAGTTTTGACCATCTTCTTGTTGGAATCTTGATTCGACGTAAACTATGAAGTTGTATATCTTTGAATCAACTTTCCAACGCATCTTGAATCATCACGAGATCAATTTTATAGCCATAGTTATGACCGTTTTACCGAAGACTGTCCAGAACCAAATCCACAGTAACTATTCCGAACTTACACAAGACTTCATCATTTGCTTGAGCCTCTTCCTTGGAGGCCTTTGATTAACTCTCCCATGCATGTTGCTATCAGTGTAGAGATAAAAAAAGGGTATTCCATTCTAGGTCCAGCCTATTATCTCGATATGTCTCTACTCAAATATATTTTGATTACATATACACATTGTCTGTAGGATACTGTTTTCAATTGTCAAGTTAGGATTTCAGATATTACAACCCAAACACCTTGGTACTACTTTGCCTGTACAAGCGGAAAATGCAAAAAAGGCGTGACTCGACGTGCTGTAAATTTTTTATGCTCTTCATGTGAAGTGCCGGTGAGCTTCCCAAAAGCCAGGTATTGATTGTCATTTATATTGCTTTGTGAAACAATACCTAAACCTTTAGCCACATATTCTAGCCTTTTCCACATGATTACAGATTTAAGCTTCGCCTAACCGCTGAAGATCCAACTGGTGCTACTATAGTAACCCTTTTTGATGACACTGCTGAAAAATTGGTTGGAACAATAGCAGATTCCTTACTTTAAAATGTAATCCATCTTTTCCTACCTATATAATGCAGCTATTTTTTTGGCCAACTTCTTAAAATAGGACATTACAGCTGCACTGATGAAGGCTTAATTTTTTGACACACATGATGACAGCGATGAAATTGTTTTGCCTAATCGCTTATCCAATCTCATCAAGACTTCACACATGTTGGAGATCAAGTCACATGCCTATTACTCCATTGGTTCCGAGAGCTTCACGTGCACCAACATCCTTCCTGCAATTGGCAATTCAAGCAAGGTAAATCACTGCTTTTAAGTTATGTAGTGAGAATAACGGAAATTCTATGGGCTCAGAATATTTTCAAACTAATCATCATGACTATCCTATGCTCCAATGCAAAGAGTGTTTTACCACAGAAACGTCCAAGGGCTGAGAGCACAGGTCCTTTGTCTCCTTCAACCGATGTTGCCCTTGAAAAAGTAATGTAAGTATAAAGTTTGCTGATATCAGGAAAAAATAACTGCCCTGTACACTTTTGTCTTTCAAAATGGAAAAAGAAGTTAACTCTTTTCAAATGTCCAGGTTTGCTGATGAAAGTACTGAGGTGAAAACAATCAGCCCAGGGAATGGCGAACACCAACCTAAGCTTGCTGATATTTCGTCACCGGATAACACAAATGAGGCTGAAGAATCTGATGCTGAAGAAGACAGTACATTGGAGGGGTCACCGCAACCACAACTCAAGGAGAAGGAATTGTGCTTCCACACCCAGTGGTCACAGACACAACTTAGGATCATGGGAAAAATAAGTTCAGTATTAAGTTAGTGGTTGATGGAATAAAATTACTCCTTCTGATATTATGCAAATTCATAGCTAAATAGTTTATGTTTTCATATGTTTAAACCTTTTATATTAAATAATAAACTTCTGCTTCAAAAGTTGTAGCCTTCAAACTGCTGCAAAAAGGTATAATGTTGTCATATAACGCAAGAGTCGATGGCAACCTGCACGGTTAAACATTGCAGTTATGAAAGAGGATAAAAGATTTGAGCAAAGCATGAGAGGCTTTGAAGCACTTGGAACTGAAACGTACCCATCCCTATCTACAATATGGAACAGGCCTGGAAGTTCATTAGCCTGTAAAAGGATCCACCAAATTTCATAACTTTAAAATATGCCTTAACTTAAGCGAAGACATGTATTTTATAGAGCCAAAGATATCAGGCAAACATCAAGCTCTCTTCAGCTATTTTCCTCCTTGGTTCCTGGGTCTTTGATGTCCACCGTGAAGATGCACTCCTGATCACATCCCACGTAAGAAAGCTTTTCTAAGATTATGGCACAGAATTCCATTACAGACCACTGATTAGTAATTTGATTTTGTACACCAAAAGTAAATAAACACTTTCAGGAAGCATCATTGAGCAGCAAGATTTGTAACATAATGCCAATACACAATATCAAAATCACACTTCAGAGCTAGAAGTGCCTAATTCATGGCAATTTTAACCTAAATAAACACTTTTAGGAAGCATCATTGAGAAGCAAGAGTTGTAACATAATGCCAGTACACAATATCAAAACCACACTTCAGAGCTAGAAGTGCCTAATTCATGGGAATTTTAATTGATCCCCTTTCTTCACATCTTTACTTCAATTATTTCCAAAAAAAGGCATGTGTTGCTGAATGCAATATAAGTTTAAGGGGCAAAAATGTGCAAAACCAAAAATAGTCAATCAGATACTGCATATAGAAGAGTATTATACTGCATCATAAAGCCAGATATCAAACACACTTTCGTTGTGAAATTATTGTTTTTCATCATTCTTCAACGGCAAACTTGGAAAATTACTGCTTGAAATGAATATTGGAAAAACAGTTACACCCTTAATGTCATTATTGGGATATGCACATTTAATGCACCTAGGCTATACCAAAAGACAGCAGTCAGCAGACAAAACTTCTTCCTTTGACTGTATGCCTTCTTTTAAAAACGTTAAACCTATATTCATTTTCCTCACATCAGATTTTTTGGGCAATTATACTTCTAATTGAAACACCCAACCACATGAGTCAAAGATGGTGAGGAAGTCAGAGAAGACAAAGATGGTCAGTAAATCACCTCACACAAGTGGTATGTGGATTTACATTATTAATGAAACAGATCTCATCACATGACATATACTAACACTACACATGTATCACAGATTTGCTCAATTCCTTTACTCTACCATTGAACGAATCAGTGTCCGGCATTGCGTTGGAATCAAGATCCCAAATTAGAGCGGATGGAAGGGTGCAACGTTATTGTGGGCTGTGCCTAACAGAAACTACAAACTGCAGCACAGGTTTTTCACTCAAGCATTTCAATTCAGTACACTGTACTCCAATTTCGAATTTAACCATGTTTGTGGAGCTTCAATGTGTACTCATTTCCTTGATTTAGCGGTCTCTAGATTAAGACATGGAAATAGAGGAAATATTTTGCTATCTAATATCTTAGAGTGGATGCATGCATTCCTTATAGTTGAATCTGAGAATTAACATACAGAATCATACCTGAGTTAGGCCCATACCAAAGGCATATTTGGCTAGAGCTTTCAGCCGTGTAGAGGATATTTCTAAACCCATCTCAAACAACTGAAAACAGAAGAAACTAATAATTGTGAGTTCTGAGATAATGCATGAACATACGTAAGATGCAACAACAATATTCATAAGATGCCGCCTGAAATAAACTACAAAGAGACTGACATGTCAAATATCCTCACACTGCAACTAATAGATTTCAGCATTTCAGCCAAGCCAAGTAAAATTTCATCTATTTCTTAAGCTTTTACCAAGTGACGCATCTCATTAAGTACATAATAGTTTCCATTGATAAGTCTGGAACAAGAGTGCAGGTATAAGCTATGTCACATGTCCTTGAAGGCTTCAAATCGACTACCGTTGTAGACTTTTATACCTTTCCTTCATTATCAAACTACACATGGTATCAGGCTAGGAAATCCTTGCACCACACATGAAACCCTATGAATATGAAAACATAATGAATAATCAGTGGAAAAGAATCATTCGAACAAAGGAAAGAATTTTGCAAATGCTTTGAGCAAGAGATAGACAAAATTAAAGCAGAACCTACTCCTAAAAACATTTCCAAGAGAAGGCTCATACCCATTCCAGAAAACGTAAGTCTGAATAAAATCCAACCCTCCATCTTTGGCCTTATTAATAAGATCAGGCCCCATCTGCAAACCCATGACGCATATATTAAACCTAAATTCACCCAGCTTCCTTCAAACAATTGGACAGAAAACCAGTAGAAATTACATCTTCAGTACCTCTGAGGTAGTGACTTCAACCAGTAACAAGCATCCTCCTGTGCCCACTAATGACTATGGCCTTATTGTCATAAGTAACAGAGGATGTGTTAAAGCAAATCATCAAACGCACCACTAATAAACTAAGACTGAAAACCTATAGATTATTTGACCTAGCCAAGACTTAAACATACATCACTTGAGCTGTGCACCTTTTTGCACTTCTTTGTTAAAATCCATCACAACCTCATCAACATAGCAAATTTGTGGCGCCCTGCATTTTATAAGCCACAAGATTTTTTTTAAAGTACTAATACAGGAGAACTAGACAACTATCATCAACAAAAGAAAAATGCTTTTAATTGGCATAATATAAGCAAAAAAAAAATAAACGCCATTTTGGTCTGTTCACACAAGCAATAATCAGTGGAAACGAATCATTTGAACAAAGGCAACAGAGTTGCAAATGCTTTGAGCAAGAGATAGACAAAATTAAAGCAGAGCCTACACTACTGTTTTGACTTGAACCTCCTCGACTATTACCACTTTGGGGATTAAATTCCTGTTACAATATGAAAGTGCCCATTTGACAGCGTTATTTTATTTGCTTCTTTACGCTGACGATATTACTTTTCCTTTTCCACAGGTTCTACTTCTGCAACAGCTGAAAATGCAAGCGTAAGACCAAACACAAAAAGTAAAGCCTCGTATTTAATGGACTAACATATACGAAACTTATTAGTCATTCTACGTGCTATTCTAATTTGGTATTCTTATTCTCCAGAAAGCCAAAAAATAGGGGCAACGATTGGCAGGAACAGTAAGTGTATTTCACATATATGCATTAAATTATATCACAACTAATCAAATCTAATTTTCATGCCATGCCTAGATGTGCAGGTCCTGTATAAAAAACTGGATTACCCTAGGTATAGGTGCATGTTCTGTGATGCAATGTTGTGGTTTGAAGAAAAAACTGGTGAATGCAAAGTTGGTGGCCAGCCCAAGTTCTCCATATGTTATCAAGAAGGAAAAGTACGATTGGATAAACTGCGTGAACCACCTGCCCCATTGAACCAACTTCTGCAATATACCAGTGATCCAATTGTAGCAAAATTCAGGAAGTTGATACGGGTATACAATGGTATTTTCAGTTTCACTTCGTTTGGAGGAAAAATTGACAACACAATCAATAAGACCAAAGGACCTTATACTTTTAGGATGTCGGGGAAGAACTACCACAGTTTAGGCGCTCTATTACCACCTGAAGGAAATAGGCCAGTGTTTGCTCAATTATATTTTCATGACACATCTAATGAGTTGCACAACAGAATGTCCTGCATAGATGAGGAGGCGAAAGACCTGGATGAGGCAATAGTTAAATCTTTGATTACCATGTTAGATGATCATAGTTGTGTTGCTAAGGCTTTCAGAATGGCTCGGGATTGGTGCAAGAACAATGACTCCTATGACTTCAGACATAAACTACTTGGGGAAAGGCAAGAAGGCATACAATATGACAAGCTCCAAGTTTCAGAAGTAGCAGCATTAATCGTAGGTGATTTTGGACAGAAAGACGGAAAGAGAGATGTTGTAAAACATAGCAAAATACATGGCTTGCAGAGAATTTCAGAACTACATCCACTCTACATGGCAATACAATATCCAATTCTTTTTCCATAGGGTGAAGACGGGTATCATGTCAAAATTCCATACCAAACCAATGAAGGCAGGAGAAAAACAAAGCGAGATTACATGACAATGAGAGAATATTACTGCTACAGAATTCAGCAGAGGTTATCTGAAGGAACCACTCTAATTAGAGGAGGGAGATTGTGTCAACAATACTTAGTTGACGCCTATACTGCAGTTGAGGAAGAGAGATTAAGGTGGATGCGACAGAACCAAGATAACTTAAGGGCAGATTTATATCAAAATGTATGTGATCATGAGGCTAAAGTCGTGATGCCTATCAAAGTAAACCTCAAAAACCTAACTAATGTAGTAGGATAAATAAGGATCGATCCCACAGGGAGGTAAGCAATCCTCCTAAGTGCAAAGGTTGTATGCCAATAGTAACAAAAAGGGGGGTTTTGGTTTGTGTCACGTAACAAAGTAAATTAAAGCAAAAGATGTAATAAATGGGTGAGAAGTAACTTAGCCAGACAAATATCCACACTTCAGTTTGATTGGTTGATCCTAGATTATCTCCAATTCCTACCAATGAATATTCCTGTCCCGATCTTATGTATATAGACAGGTCAACCAGCCATGAAAATACTTACCATTAAACAATCAAGAAACCATCAAGATTCAATCTAACGGCAGCAGTAAGCATAGGAATTAACCAGGATACATGCAATACTTAACAACCAGTCAGTACTCGACATGTAATCAATTTTCTTCACAATAAACATTCACAACCAGTTCCTGTAAATTGTGGTTGCTACACAAGATAAGGGATTTCAACCAGAAATATCCAAACCCTAGCAATAGACAATTACTAATATCAACTAGATGATCAGACTAGTCAAATCAACAAGAATCAATGGGATGAAGCTCAAAGAGAATCAATATAAGCAAAGGAAAGGAAATAGAGTTATAATCTCACAACCAAATACAAACGAAGGCTTTAATCGTCGGACTAAGCAAACGTTGCTTAGTTCTTCATAGTCTTCAAAGCATAAAAACTCTAAGGGAAAAACTGAACGATAATGTGTAGAATGAATGAATAATTGAAAAAGGCTGCTAACTAATGAATGGTATAAACCTAGCAAAACCTAATTTCCAAAAAGATAAGAAATATTATCCTAAAAGGAAATAAACGGAATAAAAGAAAAGAAATAAAAAGAAAATAAAATAAACAAAACTCGGACGAAGTAAAATCCCGGCTCCGCGTCTGTGAACAGTAACCGCGACCGCGGAAAGATTTCCGTGACCGTGGATTGGTCTCTGAGGCTTCGTAGTCTTCTGGCGTAATTCAGCGCCCGCGGCTAGCTTTCCGCGCCCGCGGAAAAGCTTCTGTAGCATCTTCTTCTTCTCACTTTCGGTCTTCTCTTGTGTCTTCGCCTTCATCTCCTTAAGTCTTCATTTAAGCACTCAAAACCACCAAATCAACACTTCTTCTCCACAACTCCATTCTCCTATATTGTGTCCTAAACACACATAAATGGCACCCCAAATACTAGTAACAACTCCTAGTTACGCACTACAAAGTAGAGCGTATCAAATTCCCCCATGCTTAGACCTTGCTCGTCCTCGAGTAAGCTAATATAAACCTACTCCTCCAATGAAATACCCAAGGTCTCAAGAAGCACATCAAAACTATCTCCACTAAGAACTGCACCTAAACATGAATCTCCAAGGCACAAACACATCAACACAACACAACACACAAGCTTAAAGGAAAGCAGAGTACTTCCCCCAAGCTTATCCCGAACACCATAGAGTGAATAAAAATATCTAATCCTAGCCTCCATCTATATTATTATACCTCCCAAAGTGACCTACCCGAATCCTCCTTATATCACCTCTTCTTATGTCACCACGCCAGGAAGAATGAGGAATCCTAATAATTACTCTTCTTCTTTTCACTCATTTTGCCAAGGTGTCCTTTCGGGTTTTCACCAAGCCACTCATTTCATTTTTCAATAGATGGGCTCACAAAAACTCACATCACTCTTGACCAATTTTTACCCCAGCCTAATGCTGGTCCGGGCCACATGCTTATTGCCTAAGTCGCCCTTTCAGGTTTTCGACTTAGCCCAAGATTTTCTTTTTTCTATATTTTTGACTTTTTCTTTTATATTTTTTTTTTCGTTCTCAGACGACTAGCCAGTATAGATCACTCCCCCATGCTTAAATATTGCATTGTCCTTAATGTAATGAAAGACAAAAAGATGAAGCACAGGGGAAGGAAGAAAAGTACTCACACCATCGCCGAGGTGGCCTGGATGTGAATGTTGGGGCTGGCGGTAAAACATTGAAAACACATGTCTCTGGTGTTACGGCGGTCCTTCTCAAATAAACTCCACGTGCAACCAAATAGATCCACTGTAAGGTGAAGTGGTACATCAAAGAAACGGGGTTACACGGGCCTTCAACGAACACAGAATTTGATCCCTAATGTAATCGTGTGGCAGGCTCCATTGCTCGATATCAGTAATCATATCTGCAGTTGGCTCTGGAGCTCCTCCTCATCAGCTGTCGAATGTCGGGCCATCATCGGTGCCAAATAAAAATGTCGGGCTAATGTCTCCTCCTTGGCAGCATGATGCGCACCATCTCTCGTAGAAAAGCTCGGACAGTTGGGCCGCGATCGCGGTTTTAAGGCCGCGGTCGCGGAAATCTTCATTTCTTAATTTTTTTTTTCGATTTTTTTTCTTCAGATAAGGGGACTTACAGTGGACAAACCGCAGCCGTGGAAAATTATCCACGGTTTTGCGTCTGTTGCGAGATGAACACCGTCGTTGAATTTTGTCTTCGAGTCTCCTACCTGCATTTTAGTCTAAAACGAAACAACACAAATAAAAACTTGAAACGAAGAGACATGAAAAGAATTACATACCTCGGGTTGCCTCCCGAGTAGCACCTTGGTTAGTGTCGTGGCTCGACATGGTGCCCTTCAAATCAGCTTGGGTTGCTCAATCAATCGAACACTTGGGGTTACAATCAGGAGGGTGTCTCTTTGCATCATCAATGTTGTGTTCGACCCTCACCCCATCAAACTCCATGGTGAGCGAACCACTACTCACATCAATTTTCGTATTTGTCGTTTTCATAAACGGCCTACCCAGCATCACAGGGGCTGCATGTTTGTCTTGCCCCGTATCCATCACAAAGAAATCAGCATGGAAAATCAACTTATCGACCTTTACTAGAACATCCTGCATGACTCCTTTGGGATACACATAGGACATATTCGCCAATTGAATCACCGTCCCTGTCTTATGCAATGGTCCAAGCCCCAAGGATTCATATAGCGAGAGAGGTAGTACATTTATAGATGCACCCAAATCCAACAGGGCTTTATCGAAAGTGGTGTCACCTATCTTGCAAGGAATACTAAACATGCCTGGGTCACTACACTTCTTGGGCATCCGCTTTTGCAGAATAGCGGAGACATTCTCGTTAACCTGGACCTTTTTCTTCGTTTTCTCTTTTGATTTCCTCTTAATCTTGCATAATTCCTTCAAAAATTTCGCATAACGAGGAATGCTCTTAACCAGCGTGATCAAAGGAATATTTACCTCGCAATTGCTGAAGGTCTCAAAAATCTCCTTGTCGTTCTCCGGCCTTCTAGTATCCTTCAGTGCCTCAGGGAAGGGCGCGGGTGGCTTCAGTGAACCGAGCGGAAGAAAATATGGACGAACGTAGTTGTCGTGGAAATCAACAGGTAATCCGCGGTCGCGGTTTGGGACTCGCGGTCGCAACACAACATCGAAAAGGTTTGAGTCGCCAGCGACGAATCCGCGGTTGCAGATTGTCTTCAGAATTGTCTGTTGTTTCTGGGGGAATTCCGCGGTCGCGGATTTGCTTCAGAATTTTCACCTCCTCCAGGACATTTCCGCGGTCGCGGAAATCAGGCCGCGGTCGCGGAAAATCTTCGGAAATTGCTCCGCCTTCAGTGATGATTCCACGGTCGCGGAAATCGGGCCGCGGTCGCGGTTCTTCCTCTGCAGCATCCGTCACTCCCTTCATTTGTGTTCCACTCCTTAGCGTCATCACACATACATTCTCTCTCGGGTTTGCTACCATTTGAGATGGTAGTTTTCCCGAATCCCGGGCCTCTAGTTTGCTCACTGCTAGAGAAATCTGCCCCACCTGCTTCTCCAGGTTCTGAATACTAGACTTTATCTCTTGATTTTGTTGGACCATAGTGTTTGCCAACGTCGATACACTGAGCAAAAGACTTGATCATGTCATCACTGGACATAGACGAACTTGCGCTCTGGCCTTGAGGTCTAGGGTCATATTGTGCTCTAAATTGTTGTTGTTGTTGACCTTCAGGCCGCGGAAATTGTTGCTACTGCTGTAAGAACTATGGTGGCCTTTGGTGGAACTCCTGATCATCCCGGCCATGTGGAGGATTCTGCTGGTTCTCGTACCTCAAATTAGGGTGATCTCTCCACCCTGGATTGTAGGTGTTGGAGTACGGGTCATATCTCGGTTTTGGGGGGCCGAAACCTCCAATAGCGTTCACCTCAGCAGTGGGTTCTTGTAGTGTAGGACACGCATCAGTAGGGTGCATCATGTTATAGCAGATTCCACAAGACTTGACTTGCTGCTGGTTGCCCTTCATCATAAACCTCCTCATCATCTCCTTCATCTCAGCCATCTCAGAAAGTAGTGAGGACGATGGCTGAGAGTCTGCTGCCTTAACTGCTTGAGCGCTCGCTCTCTTGATAAACTGTCTTGAGCCCTCAAATAGCTCAAAGAATATCTCAAATGCTGCAGTCGGCGTCTTGTTCAGAATGTTACCGCCACAGGTCGCGTTCACCATCCGACGCTCATCATCAAGAAGTCCACCATACAAATATAGCACGAGGTCTTGGTCAGAATAACCATGGTATGGACAGCTAGAAATCAACCTCTTGAACCTCTCATAGTACTCATACAACGTCTCAGTAGCATGCTGCTCGATGTTGCTAATATTCCTCTTCAAGCTATTGAGCTTCGTTGCGGGAAAGTATTTCTCCAGGAAAGCTTTCTTCATCTTTGCCCATGTGTCTATGCTTCCTGGGGCCAAATAGTAGAACCAATCATTGGCTGAATCCTTCAGAGAGAAAGGAAAGGCCCTCAGCTTGATCTGGTCCTCAGGAATGTTCCTTGGCTTCATACTACTGCAGACAGCGTGAAATTCCGAAAGATGCTTGTTGGGGTCTTCTCCACTCATCCCATGAAAGTGGGATAGTAAGTGAATCAACCTAGATTTGAGCTCAAAATTCACGCCATCCGCCAACTCTGGAAACTGCACAGCAAGCGGTTGCTGCTCAGATTCGGTGCAGTCAACTGCCTCAAAGTCGGTGCTTCCTCAGCCATCTCGAGTTGCGTGCGGGCTGCTATACGGTTCCTGGAAAGTGTCCTCTCAATTTCTGTATCAAGATCTAAAATTGGAGAGTTAGTAGCACGGGTGTAGACCATAAGATAGGTCCACAGAATAGTTGGCACACAAACAAACAAAAAGAAAAATTGAAACTTGCCTCCCGGCAACGGCGCCAAATTTTATGAGGCTAAAGTCGTGATGTATATCAAAGTAAACCTCAAAAACCTAACTAATGTAGTAGGGTAAATAAGGATCGATCCCACAGGAAGGTAAGCAATCCTCCTAAGTGCAAAGGTTGTATGCCAATAGTAACAAAAATGGGGGTTTTGGTTTGTGTCACGTAACAAAATAAATCAAAGCAAAAGATGTAATCAATGAGTGAGAAGTAACTTAGCTAGACAAATATCCACACTTCAGTTTGATTGGTTGATCCTAGATTATCTCCAATTCCTACCAATGAATATTCTTGTCCCGATCTTATGTATATAGACAGGTCAACCAACCCTGAAAATACTTACCATTAAACAATCAAGAAACCATCAAGATTCAATCTAACGGCAGCAGTAAGCATAGGAATTAACCAGGATACATGCAATACTTAACAACCAGTCAGTACTCGACATGTAATCAATTCTCTTTACAATAAACATTCACAACCAGATCCTGTAAATTGTGGTTGCTACACAAGATAAAGGATTTCAACCAGAAATATCCAAACCCTAGCAATAGACAATTACTAATATCAACTAGATGATCAGACTAGTCAAATCAGCAAGAATCAATGGGATGAAGCTCAAAGAGAATCAATATAATCAAAGAAAAGGAAATAGAGTTATAATCTCACAACCAAATACAAACGAAGGCCTTAATCGTCGGACTAAGCAAACGTTGCTTAGTTTTTCATAGTCTTCAAAGCATAAAAACTCTAAGGGAAAAACTGAACGATAATGTGTAGAATGAATGAATAATTGAAAAAGGCTGCTAACTAATGAATGGTATAAACCTAGCAAAACCTAATTTCCAAAAAGATAAGAAATATTATCCTAAAAGGAAATAAACGGAATAAAAGAAAAGAAATAAAAAGAAAAGAAAATAAACAAAACTTGGACGAAGTAAAATCCCGGCTCCGCGTCTGTGAACAGTAATCGCGACCACGGAAAGATTTCCGCGACTGTGGATTGGTCTCTGAGGCTTCGTAGTCTTCTGGCGTAATTCCACGCCCGCGGAAAAGCTTCTATAGCGTCTTCTTCTTCTCGCTTTCGGTCTTCTCTTGTGTCTTCGCCTTCATCTCCTTAAGTCTTCATTTAAGCACTCAAAACCACCAAATCAACACTGTAATATCCCACATTTTGTAAGGGTGATTTTGAATTTTCTTATGCCCATATTACAAGTCAGATTAAATGCAGGGAAGTATGAACATTCTGTGAAATGTTTGATCTCTGTAATATTTTTCTGAGTAATATAAAATACAGTTAAGGTATTTTTGGGTTGAAAGATCGTTCGTGTACAAATATATTTAACCCGGGGTTAAGAAAATTTAACCATTCGGTAAGAAAAGACAAAATGGGCAAAAAGGGGTAAATTTGGCCTTGACCGCACCCTGGCCGCACCCTGCCGCACCCCGCGGTCGTCGTCAGCTCTGTCGTCAGCGTCGGAGTTGCAGGCCGTAGCTCGCCTAAGTTGGCCTTATAGCCTGTTGTTTTGGTCGGGCCACCTCCTCCTTGGTGTCATATGTGGGTAAGCACCTTGTTTGACTTATAAAAGGAGGAGAATCGGATCAAAACCGAGCTCAAGAACAGAGCACTTCATCTCTTTCCTCAGAAAACCTCCATTAAAGACCAAGCTCTTGAGCTTCGTTTGGAAAAGTTCGAATCCCTCTGAGTGTTGGAAAAGGTACTCCTAAGTGGTATTCAAAGGCCTAAGGTGTTGGGAAATCAACCAAGAACGAATAAAAGTCGAAACGAATTGATTTGGGTGAGTTTTCTTCCCAAAAAAGTTGTCGAAGCCCCGCCTCTGTCTCCTGACCGCACCCCACGGTGAGGGCCGACCGCACCCGCGGTGAGCTGGGTTCGTGTTGTGTCTCTCGGATGTTGTGGTCTTGAGCAAGGCTTGATTCCTTTGATTCTTTCCTTATTCTTTTAGATTCATATATGTAGATATTGAATCTAACTTAGGGTCTTGTTATGGGTCGTTCCAGAAGGATTTAATATCCAAGATCTGTCCCAGTTCAGACCCGGAAACTGTTATCTTTAAGCTTGTTAAGCTTTCGTCAAATCTAAGACAAGTGACGGTTCGCTCTTGCTCATCATTCCATATTTACATTGATTATCAATTGTTTAATTGTTAATTAATTTGGAATGAATATTGTTTCTGTCTGAGATCAGTTTTGATAAACTGTTTTGGGAGATTAAAAGATGACATTATAATAGGTTGTATATTCTGTTAGAATCAACGCTGTTATATATATATTGATAGGTTGAGATATATCTATGATGATGGCCTTGAGGGCTTTGATATGATTATTACTGTGTTGAACTGTTTAGTTAGCACGAGTAGTTAGGAACGTTGGACTCTTCGACGTCCAGTCGTTTCTTTATAATATATTAAATGGTGTGTAGGGCGGCAAAATCCCTAACATCATTATGTTGGTCATGACCGGCCTCTATACGTTTAGTGTAGAGGTGGTGCACTTAGCCAGTGTCACAAATCTCGGGAGTTGCTCCCAAAAGATCTCTTGTCTCGGACGAGATAATTATAAAAGCTTATAACGTGATTGTGCGTTTTGGAATTAAATAAGATAAGCGTTGAGTCGCATATGATTAATACACTTGTGGCGAGTAGTGCAACTAGGTAATAGTGCAGCTTGGAAAGCTCGTCTTGACTTGATCAGAGTACGTTCTCTTTCCAATCTGGATTCGCATTATTGCGGTGAGGTTGGTCGTGAACCGAAACATCTTGTCGTTTTTGAATGCTTGTATGAGATGTTTATGTTCCAGACATTTGTCATGTTTCTAATAAGACTCAAGTTCTTGGAGTCTTCTCTTGGATAATTCCTATAAGGCTCACTTCCGTTGGAGTCTTCTTTTGATCATGTCTTTTGATATATATATTCAGTAGAAGTATGAAGGTTGACTATCGTTATCGGCTATTATTCGAGAAGCGATGAGCCTAAACCTAATACGACTACTTCGAACCACTCTGCTTATACCCTTGCATAGTCTTTCCTTAGACTAACCAACCCAAATTGTTCTCTGCATGGTTGGCTGGTGTCATCCGTTCGATTCGGCACATCAGATAAGTTGCCACCTCGTGAAGGCTAGAGCGACTATAGACGTAAATGGTGTTTTTGATAAGTTTATTCAGGTTGAGATCATTGGCAATGATCGCAGTGATCAAGACTTGTATTTATTTTAAAAGACTTCCGCTAAACTATGTTTACTCTGATTACACTGTATTTCGTTTGCTTTGACTACTCTTTGTTTTGTCCTACAGGGGATTGGGATGTAATCCCCAGACTTATGTTTTATTAAACATTTTGGTGTGTTGCACCTTGATTATCGTGTTATGAATTGTGTGTTATGGAAAAGCCTGGGGTGGCTTCGGTGTGAACCCGAGGTCACTGGCAGTAATACCTTTCCAAATGGGTTAAGATTTGGGGGTGTTACAAACACTTCTTCTCCACAACTCCATTCTCCTATATTGTGTCCTAAACACACATAAATGGCACCCCAAATACTAGTAACAACTCCTAGTTACGCACTATAAAGTAGAGCATAACTAGTAACAACTCCTAGTTACCTCCCTGTGGGATCGATCCTTATTTACCCTACTACATTAGTTAGGTTTTTAAGGTTTACTTTGATAGGCATCACGACTTTAGCCTCATCAGATGCAGTTACAAAAGGCGATACCAATGCATCTGCCCATTGGCAAAAGAATTGTGTTGCCAACAACTTTTATAGGTAGGCCACGATACATGGTTCAAAATTACCAAGATGCAATGGCTATATGCAAAGCTCTTGGCAACCCCTCACTATTCATAACGTTTATAGCAAACCAGAAATGGCCAGAGGTTGAGGAGATGCTATCTCAAATACCAGGACAAACTCCAGCAGATAGACCAGATGTTATGACCAAGTTATTCAAAATTAAGCTCACATCTCTCATTCACGATATTCAGAAGGATAAGATCTTTGGCAAGATCCGGGCTGGTACAAAGTTAACCCTTCTTCCCTACCAACTATATATACACGCACAAAACTCTTGCCTGCCTTAATATGTTTGTATTTGCAGTTGTATATACAATTGAATTCCAAAAAAGAGGATTGCCCCATGCACATATTTTGCTTTGGGTTGAAAAAGAATTCCAATGTGACACTGGAAGTGATATTGACAAAATCATATCTGCTGAGATCCCAAGCAAAGAACATGATCCTCTTGGGTATGAAGCTGTTAAAGAATTTATGATGCATGGGCCATGTGGAAAGGATAACATGAAATCTCCATGCATGAAAGACGGCAAATACGGTAAACACTTTCCAAAATCTTTTTATTTAGAGACTACTATTGATGAGGACGGGTTTCCAGTTTATCGCCGCAGAAACAATGGAGACCAAGTAGCAAAGGGAAAGAAGAACTTGGACAATAGATTTGTTGTACCTTTTAATCGATTCCTTTTGCTCAGGTATCAACTTCAACCCTTCTTGCTGGATGGATTAACCGTACTTTGTTCTTTTCCATCCCTTCTCCTTTTAATCAATACATGAACCTTGCAAAGAGGTAACACATTCAAACAAGTGCTGACATCTTATTCTAACAGGTACAATGCGCACATAAATGTAGAATGGTGCAACAGATCTGGCGCAATCAAGTATTTATTCAAATACGTTAATAAAGGGCCAGACCGTGCAACGGTAGACATACAAGAGAATGTCCTGTCATCAATGACTTCTGTAAGTGACACAATAATTGAGGTCAATGAAATAAAACAATACCTGGACTGTCGTTATTTATCTCCATGTGAAGCATGTTGGCGACTCTTCGCTTTTGACATCCACTACTCAAGGCCTACAGTCATGCGCCTCTCCTTTCATTTGCCAAACCAAAATCCTGTTACATTAAGAGATTCAGAGCAATTAACGTTGTTGCTTTGTAGAGACAGTATTAAAGATTCTATGTTTACTAAATGGCTGGCTTTAGATAAAACAGATTCAGAGGCAAAGCAGTACACATATGCAGAGATACCCAAATATTATGTCTGGAATGCATCAGCAAAGAAGTGGACAAGCAGGAAAAAAGGGAAAAGCATTGGAAGAATCACTTATTGTCATCCTACAGCTGGGGAGAGATATTACCTAAGGATGTTATTAAATGTTGTCAAGGGGCCCACATCTTTCAAGTATATCAGAACTGTCAATGGAAAAGTGTGCAATACTTCTAGAGGAACATGCTATGTTTTGGGCTTGGTGAATGATGACAAGGAATGGACGACTGCTATTAAAGAGGCACAACAATGGGCTTCAGGAACTCAACTTCGAGACTTATTTGTTACAATTCTCTTATTTTGTGAAGTTAACAACCCAAGGCAATTTTGGGAGAATAGTTGGGAAGCACTGTCGGAGGATATTCTATACCAAAAGAGGAAGCAGTTCAGGTTTCCAGATTTAACACTGATAGACATACAAATCCAGAATTACTGCCTCTTGCAAATAGAAGACATTCTTAATAGGAATGGGAAATCCATTGCAGATTTCCCCGACATGCCAATGCCCGATTCTTCCCTGCTCACAACAGCAGACAATCGATTACTTCAAGAAGAGTTGAACTACAACATAATAGAGCTATCACTCCAACATTAGGTTTTGCATGCAACACTCAATTCACAACAGATGCTAATTTATCATAGAGTCATACAATCAGTTCAGAATAGAAATGGAGGCTTCTACTTTGTTTATGGGGCTGGAGGAACAGGTAAAACATATTTGTACCAAGTTGTCATTGCACGGTTAAGATCAGAGAAGAAAATTGTTCTTGCAGTTGCATCATCAGGTAATTTTTCATTAAAAAAACATTCGCTATACTTATTAATAAGATTACTAAATTACTACTTAACGAATCCAATCAATGTCAGGAATTGCGTCGCTACTACTTCCAAATGGAAGAACCGCACATAGCAGATTCGTTATTGCCTTAGAACTAATGGAAAATAGTACGTGTGGTATCAAACAGAACACACATTTAACAGGGCTGGTGAATCAGACCGATTTAATTATTTCGGATGAAGCACCCATGACACAGAGATTTGCCTTTGAAGTACTAGACAAGACATTAAGAGACATCTGCAGCAGGAAAGACGAATCAAACATGCAAAAAAAGTTTGGGGGGATAACAGTTTTATTGGGAGGAGACTTTCGCCAAATCTTGCCAGTCATCCGAAAAGGAAGGAGACATGAAATTGTTGAAGCAACCATCAACAATTCTGAACTATGGAAAGATTGCCAACTATTGACTCTTTCACAAAGCATGCGAGTCAATGACCTAGATTTAGATGGGGAGATAAATGAGGAAAAAAGGGAATTCAACAATTGGGTTTTAAGAATTGGAGAAGGAAAAGCACCAATGAAGTCAAGAGAGGGAGAAGCCGAGGCAACTTGGATTCAAATTCCAACTAAATTCATTGTTGATGGAACACATTGTCCTATACAACGGATTGTAGAAGATATATTCCCATCCTTCGCTACAAAAAGAAGTGATTTAGAGTATCTCAGGGAAAGGGCTATACTCACGCCTTTAAATGACGATGCTGATGCAATTAACAATTACATGTTTGAAATATTGAAGGTAGTGGTCAGGGAATACATGAGTTCAGATGAAGTGTGCAAAGGATCAACTGATACATCAGAACAAGACAACATGTATCCACCGGAATTCCTAAATTCTTTGAAATTTTCAGGTAACCATTATTCTTCATTCAACAGACCACAAAAATATATACGCTAATATCAAAGACTAACCACATTGTAATTTCTAGGCATGCCACCGCATTTGTTGAGGCTGAAAGAAGGCCTCCCCGTCATGTTGCTAAGGAATGTCAATCCTAGTCAGGACCTATGCAATGGCACAAGAATGCTAATTTCTAAATTAGGAGAATGGATAATTGAGGCTGTTATCATTACTGGGAGCAATATTGGGAAAAAAGTTTTGATCCCAAGAATTACAATGACATCTACAACCGGTAACTGTCCTTTCATTATGAAACGTCGCCAGTTTCCTATCAAGCCATGCTATGCAATGACAATTAATAAAATCCAAGGACAATCTCTAAATCATGTTGGGGTGTACCTACCAAAGCCTGTTTTCAGCCATGGACAATTCTATGTGGCCATCTCTCGAGTTACAAATCCACAAGGTTTGAGAATACTTTTAGTCCAAGAGGAGGACAATATGCATAACTATACAAGGAATATTGTATTCAAAGAAGCTTTCAATAACCTCAACACCGAACAACAGGTACTACTATTGATTATTTTCCTAATTATTCATTCATACTAAAAACAAAGAGAAAGTAACATTTTATGCAATGCTTACACATGAGATGTAAAAGTATAAGGCAACTTAAGGGATGGAAAACACAAGTATGCTAGCCTTAAATTCAGCCAATGAGTACATGTTAACCTAGCACCAATCCCATTTTTTAAAAGCCGAAGTCTGATAAGTATTCTGACTTATCAAACAAAATACAAAACTATCAGGGCATTTTAAGAACAACACGGTGCACCACATCCTAAATATAGGTATGAGCCCATTTCATTACGCCCATGCCTACATTATTATTGTTTTAGTGCACCATAGACTTCCATTCCAACAGTTAGTTCCCAAAGAGAATTACTAATAAACCTTATTTAAATTACATGCTTATATTGTGTTTTCCTATGAATATAGTAATCTAGAATGCTTTGTGATCTTTGGAACTATATGTTTGACAAAATGATTACAATAACATGCTTCACAAATAATGCATTTCTCTAATTTAGTTGTACCATGTAGCTGCACACACTAAGCACTTGACAAATACCAAACGATTAATCAAACCTCTGAAAGCATATATTACTGAAATTTTGCAAATGTTAAACATGAAACTAAACAACAAAGAAATCAGACAGGCATAAAGGAAGGGCTATATTCACCTAATAGAGTTTTTTACCCAAAAAATTACTCTCACGTGCAATGCTTACACAAGAGATGTAAAAAGTTTTATAAAACAATGGAATAAACCCACACATGAATAGGAAGAAATTACACTCACGTGCCACTACTCGGCAAGTGAGCAAGAACAAGCCAAAGCAGTCGGGGGAAAAAACAGCCCATCGCTCCACATTATTAAAGAACAATACCCCAGCTTACAACAAACCTATTTTTGTTATTAACTAAACGAACAAAATACAAGTGAAGACCAATATAATTAAAACAAGTGGTTGAACAATAAAATGAGTACCTACCCATTGAACTACATTAATCCTCTGCTATATTATGTTCAATCCTTACGTTACCAATCATCTTTCCTCTGTTTTGATGAATTAGAATACAAGATATTCAAAACAACACAGTAATAGACTGCTATTCAGACTGTCCAAGCATGAACAACGAAATTCACGAAACATGACACCTATCACGCAACAACAAATTTAACAATCAGCAACACATGCACAAAGACATATTTGCCTAGCTTTTAAATTATTCGCATTACCAGTATAACATGACATGTCTCACCTTACTGCTTAATTTACCTTAGATTAATAGCAATTACCAGATGCTTTGAAAGCTTCATATGGATATACACCCCCAACAAAATGACTCATGGTTTGTTTGTGAGACCCAATCCAACAGAGATGGCCAGCGCAAGACATGAGGCATGGAAAAAAAGAGGGCTCTTAGGACATAGATGCAACCAACAAGGAATTTGAAATTAAAACCATTGTACTAACTTACAAGAATTGAGGTATCAGCACGCTCCCTGATCTCAATGTGCACCCACCGGCCCAAACTGTGACATGCATTTCCACTATAGATAATAAGATCACCAGCATATACGCAAATAATGTAATGCACTATCAACTGTTACTATCCCAAAAATAAAACCTCCTCCAATTGAAAATCTGACAAGAACGCCTTTCTTAGTTATCAACTTCCTCAAATACCTGTAGATTTAAAAACATATAAGTACAAAAAGCAAGTCAACGGAAAACACTTCAGCCCAAGTCAATTAAAAATTCATTCAAATCCATACTTCACCTTACATGCAAGAAACATGGAATTTTAACTTAAAACCATTGCACAAACTTACCAGAATTGAGATATCATCAGGCTCCCTCCTCTCAATCTGCACTCCCAAATACAAATTGTCAGTGCCCTTTCCTCTGTAGATGATAAGATCACAGTATATAGACTATAAGAATGAAATAACACAATGTAATATCAGCTATTTCTAAACCCAAAATAAAATTCCTGCTCCCAATTACAAATCTACCAACATTGCCTTTCTCAGACACCAACAACTTCAAATATGTACATGTATTTTTCCTAACAGATAAGCACTAAAAGCTAGGCAAAGCAAACAATGCAGTGCAAAAAACAACAAAGAAACCCATCCGTAAAACACCTCATTTCTTCTTCTTCTTCTTCTTCTTCAACTGGGAAAAGAAATCATACAAGATTACTTTTCACACGGTAATAGATAACCAAGACTTTCAATTAACGACAGTACCAGTTTAGCATGGCTACTATCACCTTAATGCTTAATTTACCTTACATTACTGACCTTCAACACGTGATTTGAGAGCTTCATATAGATGTACACCGCCAACAACAAGCCTCATGGTTTGATTTAGAGACCCCAATCCAGCAGACATGTCCATCAAAAGCCATGAACCGAGAAAAAATAAACCCATTCTTAGAACACACAGGCAAGCAACAAGGAATTTGAATTTACAACCAATGTCCAAACTTACAAGCATTCAGATATCATCAGAATCCCTACTCTCAATGTGCACTCACCAGTCCAAACTGTTACAAGGATTTCCAATACAAATAATAAGATTACAAACATGTAAACTGGAAAATGAAAAAACAGGATGTAATCTCACCTGTTACTATACCCCCAAAAAAACCTTCTTCCAACTGCAAATCCCTTAACACTGCCTTTCTCAGTCACCACCTTCTTCAAAGATGAACCTACACATTTTAAAACGGACATTCACTAAAAGCAAGGAAAAATAAAACATTTCAGTACAATACAATTAGAAAACAAAACTCATACATACTTCACCTGATTTCTTCTTCTTCTTCAAAAGGCAAAGTACTCCATAAAAGCAGTCACTCCAAGTGACAGTAAACAACAGAAAATATGTAATTTTTTCACACACAACAATACCGTTGTCATCACTTAAATCATAACACAATATTTATCCCATTAATAATTATCACCAACACAAACAAAGTCGACATTACATCCCTGCATATAACGGGAAGGTCTCAAACTACACTTTCATAGCCATAGATTAACCTACGACAACTTACTTACAAAATGTGGGAGACAAAAGACCATTATATTAATACCCAAAACAAACAGCAATAGCCACACATTAAATAACTATATGTAGCTGGAAACCACAATACCCTTCATCATCTCTACAAACTCAACTTGCCTCCTCATGTTTATCCGATTCACGTCCATACGCATTGCAAGCTGCAGAAGCAAACGTATGTCAACAACGTATCAAGCATATGTTTTAAAAACAAAAAACAACAAGATCACCTCTACAAGCATAATGTCCCTCTTCTGTAGCTTCACATGAGTCTCAATGGTAGAGGCCTTGATTGCTTCAAATTGTTGCTTCAACCTACCCGCTTCACGCCCTAGCCCGGACAACTTTTCGTCTCCCTCAGCTATCTGTTTCATAAAATATGCCCACATGTCATCACTCAACTTATTTCCTGTAACAAACAAATATCATATTAGATAAGAGGATGCATAACCTCCCCATAGAAACTCAGCCTCCTTTGCTATTTTCAGGAGATCATAGAGTTCTTGGTAATAGTCGGTTTTCACCTGGTAATTCGCCGCCATACCGTCAACCTGAAACAAAATAAAACGCTGTTAGAATGGAAGATACAAATCTAATAAGGGGTAAAAAAACAAAACTTGCATACAAAACAATTCCTTCACAAATATACACAAACACTATACAACTTATAGCATACAACCCAGTCAAGGAAAAAAAAATACAAACGTGCAGCTTTTACAGTGACTTAAAGCTCGAAAGTAAAACACAAAAACCTTAAGTATTAGAAACATACAATACATTTATTCCTAACATCAGGCATAAATATGCAGAACCAAAATAACATGTGCACAACCAAGGCTTTAGAGTCTAATACACATACTCCACAACAACAAACAAACATTTCACAGACAAGAACATGTGCAAGCACACAAAGCTATTGTGGGTTACGATTAATAGAAAGTACATACTCAAAAACAAATTTTGCAATAAACTATTACATTTTTGCATCTTCCCTTTGTTTTGTTGATTTGGTGTGTGTTCTCCTGAATTCTAGATCGAACCACGACAAGCAAAGCTAACTCACCTTTCAATCGAGGTCTTAATTTTATCATCCACTTTTAACGCTTCATCCCATGCTGAGCAAACCTATTAATATATTCCCTTCTTAATTGGCTCTACTTATGCAATAAAGGAGATTGCAAGGACATTACCTAAGAAGAACAGTAAGCCAAAATCTACCTATAACTTATATGAGAACAGATTAAATACATATCCCCCATTTGGTGAATTATTAAAGTCATTTGCATATGCTATTACTCATAAATACCTTTTGCATACTCAATTACTCACTATACATGCCTAGACTTCACTCCTGTTTTAAAATTATAAACCTTTTAACCACAATAAAAACTATGCACAAGCAAGGCTTTAGGAAATAATACATACACCTTACAACCAACCATCAATCTCGGTGTTTTAATAACTCCTACAATATAACAATCATTTTCAAACATTTCCCTAATTTGGGATCCACCCTAAAACAATAACATACTGAAACGACACAAAAAAACAAAAGCCTCCACAGTTCACTACAAAATAGGGGTTGCAAGAATAAGATTTAACACCACACATGAAGTACACTACAAATAAAACGCAACAGAAAGAGTACCATATCCAGAGAAATCTCCGATACTAAAACAAGCCAATCTCAACCCTAAAAAAACACATTAACAAAACTATAAGCCCACGACAAATCCATGCCTCAGACCATTGGCCAGTAAACAGGGATTACATGGTTTCGTGACCCAAATCCTCCACAAGTAACCGGGGAAAGAAATTAACAAAAAACATTGAATACAAATTTGAGGAAATAAAACCACAAAGGAAGCATCTAGGCATTCAAAAAGGGCTAAAACGAACCCAAAACAAATATCTCCAAATCAGAAGAACCAACAACTGCACCCAAATCGAACACGATTAAAAAGAAAACTGGACAAATAAACAGAAAACTCATCCCACAAAATTCGACAAAGACGAAATCGCAAAACAACAGATACATCCATCTCCAAAAAACACATAAAAAATGGAGAACAAATGAGGTAGACAAGAATCCATACCTAGAGAGGCAAAAGAGAGAACGAAGATGGACGCAGAGAGATGACAAAATTGGAAAGAGATTAGGGTTCTGACACACGCCTGCACTGTCTTTGAAAACCACTGGAATTTAAGACGGAAGTTGAATTGAAACTTAGCATTGAAACTGGACACTTCATTAATGGCAGATCTGACTTGAACCACTTAAGAAAACGCTCATCCATTTTATTTTCACCGGTACAATGCAATGTTACGAGACATTTATTCCCAACAACAATTAACAATAACTACGGTCTCAAAGGAAAGAATATGAAATAAAATGCAAAACAGAAAGTATATGAAACAAATAGAACTTCATAGAGACTAAACCAAATGTTTCACTTACAAAATAATATATAAACTATACAAACATATACATATACGTAGCACGCAAATAATATAAAAAGAAAATGGGCTTATATCAAATAAAAATAGAAATAACATAACAAAAGTCAAAACTTTATGCAACTATTCTACAATAAGATGTTACATTTTGTTTTCCTAAAATAATTTAAATTAAATTTTACGTCCAATTTAAATAAAATGTGTGGTACATTTTAATGCCACGATTTATACACGTATGAGAACAATTAAATAGCAAGGCTTTAGGATCATCCAATTCAACTAGCACTTCAACCATTACTGTAACAATGTCATACAATGTCATTGTTCATCATACACCCATCTTATTATATAATACAACGCCCAACATTAATATAAACCCTACACTATTAGAAAATTATTACAAAATTAACACAATATTTGAAGGAGTTACTCCCCATCATATCAATTCATTATCCAAAATTACAACATTACAAATCGAAACACTATAAACCCAAATTAATATAAAAAATTTACCCATCCCGTACGTAGCATGGGCAAGTTTCCTAGTTTGTTATAAGGTGCGTAATTTTTGGTCCTATAGCTCATAAATTATCTAAGTTTAACAACATTATCAATGTGCAGACATGTCTAGTCCTAGAGTAAACATGTTTTTTTTTAAAGATAGGAGGTAGTCTTAGGCATCTTGACTATTTTTTAATACAAAAGTAATGTATAGACTAGTTATAATTTTATAAAATTACCATAGGCATATGCGAACTTAAGATTATTATGAAAATATTATGTGATGTGAAACAAGGAGGCTTGAAGGCCTTGCTTGTAGAGTCGGGGTCAAAATTGTGAGCAACAAGGACCAAGGGGACCACAACACATGAAGAGATGTCGACGGTAGACACCGTGTGGGCACCAACAAAACATATGATTCTATAAGAAAATCAGAATAATAAGGCACCTTTGCTCCACCAAGAAAAATTGGGAATGTAAGAACACAAGGTCCAAATTCTATATGAATGGCAAGGATGCATGCACAAGTTATGCCACTACCCTTCGTAAGCCTAAGTAGATGCCTCATGATACAACAATTTAAACTATTATCATACTTAGACATGGAGATAATGGCATGCATTAAGTGAAACTTCTTGGACATGAATTGAGACATGGAACTATAATGCAAACAAGAGAACATAGTCCTAGATGCAAAATAGTTCGTCATCATGAAAAGTGCTCTATCCAAGGTTATAACATTAAACTCATGCAATTGGTCACTTAATGACATAAAAGAGGAAAGAGAGAAGGGTTCTTCCCTGAAAGTATGAGCCTTTAGGACGCCTTTATCTTCTTGGTCAAGAGTTGGTTTCTAGGAAGGGTCATCACCCATGGCATCGACCTTCTCTTGGAGTGAGAGAATGACAAGCAAGAAGGAACCATACGTGTGGCATTTGTCCATGGAGTAGCCAAGGAAAGTATGGAGCTTTGTGTAATGGTGGGGCGAAGCTTGCTTCTTAAAGAAGAAGAGAATGGTCCCAAAACTTTCTCCTCCATTTCCTTTGTTGCTCGATCCTCTTCAACAAGTATTGACACAAGAGGCCCACATGATCTGGCCTTGGGATCTTCATCTTGCTCGACTGGCTCGGCCATTGACAAAGGCACTTGGGCTTGCCTTGTATCAACCGATTTAGGTGGCTCGTCATATGTGGCTTGGACTCTTGGTAGAAACTAGAAACTCACATGCAACGGCCACAACCACATCCTTCTCTAAGGATGGAACCACCTCATCTACCTTATTCATTAGCCCTTTCTCCTCTTCAATGGCCATAGACACAAGAAGCTCACAAGATTCTGCCACGGACGCTTCTTCACGAATGAATGGTATGGCTACTAGTGGAGGCTCTTTGGTTGGCCTTGGTTCCACCATTGGAGGGGGCTCTTCGACGTCTTCACACACAACAACCAAATCTCCACTCATCAAGGATTGTTCATCCTTGGAAGTGTAGTGCCGGTTTGGACAAATATCGGCCAAGTGGCCTCTCCCTTCACACATGACACATAAGATGTCACGAGCTCTAACACGAGGCTATAAAAGCACTCCTTCTCTGCCCTTGGATGTGTTATAAGATGATTTTGGTGAGTCATAGACTCCCTTGGTCTGCACGAAAGGGTTAGAAGAAGAATAATAGTACAACTCAAAAGAGGGGATGGATTGATACCTCATTGGTTGAACCCTCATTGGTGCACAACTTAGCTCTTGGCTTCTAGGAGGTTGTCTAGAAGTGTTGTTTGAGCTCCTAGGCCAACTCATAGTAGAAGACCTCCTTGGACACCGATGGTTGTACTCTTGAGTGACAAGGTGAAGGACATCTTCTATGGGCCATCCACTCCCTAAATGATGCTTCTTAACAAAGGACACGAGGTCAGCGTTCAAACCATTAAGGAACTTAGAAAGGATGTAACTCGCAGAGTGGTGAAGGCCGAAAATGAGCGCAAGACGAGAGAGCTCGTTGTAGAACTCCAAAGGGGATCGGTTCCCTTGCTTAATGCCCTCCAGTCGGGCCTCAACAATGATACCATAGTCTTAGGGAACAAAAGAGATTCGAAGGCATGTTTTGAGGTCCTCCCACGTGGTGATAGGCGGATACCCCAAGTGGGCACATTCGGTGTCATACTCAGCCCACCAAGAGTAGGCATAGCCTTCAAAATGGTTAATCGCAATGGCCACTCGTTGCTCATTCGTGCATCCATGATGGTCGAATAAGGATTCGGTGTTCCACTCCCAAACTAAGTATTCAACAAAGTCGAGAGTGCAATAAAAGGGCCGGAGTTGAGGAGGCTCCTCCATGATCGCCTATATCAACCATAAACAAAGGTGCAAGTCACAAGTCCTAGGGCAATCAAATCAACAATTAAGAAACAAGTGCAAACAAGACAAGGAAAGGGGCAAAAGACGAAGCAATAACAACACGGCAAGGGAAAAGACAATTCCTTCAAAGGGGCGGCTAAGGTGAGCTAGCCAAGCATGTGATCAAGGGCCACTAAGTCAAAGCAAGCAAGCAAATAATGCAAATGATCAAAGCAAGCATGGATAGATCATAAAAAGCAACTCCAAGCAAACTTATAAAGATTTTAAACAAGGCGGGGCAAGACCATGCAAATCAAGAATGAAATGGATGTAGAGCAAGGTGATGTGTGGCAAAGAGGAAGAACATGGAAGGTGGGCACAATGAGCCTTGGCGCCAAGTGGAAAGGGTGCTTCTCCAAGCCTTGCAAACTTTGAATATCTTTTCTTTTCTTTTTGAATTGCTTTTGCTTCTGTTTTTTTTTTTTTTTTTACTTGGGCATCAATTCGAAAATGACAATAGGGGAGACAACCAAGGTGAAATTGAAGACTTAGAGACTTACTCTAGATGTTAGCAAGCTCTTTGTTTGACTAGAAAAAGAGAGGGAAGACTTTGCCACAAAAAGACTTACCTTTCCATCCAAATCATCACAAGACAAACACAAAACCCCACACAAGCTAAGGAAAGTAAAGCAAGCTAGGAGTTACCCAAAATGGCTCTAGACACATTTACTTTTGACCAAATGAAATGTTGGCTTTGCCACTTTGGTGGAGATCACATGCAAGGGCTAAAGAAAAGGCAAAGGGGTTGTCTTCTTCCTTTGGCAAGGCAGCTGGACAACAGGGTGGTGGTGGAGGGGAGGTGGGTGGCGGCGGCGGGAGGATGGTGGGCGGTGGTGACAAGGTGGCCGGATTTTTTTTTGTCTTTTTGCAATGAAATTTTATGGAGAGCAAGATCAAAGCATGAATAACACGAAAATGAAAAAAATTTGAGATGAAAACACTTATCTTGGACGCTGAGCTCTGATACCAATTGATGTGAAACAAGGAGGCTTGAAGGCCTTGCTTCACCGGAATGGCTCGATCGTGGCACAAACAAGCTCCTCTCTTCTTCTCCTAGCTAAGGTGGCTCCTTTAGACTCCCTCTAGACTCCTCTTGAAGGAAGAAACAATGATGGACGGTGGTGAGGCCGGTGGAGCTCCGACAAAGGTGGAAACCGGTGAAGTAAGTCGATCCTAAGAGCCAACGGTGGGGTTGTTGGTGTTGGACGAGAACTAAGCCAAGCGAAGCCTCCAAAGAGGTTCCTTGGCAGATTTGAAGAGTTGTAGACCAAGAACAAGATGTAATGGAAATCCAAATGCTACTACTTGTTGATTGAAAGGGAGAAACAAGATAGATCTAAAGCTTATGGATTTAGATGGAGAGCTTAAACCGGGGAGGACCACCTCAACCCTTGAAGGAGGACCACCTCAACTTCTTTGCAAGCTTTAGCTCTCAATCTTCACCAAGTTCAAATGGAAGGCAAAGAAGGGACTTAAATAGCTAGGGTTCACTAATGGGTTGCGGGTCCACATGCAAGAGGCCCAACTCACCCATGTTAGTAAATAAAAGTCTCTTAAAATGAACTACTAAAAATGGAAAGCAAAGATAGAGCCGCGTGCCTAAGCACTTGGCAAAGGCATGGCCGACGCCTTGGCATGTCTTGGCAATGAGGCGTTGGGACTTGGTTGTCATTGGTTGTCACGGCCGAGCACACGGGCTGGCATGGTCGATGCCAAGCAATGTGGTCCGGGCACACAAGTGTTGGTGAACGGTGCCGGTCTTCAAGGGTGGTCATCATGTGGAGGCGAGGTGCCAATGGCTCGCCGGTGCCGTTGATGGAGAACAAGGGAAGTTGAAATCCATCATTATGTTTAATATAACTACGAACTTAAGACTAATTATCATATCTTTTTCTGTAATTTTACCATTATCATTTAAAAA
This sequence comes from Rheum nobile, assembly GCA_027886185.1. Lineage (NCBI taxonomy): Eukaryota > Viridiplantae > Streptophyta > Magnoliopsida > Caryophyllales > Polygonaceae > Rheum > Rheum nobile. Next base: position 903,944 of record WOAB01000648.1, read on the forward strand.
TTCAACTGGTAATACCGAACATTCAACTGGTTTTATTAAGTAAATTCAGCTTCAACTCTAACTATTTATTCAGCTTCAGCTACTCATTCAGCTTCAGCTTCAGCTCCAACTCCAACTCAATGTACCGAACATAGCCTAAGTGATGTAGGAGTAAATTTTTTTAAAAGGGGAGATAAGAGCGGTAGAAATATAGAAATAAGGAAGTTTATTTTGATCATTGAATCATGATGATCTAATGACTCACAATGCATCCCAAATTATAGGTTAAGAGATAAATGTATTACTCCCTCCATTTATCTATACTTATATTTTTAAGACTTTAATATGTTCATAAGTATTTACATTTTATGTATTTAGACATACTTTTTTAATTATATTTATGATATTTAATGACAAAAAAATCTAAATTTATACTATTTTAATTTTCAATGTGAAAAATCAAACATATTCTAATTCAATTAAGTTATATATTCAAGTCCAAGAAAATAACTATTTAGGAAATAATATCTAGCTTTTTACATCCAATATATAAAGGCCATTTCTATTTAAAGCCTCTATATTTTACTCCAAGACACATACTCTCCATATATACTTATATAATTTTATCAAATTACATCCTATATCAATGTCATTCTTTATAAAAAACAGATCTAAATAATACATTAGCTTAGAGAAATACGTACATGTGAATTAATTATTTTATATCTCGAAAGCTGACATGTAAACTATTATGTATTTTTAAACGTGTGATTTTTTTTTGATAAGGTAAGAATTCGAAAATCCAAGTCATACCTGACAAGGATCCTCGAGAGGACGAAGAATCGGCAGCCGGAACAAACCGACTAGGGAAAATAAAGTACAACAATTATTTAAAGAGAAACAAACAAAGTTGATGAGAGCTAGAAAAATAGGCAAACAGATAAGAAGGGCGCAAACACGAGTTGGAAAAAACCAACGCGGCGATGCAACAGTCGGAAAGCAGATCAAAAGACACACTCTGAAGGTGCGACTGTCACCCCTGGATCACGCTTCGTCTTTAGAAGCTATCAGGAATCACACGACCACGTCCTTGATCTCTTGCCCGAAACAACAACTTCAATCCAAACCTACTATTAGCTACACATCAGCAAAAGAATGAATCTCAAGAAATTTTAGTTTTTCATTTACGGTTTTTCTAGTGTGTGCCCATGTGCACACTCTAACAAACTAAAGTAGAAAATTATCTATAAAATATTCCCTAATAGAGAATTGATAAACCCTTAAGAAAAAATATTAAACTAATAACTAAAAAAAATATTATTAAAAATAGACTTATTAGAGTGTGTCCATGGACACACACTAGAAAAAACCTTTCATTTATAGACTTAGTCGTCTTCTTATTTTTTAGTTTTGTTTTGAAAACAAATCATCAGAAGAAGAAGATGAAAGAATCATGAAAAAGGTTATGGTTAATATTAAGCTGAACTTAATTTAATCATGTTAATTATTTTGTCCATAATAATTGGGTTATTTTGTTTTTATCTTTTTCTTGTATCTATTTAACTTTTACTTCTCCAAAAGGGAAAATGAACAGAACACACGCTCGCTCCCCACTTCCACCTTTCCTCTCTCTCTGTGCTGCCTCCTTCCCCAATCTTCCTCTTTCCGTCGGTGGGGTCCCTAGGCTTTTCTAGATCAGCCACCGGCGATAACCGACTACAGGAGCGCTGAATCAAGCGGCGGTACTTCCGAGGTCTCCGAGCAGTCCGCCGAGCGCATGTAGTCGGTGTGTCGACATCGTGAGCAGCCTAGCAGTAACCCCGACCCAATCGGTCCTCTTGATACCAAACACCAAGGCGCCGACTCTCCAGTCACCTTTCTCCTCTCCGGTTTACGGACGGTTAGCCCTATCTTTCTTCTCCATTAATTTATACGTTTTGTCAATTTCTTATATGTAAATGTTCATTTACTGTTTGGATGTGGAAGTGTGAACTAAACTAGAGCTATGCGCTTGGTTTGAGCTGTGTATTGTTTCATTCATTGGGATCTTGATTACGATTTCTTGAATTTCGCATCACATCAAATCAGTAATGTGATCTGAGGTGTGAATTTGTGTTTTTTTTTTGTTCAATGAGATTGTGAATTTTCAATCTGCATGTGGTGTGTGTTCAAATGAGATTTATTAGGTAATTATTAGCCCAAGCCGCAGTTTTTGATTGTGATAAATGGAAAGTGATATTCAGTGTTCGAATCTGTTAACATTTGGCAACATGTTAGATAGACGTAGTTGATTGAAAAATCAGTGATGGTACATTGAACATTGAGGCAAATGCAAAGTTTGAGTTCGATAGTAATAACTACACGTGGTGACTCAAATTTGTTGGATACATGTATTAGCTACGTAGTATCGACACATGGTTTATCATGTATATACTCTGTTCAATTTGGACAAGCGGTGCCTGAAACGTGTTGGATACATGTATTAGACCACATTTGAGTATTTATGAGATTTTTTTCTAACTAAAATAGCAAGATACAGGTGGCCGACACACGCGTTTTGCGCGTAGTATCACTGTCATATTTCGCGCTTGGCGCGCGTTGTATCCACCATGTGTTCCACTTGGACATGGAATACTTGAAAGTTGAAACGTGTTAGATACATGTGACATGTGGCTAGTCTTTTTTGACAAAAGTATTGGGTGTATCTTTGTTTTTGCCAAAGAGGAAAAGAGACACCTTTTTTCTCACCATATCCACCCTTTAGGGATTGACGATTTCTTCTTGTGAAATTTTGGGTATCCTGATACTCTTTTTTTCTTCTCTCATCATATCTTTTTCCCTTTCTTTTTGAGGTTTTGTTTTCATGCCTTCCGTTTCTTGCTCTTGAAGAGTTTTAAGTGACTAGTATAGGCTATGCTTTTCCATCTGCGCAGATAAGCTTGTGAGCTTACTGATTCTTGAATTTTGGAGCAACTTTTGTTTGTAGATACTTATGTTTTAATGATTATATTATATTTCGGCAATTTAACTAGCATGTTCATATACCATAGGCTTATCTGGAAGTTAGTACGATTCATTACTTTTTTGAAGTTATATTGTAATTTCCCAATGATTTTGTGATGTCTATCACGTAGCACTGTAACCCTGTGAAATGTTAATTTTTTGTGAGCTTTCTGCCTTTCTTTTAGTGAAATATTTGCTATGGTCAGGCATCTAAGATATACTTCCATGTGCTAGCCCTTTTGTGACTGTTTCTCCATTTGTGATGTTTGCCTGTGTGTAAGTCTCTTGTCTCAATTTAGCAAGTCTGTAAACTATCACCATAATTGTATTTCCTTTCTGATTGTGTCGAGCTTTCTCTGATGTTTGTAGTGACTCAGGACCAACAATGAGATGAAATCTCCAAAGGTTGCAATAAAACAGGATCCATCCATGCTTATATATCTTTCAAACCTCATACTCTTTGATACAATTTGCTAAAAACTGTTAGAAACCAGACCAATAGAACAATTGCTGGACCTTGTTGCGGTTACTGGTTAGTACCTTGAATACCAGAATGGCTCTCCTGAGGGAGATTGATGCTAGGATTGCAGAATGGAATTCTGTAAAGGAAAATAAGAGAAAATTAGGATTAACTATGAGTTCTGCCAATTGCTCCTGAATTTTCAAATCATGAGAATAAATGTTCATACTCTTGTATCTGCCTAGGTTCTAAAGACTATCAGCCACCTTATTTCTTATACTGGACCGGTGTATGATAAGCCCAAGAGTTTGAACATACCTTTCCGCTGAACGGAAGTGATGATCTGTTCTAGCAAATGTTTAGAGCTTCATGATCAGCCTTGAGTAAGAAATAAAATTCTTTCAACTTAGTCATCCATTTATAGACTGCCATAAGAATATCTGGAAAATATTTCTCATAAGTTTAAACCTCCTTTCTTTTTTTATTATAGCGAGATTTGCAATGGATGATCCTGCTGCATTAAAATACCCTTGTTTCCTCTCAGTCATGGGTTCAGTTGACAAAAAAATAGTTTCAGTTGAATGCTGACAAACATGAGCGCTTATGTGAATCATGTGATAACCGGGCGAGTTGGATGGTTTTGAGTTGGGATGTGTCCCAAGATTTTGATGATGCTAGGCTGCAATCTTATCTTTGATATCTAGGAAGTTCCTTTTTCTTTCTGTTCTTTTCTTCAATTTTGTTTTACACTCAATCACCTTCGTGGTTAAGTATTTTTGTAAATTCTTCAAACCCCATTTCTATATATTTACCAGTTTCAGTTGAATGTTAGACAAACAAATTTTCTATAACGACCTGCCAACCTAAGAAATCCTTGAACACTTTATCAAGTGGGTAGGCCATTGCACCATATCTTCAATTTTGGCTCAACCCTGTTGCGAAAGAATGTACTCGTTACCAATTATAGATCTCAAATATTACTCCTCCAAGGACTCATCCTGGTGAAACAAATCATTAGCTGTTTCAAATCAAATTAAAAGGGACTAAATGTTCTCATCTGAGCCCACTCCCAGTAGAACATCAGAACTTCCTGATCTAGAGACTGATGGTTTCTTCACTTTCAGCTATGCCATTAATTCTAGTCATGTTCTTGTATTACTACCAGATAGCCAGTCTTTGAATGGATTTTTAAAGTTCCTTGAATGATTTGTGATGATTAATTGTTATTTATGCTGTCCTGTTATATTTGTAGAATTAGGGTGATTTCAGTTGATGCTGATCTTGAAAATTGAAATACATTCCCCGTTTGTTTAGATTGTGTATTTATATTGAAATATAGTGAATGATTCAGGGCTGTACATCTTGCACTCAGTTTAATGAATCTTTCTAGTAATGCATGGATGGAAATTCTAACGAAAGGTTGTCTCAGGCAGATCATCTATAACCCCTTTCTCTTGCAATATCAGTCAGCCCCATTCATTTCCCAACATGAGCAACCGTTACTCTGGTGATCTGGTAAGTACATAATATCCTGCTCTTCCATCGGTACTGTGCTGCACAACTCTAGAGGCTCCACTGATCAGCTAATTCTACTTATAGGAAGAAAAGACCGTGGTAGGGTTTGAAACGCCTAACTCTCCAAATTCAAGTTACAATAACGCCGACCATGGAGCTGGAGCTGAGGATGAAGCACGTGATCCCCCTCTTGCCCCTCCACATTTGGAACATACATTGCTAAGCTACTCTGCGAGCAGAGACACGACTGGCATGCTCCCCCCACCCCAGAATGTGATTCTTAACCACCTTTACATCGAAAAGAGGGATGCCCCACAATCTGTGGTAGCACTGGGTTTCACGCACCGGTTTCGGTCCAAATTTGTCACGGTTGTTCTTTACAAGCCAATTCAAAGAAGGGGAAGTACCGGTGCTTGATATGTTTATAACAGGTTAAGCTTCCTTATCCTGCATTAGGATTCGGCTTTGTAGCCTCAGTTTTTCAAGTGGTGGTTGGTTATTACGATGGAGCTAGGATTCGGCATTGGAAATGCCCATGAGATCACAAGTACCAGTGTGAGACATTAGATGCATGTGGTGTATTGGTTTTGTACCTATTAGGTTCGGGGATGTCGGCCGATTGATTCTGGTGTATTGACTGCAGAATTTGTAGCATGTCGATGTTGATTCTCGTCCAAAACTGAGAAAACCCTTGGATTTAATCTTGTGAGATTGCTTGTGCCCCCTGCTTCTGAATTGATGTTGAAAGGCGATCTGCTTCGACAAAGCCACATTACACGAGTTAAACACAGAAAACTTTGTTTAAAATGTATTCATATGTAAGTTTATAGATTAAAAATCCAAACGAAACTGGGACGTTTGAGAACTAAAAAATTACATAAAACTTGTTAAAAAATGCTCATAAATCAAAATTCAGTCTCCAATGTGAAATATCCACGATTTAGCCCACTTTATGGCGAGCCACCAGTTGTGGGAGCAGGAGCGTGATCCAAAATTATCGTCACGGAGAAACAAGGTGCAAATATCTTTGCTCTAAACCATTGAAACCCTCGTCAGTGGAAATACGCAGAGACTCTAAACAATCGAGTCAACTGCACTCGTGCCAAGGTGGATAAGGTATTAATATCGAGCATCCAGAAATAATGGAGCTTCCACTTCAATCGCTCTCTTCCTTATCCACAGGTAACTCCAAGTTCATACTAATCTTCACTCCGATCGCCCTTTTGTGTTTTTGTTGTTTCTACGTCATTCATAACTTGTCTCAATTTTCAGTCTTCAACTCGTAATTTGAGGTTTTCTTCCTCCAATTGTTCGAGTGAATCCTAATCCAATTGAAATGATTAAAACTGTTTTCGTGTTCAGCAATTGCGATTATATCTACAAGAATATTAATTCGCAGAGCGCAATTGAGAGAATGTGTTGCTTTCTTGTGCGGGAGGCAAGCTAAATCAAATTAGTTTGGTAGAGATACTGTTTCATGATTTTTTTTTTCTGTAAGAATATACAAAAAGCTGTATGTTGTGCATCTGTATAACTGAATTAGTCATGAATATTACTGAAAAGTTACTTAAGAAAAGAATTTAATAATCTTTGTGGAATCACTTGAATATGAGTTGGGATAGTTTGATACTGATCCCTTTTATTCACTCCCTCTTACCAATCTAGTTGGTTCTTCAATTTTAATGTCATTGCCTCTAATGGCTCACATGCGCATGCTGGTGTTGTTTGACCTGTTTCAGTATTTGATTCCCTACTTAACAGTTGCTGGCTATAGAATTTATTGTATTCACATGGATTCAATTTTACTGCTGTATGTCTGACAAGTTAATAATTAATGTGGGATTCATTCGAGGTTCTAGAACAATTAATTCTATCTCTGTTTTCACCTATTATCTTTGAAGAACAACATAATTGGCTTGTTTAAGCTGATGTCTCATTTGGATACTTCATTGCTGGGCACATAGCCAGGAACGCAAGGCTTCAAGTCAGCGGTAAGGTCAGATTGACATCAATACCACAGCAAACACGTTTTTCAGTCAAATCTTCAGCTTTGCCAGAAACGTTTGCTTCAGTGGCAATTGCGGCTACTGTGGTTGGGGCAGCTGCTACTCTTCTGGTGAAGAGGACAAAAGCATCTCAGGAACTTGAGGTACTGTTTCTTTCTTCATAGGACCAATACATTTGGGTTTACTTTGAGTATCCCGTGTGTCCTTGTCTGAAGCTGGTTTCCTTTCCTGAACGATTGATGAATTATGGCCCATCTTAGTTCTAGATGGTTTTGAAGAGAAATAATTTAGGCTTGTTGTATTGGTCCTTTTGTTAGTATCATTGATCAGTTCCATCAAATTCGATCCCTATTACTGCTATATTAGTTTCTGCAGTAATATCACACAAATACTGTTGACTATGTCGGTTCAGGCTTTCTCTGCCAATTTTCTAAGACTTCTAAGAGATGCACAACAACACCGATGCAGTCACACAGAATATAGTTATTGTTTTCATCCAATAAGATATGCAAACTAGATGTTTGTTTGAAGCAAATTCCTGTCTATGATTGAATTCAGACACCGTCTAGAATCTGTGACGACTGTGGAGGCACTGGAATCTGCTCGGAATGCAATGGAGAAGGCTTTACGTCTAAGAAGTTGTCTGAAAAAACTGCAGAAAAAGCTCGAACGACTGCTAAAAACATGGCCACAAGATACACAGCAGGGTAACATAAGTTTGAGTTTCTCTGTGCTATAAGATTTTCATTGATGTTCAATGCAACTGCATTTCCTTAATAGGAGCTTTTATAATTTGGTACAGGCTGCCTAGGAAATGGAGCTATTGCACAAAGTGCTCCTCTGCTCGATCTTGTGTTACGTGTGGTGGCAGTGGAAGGCTAAACTTATAGTCTCATATTCACTGATTTCCTTGCTATTTTTGTTCAGATAGTTGACAGCCAGAAGTTAGTTTGAAATGTTAAAGATCTTATTTGTGGTTTATTTTCTCTAAATATTTCCTACATTAATTTTGCTGCATAGGCTTCCAATCACACAACCAAATAGCCTCATGTATAGAGAATGAACTTTGATTATGTTCTTTTCATGGAGCCATATATGTTAGTTAAGTGCTGTGTATGTTACATTGTTTCAGCGCTTTACATATATAGATTAAGCTCCGATTATTATATCATTTGAGGTTACATTGTACTTGATCCTGGAGCTTAGTAGCTTGTGACATACGTGTTTGACATTCGTTTTCTTCAAGAACCTATATAGGCCGTGAAGGAGAAAAGTTCACATGTTTTATTTTTGTTAAGCTATCTCAACAGTATTAAAATAAATCTAAATTGCTTATTGATGATATGCACTGGTGTAATGAAGGTTGAATCTTACTTCAATTAATAATCTTTGATAATAATTGTATTCTGCCTGTCTCTTTGGATTAAACTATGGCAGGTAGTCTCCTTACGAGTCTCATCCTGGATCTGGCTGTTCCTCTCCTCTCCCAGGTACAACCTTTGTTACTTTGTGGTGACAATATAAAACTATTGGTGGAAGCCAAATATTGTTTACTGGACCAAGACAATCTATATTTCAACTTAAATTCCCATTTTTAGCATTGTAGATTGGGGTTTTCCTCTGCTTCATGGGTTGTGGTATCATGAATAGGGAAGAAAGTTGCAAGGATTCTTATTTCCGAGTATAATTCTCTCATACATTAAACAGAAGAAGAAGAAGAAAAAGATCCATGCTTCACAAGCATGGTATTATACACTGTATCGTCAAACATGTATGCGTTCTAGACTTGTAAAGGACGCTTGTACGAATGACACAGACGAATTGAACTAGCTTGTGTCAGAGTTTCAACAGGCAACGTTGAAACTCCCAGATCGACTTGGGCTGAGGCTTCATGCCCGATTATTAGGCACGACCCGGAGTAGCGTCGGGCGTGGGCCCCGCGGAGCGTCCGCGCTCGGACTTGCTGCTCTCGGCGAACTTGATGTTGCCTTCGTGCATCCCCTTCTTCTTCTCATCCTCGTCGTATTCCGAGCCATAGTAAACTTCCTCGCTCGCGTTCTTGTTTGCCGGGAAAAACATGCTCCCCCACTGCGGGAAGTGGACCAGGGCCACCGGGAGAGTGCAAGCTATGGTCATGATTCCCATGTAGGTGAGTCCCTTGTCGGTCGAGTAGGAGTCGGTGGTGAAGAAGATGAGCTGGGTCAGCCCTGCGCCTATGTTCCCTCCCGCCCCCGTGAGGCCGGAGATGATCCCCAGGGAGCGCCGGGAGATGAAGGGCACCACCCCGTAGGTGGCCCCGCACGCGGCCTGGGCCCCCAAGGAGAAGAGGACGAGGGCGACGATGGCCATGGGCAGGGTTTTGGAGAGGCCGAGCCAGATGCAGAAGACGCCCCCGAGGGTCTGGAGGATCCACAGCGTCCACAGCCTTCCCCTCATCCCGAAGAGGCGGGCGCTCCAGTCCGATGCCAGCCCGCCGAAGGGGCGTGACACCAGGTTTGCCATGCCGAAACTCGCCGCAATGATCCCGGCCGTGTGGAGCTGTAGGTCGAACCTGCAGCATCATCAATCAAACATAGACTATAGTTACGTACGAATTAAAATAACAAGTCCAAATTCGACTCCGATCCTATTAAGAATCCCTTATTCCTAATTATAATGATTTTTCCTTTCATCCATATATGAGCCACTTAGGGCCGGGGGAATCGAACTCGTCCCTTATTTATGTTTTCTAAATTTGGATTAAGATAGAAATTAAGATCGTAGTAAATTAAAATACCTGTCATAGAAGTATTCGGCAATTACATTGTCTGTTGTCAGCTCCACACCCAACGAATATCCATAGAGAAGTACGAACACCCATGTCCTGTAATTGGATATCGCATTCCAGGATATCTACAAGGGGAAAAATCAAAAGTTCATCACCCGGGCCAACAATTAATTATATTAATGCTATTAAAGATTAATGAAAGATGAGTTAATTAACATATATATATATATATACCTTGGAGAACTTGTCCTTTTGGACATTCCCTTTCTTCTGCAAGTAGCCGAGATTGCCGTCGGGCAAATCTTGGCCCATGGTCAACACCAAGATCCCCATGACAATGTGCATGATCCCCGGGATGAAGAAGGCGATGCGCCAGGCGACGAAGGACGTGGCACCGCACTTCTTGATGATCTCGTAGAGTATGGGCATGAGCAGCTGGGTAACGCCGCCTCCCACGTTCCCCCATCCGGCAGCGGTGCCGTTGACCAGCCCGATGATGCGGCCGTTGAACATAGTGCTCATCCAGTACTGGCAGGAGACGAAGGTGGCGAGGGAGAAGCCGATCATGAAGCGGACTGCTATGTACCCCGCCGCGTCACTGATGAGGGCCATGCAGAACACCGTGGGGGCCGCCAGCAGCACCACGAACGCACACGCGTACCGCGGCCCCAGGAGGTCGCAAAGCGCGCCCATCACCAGCCTCGAGAAGATGGAGCCGGACACGGAGGCCACACCGGCGTTTCCTATGTCGCGCTTGGTGAGGCCGAGGTTGTCGCGGATGATGGGGACGAGGGGCGCGGCGGCGAAGGTGGAGATGTAGGTGACGCAGAAGGAGACCCAGCAGAGGTGGAAGGTGCGCATGTGCGGGTTCGCCATCGACAATATCTTGAACACTTTGGACTTGTGCTCCGAGTCCACCGGGAGGGCGAACTTAGCCGTCGTGTCGGTGGGGACCGCCGGGGACGCCACCGAGAACGCGAAGGACTGCTCCTGCCCTGTCACGCCGTGCATCGAGCTCCCGGGCTGCTCATCGTCCTTGCGCCCAGCCATTTCGGACGTACGTGGATGTTGTTGTAGTTTGTGGGAACGGATGTGTTTGGAACCGAAGTAATGTTAATTAGTAATTGGGTTGAGTGGTGATTGTAATAATTAAGTTGGGTATTTATAATGGGCCATTGGGTCGACCGTTGACATTGTCTCGTCTGCCGAGGCCATTGTTTTTTAAAAGGAGGTAGTACAAATATAAAATTGCGAGGAGAGCATCCGTAACGCCGCATAGATTATAATATCTGAAATGGAACTTATCGAAGATCCCAAAAGCTGGAATCTGAATATTAAGAAGCGCTTTTGCGGCCAGCCGGTGGCCATCGCCATCTCTCTGTATTTTTATTCTAAATTAATTATGTACAATTAATGGCGCGCTAATTATTCCGGTTTTTTGGTTATTAACTCTTCTGGTTTACGCCTTGTGTAGGATGTTGAGGCTGATCGACGACTTGTGTGAGTAATTGATGATGATGTCAATCTTGAAAATGCTGGCAATATTTGAGATCCCTAACTAGATAGCGTCTCGAATGCAGTGACGCATTGAGATAACTTCAGCTAGGATAGGGGAGATGTTCCCCAAGACACCATTGGCCATTGAAATTGGTTAGCCATCATAGTCTCGAATAATGTATCTGTATGTTGCATGTCCGTGATTATTTTTAGATGCATCAGAGTTTAGTTTGTATGTATTTGTGGGTGGTTTCATCCATTTAATGTTTTTTCGTTTTCTTCTTGTTACTGGCCTTGCATTTTTTTGTTTCTCCTTGATGTCGTTTTCCACTTTGGCATTTTTTCAATGTTGTTGTTGTTTTTGGATGAAATTTGTGAGATTCGGTATTGTGTTTTTATTTTGATCTTTGAATGTTTTGAGGTTTCTCTGGTACCAAATGCTCCACCAAATATTGCTAAGGTTTCCATACTTTTTAATTTTGATTTGTCTTTAATTTTGTTTAGTAGTTACGTTATGTTTTTGTTGTCTATATCTGTGTTACAAATAATCTATTCTATTTGTGGGTTAATATCTCAAAGAATATGTTTGGTATAAGGGCATTTGAACAATAGGTTTGTCAAGTTCTCCACTATGTAATTACACTGGATGCACTCTAGAGGGACATGAATGTGCCTTTCATGTAGCTTTTCTTTAATTGGTATTCCATTCCTGCTAATTTTCCATAAGAAGTGTTTAATTTTGGGGGGTATATCGAGTTGCCAGATCCATTTGATGTTGGTCTCAAATATCCCTTTGTTCTCTAAAAAATCATGTTTATAGCCCTTCCAAGTCGTTGTTGGGTAGTGCTTTATTTACAATGGTTGTGGTGATGTCATTGTCAAAGTTTTTTTTGGAGTTTCTCTATTTTTCAAGTTTTGTCTTGATTTATAAATTGGTCTAATGTTTCTAATTTGTTTATGATAGTGGTGTCGTTTGCTAGGTTCGCTAGTTTTCCTATTGGGAGTCAGGTATCCTGCCATAATTTAATAGATCTTCCATTACCTAGTTCCCATTGGAGACCCTTTTTGAATTATGGTTTGAGTTTTGTTAGGTTGCTCCATTGCCATGAACAATTTGTGTTATTTTTCCTTTCATATTCTAGTATGGGTTTTGTTTTGAGGTATTTTTCCTAGATGATCTTAACCCATGTGTTTGTGGGTTTAGCGAGTATTTTCCAGATTAGTTTCATCCGAAGTGCTTTTGAGGCCAGCCAACAACCATTTTCTTTATTTTATTCTAATAAATCACACTATAGGATATTAATGGTTAATAAACTAACTTAACTAGTTACTTTATATAGAGTTAACTCCAATTGAGAAACAATCTTAGGGTGAAATGTGATGAGCATTTTAGGCCAATCATTTCAATATTACCATATACTCTACCACACTCAATCCCGGTCAACGGTCAGCGTTCACTGATCAACGGTCAACGTTGACCAATCGTTGACCGGTCAACTCCTAGTTTTTTTTTACTTTTATTTTTGTTTTCTTGCACGTTTCCATTATAAACTATTAATGAAAAAACTGAACAATTAGTTTTTAAATTTGAACAATTATATGTTAAAAGTTGAACAATTAAAATTTGAATAATATTAAAGTTGAACAATTGTATCTGAAAAGTTGAACAATTTCATTTTTATAGTTAGACAACTGTGTTCGCTATGTATATAAATTTGAATAATTATATCTTAATGTTGAACAATTTCATTTTTTTAAATAATTTTTTAGGGGTGGCCGATTTTGTTGTCTTTGCTATTCTTATTTTCCTACACATTTAGGATTAGGGTTTATGTTTTGAACATTTTGAGTGGTATTATGTTTATAGTACATTATAAACAAAACTTCTAGTTTATTGGACAATTGTTAAAATTTTAATGAAGTATTGTTCAATCTATCTTTTGTTATAAGTTTGAATTTTCATGTAATTTTAAATTGTTTAACTTTTCTGGTTCAATTGTTCAACTTTATATATTGTTAAAAAATTTGTTCAGCTTGTAAGATACAATTGTTCAAATTCAAGAGAGAATTGTTCAATTTTTAGAAATAATTTTATGAGGAAAGCATGTAGGAAAACAAGAATAAAAAAATAAAAAATAAATATTTAATCCCGAAAAAAATTAACTAAAAACAAACTAACCGTTGCTTAGTGAAAACAGATGTCTAACTATAAAAATGAAATTGTTCAACTTTAAGATACAATTGTTCAACTTTATATACTGTTCAAAAAACATTGTTCAACTTTTAACATACAATTGTTCAAATTTATGAGGCAATTGTTCAACTTTTTTAATTACAATTTTATGATAAAAACATGTAGAAAAACAAGAAAAAAGGAAGAAAATGAAATTCTTCAACTTTAAGATAAAATTGTTCAACTTTGTTTGTACATTTGTTCAACTTTATATATTGTTCAAAAAAATTTGTTCAACTTTTATTATATAATTGTTCCAATTTAATAGAAAATTGTTCATTTTGTTAGAAACAATTTTATGATGAAAATTGTTCAACGGTCAATGGTCAGATGTTGACCATATGGTGTGATTGAGTCTGAGAGGATGTATGTTTGCTATGATGAATGTTCCATCATAGTCTTCCATTGCCCCAAAATGATTGGCTCTCAATCCTCCTCACGTTTCACTGTAAGCATCCGTTTCATCGGAGCCTGACTCACTTCATATATACTAATATTATACTAATATACAGTATAATTCATATGATTTACGCATGGAGGGGATACCAAATTCAGACATGGGAGGGTTATTAAAATGTCGTCAATCAATCCAACCATACATCCAGAATTAAATTAAATTTGAAATAATAAATATTGAATACAACTTTAATTTTAGAATATACTCCATTTATAGTTATTTAAGAAACTAGGGTAGATTATCTTTTCACTTATACAATTAAGAAACTATCCTAGATATGAAACAAATCAATAAAAAAAAAAGGCAGTTAATATATACACTACACAAATCATATTTTCGCACTATATTTTTCTACGCCCAAATCTTGCGTATGCCAAATACCAACGCAATAGATAAAATATAGACGTTAGAAGTAGTTTTATATGTGATATTTTGTATTTTCTTCTACACCAGTATTTTGGCATACACCAAATTCATGCGAACAATGAATTGAACAAAATTCAACAATTAGAAGTAGCTGTTAGAACAATTGGTCTTGTGCGCCAGGGTTTGGTGTACATCAAACTATGTTGTACACCAAACCCTAGCGCACAAGACCAATTGTTCTAACAACTACTTCCAAAAGTCGAATTTGGTTTAATTAGGTAAATTTCAAAGTACAATTACGATTTTATCCTTTCATAATTTTGATATTTACATATTCTATTTCTTATCTACTTATTTTTACCTAATATAACTTGGTTAATTATATTGATAATATCATCCCATAGATTATTTATATATTTTTTCCTTATTAGTTTCTTCTTATTTGTAATTAAAATTATTTATAATATATTTTTACGTTATTAGTTGCATTACTTCTTATAGTTTAAATACTTAAATTTATGTAATTGGTAACATGCAATTGAACATAATTGGTAATACATGATTCATGATTAAGCTTATAATATATCATATTAGTTTTCGTAAATATTTAATAATATTTTAATATTTCAAGTTTTATTAACTAAACCCGTGAAGGGCACATGGATATGCTAGTATTAATACTATAGTTATTAACTATGTCTTAGTATAATAGTTATATACTATAGTTATTAACTATGTCTTAGTATAATAGTTATTCTAATTCTATGGTTATTAACTATGTCTTAGTATAATAGTTATATACTATTGTTATTAACTTAGTACAATAGTTATCTAATCTCTCCTATGGATCAGCCTCTTAAGTATGCCAAATCATCAAAAAATATCCATTTACATATTCACCCTTCTACTATTTTACAGCTACTTCATCTTTTATCTATACAGTTTTTATTAATTATCGACCAAATATCTCTCAATACATATAATAATAGATTACTTATCTGTAAATATATCTACACTTTTAATTATGTTCATTATATTGAACCATAATAATTGTCTTATTCATATAATATACATATTTTACATAATTGTCTTATTCATATAATAAAAATAAATAATATAAAGTGATAATAGATTACTTTCCCATAAACATATCCAAACTTTTAAATATTTTCATTATATCGAACCTTAATAATTGTCTTATTCATATAATATACATATTTTACGTAATTGTCCTATTCATATAATGAAAATAAATAATATAAAGTGAGAATAGATCATATCCGAACTTTTAATTATTGTCATTATATCAAACCTTAATAATTATCTTATTCATATAATATACATATTTTACGTAATTGTCTTATTCATGTAGTGAAAATAAATAATATAAAGTGAGAATAGATCATATCCGAACTTTTAATTATTTTCATTATATTGAAAATAATAATTTAATATAACATTATATTATAAAGTTTTCTTATTTAATGTATCTATATATTTATTACTACAGTCATTATTATCTCTCCTATTTGTCAACCATTGAGGTATGCCAAGTCATCAAATTAATTTACTCATTTACCTATTTGCCCTTTTATTTTTTAACAAATTAAAGCCCAATTATCAACCTTGCAAAGTTATATCTTTCTTACTATATTAATGAGTAGTAGTTTATATGATATATCTAGGTGATATTATTGTAGATGAACAAGAAAATCTATATTATATCTATATATTTTACACATGTGATTTTCCTCTTTATTTCTATATATTATTATGTAATAGCTCTTTATATCTATTTTCCACCATAATATAATAAGATTTTTTTTGTATACTTACCGTGAATGTGTTGATTATAGGCAGTAGATTGAAACATAAAATATGTCTATTATACGGGTAAATTGAGTTTTTTTTAATATCCAACATTTTTTTTAAATAATAAATTAATATGTTTATTCAGGTTTAGTGGTGTTCATGAAGATTGTGTATCATGGTTTCGAAATTAAATTAGTACCAATATGTATTTTTACAATGCTACACATGCGTATCATGGTTTGCCCGTTTTTGAATGTATTTACTACAATGCTACACATGCGTATCATGGGACCGATATGTTGACCAATTTGCCCTTTATGTCAAAAGTATTATAGAAGACTCAATTATTGTCATAATTCAGTTTGTCAAGATCAAAACCTTTCAAAGTATAAGTACACATTTTCTATTTTGTTCATTATCTTTTTGATATTTTAAATTCTTTATATTAGCTTAATTAGTGTTATATGTATTTCTTTAGATCAATACAAGTTGGTCAATGTATCTGGTGGTGGAACTTAGATTTTAGATCATGATTTTATTGATTCTAAGCAGAGATTAGTATTATGTTTATTTTAGCTAACATTATTTAGTTTAGCAATATTCTATACTACTATTTTTTTATGATTATTTCTCAAGTCCTTACAGCTCCGGTGTTCATGTTGGTACGTACAAAATATCTTCAATTCTAAGTGGACCTTCATATTTTTTATCTGATCAATTCTTAGATATCACATTGTTTAAGTCGATTGATGAAATTCTAGATATCAACAAGATAATTTAATAATTTTATTATATTTTAATATTGGTAGTTATAATAAAATCTTATTATTTTCACCACCAAATGTTATCTTATGTTGCAACCATGTTAATCCATCACTATTGCAATCATCTCGCCGGCCAAAACCTGGTTGCGCTATATTAAAAATAAAAGATTATTAGAATATAAACTATAAATGAAATTTCCGTAAACAGAAGAAAACTACATACCACAACAACGGAAGCCATGGGAGGTGGGGTGATAGGCTCCGCTGGACATGGTTCCTAACTGGGAAGCCGAAATCCAGATAAGCATAAGACATCCGGTTAAATCAATCGAGGTATGTATTGTCACAATCCCACGCGAACGTGGATCCAATAAGATCATTCAACTCGATCAGCGGCCTCGGGTCCGCATCCCACAGACAGTGTTGCATGGCCGTTGTCAAGGCCTGCTCGTCGCATCGGCCATTAATGTGACGCTGTTGTAGTCCTGGTCCGACATGTCGGTGTTGTCGACTGTCTTGCCGTCCTGAATTGCCAAATCCTCCGCACTATGAGAGTCGCGACAGGAAGATCTTGTGACCCTCCGCTTGCCCAGTTGATATGACCCTTTGTATGACTATCTAACAAAGTACATCAAATCATCTACCATCTTCTTTAATGATTATTAAGAAAATCACATATTTTATCAATCATTGTATATTTGTTTAATTAAATTAGTTTGTATTTGTTGTTATATTTGAAATTTTCATACATCATTTCGTAACCCTAAGCCCCCTAAATAATTTTTTTATTTAATTTTGCATCTCTCTCTATCTATCTCCCTCTCCCTAAACCCAGTATAACGCCCTCGAGCCCAATTTCCGCGACCCCCATGCCCGACGTTCTTCTCCACCACAATTGGAGTCGCCGCCGCTGCAGGAGCGCCGCCACCACCATGAGCCACCGCTGCTCCCCCTGGACTGTCGTCGCTGTCCGCCGGAGTGCCACCACATCAAAATCGCCGGAATCCATTGAAATTGGGTGGATTAGAAGGAGGAAAGATGGATTAAAAGAGTTTAGAGTGAATTAGGGAGAAAGAGAATGAATTTTAGGGAGAAACCGGAAATCGCCGCGCCGCACTCGTACGCTAGAGAAGGAAGAACAAGAAGAAGAAGAAGAAGAAGAGATCGTATGCCAGAATTCGGCGTAGCTCAAAAAAAAGATTTTAAAGAGCTACGCAAGATCCTGGTGTACACCAGGATTTGGTGTACACCAAAATCTTGTGTAGCTCAGTATATATATGTTTAAAATTTTTACATGTATTTTTATGATTTGCCTTCTACGCCGGTATTTGGCGTACATCAATATCTTGCGCAATGTTCTGTAGTGCGGAAAGATACAAAATGTAGTGTATATAGTCGTCGCGAATTATGAGCCTAAATGATAGGCGTTTAGTCGTGTGTACCTATCAAAGAAACCTTAAAAACCTAACTGTTGGATCGTTAGAGTTACGTCTGAGGGAACAAAGGCTTTGTTCCCACAGAAGTTGCAGCGGAATAATATAGCAAGAAAGATAATAGAACGAACTCACGATGTATAGTGGAAACCCTGATTGGCAAAACTAGCTTCTCAAGGAAAAACCACTACCTTCAAGCTTCCGCTTGAGAGGATTTTGAAGTGTGTACTTGTCTTATTGATTTCTTGTTTGTTTACACTTGTAGCATGGACTCCAAAACACTAGACCTCTCTGCTAGATTCGAAGATCACTCCTACAACGATGAATCCAAACTCAACCCTCAAAGACTTACACACACCTCACTCCTTTTCTTTCTCAATTTTCGTTCTCTCTGTTTTTCCCGTCGTCGTGGTTACATAGACATGAATCCACACATCTATTAAATACAACTCGACAAACCCTAAATGTAACAAGATAATCCTATCTTCCTAAACTTGGTAACAAGATGATATTAATTGATTTGAAGAAATAATATCCCAACCGTCTATATTAATTAAAGAAAAGATTCCTTAAATTAATATAACCGGATAAGATATAATCCCCTCTCTCCAATTATCTTATCTTAGGAAAGAATTCCTAAGATAAAACAATCGGCTTCTTCTCTCTCCATATCTTCTCGTTCGGCATGATCCTTGCAGCCGAAGTCTTCCATCCTTAACCGCGTGAGCTCTTTGATTTGTTTCCATAGTTATCACGCTGGATATCTTCTTTCCTTTTGCAGCCTTGATCTGGTCCGTCACTTCAGTTCCTTGAGAGGTAACAAAGCACATGAACAGAGCTTTGTTCCCTCTGCGATCCTTTGCTGCAAAGCTCCCTGGGATAACTTTCTTTGTTCCTGAAACACTTAGTACCCAGATTAGTTGAATGTTTGTTACTATCAAAACCTAAGGAATTCAACAAATTCCCCCTTTTTGATGGTGACAAACATCCTTGACAATAAAACATATACATACGAGATAAAGACATTTATGGAGAGAAAGTTTTCCCACTAAGGCAGTATTAGTTCCCCCTCAACTCAGCAACATATGAAACCATGTTCTGTTCCCCCTTAACCAAAGCTACCTGTCATTTTCCCCCTTTTGGCATCATCAAAAACATAAGTAAAGAGATAGAGAGAAAAATACCACAGCAGGATAAGCAAAACAACCCCTTTTGCATTAGATTGAAACGCACAAACATAGACTGCATGTAAAGACAACAACAAAATGAGCACATGTAACACATATGATTAACATGCCAATCATTGCAAACACATGAAACAGAAGCAAAGAAAAGCAAAGTAGTAGGGGAAGATGTGCTGGGAACAAAAGAGGGATTGGTTAGCCAGAGAAAGACGAATCAAGCACCACTGGTGCCTGCAGAGGGAGCTGAAATATGAATAGCAATTTAGGCATTCACTTACTCCGTAAGACGCCTTTGTTGTTCTGCCAACAGAGATATTGCGCGAGACAAACTTCTCACGGTCCTTCCTCAAATCAGATTCCACCTTTTGTTCCCCCTCAGAGTCTGCACCTTCAGACTCTTCTTCCTCCACACCAGCTTCCATCTCACGTCTAACCTTGACCCAACCAACACCTTCTTGTAACACAAACTGCTTCTTGTGTAGCTTACTAGCATCCAACTGCCGGTAGAAGAAAGATTCATTTGTCCCCTCTTTGTGTTCCCTGTGGTGTTCCAGTTTTTTTTTTTTTTTTTTGAAACAGCACACGGGAGTAACATGACAACTTTGCAGAGAACGCCATAGATAGGAGGGGAGAAAACACAAGAATCCTTTTTCTATATCTTTTCAAGTATGAAGGATAATGATCCCAATCTTCTTCTTTCCTTCTTTTACCAAAGATCACGGCCAAGAAGATATTTTCCAAAAATAAATCTTGTAAAAGATTCTGTCTAAATCCATCAAAGCCCACAAAATCTCGAGCACAACCATCAACAAGCAATCACAACAACTTTAATGCACATAACACTTCTCAACCGATTGCAAGCCATCGTTACACATCATACCTGTCAAATCCCAGCCACAGACCACAGTGGAGACAATTCGTATTCTTGGCTTTCCGAAAAAGTAGAAGAGTGTGATGTGGGGGTAACGTTACCAGAGAGGGTACAAAGAACATCACACATAAACATATACGAGAATTTTTCAATAATGTGTAATCATGAATGAGAGACTCCCAGATGTGAATGCTTAGAGGGGCTCATAGGGAGCATCAAACATGATGGCTAAGGTAAGCTGTAGAGTCAACAATCATTTGGGCTTATAATGAGGGATCAATGCATCAAGTTGACTCTTTTGGGCCGAAAGAAATCTGAGTCGTGTATAAACAAGATAGCATAGAGAATCATGCATGAAATTTTGCATATAAGTGAGGTATTAGCATGAGTCTAAGCAAGTCGTTCAACTAATGATCAAGAGAAGAGATGCAGACCAAGACATGATGATTAACCCTTCACACTTTACCATGTAAGTTAGCCAATCATCGAGGGAACACAACAAGTAGACAGTCAGTTTAGAGAAATCATACCTAGTTCCATACGAAACTGTTCGAATGGTTCCCTGTTTAGTGCCTTGGTGAAGATGTCGGCGATTTGATCCTTAGTTCCACAGAAATCCATTGTCACCAACCCTTTCTCCACACAATCACGTAAGAAGTGATGTCTTATCTCAATGTGCTTGGTACGTGAGTGTTGTATCAAATTCTTGGAGATATTTATGGCACTTGTATTGTCACAGAGAATGGGAATGGAGTTAAGAAGAATACCGTAGTCGCTGAGTTATTGTTTGAGCCATAGGAGTTGAGTGCAACAAGCAGCAGCGGCTATGTATTCAGCTTCTGCAGTGGAGAGAGCCACGGAGTTCTGCTTCTTTGACCCCCAGGAGACCAAACACGGCCCAAGGAACTGAGCCATTCCTGAGGTAGATTTTCTGTCCACTTTGTTCCCTGCGAAGTCAGCATCTGTGTATCCGACAAGATCAAGACTTCCTCCTCTTGGGTACCACAGACAAAGATCATCTGTTCCCTTCAAGTATCTCAAAATCCTTTTCACTGCTTTGAGATGTGTTTCTTTGGGATCGGCCTGAAAGCGAGCACAAAGACATACACTATACATAATATTAGGTCTACTAGCAGTGAGATAGAGAAGCGAACCTATGATTCCTCGGTAGAGGGATGGATCAATTCCTTGTTCATGTTCGTCTTTTCCCATTGGATTGTTTGGAGATATGGAAGTGGTGAAGGGTTTTGCATCATTCATACCAAACTTTTTGACACACTCCCTGAGATACTTCTGTTGGTGCACTTTAGTTCCCTCATCCCCCTGAGAGACTTGCAGACCTAAGAAGAACTTGAGAGTTCTCCAACCATGCTCATCTCGAATTCACTGGCCATCAGCTTAGAGAATTTCTGAACCAGTTTATCATCAGTGGATCCAAAGATGATATCATTCACATAGACCTGAACCACCAGAATTTGCTTCCCTTCCTTTAGAAGGAACAAAGTCTGGTCGACCTTTCCACGAATGTATCCGTGCGTCAGAAGGAACTGAGAGAGCCTTTCATACCAGGCCCTCGGGACTTGCTTGAGACCATACAGAGCTTTGTCTAGAATGTAGACATGGTCAGGTTGAGTGGTGTCTTCAAAACCGGGTGTTTGCTCCACATATACTTCCTCCTTGAGAACCCCATTCAAGAAGGCGGTCTTGACATCCATCTGTTATAGCTTGAATCCATGGAAAGAAGAATAAGCAATTAGGAGTCTTATTGCTTCTAACCTGGCAACTGGAGCAAAGGTCTCATCATAGTCGATGCCCTCCTGCTGATTGTAGCCTTTCACCACCAGCCTTGCTTTGTTCCTTATGACCTGACCTTGATCATCCAGCTTGTTCCTGAACACCCATTTGGTTCCAATCACTGTTCTGTTCCTTGGACGGGGAACTAACCTCCAAACCTTGTTTCTTTCGAACTGATGGAGTTCTTCTTGCATGGCGTTTATCCAGTCAGGATCCTTCAATGCTTCTCCTACAGTTTTGGGTTCTTGCAAGGAAAGAAAGGCATTGAAGGCACATAAATTTTGTAGGGAAGAACGAGTGCTCTGTGGTGCTCCCTTTCTATAGTCTGTGACGATCAGTTTGACTGGATGAGCCCACTTTTGCTGGTAGTTTGGAACTTGGAGTTTGTTGATGTCGAACTCCTCCGAATCAGCATTGCCAGCATTTGAGCTTTCACCACCTGTCCCATCAGCATTAGGGCAAACTCCCCCCGTTCCCTCAGCAGCAGGGCAGTCCTCAGAGGGCTCCGCTATGTCGTGACTTGGGCTCTGTTCCCTCTGAGGTGCCTGAGACGTATCCGGCTGGTTAGCATTCTCTTCATTGTCCCATGAGTTTGTGGAGTTGGGAGTTCTCGGTGTTGAGGGATCATTTTGAGTTTCTTGATCCTGAGAGGTCTCACCACCGACACTGCTTTCTACAAGCTGAAAGAAGTCATCTTCGGATGGCTCGATATTGGAGGGAACTCTACCGGATTGTTCCTGCACATTGTTACCAGCCATGACAGATTCATCAAAAACAACATGAATACTTTCCTCTATCTTTCTGGTTCTCTTGTTGAAAACTTTGTAGGCTTTGCTTTGCTGAGAACATCCTATAAAGGTTCCTTCATCACTTCTGGGATCAAACTTCCCAAGAGAATCTTTCCCGTTATTGTGGACGAAGCACTTGCAACCAAATGTGCGTAAATGAGACACATTAGGTTTCCTTCCCTTCAGAAGCTCATAGGCAGTTTTGTTCAGAAGAGGACGAATGGTTGCCCTGTTCAGAACGTAGCACACGTCATTCAAGGCTTAGGCCCAGAAACTCCTTGGAAGACCACTTGAGATGAGGAGAGTACGCGTCATGTCTTCCAGAGTTCTGTTCTTCCTTTCCACAACACCGTTTTGCTGTGGGGTCCTGGGAGCAGAAAAGTTGTGGTTGATACCTCTGTTCCTACAGAGGGATAGGAACTGAGAGTTATCGAATTCAGTTTCATGATCGGTGCGAATAGACCCCAAGGAATGACCAGTGCTTCTCTTAGTTGCCTTAAGCCAGGACTCAAACTCAGCGAACACTTCATCCTTTGTTGAGATGAAAATCGTCCATGTGTACCTGGAATAGTCATCAACAATAACAAAGACATATGCATTCCCCCCACGGCTCTTCGTGCGCATATGCCCACAAAGATCCACGTGGACTAATTCCAGAGGACGTGTTGTACTTACATCCCTTTTGGACTTGAAGGAAGACCTCACTTGTTTTCCTTTAATGCATGCGTCGCACACGTCGCTTCTCATTGCTTCAACCTTGGGAAGGCCATTCACCAACTCTTGTCTATGAAGTTTGGAGAGGAGTTGAAGGCTAGCATGTCCAAAGCGTTTGTGCCACAAGTCTGTCGTCTCAGCCATAGACGACAGACATAGGTCCTTGTCAGGGATGAAAGCAGGATTGACCTTATAAACGTTGTTATCGCAGATCCATTTGAGTAAGATTTTCCCTGTACTTAGACACTCAACATGACAATCATCAGTGGTAAAGACTACCCTATTTTTTCTGTTTTGACATAGTTGAGCCACACTAAATAGATCAAACTTGAGATTATTCACTAGATTCACATTATTCACAGTGATGTGTTTAGAGAGTCTTACCATACCGATACCACAAACCTCACCCTTACTCTTGTTTCCAAAAGTTATCGATGCCCATGAGGTTGGCTGAAGAGGTGAACCATTCACTGTTCCCTGTCATGTGACTTGAGCATGCACTATCAAGGTGCCAAGAGCCTTTCCTTGCTTCCTCCTCGGATTTATGAGAACCACCTTCTGATACGTTGTGACCTTTTGAGCTCATCAAACAGATATCCTTTGAGAGAGGAGAAGCTTCATCATCTGAGCTGTAGTCACCCCACTTCGCAATCCTCGTTTGTTCCTCGTTGAGGACCTGAGAAGAACCTGCCGCTTTGTTGAGGCAATTTTTTTGCGAAGTGTCCGTTGTCATAACAGTGAGAGCAGACAACCTCCTTCATGTCATTGTGAACCATGACCGAACCTTTAGTGTCTTTGCTTCGAGACCATATCTTCTTCATGGCTTGAGTGATGAGAGCCACATCTACATCACCTTCTTGAGAGTCTCTATCCAAGGCATTTCCTGACGACATCTTTCCTGCAGAATCTGTAACTAAAACAAACAATCTAGAGCACCAGGCTCTGATACCAATTGTTGGATCGTTAGAGTTACGTCTGAGGGAACAAAGGCTTTGTTCCCACAAAAGTTGCAGCGGAATAATATAGCAAGAAAGATAATAGAACGAACTCACGATGTATAGTGGAAACCCTGATTGGCAAAACTAGCTTCTCAAGGAAAAACCACTACCTTCAAGCTTCCGCTTGAGAGGATTTTGAAGTGTGTACTTGTCTTATTGATTTCTTGTTTGATTACACTTGTAGCATGGACTCCAAAACACTAGACCTCTCTGCTAGATTCGAAGATCACTCCTACAACGATGAATCCAAACTCAACCCTCAAAGACTTACACACACCTCACTCCTTTTCTTTCTCAATTTTCGTTCTCTCTGTTTTTCCCGTCGTCGTGGTTACATAGACATGAATCCACACATCTATTAAATACAACTCGACAAACCCTAAATGTAACAAGATAATCCTATCTTCCTAAACTTGGTAACAAGATGATATTAATTGATTTGAAGAAATAATATCCCAACCGTCTATATTAATTAAAGAAAAGATTCCTTAAATTAATATAACCGGATAAGATATAATCCCCTCTCTCCAATTATCTTATCTTAGGAAAGAATTCCTAAGATAAAACAATCGGCTTCTTCTCTCTCCATATCTTCTCGTTCGGCATGATCCTTGCAGCCGAAGTCTTCCATCCTTAACCGCGTGAGCTCTTTGATTTGTTTCCATAGTTATCACGCTGGATATCTTCTTTCCTTTTACAGCCTTGATCTGGTCCGTCACTTCAGTTCCTTGAGAGGTAACAAAGCACATGAACAGAGCTTTGTTCCCTCTGCGATCCTTTGCTGCAAAGCTCCCTGGGATAACTTTCTTTGTTCCTGAAACACTTAGTACCCAGATTAGTTGAATGTTTGTTACTATCAAAACCTAAGGAATTCAACAAATTCCCCCTTTTTGATGGTGACAAACATCCTTGACAATAAAACATATACATACGAGATAAAGACATTTATGGAGAGAAAGTTTTCCCACTAAGGCAGTATTAGTTCCCCCTCAACTTAGCAACATATGAAACCATATTCTGTTCCCCCTTAACCAAAGCTACCTGTCATTTTCCCCCTTTTGGCATCATCAAAAACATAAGTAAAGAGATAGAGAGAAAAATACCACAGCAGGATAAGCAAAACAACCCCTTTTGCATTAGATTGAAACGCACAAACATAGACTGCATGTAAAGACAACAACAAAATGAGCACATGTAACACATATGATTAACATGCCAATCATTGCAAACACATGAAACATAAGCAAAGAAAAGCAAAGTAGTAGGGGAAGATGTGCTGGGAACAAAAGAGGGATTGGTTAGCCAGAGAAAGACGAATCAAGCACCACTGGTGCCTGCAGAGGGAGCTGAAATATGAATAGCAATTTAGGCATTCACTTACTCCGTAAGACGCCTTTGTTGTTCTGCCAACAGAGATATTGCGCGAGACAAACTTCTCACGGTCCTTCCTCAAATCAGATTCCACCTTTTGTTCCCCCTCAGAGTCTGCACCTTCAGACTCTTCTTCCTCCACACCAGCTTCCATCTCACGTCTAACCTTGACCCAACCAACACCTTCTTGTAACACAAACTGCTTCTTGTGTAGCTTACTAGCATCCAACTGCCGATAGAAGAAAGATTCATTTGTCCCCTCTTTGTGTTCCCTGTGGTGTTCCAGTTGTTTTTTTTTTTTTTTTTTTTTTTTTGAAACAGCACACGGGAGTAACATGACAACTTTGCAGAGAACGCCATAGATAGGAGGGGAGAAAACACAAGAATCCTTTTTCTATATCTTTTCAAGTATGAAGGATAATGATCCCAATCTTCTTCTTTCCTTCTTTTACCAAAGATCACGGCCAAGAAGATATTTTCCAAAAATAAATCTTGTAAAAGATTCTGTCTAAATCCATCAAAGCCCACAAAATCTTGAGCACAACCATCAACACGCAATCACAACAACTTTAATGCACATAACACTTCTCAACCGGTTGCAAGCCATCGTTACACATCATACCTGTCAAATCCCAGCCACAGACCACAGTGGAGACAATTCGTATTCTCGGCTTTCCGAAAAAGTAGAAGAGTGTGATGTGGGGGTAACGTTACCAGAGAGGGTACAAAGAACATCACACATAAACATATACGAGAATTTTTCAATAATGTGTAATCATGAATGAGAGACTCCCAGATGTGAATGATTAGAGGGGCTCATAGGGAGCATCAAACATGATGGCTAAGGTAAGCTATAGAGTCAACAATCATTTGGGCTTATAATGAGGGATCAATGCATCAAGTTGACTCTTTTGGGCCGAAAGAAATCTGAGTCGTGTATAAACAAGATAGCATAGAGAATCATGCATGAAATTTTGCATATAAGTGAGGTATTAGCATGAGTCTAAGCAAGTCGTTCAACTAATGATCAAGAGAAGAGATGCAGACCAAGACATGATGATTAACCCTTCACACTTTACCATGTAAGTTAGCCAATCATCGAGGGAACACAACAAGTAGACAGTCAGTTTAGAGAAATCATACCTAGTTCCATACGAAACTGTTCGAATGGTTCCCTGTTTAGTGCCTTGGTGAAGATGTCGGCGATTTGATCCTTAGTTCCACAGAAATCCATTGTCACCAACCCTTTCTCCACACAATCACGTAAGAAGTGATGTCTTATCTCAATGTGCTTGGTACGTGAGTGTTGCATCGGATTCTTGGAGATATTTATGGCACTTGTATTGTCACAGAGAATGGGAATGGAGTTAAGAAGAATACCGTAGTCGCTGAGTTGTTGTTTGAGCCATAGGAGTTGAGTGCAACAAGCAGCAGCGGCTATGTATTCAGCTTCTGCAATGGAGAGAGCCACGGAGTTCTGCTTCTTTGACCCCCAGGAGACCAAACACGGCCCAAGGAACTGAGCCATTCCTGAGGTAGATTTTCTGTCCACTTTGTTCCCTGCGAAGTCAGCATCTGTGTATCCGACAAGATCAAGACTTCCTCCTCTTGGGTACCACAGACAAAGATCATCTGTTCCCTTCAAGTATCTCAAAATCCTTTTCACTGCTTTGAGATGTGTTTCTTTGGGATCGGCCTGAAAGCGAGCACAAAGACATACACTATACATAATATTAGGTCTACTAGCAGTGAGATAGAGAAGCGAACCTATGATTCCTTGGTAGAGGGATGGATCAATTCCTTGTTCATGTTCGTCTTTTCCCATTGGATTGTTTGGAGATATGGAAGTGGTGAAGGGTTTTGCATCATTCATACCAAACTTTTTGACACACTCCCTGAGATACTTCTGTTGGTGCACTTTAGTTCCCTCATCCCCCTGAGAGACTTGCAGACCTAAGAAGAACTTGAGAGTTCTCCAACCATGCTCATCTCGAATTCACTGGCCATCAGCTTAGAGAATTTCTGAACCAGTTTATCATCAGTGGATCCAAAGATGATATCATCCACATAGACCTGAACCACCAGAATTTGCTTCCCTTCCTTCAGAAGGAACAAAGTCTGGTCGACCTTTCCACGAATGTATCCGTGCGTCAGAAGGAACTGAGAGAGCCTTTCATACCAGGCCCTCGGGACTTGCTTGAGACCATACAGAGCTTTGTCTAGAATGTAGACATGGTCAGGTTGAGTTGTGTCTTCAAAACCGGGTGTTTGCTCCACATATACTTCCTCCTTGAGAACCCCATTCAAGAAGGCGGTCTTGACATCCATCTGTTGTAGCTTGAATCCATAGAAAGAAGAATAAGCAATTAGGAGTCTTATTGCTTCTAACCTGGCAACTGGAGCAAAGGTCTCATCATAGTCGATGCCCTCCTGCTGATTGTAGCCTTTCACCACCAGCCTTGCTTTGTTCCTTGTGACCTGACCTTGATCATCCAGCTTGTTCCTGAACACCCATTTGGTTCCAATCACTGTTCTGTTCCTTGGACGAGGAACTAACCTCCAAACCTTGTTTCTTTCGAACTGATGGAGTTCTTCTTGCATGGCGTTTATCCAGTCAGGATCCTTCAATGCTTCTCCTATAGTTTTGGGTTCTTGCAAGGAAAGAAAGGCATTGAAGGCACATAAATTTTGTAGGGAAGAACGAGTGCTCTGTGGTGCTCCCTTTCTATAGTCTGTGACGATCAGTTTGACTGGATAAGCCCACTTTTGCTGGTAGTTTGGAACTTGGAGTTTGTTGATGTCGAACTCCTCCGAATCAGCATTGCCAGCATTTAAGGTTTCACCACCTGTCCCATCACCATTAGGGCAAACTCCCCCCGTTCCCTCAGCAGCAGGGCAGTCCTCAGAGGGCTCCGCTGTGTCGTGACTTGGGCTCTGTTCCCTCTGAGGTGCCTGAGACGTATCCGGCTGGTTAGCATTCTCTTCATTGTCCCCAAGAGCCTTTCCTTGCTTCCTCCTCGGATTTATGAGAACCACCTTCTGATACGTTGTGACCTTTTGAGCTCATCAAACAGATATCCTTTGAGAGAGGAGAAGCTTCATCATCTGAGCTGCAGTCACCCCACTTCGCAATCCTCATTTGTTCCTCGTTGAGGACCTGAGAAGAACCTGCCGCTTTGTTGAGGCAATTTTTTTGCGAAGTGTCCGTTGTCATAACAGTGAGAGCAGACAACCTCCTTCATGTCATTGTGAACCATGACCGAACCTTTAGTGTCTTTGCTTCGAGACCATATCTTCTTCATGGCTTGAGTGATGAGAGCCACATCTACATCACCTTCTTGAGAGTCTCTATCCAAGGCATTTCCTGACGACATCTTTCCTGCAGAATCTGTAACTAAAACAAACAATCTAGAGCACCAAGCTCTGATACCAATTGTTGGATCGTTAGAGTTACGTCTGAGGGAACAAAGGCTTTGTTCCCACAAAAGTTGTAGCAGAATAATATAGCAAGAAAGATAATAGAACGAACTCACGATGTATAGTGGAAATCCTGATTGGCAAAACTAGCTTCTCAAGGAAAAACCACTACCTTCAAGCTTCCGCTTGAGAGGATTTTGAAGTGTGTACTTGTCTTATTGATTTCTTGTTTGATTACACTTGTAGCATGGACTCCAAAACACTAGACCTCTCTGCTAGATTCGAAGATCACTCCTACAACGATGAATCCAAACTCAACCCTCAAAGACTTACACACACCTCACTCCTTTTCTTTCTCAATTTTCGTTTTCTCTGTTTTTCCCGTCGTCGTGGTTACATAGACATGAATCCACACATCTATTAAATACAACTCGACAAACCCTAAATGTAACAAGATAATCCTATCTTCCTAAACTTGGTAACAAGATGATATTAATTGATTTGAAGAAATAATATCCCAACCGTCTATATTAATTAAAGAAAAGATTCCTTAAACTAATATAACCGGATAAGATATAATCCCCTCTCTCCAATTATCTTATCTTAGGAAAGAATTCCTAAGATAAAACAATCGGCTTCTTCTCTCTCCATATCTTCTCGTTCGGCATGATTCTTGCAGCCAAAGTCTTCCATCCTTAACTGCGTGAGCTCTTTGATTTGTTTCCATAGTTATCACGCTGGATATCTTCTTTCCTTTTGCAGCCTTGATCTGGTCCGTCACTTCAGTTCCTTGAGAGGTAACAAAGCACATGAACAGAGCTTTGTTCCCTCTGCGATCCTTTGCTGCAAAGCTCCCTGGGATAACTTTCTTTGTTCCTGAAACACTTAGTACCCAGATTAGTTGAATGTTTGTTACTATCAAAACCTAAGGAATTCAACACTAACTAATGTAGTCTGACAAGTAAGGGTCGAACCCACAGAGAATCAAGCTATCTATCATGTTTGCAGAAATCGTTTATCAACAGTAACAAAGGGGGGGGGGGTTTGAGTTCTAAAACTATGAAATTAACTAACAGAATTAATGATGATATAAACAGATATTGATGAAAGTACTCAGCCAGACAAATATCCACACTTCAGTTTGATTGGTTGATCCTTGATTATCTCTAGTTCTTTAGACCAGTGAATGTTCCTATTCCTTTTCTTAAGTTTATTAACAGGACAACCAGACCCTGATAATACTAACTATCAAACAACCAGGAAACTATCCAAATTCAATTCAATAGCAACAGTAGGTTCCAGAAATTCAGCAGATACATGCGCATAAAACAACCAGTTTTACTTAGCATGCAATCAATTCTCTTCTACAATAAACTATCATAACCAGTTCTATAATATCGTAGTTGCTACTCTGAGTTAGATATTTCAACCAGAAACAATCCAACTCTAGCACAAGAATAATACTAATGGCCAATTAGCAAAACTCAAAGGGATTAAGCACAAGAGAATTAATAACATTCTAAGGAATAGAACAAGAGTTATAATCTTACAACCAAATCAAACGAAGGATTCAATTGTCTGAATAAGCAAAGGAACTTAGTTCTTTATGTCTCTACTTAAAACGATAAACTCTAGGAATAATGAACGATGATAAAAGGCTGCTGTTCCAAAATGTAAATAAATAGACCTAGAAAACCAAATCTCCAAAAGATAATAATAATAATCTTTTCTAACTGAAAATATAACAACCGAATAAAAGAATATAAAATAAAAGGAAATTAAAGATCTAGCGACGCGTATGGAATTCGCCCAAAATAGCCTTGGCCTTGGCCGTGACCGCTGTCATTACTCCTCGCTCTCGCTGCTTCTCTCACGGCCTTCAGCTGGTATGCCGTGATCGCTACTTCTGGCCGCGCCCGCTACCTTCTCTTCCCCAGCTCCAAAACTCCCAAAAATCATCACTAACTTCGCTACTTCTCCACCGCTCCAATGTCCTAAATTAGCTCCTAAAACCATACAAATGGTACCTAATATCCTAGTAATATCTCCTAGTTACGCACTACAAAGTAGAGCGTATCAAATTCCCCCATGCTTAGACCTTGCTCGTCCTCGAGTAAGCTAATAGAAACCTACTCCTCCAATGTAATACCCAAGGTCTCACGAAGCACAAACACCATTCTACACTAAGAACTGTACCTACTCATGAATCTCCATCAGTACCAACACTTCAACACAACACACCAACCTTAAGGAAAGCAGAGTACTTCCCCCAAGCTTAACCCGAACTCCAGTATGTGAATAAAAATATCTAATCCTAGCTCCAGTCTATCTCCTTATAACTCCAGAGTGACCTACCCGAAACCTCCTTATAACTCCACCACTTATGTCGCCTCGCCAGAATGAATGAATCCTAATAATCACTCCTCTTTTTTTCACTCATTTTGCCCAGGCGCCCTTTCGGGTTTTCACCTAGCCACTCATTTCATTTTTCATAGATGAGCTCACCAATCCTCACATCACTCTTTAGCCTCTTATTACCCCAGCCTAATGCCGGTTCGGGCCCTTGAATTTTGCCTAAGCCGCCCTTTCGGGTTTTCAACTTAGCCAGGCTTTTCTGATTTTTTTTTTTGAAAAACAGTAGTACAGACGACCAACAAGTACAAATCCCTCCCCCATGCTTAAACATTGCATTGTCCTCAATGTAATGAAAGACAAAAAATGAAAATCTGGAAGGAAAGAAAAAATACCCATGAGTGATGCCGAGGTGGTCCTTGTCTCGGATGTCGGGGCTGGCGTGGCGGTGGAAAATCATGGAAACAAGAGTCTCTGGTGTCATAGTCATAGTGTCGAGTATCCACAGCTGTCCATCACTCAGTTGGTGGAGCGGAGACTCCAAAATAATTTGGTCATGTTGCATCTGGAGAGAAATCCGAAATAGGTCGTCGCTGATGTATGTGAAGTGAACACTGTTTGAGCACGGTGGTTGTAGCTTGCTGATGAGAAGAAGCAGCGAGGAGAGCGACCCAAAACTGGTTTGATTGATCAACCAATCAAAACTTGCTGTGAGCACGGTGGTCGCGACTTGAATGGAAAAGAAAATGGGGCGAAGGAGAGGAGAAACAAAGGCTCATAAGTGCGGGACAACGGGGCCGCGATTGCGGTTTTCACCCGCGCCCGCGGCTTTCGAAGGAGCCGTTTTTTTTTCAACTTTTTTTTTCAATTTTTTTAAGGTAGAGAGGGCTTACTCTTACATTCTTCACGGATAGGAAAAGGCCGCGATCGCGGTTTTTAGGTCGCGGTCGCGACTTTCACCTCTAAGCCTCCTTACCTGTAAGTTAGTCTAGAAAACGAAACAAGGAAAAACAACGACAGAAAGAGAAAGAAAACGACAAGAAAATTTTCATACCTCGGGTTGCCTCTCGAGAAGCGCCTTGGTTAATGTTGTGGCTCGACATAGTGCCTTTCAGATCAAATTAAGTTATCACATTAACATAACACATAGAATCATTAGCAGGAGGGTGTTTCTTTGCATCATAAATGTTATACTCTACCCTTTCCCCCTCAAATTCCATAGTAAGTGAACCAGTTCTTACATCAATTTTTGTATTGGCGGTCTTAAGAAACGGCCTACCTAACATAACAGGGCCTGCATGCTTATCATGTCCCATATCCATCACAAAGAAATCAGCAGGAAAAATCAAATTGTCAACCTTCACAAGGACGTCCTCTACTACTCCTTTCGGATAAACATTAGACAAATCAGCTAATTAAATCACTGTCCCAATTTCATGCAATGGTCCAATCCCCAAAGATTCATATAAAGAGTAAGGTAACACATTAATAGATACACCTAAATCTAACATGGCTTTTTCAAACTTGGTGTCACCTATCGTACAAGGAATGCTAAACATGCCAGGGTCGTCACACTTCTTAGGCATTCGCCTTTGAAGCACATCAGACACATGTTCACTCACTTTAACCTTTTGCTTCCCTTTCAATTTTTGGTTCCTTTTAATTGTACACAATTCCTTAAGAAACTTTGCATAGCGAGGAACACTTTTAATCAATTTAAGCAAGGGAATGTTTACCTCACACTTACTGAAGGTCTCGAAGATCTCATTTTTGTTCTCCAGCCTTCTTGTGTCTTTCAACGCCTCAGGGAATGGCGGAGCTGGTTTGTACGAACTGAGTGGAGGAAAATCCGGACGAATGTAAGAACTTTCAGCGTCTAAGGCAAGGCCGCGATCGCAGTTTTTAGGCCGCGGTCGCGGCTTTGCCTGAGTTTCGGTCTCTGCTTCAGCATTCGTTAGCCGCGATTGTGGCTCCCTTTCCGCGCCCACGGTTTCTTCATTTGCATCAGGTTCGTTCCTTTCTTCTAAGGGGACATTGCTCTCCAATGTTTCGTCTAGCTTCCTCCCACTTCTCAGCATGATTGCACTCACATTCTGTCTCGGGTTCACCTCCATTTGCGACGGCAGTTTACTCGCCTCCCTAGCCTCTAGTTTGCTTACTGGTAGAGAGATCTGTCCAACTTGATTCTCCAAGTTCTGAATGCTTGACTTGGTCTCATGCTGAAATTGTACTAGATTGCTCTGCATGGTGGTCATATTCTGCGCAAGGGCCTTGATCATGTCTTCTGTAGACATAGATGAGCTCAAACTCTGCCCCTGAGGTCTAGGATCATATGGTAGTCTGAATGGTTGTTGTTGTTGACCTCTAGGCTGCATAAATTGCTGTTGTTGTTGGAATTGCTGGTTTTGTGGGTTCCCATATCTCAAATTTGGGTGATCTCTCCACCCAGGATTGTAGGTGTTGGAGTATGGGTCATATCTTGGTCTAGGAGGTCCGAAACCTCCCATAGCATTCACTTCAGTTGTAGGCTCTTGTAGTTGCGGGCACGCATCAATAGGGTGCATCATAGTCCCGAATAACGCATCAATAGTGACGCATTGAGATAACTTCAGCTAGGATAGGGGAGATGTTCCCCAAGACACCATTGGCCATTGAAATTGGTTGGCCATCATAGTCCCGAATAATGTATCTGTATGTTGCATGTCCGTGATTATTTTTAGATGCATCAGAGTTTAGTTTGTATGTATTTGTGGGTGGTTTCATCCATTTAATGTTTTTTCGTTTTCTTCTTATTACT
Organism: Rheum nobile; assembly: GCA_027886185.1. Taxonomy (NCBI): domain Eukaryota; kingdom Viridiplantae; phylum Streptophyta; class Magnoliopsida; order Caryophyllales; family Polygonaceae; genus Rheum; species Rheum nobile. The sequence continues at coordinate 938,522 of WOAB01000648.1, forward strand.
GGCCTTGCATTTTTTTGTTTCTCCTTGATGTCGTTTTACACTTTGGCATTTTTTCAATGTTGTTGTTTTTTTTGGATGAAATTTGTGAGATTCGGTATTGTGTTCTTATTTTGATCTTCGAATGTTTTGAGGTTTCTCTGGTACCAAATGCTCCACCAAATATTGCTAAGGTTTCCATACTTTTTAATTTTGATTTGTCTTTAATTTTGTTTAGTAGTTACATTATGTTTTTGTTGTCTGTATCTGTGTTACAAATAATCTGTTCTATTTGTGGGTCAATATCTCAAAGAATATGTTTGGTATAAGGGCATTTGAACAGTAGGTTTGTCAAGTTCTCCACTATGTAATTACACTGGATGCACTCTAGAGGGACATGAATGTGCCTTTCATGTAGCTTTTCTTTAATTGGTATTCCATTCCTGCTAATTTTCCATAAGAAGTGTTTAATTTTGGGGGGTATATCGAGTTGCCAGATCCATTTGATGTTGGTCTCAAATAGCCCTTTGTTCTCTCATAAATCATGTTTATGACACTCTTGGTCGAAAACCAGCCATTTCGGTTATGTTTCCAGTAGAGTCTATCTTCAAAGTCGTTGTTGGGTAGTGCTTTATTTACAATGGTTGTGGTGATGTCATTGTCAAAGTGTTCTAGTATGGGTTTTGTTTTGAGGTATTTTTCCTAGATGATCTTAACCCATGTGTTTGTGGGTTCAGTGAGTATTTTCCAGATTAGTTTCATCTAAAGTGCTTTGTTCATATCTTCACTTTTTATGATTCCTAGTCCACCCTTACTGGTAGGTTTACAGATTTCATTCCATCCTATGAGAGGTTTGTGGTTGTCTTCCTTGTTCCAAAAGAATCGTCTGCTGATTGAATCTAGTTTTTTGTGTGTACTTGCTGATAGCATAAAGTTTTGCATAATATAGCTTGGTTAGGCCTAAAGTGTTGCCTTAATCAGAACTTTCCTTCATTCTTGTGACAGTGTATTCGCCTTCCATTTAGTAAGTTGGTTTTCTGTTTTGTCAATAAGGGATTGGAAAGTGGTGTTTGTTACCCTTTCATTGATGATAGGGCAGCCAATGTATTTATCCAGTTCGTTGGTTGGTACTACATTAAAAATCTGTTGGGTTTGCGATATGGTTGTCTGGTTGGTATTTTTTGTTACTTGAAAAACTGATTTATGGAAGTTGACTAGTTGCCTTGATACTTCGCAGTAGTCATCAATTATGTTCTTCACTTTGGTGCAAACTGCCTGTTTGGTGGATGAGAAGATGATGATGTCGTCGACAAATGCTAGGAATGGGATTTTGGTACCCTGTCTGTTAATTTTGATTCCTACGGGATTAGTTACGTCAAATGCTGCTTTTTGTAGTTGTCGTGAAAGGATTTATGCACTTAGAATAAATAGAAAGGGAGATAGGGGATCACCTTGTCTGAGTCCTCTCTTGGGGAGAAATTGTTTTGTGGGTCCATTGTTTACAAGGACAGAGAAATACACTGTTTGGGTACATTCCTTTATCCAGCTTATAAATTTGTTACAGAAATCAAATTTTTTTAGGGTTTGTAGTAAGAATTCCCAATCTACTTTATCATATGCTTTTTCCATGTTTAGTTTTAGCGCAACCCATCCTTCCTTTCCTTTTTTGGCTCGGAAGGAGTGGAATATTTCATGTGCAATTAGTACATTGTCTTGAATATTTCTTTGTTGAGTAAAAGCTCCTTGGAGTGGATGTATTAGTTTTGGGATTATGGTTTTCAGTCTTTCTGTAAGTATTTTTGATATGATTTTATAAATTGTATTACATAGGCTTATTGGCCTATAGTGGTTTGTTGAATTTGGGTTATCACATTTGGGTATAAGTGTTATGAAGGCATGGTTGATTTGTTTCAGTAGTTTTCTAGACTGGAAAAAGCTTTTCACAACTTTTACCACATTTGGGCTTATGATGTCCCAATATTTTTTTATATAATCCAGATGGTATTCCGTCGGGGCCTGGTGATTAATTTATCTTCTTAATACCCTCTAGTGCTTTATTGATTTCTTCATTTGTTATAGGTTTAGTGAGATGATCATTTTCCTCTTGGCTCATTTCTGTTTGTATTACATTTAGTGTCTCTTCCATCTTCCTCTGGTTTATGTGTTGTTGTATAAATCTTTTTTCGAAGTCTTTTTGGATTTCCTTTTTGACATTTTCTTGTCCAATAATGAGTGTTCCTTCCATACTTTTTATTTGTTTAATGTTTTTCCGGTTCCTTCTTCATGTTGCAATTCGGTGAAAGTATTTACTGTTGGTGTCAGTTAAGGTGATATGTTTGTGCTTATCTCTCTGTCCCCAGTATTTTTGTTGGAAAGATAAAATACATTCGTTCTTTCGGGTTAGGTTTTTTTGGTTTACCAGGTTTGCGTGGTTTGGGTTGGTCAGCATTGCTTTCTGTAGTTTTACTAGAGATTCTGTAACACCCCCAATTTATACCGGAGATATTACATGCCAGTGACCTCAGACTTTACCGTACAAAGTCACCCCAGGCTTTTCCAGAACAGTTAAGCTTAAATACATAACATAAATACATATTAATTGAAAGATTAAACAGCGGAAGACTTTAAATTACACAGCGGAAGACTTTAAAAAGCCAACTTAACATGGCTAAATTATGAAGATACATTGAAGTAACACTTTAACAATCTTAAAACACTTAACAGCTTAAAACACTGACTTTTAAATCTTCGTCTGCAAGCTTCTTATCCTTCAATAGGTTACTTAAACTTCGGGAATCAACTCCTGATGTGCCGAAACGGACGGACGGCACCAACCATGACGATGCAGATAACAAAAATACAGCGGGTTAGTCTACTGAATAGACTAGCAAGGGCACAAAGCAGAGTGGTTCGAGTGATCGTGACCGTTTACTATCATTGTCCCTCGAATAATAACCGAATGGACGATATATAACCCGACACTTTCACGGAATGATTTAACAATTAAGATATGCACTGAAGAGAAGACTCCAACTGAAATGAGCCTTATAGGAAATTATGACAACTGCTAGGGAACATTAAAGTTACACACACCAATGATTTAAAAGTTGACTGAGATGCTTCAGTTCACAACCAACCTCATCGCCTACAGCGAATCCAGATTGGAAAGAGAACGTACTATGATCAAAGTCGAGACGAGTTTTTCCTAGCTGCACTATAACTTAGCTGCACTACTCGCCAAGGGTTTATTAATCATGTGCACTCGGGCACATATCTTATTTAATTACAAAACACACATTACTGAAACACGTTAATGTTATTAAGAGCGACAACAAGGCTTAAATCTTAAGGTGACCATTACGTCAACCCAAATTAAAACACACACAACACACACGCGGGACTTAACATTATTATGCCGAGTAACAACGGTGTTATTATTACACCGGGTGACCTTACGTTCACCCTGATTGCACTATTACAGTGCTTACACTTATTAATTATGTGCTTAACTGCACTTATCTTATTAAATTACAACACACACACACACTGTTGAGGCTTTTAATATTATTCCGAGAACACGAAAGTTATTATTACACCGGGTGACCTTACGTTCACCCTGATTGCACTGTCACAGTGCTTACAATTTAATTTACAGGGTGACAGTTACGTCCACCCCAATGCACTAGCTAAGTGCTTAATACACAGGACTGCAATTAAGCTCATCCAATGGCGCTTGCAAGGCGCTTAAAACACTTCAGATCCTTAACGGTGGATAAGAAGCATAGGTCATGACCCTTAAATTATTCGGAATAAATCCGAGGAATATTATGATTTAAAGAAACGACAAATCCTTACTTGGATTATCGTTCCTACGAACATTAAGTTATTAAGAAACGACTAATCCTTACTTGGATTAGCGTTCCTACGAACACACACGAGATTAAGCATTAAAGATTAACGTTAAACCACCCGATACCATCACGGTAATTATCACATATAATAGCGTCGTACTAACAGATATACAACCTATTATAACATTATTTTAATCACGTTTATTTATGAACTTAGTTCACAATCCAAAACAACAGTTCATTCCAGTTTAATTAACAATTAAACAATTGATAATTAATGAAACATGAAATGATTAAGCAAGAGCGAACCGCCACTTGCCTTAATCCGCAGATCTGGAACAAGGAAGAGGCAACGGGATTCCGGGCTCGACACAGGTATACCTCCGACAGCACAACAACCTTCGAGTCGACCCATAAGGAAACCCTAAGTTAGATCCGACATAAACTAGTACGAATCTAAGGAAAGACGAAAGAAATCTAAAGGAACGACTCCACAACGACGACCACCAAGACCAAGCCAACAAAGGGGCTTCTGGCCACTGGCGGCGGTCGCCGTGTTCATCACGACGGGCGCCATGTTCATCACGGCGGGCGCCGCCACGAACACGGCGGTCGCCGTGAAGAACGGCGGCCAACAGAACGGTGAGAAAACTCACCAAAACACACACGAGGGTCACTCCTTTGGCCTGGCTTTGGGTTCAGACCTCCACTAAGCTTCCAAAGGGACCTCTAGGCTTCAGGAAAACACACCAAACAACACCGGCGATCGCTCCAAAGAACTCCGGCGAGGGCAAGCTTTTCCGGCGAGAGAGATTCTGAGATGGAGCTTCTGATTTTAGCTCGAATCCGACCCCCAAGCCTCTCCTTTTATAGCCACAGACCGAGGGAGCACAATGATGGCTAGGAGGGCGTCATGGCGGGGCTAAAACGGCGATGTCAGACGTTCGCCGGCGACCTTCGGGCAAGGACCTCCGGACAACATCGACGACGGGCGCCATCATAACTGCGGCGGGCGCCGCCATTAATGCGGCGGGTGCCATTTTCTAGCCTTCGCGCCCAGCTAGAAGATGACCAGCGGCTGCCTCGAGCCTTGCGACGGTGGGCGCCGCCAAACCCACGGCGGGCGCCGCCCTTGGGCCTTGCGACGGCGGTCGCCGCCAATCTCACGGCGGGCGCCGCCCCTTGGCTCGGCCGCTTCCTTTGCTCTTAGACGAAACGATGTTAACCCGGGATAAAATTATCGTATGCGAACGAGTAATTAACATCCAAAGTACGTCGTCTGTATTTTATTTCACTGAGAAAAATATTACAGATACAGAGCACATTACAGAATGCCTCCAACCTTCTGAATTAAATCCGACGTACTAAACGGATGTTGGGGAAATTCCCAAAATTCCCAAAATAATCCTTACAGAATTACGGGGTATCACATCACCTCCCCCTTAAAATAAGTTTCGACCCCGAAACTTGCATTAAGTCAATGAGGATACTACCTCAACACCAATCTTACCACCTGGATCCAACATCCTTAATCACTTCATCCTTGAAATGGATCACCAGAGATATTATTCTTAATTCCTTAGGATATCATTCTGAAAATGATTCATCCGCCTCAAAGCTTATGGCACAAACTCACGCATGAGAGATAGCTCCTGATCTCTCTGAACAAAACTCTACAAGCTCATTCCCTTTCCTTAAGAAATCTCGGAAGAACTCAGCGTATGAGATAACGCTTACCACAGTACTCCTTAGATGCGTAGACAATTCTCTTTTACGGAATCTTTAATACATCGGGATCATCAACATATCCCATCCTTACTGCAACCTTTCCTCTCAACATGACCGCTCCACAACTTAATCTTCCTCAAAGAGTTGCACCTAGCCTTGTAGATGACATACTCTATGTATGAAGAAGAATCTTAAGAGTGGATTTAGATTTAAACAACAGAGTCGACCTTGGGATTAACCACAAGGGACGAACATCTAAGTTATCCACAAAACTCCACCACCATAAGTCCGACAGTCCTTATCCTTACTTGGCATAAGCTGTTCTCGACACTTATATGGTTTCGTATGAACAACTAATTCGCAATGATAACACATTCTGAAATTTTCCAAAACACGGAAACACTTCATTAACATTCAAACATTACATTAATTGACAAAAGTCGATCAGGCAGATCTTAACACCACGGAGATTACCGACACACGTCGTTACTCCTTAATCTTAAAGAAAGTCTTAACAAAAATACAACTTAATGGATCATGGTTCTTCTCCATTGGCTTGGCTCATTACAAAGAGTCGTTGCCCTTGGCCTGAAGACCCCATAGGCGCTTTGCCTTTATTACGAGCCATAGATTGCTCAGGAGCAGATACCACTGGCCTTGGGTTCTGCCCACCTCCAACATTTGACGCTTGGTAAGACTGTATTGGTCCTTGACCCTTCAGTCTGCAGTACGTTTTTATGTGGCCCTCCCTTCCACAATTATGACACATCCTCTTGTCCTTTTGGAAAACAAAACTTTTATGCCCCATTTCACCACAATTGTGGAACTGAATTACTCCGCCGCTCCAACCTGAGCCTCTGGCAGAGTTTGACTGAGTTGTCTCGGTCTTAGCGCGACCCGACTTCTCAAACTTGGTAGGCGATGCCGGTCGTTTGAAAGAACCAACCTGACGATCTTGTTGCCCACCCTTTCCCTTAACTTGCTTCTCCCTCTTAAGGGCAGACTCCTCCAATGTGACTTCCGTCTTGTAGGCTGCATCCACATATTGTTCTAACGTAGAACAACCATGACGCAACATTAGAGGCTTGATCTCTGGATTCATCCATCCATGGAAGTACCAGATCTTTTGCTCTTCGGTTGACACCTCAGGTCCAGCGTACTGCATCAAGTGATTGAACTTAGCTGCGAGCTCAGTCACCTGTAACCCATCAGTCTGCGGGTACAGAAATTCCTTATGCTTCTCCTCCCTCATGGCTCGGGAAAAGAAACGATCGGTCATCTTGGTTTTGAACATGCTCCAATTCAGCTCGGGATGGTCAGCCAGACCGGTGCTTTCCCACCATTCGCTAGCCACATCCTTGAGTTGAAGAGAGGCGATGTGGACTTTTCCAACCTCAGTGCAATTAATGTTCCGGAGAAACCGTTCCATATGTGAGAACCAATAGGTCACCCTGACCGGTTCTCCAGTACCGTCATAGCTGTCAGGCCTCATTGAAGTCACGGCTTTTAATGCTTGACCGTAAGTTCCTCTGTTCCTGCCAACATTGATCTGAGGTACTTGCTCTACTGACTCCTCGACTTCAGGAGTAGCTTGAGGAACTGGACCACGTTGTGCTTGTGGTGCAACTGGTCGCATAACATCCGTGATTGCCTGCATGACAATTCCTCGAATTGCCTCCACTGATGCAGCATCAAACAACATCGGAGCGTTGGCCTGAGCTTGGCCATTGCCTCCTTGGTTATTGTTAGAAGCAGCCTCACGCTCTTCCCCTTGATTAGCGGCGCTCCTCAGAATCAACCTTGGTTCAGCACCAGCATGAGCTGTGTTCCTTGTGTTCACCATCTTTTGGTGAATCATAACGTTACTTTAGAACTTACCCAACTTAATTATGACACTCTAGTCAAATACGTCATGATACAGATTATAGAGGTCCAAACTAATAACTTTATATTAGTCTGAGTATCCTCCACTGTTAACTGCAAGAACGACTTTCTTCTGCTCACTAAAGACTGAGAACCTGGGAGAAATGTCAACCTTTAAATGACATCAATCCCGAGAATAGACAATATTCCTAAGAATGGATCTAAGGAATAAGTAACACTTGAAGCTTGTAGAAGTTTGAAACCGCTTATTAACAACCTCACTTTCAAACTTCAACCCTTTAAACCTTAAGTTAATCGCTTATAACACAACACTTTTATAAACCAATTATAAATAGCTTTCGAACTTCGAAACGCTAAATCACTCAAATTAAATCACCGAGTTACTTACAACTCTTAACATTGAAATTCTCAAAATTCCATTTTAATATAGAATAGGTTCGAAAACAGTTTCAAAATAAACTTTCGAAAATTCTCAAACCTAACAATAGGCCAAGAATTTTAAAATCATTGCTCTGATACCATAACTGTAACACTCCCAATTTATACCGGAGATATTATATGACAGTGACCTCAGACTTTACCGTCCAAAGTCACCCCAGGCTTTTCCAGAACAGTTAAGCTTAAATACATAACATAAATACATATTAATTGAAAGATTAAACAGCGGAAGACTTTAAATTACACATCGGAAGACTTTAAAGAGCCAACTTAACATGGCTAAATTATGAAGATACATCGAAGTAACACTTTAACAATCTTAAAACACTTAACAGCTTAAAACACTGACTTTTAAATCTTCGTCTGCAAGCTTCTTATCCTTTAATAGGTTACTTAAACTCCGGGAATCAACTCCTGATGTGCCGAAACGGACGGACGACACCAACCATGACGATGCAGATAACAAAAATACAGCGGGTTAGTCTACTGAATAGACTAGCAAGGGCACAAAGCAGAGTGGTTCGAGTGATCGTGACCGTTTACTATCATTGTCCCTCGAATAATAACCGAAGGGACGATATATAACCCGTCACTTTCACGGAATGATTTAACAATTAAGATATGCACTGAAGAGAAGACACCAACTGAAATGAGCCTTATAGGAAATTATGACAACTGCTAGGGAACATTAAAGTTACACACACCAATGATTTAAAAGTTGACTGAGATGCTTCAGTTCACAACCAACCTCATCGCCTACAACGAATCCAGATTGGAAAGAGAACGTACTATGATCAAAGTTGAGACGAGTTTTTCCTAGCTGCACTATAACTTAGCTACACTACTCGCCAAGGGTTTATTAATCATGTGCGCTCGGGCACATATCTTATTTAATTACAAAACACACATTACTGAAACACGTTAATGTTATTAAGAGCGACAACAAGGCATAAATCTTAAGGCGACCATTACGTCAACCCAAATTAAAACACACACAACACACACGCGGGACTTAACATTATTATGCCGAGTAGCAACGGCGTTATTATTACACCGGGTGACCTTACGTTCACCCTGATTGCACTATTACAGTGCTTACACTTATTAATTATGTGCTTAACTACACTTATCTTATTAAATTACAACACACACACGGAAGTTATTATTACACCGGGTGACCTTACGTTCACCCTGATTGCACTGCCACAGTGCTTACAATTTAATTTACAGGGTGACAGTTACGTCCACCCCAATGCACTAGCTAAGTGCTTAATACACAGGACTGCAATTAAGCTCATCCAATGGCGCTTGCAAGGCGCTTAAAACACTTCAGATCCTTAACGGTGGATAAGAAGCATAGGTCATGACCCTTAAATTATTCGGAATAAATCCGATGAATATTATGATTTACAGAAACGACAAATCCTTACTTGGATTAGCGTTCCTACGAACATTAAGTTATTAAGAAACGACTAATCCTTACTTGGATTAGCGTTCCTACGAACACACACGAGATTAAGCATTAAAGATTAACGTTAAACCACCCGATACCATCACGGTAATTATCACATATAATAGCGTCGTACTAATAGATATACAACCTATTATAACATTATTTTAATCACGTTTATTTATGAACTTAGTTCACAATCCAAAACAACAGTTCATTCCAGTTTAATTAACAATTAAACAATTGATAATTAATGAAACATGAAATGATTAAGCAAGAGCGAACCGCCACTTGCCTTAATCCGCAGATCTGGAACAAGGCAGAGGCAACGGGATTCCAGGCTCGACACAGGTATAGCTCCGACAGCACAACGACCTACGAGTCGACCCATAAGGAAACCCTAAGTTAGATCCGACATAAACTAGTACGAATCTAAGAAAAGACGAAAGAAATCTAAAGGAACGACTCCACAACGACGACCACCAAGACCAAGCCAACAAAGGGGCTTCTGGCCACTGGCGGCGGTCTCCGTGTTCATCACGGCGGGCGCCGCCACGAACACGGCGGTCGCCGTGAAGAACGGCGGCCAACAGAACGGTGAGAAAACTCACCAAAACACACACGAGGGTCACTCCTTTGGCCTGGCTTTGGGTTCAGACCTCCACTAAGCTTCCAAAGGGACCTCTAGGCTTTAGGAAAACACACCAAACAACACCGGCGATCGCTTCAAAGAACTCCGGCGAGGGCAAGCTTTTCCGGCGAGAGAGATTCTGAGATGGAGCTTCTGATTTTAGCTCGAATCCGACCCCCAAGCCTCTCCTTTTATAGCCACAGACCGAGGGAGCACAATGATGGCTAGGAGGGTGTCGTGGCGGGGCTAAAACGGCGATGTCAGACATTCGCCGGCGACCTTCGGGCAAGGACCTCCGGACAACATCGACGACGGGCGCCGTCATAACTGCGGCGGGCGCCGCCATTAATGCGGCGGGCGCCGTTTTCTAGCCTTCGCGCCCAGCTAGAAGACGACCAGCGGCTGCCTCGAGCCTTGCGACGGCGGGCGTCGCCAAACCCACGGCGGGCGCCGCCCTTAGGCCTTGCGACGGCGGTCGCCGCCAATCTCACGGCGGTCGCCGCCCCTTGGCTCGGCCGCTTCCTTTGCTCTTAGACGAAACGATGTTAACCCGGGATAAAATTATCGTATGCGAACGAGTAATTAACATCCAAAGTACGTCGTCTGTATTTTATTTCACTGAGAAAAATATTACAGATACAGAGCACATTACAGAATGCCTCCAACCTTCTGAATTAAATCCGACGTACTAAACGGGTGTTCGGGAAATTCCCAAAATTCCCAAAATAATCCTTACAGAATTACGGGGTATCACATCACCTCCCCCTTAAAATAAGTTTCGACCCCGAAACTTGCATTAAGTCAATGAGGATACTACCTCAACACCAATCTTACCACCTGGATCCAACATCCTTAATCACTTCATCCTTGAAATGGATCACCAGAGATATTATTCTTAATTCCTTAGGATATCATTCTGAAAATGATTCATCCGCCTCAAAGCTTATGGCACAAACTCACGCATGAGAGATAGCTTCTGATCTCTCTGAACAAAACTCTACAAGCTCATTCCCTTTCCTTAAGAAATCTCGGAAGAACTCAGCGTATGAGATAACGCTTACCACAGTACTTCTTAGATGCGTAGACAATTCTCTTTTACGGAATCTTTAATACATCGGGATCATCAACATATTCCATCCTTACTGCAACCTTTCCTCTCAACATGACCGCTCCACAACTTAATCTTCCTTAAAGAGTTGCACCTAGCCTTGTAGATGACATACTCTATGTATGAAGAAGAATCTTAAGAGTGGATTTAGATTTAAACAACAGAGTCGACCTTGGGATTAACCACAAGGGACGAACATCTAAGTTATCCACAAAACTCCACCAGCATAAGTCCGACAGTCCTTATCCTTACTTGGCATAAGCTGTTCTCGACACTTACATGGTTTTGTATGAACAACTAATTCGCAATGATAACACATTCTGAAATTTTTCAAAACACGGAAACACTTCATTAACATTCAAACATTACATTAATTGACAAAAGTCGATCAGGCAGATCTTAACACCACGGAGATTACCGACACACGTCATTACTCCTTAATCTTAAAGAAAGTCTTAACACAAATACAACTTAATGGATCAGGATTCTTCTCCATTGGCTTGGCTCATTACAAAGAGTCGTTGCCCTTGGCCTGAAGACCCCATAGGCGCTTTGCCTTTATTACGAGCCATAGATTGCTCAGGAGCAGATACCACTGGCCTTGGGTTCTGCCCACCTCCAACATTTGACGCTTGGTAAGACTGCATTGGTCCTTGACCCTTCAGTCTGCAGTACGTTTTTATGTGGCCCTCCCTTCCACAATTATGACACATCCTCTTGTCCTTTTGGCAAACAAAACTTTTATGCCCCACTTCACCACAATTGTGGCACTGAATTGCTCCGCCGCTCCAACCTGAGCCTCTGGCAGAGTTTGACTGAGTTGTCTCGGTCTTAGCGCGACCCGACTTCTCAAACTTGGTAGGCGATGCCGGTCATTTGAATGAACCAACCTGACGATCCTGTTGCCCACCCTTTCCCTTAACTTGCTTCTCCCTCTTAAGGGCAGACTCCTCCAATGTGACTTCCGTCTTGTAGGCTGCATCCACATATTGTTCTAACGTAGAACAACCATGACGCAACATTAGAGGCTTGATCTCTGGATTCATCCATCCATGGAAGTACCAGATCTTTTGCTCTTCGGTTGACACCTCAGGTCCAGCGTACTGCATCAAGTGATTGAACTTAGCTGCGAGCTCGGTCACCTGTAACCCATCAGTCTGCGGGTACATAAATTCCTTATGCTTCTCCTCCCTCATGGCTCGGGAAAAGAAACGATCGGTCATCTTGGTTTTGAACATGCTCCAATTCAGCTCGGGATGGTCAGCCAGATCGGTGCTTTCCCATCATTCGCTAGCCACATCCTTGAGTTGAAGAGAGGCGATGTGCACTTTTCCAGCCTCAGTGCAATTAATGTTCCGGAGCAACCGTTCCATATGTGAGAACCAATATGTCACCCTGACCGGTTCTCCAGTACCGTCATAGCTGTCAGGCCTCATTGAACTCACGGCTTTTAATGCTTGACCGTAAGTTCCTCTTTCTTGCCAACATTGATCTGGAGTACTTGCTCCACTGACTCCTCGACTTCAGGAGTAGCTTGAGGAACTGGACCACCTTGTGCTTGTGGTGCAACTGGTCGCATAACATCCGTGATTGCCTACAAGACAATTCCTCGAATTGCCTCCACTGATGCAGCATCAAACAACATCGGAGCGTTGGACTGAGCTTGGCCATTGCCTCCCTGGTTATTGTTGGAAGCAGCCTCACGCTCTTCCCCTTGATTAGCGGCGCTCCTCAGAATCAACCTTGGTTCAGCACCAGCATGAGCTGTGTTCCTTGTGTTCACCATCTTCTAGTGAATCATAACGTTACTTTAGAACTTACCCAACTTAATTATGACACTCTAGTCAAATACGTCATGATACAGATTATAGAGGTCCAAACTAATAACTTTATATTAGTCTAAGTATCCTCCACTGTTAACTGCAAGAACGACTTTCTTCTGCTCACTAAAGACTAAGAACCTGGGAGAAATGTCAACCTTTAAATGACATCAATCCCGAGAATAGACAATATTCATAAGAATGGATCTAAGGAATAAGTAACACTTGAAGTTTGCAGAAGTTTGAAATCGCTTATTAACAACCTCACTTTCAAACTTCAACCCTTTAAACCTTAAGTTAATCGCTTATAACACAACACTTTTATAAACCAATTATAAATAGCTTTCGAACTTCGAAACGCTAAATCACTTAAATTAAATCACTGAGTTACTTACAACTCTTAACAGTGAAATTCTCAAAATTCCATTTTAATATAGAATAGGTTCGAAAACAGTTTCAAAATAAACTTTCGAAAATTCTCAAACCTAACAATAGGCCAAGAATTTTAAAACCATTGCTCTGATACCATAACTGTAACACCCCCAATTTATACCGGAGATATTACATGCCAGTGACCTCAGACTTTACCGTCCAAAGTCAACCAGGCTTTTCCAGAACAGTTAAGCTTAAATACATAACATAAATACATATTAATTGAAAGATTAAACAGCGGAAGACTTTAAATTACACAGCGGAAGACTTTAAAGAGCCAACTTAACATGGCTAAATTATGAAGATACATCAAAGTAACACTTTAACAATCTTAAAACACTTAACAGCTTAAAACACTGACTTTTAAATCTTCGTCTGCAAGCTTCTTATCCTTTAATAGGTTACTTAAACTCCGGGAATCAACTCCTGATGTGCCGAAACGGACGGACGACACCAACCATGACGATGCAGATAACAAAAATACAGCGGGTTAGTCTACTGAATAGACTAGCAAGGGCACAAAGCAGAGTGGTTCGAGTGATCGTGACCGTTTACTATCATTGTCCCTCGAATAATAACCGAAGGGACGATATATAACCCGGCACTTTCACGGAATGATTTAACAATTAAGATATGCACTGAAGAGAAGACTCCAACTGAAATGAGCCTTATAGGAAATTATGACAACTGCTAGGGAATATTAAAGTTACACACACCAATGATTTAAAAGTTGACTGAGATGCTTCAGTTCACAACCAACCTCATCGCCTACAACGAATCCAGATTGGAAAGAGAACGTACTATGATCAAAGTTGAGACGAGTTTTTCCTAGCTGCACTATAACTTAGCTACACTACTCGCCAAGGGTTTATTAATCATGTGCACTCGGGCACATATCTTATTTAATTACAAAACACACATTACTGAAACACGTTAATGTTATTAAGAGCGACAACAAGGCTTAAATCTTAAGGCGACCATTACGTCAACCCAAATTAAAACACACACGCGGGACTTAACATTATATGCCGAGTAACAACGGCGTTATTATTACACCGGGTGACCTTACGTTCACCCTGATTGCACTATTACAGTGCTTAAACTTATTAATTATGTGCTTAACTACACTTATCTTATTAAATTACAACACACACACACTGTTGAGGCTTTTAATATTATTCCGAGAACACGGAAGTTATTATTACACCGGGTGACCTTACGTTCACCCTGATTGCACTGCCACAGTGCTTACAATTTAATTTACAGGGTGACAGTTACGTCCACCCCAATGCACTAGCTAAGTGCTTAATACACAGGACTGCAATTAAGCTCATCCAATGGCGCTTGCAAGGCGCTTAAAACACTTCAGATCCTTAACGGTGGATAAGAAGCATAGGTCATGACCCTTAAATTATTCGGAATAAATCCGATGAATATTATGATTTACAGAAATGACAAATCCTTACTTGGATTAGCGTTCCTACGAACATTAAGTTATTAAGAAACGACTAATCCTTACTTGGATTAGCGTTCCTACGAACACACACGAGATTAAGCATTAAAGATTAACGTTAAACCACCCGATACCATTACGGTAATTATCACATATAATAGCGTCGTACTAATAGATATACAACCTATTATAACATTATTTTAATCACGTTTATTTATGAACTTAGTTCACAATCCAAAACAACAGTTCATTCCAGTTTAATTAACAATTAAACAATTGATAATTAATGAAACATGAAATGATTAAGCAAGAGCGAACCGCCACTTGCCTTAATCCGCAGATCTGGAACAAGGCAGAGGCAACGGGATTCCGGGCTCGACACAGGTATAGCTCCGACAGCACAACGACCTTCGAGTCGACCCATAAGGAAACCCTAAGTTAGATCCGACATAAACTAGTACGAATCTAAGGAAAGATGAAAGAAATCTAAAGGAACGACTCCACAACGACGACCACCAAGACCAAGCCAACAAAGGGGCTTCTGGCCACTGGCGGCGGTCGCCGTGTTCATCACGGCGGGCACCGCCACGAACACGGCGGTCGCCGTGAAGAACGGCGGCCAACAGAACGGTGAGAAAACTCACCAAAACACACACGAGGGTCACTCCTTTGGCCTGGCTTTGGGTTCAGACCTCCACTAAGCTTCCAAAGGGACCTCTAGGCTTCAGGAAGACACACCAAACAACACCGGCGATCGCTCCAAAGAACTCCGGCGAGGGCAAGCTTTTCCGGCGAGAGAGATTCTGAGATGGAGCTTCTGATTTTAGCTCGAATCCGACCCCCAAGCCTCTCCTTTTATAGCCACAGACCGAGGGAGCACAATGATGGCTAGGAGGGCGTCGTGGCGGGGCTAAAACGGCGATGTCAGACGTTCGCCGGCGACCTTCGGGCAAGGACCTCCGGACAACATCGACGACGGGCGCCGTCATAACTGCGGCGGGCGCCGCCATTAATGCGGCGGGCGCCGTTTTCTAGCCTTCGCGCCCAGCTAGAAGACGACCAGCGGCTGCCTCGAGCCTTGCGACGGCGGGCGCCGCCAAACCCACGGCGGGCGCCGCCCTTAGGCCTTGCGACGGCGGTCGTCGCCAATCTCACGGCGGGCGCCGCCCCTTGGCTCGGCCGCTTCCTTTGCTCTTAGACGAAACGATGTTAACCCGGGATAAAATTATCGTATGCGAACGAGTAATTAACATCCAAAGTACATCGTCTGTATTTTATTTCACTGAGAAAAATATTACAGATACAGAGCACATTACAGAATGCCTCCAACCTTCTGAATTAAATCCGACGTACTAAACGGGTGTTCGGAAAATTCCCAAAATTCCCAAAATAATCCTTACAGAATTACGGGGTATCACATCACCTTCCCCTTAAAATAAGTTTCGACCCCGAAACTTGCATTAAGTCAATGAGGATACTACCTCAACATCAATCTTACCACCTGGATCCAACATCCTTAATCACTTCATCCTTGAAATGGATCACCAGAGATATTATTCTTAATTCCTTAGGATATCATTCTGAAAATGATTCATCCGCCTCAAAGCTTATGGCACAAACTCACGCAGGAGAGATAGCTCCTGATCTCTCTGAACAAAACTCTACAAGCTCATTCCCTTTCCTTAAGAAATCTCGGAAGAACTCAGCGTATGAGATAACGCTTACCACAGTACTTCTTAGATGCGTAGACAATTCTCTCTTACGGAATCTTTAATACACCGGGATCATCAACATATTCCATCCTTACTGCAACCTTTCCTCTCAACATGACCGCTCCACAACTTAATCTTCCTTAAAGAGTTGCACCTAGCCTTGTAGATGACATACTCTATGTATGAAGAAGAATCTTAAGAGTGGATTTAGATTTAAACAACAGAGTCAACCTTGGGATTAACCACAAGGGACGAACATCTAAGTTATCCATAAAACTCCACCACCATAAGTCCGACAGTCCTTATCCTTACTTGGCATAAGATGTTCTCGACACTTACATGGTTTCGTATGAACAACTAATTCGCAATAATAACACATTCTAAAATTTTCCAAAACACGGAAACACTTCATTAACATTCAAACATTACATTAATTGACAAAAGTCGATCAGGCAGATCTTAACACCACGGAGATTACCGACACACGTAGTTACTCCTTAATCTTAAAGAAAATCTTAACACAAATACAACTTAATGGATCAGGATTCTTCTCCATTGGCTTGGCTCATTACAAAGAGTCGTTGCCCTTGGCCTGAAGACCCCATAGGCGCTTTGCCTTTATTACGAGCCATAGATTGCTCAGGAGCAGATACCACTGGCCTTGGGTTCTGCCCACCTCCAACATTTGACGCTTGGTAAGACTGCATTGGTCCTTGACCCTTCAGTCTGCAGTACGTTTTTATGTGGCCCTCCCTTCCACAATTATGACACATCCTCTTGTCCTTTTGGCAAACAAAACTTTTATGCCCCACTTCACTACAATTGTGGCACTGAATTGCTCCGTCGCTTCAACCTGAGCCTCTGGCAGAGTTTGACTGAGTTGTCTCGGTCTTAGCGCGACCCGACTTCTCAAACTTGGTAGGCGATGCCGGTCGTTTGAATGAACCAACCTGACGATCATGTTGCCCACCCTTTCCCTTAACTTGCTTCTCCCTCTTAAGGGCAGACTCCTCCAATGTGACTTCCGTCTTGTAGGCTGCATCCACATATTGTTCTAACGTAGAACAACCATGACGCAACATTAGAGGCTTGATCTCTGGATTCATCCATCCATGGAAGTACCAGATCTTTTGCTCTTCGGTTGACACCTCAGGTCCAGCGTACTGCATCAAGTGATTGAACTTAGCTGCGAGCTCAGTCACTTGTAACCCATCAGTCTGCGGGTACAGAAATTCCTTATGCTTCTCCTCCCTCATGGCTCGGGAAAAGAAACGATCGGTCATCTTGGTTTTGAACATGCTCCAATTCAGCTCGGGATGGTCAGCCAGACCGGTGCTTTCCCACCATTCGCTAGCCACATCCTTGAGTTGAAGAGAGGCGTTGTGCACTTTTCCAGCCTCAGTGCAATTAATGTTCCGGAGCAACCGTTCCATATGTGAGAACCAATAGGTCACCCTGACCGGTTCTCCAGTACCGTCATAGCTGTCAGGCCTCATTGAACTCACGGCTTTTAATGCTTGACCGTAAGTTCCTCTGTTCTTGCCAACATTGATCTGGGGTACTTGCTCCACTGACTCCTCGACTTCAGGAGTAGCTTGAGGAACTGGACCACCTTGTGCTTGTGGTGCAACTGGTCGCATAACATCCGTGATTGCCTACAAGACAATTCCTCGAATTGCCTCCACTGATGCAGCATCAAACAACATCGGAGCGTTGGACTGAGCTTGGCCATTGCCTCCTTGGTTATTGTTGGAAGCAGCTTCACGCTCTTCCCCTTGATTAGCGGCGCTCCTCAGAATCAACCTTGGTTCAGCACCAGCATGAGCTGTGTTCCTTGTGTTCACCATCTTCTGGTGAATCATAACGTTACTTTAGAACTTACCCAACTTAATTATGACACTCTAGTCAAATACGTCATGATACAGATTATAGAGGTCCAAACTAATAACTTTATATTAGTCTGAGTATCCTCCACTGTTAACTGCAAGAACGACTTTCTTCTGCTCACTAAAGACTGAGAACCTGGGAGAAATGTCAACCTTTAAATGAAATCAATCCCGAGAATAGACAATATTCCTAAGAATGGATCTAAGGAATAAGTAACACTTGAAGCTTGCAGAAGTTTGAAACCGCTTATTAACAACCTCACTTTCAAACTTCAACCCTTTAAATCTTAAGTTAATCGCTTATAACACAACACTTTTATAAACCAATTATAAATAGCTTTCGAACTTCGAAACGCTAAATCACTTAAATTAAATCACCGAGTTACTTACAACTCTTAACATTGAAATTCTCAAAATTCCATTTTATTATAGAATAGGTTCGAAAACAGTTTCAAAATAAACTTTCGAAAATTCTCAAACCTAACAATAGGCCAAGAATTTTAAAACCATTGCTCTGATACCATAACTGTAACACCCCCAATTTATACCGGAGATATTACATGCCAGTGACCTCAGACTTTACCGTCCAAAGTCACCCCAGGCTTTTCCAGAACAGTTAAGCTTAAATACATAAGATAAATACATATTAATTGAAAGATTAAACAGCGGAAGACTTTAAATTACACAGCGGAAGACTTTAAAGAGCCAACTTAACATGGCTAAATTATGAAGATACATCGAAGTAACACTTTAACAATCTTAAAACACTTAACAGCTTAAAACACTGACTTTTAAATCTTCGTCTGCAAGCTTCTTATCCTTTAATAGGTTACTTAAACTCCGGGAATCAACTCCTGATGTGCCGAAACAGACGGACGACACCAACCATGACGATGCAGATAACAAAAATACCGCGGGTTAGTCTACTGAATAGACTAGCAAGGGCACAAAGCAGAGTGGTTCGAGTGATCATGACCGTTTACTATCATTGTCCCTCGAATAATAACCGAAGGGACGATATATAACCCGACACTTTCACGGAATGATTTAACAATTAAGATATGTACTGAAGAGAAGACTCCAACTGAAATGAGCCTTATAGGAAATTATGACAACTGCTAGGGAACATTAAAGTTACACACACCAATGATTTAAAAGTTGACTGAGATGCTTCAGTTCACAACCAACCTCATCGCCTACAACGAATCCAGATTGGAAAGAGAACGTACTATGATCAAAGTCGAGACGAGTTTTTCCTAGCTGCACTATAACTTAGCTGCACTACTCGCCAAGGGTTTATTAATCATGTGCACTCGGGCACATATCTTATTTAATTACAAAACACACATTACTGAAACATGTTAATGTTATTAAGAGCGACAACAAGGCTTAAATCTTAAGGCGACCATTACGTCAACCCAAATTAAAACACACACAACACACACGCGGGACTTAACATTATTATGCCGAGTAACAACGGCGTTATTATTACACCGGGTGACCTTACGTTCACCCTGATTGCACTATTACAGTGCTTACACTTATTAATTATGTGCTTAACTGCACTTATCTTATTAAATTACAACACACACACACACACACACACACACACTGTTGAGGCTTTTAATATTATTCCGAGAACACGGAAGTTATTATTACACCGGGTGACCTTACGTTCACCCTGATTGCACTGTCACAATGCTTACAATTTAATTTATAGGGTGACAGTTACGTCCACCCCAATGCACTAGCTAAGTGCTTAATACACAGGACTGCAATTAAGCTCATCCAATGGCGCTTGCAAGGCGATTAAAACACTTCAGATCCTTAACGGTGGATAAGAAGCATAGGTCATGACCCTTAAATTATTCGGAATAAATCCGAGGAATATTATGATTTAAAGAAATGACAAATCCTTACTTGGATTAGCGTTCCTACGAACATTAAGTTATTAAGAAACGACTAATCCTTACTTGGATTAGCGTTCCTACGAACACACACGAGATTAAGCATTAAAGATTAACGTTAAACCACCCGATACCATCACGGTAATTATCACATATAATAGCGTCGTACTAATAGATATACAACCTATTATAACATTATTTTAGTCACGTTTATTTATGAACTTAGTTCACAATCCAAAACAACAGTTCATTCCAGTTTAATTAACAATTAAACAATTGATAATTAATGAAACATGAAATGATTAAGCAAGAGCGAACCGCCACTTGCCTTAATCCGCAGATCTGGAACAAGGCAGAGGCAACGGGATTCCGGGCTCGACACAGGTATAGCTCCGACAGCACAACGACCTTCGAGTCGACCCATAAGGAAACCCTAAGTTAGATCCGACATAAACTAGTACGAATCTAAGGAAAGACGAAAGAAATCTAAAGGAACGACTCCACAACGACGACCACCAAGACCAAGCCAACAAAGGGGCTTCTGGCCACTGGCGGCGGTCGCCGTGTTCATCACGGCGGGCACCGCCACGAACACGGCGGTCGCCGTGAAGAACGGCGGCCAACAGAACGGTGAGAAAACTCACCAAAACACACACGAGGGTCACTCCTTTGGCCTGGCTTTGGGTTCAGACCTCCACTAAGCTTCCAAAGTGACCTCTAGGCTTCAGGAAAATACACCAAACAACACCGGCGATCGCTCCAAAGAACTCCGGCGAGGGCAAGCTTTTCCGGCGAGAGAGATTATGAGATGGAGCTTCTGATTTTAGCTCGAATCCGACCCCCAAGCCTCTCCTTTTATAGCCACAGATCGATGGAGCACAATGATGGCTAGGAGGGCGTCGTGGCGGGGCTAAAAGGGCGATGTCAGACGTTCGCCGGTGACCTTCGGGCAAGGACCTCCGGACAACATCGACGGCGGGCGCCGTCATAACTGCGGCGGGCGCCACTATTAATGCGGCGGGCGCCGTTTTCTAGCCTTCGTGCCCAGCTAGAAGACGACCAGCGGCTGCCTCGAGCCTTGCGACGACGGGCGCCGCCAAACCCACGGCGGGCGCCGCCCTTGGGCCTTGCGACGGCGGTCGCCGCCAATCTCACGGCGGGCGCCGCCCCTTGGCTCGGCCGCTTCCTTTGCTCTTAGACGAAACGATGTTAACCCGGGATAAAATTATCGTATGCGAACGAGTAATTAACATCCAAAGTACGTCGTCTGTATTTTATTTCACTGAGACAAATATTACAGATACAGAGCACATTACAGAATGCCTCCAACCTTCTGAATTAAATCCGACGTACTAAACGGGTGTTCGGGAAATTCCAAAAATTCCCAAAATAACCCTTACAGAATTACGGGATATCACATATTCCTCCACCTTCTTGTGTTGTTCAAAAATATTACCAAAACGGGTCTTATTCCACTCTTTTATCTTTGTTTTTAGTAGTTGTGTCTTTTTTGTAAGCATATACATATGAGTACCTTGGAAGCTACATCTCCATGTTTGTCTAACTAAATTTGTTAGGTCTTTTCTTTTAGTCCACATCATTTCAAATTTGAAAGGTTGTGCTATTTTATTTGTAGAGTTTGAAATGTCCAGTGATATGGGGTAGTGGTCAGAGGATGTAAATGCGTGATTATGCGTTACCAGATTAGGGTACCATTGTAGAATTTAGTCATTAATCATTACTCTGTCTAGTTTCTCTAGTATATTATCTTGTGTATTTCTTGATTTGCGCCATGTGAAAGGGTTTCCTGTTGTTGGTATGTCAAGAAAGCCGTATGTGTTTTTGAAGTTATTTAATCGATTAAATATGTTGGGATTAGGGATATTTCCTCCTTTTTTTCTTGTAAATTTTGGATTTCATTTAGGTCACTGACACAGCGATTGTCGTATACCACTAAATCAAAATAAACCTAGACAAACCTAAACAAGTAGTTAGGGCAAGTAAGGATCGAATCCACAAGGAGGAAGGGATTAATCTATGTGTTGTTCGCATGCAATAGTAACAAGAGGGGGGGGGGGTTGGTTGGTTTTGTAATCAAGAAAGTAAACAAAGCAAATAAGCAAAGAGTGTAATCAAATGTGGGAAAAACACTTAGCCAAACAATATCCACTTTTCCTATGGTAGATTGGTCCTAGGTTCTCTCTATTCCTTTCCTTTGTTTATTTATGTCCCTATTCTTGTATAGTTACTAGTCCTACCAGTCCTAGCAACTCTTATTATTGAACGCACAAGAAACAATCAAGATTTAGAACAATAATAGCATTGGGCATAGGATCAAACCAGGATACATGTCAAATAATCACAAACCGCAATAATTTAACATGCAATCAATCTTCTTTCATAATAATCTAGTCCTACCAGTCCTAGATAATTATGGATGCTACTCTAGATGAGGAATCACCGACCGGTCAATTCCAAACCCTAGCAATAGATAATTACTAAACCTAACTAGGTGATCAGTCTAGTCAAATCAATAACAATCCATATGAACAAGTGCAAGAAGAAAGATATAAACCCAAAGGAAATAGGAAATAGAGAATTAACCTCGCAATCAAACCATAGAAAAAGCTTCACATTCCGGGCTAAGCAATGGGTGCTTAGCTACTCATAGTACTGAAAGACATAATTGTTGAAAGGGAAAAACTCTGAATAATGAACATACGATAATCCGGGGTTCATCTATGTGGGATGGAGGCTGTGGGAGTTAGGTTAAATAAGTTAACCTAAAGCCCAAGATCACAAACCTCATCCCTAAAAAGGAAAAATACTAATATTCAGAATTAAATAAAACAACGAAAAAGGAAAAACAGAAAAAGAAAACAGAAGTTCAGAGCGTGTCGGGCTGACTCCCGCTGATGGCCGCGGTCGCGGCTTTTTGGCCGCGGTCGCGGTTTGATCTCGAAGTGCATAATTAATTTCCGATAATTCGGCCGCGGTCGCGGTCTCCTCGCTATCGCCCATCTCCTTCGGAAATCTTGCCGCGGCCTTCTGCTCCCCGCGGCTTGGTCGCAGTTTCTTCACTTCACCGCCTTCTCACGTGGTTTCTTCATGGATCTTGCTTGTCTCCTCAGGTGGTCAATTTCTCTTCTTCTGGATGTCTCCAATCAGCTCCTCCAGACCACCAAAACCACACTTCTCTGCTCCAACTCCATAATCTCCAATTGTGCATAAAATTCCACCAAATGACGCCTCAAACCTGGTAATAATCCCTAAAAATGTGCTATAAAATAGCACTGATTAGTCACCAATGAGAACGCATGGTTTGTTTATTGTTGTAATATAGTTTTTGAGGTTAGACCAGAATTCTGGTTTATCTCTTTCTTGGGGTGGTGCATATGCAAAGAAAATCATACATTCTATATCATTTGCAAAATCCTTAAAGTCAAAACTTATGAATCGTTATTCAATTGTGTTTATTTGGAGTGTTTCGTTCTTTAGTTGATGGTCTTTCCATAGTATAATGACACCCCCAGTAAAACCCGTAGCGGGGGATATTGCAATGTTATCAATGCCGACCTTTCTCCATCTTTGTTCACATGGTACTTTATCTGTTTTGGTTTCGACTAGAGCCATTATCTGTATGTAGTTGATTTTACAAAAGATGTCTATGTCAGTCCAGACATTCTTTCTATCTATACCTCGAATATTCCAAATACATATCTTCATTGATAATTGTATAGGGGTGGATAATTAGCTATATTTGTGCTAATTGACGGACTTCCGACTCTATTTTCATAAGTGCGCCGGGCATGTGTTATTGCTTTGTTTTTTGTCAGGTTTAGTTTATTATGATATTTATCCTTATTGTTCTTTTGATATTGGTTAATTCTGAGACTAGACGTGCTGTTTTGCTTGGTCCCACTTCTTATTCTTTTCCTTATTACCTCATTTTTTGTTAAGTTGGGTTTTTCTTTTCGATCTAAACTATGACTTTGCATTTTGGTTTTTCTCATCCGGTTGTCTTTGCCAGATCAGGGGAATTCTTGTGCATCTTGTTTTTGGAATTTTCCAGTTGTTTCTTATTCCTATTTGTTATTGTCCCAGCATGGTGTATGTTGGTATATCCCATGGATTGGTTTTTGTTTGTGGTACGACATGGATCGTGTGAGTTTGGTTTTTGGTTCTCCTGCACAACTGCTATATATTAGCCGGGTAGGCACGTACATGTAGTGTAAATAGTAGAGAAAGTTACAATTGTGCGTGTCACAGAACTTCATTACAACACTTACTGGATATACAATCTTGATTTTAGTGGCGCCTTTGGTGTTTTGCTGTTGCATTACGCTCCCAGTTGGTGAATCTGATCTCTTTTGTCTTGAGCCCTTATTGCAGCAGTCTTGTTTCAAGCTTGTTCTCTTGGTCCGTTTCACATTTTGCTTGGTTACTTGATAATTGGAGTATTGTTATGATTCATTAAAATAAGTTGATCGGGGGTCTCCGGCGTTGACTAACCGTTTTTTTTACATCCATCTTGTGTTTTCTCTTAAAAATTTCAAATGCACATATAGTACAATCCAAAAGCATATATAGTTCAATCGAGATTATTCTCCCCGACCAACTTATATTTTCTTTAAAAGTTCAAAATACACATACTTTACAATCCAAATACACATAGTGTACAATCCAAATGCACATATAGTTCAATCGAGATTAAATTTCCCTCGACCAATTTGTGTTTGCCTTAATAATTCAAAATGCATCATAATGTACAATCCAAAACACATATAGTTCAATTAAGATTATATTTCCCCCCGACCAACTTGTGTTTGCTTTAAAAATTAAAATTGCACATAATGAACAATCCAAATGCACATAGTGTACAATCCAAATACACTTATAATTAAAATGATGCATATAAAGGATGTACATTTTGATATAACTGGATATGTATTTGGATATAACTAGAAGTGTATTTTTGAACTATGCGTGCATTTGGGTTATGCTACATGTGCTTTTTTATGTATATGTGTATTGAGATTTATTGTGTATGTGCATTAGGTTATAACATGATAGTGGATTTAGATATAACTTGATGTGCATTTGGATGTCATAGGATGCACAATTTGATATAACTGAATATACATTTGTATATAACTAGATTTGCATTTAGATTTCATTCGATTTGCATTTGCGTATAACTTGATGTGCATTTTTGAACTATATGTACATTCTTGCATTTTGTATGTGCGTCTAGCGAAGAATTGTACGGTATGTGCATTTCGAATTGAAATGTATGTGCATTTTGATTTGTACTTTACTGTGCCTTTCAGATTTATTAGATAAACAAAAGACATATCATTATTGATTTGTTAAGGAAATTGAATAAATATATTATCAATCGAGCAATATTTTCTTAATTTGGGTATTAGAATATTTTAACGTAGTTAATTTAGTGCTTATAGGAGGACCGACCCACATGAGATAAATCTTTTATAAAAATGTTAAAATATTTATTATTTTTTTTAAAAAAAAAGAGGGGGACATGTGATTTTTGCTTGGAGAAAGAACACATCATGTCTATTTTTTGTAAAAGCATATTTTTTATTAAAGAAGAGAGATACCGTGTGATTTTTGGTTAGAGAAAGAAATCTCTTTTTAAAAGGTAATAAGGGAGGAGAGAAGACACTAGTTTTTGCTTGAAGGAGACACACATTTAATGGGGGACTGCTACGTTTACACCAGGTGTAGAAGAGAATCTTCTACACCTTTGTCAGGTGGCAATTTATTTTGCAAAGTGAGAACTCTTGCTGGGCGGGAACGAGCGGCAACGAGCAGGAAGAAGCGGGGACCCACCCTCACCCACCCTCCTCGGACGACGTATCCTGTATACTTCTTCCTCGGTGGTTCAAAGCCACCAGATTTGGACCCAACACCAGTCTTCCCCGGCGGTTCGTCGATGCCTTCTTCACCGGCCTTCATCGACGCCTTCCCCAGCGGTTCGAAGCCACTAGTCGCACCGCCAGCCTCACGCAGTCACCGTCGGCCTCTCGCAGTCACCAGCACCAAGCAAACTGCACTCAGTAGTTGCTCTGTTCCACTTCCACCTTCCCCTGTAACCTCACCTCCATCTCTGTTCTAACTCCATTTATTCTTCTTCTTCCTCCATTCCCAGATGAATCAACTCCATCTCCTAATCTGCAACAATGGCTTCTCATAAACCCATCTCTCATCTTCTTCTTCTTCTTCTATTTCTCTCTGTTTTCTTCCCCAATTCTCTTGCTCTGACCCAAGATGGAACCTTTCTCCTAGCCTTCAGATACAACATCCTGAGTGACCCATTATCCCAACTCCAGAACTGGAACTACTACGACCCGACCCCTTATTCCTGGACCGGAGTCACCTGCGACCCGGACCGGACCCGAGTCATCTCCCTCGCTCTCCCCGGAACTCGGCTTCTGGGTTCACTCGCCCCTGAACTCGGCCTCCTTGACCAGCTCCAACACCTTGACCTCTCCAACAACTTCTTCAATGGCACCCTCCCGGGTACCCTCTTCAACGCCTCCCACCTCCAGAACCTCTCCCTCTCCAACAACGCCATCTCCGGCGAGATTCCGGAGTCTCCTCTCGCCAACCTTAACCTCTCCGACAACACCCTCTCCGGCTCTGTTCCCCGAAACCTCTCGAGTTTACGCAACTTGACCGTTGTTTCTCTTAAAGGAAACTACTTTTTCGGTGCTCTGCCTCGTGGATTTAGCTCCGTTGAGGTTTTGGGTCTCTCTTCGAACCTCTTCAATGGTTCCCTGCCTTCCGAAATCGGAGGAGAGGCTCTGGCGTATCTAAATCTCTCCAACAACAAGTTTCCCGGTAGGTTGGCGCCGGATTTTGGCACCCATTGGCCGGAGAATGCTACCGTTGAATTAAGTTTGTCTTGAAAATAGGAGTTCCTCAAAGTAAAATATCTTTTACTTCTCACAACTTTCAATACGGTACTATAGTACCATATATATTTTACTTTTATCAGTAAAAAAACTAAAGACCAACAAACATAATGGTAATTTTTTCTATATTCATATCTATTACCGTACTACTCTATAATTAATGTAAAATATCACTGTCTTATTTGAACAAATACTGTTAAATGATAATTTCTATTTACAAATCGTATACTTTATAAACTTTATTTATAGCATTTTAGTTTAAAAACAGGGATTATTGTACACAAATTTAAACAATACATTATTTTATCTATTTTAAATGTTATAAAGTGTATTCAACCAAAAAAATGTCATAAAGTGTAGATTGCATCATGTATGTTGTTTGTACTTTCAGACAAGGAAAGATACTGGGAAAGCTCCAATGTATAAGTAGACCGACCCATAAAATCCTTATAAATTAGAGTACAAAATATTTAATAGTCTATAGAAATTTCTGTTTTAGTTAATTAACTTATATAATTCACACGTAAACTATTTTAGCTTTAAATTAAATTTACAAATTTCTTTTCCTTTGTTTGGTTGAACGTGAGAAATTAAGTTCCTGAAAATTTAACTACTTCCTAGAAATTGTAAATTGCTGAAAATTATAAAATCATGTTTGGTTCAAAATTATTATTTTTTATATTAACATAGTAAGTAATAATATTTCCATATAAAAATGCATAAAGTAGATATTATCTACCTCTTCAAAGTAAGTGCAATTTCTTTAATTGAAGGAATTGCAACTTTCTAGAAGTAAATTTTAAACCACCCATCCA
Organism: Rheum nobile; assembly: GCA_027886185.1. Taxonomy (NCBI): domain Eukaryota; kingdom Viridiplantae; phylum Streptophyta; class Magnoliopsida; order Caryophyllales; family Polygonaceae; genus Rheum; species Rheum nobile. The sequence continues at coordinate 966,551 of WOAB01000648.1, forward strand.
ATAGGTCATATTGCTCAAAACCACCTCTATAAATTGATATTACCGAAAACCACCCGTATTACATACACCGTTAGAAATTCACCACCCGCCTTCGACAGCCGTTTGAAAAAACGTTTTTTTACAATTTTCTATTCTAAAATAAAATATAAATAAAATAATAAAACAAAAGAATAAAAGAAACTAAACCTAGATCCATCTTCATCTCATCTTGAAAGAAGGCAACCCAGATCCATCTTCATACATAAAATAAATACAACTTATTGTAATACTAGATTTATTTTTCTATGGTTTTGTAAACATTCATATTAATAAATTTGACTCATTTTATAACATGTATTTTTGATAAATAGTAAAATGGATAGAATAATTGGATAATGTAAAAGAAAGGGGAAGAAATGTTAAGTATTTTTGAAATGTTAAGTACATTTTTCTATTCTCACGAATTTTGAAATGTAACTCGGTAAATGAAGGATTGCTTTTTGCTCCAACTTGTTGAAAAGACAAGAAAGAGATTGATGTGTTGCTGGTTTGCAGGGTGAGAAAAATGTTAAGATGTGTCAGAGGTGTAAAAAAGAATATTTTACACGTAGTGTAAACGTGTTCTTGTCCCATTTAAAGTGGAGAGGACTACAAACAACTTTTTATTATTTTTAACGCGTGAGAACAACAACTGAGATGTGTTCTCACCCGAACACTCCTTTATTATCTAATATAGTTTACAATCAGCTAGCCTCAAAATGAATCAAATTAAGATGAAGATAATTTATGAAATGAGGAAATATATTTGAATTATCCTTTCACTTAATTAACAAAAGTATCAAACCTGATGAATTTTGGAGTTAAACTTGATTACCTATTAACTTGCATTATATACATAGAATCAGTTTTGAAGTCTGTGCAATTTAGTAGATAAAAGTTACACTAGAAAAAGTTAAAAAGGATAATATCATGTGACTAGGAATAAAAAAACTCGAAATTGTCACATCATCATCTGTTATAAATAATTAATTGAACACATCCAATTGTTCGAGAGGTTTAGGAGGCTATACCCCTTGTTAAGTAATTAGGTTTATAAAGAAGACATGTATGAGTATATGGTCATATTCGCAAATACACAACTTTAGTGGTTACATTTTGTAAATACTTAGAAGTAGCATAACAGTATAGTAGCTTGGTGAACAAACTGTAACAACTTTGATGCAACACACATATTTGTTCTTTCTTCTCTCTTTGGTTTTCTCCTTCTCTAATGGCGTAGCTCATCCAAGATTGAATTGGATCTTTGTTTCGCTTCACATGGTATCAGAATAGGTCATACACGTTTGATTTCTTTCAATCGTTCGATATGAGTTCTTCTTGTTTTCTTTCGATTTTAACTCTTCAGATATAAGATAATTGTAGGATCGTGATTGTTAGATAAAAACTTAAGGAACTCAGAATATCAATTCTCAGTTCCTTTCGCAGCGGAAATAAACAATCAAACAACTGACAAGTTCCTTATAGTGAAAACCTTTGACTGCCAACTAGCAATCCATGATAAAAACCACTACCTTTCTTTCGAAAGGATTTCAAAGTCTACTTCTTGATTTCTTAACTCTTTTGGTTACAGCTTATCCTAGGAACGAACACACAGTTCCTTTGTCTTACACACAGTTAGACAATCCTAGATAACTTAACACAATCAATAATCAATCCAAGAAACAGACTTTTGCATCTAGGAACTATCACTTATAGTCACAGGAACTTAGCACTCAGCTCTTCTTCCTTGACTGGTTCCTCTTGATCTCTGTTTGCTTTGATGTTCTTGTTTGGAGGTTCACACTAGATATTTGCTAATGAGTGTGAGTCGTGTCTAAGTGCTTGAAGATAACTCTTGGGTTAGTCTTCCTTTTATAGAGGATTCTTCGCAGCTCGATCCTCTCTGGGTTCCCACAGATTGAGCTTGCCCTAGGATGAGTGGTTCTCCTTGGTCCACGTTGTTCTTGGCATGTGCAAACAACCTAGGCAGCTCAGAATCCTTCTAGGTTAGTCAACCTCTTCAGCCAAGTCGTTCTCCAGCTTCCTTCTTCCGAGGTTCAATAATCTGGGCACTTAGGAACTGTCTTCTGGACAGCGACATGTTCCATGTCCTGTCGCTTTCACCTTTTCTGTCCGAGGTTCAGCGTCTCTAGGTTTCTTGTTGTTTTGCTCTTGGACAATGGCAGGCTTTTGGAAGCTTCGGACAAGTCGTTTTCAACAACTTTTGTCCGAGGTTGTGTGTCCCCAGATTTCTCGGGAATCGCAATGTCGCATGCTTCGATTCTGGGCACATCTGGGTTCCTCTGGGTTCCTTCCTCTGTCTTGTTCCTTTGGTTCTCTTGTCCTGTTTGGCTTTCTTGCCTTCGGTAAATTCCTGTGGTTCCTTAAAACACATCTTTGAGATAAAACATTAGTATCATAATATTTGTCATCGTCAAAAGTAGAGAAACCGAGGAAATGAACTCTCAGGGGAACTTAAATTCCAGAGTTCCGTTTCCTAACAATAATTATGGTTCAAGTTTTGGAATGGCGTCAAATAATTCACCGAGTCTTTCCAATTCATATAGTCTAGGGTCTCAAATCGATCACACTTAAGTTTAATAGCTCAAATATCTTGTGTTGGACAAGAGGCGTCACCATGACTCTCAGTGCAAAGAGCAAATTGAGATTTATCAAAGTTTCAGTTGCGTGACCTCGTAGGGGTTCCGAGGAGTATGATCAATGGATGAAGTGCGACTACATGATTCGTTGTTGGGTGACAAATTCCATGGTTCCAACAATTTATGAAGGTTTCATGTATGTGAATTCCGCAAAGCAGTTGTGGGATGAAATTGTCAAAGGCTACGGACAAAGTAATGGTCCGTTGATGTTTTAATTGAAGAGGAGTCTTAGCTCCATATCTTAAGGTAATTCTAATGTTGTAGAATATTTTGGGAAGCTTAAGTGGTTTGGGATGGAATTTTTTCTTTGGAAGGATTTCCTGAGAGTCATTGTGGGGGTTTAAGCCATAGCTCATGTGAATTGTTAAAGAAAGTGATGAAAGAGATAGATTACTACAGTTCTTGATGAGTTTGAATGAGGGTTTTGTGAGTATAAGAAACCATATCTTATCTCTTGATCCTTTACTTACAATCAATCATGCTTTCCATTTGGTTCAACAATCTGAAAACAAAGGCTTGTCTCTAGTATGATTTAGTGATCAAGATTTGAGTTCGTTACATGGTGGGAGATTTTGTGGATCATCTTTTCAGAGAGGTAGTTCTTCTAATGATTCTAGTAATTGGAGGAATGAAGAAATACGTTCGAATGTTTCTAATCAATGGAAACCTGATGATAGACGTGATAAGCAAGACACGATGTGTAATCATTGCCATAAGAAAGGACATCTTATAGAGCAATGTTTCAGGTTGACTGGGTACCCAAATGGTTCAAAGTTCCGAGTGAGGATGGTTCTAGTAGGTTGGTGTCTAATGTCATGGATTGTAGTTGAATCTTGGATACTCATTTTAATGATATTTCTCACGGTGATCAATTCAGTCCGAAATTGGTCAATGTTGTGCATAATTAATAACGGTCGTCAAATCTGTTCCTCAATTGTAGCCACTGCAACTGCTTTGAAGAGTTCAAAGATATGCTCTGAGTCGTGTGATATTAGTTGGTTTTGATACAAATAACAAGATGAAAACGAAAGCAACAAAGCAGAACAAAGACAAAACAAAAATCAAATATAAAAGATTTACAGAAGAGAGTAAAGATGGCCTCAACTGGAAAACCCAAAACCAGACAAAAACAGAAGAAGGGCAAATAACCAAGAAGGGAAAGAACAAGTGTAACTAGAGAAAGCAAGCCAGCAACAAGATCTCTTAGAAGTTTTGTCTTGGAGGGAGCTTAGAAAGATCGCCGAGAGCAACAAGGGAACAAACCCTAACAAGGCTCTGCAACAGTGGCAGATCAGAAGCTCCAAGCTACAGTGGAGCGGAGGTTTAGGTTAAATATGAATTCATATTTAACCAAACGATGTCGCTCAATACTGCAGCTCAGGAGTGAAGTGGGCCACAAGAGTACTGGAGAAGCCCAAGAAAAGGAAAGCCTGTCATCCATGCTGGCTGGCCCAACAGGTTGCAGATAAACCTTCTTGGACATCAGAATCCCAAGCAGCTTGCAATCGAGTCTCCTCCATGACATCAAAACTTATGCATTACACAAGAATAAGTTCCCTACAATTTGCCCTCCTAATGCTAAGTTTGCAATAATAGCAGAACATGTCTAAGCATGGAAATGGGGTTTACATCCTTTCTATCATCGGCCAATTTTTTTTTTTTTTTTTGTTATTCCGAGTACCCTCTTCACTGGTGAGAGGTGCATATCACATGTAAGAAGTTCCTGCAAAATACAAATTTATCAGTGCTGACAATCTTAGTTCCAAAATCTGCAGGATTAAACTTACCGTCAATCTTTTGTACCAGGAGTTCCTTTTTATCAATTTTATCACGAATGGAGTGATAACACACGTCAATGTGCTTGGTCCTTTCATGGTAGACAGGATCCTAACACAAATATAGTGCACTTTGGCTGTCCATATGCAATGTAGCCATATAATGTTTATCTTCCACTTCCCTTGGTAAACCTTGTAGCCAAATTGCTTCTTTGGATGCTTCAGTAGCAGCTATGTACTCTGCCTCAGTTGAGGACAGAGCAACAATAGGTTGTTGCTGGGCTTTCCAAGATACACAATTGCCACACCAGGTAAACATGTAGGAAGTGGTAGATTTTCTATTGTCCTTATTGCTGGCATAGTCAGAATCAACAAAACCAAAGAGCTGATTAGGGGAAGAGTACTTACCATACTGCAGACCATAGTGAATTTTTCCAGCTAAATATCTCAGCATATATTTCATAGCCACCCAATGTTTCTCAGAGGGCTCAGACATAAAGCGACTTAAAACACTAACAGCAAAGGCAATGTCAGGTCTAGAGCAGATCATAGCATACATAACAGACCCCACAACAGCATCATAAGGGACAGATCTCATGTGTTTCTCTTCTTCCTTAGACATGGGCACCTTGGCTTTGGTTAAGTCAAGGTGCCCTCCTAAAGGAATAGGAGAGGGTTTCACAGTAGTGACCTTAAACCTTTCAAGTATTTTCAGAATATAGTCACTTTGATCAAGCCAAATTAAATGTTTAGACTTGTCTCTAGTAATTTTAATGCCTAAGATTCTTTGAGCAGCTCCCAAGTCTTTCATATCAAAATTCCTCTTTAGAGAAGACTTGATTTCATTTATCTTAGCCATAGATTTACATATCAAGAGAATGTCATCAACATATAACAGAGAAAACAAAGGACAGTCAGATTTCATAGATTTAAGATACAAGCATGGATCATAATTGCTTCTTTTGAACCCTAGGTTTTTCATGCAGTTGTCAAATTTAATGTTCCATTGTCTAGGGGACTGTTTTAGACCATATATGGATTTTTTAAGCAAACAAACATGATCAGGTTTGTCTTTGTCAATAAACCCCTTTGGCTAGGACATATGGATGGTCTCATTTAACTCTCCATGAAGGAAAGCAATTTTAACATCCATTTGTTCCATCTCAAGGTCATAAACAGCAGCCATAGCAATTAGTAACCTCATAGTCTTGTACTTAACAACAGGAGCAAAATTATCATTGTAATCTTCTCCTTCTCTTTGAGTGAAGCCCTTAGCCACCAACCTAGCCTTGTATCTAGGTGGGTCAGTGGCCTTGGCTCCATCCTTGAGCTTATAGATCCATTTACATGCAATAATCCTAGCATTTCGAGGTCTAGGAACAAGAGTCCAAGTTTTATTAGCATGCATAGAGTCTATTTCTTCATTCATGGCATTCAACCAATGTTTTGTAATATCCCTCATTTTATAAGGATATTTTGAAAATTTTCCAACTCCCGTATTACAAGTCGGATTAATTTCAGAGAAGTTCAGACATTCGGTAATATGTTTGATCTCTGTAATATTTTTTCCGAGTAATATAAAATACAGTTGATGTATTTTCGGGGTTAAATAGTCGTTCGAGTATGAATATATTTAACCCGGGGTTAAGAAGATTAACCCAAAGTCAAAACGGTCAAAAAGGGTGAAAAATGGCCTTGACCGCACCCCACGGTCAAGTGGCCGCACCCGCGGCGAGGACCAGTTCTGAAGCAACAGGTGAGGTGGTCACTGCCGCACCCCGCGGTGGGATTTTTTTTTCTGACGACGTTATCCTCTTCCCCTCCACTACAAGTGGCGCCGGTTGTCAGCAAGGGGTTGTCTCCCTTGGTCGAGGGCTTGTCCCCTACTTGTTCCCCTCCTAGCTGGGCCTATAAAAGGGAGAGAAAGTTGAAGAGGAGAGTGCTGATCTGCTCTTCTTCCTCCTCAGAAAATCTCCATTAAAGCCCAAGCTTTTGAGCTTTGTTTGAGAGGTGATCGAACCCCTTTGAGCGTTTAGAAAGGTGTTCCTAAGTGGTATTCTAAAGCCTAAGAAGGTTAGAAGTGGAGCCACAATCGAATCGGAAGCCAACGAACCAAACCAAGTGAGTTTCGCCATTAAAGTTGTCGAAAGCTCTCGCCCCTGTCATCCCGCCACACCCGCGGCATAGGCTCCACCGCACCCGCGGCGAGCTTACCCGGGTTGTGTGTTCTTGGGTGTTTGGTGTTGGGCGAGGCTTGGCTCCTTCGATTCTTTTAGTATTCTTTTATATTCATATATGTGGATATTGAATCTAACTTAGGGTTTCTGTAGGATCGTGATTGTTAGATAAAAACTTAAGGAACTCAGAATATCAATTCTCAGTTCCTTTCGCAGCGTAAATAAATAATCAAACAAATGACCAGTTCCTTATAGTGGAAACCTTTGATTGCCAACTAGCAATCCAGGATAAAAACCACTATCTTTCTTTCGAAAGGATTTCAAAGTCTACTTCTTGATTTCTTATCTCTTTTGGTTACAACTTATCCTAGGAACGAACACACAGTTCCTTTGCCTTACACACAGTTAGACAATCCTAGATAACTTAACACAATCAATAATCAATCCAAGAAACAGACTTTCACACCTAGGAACTATCACTTACAGTCACAGGAACTTAGCACTCAGCTCTTCTTCCTTGACTGGTTCCTCTTGATCTCGGTTTGCTTTGATGATCTTGTTTGGAGGTTCACACTAGATATTTGCTAATGAGTATGAGTCGTGTTTTTGTGCTTGAAGATAACCCTTGGGTTAGTCTTCCTTTTATAGAGGATTCTTCGCAGCTCGATCCACTCTGGGTTCCCACAGATTGAGCTTGCCCTAGAATGAGTGGTTTCCCTTGATCCACGTTGTTCTTGGCAAGTGCAAACAATCTAGGCAGCTCAGAATCTCTCTTGGTTGGTCAACTACCTCAGACGAGCCTTGCTATGTCATTGTCCAAATACTTTCGTCCGAGGTTGAACAAGCTGGCCGCTTGGGAACTGTCTTCTGGACAGCGACGTCTCTATGTCCTGTCGCTTTCACCTTCTCTGTCCGAGGTTCAGCGTCTCTAGGTTTCTTGTTGTTTTGCTCTTGGACAATGGCATGCTTTTGGAAGCTTCGGACAAGTCATTTTCAACAACTTTTGTCCGAGGTTGTGTGTCCCCAGATTTCTCGGGAATCACAATGTCGTATGCTGCGTTCTGGGCACACCTGGGTTCCTCTGGTTTCCTTCATCTGTCTTGTTCCTTTGGTTCCCTTGTCCTGTTTGGCTTTCTTGCCTTCGGTATATTCCTGTGGTTCCTTAAAACACATCTTTGAGATAAAACATTAGTATCATAATTATTTGTCATCGTCAAAAGTAGAGAAATTGAGAAAAGGAACTCTCAGGGGAACCTAAATTCCAGAGTTCCGTTTCCTAACAATTTCCCCCTTTTTGATGATGACAAATACAAGGAACCTGGCAACATAATAGGACTTTGAATTTCATGAGACCAGTTGAGATTAAGGGAGTTACAACATTACAAATTAATGATAGAGCATTCAATGGTTGCAAATTCCCCCTAAGCAAGTGAACGAGTTTATTTCAAATTCCCCCTTAGAAGTAGAACTAGTTCACAGTTCCTATTAGTTCAGTAGTCTCCAAAGTTCAAGATTCCTATCCTTTTCTTCCCCCTTTTGACATCATCGAAAAGATTAAGTACGAGTTAAGAACATGATATCCAAGAGAATATACAATTGCATTAAACCCATAACAGAAGCATAATGGAAACTTAAGGCAAAGACAAATTAATCATAGAGACGAAGCCAAAAGATAATCATTAAAGCTTAAACTGATCATTGTTCAAGGACGGGTAAGACACAACACAACCAACATAAGCCAACAACAAAAACAACAAAACGCAAAGACAACAACAAAAGCAATCATTAGGAAAGACGACAAATGGATAGAAGAGGGGAGTAGGATCCTAGGGGAAACTACTAGCACGCTGTGGTGTTACAGCACTGGGAACCAGAACAAGCGTTCCTATGTCAGAGAAGCGGCCTCCTCTTCAGCATCTTTGTTGACAGTTCCTTCATTTTGGCTCGTGGCCTGATGAGCACTGATTGCACCTTGCCAATCCTTCTGAAGAACGTCTACTAGAGCCACAACAACAGAACTTATACGCCCCAACTCTCTTACTTGATCATAGAGGGCGACCGGGATAGCAGTCGAGCCCACCATGATAGCCTTTTCAATACAATCCAGAGCAGTAAGGATCGCAGAAGAGTCTTGAGAGGGGTTGAGATGTGGCTGGGAACTAGAAGGGGCCTTGGAACTGGCCTTTTCCTTAGGCAGTTGAGCTTGAGCTTCAGAAGGAGGGTCTTGTTGTTCCTTTGTCTTCAACTTCCGAACTGTGGCCATGGTAAGATACTTGTTGTAGACTGTCTTAGGCAGATCAACTGGGTACTGGTGAAGGTTGGAGAGAATGTTTTTGATGATATGAGGGAAGGGTAAAGCATGAGAGTCATGGGATGAGCAGAACTGCATGTGGGCTAAGACAATGCGAGGGAGATCCAATTGAACACCAGAGAGTACCTTGTCCATTTAGATGACATCTGTGATGAGAACATTGTTCCGGTTCTCCTGTCTGGGAACCAGATTGCGGGTGATCCAGAAGTGTAACAACTTGTTTGCGATGGAGAGATCCTTTGTCTCCAAAGATGAGGGGGAGGCGCCATCATAGATTTTCTTGACCACTGCAACCTTGGATTTGTAGCCCTTTCCTTTGGGCCATCCCTTCTTTTGAGGCAGAATGCCAAACCCAGACCTTGACTCGATCCCTAGAGTAGACGCAATTAGGTTGGCGGACAGAGGATAGCTGGTTTCCTTCCATATAAGAATGGCGTCGTTATAGGGAGAGTTCTCCTTCGCAGGCACAAACTCCATAGACTGGTAAAACAAGCGGACAACCTCATCAGAAGCAGAGAAGGGTTCAAACAGCATCTCGTCCCATCCTTGAAACTGCAGCAGAGAATGGAACTCAGCCAGGGCTTCTCCAAACATTTCCTCATCTTCTTCTTCCAGTTCTTGGGTCCAGAACTCCTTGCCGATTATGAGAGGCTTAAGGATCTTCCTCTTAGAGAAGAAAGAGGAGACCTGACCCAGGGAGGAGGAGGCAGAGAGGGTGGTGATTTTGGCTCTTTTTGAGGATTTGGTTTCATAGGGAACTATGGCTTGAGAACTCCTCTTTCTCTGTTGCATTCTAGTGGCGACAGAGGGACCAGGGTTAGAAGTGGTTTTGGATTTGAGGCTTACTGGTGAGGGCTCAGGGCTGAGGAGCTCTTGGAGAGACTTGGCAGGCGAGGAGTCATGAGAGCCCCCTTCGGAGACGGTTTTGGTAGCCGATTCTGAAGCCAGAGAGATGGCCATGGCTTTCTCCTCACCCTTGGGCTTTGTTGGCTCCTTGGGTTCCTCTTCGGCTTTCTCTTCAGGTTCCTCCAATATTTTCTCCACAGGTTTTTCTTTCGGTTGGGATTTATGAGAAGAGATGGCAGAAACGGGTTTAGAGGATGAAGCTGCCTTCTTTTCTCTAAAGGCTTTGAGAAGGGCAGCCTCCTCTTCGTCTTGAACAAGGTTAGGGTTTGGATCGGCCATTTTTTGAGGAGCTTAAGGATTTCTGTGTTTGAGAGAAATGAGAGGCAGAGGATCAGAGAGATGGTGAGTTGTGGGATCAGTTTGGAGCAAATGTGCAACTCTTTAAAGGCGGTGAAGGCTGAGATGACTGTAGAATCAAATCCAGCCGTTGAGAAGATCAAGGTAAATCTGGGGCATTGAATACTCTTGCAGCTTTTCGGAATGACTAACCCATTTTCAAAACTTGCCCATTCAGAGAAGAGGGAGTCTGCCAACTGATAAGACGTGACTGGGCTTCTGAGTTTTGCCATAAATAGCTTATGGGAAGTGCCAATCTAGTCGTTGGAGACATACTAAATCCTGGTTCCTTTCTGGCGATATATTCAACGTGCTAGAGGGATGTATGGGAACCTTTGATGTGGGTGAAAACAATGGAACCAAACATACGTTCCCATACAAGGAATCATGGTAGACTATTTATCGCATTGCACAATAATTCTCAGAGAGGATTTAGAGATGGATCATAGAGAATATTGAGTAATGAGGCAAGGGTAGGTCTTAGTACACAATCATCATTTCGACTTGTATTGTTGGGATAGAAATATGATCAGATTGTGACTTTTGGGCCATCAAAGAAACTTGAACAATGAGGAGTTGAAAGAATAATGAGGATCAAAAGGAAACGAACCAGAAAAAAATTATCTAAGCCTTTTTAAGAAACCATTATGACAAAAAGGGTTTATAGCAAAAGATATAACACAAAGACATCAAGACTCAACAAGTTAAATATCTTAAATTAGTCAATCAGGGGAATTGGAAATAATTCTTTGAACTAAGGTCACTACTGAGTAATAGGAATCATTCCTAGTTTCAATCTAAGGTTCTCGAAAGGAACTCTATTCAATGCCTTGGTGAATATATCTACAACCTGATCTTCAGTTCTACAAAATTTTATAATGATGTTTCCCTTCTCAACATGATCTCTAAGAAAATGATGTCTTATGTCAATATGCTTGGTCCTAGTATGATGCACAAGATTCTTAGAGATGTTTATGGCACTAGTGTTATCACAAAGAATAGTGAGAGGGCCATAAGACATACCAAAATCCGCGAGTTGTTGCTTTAGCCAGAGAAGTTGGGAACAGCAGGAGGCAGCCGCAATGTACTCGGATTATGTGGTGGAGAGGGAGACTGAAACTTGTTTCTTTGATCCCCATGACACAAGGCAAGGGCCTAGGAACTGTGCCATTCCAGAAGTGCTCTTCCTATCCACCAAGTATCCAGCATAATCAGCATCAGTGAAACCCATCAGCTCAAAGGGACATTCTTTGGGGTACCAAATGCAGAGATCGTCAGTTTCCTTGAGATATCGAAGTATTCTCTTCACAGCAGCCAAGTGGGTTTCTCTTGGACAAGATTGGAACCTAGCACACAAGCCAACAGCAAAGACAATGTTTGGTCGACTAGCGGTTAGGTACATGAGTGAACCTATCATACCTCTATAGAGCTTCTCTTCCACTAGAGGACTCGAATTGTCCTTATCCAGATGGGAAATGGTGGATATGGGAGTGGAGAGAGGCTTGCATGAATCCATTTTGAACTTCTTCAGTAGTTCCCTGACATACTTTTGTTGATGGATTTGAATACCATCTTCCTTTTGAGTGATTTGTAACCGAGGAAGAATGTGAGTTCCCCAATTAAACTCATTTCGAATTCACTGCTCATCAAGTCTTTGAACTTGTCTACAAGGGACAGGTTAGTGGAACCAAAAATAATATCATCAACATAGATTTGAACCACTAAGATGTTACCTTCTTCTTCTAGGATGAAGAGAGTTTTATCAATGACTCCACGCCTGTAGCCATTTGAGAGTAGGAACTGGGCAAGACGATCATACCACGCTCTGGGAGCTTGCTTGAGGCCATAGAGTGCCTTGTCTAGAAAGTAGACATGATCTGGATGATCGTCGTCTTCGAAACCAGGAGGTTGTTTGACATAGACTTCTTCTTGAAGAATTCCATTGAGGAAGGTTGTCTTTACATCCATTTGGAACAACTTGAATCCTTTGTGTGAAGCGAAGGCAATCAACAATCTTATTGCCTCAATCCTTGCCACTGGAGCATAGGTTTCATCATAGTCGATGCCTTCTTGTTGATTGTATCCTTGAGCAACAAGTCTTGCTTTGTTCCTTATCACAGCTCCTGTATCATCCAGCTTGTTTCTGAAGACCCATCTAGTTCCTATGATGTGTTTATCCTTTGGACGGGGAACTAGATGCCATACTTTGTTCCTTTCAAATTGATGAAGCTCTTTTGCATAGCTTGGATCCAGTCCGTATCCTTCAGTGCCTCACCTATGTTCTTTGGTTCCACAATAGACAGAAAGGCATTAAAAGCAAAGAAGGTTAGATGTTCATACCTGACTGGAGGCTTGACGACTCTTCTTTCTCTGTTGGGAGCCAGAGCATTTGATGTGGAGACATTCTGAGTTGAGCATTCAGCTTCCTTGTTAGGATCACCTTCTCCATTGAAGATCATGTGGGAAGATGAATCATTGAAATCTCCACAGATGTTGTCGTCATGCTCATGGTTCCCAGAAATGGATTGTTGTTCATTATCCATGGGAACTGGTGGGGGAGCCATTGGAGGGTTCTGATCAGCAGGACAGGAACTGGGAGGAGTGACATTTTCATCTGGATCTTCTTGAGATGACTTGGGAAATGGATCTTCAAAGAAACTGGTGGTGTTCTACATAATCTTTCCAAGTGATTTTTCATTAAAAATAACATGAATACTTTCTTCTACCTTTTTAGTCCTTTTGTTGAAGACCTTGTATGCCTTACTGCCTGAGGCATAACCAATGAAGATTCCTTCATCACTTCTTGGGTCGAACTTGCCAAGATTGTCCTTCCCATTGTTGTGCACAAAGCATTTGCATCCGAACACCCTCAGATGTGAAATGTTGGAAACTCTTCCTCTTAGGAGTTCATAGGGTGTCTTCTCTGTGATTGGTCGAAGCATGGCTCTATTGATGATGTAGCACATTGTGTTGATCGCCTCAGCCCAAAATGATTAGGAGAGTCCACTTGAGATCAGCATAGTTCGAGCCATGTCCTCCAAGGTCATGTTCTTCCTTTCTACTACTCCATTCTGTTGAGGAGTGTATGGTACAGAGAAGTTGTGATCGATGCCATGCTCACTGCAAAAGGTTAGAAATTCTCCATTTTCGAATTCGGTACCATGGTCAGACCGAATAGCATTTAGTGAACAATCAAGAGATTTTTCTAACAAGGGAACCAGATCTTTAAAGCGGTCAATAACTTCACTTTTAGATTTAATGAAAATGGTCCAAGTAAAACGAGAGAAGTCATCGACAATAACAAAGATATACCTGTTCCTTCCTAGGCTTTGAACTCTCATGGGTCCACAAAGATCCATGTGGATGAGTTCAAGAGGCCTTGAGGTGCTTACCATGTTTTTGGACTTGAAGGAACTACGAGCATGTTTCCCTTTTACACAGTCAGAGCACAGTTCCTTAGATGTGCCACTTAGCTTTGGCAGCCCTCTGACTAGCTCCTTTGAGTGTAGCTTTTGAATCAGCTTGGTGCTAGCATGACCGAGGCGTTGATGCCACAAATCAGCTTAGTCATTCACAGTTGAGAGACAAAGTTTCTCCTTGGGAACAAAGGATGGATCAATTATGTAGACATTGTTGAATCTTATCCCTTTTAGGATGATTTGTCCCGAGGAGTCAAGGACTGAACATTCGTTTGATCTGAATCTAACTTCATTGTCTCCTTGATCACACAGCTGTGACACACTTATTAGGTCAAAACCAAGATTATCAACAAGGTGAACTTTGTTTACCTGAATGTGATCGTTGAGTTTCACAGTTCCTATTCCACAGATTTTCCCTTTGCTTTTGTCTCCAAAGGATATGTTCCCTCCTTGGAGAGGTTGAAGAGAGGTCATTTGATTTCTTCTTCCCGTCATATGGCATGAGCAACCACTGTCAATGTACCATAGTTAGGGTTGCCTCTCTTCTTTCTGCACACAAGGGAACTAAGATTTCTGAACCCAGCGAAGCTTGGCTTTTCTGGGGGGATTAGCATTCTGAGTCTGTGAATAATCAGGGAACTGGTTCCTTTCATGGTAATGAGTACTTTTCTCCTTTTCAAAGTTCCTTTTCTTAGCACAATCAGTGTTGTAATGACCATTCTTACCGCAGTAGGTACACAAACGATTGTAAATAACATGTCCATATTTTCCTTTTCCTGGCCTAAAAGATTTTTCAGTTTTCCTTTTGTTAAAATCAACATTGTTTCTAACCTTGCTATGGGCCATGTCAATATACCTTTTGTGAGCAAAGGAATTGGTGAACCATTGGTTTTCAGGAACCATCTTTTCTTTTCCCTTTGGTTCCTTCTTAGGACTTTGAAAGCCTTCATTGAGACGTTTGGAAACCTCAGCCTTGTTCTCAAGGACCATGATCTTCTCTTATAGGAATTGATTCCTATCACGAGAAGTGGCAAGAGCAATACTGAGATTTTCATTCATCTCAACAAGTTCTCGTCTAGCCTTTTCTTCTTCGGCATCATTGTTCCCTTTATTATTGACATATCCTATTCCATGGCGTTGTCTCACAAAAACAGTTTGATTTATCGTTTTTTCATTAATGGAATTAGTGAGAATGTCTAACCTATCAATTATGGATTGAAGCATGTCATTTCCAGGTGGGTTAGCATGCAAGGGAACTTTGATAGAATCTATGCTAGTTTCATCAGAAGATTTGCAAGTTTTAAGGTGACTAGCATGCACATTCCTAATATCAATGAGTTTGGAGTGAGTTTTAGCTAGGTCTTTCTCAGTTTCATCAAGTTTCTTACTCCAAACAGAATTCTCAACAGTCAAGCAAGCAATTTTATCTTCACAATCATCTAGTTTCTGTTGAAGGGAACTGGTTTCCTTTCCTAGTTTCTTTATGATCTTAAGAAGTTGTTTCTTATCACAATCAACTAGGGATTTTAAGAGATCGTCAGAAGTTACCTCAAGGTCTTCTGAGTCGCTTGAGTCTCCTTTTGCCATGAGACATCTTCCTCTAGAGAAGCCACTGAGATCCAGTTCCTCATCTGAGTCTTCTCCCCATGAGGCTACGAGAGCCTTCTTTCTCTGAGGTCTTTCTTCTTCCTTTGAGTCTTCCTTGTTGGGACAATTCTTAGCGTAGTGTCCCTTTTCCTTGCACTCGTAACATGAGACTTCCTTGAGATCTCTTATGGTCCATTGTGGGAGGAACTGCCCTTTTGGAACCTTCCCTTCACAAAGAATTTTTTGATGTTCTTTGTGAAGAGGGCCGTAAGTTCGTCCTCTTCTTCTTCTAAGTCTGAGTTCTCTTCCTCCATCTCGAGCCTAGAGAAGGCTTTGGAGATCTTGAGGGCAATTCCTTTCTCCAGTTTCTTGTCGGCATTGGCTTTGGTGTGCTCTCCTTCTTCAACTTCCAGTTTCCCTATGACTTGGGTCAAGGGAAGGGATTGGATGCCTGGAGTGTTCTTCATGATTCCCTTGAGAAGGGTGAACTTTGAGTTGAGTCCATTGATGACCACCAGGGACTTGGAAACTTCATCCAGATCAACTCCCACCGCTGTCAACTTTCCAATTAACCTGTTGAAGCGGGAGTAGTACTCTGAGATGGTCTCAGTTTCCATCATTTTGAAGGTGTGATATTCTCCTTCCAAAGCAAACTTTCTGCTTTGCTTTAGTTCCTCACTTCCTTCATGCATCTCCTTGAGAGCTTTCCACATCTCCTTCGCTATCTTGATGCCTATGACCTTGTCCATGTCTTCTCTGTCCAATCCATTGAGGATGAACTGCCTGGCCTTGGCATTCTTCTCCATGATGACATAGTGTTCTGGTTTCCAATCTTCTTCCTTCATGGTAAGATCGACATAGCCATCTCTATTTTCGACTATCCTCCAGCATTGGTAGTCATTGGTCTTGATGTGGCTTTCCATGCACTTTTCCCACCATGTTTTTTCTCCTTTCTTTCGGAGATGTGGCTTGTTGGTGGAGATTCTGAGCTCAAACTTGCTTGGTTGAGACATGATCTGCAAACTTAACAAAGATCTAGAGCTTTTCCTGCTCTGATACCAATTGTAGGATCGTGATTGTTAGATAAAAACTTAAGGAACTCAGAATATCAATTCTCAGTTCCTTTCGCAGCGGAAATAAACA
Source organism: Rheum nobile (assembly GCA_027886185.1). Taxonomy (NCBI): domain Eukaryota; kingdom Viridiplantae; phylum Streptophyta; class Magnoliopsida; order Caryophyllales; family Polygonaceae; genus Rheum; species Rheum nobile. The sequence continues at coordinate 982,883 of WOAB01000648.1, forward strand.
ATCAAACAAATGACCAGTTCCTTATAGTGGAAACCTTTGATTGCCAACTAGCAATCCAGGATAAAAACCACTACCTTTCTTTCGAAAGGATTTCAAAGTCTACTTCTTGATTTCTTATCTCTTTTGGTTACAACTTATCCTAGAAACGAACACACAGTTCATTTGCCTTACACACAGTTAGACAATCCTAGATAACTTAACACAATCAATAATCAATCCAAGAAACAGACTTTCGCACCTAGGAACTATCACTTACAGTCACAGGAACTTAGCACTCAACTCTTCTTCCTTGACTGGTTCCTCTTGATCTCGGTTTGCTTTGATGATCTTGTTTGGAGGTTCACACTAGATATTTGCTAATGAGTATGAGTCGTGTTTTTGTGCTTGAAGATAACCCTTGGGTTAGTCTTCCTTTTATAGAGGATTCTTTTCAGCTCGATCCACTCTGGGTTCCCACAGATTGAGCTTGCCCTAGAATGAGTGGGTTCCCTTGATCCACGTTGTTCTTGGCAAGTTCAAACAACCTAGGCAGCTCAGAATCTCTCTTGGTTGGTCAACTACCTCAGACGAGCCTTGCTATGTCATTGTCCAAATACTTTCGTCCGAGGTTGAACAAGCTGGCCGCTTGGGAACTGTCTTCTGGACAGCGACGTCTCTATGTCCTGTCGCTTTCACCTTCTCTGTCCGAGGTTCAGTGTCTCTAGGTTTCTTGTTGTTTTGCTCTTGGACAATGGCAGGCTTTTGGAAGCTTCGGACAAGTCGTTTTCAACAACTTTTGTCCGAGGTTGTGTGTCCCCAGATTTCTCGGGAATCACAATGTCGCATGCTGCATTCTGGGCACACCTGGGTTCCTCTGGTTTCCTTCATTTGTCTTGTTCCTTTGGTTCCCTTGTCCTGTTTGGCTTTCTTGCCTTCGGTATATTCCTGTGGTTTCTTAAAACACATCTTTGAGATAAAACATTAGTATCATAATTATTTGTCATCGTCAAAAGTAGAGAAACTGAGAAAAGGAACTCTCAGATGAACCTAAATTCCAGAGTTCCGTTTCCTAACAGTTTCATTTTGGGTCGATCCGAAGGAATCTGTGGTCTCAGATATGTCCCTGTTTCGGACCCAGGAACTCGTCGTCTCTAAGCTTTGCTTAAGCTTCTGCGGATCTAAGGCAAGTGGCGGTTCGCTCTTGCTCATCATTCTATATTTCAATTAATTATCAATTGTTTAGTTGTTAATTAATTTGGGATGATTTACTGTTTGCGTTGGGAACAGTTTTGTTAAATGATATGATTAAAAAGGAGATATTATAATAGGTTGTATATCTGTTAGAACAACGCTATTATATATATATGTGATTAATTACAGATATTATGATAGGTTGTATATCGTTAGAACAACGCTATTTTATCTATTATTGGCCATGATGGCTTTGATATGGATTATTACTGTGCTGAACTATTTAGTTAGCACGAGTATTCGTAGGAACGCTACTGAGTATCTCATTGCGAGTGCTAGTTGTTTCTTGATAACCTGGTGGTTAGGATTTAGTTTCTACCATCCTTCTCTGGTCTTGACCATACCCTTACTCAGGGTTTGTGCACACAGCTGGTGTCGCTTGTTGGGATTTAGTTCCCGATTCGACTTTAGGGATTTAGTTCCCGAGTCAACTTTGCCTTAGGGATTTAGTTCCCGACTCCGTTGTTTTGGATTTAGTTCCCGAGGGATTTAGTTCCCGATTCGACGTTAGGGATTTTGTTCCCGAGTCAACTCCGCCTTAGGGATTTAGTTCCCAACGGTATCTCTTTATCCCGTGTGGATGAGATTTTAAAAGCTTATAACGTGATGATCGTTTTGGAATTAAATGAGATAAGTGCTTTAGTGCACATGATTAATATACCCTTTGGGCGAGTAGTGCAGCTAGGCAATAGTACAGCTAGGAAATCTCGTCTTGACTTTGATCAGAGTAACGTTCTCTTTTCAATCTGGATTCGCTTTGAGCGGTGAGGTTGGTCGTGAACCGAAACATCAAGTCGTTTTGAACGCTTGTATGATTATTATTTATGTTCCCCAACATTTGTCATGCTTCCGATAAGGCTCATTTCGTTGGAGTCTTCTTTTGGGATTGATTGCTGTGAGACTCGGTCTCCAGAATCTTCTCTTGATCATGTCTCTTCTTGTGTTTCAGTAGAGTATGGTGGTTGACTATCGTTATCGGTTTTTGATTCGAGGAGCGATGAGTCTAACCTAATACGTCTACTTCGAACCACTCTGCTTTGTACCCTTGCGTAGTCTTTCATTAGACTAACCAGCCGTAATTGTTCTCTGCATGGTTGGCTGGTGTCATCCGTTCGATTCGGCACATCAGATAAGTTGTCATCCCGTGAAGGCTAGAACGACTATAGAGGCGAACGGTGTTTTGACCAGTTTATTCAGGTTAAGATCCTTGGCGGGTGATCATTGCGATCAAGACCCTTTTGTTGGTTATTTAAAGTCTTCCGCTATATTAAATATATCTTGTATTAAGTCTTCAACTGTATTTTGGTTGTCTTTCGGATTATGGATGTAATGCCGAGACAATGATTTTAATTGAAAGCTATGATATTTTGTATCATAATTGTTGTTTGATGATTTATATCAACTGGAAAAGCCTTGGGTGACATCGGACAGTACGTCTGAGGTCACTGGCGGTAATACTTTCAAGAGGTTATTTGGGGGTGTTACATGTTTGGCATGGATACATTTGACAGCATGTTCAAACAACTCAGGAGTATAGGCATTTAGAACCTCAGCAATCACAACAGACAAATGCAGTTCATTATCAAAATATTTCCTATTTGGAATCCTCTGATGAGGAACCCTATCCCTAGTCAATTGATAATTTGTCAAGTCCAGATTAGAGTCTACGTGATCATGAAAATCCAGATTATCAAAAATAACAAGTTCATTCATATTTTCATTTTCAGCAGAAACAGGGGAATTGACAAGGGAATTAGGAGAATAATTTTGAGAATTTTGAGGACTATCTTGACTAACCTGCCCACCTGATTGGTGAGGTTGTTCTTCAGTACTTGACTGTGTTTTATCACGCACAGATGAAGTTCCAGCTTGGTTGGATCTAGATTGATATGATCTTGAGGGAGAAATGTCAATGGAATACCCAATGTCAAACTCATCCTCAGCAGAATCATGTTGGCTAGTGGGTTCATAGAATTGAGCTGGGATGTCCCTTCTCCTGTCTATGTCATTCTCAGAGAAAGATGTTAGGCAAGTTTTGAAATGAAAATCAGACTCATTAAAAATAACATCTCTGCTAATCATAACCCTATAGCCTTCAGGCTGTATGACAAGCAATTTGTATCCTTTAACCCCTTCAGGGTATCCCAACATGACACATTTTACAGACCTAGGATTTAACTTACCAATAGACTGTTGAGCATAGGCAGTACATCCAAAAGGTCTCAAGTGATCCAACTTTGGTTTTTGACCACACCACATTTCATATGGAGTTTTAAAACCAATAGCAGAACATGGAGATCTGTTTATCAGGTATGAGGCAGTAGTAACTGCTTCACCCCAAAGGGAGTGTTTCATCCCTGCACTGATGAGCATGCACCTTGCCTTTTCAAGCAAGGTTCTGTTCATCCTCTCAGCAGTGCCATTCTGTTGAGGTGTGCCAGGAACAGTCAAGTGCCTCTTAATGCCATTTATATGACATAAATTATCAAACTCATTATTGCAGAATTCAAGACCATTATCAGTTCTAAGACATTTCAGCTTATTATCAGTTTCACCTTCAACTTTAACTTTCCAGAACTTAAAAGAATCAAATGTATCACTCTTGGCCTTTAGAAGGTACACCCAAACCTTCCTGGAGTAGTGGTCAATTAGTGACAGAAAAAGTTTTCTGCCACCAATAGTGTCCACTTGGGCAGGTCCTCATAGGTCTGCATGTACGTATTCTAAAGGTCTAGAAGCAACAAAATTTGACCTTTTAAAACTATTCCTAGCATGTTTGCCAAGTATACAACTTTTACACATACTCAAGTCAGAAGGTTTTTCATTAATGCAGCCATGTCTGAACAGATAATGCAGGCTTTTATTGCCAATATGACCTAGCCTAGCATGCCAAGTTTTAGTGTCATTAATACTCATGCAAAAGTTGATTTCAGAAGAAGCATCAAGAATAGGTTTGCCAATAACATGATAGAGACCATTCCTTTTAACACTCTTAATTAGAATTTTACCATTTCTAGATATATTTCTAATTCCATTGTGAGTGTTAATGTGACAACCAATATCATCAAACATGCTCTCAGATAACAAATTTCTCCTAAGGTCAGGAACTCACCTGACCTGTTGGAGTGTCCTAATTTGACCATCATGCATAGTGAAAGGAATATTTCCAATTCCTCTAATTTTCAGAGAGGAGTGATCACCAAGTTTGACTCCCCCTCATTACATTCATGCAAGTAGTCAAAGTGATGCTTGAAATGAGTAACATGCATAGTACAACCAGAATCAAGTATCCAGGAATTAGCATCACTCACATTAGCACACATAAGCAGTTCATCAGAGTAGAAGGTTTTTGATTCAAGAACAGCAGAAGTATCATCCTGGGAATTTCCCTTAGCCTCATCCTTTTTCTTTTTAAAGCATTCAGAAATATAATGACCAAGTTTACCACAGTAATGACACTTTACATTTTTCTTGTCTGTTTAGTTGTTTCCAGAAGAAGAATTAGAAGAATTTGAGTGTTCATGATACTTCTCTTTCTTCTTATCCTTCTTTTGGAATTTGCTCTTACTTTTAGAGAGCAGGACCTCAGTTTTAACACCATCTTGCTTTTCACCTTTTATCTTAAACACTTTCATAACCTCATTTTTCTGAACAATCGACTCTACTATTCTTTTCTTAGTCAATTCTTCAGTACCAAACTGAATAACATCTTTAAAATTATCAAATTGAGAAGGCAGAGAATTAAGCAAGATAACAGCTTGATGAGTGTCAACTATCTTATCATCACACCTCTCTAGTTCTTGTGTCATACGCAGAAATTTATCCAGGTTATCATGCAGGGACACATTAACATCCATTTTAAAGTTAAAGATGCGACATAAGAGACTAATACGGGAAGGAAGAGATTTTACCATATACAGGTCCTTTAGTGACTTCCAGAGGTATTTGGCAGTGTCACGGTGAACCACTTATCGCGTCACTTCATCCGACAAATGGATCATAATCTCACTGTGAGCCTAGAGATCAGTCTCCTTTTTGGCAGCATCAGTAGTCTCGGCAGGGTATTCTTCAGTGACAGCAGCCGGACATTTCTCTTTGATGAGCATGGCCTTCATTTTGACTTGCCACATGGCAAAGTCAGTGGAGCCATCGAATAGTTTGACGCGAGAGAAAGAATTTGACATGGTCATGTCAGCAAAGTGTAGAAGTGTTTGAGAGGTGGAGGTAAGGTGATACAAAGGAGAGATCCAACTCTGGCTTACTGGCTTAAGCAAAGAAACAAAGTTGAACTCAGAAACTTTGAATTGATTTCAAAGTTCAGAGCTCAGATGGACTAAGAGTCCCAGTTTTGGGTACAAAGGGGTTTAGGGCTTCAGGGTTCACACAGAGAACACCCAAGTGGTGTTTTAACTTCTTTACAGAATCGGGTCACAACGATTGACAAGAATCTGTCAAAACGCAATTCAGCTCATTTGTCTCACAAAGATGGGTCAAAAATGACAGCGAACTATCAAGACCTTGTGCATGAGACAGAATACGAGCAAATAAGAAGTCTGAACGCAGCTAGCCCTCAAGAGAGAAACCCTAGATCTTGGACCAAGAGAGTACATCTAGCTCAGATCCAAGATCCAGATCCCAGAAACTGTAGGGAACTTACAATCTGGGTTTACAAGAGTTTCTTGACTCGCAAACCCTAGATTTGACCCTCCTCAAGCAAAAGTTGACCCTACGAACTTTAGATCTGACGCTCACTAGCAACAAGTGAGTCCGATCGTAGTCTAAAGAGTCAAAACACTTTGCTATGAGATTGGATTCAGCTCCAGAAAGCAACTGTGCTTCTGAAGGCAGGATCCAAGCAAGAGCAATAAGCAAGAAATGGGAAGCGGAAGCCCAGAAAAAACGAAAAAAGAAAACAAGACTTTAGGTATGAGATCTAAGAAAGCCAGAAGACTTAAGATCTGAGAACGTAGCTTGTCTTAAACTCTTGCTCTAATACCAATTTGATACAAATAACAAGATGAAAACAGAAGCAACAAAGCAGAACAAAGACAAAACAAAGATCAAATATAAAAGATTTATAGAAGAGAGTAAAGATGGCCTCAACTGGAAAATCCAAAATCAGACAAAAACAGAAGAAGGGCAAATAACCAAGAAGGGAAAGAACAAGTGTAACTAGAGAAAGCAAGCCAGCAGCAAGATCTCTTAGAAGTTTTGTCTTGGAGGGAGCTTAGAAAGATCGCCGAGAGCAACAAGGGAACAAACCCTAACAAGGCTCTGCAACAGTGCCGGATCATAAGCTCCAAGCTACAGTGGAGCGGAGGTTTAGGTTAAATATGAATTCATATTTAACCAAACGACGTCGCTCAATACTGCAGCTCAGGAGTGAAGTGGGCCACAAGAGTACTGGAGCAACCCAAGAAAAGGAAAGCCTGCCATCCATGCTGGGCTGGCCCAACAGGTTGCAGATAAACCTTCTTGGACATCAGAATCCCAAGCAGCCTGCAATCGAGTCTCCTCCATGACATCAAAACTCATGCATTACACAAGAATAAGTTCCCTACAAGTTTAGTGCCTTGTATTTAGGGATTTCTTTTGGCTTTAGTTATGTTGCTTCTGTATAAATAAATCGATGTATCTGTAAACATTCATTCATCAATATACAAGTGAATCTCATTGTTTACAATAATGATGTTTTGAAAGTAATGAAGGGAAAGGCAAAACTTCTTCATCCGATAGTAAGATGAATTTTACAGGTATTCCTCTTTGTTCTAATGTGTCTCAACCTCATGTGACTTTACACGATTCTTTGTTTCAGTCTCAAAAATCTTTGATTAAGCTTGTGTATGTAGGTTTGCCCGATGGTACAAAAATGGTTATTACAATGTCAAGCAGCGTAATGTTATCTCATTCTCTGAATGATGTCTTGTTAGTACCTGATTTCAAACACAATCTGCTTTCAATTAAAATACTTCTCCAAGATAATAGTTTGAGTGCTATTTTTGATAATAATGTCGTTTTCTTTCAAGATAGTTTGACTAAGCAAGTTGTTGTTATGGGAAATGAATCTTCAGGGTCGTATTTGCTTTCCAATGAATAGAATACTGAATGCAGGTTTTAGTTTGATTATAGTTCTTCTTCTCATGTTGATTGTGTTGATAATTTGCCATGTTTAGGTATTTATAATGGTTTTGCCTCTGTGAAGGCTTCTAGTATTGACTATCTTGATCTTTTTATATAGCGGACTAGGTCATGCATTCCTGTGTAAACTAAATAGTATCGTTGATTTTGGCAGTCTGTGAAACTTGTATTTTGGCCAAGCAAGTTAAATTGCCATTTGGGTGTAGTGAGAAGATAGCAAATGGTTGCTTTGATCTTGTTTATTTAGATTTTTGGGGTCCCCACAACGTGATATCTAGAATTAGTGCCAGGTAATTTTTTATTGTATTAGATGATCATAGATGAAACAGTTGGACCATCATTGCTTCTGAATAAGCAGCAAGTGTTTGGTGTTTTAGTGGAATTTGTGCGATTAGTAGAGAATCAGTTCAAGACTCCAGTTAAAGTTTTCAGAAGTGATTATGGCAAATAATTTGTCAATCACCAGTGTTCTCAGGTTTTTTGCTAGAAAAGACATTCTCCATCAGAGAAGTATACCTATATTAAAGTCCGTGAGTCGATAGATTGAAGGTTGTGCACGTACGAGCGCACAATCGCATATAAACCTAGTACATAAATTCGGTGAAATTCCATCATGAAATCAATTAACAATAGGCAGAGTTGTACACCAACCTTATATAGTACGTATATATTGATATCCATTCACTTTAGATGTGAGATGAACTTTACATTTCAACACGCCCGTAAGTACAACGGACCTAACCTAGTTGATATTAGGACAAAAAAGAATATAGAAACATGCATCGAATATTCTATTCGATATTTTTAGCTAGAATTGATTCGTGTAGTCTCATTTTACAAAAGAATAAAAGAAATAAACGTAAGTTTATTATCTTATACAAATCAAGTTACCTATTTTCAACTTCACAGTTTCAAATATATTTTACTCCAACATGAGATAATGTTTTTTTTCAAATTAAATTAAAAATCATTTTTTCTCAAATAAAATGTAAAATAATTAATTCGGATAATTAAAACAATAAATGGTAAAATAGATTTGGAAAATAGAGATTTTAAGTTGTCTTTTCCCATGCTGATGTAATTTTCAATACCATACTATTACTTTCTTCGGTTTTTCTAGTGTGCCCATGGACACATGTTAAGAGCTTAAGTTTTGAAAATTATTTTCAAACTATTCCCTAAAATGGATGAGATAAATCCTTAAAAATAGTAAACTAATGGCTAAAAAGTATTATTGCTAAACATAGAATTTTTATTGTGTTACTTCTTTTCTACTTTCTCTTTAATTTGTCTAGTTAGTAACTCGAAATTACGATTCATGCATACAAGGTTTAATTAGGAGATAGTTGGTACACACAACTGGGTCTTCCTTCTCCGTAAGGAAACCTCTCTTCCCTTCCACCTCCTGGGGTAAGGGTTTTCTAGCCTTGTGCTAGCTTGCTCCCATGTTCTCTCTCTTTCTCTCCTATTTCCCTGTTCTTTTCCTTTCCAGCCCCATGGCGTTTCTCAAAATCATGAATTCTACCTCACTCCACACGAGCGTAAGGACATCAAAGTTGACGTCGGTGCTCATCTGGCACATGCGTCGACAACTTCTCTGAACTTGGTGGGGGTAAACTTCTCACTAACAAGCCCTTCAACCTGCATGCGCTCCGGAACACTCTCAAACTTGCATGGAAACTCCGACAAGGGTTTGTCATACGCGAAATCTACATCAACCTCTTTGTTATTACTTTTAACTGCCTTGAAGACAAGGTAAAGGTACTTGAGGAAGGACCCTGGTCTTTTGACAGAATTCTATTGGTGCTAAGAGAACCTGGTTGTCAGCAACCTTCAAAAATCAAATTTGACTCAACCTGGTTCTGGATACGGGTTCTTGATTTGCCTTTTGCTATTATGACAAAACAAACTGCCGATGCTGTTGGAAGCCTCTTCCTCAATCACGCTCCTTTCATAGAAGATGCAATTACTGATCCTTCCTTTCGGTTCATGAGGCTTAAAGTTGAGATTGATCTATCTTTGTCTCTTCGCAGAGGTGCTCTTTTAAACCTTGGTGATTTGGGTAATGTCTGGGTTCACTTTCAGTATGAAAATCTATCAAATTTCTGCTATGTTTGTGGAAAATCGGGTCACACTCAATCTGACTATGAGGATGAGGAGGCTAAATCCTTTGACCATCAATATGGAGCCTAGCTGCACGCTCCCCCGCTGCAGAATGTTGTTTCTTCTACTGGATCAAACAAAAATGATGATGACTCAATCCAAAAAGGCAAATCAAAAGGGGGACGAAGACTTCTAGATGCTATCCTCCAAGGCGGGTTTGATGATGCTGATGATGACCTACAACCCCTTGAAAATTTAATCCCTTCTCCAGCCATTGAGAATTTTTTAGGACAAGTTAGCTAGTTAGTTATGCAGGGGCCCAACTCAACTAATCTCAAGTCCTCTAAAATTGCTGCTATTTCTGCTCCTCTATTGGCTGACCAGATGGTGCAGTCAAATGCCTCAGTTCCCACTGCTATCAATACTCAACCCACTGTACCACTTGTTTCAAGTCCAAATCTCAAAGATAAACATTCAGTGGACCCCCAACCCTAGAAACATTAAACAACATTATCCAAAAGAAAGCATGGAAACGACAAGAAAGAGTTGGTCTTTCCCCTATGCAGAACATTCAATCTTCATGTGGCAAAAGGAATTTCCCTTTTAATCCAACTCAAGAAATTTCCCAAAAGAAGAGCAAGCTGTTTGAAGTCACTGTCACCCAAGATTCTGCTTTAGGATCCAACTCAATATCGGTGGAAGAGGAGACATTCTCTTCCTGCCAAAAGCCATGAAACTTACCAACTTCAACTGTAGAGGTTTGGGGAGGCCTCGTGTAGTCAGCCGCATCTCTTAGTTGATCAAGAAAGAACTCCCCAATGTTCTCTTCCTCATGGAGACTAAATCCTCTAGAAACTATATGTATGACTTAAGTACTAAGTTGGGTTTTTTGGTTGTTTTGCAAATAATAGTCATGGTAGAAGTGGTGGCCTTGCCCTTTTGTGGGATATTTATGTACAATTGCATGTTCTTTCTTCTACTAGTCACCATGTAAATGTTAGCTTTATAAATAGTAATGGTCTCTCCCTTTATAGAGCCACTTTCTTCTACGGATGGCCTGAAGCTCATAACAAACATCTCTCTTAGGACCTTCTTCAAGCCTTATCTCCTAATGATGACACTCTCAAACTTTGTATTGGAGACTTCAACTAAATTCTTTTCTCTGAAGACAAGGTTGGTGGTGTTCCTGCAAATCTTAATTCAATGCTTGCCTTTCAATCCACTTTGCATTCTTGTGGCCTTTCTCGTATTAGATGGAGTGGTGGACCTTTCACCTAGACCAATGGGAGACAAGATTAACATTTATTCAGGAGAAATTGGATCATGCATTTGCTTCTCACCAATGGCTCAATTCTTTCCCAAATGCTCTGGTCTCAAACCTTGGCTACTGGGGTTCGGATCATAACCCAATTGTTGTGACTCTTTACAACATGTCTCCCCAGACTCATCATGGTTGAGGTAAGCCTTTTTATTTCAAGGCTATGTGGCTGGAATCTCCTGATTATTATCATGTTGTCAATGATTCTTGGCTTTCCAATTCTTACTCCTCTCTCGCTGACAAACTTTTAAGTACTAAGCAAGCTCTTTAGCTTTGGAACATATTTTTCAGTTTTGCAATATTAATAAGAAACTTAAGACTGTCCAAGAGCAAATCTCAAATGCTGTTTCTTTTCCTCAATCTCAAATTAATTCTGCTAATCTCCAAAAATTAAAAGCAGAGAAAGATCTTCTCCTCAAACAACAAGAAATCATGTGGCATCAGTGAGCCTGTACAAATGAACTTTCATGTGGGGACAAAAACACCAAACTTTTTCATGAAAAAACTTCAAGCAGAAGGAAAATAAATACAGACACCTTACTAAAGAGGATGGTTCTCTTGCTTCTTCCTGGCAGGACATGGAATCTGTCGTCATTATTTCATTAAACTCTTCACTTCGGAGACTCATGCTTTTTCTGCTGATCTGCTAAATGAGATTACTAGAAGAATCACTGACGCAGAAAATGCTACCCTTATTGCTCCATTTACTGAAGCTGAAGTTACTGCTGCTCTAAAATACATGCATCCTACCAAGAGTCTTGGCCCTAATGGCATGCCGACTCTCTTCTACAAGAAACACTGGAGCACTATTGGTAAAGATGTCCTCTCCAATGTCCTTAATGTTCTTAATGGTGCTCCTATGCCTCTTCATCTTAATCATACTTTTATTTCGTTGATTCCAAAAGTGAGCAATCCTGTTAATATGACTGAGCTTCGTCCCATTAGCCTCCGCAATATTATCTATAAGCTCATTTCAAAATGCATTGCTAACAGAATGAAACACTTATTATCTGACTCTATCAGTGAGAATCAAAGTGCATTTATTTCTGGTAGATTTATATCGGATAATGATGTTGTTGCTGGTGAATGTTTCCATTATTTGAAGAAGAAGAAGAAGACAAGTGGGAGAGGATTCATGGCTATCAAACTAGACATGGCCAAAGACTTTGACAGAGTTGAATGTGGCTTTCTCATTGTTGTTCTTCAATTTATGGGATTTCATCCAAGGTGGGTTGATCTACAAATGCATCTCCACTGTCACTTTCTTTGTGATGATTAATGGATCTCATTCTCCCTCCTCTGCCCCCCTACGTGGTTTAAGGCAAGGCGATCCTTTATCCCCTTATCTCTTCCTCCTTATTATGGAAGGCATGTCTAGTCAGTTCTCTATTGCTCAGAACAATGGTTTTATTCATGGTATGAAAGTGGCTTCTACTGCTCCTCGAATTTCTCATCTTCTTTTCGCAGATGATTGTATCCTCTTTGCCAGATCGAATACACTTGAGGCTAGCTCTCTAAAAGCTTTGTTTGATTCCTTTGAGGTTGGTTATGGTTAAAAGATTAACCATTTGAAGTCACAAATTACTTTCAATCCGAATGTGCCAAGATCTACTAAAGATTCTATTCTGTGCATTTTTAGATTCAGTGAAATAAATGGTCATGACAAATATATTGGTCTCCCCACTATTATTGGCAAGTCAAAAAGATCATCTTCCAACAAGTTGTTGACAGAGTTAGGAAGAAAGCCTCCAGATGGAAATCTTCAAGTCTTTCTCAAGCAGGTCATGAGGTGATAATCAAGTGTGTGCTTCAAGCCATACCAAGTTGCTACAAATTCCCCTCCTCTATCTGTCATGATCTTGACTCTATCATTGCTCGCTTCTAGTAGGGTTCACAAGACCATAAGAAGATCCACTGATGTAAATGGCACTATCTTTGTACACCAAAAGATTATGGTGGTTTGGGTTTCAGAGATTTCGAGGCTTTCAATGATGCTTTGCTTGCCAAACAGGTTTGGAGATTACTGGAGTCTCCTTCTTCTCTTGTTGCTTCAATTTTAGATACTTCCCTCATTCAGATATCTTAGATGCTTCTCTCGGATCCTATCCTTCATATATTTGGAGAAGTATCCATCAGGCCTCGTGGATCATCAAAAGAGGTCTTTTCTGGGAGGTTGGCAATGGTCTCGCTATCCGTTTCTGGACTGATAATTGGATTCCTAGACCCCATTCATTCACTTTTATCTCTCCCCATCCTTCCTCTGAAGATCATCTCTTGGTCTCTGATTTCTATGACTGGGATTCTTTTGACTGGATTTGGAGCTTGCTTCAGCCAAAGTTACTTGACTATGATCTGAATTTTCTCCACTCCTTGCACCCCATTGCTCCTGATTGTCCTAAAATTCAAAGATGGTTTTTTAGCAGTGATGGCATGTTCAGTGTTAAATCTGCCTACCTCCTGATCCTTGACTCAAAGTCGCTTCCAAAGGCCTCTTCCAGTTCAAGTTCTCTTGCTGACTCTATCCTTTGGAAGAAAATTTGGAAGCTTAATGTAATTCCCAAAGTCAAAAACTTTATCTGGAGGGCTCTTAAGGGATTCGTTCCTACTCTTGACATGCTGAAATTCAAAAAACTCACACTGTCTAACTCCCGCTCATTGTGCCTATCTCACTCTAAGTCTCTCCTGCACGTTCTTAAAACGTGTTGCTTTGCTAAAGACTTTTGGCATTTAGTCTCTATTGACTGCTCTGCCTTTAATGTCAAGCCTCAGTCTTTTTGGGACTGGTGGAGCTTTGTTGTTCAGCATCTTCCACCTTCTCAACTTGACTTCTGGGCTGTGTGCATTTGGGCTCTTTTGTGGAACAGGAATTGCAGAATTTTCAAGGGCTTCGGTTTGGCTCCGTCTGAAATTTTCCATTTTGCTTCTTCATGGCTGCTTATCCCCAACAGATACTTTGTCGTTAAGCCAACCTCTCTCCGAATTTCTGAGCCAGTTTTTCTAGGGCTTCGGTTTTGGTCTCCCTCTAAACCCAACTTTCCAACTCTTCACTGATGCCAGTTTTTCTACTATCTCCAGCAAAGCTGCAATTGGTTTTGTTCTACTTCGTCCTGATGGATCACTACACATGCTTGGGAGTAAATCGTTAAAACCGGGTATGACCATTGATTCATTAGAAGCTCAAGCCATCATCCGGGGCCTGCAATCTGCTTCTCACTATGGAATCACCTATTTGTATGTTAACTGTGATTGCCTAAGTGTGGTTTAGGCTTACTCTCGTTCTGCTCATCTGAAGACCAAACTTGGTATGCTTTCCACCTTTATCCTACAAGTTATGAAGCAATTTTCCCAGTTCTCTCTCGGCTTCATCCCCAGATCGCAAAATGCTATTGCCCATGTCATTTCTTGTTTTGGTTTATCCTTGCCTCCTTTGGCAATGTTATACTTTAATCATATCTCCCAACTGCCAACTTCCTTGGCACATTCTCTGTACTTTGTAAACCCTTCTCTGTTTAATGAATAGATGTCGCTTTCCATAAAAAAAAGGATAAAATAGGGAGGATGTACGTGTCTAACCCTAGGTAATTAATTAATTTCCAAAACGTTCTTAGATCAATATCATTGAATCTGAACACAATTAAAAAAAATTACAGATCGAGATACATATCTCTAAATTGACATCTATGCTCGACTTTGTTTACATTCATAATACATACAAATAGAGCAAGATTAAAGTTGAACTTCGATCTCAAGTAAATTAAGCGCTCCATGCAACTTAATTTTAAATGTGTTTAATTTATACTCAACAATCCAACTCAATTACATTATTCTTGGGGTCGAATCCAACTCAATTACTTCGATTGAGGGAGATGAACATGCATTAATCTTATATATAGGAAGCCCCTATATACACACGTTTTATTTTCTAAATGCACACTATTTTGTGCGTTAAGGCTAAACGTAGAGCTTGGTGTATTTTGTCTAAACGTACAAGGGACAAAACTGGTACAAATGGTGCAAATTGTCCAGATCTGGTGCGTTATGTCTTAATGTATGTAATTGTTCCTGTACGTTAAGCCATAATGCACAAGAGTAGCCACTTCAAACTCCAACGGCTATGAACAGCTGTTCATAGCCGTTGGAGTTTGAAAAATCCGACCGTTGATGCGTTAAGCCTAAACGCACCAACGGTCCGTATTTTTATGCCCCAATTTTAGCCTATATATACACACACTTTAATTTCATTTCTCTTGCACACCAAATCACAACATTCAACATGAACTATTCTAATCATGAAAGTGAGGAATGTGATTGGCTACAAGCACGAGAAGATGAAGAAGCAGACGAAGCGAACGACTCTTGGATGTCGGGTTCCGAAGACGAAGGAGACGATTGCGATTCGAGCGACGATTTATTCACGGTTAGTGTTGAATTAATTTTCATTTGAATAATGAATCATGTCTTAGTTTTGTATGAAGTAGTTATAATGAAATGTAGCAATTAATTTTCGACTGGCATTCGCATTCGTAAACGAAAGGGATATGATAAATATCGAATATAATTAATTTTGTATGAAGTAGCTATTATGAATGTTAGCCATTAATATGATATTAAGTATGAAGTAGTAGTTTCCCTAATTGAGCATAAAATTCATGGATTAGGTTATGAATTATTAATGTCTTTTCAAATTTGTTGTATTTTTAGATAGTATAATAATTCGTAAATAACAATTAATTATAGCGGAAGATTATGGAGATTATTTTCGTACTGGCCTAGTTTGGAGGAGTATGAATGAAATGGTTGAATGGGCTAGAGCTACAGCAAAAGAGTTGATGATAGTTTTGGTGAAACGTACCTCAAATCTGTACGTAGTTAGTTTGACATGTGATAGATATGGTGAGCCGAGATCTGGGAGGCCTAAAGCTAATGTAGAAAATCCAGAGTTGTCGGTTCAGAGGATTCGAAAACGTAGATCGAAAAAGTGCAGTTGTAGATTCGAACTATATGGGTGCCGTTTGAAAAACGAGATAGGATCCCTTACTGAAAAATGGGAAATGGATGTTATACATGGCACCCACAACCACAAGCTTCATGCTAGCTTTCATGGGAATGCATTCATGGGTCGAATGACCCAAGAGGAGGAGGTCATGGCTAGGAGATGGGGTGATGGTCGGAAGACTCCGAAAGAGATTGTTTCGGACTTGAGGAAACACTTTTCGGGAAATGTGACATCAATGAAGCAGGTTGCAAACTTTTTGCAGAAGCTCCAGTACGAGGATCGTGGGGAATTGACGGTTACCCAGTGGTCCCTTCAATTTTTGAAAGAGAACGGGTATCTTTTTTATCATCTTAGGAATGTGAAAAAAGGGCAAGAGGTGGAGATCATGTTTTTTGCTCACCCGGAGTCGCTACGCTTGTTGAAGAAGTTTCCGCACGTGGTGATCATTGACGCCACATACAAGACAAATAAGTATGTAAAACATATAGTTAGTTTTTTTTCTATGTGCTAGGGTTTAATTAGTTATATTGACAAGTATTAATACGTTTATTTGTTTTGTGTATGAATAGGTATGATATGCCTTTGGTGGAGATTGTTGGTTTTACCTGCACTCACAAGACGTTCAACATTGCGTACGCATTTACCCGAGCGGAGAAGTTTTTACATTACCAATGGATAGTGAGTGCCCTTCGGAACTTGTTTCAGGAGTTAGGAGTTATGCCCAAGGCTATAATGACCGATTGTGAAAAGGCTCTCATCAAAGCTATTAAGGTAGTATTCAAAGACGCCCCGGTTAGGCAGCTCTTGTGTTGGGTCCATATTAGAAACAACATCAAGGCACATGCGGCCAAGGTTATAAAAGATAGTGCCAAGGTCGATATGTTTACAAACCAGTGTTGGGGACTATTTTGCTCGACCACGGAGGAAAGGTACGAGGAGAGGCTTAGAGCATTGAGGAAGTCGTGGAAGAGCGGCCTTGTTGGATACGTCGAGAGGGAATGGCTGACTCCTTACAAGGAAAGTATAGTAAGAGCCTGGACGGATGACACCCTTCACTTCTTCATGTGAACTTCAAACAAATATCTTTTGAACATTGTGTAGTTGGGAGATTTTACTATTGGGTATGAATGTTGTACTAAGGAAAAATGTTATTGTTTTGATAGGGTTGAAGGGATGCATCGTGCGTTGAAAGATATTGTAGGGTCTAGCAGAGGCGGCTTTAACAGAGTGATCGTGAGGATCCACCATGCAATCATTCTTCAAATGGACACGATTAAAGCGACCATGAACAAGTCACTGTCTACACGACCAATGGAGTTCAACGATCCAGGGTTTCCGGAGCTTGCCCGAATGGTCTTTTCAAGGCTGTTTTGCAGAGTGTCGGATAGGTGTTTTGATTTGTTGTTGGCCATGTATGATCAGCTAGTGAAGGATGAGTATTCAGAAGTATGCGATGATCATTGGGTGAGAGACTGCCTTGGGTTGCCGTGCGTCCACGATATTGCAAAAGCCATCATTACGAGGACAACTCTCACTCCAACTATCCCAAGAGAGAAAGTATTGTTAAACAATTGTCCCTAAAAAAGACACTTCCAAAATGCCTTTGGGGATAACTGTCCCTAAAGAGGCACTTCAAGAAGCATATAGGGACATTTTCCAACTGTTCCTAAAGAGACAATTTCCAAGTGTCCCTAGAGAGAAAGTATTGTTAAACAACTGTCCCTAAAAAAGACACTACTAAAATTTATTTGGGGACAATTGTCCCTAAAGAGGCACTTCAAGAAGCATATGGGGACAGTTTCCAACTGTCCCTAAAGAGACAATTTCCAAGCGTCCCTAAAGAGAAAGTATTGTTAAATAACTGTCCCTAAAAAAGACACTACTAAAATGCCTTTGGAGACAACTGTCCCTAAAGAGATACTTCAAGAAACATATGGGGACAGTTGGACCTAAAGAGACAATTTTCAACTGTCCCTAGAGAGAAAGTATTATTAAACAACTGTCCCTAAAAAAAGACACTTCCAAAATGGCTTTGGGGACAATTGTCCCTAAAGAGGCACTTCAAGAAACATATGGGGACAGTTGGACCTAAAGAGACAATTTTTAACTGTCCCTAGAGAGAAAATATTATTAAACAACTGTCCCTAAAAAAAGACACTTTCAAAATGGCTTTGGGGACAACTGTCCCTAAAGAGGCACTTCAAGAAACATATGAGGACAGTTGGACCTAAAGAGACAATTTTCAACTGTCCCTAGAGAGAAAGTATTATTAAACAACTGTCCCTAAAAAAATACACTTCCAAAATGGCTTTGGGGACAACTGTCCCTAAAGAGACACTTCAAGAAACATATGGGGACAGTTGGAACTTGTCCCTGTCCCTAGAGACAAAGTATTGTTAAACAATTGTCCCTAAAAAATATAAAGTTCTAATGATTACACCCTATATACATATTGAGAAAAATACACGGTTGTATTAGTGAAACAAATATAAAAAACCAAATATTAAACACACCCTATATACATATTGAGAAAAATACACGGTTTATTATGATTACATATTAAAGAGTTCTAATGCATGTTTTTAGGCTGTAAAAAGTATCATGAAAGTTAGTTTCTTATCTACTTTATTACTAAAATATTTAAAAAAGGACTTAACATAATATAGCCGCTTATACTCTACTCAAATTCATAAATCAATATTAATTTATCATAAATATATATATAAAAAAAGTCTCTACTTCAGGGTAAAACATCCAAATATACAAATATACAAATCACTAACAACTACAGGCTGTACAAAATTTACACAAAAAGAAGAAAAAACAGAAGGACTGGCTAGACAAACAAAACCAAAACAGGGGAATTCAGGGTAAAACATCCAAATACAACTGTAGAAATCCAAAATTGAATTCACTCAAAAGCGAAGAACACTGAAGAAGCAGACCTCTGCCCAAACCAGCAGACCCGAGATGCAAGCACCAACAGCAAAACTGTAACTCCCGGTACAAAAGCGGACCACCAACAGTGGAACGAAAACACAAGAAAAATTTACAACAAACCCCGGAATTACTTTGTGCTGCAGCAAGACCGGCCAAACAACATGGCCACTGATAGTAGGACCCAAACATCCATCACAACACCAAAAGAAAACGAAACAAGAAAGCTTACAAAAAGAAGGAGCAAAGGGCTGCCAAAAGGAGTTAAGATCTGTAAATTGAGAATACTCCCCGCATAAGGTCTCCCAAGCCGCCGGGGGCGCAACTGAGGCGGCCACATCATCAGCCCAGCGCATAAACCAGACCGAAGGAGTGGACAACAAACAAAAGACCAGAGGCGGCGGAGAAGAGGCCCAAAACCCTAGCTCCAACAGATGGCGATGGCGTCCCGAAGGAAACTAAAAACGCAGAAGAGAGGCGAAGTGGAGAGCCAGGAGAAAACTGAAAAACGCAGATAAAAGAGGCCCACGCGGCATTCAGCTGGGGATCATGCATGCAATTTCAAATAAAAGAGATTCGCGCGACATATTTATATATTTATTAGTAAATTGGTCCTTCTGATCCAATTTTCTCTAAAATAAATTTGTTAAAATTTGACCCCTGTACTCTCACGCTCTCTCTCCTCCGTCCTCACACTCACACCTCCATTTCCAGATCTATCCTTCAACTCTCATCTTTGGCCTCCGTCTCCGGCCTCGTCGTCTTCCTTCTCCGACATCGTCCTCCGTCTCCGGCCTCACCTCTTCGATTCCTCCGACGAGCTGCCACCTGTGTCCTGGCCTTCGAGGTGGATGGGACGATGTCCAAGCTCATCCTTTATCACTCTTCCCTTTCCGAGAAGTCTATCATCCGCTTGTCGGCGTCTGGATCTTGATCTCCGCCGTCGATTGAGTTCAGTCTCCAGCGTCCTATGGCTCTCCCGCTCCCCTTCATGTGGTTCTCAAGCAGTCAACCTTAGCTACTTCAGGACTCGATTCGTAGTGTTTATGAGGCCGTCGCCGTCCAATTTCTCGACTGACTCTTGCGAACTGGTAATGTTATTGGTTTGAGTTTCATTGTGTCAACATATTTTGATATATCTCAAACTTGTGTGTTTGAAACGTTGATTATTGTTATTTTCCGTGGCAACTGCATACAAAAGGCTTTGATGTCTGAGATCAAGGAGAGCATCCAGAAGGATGATAGCTTGTTTTTTTTTTTCGTTGCAACTGCATACAAAAGGCTCTTGGTGCCCCATTATTTGTGCTTAAAGTTAGTTCATTATTGGTCCCCTTATTGCTTTATCTATCTCCTGCGTGATAACAGTCAGTTATCCCTCCTCCTATGGGAATGAGTTGGTTTACTGGATACACTCAAAATGGAGAGTGTCAGGACAATACAGACCCATCCATACCCTTAACTTTAAGTTGATTTTGGTCTTCTAATGCATCTTAATTTGAGACACCTTGATGCCTTGTAAATCATATTGCACTCTGGATTGTTTAAATGTGATATTTCTGTCATCAACTAGTGGTGATGATGGTTTCCGTCATCAAGTAGTGACAATGATGTTACTCTCTTTGTGCTGATATTTAGAATGAAGAGTTTGGTCTTTTTGATACATTGACTGCCCGGTCTACTGTTATATGTTTTTTACTAACGAAAAAACTTTGTTTTCTCATTGTTTTGTTCTCTGGTTGCCTTTTGGTTTCAATCTTATACATTTGAATGAAGAAGATAAACACTTGTTTTATTTAATGTTAAAGTGCTTGTGGCGTTGTGTGAAAGTTCTTGTGACATTGCATCCAAATTTCAGGAAGATGCTGCTCATTCAGCTGAGGCGACAGCCTAATTGTGGAGACTTGCCCACACTATTTTGCATTCTCTGAAAAAGAAATCCCTGACGGCGAGGTTCAGATGTTCTCCACCTCTCCGTAGTGTAGAAAATAAGAACAAATTGTGGGAGACTTTGATGGTAACAGAATTCAACCATATACACATCAATGCTGCCTATCTATCTATGTGTTGTCAATTGGTTTTTGCTGACAGTGGTGTCATTTTAGGAAGGCTACATTAATATGTTGGTTGTATGCTCTTAGACTTGCAACAAGTTAAATCATAAATGCTTTTGTTTTGACTGTTTTCTGCAGATGACAGTGAAGGATGCTCTGAATTCTTGCCCTTGACGAAGAAATGTCTGCGGACTCCAGTGTTTTTGTAATGGATGAAGAGGTACTTAGAAGAAATGGTTGTGGTCTCTGTATATGAGTTTCCCTTAAATGTATGACAATGGTAATTTGTTATTTTCTGTATTTTAACCCTACCTGCATATCAAGATGCTTACAAGGTTAGACACTATGAAGATTACCTTTTTTGTTGGATAATAGTTCTATCATGTCCTTCAATGTTGTCAGCATTAAATTTTCTTCTTCCTTATATGTGAAATTTTCTTCTTTAACCTCCACATATTTCCAAAGGGCTTTTGGATAAGTACGGTCCTGAGAGAGTTATTGACACTCCTATCACAAGTTATTGCCATGTTTCATTCCAAATTTCTTTATTTTCTTCCAATGTTTTCCCAGATGACTATGTATCTAGAGTGATAATGTTCCATTGTATTGCAGGCTGGTTTTGCTGGTATTGGAGTTGGTGCAGCCTACAAGGGTTTGAGCCCTATTATATAATTTATGACATTTAACTTCTCAATGCAGGTTCGGATTTCTTCTCAAGAGTTCATTTATTGTATCCATTCTGTTCTCACTTTCTCTTCTTCACAAGTTCATTCCTTTGGTTGTAGGCAATTGACCACAATTGTCAGTGCTAATTGTTTTCAAAGGACCCAACGGTGTTGCTGCTGGAGTTGGGGCTCAACATTCCCAGGTGTGATAAATGGTTTTAATTAAGGCTTTGATGTGATAATATATATGAGCTATTTCAAGGTTTTTTCCCTTCTAATTTGGTACAAATGATGCACATGCACTTCATGAAGAAGATATTGGACTCGCTATGGCCATTGCTCGAAGTGAGGTGCTACTTCTTGATTTTTACTTTTTGTCTAGTTTGATCTTCTTTTAGTATTTTTATATATGGTAAATAAATACTTAAGAGAACGGAGAAACCAAAACAAGATATCTATGGTAGAGGGTAGCTCGATTCTGTTGTTTGGATTTTGGGATATGGGTGTAACCGTTAGCATATTAATTATTGAGCATCAATGCATCGTGGATCAAACACATAAGAGTATGCTTGCATTGAAAAATCTGTTTCAATTAAGATTAACAAGTTATTATCGTTTGATTTATGTGTAATATGCTATATGTTCATGAGATAAATTGGTTGATCAAATATCCATATAAATGTAAATATAGTTTTTAATTTAAGAAGTATGAATCTGTTTCATTGCTTGATGTTCTTTATCTTTTTTCTTGACTTATCTGTCATTTCGTGGGGTCTGGATAATGACTGCAAGGATGAAATTATGTGCTATTGTGATAGCTATTCTCTAAATTATTTTTCTTGATTCACAATTGGATTAGATTTTGACTTGTATGAAAGTACACACTACACAATGTCATCTTCTTGATTTTGACATAGACGAAACTAGCCCCGATGACGCTTCGAATACTCCACCAAACTAGCCTCGGTGACGCTTCGAACGCGCCACCGACTAGCCTCATGCTTGGAACGCGCCACCGACTAGCCTCGGTGACGCTTGGAACGGGCCACCGACTAGCCTCAGTGACGCTTGGAACGCGCCACCGACTAGTCTCGGTGACGCTTCGAGCGGGCCGCCGACTAGCCTCCGTGACGCATCGAATGGGCCACCGAATAAGCATCGGTGACGCTTTGAATGGGCCACCGAATAAGCATCGGTGACGCTTCGAACGCGCCACCGACTAGCCTCGGTGACGCTTCGAACGCGCCACCGACTAGCCTCGGTGACGCTTCGAACGCGCCACCGACTAGCCTCGGTGACGCATCGAACGCGCCACCGACTAGCGTCGGTGACGCATCGAACGCGCCACCGACTAGCCTCGGTGACGCATCGAACGCGCCACCGACTAGCCTCGGTGACGCTTTGAACGCGCCACCGACTAGCCTCGGTGACGCTTCGAACGCGCCACCGACTAGCCTCGGTGACGCTTCGAACGCGCCATCGACGCCTCGGTGACGCTTCGAACGCGCCATCGACTAGCCTCGGTGACGCTTCGAACGCGCCACCGACTAGCCTCGGTGACGCTTCGAACGCGCCACCGAACTAGCATCGGTGACGCTTTGAACGCTCCACCGACTAGCCTCGGTGACGTTGTGAACGCGTCACCGACTAGCCTCGGTACGCTCCGGACGCGCCACCGAACTAGCCTCGGTGACGCTTCGAACGTGCCACTGACTAGCTTCGGAGACGCTTCGAATGCGTCATCGACTAGCCTTGGTGACGCTTCGAACGCGTCACCAAACTAGTCTCGGTGACGCTTCGAACGCGCCACCGAACTAGCGTCAGTCAGTGTTCTAAAAATTCCCGCCTAGGGTTGCCTAGGCTCCGGCTAGGCGCTAGGCGGTCATCCTCCGCCTAGGATCCACCTAGGTCCGCCTAGGCAAGAAGAAGCCTACGATGTTGTGGAAGTAACAACATCTTAGAAGATAACGGATGCATAGAACATAATTTTGGTTAGGCTTTGTAAAATAAGGTCATAATAAAATATCAAATCTCATTGTAACATAGTTTTATAAAAGATTAACGAATTTGGGTGAATATAGTCAAATAATCACATGGATCATACATTAATTTTTAATCCGCCTAGGCCCCTGTCTAGCCGTCTAGGCGCTAGGCCCTCCTTCACCGCCCAGCTCTCGCCTAGCGATTTTTAGAACATTGGCGTCGGTGATGCTTCGAACGTGCCACCGAACTAGCCTCGGCGACGCTTCAAATGTGTCACCGACTAGCCTCGCTTACGCTTTGAAAGTGTCCCCACTTACTAGCCTCGATGACTTTGAAAGCGTCACTAATTATTACTCTTAATGACACTTTGAAATCGCCATTAATTATAGTCTTGATGACACTTTGAACGTGCACTAACTAGTGGTGATGACACTTCGAAAATGTCACCAACTAGTGGTGGTGACATTTCAACTAGATTTGTCGTCAAAATGATAATTGTCATCAACTAGTTGTGATGATAGTTTGTGACATCAACTAGTTGTGATGACAGGATGTGTCATCAATTAGTTGCGATGACAGTTTGTATTTCATGACAATTTGTGTGATTAGTTAGTTGTGTTACAATTTGTATTTGATGACAGTTTGTGTTTTGATGGCAATTTGTGTTTTTGATGACGGTTTGTGTTTATGATGACAGTTTGTGTTTTGATGACAGTTTGTGTTTTGATGAAAGTAATTGTCATCAAGATGATGACATCAGCAAAAAACCAGTTTTTGACGGAAAAAAGTTCACCGGTCAACGACCATTTCAATATCGGTCAACATCGGTCAATGGTCAAATATGTTAAGTTGTTGACTTATGGTGAATGATGACATCATCATGGGTCATGGATTTAGAAGAAGTTTATTAGGGGACATTTGTCTAATTTCAGTAGGCTAAAAGGTCTTTTAACCTAAACATTGCAAAAATAATCTATTAAGCCAAAATAAAAGGTAGAAAGTTGAATCAAGGGGCTCCTACCGTGCGTGCAGCCATACTTGCGTGTTTACTCCCGTCGACCTTGTCGTTCTGAATCGCATAGTATATTTACACAAATATGAATTTTAGACTAATTATAATTGTTAGTAAATCAATTCAAAATACTACAATGTATGTTAATCGGATAGTATATTTACACAAATATGAATTTTACAATTGCAATAATCATGTTAGTTCGCCTACATTATACATATGTAGTTTGCTAATATAAATAAAAAAGTAAATTTAAAATGATGGAAGTCAAATTTATATATAATAAACACCATAAACAAGTACAAAACGAACATTAGAAGAAAAAAACTTGAAACCCATTACTTATGGAGTATATTATAAATGAGATTTTTAGGTTGTATTGACAATTTTCATATAAGCTCGCCACTGTATAATGCAAATAGAGACTTGAATCGGGAATGAATATTTGCTCTTATAAAATGAAGAATTGTCAATTAATAAGTTTCGTACTTTTTTTTTAGTATATATCTTGAGTTTTGTGAAAATAATTGTTAATTATAATAACATATAGTTAACTTTAAGAAGAGTTATAAATGAGATAATTTAATTATGTCATATTAATCATATTGTTTTTACAAAATGAAGAAGACAATATGATTATTTGCCTCTCCTTTAACATTGGAAGCATGTAAGCTACTCCTACATTGATAAAGAGTACTCCGTATAAGAAATTTTTATATCTTTGAAGGGTGTGTATAGATAGAAAAAACAACATATTATATTTGTCCATGCAATAAAAAAAATTTATGCAATTGTTCATCGGCATAAAAATCTAATTATTAAAAATGAGTATTATATTGTATTTTTTACTTCATTAATTTTTATTTTCGTCTAACATTTAATTAATATAAAACTAAAGAAGTGTTATTTTTGGACAACATTGAAAAATATAAATAATTTTATTTGATGTTCATATAATATACAGTTGATATTAAACTTCTTGCACCAAACAAATACATTTATTCACTTATATCTACATTTTGGTATTGTTAGAGGAATTCAACGTAACTTTGCACATGTAATATAATATTAAATGTATGTAACCTAATTTCTATATTACATGTGCAAATTAGGTTACATACATTCTTTGAATATATTAACCCGTACGTAACCTAATTTCTTTTAATATTGTTAAAAATAATTAAAGTACATAAGTTCAACACTATAAGATATATTTTAAGGATCTAAAATCATTGAAAGTGCTTAGTAGGGTAGGCATCTCGGCATGACATGAGCCTTACATGAGCCTTCCTAGTGTGTGAGGAAATCCCCACGGTCGGCGCCAATGTTGAAGCCCGGTTTCAACAATGTGAAATAATTAGTGATCAACACATCACTAATCTCGGTGTTCTTTGTTCTTGATCTCATAAGTTCCGCTTCATGTCAATCGGTTCTCGTCATTGCCGAAATGCCTCCCCTCTAGTTTGCTTCAAACCTGAAAAAGACCCGAGGGCTTTCCCGGGCTTGCCACTCCGACGCTCAAGTCAGTTATTTATACAAGAATCACATATTTATATAGAGAGAAGCTGAGGTTGAGAGATTTACTAACCCGTCAAATTACCTTTACCGAGTACATCCATCATTTATTTCATTAATAAGGCATCGAACCTTCTAGTATTGATTATTTCATCAAAGACATATCTATTAAACTAGCATATACTTTCAAACATCCAAACAAGATATCAAGCAAGTATAATTGATCTCACAAGCTATATAATATCTTCTTCATCAAGTTAAGTACTAAAACTCACTAGCCTTGTTCGTCCGTGGCCTCAATTTATCATCTAGCCTATCAAGGGGGCACCCGAACTAGCTCCGAAATATCAAATTGATACCAATACCACATGGTTCTACATGATATTATATATTGACTCTTGCACCTAGGAGTGTTAAGAAAAGCAAGTTTGCAACACAATGGAATGCATTAGTGCCTAACTTAGAGAGCTACATGACTAGATTTAAATTATACCATGGAAGTTCAAATACATATGTGTTGATAAATGAGCGGCTCAATTATAATCCAATTAATAAGATCAACCGAAAGAGCAACACCGCACCTCATGTATTGCACATGGAAAAGTATTTTGTCAGATCAAGTTGCTACAAAAAAATGATTAGAGCACAAATGGCCCCATTAGATGAAGAACTAAAGGGGTTCTCGAAATCAGGCCAATACAGGATTGCTACTTGTAAGAGACGAAAAGAGAAATCAAAGGGTGAGAGGACGATACACTGTAACGACGATGGAAGAGCGATTTCGATTTCCCGTTTGCAAGCGGAGATGACGGAGATCAGGAGCTTCCAGCATCGCCACTTCCGTTGCCTTCGCGATTATCCCTTCGATTGCTTTGCCGCTCGCGACCTCTAACACTTGGTTTACCGAGGCGGTGTAGATGACGAGAGTGATATCCGCCGGAGAGCTTGGCCGTGGTGTATCGGTGATGTTGCGGTGTTCATACGGGTTGGAGAGATTGGAGGACGACGACGCGCTGCAACACATGACTCCGATGGGCTGCCGGCGGAAGAGGAGAGGTGGATCGAGGTTCCCTTCGCTCCAGTCTAGCCCTCGAAAAATGGCCTCTATCACCTCTGAAAATGGCCTCCTGAAGCTCTCCCGCATGGCCTCCCCAAGCCTCCCTTTTCTCTCTCCCTTTACACTGTTGCGGCTCTCCTTTTTATTCCGGCTCCCTTGCCATCCGAATTGCCCTATCTCCCTTTGGGCCTTTGGCCTTTTTATCACATTAATTGGGCTTTTAGTCCCATCTAAATCTTGCTCCCACAACCAGCCCCCCAAGCCTTTCAGCTTCGCGTAGTGGAGGTGAAGGGCTTGGTTCACGGATGGCCTTGTAAGAGCTTGCACTCGCTCGGATGCTTCGCGGACCTTTCTTGCGAGTTGTCGTCTCTTTTCTCTTTCTTTTCGAAGACTGAGAGTGGGCGAGTAGACTAGTCGAATGGGCGTGGAGCCCCGAGATATTGCGCTTTCGGGCTCGTGAAGGAAATCATTGAGTGGGCGCAAAGACACTCTATTTAGGCCGCTTCTTGGTGCGCCTCGTGCTTTGCCTCTAATCATATACTTGTATTTCTTTTATACTTGCTTCGCCGCATTGCTTATGCACTTGACTTTTCGTATTTCCTTTTTACTCGCTCGGTCCCTTGATTTATGGTATTGTCTTCTTACTCACTCTCTCGAAGTTCACGGAGGGTGCATGGTTGGGGAGCCATAAGCAAAGGAGATCCTTTGCGAAGGCCTTGAAGTGAATATCTCCACGAAGGGAAGCCTTTATGAAGGATGGGCCTTCGCGAATGATGGTACTTCGTGTGAGATATTTCTTCGTGAAGAATGGCCTACGTGAAGCATCGCCTATGTGAAGGTCGGTAAGGCCTTCATGAAGACGGCTTCATTAGGTTCCTCGCGCTGTTTGTTCGACTTGCTCTCAAACGTATCGCTTGTTTTCTTGCTTTTCCGCATTGCTTTCATGCATCGTCTCGGTTTTAATTTATATCTCATTCGTTATTCGGTTTTAGAGCTCATGAAGGTTTGTTATAACGGGTTGAAACCTCATCGTCTTATTTTTTGTAGTTCGTGAATGGAACACGTGAGGGGGCGAAGCCCCAACGTTTATTATTTTGAAGATCCGCGACAGGACTTATACGGAGCCTGGCTCGGTTTTTTGGATCGCTTTTATGCTTTCTTTCTTGCGTTGCTTTTACTTGCCATTTTGTTTTGTCTTTTAATCTTTTATCGTTTTATTCAGGTACAAATTGCGTTAAACGTTTTGCATTGCTTTTTTCTCGCGCATGTTGCTTTTGTTACTTGCTTTCTCTAAACTCGTGGAGGGCGTATGGCTGGGAAGCCATACGTGAAGGGAAGCCTTTGCGAAGGCGATGAAGCGAAGGCTTCGTGAAGGGGAGCCTTCACGGAGGGGAGCTTTCACGGAGGGTGAACCTTCGTGAAGAGGATGGGCTCAAGCCGGGAGGCCACGAGCACGGGCCATTAGCTCTTCGCGAAGGCCAAGGAGGCCGAAAGCGAAGAACGAGAAGGCCAAGGGTGAAAGACCGGGGAGACCTTCGCGGAGGGAACTCCACTAGTTTTTCTCGTGCCGTTGCCCAACTCGCTCTCAAATGTATTGCTTACTCCCTTGCCTTTTCGTATTGCCTTTCTCTTATTGTTTTCTCGTTTTACTTCCTTGTACTCGCGCACATACTGTTTTTTTTCAAGACTACCTTTTCCCAAATTGTATTCACAAATCGCTTCTCAAGACTCGTTCTTTTGTGTTGCCTTTCACACCTGCCTTTTGTGTTGCATTTCATACTTGCCTTTTGTGTTGTCTTTCGCTACTTGCTTTCGCGACTTGCACTCTTGTGTTGCCTTTTGCGACTTGCTCTTTTGTGTTGCCTTTCATACTTGCCTTTTGTGTTGTCTTTCGCTACTTGCACTCTTGTGTTGCATTTCGCGACTTGCTCTTTTGTGTTGTCTTTCGCTACTTGCTTTCGCGACTTGTACTCTTGTGTTGCATTTCGCGACTTGCTCTTTTGTGTTGCATTTCGCGACTTGCTCTTTTTAAATCGTTTCTCAAGACGTGCTTTTTCTTGCTCTCGCTTGCTTGCTCTTTTGTGTTGCATTTCATTACTTGCTTGCTTACACATCACACGTTATATTGCTTTTTAGGGCATTACTTTGTATCGCACATCTCATATTGGTCAAACGTATTGCTCAACTTTGCATTTTTTTGCCTCAGCGTATTGCTTTCGTGTATTACACTTGTCACTTGCTTAATCTAAGAACGTGGAGGGCGTATGGCTAGGAAGCCATGAGTGTAGGGAGGCCTTTGCCAAGGCGATGAAACAAAGGCTTCGTGGGGAGCCTTCACGGAGGATGAACCTTCGTGAAGGGGAGGGCCTCGAGTCGGGAGGCCACGAGCACGGGCCATGAGCTCTTCGTGAAGGCCGGGAAGGCCAAGAGCGAAGTGCGAGAAGACCAAGGGCGAAAAGCCGGGAAGACCTTCGCGATGGGAGCCTTGCTAGCTTTTTCTCATGATGTGACTCAACTTGCTCTATGGTGCAACACCTCTTTCCTTTCGACTTCACCTTGCCTTTCTACTTGCTCTCTCGTAAAAAAACATACTTGGTTGCGAGCGGAGTGATACCATGGATTGCGTCGGCTTGAGGGACGTACGAGCCGCAACCATCGTAAGGTGTTGTGAAGCCTACACGAAAAATGAAAGTAGAGCATAGTGAGAGTTACATGAAGCATAAATGAAATGAAGTGAAGGCTAACCAAAACCGAAGTGAAGTGTAGTGGAGCCTGGTTCTTTGCTCCTTGCTCCTAATTAAGCTTGTCGTTGAAAGTGCTCTGTAGGGTAGGCATCTCGGCATGACATGAGCCTTACATGAGCCTTCCTAGTGTGTGAGGAAATCCCCACGGTCGGCGCCAGTGTTGAAGCCCGGTTTCAACAATGTGAAATAATTAGTGATCAACACATCACTAATCCCGGTGTTCTTTGTTCTTGATCTCATAAGTTCCTCTTCATGTCAATCGGTTCTCGTCATTGCCGAAATGTCTCCCCTCTAGTTTGCTTCAAACCTGAAAAAGACCCGAGGGCTTCCCCGGGCTTGCCACTCCGACGCTCAAGTCAGTTAGAAGCACATATTTATATAGAGAGAAACTAAGGTTGAGAGATTTACTAACCCGTCAAATTACCTTTACCGAGTACATCCATCCTTTATTTCATTAATAAGGCATCGAACCTTCTAGTATTGATTATTTCATCAAAGACATATCTATTAAACTAGCATATACTTTCAAACATCCAAACAAGATATCAAGCAAGTATAATTGATCTCACAAGCTATATAATATCTTCTTCATCAAGTTAAGTACTAAAACTCACTAGCCTTGTTCGTCCGTGGCCTCAATTTATCATCTAGCCTATCAAGGGGGCACCCGAACTAGCTCCGAAATATCAAATTGATACCAATACCACAGGGTTCTACATGATATTATATATTGACTCTTGCACCTAGGAGTGTTAAGAAAAGCAAGTTTGCAACACAATGGAATGCATTAGTGCCTAACTTAGAGAGCCACATGACTAGATTTAAATTATACCATGGAAGTTCAAATACATATGTGTTGATAAATGAGCGGCTCAATTATAATCCAATTAATAAGATCAACCGAAAGAGCAACACCGCACCTCAGGTATTGCACATGGAAAAGTATTTTGTCAGATCAAGTTGCTACCAAAAATGATTAGAGCACAAATGGCCCCATTAGATGAAGAACTAAAGGGGTTCTCGAAATCAGACCGATACAGGATTGCTACTTGTAAGAGACGAAAAGAGAAATCAAAGGGTGAGAGGACGATACACTGTAACGGTGGTGGAAGAGCGATTTCGATTTCCCGTTTGCAAGCGGAGATGACGGAGATCAGGAGCTTCCAGCATCGCCACTTTCGATGCCTTCGCGATTATCCCTTCGATTGCTTTGCCGCTCGCGACCTCTAACACTTGATTTACCCAGGCGGTGTAGATGACGGGAGTGATATCCGCCAGAGAGCTTGGCCATGGTGTATCAGTGATGTTGCGGTGTTCATACAGGTTGGAGAGATTGGAGGAGGACGACGCGCGGCAACGCATGCCTCTGATGGGCTGCCGGCGAAAGAGGAGAGGTGGATCGAGGTTCCCTTTGCTCCAGTCTAGCCCTCGAAAAATGGCCTCTATCGCCTCTGAAAATGGCCTCCTGAAGCTCTCCCGCATGGCCTCCCCAAGCCTCCCTTTTCTCTCTCCCTTTACACTGTTGCGGCTCTCCTTTTTATTCCGGCTCCCTTGCCATCCGAATTGCCCTATCTCCCTTTGGGCCTTTGGGCTTTTTATCACATTAATTAGGCTTTTATGCCCATCTAAATCTTGCTCCCACAGCCTCAGCAGTGAGCACCAGGTACTAATTCTCAAAATAATATGTACTAGCTAAAGTCGGTTTGTTGTTCGTGGGTTGAAATGCGATACATGAGTCTATTTATCAGGTCACTTGAATCTCCACATTTAATATGATATAATGTGAAACGAACAGTTTTAAACGGCTGGAAGTGAAAGGACGACAGGAAGTGAAAGGATTGGGGGCGGTTCATGTCCCTCAATTAACCTGCCCAGATGGCCTTCTTTGTTGTTATTATCGGCAATTCCATAACCACCTGCAATCATGATATAAACGGCTGGTCATTAGTTGCATGAACGATTAAATGTGGAAGATCGACAAACAGGTAAGCATCCTGCAAAACAAATGTGAACGATTAAATGTGTCATTAGTTGCATGGATGGGAATGGTTAATTGAGGGACATGAAAATCACTGCATTTTAAGGCGTCTTAATGGGTTTACATTGATTTGTTAATACTGATTTGACGGCATAATACAGATCGGCTTGTCATTAGTTCCTACATATGGGCCGGTAAAATTGGCCCTGTCCAAAATATTGTATCAGCCTTTGATCCATTTAAGTACATTCTAAAAAGCCTTTTAAGCCCATTTAAAGATGAAACTGCTTTAGTTTTTATAGGGATTTAAAAGTTAGCATTGAGTGACAAGAAAATTACCTTTTAAATAGATATAGATTTCAAAGGTTTACATACTCTTCGTCAATGACAAGGAAACCATTGTCCTAGCTCCATGCACTCTCGATCATTTGTTGTGCCCAAGTGCATTGCGGATCTTATGTATCATCGACCTGTAGCATCTATTGTACCACTCGTCAAAATAGGGATACGTGGACTCTTCAATATATTATACAGTATATTCTAAACAGAAAATATAGTAAAATTCAGCTCCAAGTTACACATTGATGCACATATATCATACACATTTCATTATTAATTATAACCATAATGCATATACTATTATACTCTTACACATTAATTATGCCATATTTTATGATGCACTGATTGGTCAATCTCGATCAATGATTCGCCAACATCGATTGACGTTTAGCGTCACCGTAATAATATATTGAGGCAGCTGCAAATTAAAATAGATTACGGGAACAGACGATTTGGACACAGTTAATCATTAGCCATTTTAGGTTACTCAACACAACACAACACAAAAACAAATAGTCAAACGTTGTGAATACATAGAGCAAACTGGGTTAGGAGAGACTTCCCTAAAAAGACCTCTACAGTATCCGAATCGGAATAGTCGGCTAGCTAGTGGCCGAAGACCGAGTGGCCATTACCCAAAAAAGAAAAAGAAATTAGAAGCAACAAAGCGACTCCGCCTAGCACATGATATGATGCTGTAGTACAATAACAATTTACGTAGCTAGCTAGTGTTGAAACTCGGAGATGGAGCACATGATATATTAATATTATACACGACCGGGCGTAGCGTCGGGCGTGGGCCCGGCGGACCGTCCACGCTCGGACCTGCTGCTCTCGGCGAACTTGATGCTGCCCGCGTGCATCCCCCTTCTCTTCTCGTCCTCGTCGTACTCGGACGCATAGTAGACCTCCTCGGTGGCGTCCTTGGATGGCGGGAGAAACATGCTTCCCCACTGCGGGAAGTGGACCAGGGCAACCGGGAGAGTGCAGAGTAAGGAGGTGATGCCCATGTAGATGATCCCCTTATCGGTGGAGAAGGAGCCCGCGGTGAAGAAGATGAGCTGGTTGAGGCCGGCGCCGACGTTCCCCCCCGCCCCCGTGAGGCCGGAGATGATCCCGAGGGAGCGTCGGGAGACGAAGGGGACGACTCCGTAGGTGGCCCCGCTCGCGGCCTGGGACCCCGTGGAGAAGAGCACGAGGGCGACCACGGCCATGGGAAGGCTGTTGGAGAGGCCCACCCAGACGCAGCAGACGCCCCCCACCGTCTGCAGGATCCAGAGCGCCCACAGCCTTCCCCTCATCCCGAAGAACCGGCCGCTCCAGTCCGATGCCAGCCCCCCGAAGGGCCGGGAGAC
The DNA here is from genome assembly GCA_027886185.1 of Rheum nobile. Lineage (NCBI taxonomy): Eukaryota > Viridiplantae > Streptophyta > Magnoliopsida > Caryophyllales > Polygonaceae > Rheum > Rheum nobile. The sequence continues at coordinate 1,016,304 of WOAB01000648.1, forward strand.
CAGGTTCGCCAACCCGAAACTCGACGCAATGATTCCGGCCGTCTGGAGATTTACATCGAACCTGCATGCACAATCATATACGGAGTATCAATCAAACATTCATTAATTAGGTCCGTAGAGTTCACTTAAATGAACAAGTACAAGTACGTACTTATGGAAATGGACATTGAATTTTCCCATAGATAGATAGTATCCTACCTATCATCCTAGCAACCCCAATTGTGTATGTGAAATCGAGATGATTATTCTCGATAACTCATTCACTTCAAATCTTTTTCGGTAACTAAGATTACACATGTTTTTCTACATGTCAATAAGGTGGCTCTAACAAAATTGAGACGTTGTCTGCCATACACTTCCACTGAATTGTATTTAGAACCACTTAGGAGGAATATAATAGTCGTATTTAACATTATGCTAATTCTTAGCTTAAGAAAGAAAAAAAAAGGCCTAAATAGTACCCTAAATTTAATACTCCAAGGTAGTTTCGAAAAAAATCAAAAGACAATAAATTAATATACCATTGACCTATTATAAAAAACTAACATACCATTTACTTATAACAAATTAAATTTAGGTCATAAACACACCCGATATAGGATTTACCATTTTACTTTTCAATAATTAGTTATTAAAATTGAGATTCTTAAAACTAAGCGTGGCTAACCGTTATTATTATGAGTACGTATGTACATATATGTATAATTATAAAGAAAGGCTTAGGTGAGTCATCAGCCTCAAACTTCATCACCTAAATTGTGAATTATAAATGCTATAATATTAAATTCCATTAAAAAAAAAAAGTTTGAATCTTCTTTTTTTTGGTCAAAAAAGTTTGAATCTTCTTGAGCGCGCAGAATAGGCTCGTAGTAAAATACCTATCATAGAAGTATTCAGCAATAACATTGTTGGTTGTCAACTCCACACCTAACGAATATCCGTAGACAAGTACGAACACCCAAGTCCTGTAATTGGTTATCGCATACCACATAATCTGCAGGGGAAAAAAATATTAATCACCCAACTAATCAAAAGATATGCAAAGATTAATGGAATATTAGGATAGTTAACAAACCTTGGAGAATTGGTCCTTCTGAACATTCCCTGTCTTCTGCAAGTAGCCGAGATTGCCATCGGGCAAATCTTGGCCCATGGTCAACACCAAGATCCCCATGACAATGTGCATGATCCCCGGGATAAAGAAGGCGATGCGCCAGGCGGCGAACGACGTGGCACCGCACTTCATGATGACCTCGTAGAGTATAGGCATGAGCAGCTGGGTGGCGCCGCCTCCGGCGTTCCCCCATCCAGCAGCAGTCCCGTTGACCAGCCCGATGACCCGGCCGTTGAACATAGTGCTTATCCAGTACTGGCAGGAGACGAAGGTGGCGAGGGAGAAGCCGATCATGAAGCGGACTGCTATGTACCCCGCCGCGTCACTGATGAGGGCCATGCAGAACACGTTGGGAGCCGCCAGCAGCACCACGAAGGCACACGCGTACCGTGGCCCCAGGAGGTCGCAAAGCGCGCCCATCACCAGTCTAGAGAAGATGGAGCCCGACACGGAAGCTACACCGGCGTTTCCTAAATTCGTACAAATATTGTTAGCTTTCGTATTTGATATATATCTATCTTTCTCTTAAAATCACAAAGTATTTCAAAGAGTACGTAGTGATGTCACGATTTATTCATATGATTCAGCATCTCACGTACGTTGCAAAGAAAAGAAAAAAAAAAGCGTAGAGACTTGACCAAAAAAATTATATATATATATATATATATATATATATATATATAATTTTGACCAAATAATTATATATATATAATTTTACGTTTCCTATGTACACCAGATTAGCAATATACTCCGATCCATTCGTACCTATGTCACGCTTGGTGAGGTCGAGGTTATCGCGGATGATGGGGACGAGGGGCGCGGCGGCGAAGGTGGAAATGTAGGTGACGCATAAGGAGACCCAGCAGAGGTGGAAGGTGCGCATGTGCGGGTTCGCCATCGACAATATCTTGAACACTTTGGACTTGTGCTCCGAGTCCACCGGGAGGGCGAACTTAGCCGTCGTGTCGGTGGGGACCGCCGGGGACGCCACCGAGAACGCGAAGGATTGCTCGTGCCCTGTGACGCCGTGCATCGAGGTCCCGAGCTCCTCATTCTTCTCATCCTTCTTGCGACCAGCCATTTCGATCTTAGTAAAAAGTACCGAGTATTTTCTTTTGTGTGTGTTTTTTCTTGTTGTTGTTTTGTTAGTTAATTGGTGGAATTGGTGTGTGTTCCATTGGGTATTTATAATGGCATTGGGACCCGGATATGCTCCTCCTAAATAACTGGGGAATACATGTTAAGCCCACGTCAAATTTTCTTTACTGCACACTTTTACGTAGCTTTAAATTTTATTTAGTTATTTTATATTTTAATCTTTAAATTAGGATTAATAATTAAGATTACAATTTATATTTTAAGGTTTAGAAAATAGGATTTTAGGATTTAGGATATATAGTTTAGGGTTTAGGATTTAAGAAATGAGATTTATATTTTGGATTTTAGAGTTTAGGATTTATATTTTAGAATTTAGAATATAAAATAACCAAATTTAACCACACAAAATGGTAAAAAATGGTGCATAAAAAGGCGATGAGAATTTAACCTATGTTAAGCCAGCCATTGACTTTGTCTCGTCTGCTGGCAGAATTGAGAAGTTAGTGATGGCAAATTTGGAACAAAATTAATGTTGAAAGGAGTTACATTTTGGGAAGAGAATATTCGTAACGCCTCCGCATAATTATAATATATCTCAAAATATTACAACATTATGTTTACAGATACACATAACATAAGTTTTTTTTTAAGACTAAAAATTGTCTCATTTCTTATATAAGATGCTCTTTAAAACCATAATAATATACAAGTTTATTCTTAATTTACTCTTTTTTCTTCTCTCAAATCTCTCTTTTTACTCTCTATTTGCCCTTTCCTCTTCTATTAAATATTTCTCATTTTACTCTCTATTTGCCCTCTCCTCTTCTCTCAAATCTCTCTCTTTTCCACTTTCAATTCCATTAATTTTCACCTTCACTTTTATTTGCTTTATAATTATCCATTTGTATGAAAAATAATTGTCTTCCTAAACTTCTATTTTTATTCATAAAAACTCGTTTTTTAGTAGTTTTTGTATACGATATACTTTTATCTTTATAATTATTAGTAGTAGTATTCAAGTAAAAAATAGAGTAATATGGGAATATAATAGTATTTTTTATAATCTTTTTGAAGGATGCGTTTCGGGTGCAAATCGTGCTTACCGTACAATATACGAAACAACCAGGATCGTTGGATCAAACAGATCAAATGTTCACGATTAAAGATGACTGCACGGGTGTATAAACATTTGCGGTGTCATAATTGTAATATTAGGCTTCCTAAGCAGAAAGGGTATTTCGTTTTAAATTTTTTAAGTCCTCCACATCCGCGTTCGACCGATGGAATTCTTCCTCACTTCGCTCGCGCTCCAATCTCTCTCAAATCCTCCAATCTCGCTCTAATCTCGCTCCAATCTCGCACCAATCTTCCAATCTCGCTCCCAATCCGCCGATTTCGCTTCAAGGACGGTCACTGGCGCTATGTCAGACGTCGAAGAAAATCAGCCTATCAACGGTTCAGAAGGAGGTATTCTCTATTTCGATCAGAATTATAGTTGCTACAAGTCCTAGGGTTCACAACTAAACTATGTTTCGTTCGTTTGTTTTGAGAGATTTAATTGTTTCGTTCAAAATTTTGGTACCTTAAAACACTAGGGTTTGCAAATTGCTCATTTTTTTCCCGTCATTTAGTTGCTTTCTGTGAACATGCATATGTCGTGTATATTTCGTGTATGTAGTTGCTTCATTGAGATCTTTTGTTGCTTCGAAACTGATGTTCATAACTAGGAGTAGGGCTAAACCGTGTGCTCATGTGAAAGCCCCGAGGTTCATGTTTATTACATTGTTGTTCATTTTTAGAATCTGCATGTTCAATGTTTAGATGCAGAGTGAGAAGATGATTGAAGAAATGGGACAAATATTTTTGAGTTCATTAACTATAATCAAATGTTCATTTCTGACAACATAATGTTCAAAACATTGGCAAATACAACATGCATGTTTTTACAATACCTTATTGTTCATGTTATGAAACATATAGGGTTCACATGTTATGCTGTATAGTTCATATATAAGAGTTTACTGTTCTTTTATTTTTTCATGTTATGTCACGTACATGGTTCATAATCTATGTTGTAAAGTTCATATATAAGTTGATATTATTCATTTATTTGTGTTTAATGTCATGGTTATAAATGTGACATATATCTTTGATCATATGCAGAGGATACGAAAAAATCAGGAGAGGATGGGACAGATTCTGGTCTAGAAGGTAGTGCATATAGTGAAAAGGAAGATAGTGGGGGTGAAAGTGGGCTGATAGCCTGGATGAATTTGTCACTCCACCACCAAAAAAGAAGGAAAAAACAAAGGAACCGAAAAAAGCACAGAATGTTGCAAATAAGAAGTCTGTGGTGCCTAACAATACACCATCGTCGAGAAAAAAGTGTTTAGCTAGAAAAGGCCAAACATGTGAAGTGGTAAAAACAAAGAAACAAAGGTGCATAATGAAAAAGAAGTACTGAACATTAGAAACTTACCAAGCACATTTATAGGAGTTGTGAGGGAATTTACTGATGTACAAAAAGAATGGGTGAGAAGCATGGGGTTTGAGCATCTATTGAAGCTGAAAATAACTGAAATACCACGTTACCTAGCCTACTGGCTTGTGGATAATTTTGATGAGGTTAGCTGTGAACTTCTAATAGAAAGTGGAAAAATAATGCACGTCACTGAAGATGATGTGCATAGGATTTTAGGTTTGCCAAGAGGGCAAAACACAGTTCCTAGGAGGAAGAAAAAGGATGACCCTACCATATTGAATGAATGGAGGACAAAGTGTGGCACTGATGAGGTAAGGCCATTGGACTTAGCCAAGAAGTTGAAGAAATGCGAAAATGAAATCTGGTTCAAAAGGCATTTTCTGGCCTTCTTCATTTCTTTGCTAGTACAAAGCAACCAAAAAGGAACTGTCATGCAAAAACTGTTCATTGAGGATGTTAGTGATGTTGCAAACATGAATTGGTGTGAGTTCGTTATTAAGAGCCTCGTTGACTCAAAGATTGAGTGGAAGAAGAAAAAGACTAGACACCCGTCATCAACCCCGTGTTGCCGCCATCGCTAGCTTCGCCTTGACACCCGTCATCACCTTCGCTATCACCGACGGCAACAACTCCGGCCGCGCATCATTGCGATCATCACCACCGCGTTCCACATCAGATTGATACGACAGAGTGACTTCCCAACCAAGACTAGATCCAAATGTGTCACCTTTGACAATTTGGCTTGTCATCGGAGGCAAGAACACATCAACTGGCATCAAAGCCCAGCAGTCTTGTAAGTCACGAACTCAAGTTTGCATTTTGTTCACAATTTTTTCTTGACCCCCATCGTTTTCTTTCGTAAGATATCGCGAGAAAAGAAGAGAAAAACCAAAAATTTCCATCTTTGCAACACCTTCGGTTTCTACAAGATCCTATCTTGGCCGATTTTTTTTCTTGTTCCCTAAGTTTTGGTGTTTTAGGTAATTTGTTATCTTGCATGCTCGAATATTTTGTTTCCTTATTTCACGCGTGGATAGAGTTTCCTTGTTTGCTAGAGTTTACTTTTTAGTTAAGTTAACCGATTTTCCTTATAAGATATCATATCAAATCTTATCTTCTCTCTCCTATCTCTAAGATCACACTTGTGATATTCTTGTTACTTAGACCGATTTTATTTTTGTTTCCTTTTGCAAATAGGAAAATATCAAAAGATAAGATCTCGGATATTAAAAAAAAAATATCGAAAAGATATTCAAAAAAAAAAAAGTTTCCAAAGTTAGGGAAAGCCAAAATAAGGCAACTCTAACCCACTCTCGGTCTAAGCTCATCTTCTCAACCTCTCCACCGTCTAGGTCAAGCTTCCTAGAAGGTACTTTCTTGCTTATTAGGTTGCTTTATTTACGTTTATTTTAGGGTTTCAATTTGTTCTTGTTTGTTTGATTGCAACTTGCTTGATACACCATCTCTTGTCAAGCCAAGACGCCCTCATGACAAGCCCAAACTAGCCCTACCTACGTGAACTTTGTGACTTGACTAGTGATTTTCTTGGTTGTTGTTCTTTGTTGTCTTTTGGTTCGTTTTTACTCCCATGTCTGGCCGTCATGTTATAGGTACCATGCCGATTGGACACAATGAAGACGAACGCGACGTTGACAACACCAACCCCCAACAACCGCCGTTGGTGCAACAAGACCAACCACCTCTCGACCCCCCACAACACGAACCACTCCTTGAGTTTTCCGAGGAGCAACAATTGATTCAAGCTCTTCGACAAGAGAATGCAGCCTTAAGAGCACAACAACACGTGGCACCCATCGTGCCAACTCCAACTCCTCTGAGTGCCATGGACGCGCCGGCTCAACCTGGAGCCACCGACGCGGGTCCATCAAAGACAAGAGTCGACAAAGGCAAAGGAATCATGCCTTCGACATCTCATCATCAACCACAACTCAATCGTATGCAGAGTGTCATCGAGAGTCGCCAAGGCTTCGTTTCCCAAGCGGACCACTACGTGCCCAGAGCCACAACCGCTGGCTTCGACAACGACTCCGACTACGACCGCGACGCCGGGGACACTCAAGGTGAGTATTCTGAACCATACAACTTTGATGATCGCTATGCCTCTAGGAGAACCCAGAGACACGTACCGGGCTCAGCACCACGCGAAGGCCGCCCTCGACGAACCGAGCAAGCCGACGCGATGCCAAGGAGACCCAGTCGCAGACCAAGTGGGCATACGCGACGCGATGAGACCAACTTGAGGACACCAACTACCCAGCCCCAGAGCCATGATGTACGCAATCACCTTCGACACCAGAGTGTTTGAACGCCGCGTTACGGATCTGTTGGCTACGCGTCGATCACACCAAATGTCCACGATGACTTCAACGAGTATGACAACGAAGAGATCGAGGATTCAGGTATGGTTAACCCTAATTTTTTTCACCCCTCTTGGAGATCCACTTGAATTGCAGGATCGCCATTCGGATTGGATACCTCTACCGCATCTCCAGCCCCAAGGAGAACGCGTTCATGACATTGGCGGCGAGCGCCGCGATGTTATGCCAAGAGACATTCGACGCGACAACTACGATGCCCATCCGCGAAGACGTCAACGCGATGACGCCTACGTGCCCAAGGATGAGTATGTCCGCGAAGATCGCCAAGAACGCGATAGACGCCAGGTTGGACGCGATAGACCAAATGAAGTGCGCGCCTTTGAGAACCCTCTCTACGACGCCGCGCCAAACAACGCGTTCAACCAAGCACCTGCCCAGCCTCGATTCCAACGACACCAAGTCAAGGTAAAAATCGAGCATTTTTATAGTGAATACAACCCCTCTGTTTTTCTTGAATGGGTGCAGGCTATGGAGTACACACTTCGATATTGTCGAGTGTCCCCTGAGGAGCATGTCGAAGCCGTGACACTTCATTTCCGAGGAGCCGCGCGAGTATGGTGGCATCGCTTCGAGGATGACTGCGTCCGACGCCATAGGACAAGGGTCACAGAGTGGCACCAACTCGTGTACGTGATGACAAATAAATATGTGCCTCCAGACTATAGGAATCAAATGCAAATGGAGATAGCCATGACTCGCCAAGGGTCGATGTCTCCACTCGAGTTCTTTTCCAAACTTGAAGACATGTATTACAAGGCCAACATCTCCGTTGCACCATCGACATTGAGGACAAAATTCTTGAGTGGCTTAAACACCAACATCCGTGATCAACTCGAGATTTTGCCCATCAAAGATTTGAACACACTCACACATACGGCGATGCAAATTCATGCCCAAATCTCTCGCTGAAAGTCTTACACTTTTCCAAGTGGCCAATCCAGGTATTCTTCTAACCCTAGTGGATTGCATTCTACTAATGTTCCCCCTAGTGTGTCTACCATAACCGCGTCCGGCCACACTCCCAACGCGAAGCCGTCGACGCCAAACACCGCGCTGCGCCAGAACGCACCCAGCCTAGCTCCTGTGGGCACAGATCACGCGCGCGACCTTGAGTGTTACAAATGTGGTGGGAGAGGCCACTACAAAAAAGATTGCCCCAATGCACGCAAGGTCTTGTTCTCTACCGCCGCCGCCGGCTACGAGTCATGCGACGACGAGAAGGGCGCCCTTGAGCCCATCGCGGAGGGCACCGAAGAGGAGGACGGCGCCTATGACTGCGTACCCGCTTCCCTGCACGCGGGCACACCATTGAGCTTGGTGACTAGGCGTCTACTCACGATCAAGGAAGCGGGCCTACATGATCAACGCGAGAACTTGTTCCACACACAGGCTCTCCAAACGGCTTCCTTGAGTGTCATTGTTGATGGAGGATCGTGTGCTAATATTGTCAATGAGAAGGTCGTGTCAAACTTCAAGTTTCCCACGATGCCTCATCCCCAACCTTATTCCCTCCAATGGATCTCTTCAAGTCTAGGTAACACAGTATCTCGCCAATGTTTAATTTTCTTTTCCATAGGGCAATACTGTGATTCCGTATTATGTGATGTAATTGATATGGACGCCACACATATTTTGCTTGGGCGCCCATGGCAATTTGACCGGCGCGTGCTCCACGATGGCTATTTGAACACTTATGTGTTCAATTACCACGGGAAGCGCGTCACCTTGCATCCAATGTCTCCCAATGAGATCTTGTAGGACCAGGTTGAGCGTGATCGCCAGAAAGCCATTAAGGCCGCGTCCACACCAAAGTGACCCACCTCAGATCCCAGAGATTCTTCCTTGAGGCCACCACTCGTCTCACACCACGACGCGCCCCAGGATAACACACATTGCAGAGACAAGGGGTACGCGCCTCCGAACACTGCGTTGCAGGGCAATTGTGACCACAAGGTGCTTCTCGCCCGCCCAAGGGACTTCACTGTCAGTTTGAACAACAAGGTGCCTTCTTGCCTATTAGTGACAACCCCAAGCACGCAATGCGCACACATCGACGCGCATTTGCCACCAGCTTTTGCCGAGTTGCAAGCGGAGTTCACCGCGGATTTGTCAGAGGCGCCTCCCAACACACCACCACCCTTGTGTAGCCTTCCACAAACAATCCACTGGGTGACTGGTGCCTATCTGCTACATCGCGGCCGCAGTCGATATGTGTTCGACACCGGAGACCTCCATTGGGAGCACTTGCATGAGTATATCGAGCACAAGATCAACTATGATGAAGTGGGGACGCTTCACAGCCAAGTGGGGGAGGGTGATGTGACCCTGCCTCCCATGGCAGCCCAAGATGAGGACGAAGCCATGACCGTGAGCTTAGAAGAGCCAAGTACGAAGACCGCGTTCTTCGTCATACTCCTCGCATCTGGAATAGAGTCCGCGATCTCATTCAAGCATCTTTATCCAAGACCAAAGATCGCGTGCCTCAACGCGTCTTCCTTCAAGTGACTCAATGTTGAACGCGATCTCTTTCAAGCGACTCAACCTCTTTCAATACTGATCGCGTTCTATCTGAAGATTCTCGCATTCAATGCCTTTAACGCGTTCTTTTGAGACATTTTCTATATTTGGTATTTCCCGCTTTGTTTTAGATAGTTTCCTTTTATAGTCTTTCTATCTTTTAGGGTTTGTGCCTTTTGCATGCTTGCATGGGCTAGCCCTTAGGCTCATTTCGGCCCAATCCCTCTAGGTCTTGGCCGAGATACATTGGCTATTTAAAGCCTCCCTTGTTATTGTTATTTCTTACGTTCAATTTTAATCAAGGTTTCAAGTAGAGTGTTTATCCTCCTTCCCTTGATCGGATGTCACCCTCTATCTTCATATCCCCATTCCCTCCGCCGCCGACGCTACGGCAACCGCTTGATTCTTCAAGCCAAGTCTTCCTTCGCATCTCCCTTCCTCCGCAGTCGACGCTACGACACCAAAGACTTGTCTTTCAAGTCATCTATCCCTCATCAAATCGCTTCCGCCATCGCTTTCCATTCTTTCACCAATCGCTTCCATCGCCACCAACCCCGCATTGTCACCATCACTAGCTTTGCCTTGACACCCGTCATCACCTTCGCTATCACCGACGTCAACAACTCCGGCCGCCCATCATCGCGATCATCACCACCGCGTTTGATCAGCTCTACTTTGTAGTGCTTATCTAGGAGTTGTTACCGATGTTTAGGGTACCATTTGTAGGGATTTAGAGCACAACTGTGGAATATGGAGTTGGAGAGAAGAAGTGTGGATTTGGTGGTTTGGAGGAGCTAATTGAAGACATCCAGAAGACGAGGAGTAGACCACCTGAGGAGACGATGAAGAGTAGAGGAAGAATCCACACAAACGAAGGAGAGAGGATCTGCCGCGAGCCACCGCGACCAGGGTGAAGGCCACGAAGCGTCCGCGGCGAGAGGCGAAGTGCGGAGCAACGAATGTCATGGCCGCGACCGCGGAATTCCCACCGCGCCCACGGAATATTCGGAGCTGAACAGGTCGAGAGCAAAGTCTATTTTCCGCAACCGCGGAATTGGTGCCGCGACCGCGAAATGACACGGAGGCGGTCCGTGAAGTATTTCCGAAGTTTTTCTATCTTTTTCCCTTTTCGACTTTTCTTTATTTTACTTATTTTGAACCTTATAGTATTATTTTCCTTTTAGATGAGGTTTGTGATCTTGGGCTTTAGGTTAAGTCTATTTAACCTAAATTCCATAGCCTCCATTCATCATCTAGCCACTTTTCATTATCGAATTTCTTATCATTCAGTATTGTTTTCCTTTGAACTATGAAGAACGAAGCATTTTTGCTTAGTCCGACGATTGAAGCCTTCATTTGATATACGGTTGTGAGATTCTATTTCTATTTCTTTTCCTTTGAATGTATTGATTCTCTTGTTCTTCATCCCATTGATTATTATTGATTTTGCTTGTTAGACGCAACTAGTTGGTATTGATAATTGTCTATTGCTAGGGTTTGGTAATTACTGTTTGAGTTACCTAATTCATGAGTAGCAACTGCAATACTCTAAGAACTGTTTAGGACTTGTTTATTGTAGGGAGAATTAATTGCATGCAATAGTATGACTGTTTGCTACTCTTGCATGTATCTATCGAAATTCCTGTGCTCATTGCTGCTATTGAATTGACGCGTGAGGTTTTCATAGTTATTTAATAGTTAGTATTCTCAGGGTCTATTTGTCCTATTTATAACTTATGAAAAGGAATAGGAACATTCATAGGAAGGAATTAGAGATAATCTAGGATCAACTAATCTCATGAATGGTGGATATTTGTCTGGCTAAGTACTTTTCCCAACTTGATTACATCTTTGCTTTGTTTTACTTTACTTTGAAACAAATCAACCAAAACCCCCCATTGTTACCTTTGACATACAATTGTGCACTTAGAAAGATTACTTCCTCCCTGTGGGATTCGAACCTTGCTTGCCTTTGCTACTTGTTTAGGTTTGTTTAGGATTATTTTGATTAGGCGCCTCGACAGCGCCTATCAAATTGGCTAATATTCACCTTGAATCAGAAAGGTTAAAAATAATAAAAAACTTGGGTTGTAAAAATTTGGCTTGTCATCGGAGGCAAGAATACATCAGAAAGGTTGAAGATATTCCTTGAAAGCTCAGAAGAATGGACGACAGTGGATGACATTGTAAGGCAGTACAAGGAAGGCCAGTGGATGAGCAACTTGGTACGGATACTAAAGTCGAGATGGAGTATACAAGGGATGAAACGAAAAACAGTGAGGAAGTGCACATAACTGAGGAAGCACCGGCGTCGCCTACCACTGAGACACCCTAGGTCGAAGGAGAAGGCACTACAACTGGAGTTGACCTAGATACAACTGAAGTACCAATAGACATGTCAACTGAGGAGGATCCAAAACAGAGGAAAGGAAATGAGAAGCTAAAGGTCAAGGTCATAGGCCCGTCTGAACCTTCAATGCAACAAGATCAAGAGCAAAAGATAAATTATGATTGGCCTAGGATACAATGTTCATGTGTCAACATCATGATTCAATAAACTTGGGTTATAAAAATGGGTTGTGTTTGTACATGTTTAATAACTGATGTTCATTTATAGTACTTTAGAGAGAATCTAGGATCAACTAATCTCATGAATGGTGGATATTTGTCTGGCTAAGTACTTTTCCCAACTTGATTACATCTTTGCTTTGTTTTACTTTACTTTGTTATTTACTTTGAAACAAATCAACCAAAACCCCCCTTGTTACCTTTGACATACAATTGTGCACTTAGAAAGATTACTTCCTCCCTGTGAGATTCGACCCTTGCTTGCCTTTGCTACTTGTTTAGGTTTGTTTAGGATTATTTTGATTAGGCGCCTCGACAGCGCCTATCAAATTGGCGCCGTTGCCGGGGAGGCAAGTTTTGTTTTTTCTCTGTGTGTGTTTGTGTGCTTGTTACTATTGTGTGGACTTATCTTATGGTCCACACCCGTGCTACTAATTCCCCAATTTTAGCTTTGGATTCAGAAATTGAGAGGACTCTCTCCCAAAGCCGTAGAGTAAACCAATCTTTGATATTTGACAACCCCACTTTTGAGATGGCAGATGACCAACAAACGCTGAGACAACTGACTGCTCCTAATCTGCAACAGCAACCGTTGGCTATGCGGTTTCCTGAGCTTGCTGACGGAGTCAACTTCGAGCTCAAGTCGGGTTTGATCCACTTACTCCCCCACTTCCATGGGATGAGTGGTGAAGATCCTAACAAGCATCTGTCAGAGTTCCATGCAGTCTGCACGAGCATGAAGCCGAAGGGCGTGACGGAAGACCAGATCAAGCTGAGGGCCTTTCCTTTCTCCTTGAAGGATTCGGCCAATGACTGGTTCTATTACCTAACTCCAAGGAGCATAGACACGTGGGCCAAAATGAAGAAGGCCTTCCTGGAGAAGTACTTCCCAGCGACGAAGCTGAACAGCCTGAAGAGGAGTATTAGCAACATCGAACAACAGGCTGCTGAGTCGCTCTACGAGCGCTTCAAGAAGCTGATTTCTAGTTGCCCCTATCATGGCTACTCCAACCAGGACCTCGTACTTTATTTGTACGGAGGTTTATTTGATGACGAGCGTCGGATTGTGAACGCTACTTGTGGAGGAAACATCCTGAATAAGACTCCAGACTAGGCCTATGAGGTCTTCTTTGAGCTATCTGAGGGCTCAAGACAGTTCAGCAAGAGGGAGGGCGCCCAATCCATGAGAGTTGTAGAGTCTCAGCCCAATTCCACTCTTCTTGCTGAGATGAAAGAGATGATGAGGCGGTGCATGATGAAGGGTGGCCAGCAGCAGGTCAAATCATGTGGGATATGCCAAGATACGATGCATCCAACTGATGTATGTCCCATGCTGCAGGAGCCCACTGTTAAAGTGAACGCAATTGGCGAATATGGCCCTCAAAGGCCAAGATATGACCCGTACTCTAGCACCTACAATCCAGGGTGGAGAGATCACCCCAATTTGAGGTACGGGAACCAGCAGAACACTCATCATGGCCAGGAGAACCAAGATTACCAATAGAGGCCGCCACAGTTTCTCCCCCGCCCATAACAGTACCAACAGCCTGGGGGTCAACAACCATTTAGAGCTCCCTATGACCAGAGACCCCAAGGCCAGAGCTCCAGTACCTATGCGTCCAGTGAGGATAAGATTAATGCCCTTGTCCAGGGCATGACAACCATGGCTAGAAATGTGAACGCACTGGCAAACATTGTGGCCCAAAATCAGCAAGAGACGAAGTCCAGTATTCAGAACCTGGAGAAACAAATGGGGTAGATCTCTATAGCTGTGAGCAGGTTGGAAGCGCGGGAATCGAGGAAGCTATCATCTCAAATGGTAGTCAACCCGAAGGAGAATGTATGTGCCATGACGTTAAGGAGCGGGGCTGAGGTGGAAGCTCAGAGAGCCAAGGAGAAGGACGTCCGCGACCGCAAAGAAGAGAACCACGATCGTAGATGCATAACGGAGAAGGAGGAGAAAATCGGCGAATTTCCGCGACCGCGGGAGGACATTCGCGATCGCGGAAAAATCACGGAGATAAAAGAGCGCCAAGTCGAGAGCAAACCGCGACCGCGGAACAAAATCCACGACCGCGGAAAAAGCGCTGAAGAAAACGAACAGGTCGAGGATTTTCCGCGATCGCGGCCACCAATCCGCGACCGCGGATCTGCCCCAGACGCGGCCTCTCGCTACAAGGATCCATATGATGATTATGTGAGACCCTATTTCCCTCCGCTCGGATCCGAAAAGCCTCCCACACCTTTCCCTGAAGCTCTGGTGGATACTAGGAAGCCAGCCAATGACAATGAGTTGTTCGAAACGTTTAGCAATTGCGAGGTAAATATCCCTTTACTCAAGTTGATTAATAGTATTCCTCGTTATGCTAAATTTTTGAAGGAGCTCTGCACGCTCAAGAGAAAGAGGGCTGTGAAAGAGAAGAAGAAGGTGGTGGTGAGTGAGAATGTGTCCGCTATGCTGCAAAAGCGGATACCCAAGAAGGCTAGCGATCCAAGGGTGTTCACAATTCCCTGCAAGATTGGGGGTACCTTGTTCGATAAGGCGTTACTTGATTTGGGTGCCTGCATTAATGTGCTGCCTCTCTCACACTATGAGTCTTTAGAGTTGGGCCCACTAGAGAAGACGGGGATTGTCATCCAGCTGGCGGACAATTCATATGTCTACCCTAAAGGAGTTGTGCAGGACGTGCTAGTCGAGGTGGACAAGTTGGTGTTCCCTGCAGACTTCTTTGTGATGGACACGGGGCAGGACAAGGATGCAGCGCCAGTGATGCTAGGGAGGCCGTTTATGAATACGGGAGGAACAAAGATCGATGTGAGCAGCGGTTCGCTCACAATGGAATTCAACGGGGAGAAGGTCAGATTCAACATTGATGATTCCAAGAGATACCCTCCAGACGGGAACCCCGAGTGCTCAATGGAGGTGAGTGTACCAAGTTGAGGGAGATTGAGTAGTATGTCGAGCCACGACAATAACTAAGATGCTGACCGGGAGGCAACCCGAGGTATGTACTTCTTTGCTTGTCTTTTCATTCCTTGTTTTTATTTGCTTTAGTGTGTTTTGCTTTTGTTTTTGTTTTGCTTCGTACTAACCTGCAGGGAGGAGACCCGATGCATAATGAAGAAGGTGTTACCCACACCAATGTAAGTCTCCTATTGCCCTGCACAAAAAAAAAACCCCCCTTGTTACCTCTAGCTTGCATGTATCTATCAAAATCCCCAATAGTATGACTGTTTGCTACTCTTGCATGTATCTATCAAAATTCATGTGCTCATTGCTGCTATTGAATTGACGCATGAGGTTTTCATAGTTATTTAATAGTTAGTATTCTCAGGGTCTGTTTGTCCTGTTTATAACTTATGAAAAGGAATAGGAACATTCATAGGAAGGAATTAGAGAGAATCTAGGATTAACTAATCTCATGAATGGTGGATATTTGTCTGGCTAAGTACTTTTCCCAAATTGATTACATCTTTGTTTTGTTTTACTTTACTTTGTTTATTACTTTGAAACAAATCAACCAAAACCCCCCTTGTTACCTTTGACATACAATTGTGCACTTAGAAAGATTACTTCCTCCCTGTGGGATTCGACCCTTGCTTGCCTTTGCTACTTGTTTAGGTTTGTTTAGGATTATTTTGATTAGGCACACGACTTTAGCCTCGACAGTGCCTCGACGACGCCAATTTGATCAAAGCTAAAGTCGTGTGCCTAATCAAAATAATCCTAAACAAACCTAAACAAGTAGCAAAGGCAAGCAAGGGTCGAATCCCACATGGAAGAAGTAATCTTTCTAAGTGCACAATTGTATGTCAAAGGTAACAAGGGGGTTTTGGTTGATTTGTTTCAAATTAAAGTAAAACAAAGCAAAGATGTAATCAAGTTGGGAAAAGTACTTAGCCAGACAAATATCCACCATTCATGAGATTAGTTGATCCTAGATTCTCTCTAATTCCTTCCTATGAATGTTCCTATTCCTTTCCATTAGTTATAAACAGGACAAATAGACCCTGAGAATACTAACTATTAAATAACTATGAAAACCTCACGTGTCAATTCAATAGCAGTAATGAGCACAAGAATTTCGATAGATACATATAAGAGTAGCAAACAGTCATACTATTGCATGCAATTAATTCTCCCTACAATAAACTAGTCCCAAACATTTCTTAGAATATTGCAGTTGCTACACATGAATTAGGTAACTCAAACATTAATTACCAAACCCTAGCAATAGACAATTACCAATAACAACTAGTTGCGTCCAACAAGTGAAATCAATAACAATCAATGGGTTGAAGCACAAGAGAATCAATACATTCAAAGGAAAAGAAATAGAATTAGAATCTCACAACTGTATATCAAACGAAGGCTTCAATTGTCGGACTAAGCAAAGGTGCTTAGTTCTTCATAACTTCAAAGGAAAAACAATGCTGAATGGAAAACTTGACAATGAATAATGAATGGGAAACTATGTTAAATAACCTAACCCTAAAACGAAAGGGAAAAGATAACGAAAGTAGTCTAAAAGGAAATAAAATATAAAGTTCAGAATAAAAAAAAGAAAGAAAATCGAAAAGGTAAAAAGAAACAAAACTTCGGAAATTCTCAGCGTCCCGCCTCCGTGTGTTTCCGCGGTCGCGGAAATATCATCGATGCTCTTGACCTGTTCGCTGGAAGGATTTTCCGCGGGCACGGAACAATTTCCGCGACCGCGGAAAATGGCAATTCTTCACGTTGTGCTCTCGAACATCCTGCACGGTTAGCAAACCGTGCAGCTAACCGTGCAGGCCCTTTTCTGGCTTTTCTCCGCGGCTTCTGTAGACCCGACTGGGTCTATACTTCATCTTCTT
Organism: Rheum nobile; assembly: GCA_027886185.1. Classification (NCBI taxonomy): domain Eukaryota; kingdom Viridiplantae; phylum Streptophyta; class Magnoliopsida; order Caryophyllales; family Polygonaceae; genus Rheum; species Rheum nobile. The sequence goes on from WOAB01000648.1 coordinate 1,033,336, forward strand.
GGGTGGCTTCCTTCTCCCTTCAATATATCTTTATTTAATCTCCTCCAAACCACCATATCTACACTTCTACTCCTCAACTCCATTCTCCATAATTGTGTTCTAAATCCTTACAAATGGTACCCTAAACAACAGTAACAACTCCTAGATAAGCACTACAAAGTAGAGCTGATCAAACTGGGAGGGTTCTATACTTGCTATGTCATTGAGGAGAAAAGAAAATGAAAAAAGCCAAAAATTTGAATAAAAGGCAAAAATAGAAATCCTGGGATAAGTCGAAAACCCGAGGATTAGGTAATAAGCAGGTGGGTTGGACCGGCATTAGGCTGGGATAATATGAGGTCAAGAGTGATGTGAGTATATTGTGAGCCCATCTATTGAAATATGAAATGAGTGGCTTGGTGAAAACCCAAAAGGGCGCCTTGGCAAAATGAGTGAAAAGAAGAAGAGTGATTTTTAGGAATCATCATTTTACCTGGCGTGGTGGCATAAGAAGAGGTGATATAAGGAGGATTCGGGTAGGTCACTCTGGAGCGATAAGAAGATAGATGGGAGACTAGGATTAGATTTTATTCACTCTATGGTGTTCGGGATAAGCTTGGGGGAAGCACTCTGCTTTCCCTCTAGCTTGGTGTTGTGATTTTGTTGTGTGTATGGTGTGTTGAGCATAATGTGTTGGTGCCTGGGAGTTCATGTTAGGTGCAATTCTTAGAGGAGATGATTTTCCTGTGCTTCCTAAGACCTTGGGGATTTGATTGAAGGAGTAGGTTTCTTTTAGCTTACTCAAGGACGAGGAAGGTTTAAGCATGGGGGAGTTTGACCAGCTCTACTTTGTAGTGCTTATCTAGGAGTTGTTACCGGGGTGTTTAGGGTACCATTTGTAGGGATTTAGAGCACAACTGTGGAATATGGAGTTGGAGAGAAGAAGTGTGGATTTGGTGGTTTGGAGGAGCTAATTGAAGACATCCAGAAGACGAGGAGTAGACCACCTGAGGAGACGATGAAGAGTAGAGGAAGAATCCACACAAACGAAGGAGAGGAGCTGCCGCGAGCCACCGCGACCAGGGTGAAGGCCACGAAGCATCCGCAGCGAGAGGCGAAGCGCGGAGCAATGAATGTCATGGCCGCGACCGCGGAATTCCCACCGCGCCCGCGGAATATTCGGAGCTGAACAGGTCGAGAGCAAAGTCTATTTTCCGCGACCGCAGAATTGGTGCCGCGACAGCGGAATGACACGGAGGCGGTCCGCGAAGTATTTCCGAAGTTTTTCTATCTTTTTCCTTTTCCGACTTTTCTTTATTTTATTTATTTCGAACCTTATAGTATTATTTTCCTTTTAGATGAGGTTTGCGATCTTGGGCTTTAGGTTAAGTCTATTTAACCTAAATTCCATAGCCTCCATTCATCATCTAGCCACTTTTCATTATCGAATTTCTTATCATTCAGTATTGTTTTCCTTTGAACTATGAAGAACTAAGCATTTTTGCTTAGTCCGACGATTGAAGCCTTCATTTGATATACGGTTGTGAGATTCTATTTCTATTTCTTTTCCTTTGAATGTATTGATTCTCTTGTTCTTCATCCCATTGATTATTATTGATTTCGCTTGTTGGACGCAACTAGTTGTTATTGATAATTGTCTATTGCTAGGGTTTGGTAATTACTGTTTGAGTTACCTAATTCATGAGTAGCAACTGCAATACTCTAAGAACTGTTTAGGACTAGTTTATTGTAGGGAGAATTAATTGCATGTAATAGTATGACTGTTTGCTACTCTTGCATGTATCTATCGAAATTCCTGTGCTCATTGCTGCTATTGAATTGACGCGTGAGGTTTTCATAGTTATTTAATAGTTAGTATTCTCAGGGTCTATTTGTCCTATTTATAACTTATGAAAAGGAATAGGAACATTCATAGGAAGGAATTAGAGATAATCTAGGATCAACTAATCTCATGAATGGTGGATATTTGTCTGGCTAAGTACTTTTCCCAACTTGATTACATCTTTGCTTTGTTTTACTTTACTTTGAAATAAATCAACCAAAACCCCCCATTGTTACCTTTGACATACAATTGTGCACTTAGAAAGATTACTTCCTCCCTGTGGGATTCGAACCTTGCTTGCCTTTGCTACTTGTTTAGGTTTGTTTAGGATTATTTTGATTAGGCGCCTCGACAGCGCCTATCAAATTGGCTAATATTCACCTTGAATCAGAAAGGTTAAAAATAATAAAAAACTTGGGTTGTAAAAATTTGGCTTGTCATCGGAGGCAAGAATACATCAGAAAGGTTGAAGATATTCCTTGAAAGCTCAGAAGAATGGACGACAGTGGATGACATTGTAAGGCAGTACAAGGAAGGCCAGTGGATGAGCAACTTGGTACGGATACTAAAGTCGAGATGGAGTATACAAGGGATGAAACGAAAAACAGTGAGGAAGTGCACATAACTGAGGAAGCACCGGCGTCGCCTACCACTGAGACACCCTAGGTCGAAGGAGAAGGCACTACAACTGGAGTTGACCTAGATACAACTGAAGTACCAATAGACATGTCAACTGAGGAGGATCCAAAACAGAGGAAAGGAAATGAGAAGCTAAAGGTCAAGGTCATAGGCCCGTCTGAACCTTCAATGCAACAAGATCAAGAGCAAAAGATAAATTATGATTGGCCTAGGATACAATGTTCATGTGTCAACATCATGATTCAATAAACTTGGGTTATAAAAATGGGTTGTGTTTGTACATGTTTAATAACTGATGTTCATTTATAGTACTTTAGTGTTCACATATTTGCTTTATATGTTCATACTTGTTATAAATCTTCATTTGTATTAAACTAGCCTTATATGTTCATATTTTGAATATATATTTTCTTTTGTATTAACCTGAGGTTCAAATGAATTTTGTGAAATTGTGTATCACACAGAAAAAAGGAAAAAGGAAGGTGAGAGTAGAAGAGCAAGATATGGATAACACCCGTCCAAAAAGAGCAACAAGACGTGGTGAATCATTGAGGAGCCCATATTTGAAAAGAACGGTTACAATATTGTGTGCTGAAACTGTAATACCCCTCATTTTTAGTAAGGATATTTGGGTAATTTTCCCAACCTTCGTTCAGTAATTATTTCGCTTTCAGAGGAATTCGACCTTTCTGTAACATCCTTGATCTCCGTAATAATTCCTTGAGTGGTATAAAATACATTCGATGTATTTTCGGGACTTAAAATATTTGTTTGGATACAAACATATAATTTCCGGGGTTAAAAACCCATACCAAAACCAATTCCCCATAACATTTGCACGCTTGTCACGAATACTCCCCAACGTGGCATCCATGCACTGAAGGGGGGGGAGGTCGACCGCCTCTTCCTGGGGCTATAAATGGAGCCGATCTGGAGGGTGATGGGGACCCAACTCTCTTCTTGCTTCGCCATCTTCCTTCTGCTCAAGTAACCGCCGGCGAGCACAACCAACCGTTGCCACCACCTTCTTTCCCTGGTTCGGATCGTGACGAACTAGAGCGAGCTGCTGCGTGGTGCCGCTGTTCGTGGGTGCTGCTGCTGCTCCTCCCCGGTGACAAGGCGAGCCACCGACGAGGTGCCACGAGTTGCAGCTGTCCGCTGCAGCTGCTGCATCCTTCTGCCGTTGCCGGAGCTACTGCGTGCCACCACTGTTGCCGACGCTGTTGCTGCACTGCTGGTGCTGCTCCTCCGGCGACGAGAAGCCCGAATCGGCGGCGAGAAGACGGAGCTGCGTTGGGCTGCGTTGTGCTCCATTGTTGAGCTGCTACTGTTGTTATTTACGGGAGGAAGGAGATGAAGGAGGGGGGCCCACTTAATTAGCAACTTCCTTGTTGGGCCGAGAAAGCCCATTAGGCTTTCAGTCCAAATTTAACCCGAGATCAATCGAGCGTTATAACATTATTTGCTGGATCGCGTGTGGACTCGTAATCTTGCTAGAGCTATCTGAAGCATAGGCCATATCCCCGGAAATGATATCATCAATAGTCGTCTCATCTAGATTCATCGCCGAATCTACTTAAGGCAAGTGACGGTTCGCTCTTGCTTAATCATTCCATGTTCTATTAATTATCAATTGTTTTTAATTGTTAATTAAATTGGAGTGAACTGTTATTTTCGTTTGGGAACAGATTTTATAAATAATGTGATTAAAATATGATATTATTGTAGGTTGTATATATTGCTAGAAACAACACTATTATACTTGTTAATGACCGTAATGGTTTTGTTGTGGATTTAAATTAAAACTTTAATGCTGGAATAGCACGAGTATTCGTAGGAACAATATTCCTTGTGAGAATAGTCCTTTCTTTATAATTCTCTTAAGATCGTGACCCATTGCTTCTTATCCATCTCTAAGGATCGGAAGTGTTAAAGCACCTTGCTAGTGCTATTTGGGTGAACATAATGTCACCCTGTGTATTAAAGGTTCGTAGTCACTCGAAATTATAAAGGTTCGTAGTCACTCGAAATTATAAAGGTTCGTAGTCACTCGAAATCATAAAGGTTCGTAGTTACTCGAGATAATATTAAATGCCTTAACAGTAATATACGTTTTGTAATTAAATAAGATAAGTGCAGTTAGGCACATAATTAATGAACCTTGGGTAAGAAGTACAATGTGGAAACTCGTCTGGGCTTCGGTTAGAGTAAGTCCTCTTTCCAATATGGATTCGCATTAAGCGGTGAGGTTGGTCGTGGACCCAAATAGCCAAGTCGCTTTTAAACTCTTGGGTGAAATTATAAGGTTCCCAAACACTTGTCATACTTTCCGATAAGACTCAATCTCTTGGAGTCTTTCCTTCGTATGTTTCCCATAAGACTCATTTCCTTTGGGAGTCTTCTCTTCAGTGCATATCTAAATATTAATCATTCCGTGAAAGTTCCGGGTTATATATCGTTCCTTCGGTTATTATTCGAGGAACAATGATAGTAAACGGTTACGATCACTAGAACCATTCTGTTTTCACCCTTGCATAGTCTTTCATTAGACTAACCAACCAGGTTTTATTCCTTGCATGGTTGGCTGGTGTCATCCGTCCTATACGGCACATCAGTGGTTGGTTCCCGAAGTCGAAGTAACCAGTTGAAGAAGAAGAGGCTTGCAGACGAAGATTTAAGTGTCAGTGTTTTAAGTTGTTAAATATTACTTTAATATATCTTTATAACCTAGCGATGTTATAGGTTGATTCTTAAAAGTCTTCCGCTGTGTAATTTAAAGTCTTCCGCTGAAATTTTACTCTGTTGTGTAAACGCTACTCTCGTTTGATGAGAGATCTTTTAATAAATGGTTGAATTTCACTTATACAATGTCTTCCGCTGTTTAACCTTTCCTTATTTAATATGTTTATTTAAGTTTAATTGTTCCGATTAAAGCCTAGGGTGACATCGAACAACAACGTCTGAGGTCACTGGCTTGTGATAATTTCGATGTAAGTCGGGGGTGTTACAAATATGGTATCAGAGCAATGGTTTTAAAACTCTTGGCCTATTGTTAGGTTTGAGAATTTTTGAAAAATTAATTTCGAAACTATTTTCAACCTATTTTCTATTAAAAAGAACTTTGAAGATTTAACTGTTGGATTTAAAAGTTTTCTTTACTCCTTGGAATTTAAAATAATGATTTAGCTATTTGAACTTCAAAAGCTATTTATAATTGGTTTATACAATGTCGTGTTATAAGCGATTAAATTAAGTTTATGATTGTAACTTTAAAAGTGTGATTTTGATCTTTGGTACGAGTTTTGCGAAAATCGTATCACTAGTTTGCGAAACTAATTTTTCTTAAATAATTATTTTATTAAGGTTAATATATAAAGTTTAAAAGTATAAAGTTTAAAAGTATGAGGTTATTAATAAGTGGTTTTCAAACTTCTGCAAGTTTCGAGTGTTACTTATTCCCTAGATCCATTCCTAAGATTCTTTCTTCATTTCTGGAATAATGTCACAGCTATATGACATGGATTGCTTTCTGATTTGACGGGCGTTATCTCGTAAGTAGAGTTTCTCCAAAAGTCCTTAGGGTGTAGGAACAATGATGTGTGGTTAATGCTCTATGAGATTAAGAGTTATCTCTCATATGTGTACCTTGAACATTCGTTCTGATAAAAGTATATAGGGGTGGACTAATGCGAAGTCCAGAATGCCTAGTTGTGAGTTCATGCTGTAAGCATTGATGTGGATAGATTGTTGAGAAAGGAATAAATAGATTAAAAGGATAGCTCATCAGGAACTCGTTTCCTCTATTTCGATTTTGAGTAAGACTGGGGAATCAAGAATTATGGTGATCAGGTTCATAAGTATGGCCAGTGTAGGACCAATAGTTATAGCTTGTGGAGCAACTAAGTGTACGTAATCATAGGTATCATTTTGGAAGATCTATTTGAGGTTCGTTTGAGGTAATATAAGGAAATGATATGAATAATTCTTGGATGAATAGTAAATTGTGCGAGGAATATAAGGATCTTAAGTTATAAATAAGTTATTTGAGACAGTTAAACAAACCTTTGGGATGTACGTTAGGAAATGGGCGTATGGGCCAAACCTAATTGGGCCAAGTGATTGAATTTGGTAAGTTGTACTTTCAGGGAATAAGGAGTTATGATACTTTGTAAGGTTGCAAGGTTCAACATTTGGACTTTATGTGAGTGTGTCATCTATAAGGCTTATGGTACAACTCTTTTTGGAAGAGATTAAGTTATGAAGCTATTGTGTTGGGAGTAGGCCACTTAAATGGAAAGATTACAATTTAAGGATAGGTTATGTTGATGATTTCGATAAACTAAAGGATTTAGTAAATAGATTTGTCTTATGTCTGTTTAAGGAGTAAGGTAACAATTGTTACTCGAGTATATCTATTGAAGGATTAGGATATAAGTGATTGATTTTGTTGCTAATGAATCAGTTAGCAATATGATACTTTGAGGAAATAGGAGTAATGTCTCTTGTGATTCGCTTTGAGGAACATAAGAATAAAGGTGTTGTGATTATTTTTGGAGAAGGTTAAGGAATCTTAAAGGTTTAAGTTACAGAATAATTAAAGAAACAAGCTAAATCGCTACCGAAAGGACACCAAGTTAGAATTGGCATAAGGGCCAAACCCGATTACGATGAGTAATGGAATTATGGAGTATACACTTAAAATAATTAGGAAATACGATGTCTCAAGACCACTAAGATCTGATAATGGAATATAAGGCAGATAAGGTACGTACTCTGAGAGAAGTTATAAATGGAAAAGTGGAAGGAGTAACGTGTATTCTCATGCTTAAGGTATAGCAAATCGGTTGCAATGATTTTTGAGGATACTATCATAAGGTAATCATGACCTTGTGGATATAGCTACGAGTTGCTACAGGTGTAATATATGGAGATATGTGGGATAATGGTGTGATTGAAGAGACAGATCGATTTCCTAGGAACAATGTCAGTGATAAGATTACTAAGGATATTAAGTTTAGGTAGTAAGGTTGGTAGTGAGACCGTTTCCTCGTTAGCAATGCTAGTTTCGGGGTCGAAACTTTTCTTAAGGGGGTAGTGATGTAATACCCCTCATTTTTAGTAAGGATATTTGGGTAATTTTCCCAACCTTCGTTCAGTAATTATTTCGCTTTCAGAGGAATTTGGATTTTCTGTAACATCCTTGATCTCCGTAATAATTCCTTGAGTGGTATAAAATACATTCGATGTATTTTCGGGACCTAAAATATTTGTTTGAATACAAACATAGAATTTCCGGGGTTAAAAACCCATAAAACCAATTCCCCATAACATTTGCACGCCTGCCACGAATACTCCCCAACGTGGCATCCATGCACTGAAGGGGGGGAGGTCGACCGCCTCTTCTTGGGGCTATAAATGGCGCCGATCTGGAGGGTGATGGGGACCCAACTCTCTTCTTGCTTCGCCATCTTCCTTCTGCTCAAGTAACCGCCGGCGAGCACAACCAACCACCGCCACCACCTTCTTTCCCTGGTTCGGATCGTGACGAACTGGAGCGATCTGCTGCGTGGTGCCGCTGTTCGTGGGTGCTGCTGCTCCTCCCCGGTGACAAGGCGAGCCACCGACGAGGCGCCACGAGTCGGAGCTGTCCGCTGCAGCTGTTGCGTCCTTCTGCCATTGCCGGAGCTGCTGCGTGCCACCACTGTTGCCGCCGCTATTGCTGCATTGCTGGTGCTGCTCCTCCGGCGACGAGGAGCCCAAATCGGCGGCAAGAAGATAGAGCTGCATTGGGCTGCGTTGTGCTCCATTGTTGAGCTGCTACTGTTGTTGTTTACGGGAGGAAGAAGATGAAGGAGGGGGGGGGGGGGGGGGGACTTAATTAGCAGCTTCCTTGTTGGGCCGAGAAAGTGATATGGCTAAAACCTACCCACAAGCGTATGGGGTCAATTGTAGCTTTTCAAGTGTCGATCCCACAGAGACCAATGTAATATTAATTGAAATGCTACCAGTGTACTAGGCCAGAAAATAGGGAATATGATAGAAATCTATAATTAAGCTAAAACTAAGAAGCAAATAAAAGGGATAAAATATATGGGATAAATATGTCTAAGGTTAAGGATCACCGCAACGATGCTTCAGTAAATAAAATCAAACTCTGCCTGAATCTAATCCAAGTAATTGAAGGTAAGTCATCTAAGGTAATCCACTAACTCCTCTCGGACGATGATAGACGTGTCTGAACTAAACTAACAATCGCTCTCGCGCAGAGCTAATCTCATTCAAACCCATTAACGCACTTAGAGTCTAGAGATAAATTGAGATAACATCCGCTCTCGCGCTCCACTAAATCAACTCAAACCTAGAACATCTATGACGCTTAGTATCCTCAAGAGTAATTAAGTTGCTCTCGCACAAATAACACTCAGGTTCGATTCCTAGGGATCTAGTAGAAATTATCACCTCTCGGTCTCAAACTCTACCTAATTACTTACTAGTGTTTTCACCTCTCGGTCTCAAACCCTAATAAGTTCCAATTCGCATAAGTTACTATGGGCATAAAGCATCTAGGAATGAATCAAATACTATTTCAACTCAGGCAAAGAAATAATTCTAATTACGTACGCATCGTCGAGATCACCATAACCCTAGAAACTAGGAATTTAGCCAAGCATGATCGAAGACATCAATAGATTTAAACTAGTCATCAACATATATGGATTATGCAATAAACACTGGAGATAAAATTAAATCTCAATAACAAAATAATCCAAATTGACAAAATACTAGAACGATAATACCAATCTTCGAATCAAGCTAGGGTTCAAACTCCCTCTTGAATTTCATTCCCCTGTATTGCGGCCGTGTTCAACTAAAAACAAAACTAAACTCCAACTAAAACTACTCAAATTCCAACCTAAAACTCATCTCCGACCCCTCTAAAGCTGCGTAACTACTCCCTCCTTCCAAACAAATATTGGGCCCCCTCCTCTTCTCTTGCCCACGTGAATTCCAGTATCATTAGGCCCAAATTTCTCTTAAGTCACGTGGACCACTTCATTGGAAGAATTTAAACGGGCTTCTCATACGGGCCCAAATTTCACGTGCATCAACGGCCCAACAAAGCCATCAGCACGGTCCACCAAATATTGCACAGCATTTCTCCAAATTGTACCTAAAATACCTGAAACAATAAAAATACGAATGTAGACTCCGAATACAAAATAATGCAAATTTAACAATAAAAGATATAAAATATGCATGCAAATGATCTAAACTAATATGCAACTAGACTCCTAAAACATGGACAAAATGGATGTTATCAAATCCCCCAAGCTTAAACCTTACTTGTCCCAAGCAAGTACATAACTAATGAGTCCGCAAAATATACAATGGTTGTTGCAATCCAAGAGACAAGTGAGGATGACCATGAAAGTCCAAACAAATGACAACTTCCTTCCTAGCATGCTTCTCAATCAATGACAAGATGAAATTAGTTCTTCTACTCTAGACCTCACCAAGATAAATATAAAGTCACTCACACTCATGTGTTTAGGATATGTGTTTCGCTCAATTCTCTACTATGAATGCTAACTACCATAAGCTTGCAACAATATCTAGATCTCCACTGCTAGAGACAATGCAAAACACAATCATGAGACAAATAAATAGGGTTATAATGGGGCCAAGGTATTTTGATAGGGCATGGATAAACTGTTGAATTCCTTAGGTTTTGATGGTTATAATCACTCAACTAATACGTGCACCAAGTGTTTCAGGGACAAGAAGTGTTTTCCCAGGGAGCTTTGCAGCACAGGATCTCAGAGGGAACAAAGGCTTGCTTAGCGCTTTGTTACCTCTACAGGAACTGAAGTGACAGACCAAGATCGAGGCTGCAAAAGGAAAGAATTCATTCAGCGTGCAGAATTAAGGAAACAAATCAAGAAGCCACGCGGTAGAAGATGAAGATTTCGGCTCCAAGGATCAAGCCGGATTGCGCGAAGATATGGAAAGAGAGAAAATACCCGATCGTGTTATCCTAGGAATCTTTCCTAAGATAAGGCGATTGGAGAGAGAAGAATAATATCCAATCGGTTGGATTAATTAGGGAACTCCTTCCCTAATTAATATAATCGGTTGTGATATCTTATCTTCCAAACAAAATCATATCTTTGTAATCCGATTCTAGTATTTCCTAATTTGTGTCAATTAGGGTTTCTACTGAGTTGTATTTAAGTGAAGTAAGGATTCATTTCTTAAAGACGAAGACACGGCAGAGAACGACTTCGAACGACAAAGAGAAAAAGAAGAACTGAGAGAGTTCAGTTGAGAAAAAGAGAGTGAAGTGTTTGTGAGTCTTTGAGGGTTGAGTTCGGATTCATCGTTGTAGGAGTGATCTTCTAATCTAGGTGGGAAGTCTAGGGTTTGGAGTCCATGCTACAAGTGTAATCAAACAAGAAATCAATAAGACAAGTACACACTTCAAAATCCTCTCAAGCGGAAGCTTGAAGGTAGTGGTTTTTCCTTGAGAAGCTAGTTTTGCTAATAAGGGTTTCCACTATATATCGTGAGTTCGTTCTGTTATCTTTCTTGCTATTTTAATCTGCTGTGCCTTTGTGGGAACAAAGCTTTTGTTCCCTCAGACGTAACTCTAACGATCTAACAATTGGTATCAGAGCCTGGTGCTCTAGATTGTTTTCATTACAGAATTCGCAGGAAAGATGTCGTCGTCAAGCAATGCAATCGGTGATTCATTCTGGAAGCCGCCAATGCTGAAGGCCGGTGAGTATGATTGGTGGGTGGAACAAACCGAATCCCACATCTGTTCCCTCGACGGACAAATATGGAGAGTCATAGAAGTCGGTCCTTTGGTTATCAAGAATGACGAAGATGAGACTAAGCCAAAACCAAAGATCGACTACACCGATGAGGACTGGAAGAAATTGGAGAAAAACAACAGGGCCAAGAAGATCCTCCACATGGCTCTTTCTCCCTCAGATCTCAAGAAAATCATGAGCTACAAAACTGCTAAGGAGATTTGGGATGCTTTGAAGCGCCTTCATCAAGGAAATGAAGACACGAAGAAGAACAAGATCCTTTCTCTAATCAATGAGTATGACCAAGTTTCTCAAGGGAGAGATGAACACATTCAAGAATACTACTCCAGGTTCCATGGGCTAGTCGGTCAGCTTCAGTACCTTGGTGAAACAATGCCAGACTGGAAGTTGACTAATCACTTCATGCAAGGTCTCAACACTCAGTGGGATGCCATTGCTCTTGCCCTCTACTCTCAAACAGACGTCAAGACTCTTATAATGGAAGAGGTGGTTGCGAAGCTGGAAAGCAACGCCTCTGTCTATAACCATAAGATAAACAAGAAAGGAGAGGAGAAGGCGAAGAGCATTGCCCTGAAGGTGGAAAGGGCATTTGATCTGTCTCAAATGGGCGATGAAGATGAGGATGGCGATAAAGATGTTGCTCTTATCACAAGGGCAATGAGAAAGATATGGTCTCGGAACAAGGACTCGCCCAGTTCCTCTGAAGGGAACAGAGACATGAAAGATGTGGTTTGTTACCACTGTCAGAACAAGGGACACATGGCCAGAAACTGCTTCAAGAAGAAGGCAGGAATGTCTTCAGCAAATGAATGGAAGCAAGCAATGGTTGCCACCTGGGGAGAATCAGACTCAGATGACGAAGATTCGTCACATTCCAGGGATGTATGCTTAATGGCCGTTGAAGCTCCAAACGAGACAAAGAGGAGGTAATCAACGATGAGGTAACTGAATCTGATCTTATATCAAGCTTAAGATGCAAATCTAAAGAAAATTTGATCTCTCTCATTAAGAATCTCGTTCGCGAGAGTAGTCTTTTCAGTGAGCAACTCGAAGAGAAAGATGAATCGATCTCAGGTCTGATCGAAGAAAATCAGGTTTGGGCTGAAAAAGTGCTCACGCTTGAAAAAGGTTCATCTTCCTCTTCAAACACATGCTCTGAGTGTCCAGAACTCACTGAAAAGATTAAGTCTCTAGAGTCCACTGTTTCCTCACTCGAGGCTGAGTCTTTAATGTTAAAACTAGGAAATGCAAAACTTTCTAGTGATCTAACCAAACTCAGTGAGGAACAGAAGGACGAGCCAAAATGTATTGTCTTTGTTGCAACCAAGAATGAAAAGAAATCTGAAAAGAAGGAAGTACCTCGCTTTGGTATTGGCTATCAACCTAAGCTTTCTGTTGATGACACTAAGAAAAAAGGCTCCAAAGTCGAAGGAAAATAGTCTGTAAAAGAAAAGGGGGAATGTTCCTCCGGAGGGAACAAAGACAAAGACTGTTCTAATTCGACTGAGGAAGGCAAGGCTTGGTATCATGGACAGAAAGCTCATGCTATTTGGCTGAAGCAATCCAAAAGCAGTAAGTCCAATAATATTGATTTTCAGTCAAGGATTGCTAACAAAACAACTTGGCCAGGACAGAGCAAGTATGTAGATCTGAAGTGTCAAAGGGTCTATTGGTATTACGGGCATTCTGGTCATTACAAGCAAGAGTGCCTGCTGAAGCAACATAATGAGGAGATTGCTCGCACTACTAGGAAGCATATAGAAGTTGAACCTCCTAAGATTAGATATGTTGCTCCCAAACCCAGAAAGTATAAGCTTGTCTGGGTTCGCAAGAACTAACCCTTTCTATGCAGGATAAAGTGAGGAATGTTCCTAGTGTTCCATTCATTCAAGGGTCAGTTACTTGACAGGGAACAAAGCGAGTCTCACCTCACTTCTGCATGGAATACTTGAGACTCAAAGACCTGGTGTCAGAGGTAAAATTGATATGGACAAGGACTTAATGACTAAATCTGTACCTTGTGTGAAAATTTCAGGTACCATGTACATCTAGGAAGGACATCACTGTGTCAAGAAAGATTGGCAAACGGGGGATCAAACGCCAATCTTCTCATTGGAACACCTGTTGGGAACTCTATATTCAGTTACATACGAAGTCTGGTTTGTTCCCCTAACTACATGTCTATGTGTTGTGTTCCCTCGATGATTGGCTAGATTACGTGGTAAACTGTGAAAGTCGAATCTTCATGCCTTATTATGCATTAGCTTCCTTGGGTATTAATTTTCGAAAAGCTTGACTATGTGCTTTTACTTCCTTTATGTACTGAATGTCTTGCATGGTCATCTATGTTATCATATGTCACATGAATCAGCTCTATTTCGGCCCAAAAGAATCAACTTGATGATTTGTTCCCTCATTATAAGCCCAAATGATAGTTGATTCTACAGCTCACCCGTAACCGCCATGCTTGATGTCTCCTATGAGCCCATCTAATCATCCACAACGGGAGACCCCTCAGGCATGATGTAAAAATCAAATCGCAAATACAAGACTACCAGCTCCAACAAATAATACACTTATCAGCAAAGAGCAGAAAAATCAGTTCAAAACAAAATTGTCAAACAGAATATCCAAACATTACACAGACACTCAGTACAATTGAGGACCTTCACCAACACAATATTAATATATGGAGAAAGAAATGATAGCACAATATTATGGAGAACAAATTCAGTATATCATGTGCCTTATACTCCACCAACCCATCAGATTTCCCAGATCATTATAACCACAATTAGTTATTCAACCACAATTAGTTAATCAACTAATAAAGTCACAATATTCACTTTGAAGAGCAGACCCAATGACATCATCAATCTAAAAGCACAGGATCAATTTCGTAGAGAATTTTGAAACAGAGTGAGGAATTGACCTGAAAATTGGAAGGGTTCAGTACATGGCAGAATAGCGGTGGTGGAGATCCGGTTCTGGGCGCGCGGGGTAGCGGGGTCGCGCCGGTGGTGCGCGAGCAGGTGATCTTGGTTCGGTGGTGGTCTGAGCAAATCTGGGTATGAGGAGGGATTCAGACGAGAGAGGGAGATGAGTTGCTTGGGTATCGGGAAGCGGTGTTGGTGTGGTGGCTCGCGAGCAGGCGGAGGTGTGGTGGGTTTGATGGTGGCTCGCGGCGGCTCGGATCTGGGCATGGTGCGAGGTGGGTTCGGATCTGGGTGCGAACAGGTGGTGTGGGTCTGGTGTAGGGCTCAGTTGGTGGTGAGCAGCGGCGACGCGGGTGAGGCGGAGAACAGGGGTGGTGGGGAAGAGTGGCGAGGGAGAGGGCTGGGTAATAGGGTTCAACAGAGGAAGAAAGAAAAGGAAAAAGAAAGGGAATGTTTTTTTTAGAGGCATGGTCACGAAAATGTTGGCACGGTTTGGCAGCAAACCGTGCCAAATTCCAGAGACTTCATCCAAAAATTTGCACGGTTAGATGCACGGTCAGACGCTAACCGTGCAAATTTCCAGAGACTTATACAAAAGAACTGCACGGTTAAGCACCGTTTTGCACGGTTGAATCTTAACCGTGCAGTTTTCCAGAAGGTCTCCGCATCCCTTTTTTTTTTTTTTTTTTTTAAGAAGAAGAAAACATACCTCATGGGTTGCCTCCCATCCAGCGCTTGTTTAAAGTCATAGCTTGACCTTCACCAATGTCATGTACTCGGATCAGGCGGGTCGGTGATACCCAACTTGATCGGATCAGGCTCTATATAAGGTCTTAGTCGAATCTTTCGAACCTTGAAGTACCCCGAGTTCTTATGCCATAGCTCAACAGAATCATTATGAAGAACTCGGTGCAGGTAGTATGGACCGGACCATCTTGTACTCTTACTTCCCGAAAACATGCTCGATTTGTGATGATAGAGAATCACATGATCCCCTTGCTTGAATTCAATTTGAGCATGACCAGCGGAGCGTCTTTTTCTCTTCTTCCGTCTACTCCGAACCTCTAATTCTGAATTAGCAAGCTCTTCTTGCACCATACAACAGGTAAGTGTGCTAGAGGTCGGGGTAGAGCTTTCTAACACTTTAAGCTCATCAAGCATCGGGTCCTCCTTGGTCCTTTGAATAATTTCCTTCCTATCAACTGTGGCTCATCCCACTTCTTCTTAACCCCAATCAGAATAGAAGTGCATTGCTCAAAATAATGCACTTTAGGTGGCTCTGCAGGCAAATTCGAGATAACCAACTCAACAATATGATCCTTCAATTTTTGATTTTCTGTGGCTAAATCAACTACTTGTGTCTTCAGAGAGTTCACCAAACCTGAAAGTGATTTAAATTGGGTTAATAAGGGATTAAGAATGTCCATGATAGATGGAAAAAGAGCAAGAATTTTCTCAACTTCCCTATCATGTCTCATAATAAAGTCATCAAGCTTGTTGCCCTGTATAGACGGATGACTCTTAGCCTGGAGCGATGTGTGTGGTGTTGTCACCCAACTCTGATTTGAGGGTTCTGAGTTCCACGCGATTATTTCCCCCAGAGTAGCGCAACAACTAGTTTTGTCATGATCTTCAGCTCCATAAGACTCACAGAAGAGGTTAGAAGTCATTGGATTTTGGCCATAACCCAAATTATAATTTTCAAAATCATACCTCTGAGTACTTGTATAAGGCTTGGATGAAGAAAATTGATAGGAATTTACATCATACATACCTGAATCCATTTATTTGACTCTTTCTAAAATAGCCTAAAATTAAGAAAAGGGGAAAAAATCAAAGCAAAAATAATGACCTAGACTCACCAATAGAGATAACAACTAATATTAACAAATTGGTCCCCGACAACGGCGCCAAAAACTTGATGTGGCTAAAACCTACCCACAAGCGTATGGGGTCAATTGTAGCTTTTCAAGTGTCGATCCCACAGAGACCAATGTAATATTAATTGAAATTCTACCAGTGTACTAGGCCAGAAAATAGGGAATATGATAGAAATCTATAATTAAGCTAAAACTAAGAAGCAAATAAAAGGGATAAAATATATGGGATAAATGTATCTAAGGTTAAGGATCACCGCAACAATGCTTCAGTAAATAAAATCAAACTCTGCCTGAATCTAATCCAAGTAATTGAAGGTAAGTCATCTAAGGTAATCCACTAACTCCTCTCGGACGATGATAGACGTGTCTGAACTAAACTAACAATCGCTCTCGGGCAGAGCTAATCTCATTCAAACCCATTAACGCACTTAGAGTCTAGAGATAAATTGAGATAACATCCGCTCTCGCGCTCCGCTAAATCAACTCAAACCTAGAACATCTATGACGACTTAGTATCCTCAAGAGTAATTAAGTTGCTCTCGCACAAATAACACTCAGGTTCGATTCCTAGGGATCTAGTAGAAATTATCACCTCCCGGTCTCAAACTCTACCTGATTACTTACTAGTGTTTTCACCTCTCGGTCTCAAACCCTAATAAGTTCCAATTCGCATAAGTTACTATGGGCATAAAGCATCTAGGAATGAATCAAATACTATTTCAACTCAGGCAAAGAAATAATTCTAATTACGTACGCATCGTCGGGATCACCATAACCCTAGAAACTAGGAATTTAGCCAAGCATGATCGAAGACATCAATAGATTTAAACTAGTCATCAACATATATGGATTATGCAATAAACACTGGAGATAAAATTAAATCTCAATAACAAAATAATCCAAATTGACAAAATACTAGAACGATAATACCAATCTTCGAATCAAGCTAGGGTTCAAACTCCCTCTTGAATTTCATTCCCCTGTATTGCGGCCGTGTTCAACTAAAAACAAAACTAAACTCCAACTAAAACTACTCAAATTCCAACCTAAAACTCATCTCCGACCCCTCTAAAGCTGCGTAACTACTCCCTCCTTCCAAACAAATATTGGGCCCCCTCCTCTTCTCTTGCCCACGTGAATTCCAGTATCATTAGGCCCAAATTTCTCTTAAGTCACATGGAGCCACTTCATTGGAAGAATTTAAACGGGCTTCTCATACGGGCCCAAATTTCACGTGCATCAACGGCCCAACAAAGCCATCAGCACGGTCCACCAAATATTGCACAGCATTTCTCCAAATTGTACCTAAAATACCTGAAACAATAAAAATACGAATGTAGACTCCGAATACAAAATAATGCAAATTTAACAATAAAAGATATAAAATATGCATGCAAATGATCTAAACTAATATGCAACTAGACTCCTAAAACATGGACAAAATGGATGTTATCAAATCCCCCAAGCTTAAACCTTACTTGTCCCAAGCAAGTACATAACTAATGAGTCCGCAAAATATACAATGGTTGTTGCAATCCAAGAGACAAGTGAGGATGACCATGAAAGTCCAAACAAATGACAACTTCCTTCCTAGCATGCTTCTCAATCAATGACAAGATGAAATTAGTTCTTCTACTCTAGACCTCACCAAGATAAATATAAAGTCACTCACACTCATGTGTTTAGGATATGTGTTTCGCTCAATTCTCTACTATGAATGCTAACTACCATAAGCTTGCAACAATATCTAGATCTCCACTGCTAGAGACAATGCAAAACACAATCATGAGACAAATAAATAGGGTTATAATGGGGCCAAGGTATTTTGATAGGGCATGGATAAACTGTTGAATTCCTTAGGTTTTGATGGTTATAATCACTCAACTAATACGTGCACCAAGTGTTTCAGGGACAAGAAGTGTTTTCCCAGGGAGCTTTGCAGCACAGGATCTCAGAGGGAACAAAGGCTTGCTTAGCGCTTTGTTACCTCTACAGGAACTGAAGTGACAGACCAAGATCGAGGCTGCAAAAGGAAAGAATTCATTCAGCGTGCAGAATTAAGGAAACAAATCAAGAAGCCACGCGGTAGAAGATGAAGATTTCGGCTCCAAGGATCAAGCCGGATTGCGCGAAGATATGGAAAGAGAGAAAATACCCGATCGTGTTATCCTAGGAATCTTTCCTAAGATAAGGCGATTGGAGAGAGAAGAATAATATCCAATCGGTTGGATTAATTAGGGAACTCCTTCCCTAATTAATATAATCGGTTGTGATATCTTATCTTCCAAACAAAATCATATCTTTGTAATCCGATTCTAGTATTTCCTAATTTGTGTCAATTAGGGTTTCTACTGAGTTGTATTTAAGTGAAGTAAGGATTCATTTCTTAAAGACGAAGACACGGCAGAGAACGACTTCGAACGACAAAGAGAAAAAGAAGAACTGAGAGAGTTCAGTTGAGAAAAAGAGAGTGAAGTGTTTGTGAGTCTTTGAGGGTTGAGTTCGGATTCATCGTTGTAGGAGTGATCTTCTAATCTAGGTGGGAAGTCTAGGGTTTGGAGTCCATGCTACAAGTGTAATCAAACAAGAAATCAATAAGACAAGTACACACTTCAAAATCCTCTCAAGCGGAAGCTTGAAGGTAGTGGTTTTTCCTTGAGAAGCTAGTTTTGCTAATAAGGGTTTCCACTATATATCGTGAGTTCGTTCTGTTATCTTTCTTGCTATTTTAATCTGCTGTGCCTTTGTGGGAACAAAGCTTTTGTTCCCTCAGACGTAACTCTAACGATCTAACAATTGGTATCAGAGCCTGGTGCTCTAGATTGTTTTCATTACAGAATTCGCAGGAAAGATGTCGTCGTCAAGCAATGCAATCGGTGATTCATTCTGGAAGCCGCCAATGCTGAAGGCCGGTGAGTATGATTGGTGGGTGGAACAAACCGAATCCCACATCTGTTCCCTCGACGGACAAATATGGAGAGTCATAGAAGTCGGTCCTTTGGTTATCAAGAATGACGAAGATGAGACTAAGCCAAAACCAAAGATCGACTACACCGATGAGGACTGGAAGAAATTGGAGAAAAACAACAGGGCCAAGAAGATCCTCCACATGGCTCTTTCTCCCTCAGATCTCAAGAAAATCATGAGCTACAAAACTGCTAAGGAGATTTGGGATGCTTTGAAGCGCCTTCATCAAGGAAATGAAGACACGAAGAAGAACAAGATCCTTTCTCTAATCAATGAGTATGACCAAGTTTCTCAAGGGAGAGATGAACACATTCAAGAATACTACTCCAGGTTCCATGGGCTAGTCGGTCAGCTTCAGTACCTTGGTGAAACAATGCCAGACTGGAAGTTGACTAATCACTTCATGCAAGGTCTCAACACTCAGTGGGATGCCATTGCTCTTGCCCTCTACTCTCAAACAGACGTCAAGACTCTTATAATGGAAGAGGTGGTTGCGAAGCTGGAAAGCAACGCCTCTGTCTATAACCATAAGATAAACAAGAAAGGAGAGGAGAAGGCGAAGAGCATTGCCCTGAAGGTGGAAAGGGCATTTGATCTGTCTCAAATGGGCGATGAAGATGAGGATGGCGATAAAGATGTTGCTCTTATCACAAGGGCAATGAGAAAGATATGGTCTCGGAACAAGGACTCGCCCAGTTCCTCTGAAGGGAACAGAGACATGAAAGATGTGGTTTGTTACCACTGTCAGAACAAGGGACACATGGCCAGAAACTGCTTCAAGAAGAAGGCAGGAATGTCTTCAGCAAATGAATGGAAGCAAGCAATGGTTGCCACCTGGGGAGAATCAGACTCAGATGACGAAGATTCGTCACATTCCAGGGATGTATGCTTAATGGCCGTTGAAGCTCCAAACGAGACAAAGAGGAGGTAATCAACGATGAGGTAACTGAATCTGATCTTATATCAAGCTTAAGATGCAAATCTAAAGAAAATTTGATCTCTCTCATTAAGAATCTCGTTCGCGAGAGTAGTCTTTTCAGTGAGCAACTCGAAGAGAAAGATGAATCGATCTCAGGTCTGATCGAAGAAAATCAGGTTTGGGCTGAAAAAGTGCTCACGCTTGAAAAAGGTTCATCTTCCTCTTCAAACACATGCTCTGAGTGTCCAGAACTCACTGAAAAGATTAAGTCTCTAGAGTCCACTGTTTCCTCACTCGAGGCTGAGTCTTTAATGTTAAAACTAGGAAATGCAAAACTTTCTAGTGATCTAACCAAACTCAGTGAGGAACAGAAGGACGAGCCAAAATGTATTGTCTTTGTTGCAACCAAGAATGAAAAGAAATCTGAAAAGAAGGAAGTACCTCGCTTTGGTATTGGCTATCAACCTAAGCTTTCTGTTGATGACACTAAGAAAAAAGGCTCCAAAGTCGAAGGAAAATAGTCTGTAAAAGAAAAGGGGGAATGTTCCTCCGGAGGGAACAAAGACAAAGACTGTTCTAATTCGACTGAGGAAGGCAAGGCTTGGTATCATGGACAGAAAGCTCATGCTATTTGGCTGAAGCAATCCAAAAGCAGTAAGTCCAATAATATTGATTTTCAGTCAAGGATTGCTAACAAAACAACTTGGCCAGGACAGAGCAAGTATGTAGATCTGAAGTGTCAAAGGGTCTATTGGTATTACGGGCATTCTGGTCATTACAAGCAAGAGTGCCTGCTGAAGCAACATAATGAGGAGATTGCTCGCACTACTAGGAAGCATATAGAAGTTGAACCTCCTAAGATTAGATATGTTGCTCCCAAACCCAGAAAGTATAAGCTTGTCTGGGTTCGCAAGAACTAACCCTTTCTATGCAGGATAAAGTGAGGAATGTTCCTAGTGTTCCATTCATTCAAGGGTCAGTTACTTGACAGGGAACAAAGCGAGTCTCACCTCACTTCTGCATGGAATACTTGAGACTCAAAGACCTGGTGTCAGAGGTAAAATTGATATGGACAAGGACTTAATGACTAAATCTGTACCTTGTGTGAAAATTTCAGGTACCATGTACATCTAGGAAGGACATCACTGTGTCAAGAAAGATTGGCAAACGGGGGATCAAACGCCAATCTTCTCATTGGAACACCTGTTGGGAACTCTATATTCAGTTACATACGAAGTCTGGTTTGTTCCCCTAACTACATGTCTATGTGTTGTGTTCCCTCGATGATTGGCTAGATTACGTGGTAAACTGTGAAAGTCGAATCTTCATGCCTTATTATGCATTAGCTTCCTTGGGTATTAATTTTCGAAAAGCTTGACTATGTGCTTTTACTTCCTTTATGTACTGAATGTCTTGCATGGTCATCTATGTTATCATATGTCACATGAATCAGCTCTATTTCGGCCCAAAAGAATCAACTTGATGATTTGTTCCCTCATTATAAGCCCAAATGATAGTTGATTCTACAGCTCACCCGTAACCGCCATGCTTGATGTCTCCTATGAGCCCATCTAATCATCCACAACGGGAGACCCCTCAGGCATGATGTAAAAATCAAATCGCAAATATCATATATTTTGGTGTGATGGTCTTTTGTACCCTCTCTGGTAACTAACCCCCAGCATCACACCCTACTACTTTTTGTTTTGGCGGGAAAACGGTTCAGCCTCTATGGCTTGCAGGTCTGAGATGACGTGTGTATGGCAGAATGTAATAATGGAAACCTTGTGTTGGGATGCGCCGTGCATTAAGAGTTGATTTGATGGAAATAAGTTAGAAAGAGATCTTTCGGCTGGTTCAATTGGATTTGGACGAGATTCTGGCAAGTTTTTGGGAAAGTGGAAGATTGCAATTTTTATCTTTTGGAAACTGAAAGGATCAGATTTTATCTTTGGAATTTCTGGAAGATTTTGTGATGGCTATATAATTCGGGTCTCCAGGTAAGTCCCCTCTTCACTATTCCCTTATCTTCCTCAAGTTATCTTCCTCTCCCTCTCTGCCTCTCGTCTTCCCAGCTCTCTCTCTCTCTCACAAAAATGGCCTCAAACACTAACCTTGCCCAAGACCTCCAAAACCTCCTTGCCAAACTGTCCTCCATGGGGACAGACCCCGCTCTCCTTGCCGCCATTACCCAGTCCCTACCTTCCACCTCCACCACCCCATCGACCACCACTGTTACCCCTCCACCATCACCCAACCAGGACCAACTCGCCATGGTCCCCTACATAGCCCCAATCGCCCCAAACTCAAACCCCGCTCCACAAAACCCTAACCCTAACACCGCTCCTGCCGTCCCCACAACCATCTCCTCTACTAACTTAGAGGAGGTACATTCCTCGCCTACCCATCCCGATCCCATTGAGGAGGAGACAGAGGAGTTGCCCGGTCAAGGGACCCCGGTCACGGTGGAGGAGCACCTGGCCGTCAAGGAGAAGATTCAATCAGTGGTGAGAGACCTCTCTAGGAAGCTCGCTGAGGAAGAAGACGTGGAGGAGCCCCCAAAGGCCCCTAAGGCGTCCGGCAGGGTGAAGACTGCCTACTCCTCTAAGCGGAAGACACGCTCTCAGAGGAAGTCTGAGAAGGCGATAACGGTGAGCTCCGATGAGGAGTCGGTACCCCTCTCAGGGAACAAAGCAAAGAAAGCCAAGGTGTCCACCGCTCCCGTCCGACAAAGCCAGCATCGTCTGCCGGCCAAAGCCAAAGGAAAGGCTGTGGCGGTTGATGATGTCAAAGACATGAGCCACAAGTCTGTGGTGAAGGAGCTGTTGTTGGACCCTGAGTTCCTCAAGGAGAACTTTCTGGAGGGGGTGCTTGACGTCTTGGAGGAACAGAAGTGGAGCATGCTGTTTGTGGAGGAAGTTGAGATGGATGAGGAGTTGCTAAGGGAATTCTATTCCACGTTTGCTATGGAAGTGAGGCCCCATGCTGTTCTGGGGAGCTACAAGTTGAATGGGGAAGTTCATGTCTTCTCAAGCATTGAACTAGGCATGGCTCTGGGAGTTCCTCACGAAGGGTATGGAGAATACCCAAAGGGCAGATGGCCAAAAGATTTCACCTACTCAGAGTCTGTGCTGGCTGTTGCAGGAATTTAGAACGCTCAAGGTAGTGCCGATCTCGACATCTCTGAGATGTCTGCTGTTAACAAAGTTCTGTACCACTTCCTCATCAGCAACATCACACCAAGGGGACAGAAGATGAACCGCCTTCTGATCTTGGACATTGTCCTTCCGTCCCTTCTGTTGAAAAAGGAGCCCGTCTGCCTCCCAATGATCTTGATGCAGCATATGGCCCATGCCCGGAACACCACTCAACATGTTCTTCCCTTCCCTCGTGTCGTCAAAAAGATTCTGGAGTACCACAAAGTCTACGACGCGTCGGAGGATGTGAGTGTCTTCTCCCGTCCCTTCAATGCAAGCAATCTGCACAAGATGCAGTTTGCTCTTCTAGAGGGAGAAGGCTGGGTGAAGGTCGAGGGCACTCCTGCAGCTTCTGTGGTCGTAAAAGATGTTGAGGAAATGGAGGGCTCTGAAGCTGATAGCTCCGACGGGGAACAGAATACAAATCCCTCGCTGGGAAAGGATGTGAGGAGTCTGTGCCGAGCAGTGAAGGACCTGGTGGCTCAACAGACTCTCCTCATAGCAGATGTGCGCACGCTTATTTCTCACCACGCATCGGCTCAATCGGCTGGTCACAGTGGTGCCTGATCGCTTACCTGCCATCCTATCCCCTTTTGTTCCCTTGCTGTCTACCCCTCCTTGTTCTGTTTTCTTGTTATCTGGTTTATGTGCCCTGTGTGGCATTCTGACAATGTTTGATGTTTTGTCTGTTTTGGTGGTATTTGCATGTTTTCTGTTTTTTCTTAATCAATGACAAGGGGTGCTTGTGTTTATCTGGCTGTGAATTTTCTCTCTAACTCTTTACTGTGTTTTTGATGATGCCAAAAGGGGGAAAATGACATGTAGCATTGTTTAAGGGGGAACAGAACAGGTAAAACGTATTGCTGAACTAAGGGGGAACTAACGGTGTTTTTAGTGGGAAACTTTCTTGTCAGTTTTGTCTTGTTCTAGTTGGTATATGCTTTATTGTTAAGGGTGTTTGTCACCATCAAAAAGGGGGAATTTGTTGAATTCCTTAGGTTTTGATGGTTATAAACACTCAACTAATACGTGCACCAAGTGTTTCAGGGACAAGAAGTGTTTTCCCAGGGAGCTTTGCAGCACAAGATCTCAGAGGGAACAAAGGCTTGCTTAGCGCTTTGTTACCTCTACATGAACTGAAGTGACAGACCAAGATCGAGGCTGCAAAAGGAAAGAAGTCATTCAACGTGCAAAATTAAGGAAACAAATCAAGAAGCCATGCGGTAGAAGATGAAGACTTCGGCTCCAAGGATCAAGCCGGATTGCGCGAAGATATGGAAAGAGAGAAAAGACCCGATCGTGTTATCCTAGGAATCTTTCCTAAGATAAGGCGATTGGAGAGAGAAGAATAATATCCAATCGGTTGGATTAATTACGGAACTCCTTCCCTAATTAATATAATCGGTTGTGATATCTTATCTTCCAAACAAAATCATATCTTTGTAATCCGATTCTAGTATTTCCTAATTTGTGTCAATTAGGGTTTCTGCCGAGTTGTATTTAAGTGAAGTAAGGATTCATTTCTTAAAGACGAAGATACGGCAGAGAACGACTTCGAACGACGAAGAGAAAAAGAAGAACTGAGAGAGTTCAGTTGAGAAAAAGAGAGTGAAGTGTTTGTGAGTCTTTGAGGGTTGAGTTCGGATTCATCGTTGTAGGAGTGATCTTCGAATCTAGGTGGGAAGTCTAGGGTTTGGAGTCCATGCTACAAGTGTAATCGAACAAGAAATCAATAAGACAAGTACACACTTCAAAATCCTCTCAAGCGGAAGCTTGAAGGTAGTGGTTTTTCCCTGAGAAGCTAGTTTTGCTAATCAGGGTTTCCACTATATATCGTGAGTTCGTTCTGTTATCTTTCTTGCTATTTTAATCTGCTGTGCCTTCTGTGGGAATAAAGCTTTTGTTCCCTCAGACGTAACTCTAACGATCCAACATAAACTTTGGCCATGTGGTGCTAAATCCAGGGAAAAGAACTTCACTAAAATAACACCAATCATATAATGATTTTACAATAAACTCAACTATAACCCAAACTAAGGATTCACCATTCTATTTTATGGGCTTCTTTTCTTCTTCTTCTTTCTTTTTCTCTTTTTTTTTTTTTGAATAAAGAAGAATGAAGCAAACTTTTATAAACCGAATGGTATAAAACCTTACAATCAATTTCTAATGATCACCCAACATTTTATGCAACTCCCCCAAGCTTAGTCCACTTCCACGTTCAGCAAACAAAAGTTCAATCCCCTGGATGGGAAGGATATATAAATAGGCTCGGATGCTTTTATGGAGCTTTCAAAGAATAGGCTTTAAGGCTCAAAGGGCTTCAAGAAGAGGGAAATAATATTAGGGTGGTCAAGGATAATATAGGCTCATGAAAAATAATGTCTCAATCAAAATGTAATGCACATTAGTCCTATATGCAGTCTCGAAGAGGTATTGAAGCAAGTTCTAGAGATAACAAACAAAGAGAGATCACACAAGAAAAATTAGAGGACTTATGCAATTGTAGTCCAAGAAAGGCTAACAAGCTCACCAGGACATTTTGTCTAGAGTATCGGTCCTAACACATCTTAATCAAAGTCCACATGCTCAAGTCATTGTCAAAGGTTTGATCAATCATATCATGCTCATAATGCAATTGTAACATTAACAACCAAAGTATATTAAGAGGATTCACAATTATGTACCGTTATAAGGACCCACAAAGGAATAAACAGGAGAACAAATCAAACATCCAAATGCAAATATGCAATGCAGTGCATGAAAGAAAATGAAAAAGAAACACACAAAAATATGAAAACTAACACTAAAATGCAAACAGAGTCTACACATGGAATTATCTCTCCCCCAAGCTTAAAGTCTACATTGTCCCCAATGTAGACATAAAAGAAAGAGGAAAAGAAACTCACCAAATAAATCAGGCAATCAGGCATCTTCACTCTATGCTCCAGGGTTGTCAAAAATTGGTACAAGTGCAGAAGAATTTTCATCAGCATCCTATCTTCCATCTTCCAGTAGCACTGTACACACAGCATAGACAAAACAAACCCCAAATACAAGACTACCAGCTCCAACAAATAATACACTTATCAGCAAAGAGCAGAAAAATCAGTTCAAAAACAAAATTGTCAAACAGAATATCCAAACATTACACATGACACTCAGTACAAATTGAGGACCTTCACCAACACAATATTAATATATGGAGAAAGAAATGATAGCACAATATTATGGAGAACAAATTCAGTATATCATGTGCCTTATACTCCACCAACCCATCAGATTTCCCAGATCATTATAACCACAATTAGTTATTCAACCACAATTAGTTAATCAACTAATAAAAGTCACAATATTCACTTTGAAGAGCAGACCCAATGACATCATCAATCTAAAAGCACAGGATCAATTTCGTAGAGAATTTTGAAACAGAGTGAGGAATTGACCTGAAAATTGGAAGGGTTCAGTACATGGCAGAATAGCGGTGGTGGAGATCCGGTTCTGGGCGCGAGGGGTAGCGGGTCGCGCCGGTGGTGCGCGAGCAGGTGATCTTGGTTCGGTGGTGGTCTGAGCAAATCTGGGTATGAGGAGGGATTCAGACGAGAGAGGGAGATGAGTTGCTTGGGTATCGGGAAGCGGTGTTGGTGTGGTGGCTCGCGAGCAGGCGGAGGTGTGGTGGGTTTGATGGTGGCTCGCGGCGGCTCGGATCTGGGCATGGTGCGAGGTGGGTTCGGATCTGGGTGCGAACAGGTGGTGTGGGTCTGGTGTAGGGCTCAGTTGGTGGTGAGCAGCGGCGACGCGGGTGAGGCGGAGAACAGGGGTGGTGGGGAAGAGTGGCGAGGGAGAGGGCTGGGTAATAGGGTTCAACAGAGGAAGAAAGAAAAGGAAAAAGAAAGGGAATGTTTTTTTTAGAGGCATGGTCACGAAAATGTTGGCACGGTTTGGCAGCAAACCGTGCCAAATTCCAGAGACTTCATCCAAAAATTTGCACGGTTAGATGCACGGTCAGACGCTAACCGTGCAAATTTCCAGAGACTTATACAAAAGAACTGCACGGTTAAGCACCGTTTTGCACGGTTGAATCTTAACCGTGCAGTTTTCCAGAAGGTCTCCGCATCCCTTTTTTTTTTTTTTTTTTAAGAAGAAGAAAACATACCTCATGGGTTGCCTCCCATCCAGCGCTTGTTTAAAGTCATAGCTTGACCTTCACCAATGTCATGTACTCGGATCAGGCGGGTCGGTGATACCCAACTTGATCGGATCAGGCTCTATATAAGGTCTTAGTCGAATCTTTCGAACCTTGAAGTACCCCGAGTTCTTATGCCATAGCTCAACAGAATCATTATGAAGAACTCGGTGCAGGTAGTATGGACCGGACCATCTTGTACTCTTACTTCCCGAAAACATGCTCGATTTGTGATGATAGAGAATCACATGATCCCCTTGCTTGAATTCAATTTGAGCATGACCAGCGGAGCGTCTTTTTCTCTTCTTCCGTCTACTCCGAACCTCTAATTCTGAATTAGCAAGCTCTTCTTGCACCATACAACAGGTAAGTGTGCTAGAGGTCGGGGTAGAGCTTTCTAACACTTTAAGCTCATCAAGCATCGGGTCCTCCTTGGTCCTTTGAATAATTTCCTTCCTATCAAACTGTGGCTCATCCCACTTCTTCTTAACCCCAATCAGAATAGAAGTGCATTGCTCAAAATAATGCACTTTAGGTGGCTCTGCAGGCAAATTCGAGATAACCAACTCAACAATATGATCCTTCAATTTTTGATTTTCTGTGGCTAAATCAACTACTTGTGTCTTCAGAGAGTTCACCAAACCTGAAAGTGATTTAAATTGGGTTAATAAGGGATTAAGAATGTCCATGATAGATGGAAAAAGAGCAAGAATTTTCTCAACTTCCCTATCATGTCTCATAATAAAGTCATCAAGCTTGTTGCCCTGTATAGACGGATGACTCTTAGCCTGGAGCGATGTGTGTGGTGTTGTCACCCAACTCTGATTTGAGGGTTCTGAGTTCCACGCGATTATTTCCCCCAGAGTAGCGCAACAACTAGTTTTGTCATGATCTTCAGCTCCATAAGACTCACAGAAGAGGTTAGAAGTCATTGGATTTTGGCCATAACCCAAATTATAATTTTCAAAATCATACCTCTGAGTACTTGTATAAGGCTTGGATGAAGAAAATTGATAGGAATTTACATCATACATACCTGAATCCATTTATTTGACTCTTTCTAAAATAGCCTGAAATTAAGAAAAGGGGAAAAAATCAAAGCAAAAATAATGACCTAGACTCACCAATAGAGATAACAACTAATATTAACAAATTGGTCCCCGGCAACGGCGCCAAAAACTTGATGTGGCTAAAACCTACCCACAAGCGTATGGGGTCAATTGTAGCTTTTCAAGTGTCGATCCCACAGAGACCAATGTAATATTAATTGAAATTCTACCAGTGTACTAGGCCAGAAAATAGGGAATATGATAGAAATCTATAATTAAGCTAAAACTAAGAAGCAAATAAAAGGGATAAAATATATGGGATAAATGTATCTAAGGTTAAGGATCACCGCAACAATGCTTCAGTAAATAAAATCAAACTCTGCCTGAATCTAATCCAAGTAATTGAAGGTAAGTCATCTAAGGTAATCCACTAACTCCTCTCGGACGATGATAGACGTGTTTGAACTAAACTAACAATCGCTCTCGCGCAGAGCTAATCTCATTCAAACCCATTAACGCACTTAGAGTCTAGAGATAAATTGAGATAACATCCGCTCTCGCGCTCCGCTAAATCAACTCAAACCTAGAACATCTATGACGACTTAGTATCCTCAAGAGTAATTAAGTTGCTCTCGCACAAATAACACTCAGGTTCGATTCCTAGGGATCTAGTAGAAATTATCACCTCCCGGTCTCAAACTCTACCTGATTACTTACTAGTGTTTTCACCTCTCGGTCTCAAACCCTAATAAGTTCCAATTCGCATAAGTTACTATGGGCATAAAGCATCTAGGAATGAATCAAATACTATTTCAACTCAGGCAAAGAAATAATTCTAATTACGTACGCATCGTCGGGATCACCATAACCCTAGAAACTAGGAATTTAGCCAACATTGATCGAAGACATCAATAGATTTAAACTAGTCATCAACATATATGGATTATGCAATAAACACTGGAGATAAAATTAAATCTCAATAACAAAATAATCCAAATTGACAAAATACTAGAACGATAATACCAATCTTCGAATCAAGCTAGGGTTCAAACTCCCTCTTGAATTTCATTCCCCTGTATTGCGGCCGTGTTCAACTAAAAACAAAACTAAACTCCAACTAAAACTACTCAAATTCCAACCTAAAACTCATCTCCGACCCCTCTAAAGCTGCGTAACTACTCCCTCCTTCCAAACAAATATTGGGCCCCCTCCTCTTCTCTTGCCCACGTGAATTCCAGTATCATTAGGCCCAAATTTCTCTTAAGTCACATGGAGCACTTCATTGGAAGAATTTAAACGGGCTTCTCATACGGGCCCAAATTTCACGTGTAGCAACGGCCCAACAAAGCCATCAGCACGGTCCACCAAATATTGCACAACATTTCTCCAAATTGTACCTAAAATACCTGAAACAATAAAAATACGAATGTAGACTCCGAATACAAAATAATGCAAATTTAACAATAAAAGATATAAAATATGCATGCAAATGATCTAAACTAATATGCAACTAGACTCCTAAAACATGGACAAAATGGATGTTATCAAATCCCCCAAGCTTAAACCTTACTTGTCCCAAGCAAGTACATAACTAATGAGTCCGCAAAATATACAATGGTTGTTGCAATCCAAGAGACAAGTGAGGATGACCATGAAAGTCCAAACAAATGACAACTTCCTTCCTAGCATGCTTCTCAATCAATGACAAGATGAAATTAGTTCTTCTACTCTAGACCTCACCAAGATAAATATAAAGTCACTCACACTCATGTGTTTAGGATATGTGTTTTGCTCAATTCTCTACTATGAATGCTAACTACCATAAGCTTGCAACAATATCTAGATCTCCACTGCTAGCGACAATGCAAAACACAATCATGAGACAAATAAATAGGGTTGTAATGGGGCCAAGGTATTTTGATAGGGCATGGATAAACTGTTGAATTCCTTAGGTTTTGATGGTTATAAACACTCAACTAATACGTGCACCAAGTGTTTCAGGGACAAGAAGTGTTTTCCCAGGGAGCTTTGCAGCACAGGATCTCAGAGGGAACAAAGGCTTGCTTAGCGCTTTGTTACCTCTACAGGAACTGAAGTGATAGACCAAGATCGAGGCTGCAAAAGGAAAGAAGTCATTCAGCGTGCAGAATTAAGGAAACAAATCAAGAAGCCACACGGTAGAAGATGAAGACTTCGGCTCCAAGGATCAAGCCGGATTGCGCGAAGATATGGAAAGAGAGAAAATACCCGATCATGTTATCCTAGGAATATTTCCTAAGATAAGGCGATTGGAGAGAGAAGAATAATATCCAATCGGTTGGATTAATTAGGGAACTCCTTCCCTAATTAATATAATCGGTTGTGATATCTTATCTTCCAAACAAAATCATATCTTTGTAATCCGATTCTAGTATTTCCTAATTTGTGTCAATTAGGGTTTCTGCCGAGTTGTATTTAAGTGAAGTAAGGATTCATTTCTTAAAGACGAAGACACGGCAGAGAACGACTTCGAACGACCAAGAGAAAAAGAAGAACTGAGAGAGTTCAGTTGAGAAAAAGAGAGTGAAGTGTTTGTGAGTCTTTGAGGGTTGAGTTCGGATTCATCGTTGTAGGAGTGATCTTCGAATCTAGGTGGGAAGTCTAGGGTTTGGAGTCCATGCTACAAGTGTAATCGAACAAGAAATCAATAAGACAAGTACACACTTCAAAATCCTCTCAAGCGGAAGCTTGAAGGTAGTGGTTTTTCCTTGAGAAGCTAGTTTTGCTAATAAGGGTTTCCACTATATATCGTGAGTTCGTTCTGTTATCTTTCTTGCTATTTTAATCTGCTATGCCTTCTGTGGGAACAAAGCTTTTGTTCCCTCAGACGTAACTCTAACGATCCAACAATTGGTATCAGAGCCTGGTGCTCTAGATTGTTTTCATTACAGAATTCGCAGGAAAGATGTCATCGTCAAGCAATGCAATCGGTGATTCATTCTGGAAGCCGCCAATGCTGAAGGCCGGTGAGTATGATTGGTGGGTGGAACAAACCGAATCCCACATCTGTTCCCTCGACGGACAGATCTGGAGAGTCATAGAAGTCGGTCCTTTGGTTATCAAGAATGACAAAGATGAGACTAAGCCAAAACCAAAGATCGACTATACCGATGAGGACTGGAAGAAATTGGAGAAAAACAACAGGGCCAAGAAGATCCTCCACATGGCTCTTTCTCCCTCAGATCTCAAGAAAATCATGAGCTACAAAACTGCTAAGGAGATCTGGGATGCTTTGAAGCGCCTTCATCAAGGAAATGAAGACACGAAGAAGAACAAGATCCTTTCTCTAATCAAGGAGTATGACCAAGTTTCTCAAGGGAAAGATGAACACATTCAAGATTACTACTCCAGGTTCCATGGGCTAGTCGGTCAGCTTCAGTACCTTGGTGAAACAATGCCAGACTGGAAGTTGACTAATCACTTCATGCAAGGTCTCAACACTCAGTGGGATGCCATTGCTCTTGCCCTCTACTCTCAAACAGACGTCAAGACTCTTACAATGGAAGAGGTGGTTGCGAAGCTGGAAAGCAACGCCTCTGTCTATAACCATAAGATAAACAAGAAAGGAGAGGAGAAGGCGAAGAGCATTGCCCTGAAGGTGGAAAGGGCATTTGATCTGTCTCAAATGGGCGATGAAGATGAGGATGGCGATGAAGATGTTGCTCTTATCACAAGGGCAATGAGAAAGATATGGTCTCGGAACAAGGACTCGCCCAGTTCCTCTGAAGGGAACAGAGACATGAAAGATATGGTTTGTTACCACTGTCAGAACAAGGGACACATGGCCAGAAACTGCTTCAAGAAGAAGGCAGGAATGCCTTCAGCAAATGAAGGGAAGCAAGCAATGGTTGCCACCTGGGGAGAATCAGACTCAGATGATGAAGATTCGCCACATTCCAGGGATGTATGCTTAATGGCCGTTGAAGCTCCAAACGAGACAAAGAGGAGGTAATCAACGATGAGGTAACTGAATCTGATCTTATATCAAGCTTAAGATGCAAATCTAAAGAAAACTTGATCTCTCTCATTAAGAATCTCGTTCGCGAGAGTAGTCTTTTCAGTGAGCAACTCGAAGAGAAAGATGAATCGATCTCAGGTCTGATCGAAGAAAATCAGGTTTGGGCTGAAAAAGTGCTCACGCTTGAAAAAGGTTCATCTTCCTCTTCAAACACATGCTCTGAGTGTCCAGAACTCACTGAAAAGATTAAGTCTCTAGAGTCCACTGTTTCCTCACTCGAGGCTGAGTCTTTAATGTTAAAACTAGGAAATGCAAAACTTTCTAGTGATCTAACCAAACTCAGTGAGGAACAGAAGGACGAGCCAAAAGGTATTGTCTTTGTTGCAGCCAAGAATGAAAAGAAATCTGAAAAGAAGGAAGTACCTCACTTTGGTATTGGCTATCAACCTAAGCTTCCTGTTGATGACACTAAGAAAAAAGGCTCCAAAGTCGAAGGAAAATAGTCTGTAAAAGAAAAGGGGGAATGTTCCTCCGGAGGGAACAAAGACAAAGACTGTTCTAATTCGACTGAGGAAGGCAAGGCTTGGTATCATGGACAGAAAGCTCATGCTATTTGGCTGAAGCAATCCAAAAGCAGTAAGTCCAATAATATTGATTTTCAGTCAAGGATTGCTAACAAAACAACTTGGCCAGGACAGAGCAAGTATGTAGATCTGAAGTGTCAAAGGGTCTGTTGGTATTGCGGGCATTCTGGTCATTACAAGCAAGAGTGCCTGCTGAAGCAACATAATGAGGAGATTGCTCGCACTACTAGGAAGCATATAGAAGTTGAACCTCCTAAGATTAGATATGTTGTTCCCAAACCCAGAAAGTATAAGCTTGTCTGGGTTCGTAAGAACTAACCCTTTCTATGCAGGATAAAGTGAGGAATGTTCCTAGTGTTCCATTCATTCAAGGGTCAGTTACTTGACAGGGAACAAAGCGAGTCTCACCTCACTTCTGCATGGAATACTTGAGACTCAAAGACCTGGTGTCAGAGGTAAAATTGATATGGACAAGGACTTAATGACTAAATCTGTACCTTGTGTGAAAATTTCAGGTACCATGTACATCTAGGAAGGACATCACTGTGTCAAGAAAGATTGGCAAACGGGGGATCAAACGCCAATCTTCTCATTGGAACACCTGTTGGGAACTCTACATTCAGTTCCATACGAAGTCTGGTTTGTTCCCCTAACTACATGTCTATGTGTTGTGTTCCCTCGATGATTGGCTAGATTACGTGGTAAACTGTGAAAGTCGAATCTTCATGCCTTATTATGCATTAGCTTCCTTGGGTATTAATTTTTGAAAAGCTTGACTATGTGCTTTTACTTCCTTTATGTACTGAATGTCTTGCATGGTCATCTATGTTATCATATGTCACATGAATCAGCTCTATTTCGGCCCAAAAGAATCAACTTGATGATTTGTTCCCTCATTATAAGCCCAAATGATAGTTGATTCTACAGCTCACCCGTAACCGCCATGCTTGATGTCTCCTATGAGCCCATCTAATCATCCACAACTGGAGACCCCTCAGGCATGATGTAAAAATCAAATTGCAAATATCATATATTTTGGTGTGATGGTCTTTTGTACCCTCTCTGGTAACTAACCCCCAGCATCACACCCTACTACTTTTTGTTTTGGCGGGAAAATGGTTCAGCCTCTGTGGCTTGCATGTCTGAGATGGCGTGTGTATGGCTGAATGTAATAATGGAAACCTTGTGTTGGGATGCGCCGTGCATTAAGAGTTGATTTGATGGAAATAAGTTAGAAAGAGATCTTTCGGCTGGTTCAATTGGATTTGGACGAGATTCTGGCAAGTTTTTGGGAAAGTGGAAGATTGCAATTTTTATCTTTTGGAAACTGAAAGGATCAGATTTTATCTTTGGAATTTCTGGAAGATTTTGTGATGGCTATATAATTCGGGTCTCCAGGTAAGTCCCCTCTTCACTATTCCCTTATCTTCCTCAAGTTATCTTCCTCTCCCTCTCTGCCTCTCGTCTTCCCAGCTCTCTCTCTCTCACAAAAATGGCCTCAAACACTAACCTTGCCCAAGACCTCCAAAACCTCCTTGCCAAACTGTCCTCTATGGGGACAGACCCCGCTCTCCTCGCCGCCATTACCCAGTCCCTACCTTCCACCTCCACCACCCCATCGACCACCACTGTTACCCCTCCACCATCACCCAACCAGGACCAACTCGCCATGGTCCCCTACATAGCCCCAATCGCCCCAAACTCAGACCCCGCTCCACAAAACCCTAACCCTAACACCGCTCCTGCCGTCCCCACAACCATCTCCTCTACTAACTTAGAGGAGGTACATTCCTCGCCTACCCATCCTGATCCCATTGAGGAGGAGACAGAGGAGTTGCCCGGTCAAGGGACCCCGGTCACGGTGGAGGAGCACCTGGCCGTCAAGGAGAAGATTCAGTCAATGGTGAGAGACCTCTCTAGGAAGCTCGCTGAGGAAGAAGACGTGGAGGAGCCCCCAAAGGCCCCTAAGGCGTCCGGCAGGGTGAAGACTGCCTACTCCTCTAAGCGGAAGACACGCTCTCAGAGGAAGTCTGAGAAGGCGATAACGGTGAGCTCCGATGAGGAGTCGGTACCCCTCTCAGGGAACAAAGCAAAGAAAGCCAAGGTGTCCACCGCTCCCGTCCGACAAAGCCAGCGTCGTCTGCCGGCCAAAGCCAAAGGAAAGGCTGTGGCGGTTGATGATGTCAAAGACATGAGCCACAAGTCTGTGGTGAAGGAGCTGTTGCTGGACCCTGAGTTCCTCAAGGATAACTTTCTGGAGGGGGTGCTTGACGTCTTGGAGGAACAGAAGTGGAGCATGCTGTTTGTGGAGGAAGTTGAGATGGATGAGGAGTTGCTAAGGGAATTCTATTCCACGTTTGCTATGGAAGTGAGGCCCCATGCTGTTCTGGGGAGCTACAAGTTGAATGGGGAAGTTCATGTCTTCTCAAGCATTGAACTAGGCATGGCTCTGGGAGTTCCTCACGAAGGGTATGGAGAATACCCAAAGGGCAGATGGCCAAAAGATTTCGCCTACTCAGAGTCTGTGCTGGCTGTTGCAGGAATTGAGAACGCTCAAGGTAGTGCCGATCTCGACATCTCTGAGATGTCTGCTATTAACAAAGTTCTGTACCACTTCCTCATCAGCAACATCACACCAAGGGGACAGAAGATGAACCGCCTTCTGATCTTGGACATTGTCCTTCCGTCCCTTCTGTTGAAAAAGGAGCCCGTCTGCCTCCCAATGATCTTGATGGAGCATATGGCCCATGCCCGGAACACCACTCAACATGTTCTTCCCTTCCCTCGTGTCGTCAAAAAGATTATGGAGTACCACAAAGTCTACGACTCGTCGGAGGATGTGAGTGTCTTCTCCCGTCCCTTCAATGCAAGCAATCTGCACAAGATGCAGTTTGCTCTTCTAGAGGGAGAAGGCTGGGTGAAGGTCGAGGGCGCTCCTGCAGCTTCTGTGGTCGTAGAAGATGTTGAGGAAATGGAGGGCTCTGAAGCTGATAGCTCCGAGGGGGAACAGAATACAAATCCCTCGCTGGGAAAGGATGTGAGGAGTCTGTGCCGAGCAGTGAAGGACCTGGTGGCTCAACAGACTCTCCTCATAGCAGATGTGCGCACGCTTATTTCTCACCACGCATCGGCTCAATCGGCTGGTCACAGTGGTGCCTGATCGCTTACCTGCCATCCTATCCCCTTTTGTTCCCTTGCTGTCTACCCCTCCTTGTTCTGTTTTCTTGTTATCTGGTTTATGTGCCCTATGTGGCATTCTGACAATGTTTGATGTTTTGTCTGTTTTGGTGGTATTTGCATGTTTTCTGTTTTTTCTTAATCAATGACAAGGGGTGCTTGTGTTTATCTGGCTGTGAATTTTCTCTCTAACTCTTTACTGTGTTTTTGATGATGCCAAAAGGGAGAAAATGACAGGTAGCATTGTTTGAGGGGGAACAGAACAGGTAAAACGTATTGTTGAACTAAGGGGGAACTAATGGTGTTTTTAGTGGGAAACTTTCTTGTCAGTTTTGTCTTGTTCTAGTTGGTATATGCTTTATTGTTAAGGGTGTTTGTCACCATCAAAAAGGGGGAATTTGTTGAATTCCTTAGGTTTTGATGGTTATAAACACTCAACTAATACGTGCACCAAGTGTTTCAGGGACAAGAAGTGTTTTCCCAGGGAGCTTTGCAGCACAAGATCTCAGAGGGAACAAAGGCTTGCTTAGCGCTTTGTTACCTCTACAGGAACTGAAGTGACAGACCAAGATCGAGGCTGCAAAAGGAAAGAAGTCATTCAACGTGCAAAATTAAGGAAACAAATCAAGAAGCCACGCGGTAGAAGATGAAGACTTCGGCTCTAAGGATCAAGCCGGATTGCGCGAAGATATGGAAAGAGAGAAAAGACCCGATCGTGTTATCCTAGGAATCTTTCCTAAGATAAGGCGATTGGAGAGAGAAGAATAATATCCAATCGGTTGGATTAATTACGGAACTCCTTCCCTAATTAATATAATCGGTTGTGATATCTTATCTTTCAAACAAAATCATATCTTTGTAATCCGATTCTAGTATTTCCTAATTTGTGTCAATTAGGGTTTCTACCGAGTTGTATTTAAGTGAAGTAAGGATTCATTTCTTAAAGACGAAGATACGGCAGAGAACGACTTCGAACGACGAAGAGAAAAAGAAGAACTGAGAGAGTTCAGTTGAGAAAAAGAGAGTGAAGTGTTTGTGAGTCTTTGAGGGTTGAGTTCGGATTCATCGTTGTAGGAGTGATCTTCGAATCTAGGTGGGAAGTCTAGGGTTTGGAGTCCATGCTACAAGTGTAATCGAACAAGAAATCATTAAGACAAGTACACATTTCAAAATCCTCTCAAGCGGAAGCTTGAAGGTAGTGGTTTTTCCCTGAGAAGCTAGTTTTGCTAATCAGGGTTTCCACTATATATCGTGAGTTCGTTCTGTTATCTTTCTTGCTATTTTAATCTGCTGTGCCTTCTGTGGGAACAAAGCTTTTGTTCCCTCAGACGTAACTCTAACGATCCAACATAAACTTTGGCCATGTGGTGCTAAATCCAGGGAAAAGAACTTCACTAAAATAACACCAATCATATAATGATTTTACAATAAACTCAACTACAACCCAAACTAAGGATTCACCATTCTATTTTATGGGCTTCTTTTCTTCTTCTTCTTTCTTTTTCTCTTTTTTTTTTTGAATAAAGAAGAATGAAGCAAACTTTTATAAACCGAATGGTATAAAACCTTACAATCAATTTCTAATGATCACCCAACATTTTATGCAACTCCCCCAAGCTTAGTCCACTTCCACGTTCAGCAAACAAAAGTTCAATCCCCTGGATGGGAAGGATATATAAATAGGCTCGGATGCTTTTGTGGAGCTTTCAAAGAATAGGCTTTAAGGCTCAAAGGGCTTCAAGAAGAGGGAAATAATATTAGGGTGGTCAAGGATAATATAGGCTCATGAAAAATAATGTCTCAATCAAAATGTAATGCACATTAGTCCTATATGCAGTCTCGAAGAGGTATTGAAGCAAGTTCTAGAGATAACAAACAAAGAGAGATCACACAAGAAAAATTAGAGGACTTATGCAATTGTAGTCCAAGAAAGGCTAACAAGCTCACCAGGACATTTTGTCTAGAGTATCGGTCCTAACACATCTTAATCAAAGTCCACATGCTCAAGTCATTGTCAAAGGTTTGATCAATCATATCATGCTCATAATGCAATTGTAACATTAATAACCAAAGTATATTAAGAGGATTCACAATTATGTACCGTTATAAGGACCCACAAAGGAATAAACAGGAGAACAAATCAAACATCCAAATGCAAATATGCAATGCAGTGCATGAAAGAAAATGAAAAAGAAACACACAAAAATATGAAAACTAACACTAAAATGCAAACAGAGTCTACACATGGAATTATCTCTCCCCCAAGCTTAAAGTCTACATTGTCCCCAATGTAGACATAAAAGAAAGAGGAAAAGAAACTCACCAAATAAATCAGGCAATCAGGCATCTTCACTCTATGCTCCAGGGTTGTCAAAAATTGGTACAAGTGCAGAAGAATTTTCATCAGCATCCTATCTTCCATCTTCCAGTAGCACTGTACACACAACATAGACAAAACAAACCCCAAATACAAGACTACCAGCTCCAACAAATAATACACTTATCAGCAAAGAGCAGAAAAATCAGTTCAAAAACAAAATTGTCAAACAGAATATCCAAACATTACACATGACACTCAGTACAAATTGAGGACCTTCACCAACACAATATTAATATATGGAGAAAGAAATGATAGCACAATATTATGGAGAACAAATTCAGTATATCATGTGCCTTATACTCCACCAACCCATCAGATTTCCCAGATCATTATAACCACAATTAGTTATTCAACCACAATTAGTTAATCAACTAATAAAAGTCACAATATTCACTTTGAAGAGCAGACCCAATGACATCATCAATCTAAAAGCACAGGATCAATTTCGTAGAGAATTTTGAAACAGAGTGAGGAATTGACCTGAAAATTGGAAGGGTTCAGTACATGGCAGAATAGCGGTGGTGGAGATCCGGTTCTGGGCGCGAGGGGTAGCGGGTCGCGCCGGTGGTGCGCGAGCAGGTGATCTTGGTTCGGTGGTGGTCTGAGCAAATCTGGGTATGAGGAGGGATTCAGACGAGAGAGGGAGATGAGTTGCTTGGGTATCGGGAAGCGGTGTTGGTGTGGTGGCTCGCGAGCAGGCGGAGGTGTGGTGGGTTTGATGGTGGCTCGCGGCGGCTCGGATCTGGGCATGGTGCGAGGTGGGTTCGGATCTGGGTGCGAACAGGTGGTGTGGGTCTGGTGTAGGGCTCAGTTGGTGGTGAGCAGCGGCGACGCGGGTGAGGCGGAGAACAGGGGTGGTGGGGAAGAGTGGCGAGGGAGAGGGCTGGGTAATAGGGTTCAACAGAGGAAGAAAGAAAGGGAATGTTTTTTTTAGAGGCATGGTCACGAAAATGTTGGCACGGTTTGGCAGCAAACCGTGCCAAATTCCAGAGACTTCATCCAAAAATTTGCACGGTTAGATGCACGGTCAGACGCTAACCGTGCAAATTTCCAGAGACTTATACAAAAGAACTACACGGTTAAGCACCGTTTTGCACGGTTGAATCTTAACCGTGCAGTTTTCCAGAAGGTCTCCGCATCCCTTTTTTTTTTTTTAAGAAGAAGAAAACATACCTCATGGGTTGCCTCCCATCCAGCGCTTGTTTAAAGTCGTAGCTTGACCTTCACCAATGTCATGTACTCGGATCAGGCGGGTCGGTGATACCCAACTTGATCGGATCAGGCTCTATATAAGGTCTTAGTCGAATCTTTCGAACCTTGAAGTACCCCGAGTTCTTATGCCATAACTCAACAGAATCATTATGAAGAACTCGGTGCAGGTAGTATGGACCGGACCATCTTGTACTCTTACTTCCCGAAAACATGCTCGATTTGTGATGATAGAGAATCACATGATCCCCTTGCTTGAATTCAATTTGAGCATGACCAGCGGAGCGTCTTTTTCTCTTCTTCCGTCTACTCCGAACCTCTAATTCTGAATTAGCAAGCTCTTCTTGCACCATACAACATGTAAGTGTGCTAGAGGTCGGGGTAGAGCTTTCTAACACTTTAAGCTCATCAAGCATCGGGTCCTCCTTGGTCCTTTGAATAATTTCCTTCCTATCAAACTGTGGCTCATCCCACTTCTTCTTAACCCCAATCAGAATAGAAGTGCATTGCTCAAAATAATGCACTTTAGGTGGCTCTGCAGGCAAATTCGAGATAACCAACTCAACAATATGATCCTTCAATTTTTGATTTTCTGTGGCTAAATCAACTACTTGTGTCTTCAGAGAGTTCACCAAACCTGAAAGTGATTTAAATTGGGTTAATAAGGGATTAAGAATGTCCATGATAGATGGAAAAAGAGCAAGAATTTTCTCAACTTCCCTATCATGTCTCATAATAAAGTCATCAAGCTTGTTGCCCTGTATAGACGGATGACTCTTAGCCTGGAGCGATGTGTGTGGTGTTGTCACCCAACTCTGATTTGAGGGTTGTGAGTTCCACGCGATTATTTCCCCCAGAGTAGCGCAACAACTAGTTTTGTCATGATCTTCAGCTCCACAAGACTCACAGAAGAGGTTAGAAGTCATTGGATTTTGGCCATAACCCAAATTATAATTTTCAAAATCATACCTCTGAGTACTTGTATAAGGCTTGGATGAAGAAAATTGATAGGAATTTACATCATACATACCTGAATCCATTTATTTGACTCTTTCTAAAATAGCCTGAAATTAAGAAAAGGGGAAAAAATCAAAGCAAAAATAATGACCTAGACTCACCAATAGAGATAACAACTAATATTAACAAATTGGTCCCCGGCAACGGCGCCAAAAACTTGATGTGGCTAAAACCTACCCACAAGCGTATGGGGTCAATTGTAGCTTTTCAAGTGTCGATCCCACAGAGACCAATGTAATATTAATTGAAATTCTACCAGTGTACTAGGCCAGAAAATAGGGAATATGATAGAAATCTATAATTAAGCTAAAACTAAGAAGCAAATAAAAGGGATAAAATATATGGGATAAATGTATCTAAGGTTAAGGATCACCGCAACAATGCTTCAGTAAATAAAATCAAACTCTGCCTGAATCTAATCCAAGTAATTGAAGGTAAGTCATCTAAGATAATCCACTAACTCCTCTCGAACGATGATAGACGTGTCTGAACTAAAATAACAATCGCTCTCGCGCAGAGCTAATCTCATTCAAACCCATTAACGCACTTAGAGTCTAGAGATAAATTGAGATAACATCCGCTCTCGCGCTCCGCTAAATCAACTCAAACCTAGAACATCTATGACGACTTAGTATCCTCAAGAGTAATTAAGTTGCTCTCGCACAAACAACACTCAGGTTCGATTCCTAGGGATCTAGTAGAAATTATCACCTCCCGGTCTCAAACTCTACCTGATTACTTACTAGTGTTTTCACCTCTCGGTCTCAAACCCTAATAAGTTCCAATTCGCATAAGTTACTATGGGCATAAAGCATCTAGGAATGAATCAAATACTATTTCAACTCAGGCAAAGAAATAATTCTAATTACGTACGCATCGTCGGGATCACCATAACCCTAGAAACTAGGAATTTAGCCAAGCATGATCGAAGACATCAATAGATTTAAACTAGTCATCAAAATATATGGATTATGCAATAAACACCGGAGATAAAATTAAATCTCAATAACAAAATAATCCAAATTGACAAAATACTAGAACGATAAGACCAATCTTCGAATCAAGCTGGGGTTCAAACTCCCTCTTG
This sequence comes from Rheum nobile, assembly GCA_027886185.1. Taxonomy (NCBI): domain Eukaryota; kingdom Viridiplantae; phylum Streptophyta; class Magnoliopsida; order Caryophyllales; family Polygonaceae; genus Rheum; species Rheum nobile. The sequence continues at coordinate 1,075,216 of WOAB01000648.1, forward strand.
AATTTCATTCCCCTGTATTGCGGCCGTGTTCAACTAAAAACAAAACTAAACTCCAACTAAAACTACTCAAATTCCAACCTAAAACTCATCTCCGACCCCTCTAAAGCTGCGTAACTACTCCCTCCTTCCAAACAAATATTGGGCCCCCTCCTCTTCTCTTGCCCACGTGAATTCCAGTATCATTAGGCCCAAATTTCTCTTAAGTCACGTGGACCACTTCATTGGAAGAATTTAAACGGGCTTCTCATACAGGCCCAAATTTCACGTGCAGCAATGGCCCAACAAAGCCATCAGCATGGTCCATCAAATATTGCACAACATTTCTCCAAATTGTACCTAAAATACCTGAAACAATAAAAATACGAATGTAGACTCCGAATACAAAATAATGCAAATTTAACAATAAAAGATATAAAATATGCATGCAAATGATCTAAACTAATATGCAACTAGACTCCTAAAACATGGACAAAATGGATGTTATCAGAAAGCCCATTAGGCTTTCAGTCCAAATTTAAACCCGAGATCAATCGAGCGTTATAACGTTATTGCTGGATCGCGTGTGGACTCGTAATCTTGCTAGAGCTATCTGAAGCATAGGCCATATCCCCGGAAAGGATATCATCAATAGTCGTCTCGTCTAGATTCATCGCCGAATCTACTTAAGACAAGTGGCGGTTCGCTCTTGCTTAATCATTCCATGTTCTATTAATTATCAATTGTTTTTAATTGTTAATTAAATTGGAGTGAACTGTTGTTTTCGTTTGGGAACAGATTTTATAAATAATGTGATTAAAGTATGATATTATTGTAGGTTGTATATATTGCTAGAAACAACGCTATTATACTTGTTAATGACCGTAATGGTTTTGTTATGGATTTAAATTAAAACTTTAATGCTAGAATAACACGAGTATTCGTAGGAATGTAATTCCTTGTGAGGATAGTCGTTTCTTTATAATTCTCTTAAGATCGTGACCCATTGCTTCTTATCCATCTCTAAGGATCGGAAGTGTTAAAGCACCTTGCTAGTGCTATTTGGGTGAACATAATGTCACCCTGTGTATTAAAGGTTCGTAGTCACTTAAAATTATAAAGGTTCGTAGTCACTCGAAATTATAAAGGTTCGTAGTCACTCGAAATCATAAAGGTTCGTAGTTACTCGAGATAATATTAAAAGCCTTAAAATAATATAAGTTTTGTAATTAAATAAGAGAAGTGCGGTTAGGCACATAATTAATGAACCTTGGGCGAGAAGTACAACGTGGAAACCTGTCTGGACTTCGGTTAGAGTAAGTCCTCTTTCCAATCTGGATTCGCACTAAGCGGTGAGGTTGGTCGTGGACCCAAATAGCCAAGTCGCTTTTAAACTCTTGTGTGAAATTATAAGGTTTCCAAACACTTGTCATACTTTCCGATAAGACTCAATCTCTTGGAGTCTTTCCTTCGTATGTTTCCCATAAGACTCATTTCCTTTGGGAGTCTTCTCTTCAGTGCATATCTAAATATTAATCATTCCGTGAAAGTTCCGGGTTATATATCGTTCCTTCGGTTATTATTCGAGGAACAATGATAGTAAACGGTTACGATCACTAGAACCATTCTGTTTTCACCCTTGCATAGTCTTTCATTAGACTAACCAACCGGGTTTTATTCCTTGCATGGTTGGCTGGTGTCATCCGTCCTATACGGCACATCAGTGGTTGGTTCCCGAAGTCGAAGTAACCAGTTGAAGAAGAAGAGGCTTACAGACGAAGATTTAAGTGTCAGTATTTTAAGTTGTTAAATATTACTTTAATATATCTTTATAACCTAGCGATGTTATAGGTTGATTCTTAAAAGTCTTCCGCTGTGTAATTTAAAGTCTTTCGCTGAAATTTTACTCTGTTGTGTAAACGCTACTCTCGTTTGATGAGAGATCTTTTAATAAATGGTTGAGTTTCACTTATACAATGTCTTCCGCTGTTTAACCTTTCGTTATTTAATATGTTTATTTAAGTTTAATTGTTCCGATTAAAGTCTAGGGTGACATCGGACAGCAACGTCTGAGGTCACTGGCGTGTGACAATTCCGATGTAAGTCGGGGGTGTTACAAATATGGTATCAGAGCAATGGTTTTAAAATTCTTGGCCTATTGTTAGGTTTGAGAATTTTTGAAAAATTAATTTCTAAACTATTTTCTACCTATTTTCTATTAAAAAGAACTTTGAAGATTTAACTGTTGGATTTAAAAGTTTTCTTTACTCCTTGGAATTTAAAATAATGATTTAGCTATTTGAACTTCAAAAGCTATTTATAATTGGTTTTTACAATGTCGTGTTATAAGCGATTAAATTAAGTTTATGATTGTAACTTTAAAAGTGTGATTTTGATCTTGGTACGAGTTTTGCGAAAATCGTATCACTAGTTTGCGAAACTAATTTTTCTTAAATAATTATTTTATTAAGGTTAATATATAAAGTTTAAAAGTATAAAGTTTAAAAGTATGAGGTTATTAATAAGTGGTTTTCAAACTTCTGCAAGTTTCGAGTGTTACTTATTCCCTAGATCCATTCCTAAGATTCTTTCTTCATTTCTGGAATAATGTCACAGCTATATGACATGGATTGCTTTCTGAGTTGACGGGCGTTATCTCGTAAGTAGAGTTTCTCCAAAATTCCTTAGGGTGTAGGAACAATGATGTGTGGTTAATGCTCTATGAGATTAAGAGTTATCTCTCATATGTGTACCTTGAACATTCGTTCTGATAAAAGTATATAGGGGTGGACTAATGCAAAGTCCAGAATGCCTAGTTGTGAGTTCATGCTGTAAGCATTGATATGGATAGATTATTGAGAAATGAATAAATAGATTAAAAGGATAGCTCATCAGGAACTCGTTTCCTCTATTTCGATTTTGAGTAAGACTGGGGAATCAAGAATTATGGTGATCAGGTTCATAAGTAAGTATGGCCAGTGTAGGACCAGTAGTTATAGCTTGTGGAGCAACTAAGTGTACGAAATCATAGGTATCATTTTGGAAGATCTATTTGAGGTTCGTTTGAGGTAATATAAGGAAATGATATGAATAATTCTTGGATGAATAGTAAATTGTGTGAGGAATATAAGGATCTTAAGTTAGAAATAAGTTATTTGAGACAGTTAAACAAACCTTTGGGATGTAAGTTAGGAAATGGGCGTATAGGCCAAACCTAATTGGGCCAAGTGATTGAATTTGGTAAGTTGTACTTTCAGGGAATAAGGAGTTATGATACTTTGTAAGGTTGCAAGGTTCGACATTTGGACTTTATGTGAGTGTGTCATCTATAAGGCTTATGGTACAACTCTTTTTGGAAGAGATTAAGTTATGAAGCTATTGTGTTGGGAGTAGGCCACTTAAATGGAAAGATTACAATTTAAGGATAGGTTATGTTGATGATTTCGATAAACTAAAGGATTTAGTAAATAGATTTGTCTTATGTCTGTTTAAGGAGTAAGGTAACAATTGTTACTCGAGTATATCTATTGAAGGATTAGGATATAAGTGATTGATTTTGTTGGTAATGAATGAGTTAGCAATATGATACTTTGAGGAAATAGGAGTAATGTCTCTTGTGATTCGCTTTGAGGAACATAAGAATAAAGGTGTTGTGATTATTTTTGGAGAAGGTTAAGGAATCTTACAGGTTTAAGTTACAGAATAATTAAAGAAACAAGCTAAATCGCTACCGAAAGGACACCAAGTTAGAATTGGCATAAGGGCCAAACCCGATTATGATGAGTAATGGAATTGTGGAGTATAAACTTAAAAGAATTAGGAAATACGATGTCTCAAGACCACTAAGATCTGATAATGGAATATAAGGCAGATAAGGTACGTACTCTGAGAGAAGTTATAAATGGAAAAGTGGAAGGAGTAACGTGTATTCTCATGCTTAAGGTATAGCAAATCGGTTGCAATGATTTTTGAGGATACTATCATAAGGTAATCATGACCTTGTGGATATAGCTACGAGTTGCTACAGGTGTAATATATGGAGATATGTGGGATAATGGTGTGATTGAAGAGACAGATCGATTTCCTAGGAACAATGTCAGTGATAAGATTACTAAGGATATTAAGTTTAGGTAGTAAGGTTGGTAGTGAGACCGTTTCCTCGTTAGCAATGCTAGTTTCGGGGTCGAAACTTTTCTTAAGGGGGTAGTGATGTAATACCCCTCATTTTTAGTAAGGATATTTGGGTAATTTTCCCAACCTTCGTTCAGTAATTATTTCTCTTTCAGAGGAATTTGGATTTTCTGTAACATCCTTGATCTCCGTAATAATTCCTTGAGTGGTATAAAATACATTCGATGTATTTTCGGGACCTAAAATATTTGTTTGAATACAAACATAGAATTTCCGGGGTTAAAAACCCATAAAACCAATTCCCCATAACATTTGCACGCCTGCCACGAATACTCCCCAACGTGGCATCCATGCACTGAAGGGGGGGGAGGTTGACCGCCTCTTCCTGGGGCTATAAATGGAGCCGATCTGGAGGGTGATGGGGACCCAACTCTCTTCTTGCTTCATCATCTTCCTTCTGCTCAAGTAACCGCCGACGAGCACAACCAACCGCCACCACCACCTTCTTTCCCTGGTTCGGATCGTGACGAACTGGAGCGATCTGCTGTGTGGTGCCGCTGTTCATGGGTGCTGCTGCTGCTCCTCCCCGGTGACAAGGCGAGCCACCGACGAGGCGCCATGAGTCGGAGCTGTCCGTTGCAGCTATTGCGTCCTTCTGCCATTGCCGGAGCTGCTGCGTGCCACCACTGTTGCCGCCGCTGTTGCTGCGCTGCTGGTGCTGCTCCTCCGGCGATGAGGAGCCCGAATCGGCGGCGAGAAGACGGAGCTGCGTTGGGCTGCGTTGTGCTCCATTGTTGAGATGCTACTGTTGTTGTTTACGGGAGGAAGAAGATGAAGGAGGGGGGGGCACTTAATTAGCAGCTTCCTTGTTGGGCCGAGAAAGCCCATTAGGCTTTCAGTCCAAATTTAACCCGAGATCAATCGAGCGTTATAACGTTATTTGCTGGATTTTCTGTAACATCCTTGATCTCCGTAATAATTCCTTGAGTGGTATAAAATACATTCGATGTATTTTCGGGACCTAAAATATTTGTTTGAATACAAACATAGAATTTCCGGGGTTAAAAACCCATAAAACCAATTCCCCATAACATTTGCACGCCTGCCACGAATACTCCCCAACGTGGCATCCATGCACTGAAGGGGGGGAGGTTGACCGCCTCTTCCTGGGGCTATAAATGGAGCCGATCTGGAGGGTGATGGGGACCCAACTCTCTTCTTGCTTCGTCATCTTCCTTCTGATCAAGTAACCGCCGACGAGCACAACCAACCGCCGCCACCACCTTCTTTCCCTGGTTCGGATCGTGATGAACTGGAGCGATCTGCTGCGTGGTGCCGCTGTTCCTGGGTGTTGCTGCTGCTCCTCCCCGGTGACAAGGCGAGCCACCGACGAGGCGCCACGAGTCGGAGCTGTCCGTTGCAGCTGTTGCGTCCTTCTGCCATTGCCGGAGCTGCTGCGTGCCACCACTGTTGCCGCCGCTGTTGCTGCACTGCTGGTGCTGCTCCTCCGGCGACGAGGAGCCCAAATCGGCGGCAAGAAGATGGAGCTGCATTGGGCTGCGTTGTGCTCCATTGTTGAGCTGCTACTGTTGTTGTTTACGGGAGGAAGAAGATGAAGGAGGGGGGGGGGGCACTTAATTAGCAGCTTCCTTGTTGGGCCGAGAAAGTGATATGGCTAAAACCTACCCACAAGCGTATGGGGTCAATTGTAGCTTTTCAAGTGTCGATCCCACAGAGACCAATGTAATATTAATTGAAATGCTACCAGTGTACTAGGCCAGAAAATAGGGAATATGATAGAAATCTATAATTAAGCTAAAACTAAGAAGCAAATAAAAGGGATAAAATATATGGGATAAATGTGTCTAAGGTTAAGGATCACCGCAACGATGCTTCAGTAAATAAAATCAAACTCTGCCTGAATCTAATCCAAGTAATTGAAGGTAAGTCATCTAAGGTAATCCACTAACTCCTCTCGGACGATGATAGACGTGTCTGAACTAAACTAACAATCGCTCTCGCGCAGAGCTAATCTCATTCAAACCCATAATTAATAAACCTTGGGCGAGAAGTACAACGTGGAAACTCGTCTGGGCTTCGGTTAGAGTAAGTCATCTTTTCAATCTGGATTCGCACTAAGCGGTGAGGTTGGTCGTGGACCCAAATAGCCAAGTCGCTTTTAAACTCTTGTGTGGAATTATAAGGTTTCCAAACCCTTGTCATACTTTCCGATAAGACTCAATCTCTTGGAGTCTTTCCTTCGTATGTTTCCCATAAGACTCATTTTCTTTGGGAGTCTTCTCTTCAGTGCATATCTAAATATTAATTATTCCGTGAAAGTTCCGGGTTATATATCGTTCCTTCGGTTATTATTCGAGGAACAATGATAGTAAACGGTTACGATCACTAGAACCATTCTGTTTTCACCCTTGCATAGTCTTTCATTAGACTAACCAACCGGGTTTTATTCCTTGCATGGTTGGCTGGTGTCATCCGTCCTATACGGCACATCAGTGGTTGGTTCCCGAAGTCGAAGTAACCAGTTGAAGAAGAAGAGGCTTGCAGACGAAGATTTAAGTGTCAGTGTTTTAAGTTGTTAAATATTACTTTAATATATCTTTATAACCTAGCGATGTTATAGGTTGATTCTTAAAAGTCTTCCGCTGTGTAATTTAAAGTCTTTCGCTGGAATTTTACTCTGTTGTGTAAACGCTACTCTCGTTTGATGAGAGATCTTTTAATAAATGGTTGAGTTTCACTTATACAATGTCTTCCGTTGTTTAACCTTTCGTTATTTAATATGTTTATTTAAGTTTAATTGTTCCGATTAAAGCCTAGGGTGACATCGGAGAGCAACGTCTGAGGTCACTGGCGTGTGACAATTCCGATATAAGTCGGGGGTGTTACAAAAAGCGAGGAAGAAAAATTTCTATGGGCATTTGTATTCACTGATTTTGGGGTTGGGGAGTAAGTTTCAGTTTCTTCCATTTTTAATTTTATTACAATTTTCTGATAAGTCATATATATACGCAATATTGATTCATCATTTGGTTTACAATGGTATAGAGAACATGTTCAAACACGCGCAGTGGCAAGCAAGCAGAAGCAAGATTATGAGCATGGACACTGGCTTGATCCATGTGTGATTGACATATGGAGCTTGCTTCTCAACAAGGGGGAGACAGAAAAAAGTGGCGACAAGCCATGCAGGATAATTGCAAAGGTGTTCAAACGAGTAAGTATTTTCCAATTTATTACATGTTTATCAATATATCATGCTTAATAGAATTAACTTGAGAAAACACATGTAAAACAGGCTGAGGACCATGACAATGACAAACTCGCGTTTACTGCGATGCTGAATGATGTCGTGAGCCTTGTTGATGGGAGAGAGAGCAAACACATTGAAATGGTAAGAAATTAAATAACTAATATATCTTTTGTTATTTGCACTATCAGAAGAAAAACTAACATAAGGTCATCGTTTTTTCTAACAGATTTTGGTCCCGGTGCTCTTGGATGATGGTCACTACATCCTTATGTCCTTCAATCTGAAATACCCTGCTATAGAGATTTTGGACAGCTTGGTTAGTGATTCAACAATGGAAGAGAGATGTGGGGATACACTAGAGATCATAGTAAGCACTACAAATCTTGTTGTGTGAAAAAGTTCATATTTTAAGCATAGAAGTTCATATATAGTAAACTAATGTTCATATTTTAAACTATTTCAGAGAAAGCTTGTTATTCACTATCTGGATATAAGGAGGCTGCATAGGAAGAAGAAGGCAATAGAAGCTAATAAAATCCAACCATGTGTGGTCGATATACCATGGGGTGATGCAGAAAACAAGGTAGCTTCTGGAATATATAACATGCGGCATATGGTGTGATACCCCGTATTTTTGTAAGGTTATTTTGGGAATTTTGGGTTTTTCCCGAATGTCCGTTGAGTACGTCGGATTTAATTCAGAGAGTTTAAGACATTCTGTAATGTTCTCTCTATCTATAATATTTTTTCTCAGTGAAATAATATACAGACGACGTGCTTTGGATGTTAATACTCGTTCACGTACGATAAATTTTATCCCGGGGTAATGTTGTTTTCGTCCGAGAGCCAAGGAAGCGGCCAAGCCAAGGGCGGCGCCCGCCGTCGCAATGCTCGAGGAGGCTGCCATGGTCTTCTCCTAGCTGGGACGCCAGGCCTAAGGGCGGCGACCGCCGCGCAGTGCGGAGCCCACCACATTTCGCCCGCCGTAGGCCATTTTGCAAGGCGGCGACCCGGGTAAATAACTGCGCCCGCCGCGACCTAGCTAGCGGGTAAAACCCGATGGTCGCCGGCGAGCCTCTGACGCACCGAATTAGGCCTGCTCCGCCTCGTTGTAGGCAATGATGGTGTTCCCTTGGCATTTGGCTATAAAAGGGAGTGCTTAGGGGTCGGATTGGAGCTCATTCTCAGCTCAAATCTCTCCCAAATTCCTACCTCGCCGGAGTTGTTGCCTCGCTGGATTCTGGAGCTTTCGCCGGAGGTCGTTTGGTGTGTTTTCTAGTAGCCTAGAGGTCCCTTTGGAAGCTTAGTGGAGGTCTGAACCCAAATCCAGGCCAAAGGAGTGACCCTCGTGTGTGTGTTGGTGAGTTTTCTCGCCGTTCTGTTGTCCGCCGTTCTTCACGGAGACCACCGTGTTCGTGGCGGCGCCCACCATGATGAACACGGCGCCCGCCGTGATGAACACGGCGACCGCCGCCAGTGGCCAGAGGCCCCTTTGTTGGCTTGGTCTTGGTGGTCATCGTTGTGGAGTCGTTTCCTTTCGATTTCTTTCATCGCCTTTAGATTCGTACTGTTGTTATGTCGGATATAACTTAGGGTTTCTCTTATGGGTCGACTCGAAGGTTGTTGTGCTGTCGGAGCTATACCTGTGTCGAGCCCGGAATCCCGTCATCGTTAGACTTGTTTCTATTCTGCGGATTAAGGCAAGTGGCGGTTCGCTCTTGCTCGTTGTTCCATACTTATATTAATTATCAGTTATTTCAATTGAGTAATTAATTTGGAATGATTATTGTGTTTGTCTGGAAATGATTTTATAAACTGTTTTGGAAAATCATATAATAGGTTGTATATCTGTTAGAACAACGCTATTATTTATGATCGATTTGCGGGCATTTATGTGGATTTATCCGAACTATTTGTAACACCCCCAAAACATAACCCTTTTGGAAAGGTATTACCGCTAGTGACCCCAGTGTTCCTTACCGAGATCACCCAAGGCTTTACCATTGAAACACAATTTATGAAATACAAATGATACATAATGATCAAAGCATTCAATCCCAAACATAACATTGTCAAGGAAACAGAGTTACGGGATTACAACCCGAATAGGCCAACACAGAGTTTAAACCAAAAACAGCGGAAGTCTTAGAAAGTACATTACAACCAACGTCATTGTCCAAAAGATCTCAACCTGATTAAAGAAATGATTAAAACGTTCAAAAACCACCGCCGACTCCATAGTCCTTCTAATCTTCTGAGCTACTTTCGATCTGATGTGCCGAAACGAACGGATGACACCAGCCAACCATGCAAGGGAAAATATTGGTTGGTTAGTCTAAATGAATAGACTAGCAAGGGTACAAAGCAGAATGGTTCGAAGCAGTCGTATTAGGTTAGACTCGTCGCTTCTCGAATAACAACCGATGACGATAGTCAACCATCATACTCCTACTGGAATAAACAAGAGGTATGCACGAGAGAAGATTCTGGAAGACTGAATCTTTACAGACATCGACTCGAAAGAAGACTCCAACGGAAATGAGTCTTTAAGGAAATATGACAAATCTGGAATGTTTACAGAATCATACAACAATGATTTAAAAGTTGACTGAGATGCTTCGGTTCACGACCAACCTCATCGCATACAGCGAATCCAGATTGGAAAGAGAACGTACTATGATCAAAGTCGAGACGAGTTTTCCTAGATGCACTATAACTTAGCTGCACTACTCGCCGAAGGTTCATTAATTATGTGCGTCAGAGTAGCACTTTATCTGATTTATGTTTCAAAAACACACATCACGTTATTAGACTTTTACATGTGTACCCCATCATTGGGACGACACATCTTAGTATACGTTTCGTCGAGAGTGACGTACACCGGAAGGTTTGTGACACCAGCTAAGTGTCCTGTCTCTACACACTTGTGAAAGAGACCGATCATGATCTTAGAATAGTACCAGATGGAGACGAGCCACCCTGATACCAGATTATAAAGAAATGACTGGACAGAGTCCGAGTAACGTTCCTAATAAACAGTGCTAACTAAACAGTTACAGCACAATAACAGTTACAGAATAACTCCACATAAAGGCCCGAAAGGCGATCACAGATAATAGCGTTGTTCTAACAGATATACAACCTATTATATGATTTTCAAAACAGTTTATCAAAACCGTTTCCAGACAAACAGAGTATTCATTCCAAATTAATTACTCAGATAAACTACTGATAATTAATGTAAATATGGAACGAACGAGCAAGAGCGAACCGCCACTTGCCTTAATCCGCAGAATAGTCTAACGACGGCAACTGGATTCCGGGCTCGACACGGGTATAGCTCCGACAGCACAACAACCTTCGAGTCGACCCATAAAAGGAACCCTAAGTTAGATTCGACATAACCGTAGTACGAATCTAAAAACGACGAAAGAACACGAAAGGAAAGACGCCACGACGACAACCAACCAAGCCAAAGCCACAAAGGCATTCTGGGCACTGGCGGCGGTCGCTGTTCTTGGCGGCGGTCGCCGCATTCATCACGGCGGGCGCCGTGAAGAACACGGCGGTCGCCGTGAAGAACACAGACGACAGAGACGAGAGAAGTCTCACCAAAACGATGCGCGTTTCGACCCCTTTTTGCCTTGCTTGGGTTCTGACCTCCAAAGGCAACCAAAAGGCTTCTAAAGGGCTTCTGGAAACACCACCAAACGACACCGACAAAAAATTCAGAATTTCCGGCGAAGGCACAAACTCCGACGAGAGGAAAATTTGGCAGAGGTTCGGTGTTTGGGATGGCTCAAATCTCTCCTCCAACACCTCCTTTTATAGCCAAAGCATCTGGAGCATGAAAAATATGGGCCTAAAGCTAGTTCGGCGCTCGCCAGAAACCGCGCCGGCGACCAACGGGCAAGGACTGCCGGACAACGATGGTGGCCATTACGGCGGGCGCCGTAATTTACGGCGGTCGCCGCGGTCTGGCACACCAGCTGCCACCTCGAGCATTGGGACAGCGGGCGCCGTGACTTTACGGCGGTCGCCGTGAAGGGGTCCAGCGACGGCGGTCGCCGCCATTGTACGGCGGTCGCCGTGACAGGTTTTTCCCGCCCGTTCAGCTTCGAACGAACATGACGTTAAACCGGGATAAAAATTATCGTATGCGAACGACAATTAAAATCCAAGGCATGTTGTCTGTATATTATTTCACTGAGAAAAATATTACAGATACAGAGCACATTACAGAATGTCTCAAACTCTTTGTATTAAATCCGACGTACACAACGGGTACTCGGGAAAATTCCAAAATTCCCAAAATAACCTTACAAAAATACGGGGTATCACACTATTATTGTGCTGGAACTGTTTAGTTAGCACTGTTAGATAGGAACGTTACTCGGACTCTGTCCAGTCGTTTCTTTATAATCAGGTAGAGGGGTGGCTCGTACCCATCCAATACCATTTTAAGGTCATGACCGGTCTCTTTCACAAGTGTGTAGAGGCAGGACACTTAGTTGGTGTCACAAACCTTCCGGTGTGCGTCACTCTCGACGAAACGTATACTAAGATGTGTCGTCCCAATGGTGGGGTACACATGTAAAAGTCTGATAACGTGATGTGTGTTTTGAAATATAAATCAGATAAGTGCTACTCGACGCACATAAAAAATAAACCTTCGGCGAGTAGTGCAGCTAAGTTATAGTGTAGCTAGGAAAACTCGTCTCGACTTTGATCATAGTACGATCTCTTTCCAATCTGGATTCGATGTATGCGGTGAGGTTGGTCGTGAACCGAAGCATCTCAGTTAGCTTTTAAATCATTGTTGTATGATTCTTTAAACTTTCCAGATTTGTCATAATTCCTTAAGACTCACTTCCGTTGGAGTCTTCCTTTGAGTTGATTTCTGCAATGATTCAGTCTTCCAAAGTCTTCTCTTGTGCATACCTCTTATTATTATTCTGTAGAAGTATGAAGGTTGATTATCGTTATCGGTTATCATTCGAGAAACGATAAGTCTAACCTAATACAACTACATCGAACCTTCTGCTTTGTACCCTTGCTAGTCTATTCAAGTAGACTAACCCATGAACTTTGTTCTCCGCATGTGGGCTAGTGTCATCCGTTCGATTCGGCACATCAGATAGAAAGTAGCTCAGAAGAATAGAAGGACTATGGAGTCGATGGTGGTTTTTGAATGTTTTAGTTATTTCGTTAATCAGGTTGAGATCTTTTGGGCAATGACTTTGGTTGTAATGTGTTTTGTAAGACTTCCGTTGTACCCTACTTTATAAGACTTCCGTTGTATTTGGTTTAAACTCTGTGTTAGCCTATTCGGGATTGGGTTGTAATCCCGTAACTCATGTTTCTTTGACAATGTTATGTTTTGGAATTGAATGCTTTGATCATTATGTATCATTTGTATTTCATAAATTGTATTTAAATGGTAAAGCCTTGGGTGATCTCGATAAGGAACACCGGGGTCACTGGCGGTAATACATTTCCAAAAGGGTTAAGTTTTGGGGGTGTTACAGTTGTGGTATCAGAGCCAAAGGTTTTAAAACGGGTTTGGGATTTTTATATCATTTATCCGTTTTTGAAAATACGTTAAAAGGGCTCAAAATTTTCAAAGTAAAAAGAATTTCAAAACACCGTTCATAGTCGTGTCTTCTATATGGTCTGATGTAGTAAGCTTGCTTCTATGTCTAGAAAGACTAACTCCTTCCTCGTTATCCTGTAGGATGGGTGCGTGCTTTTCTCTTGATAGGGGGTCGGAGGACGCCAAGACGGACCCGCCGTCTCTAGGCAGGCTAGATTTTCCGATCCCTCAGTGATGTTTCGAGGTTGGAGGCCCGAGTAGCCCGCCCGAGGACATCAAGTATGTGATTCCCGAGTCTGTTATCCTTACGCCTAGGGATGTAGTGGTCACTATAGCTGCACCTGTAGAGCCACTCAGGGAGGAAGTCAGGGCATTACGATGACGATTACCAGATCGAGATTGATCCCGAGGATGAGGATCCCATCGAAGATGATCCTGAGGAGGACCCCGAGATGGACCTGGAAGAGCAGAGCCATGAGCCAGACAACTTGAGGCACTTGCTGGTGGACAGTTAGGAGCCTGGGGTGCAGTTTATTCCCCCCAGTCTAGAACTATCACCAGTTCTGGCTTATGCACTCATGACTGATGCTGATTGGGAGGCACTGTACACTGAGCACAGTATTGGGAGGAGTGGCCCAACCATGATCTACGAGGACTATCCGCCTACTCCGCCTCGGAGGAGGAGGAGATCAGAGGCTGAGTTGAGAGAGATCCTTCGCCAGAGCGAAATGAGCTCTCATATGGAGCAGCAGCAGCAGCAGATGGATCAGGAGATCGCTAGCGCTCAGAGGAGGGCTGGGATAGGAGGACCTCTTATGGACGATCCTTTCTTTTCCACAACTGAGGTTGGGTCTGAGTCACCAGAGCCATGTGACCCAGGACCGAGCAGGGTGCGAAACCCATCGCTAGAGCTCGATGGTGAGCCTAGTCCGAAGAGACCTTACACGAGTAGCCAGTCTTATAGGAGACGTTTTGGAGCGCCTTGATGAGGATTGGCGTTGCCTATCGTAGTAGTTTCCTTTCTTAGTATTTCAGTATGTACTTTGTGTAATATTTCAGTATTACGGCAAGTACTCTGTGAAACACTTTTATCTTCGAGCAATTTTTGTCCTAGCGCTCGGATGATAGAATTATTTGTAGCTTGTGTAACAGTTCCAGTTCATCTATAAAATACCTAGTTGATCTACTCTGAGTAATTTTACTACATTAAGCATGTTTGAATGATATTAATGTATAAATAACTTGGAATTTGATCGGTAAACAGATGGTGAACACAAGGAACACAGTTCGAGCTGGTGTTGGGACTAGTCAGGGTCCCAGACCAATCATAAGAGATGTTGGCCAAGGTGAGCATGTATCTGAATCCCATTATCAATCCGGGGGCAATGATCGGAATCAGAGTAATGCACCAGTGGTGTTTGATACTACAGCAGTGGAGACAATTCGAGGAATTGTCATGCAAGCTATCGCTGATGCTATGCGACCAAATGTGCCACAGGCACAAGGCGTGCCGATTCCCCCACCGGTTCCTAGATTTGAGGAGCCAAGAAACCATGATGTCCAGGAGAATGCAGTCAGGACTAGGGACAACTATGGTCGTGCTCTGAAGACCATCAGTTCTATGAGGCCTGACAGCTTCAACGGAAAAGGGGAGCCAGTCAAGGTGACCCATTGGTTCTCTCACATGGAACGGCTGTTCCGTAATGTGGACTGTATTGAGGCTGAAAAGGTCCACATAGCTTCTCTGCAGCTGAAGGAGGATGCTAGTGAATGGTGGGAGAGTACAGGCTTAGCTGATAGCCCTGTATTGACCTGGTCGATGTTTAAGACCAAAATGATTGACCGTTTCTTCTCTCGTGCTATGAGAGAGGAGAAACACAAGGCGTTTCTGTACCCCAAGACTGATGGATTGAAGGCAGCCGAGCTGGCAACCAAGTTCAATCATCTTCTGCAGTACGCCCCAGCTGAGATAGCCAGCGAGGCACAAAAGATCTGGTACTTCCACGAGTGGATGAGTCCAGATATCAAGCCGTTAATGGTGCATCACACATGCTCTACTCTGGAGCAGTATGTGGATGTTGCCTACAAGCTGGAAGTGACTCTGGAGGAGTCAACGAAGAGACGTATCCGACAGAGGTCGATGCAGAATCAGAATTAGAATCAGGGTGGTGGATTCAAGCGACATGCGCCACCGTCTAGCTTTGCCAAGTTTGGCCGAGCAAAGACGGACATGACTCACGGAGGGTCAACGCAGCAGTCCAGTCAGAGCAGAAGTTCAGTTCAGTGTTATAACTGTGGTGTTGCTGGGCACAAGAGCAATGAGTGTCAGAAGGAGAAAAGATCGTGCCTTGGGTATGGACGTGATGGTCATCTGCAGAAGTTCTGCAAGCAGGGGAAGCAGAAGGGAGTAGAGTCGCAGCAAGGGTCAGTTCATCAGAGCAACCGACCTAGGTTCAAGCCTATCGAGACTCCTAGCCCGTCAGTTCAGACGATTGCTCAGAACAGGGGAAATGCCCCAGCTGTTTCTGGAAGTCAGGGTCAACGCTTGTACGAGATGCGTGAAGCAGATGGATCCAACGCTCCGACTGCTCAAGGTACTTTATACCTTCACTCTACTTCCGTATGCATTCTGTTTGATTCTGGTGCTACGCATTCCTTTATTTTGAATAACTGTGTTAGCAAGTTAGACTTAGTGTGCAACGATTCGTGCGACCCTTTCGTCGTTAGTCTTCCTAATGGAGAACGTTTGGTGGGAACCAAGCATCTGTCTGACTTTCCGATTACCATTCAGGGTAAGGAGTTTGAGGCAGATCTGATCTGTATAGTCATGGCACCATACAACATCATTCTTGGTATGGATTGGTTAACGCGTCACAAGGCGGTGATCGACTTCAGTTCAAGAACAGTGACGGTGACATCTAAGGGCCAGTTCGTGTACAAGTTCAAGGGCCAGAATGACGCTGATAACGGCAAACTGATCAATGCGATGGCTGCGTTTAAGCTACTACGACAAGGTTGTGTCGGGTACCTCTGATACTTGGATTTGCCCGTGAAAGATGGACCTGCGATTCTTGATATTCCAGTGGTCAGAGAGTTCTCGGATGTCTTTCCAGAGGAGGTTCCTGGATTACCTCTGAACCGTGATGTGGAGTTTTCCATTGATCTTGAGCCTGGTACTGCGCCAATCTCTAAGGCACCGTATCGGATGGCTCCTACAGAGATGCAAGAGTTGAAGAGTCGACTTGAAGATCTTCTCGACAAGGGTTATATCAGGCCGAGTGCATCACCGTGGGGTGCTCCGGTTTTGTTTGTCAAAAAGAAGGACGGATCGTTTCGACTTTGCATCGACTTTCGAGAGTTGAACAAGGTGACGATCAAGAACAAGTACCCATTGCCGAGGATTGACGACCTGTTGGACCAGTTGCAGGGAGCAAAGGTTTTCTCCAAGATCGACCTGAGATCTGGATATCATCAACTCAGAATTCATGAGCAGGATATTCCTAGAACTGCGTTTAGGACCAGATATGGTCATTACGAGTTCGTAGTGATGCCTTTTGGGCTTACAAATGCTCCAGCTGTCTTTATGGATCTGATGAATCAATGTTTTCACCAGTACTTGGACAAGTTCGTAGTGGTCTTCATAGACGACATTTTGATCTACTCTCCCAGTGAAGAAGTCCATGAGGAACATCTGCGGATTGCTTTGTCAGTCCTTAGACAACATCAGTTTTATGCTAAACTGTCCAAGTGTGAATTCTGGTTGAAGGAGGTGGCTTTCCTAGGCCACGTGATCAATGAGAATGGGGTTATGGTTGATCCCCAGAAGATCGAAGCTGTGGCAAATTGGACACAGCCCCAGAACGTGAAGGAGGTGCGCATCTTTCTTGGGCTTACCGGGTATTACAGACGGTTCGTGGAGGGGTTTTCAAAGACCGCTCTACCTATGACCAATCTACTCCGCAAGGTTTACAAGAAGTTTGTCTGGAATGACAAGTGCGAGGCCAGTTTCCAGGAGTTGAAGCGATGGCTGACCTCGACACTCGTGTTAGCACTCCCAGAGGGGAACAACGATTATGTGGTCTATAGTGATGCTTCAAAGTGTGGTCTTGGTTGTGTTTTGATGCAGAGGGGCAGAGTCATTGCTTATGCATCCAGGCAACTCAAGACGTACGAAGAAAACTATCCGACACATGATCTTGAGCTAGCAGCGATTGTCTTTGCGCTGAAGATTTGGAGGCATTACCTCTACGGTATAAGATGCCAAGTCTTCATTGACCACAAAAGTCTCAAGTATATATTTACTCAAAAGGAGCTGAATATGAGACAATGCCGCTAGCTAGAGTTGCTCAAAGACTACGACATCGAGTTATTGTACCATCCGGGCAAGGCTAATGTGGAAGCTGATGCATTGAGCCGGAAGACAACGCACGAGAGGGTAGTTGCTTTACTTACTGCTCAGACCAAGCTGAACCGAGAGTCGTGCGACATTGAAGTTTTGTATGATCAGTGTAGATGTTTCCTGAGTATGCTGGAAATTCAGGCTACACTGCTGGATCAGATCAAGGAAAAGCAAGTTGATGACATCGTCTTGGTGAAACTAAGCAGTGAAGTGATGGATGAGAAAGCTCCCAGTTTTGTGATTCAGGATGATGGATCTCTTTGGTTTCAGGATCGGATCTGTGTGCCAGACACAAAGAGTCTTCGTCATTTGGTGATGAGAGAAGCTCATTCATCTGCTTATTCTGTGCATCCTGGCTCTAGCAAGATGTACAAAGATCTCAGGAATAATTTTTTGTGGCCAAACATGAAGTGGGACGTAGCAGACTTTGTGGCAAAGTGCTTAACTTGCCAGAAGGTCAAGATCGAACACCGCAGGCCAGGTGGTGAGTTGCTACCTGTGCCAAAATGGAAATGGGAAGATATTGCCATGGACTTCGTCACGGGGCTGCCGAAGACTCGAAGTCAGAAAGATGCTATCTGGGTAATTATGGATCGGCTTACGAAGAGTGCTCATTTCCTAGCCATTAAGACCACTTGGGAAGCCCAAAAGTTAGCAGAGGTCTACCAGAAAGAGATTGTTCGTTTACATGGTATCCCTAAAACCATCGTATCGGATCGAGATGGCCGTTTCATGTCAAGGTTCTGGCAAGAACTTCATAAGGCTATGGGGACCGAGTTAAGGTTCAGCACAACGTTTCATCCTCAGACAGATGGTCAGTCTGAAAGGACCATCCAGACTCTGGAGGATATGCTCAGAGCTTGTGTACTCGATCGTCCGACTAGCTGGGAGGACAACTTGAGTCTGATTGAGTTCACCTACAACAACAGCTGGCATGCTATGATCAAGATGGCTCCGTTCGAAGCTTTGTATGGTCGCCGATGCAGATCTCCGATTTGTTGGGACGATAACGCCGACAAGATCCTGCTTGGGCCAGAGTTGGTCGAGAGGACAGCTTCCGATATTGCTTTGATTAGGCAGAGAATGCTGACCGCCCAGAGTCGACAGAAGTCTTACGCAGATAAGAAGCGTAGAAATGTCGAGTTCGAGGTCGGTGACAAGGTCTTTGTCAAGGTATCGCCGTCCAAAGGAGTTTTCAGATTTGGCAAGCGTGGGAAGCTTAACCCTCGCTACGTGGGACCGTTCGAAATTCTGGATAGAGTGGGATCCTTGGCATACCGCTTGGCATTGCCGCCATCGGCCCACCCAGTGCACAA
The DNA here is from genome assembly GCA_027886185.1 of Rheum nobile. Lineage (NCBI taxonomy): Eukaryota > Viridiplantae > Streptophyta > Magnoliopsida > Caryophyllales > Polygonaceae > Rheum > Rheum nobile. Next base: position 1,093,902 of record WOAB01000648.1, read on the forward strand.
TGTGTTCCATGTATCTCTGCTCAGAAAGTATGTGCCAGATGAGTCTCATGTGCTTAGCTATGAAGACATCGAGATTCAAGCAGATGGTACCTATGAAGAGAGACCAGTGCGCATTCTGGAGCGCCGAGAGAAGCAACTGCGCAACAAGATCATACCGTTGGTGCATATTTTGTGGTCCAAGTCCGGATCAGAAGAAGTTACTTGGGAGACGTGGGAAACCGAGTCAGATATGCTCAGGCGTTTTCCCGAGTTATTCTCGACCTAAGTTTCGGGGTCGAAACTTCTTTTAAGGGGGAGGAGATGTGATACCCCGTATTTTTGTAAGGTTATTTTGGAAATTTTGGGTTTTTTCCGAGTGCCCGTTGAGTACGTCGGATTTAATTCAGAGAGTTTAAGACATTCTGTAATGTTCTCTCTATCTATAATATTTTTTCTCAGGGAAATAATATACAGACGACGTGCTTTGGATGTTAATACTCGTTCGCGTACGATAAATTTTATCCCGGGGTAATGTTGTTTTCGTCCGAGAGCCAAGGAAGCGACCAAGCCAAGGGCGGCGCCCGCCGTCGCAAGGCTCGATGAGGCTGCCATGGTCTTCTCCTAGCTGGGACGCCAGGCCTAAGGGCGGCGACCGCCGCACAGTGCGGCGCCCGCCACATTTCGCCCGCCGTAGGCCATTTTGCAAGGCGGCGACCCGGGTAAATTACGGTGCCCGCCGTGACCTAGCTAGCGGGTAAAACCCGATGGTCGCCGGTGAGCCTCTGACGCACCGAATTAGGCCTGCTCCACCTCTTTGTAGGCAATGATGGTGTTCCCTTGGCATTTGGCTATAAAAGGGAGTCCTTGGGGGTCGGATTGGAGCTCATTCTCATCTCAAATCTCTCCCAAATTCCTACCTCGCCGGAGTTGTTGCCTCGCCGGATTCTGGAGCTTTCGCCGGAGGTCGTTTGGTGTATTTTCCAGTAGCCTAGAGGTCCCTTTGGAAGCTTAGTGGAGGTCTGAACCCAAAGCCAGGCCAAAGGAGTGACCCTCGTGTGTGTGTGTTGGTGAGTTTTCTCGCCGTTCTGTTGTCCGTCGTTCTTCACGGCGACCGCCGTGTTCGTGGCGGCGCCCGCCGTGTTCGTGGCGGCGCCCGCCGTGATGAACACGGCGCCCGCCGTGATGAACACGGCGACCGCCGCCAGTGGCCAGAAGCCCCTTTGTTGGCTTGGTCTTGGTGGTCGTCATTGTGGCGTCGTTTCCTTTCGATTTCTTTCGTCGTCTTTAGATTCATACTGTTGTTATGTCGGATCTAACTTAGGGTTTCTCTTATGGGTCGACTCGAAGGTTGTTGTGCTGTCAGAGTTATACCCGTGTCGAGCCCGGAATCCCGTCATCGTTAGGCTTGTTTCTATTCTGCGGATTAAGGCAAGTGGCGGTTCGCTCTTGCTCATTGTTCCATACTTACATTAATTATCAGTTATTTCAATAGAGTAATTAATTTGGAACGATTATTGTGTTTGTCTGGAAATGATTTTATAAACTGTTTTGGAAAATCATATAATAGGTTATATATCTGTTAGAACAACGCTATTATTTATGATCGCCTTGCGGGCATTTATGTAGATTTATTCGAACTATTGTTGTGCTGGAACTGTTTAGTTAGCACTATTAGATAGGAACGTTACTCGGACTCTGTCCAGTCGTTTCTTTATAATCAGGTAGAGGGGTGGCTCGTACCCATCCAATACCATTTTAAGATCATGACCGGTCTCTTTCACAAGTGTGTAGAGGCAGGACACTTAGCTGGTGTCACAAACCTTCCGGTGTGCGTCACTCTCGACGAAACGTATACTAAGATGTGTCGTCCCAATGGTGGGGTACACATGTAAAAGTCTAATAACGTGATGTGTGCTTTGAAATATAAATTAGATAAGTGCTACTCGACGCACATAATAAATAAACCTTCGGCGAGTAGTACAGCTAAGTTATAGTGCAGCTAGGAAAACTCGTCTCGACTTTGATCATAGTACGATCTCTTTCCAATCTGGATTCGATGTATGCGGTGAGGTTGGTCGTGAACCGAAGCATCTCAGTCAGCTTTTAAATCATTGTTGTATGATTCTTTAAACTTTCCAGATTTGTCATAATTCCTTAAGACTCACTTCCGTTGGAGTCTTCCTTTGAGTTGATTTCTGTAATGATTCAGTCTTCCAGAGTCTTCTCTTGTGCATACCTCTTATTATTATTCTGTAGAAGTATGAAGGTTGATTATCGTTATCGGTTATCATTCGAGAAACGATAAGTCTAACCTAATACAACTACATCGAACCTTCTGCTTTGTACCCTTGCTAGTCTATTCAAGTAGACTAACCCACGAACTTTGTTCTCCGCATGTGGGCTGGTGTCATCCGTTCAATTTGGCACATCAGATAGAAAGTAGCTCAGAAGAATAGAAGGACTATGGAGTCGACGGTGGTTTTCGAATGTTTTAGTTATTTCGTTAATCAGGTTGAGATCTTTTGGGCAATGACTTTGGTTGTAATGTGTTTTGTAAGACTTCCGTTGTACCCTACTTTATAAGACTTCCGCTGTATTTGGTTTAAACTCTGTGTTAGCCTATTCGGGATTGGGTTGTAATCCCGTAACTCATGTTTCTTTGACAATGTTATGTTTTGGAATTGAATGCTTTAATCATTATGTATCATTTGTATTTCATAAATTGTATTTAAATGGTAAAGCCTTGGGTGATCTCGGTAAGGAACACTGGGGTCACTGGCGGTAATACATTTCCAAAAGGGTTAAGTTTTGGGGGTGTTACATATGGAAACGTACATGGGTGCATTAATTCAAGGATGGGAAGATGAGATGAATGCTGAAAACTTCAAGAAGTCTATAATTTCTTTGAGGGTGAAGTATCTACACAAGATTGTCATGTTGGATATGAATGAAGTGAAGCCCATGATGGTGGATAAGTTAATGACATACAAGAAGAAGGTTGGGATGCCAATGAAGTTATTAGTGACTGGAATGTAATAGTTAGCTGCAAAGGGTTATGTTAGTTTGTTGGATTATTGGACTACGGATTCAGATACTTTGTGAACTAGCATGTATTTTGTGGCTGAAAGTAGTATTATGCCTTTGGTAATTTCTGAACAATAGTGGTGTAATGCGGTATGCAGATACTATGACATATTGCATACTTGTTATGATAATTTTCAGCTGTTATACAAGTGATGTTAGGGTTCATATATTATCTATTCAGGTTCATTTATTAATATATTTTGTTCACATATTGACCATACATGTGATCTGGAAAATAGCATAATGCATATTAAGACTCAGAATAACTTCATAGAGTGCGGTTCCGGTGCAGAGCACTCTTCCCGTGCGGACGTGCGGACATGCACTATAGGGCCTTATTTGTGCACTTTAGGGCCTTATTTGTGCACTTTTGCAAAAAAATTGAAAAATGCTTGGAAAAAAATTTGAAAAAGAATTTGTTTTTGTTTTTTTTGAAAAAGTGCACAAATAAGACGTTAAAGTGCACAAATAAGGCCCTAAAGTGCATGCTCCTCACGTCCGCACGGGAAGAGTGCTCCGCATATGATACAATCATAATATCAATTTCATATTTGTATGGCACAAGTTCATTTCAAAAACACTAATGTTCATATGTAATGACTAATGACACATTAAAAACTGCGAGAATCAAAGTTGATATCAGAAATATGTATGTTTCTGTAATAACAAATAGCAAATCAAGTGTAAAAAACAAACTACATAATGACTGGTAAACACAAATCTAGCATATAAAATAGAATAACTCTCAACCCTCGTTACAGGTGCGACTGTTGTGTGTGGTATGTTTTTTTCATTTACCACATCGCCTTTTTGGTAGCAGTTTCGCCACAATTGAGATCTCCCTAGAAGACTTGATACGCTTGCCACTCCGTTTATTCTTAGCTTGCTCAGGGGGGAATACACTGACTTCAGTAGGTATACTTGTTCCAGCCAATGTTTCAATACTCTTCAAATTTGACATTTTGCTACCACTATGATTATCAACACTACAGTTTGATAGCATTTCCTTTTGCTCCTTCAAAAGGAGTGAAAATTATTTCAAATTATCAGAATTGTCTTCTAACAGACCCAGACAACAGTAGAATCTGAAATCAACCCGCTCCTAATAACTTCCCTTTCTACCATTGAAGCACATTGATCAACCACAATGCCATCAATACTGAATATTGGGCTGATCGTAGCTGCCTTGGTCCAACGTGTTAACACATACTTTCTTGGAATCTCATCCTTACCAAGGTTCTCAAACACTACAAACATATGACGACATGGCAAGCCAATTCGTTGGAACATTCGGCAGCTACAAATAACTTCCTCTTCCAAGTGTCGGTACATAGCTTTGACTCCGTTCACGTCTCCCTCTTGTATATTGTAAATTGTAATCCCACTCTCTTGACTCATATGAACAATACAACAAGAGTAGCAAGCAGCGCATATCTATTTTGAACCTCATGGAAAACAAACAGAGTATACTCCTTTGAAACATGCTTTCCCAAATGCAGCAGAGTGTTTAATTCAGGTACCATAGTTTCACAGTCATGATTGAGCTTCGCTTGAGTGTGCCTTTGACTATCCAAAGCAGTTTCAAAATGCATTGTCAACTCCACAAGTAGGGGTGTGCAAATTCGGACCGGACCGGAAAATTAGACCGGACCGGACCGGGGGAATTCCGGTCCGGTCCCCGGTCCACATATTTGTAAAATTCCGGTCCGGTCCGGTCCAAACTCGGCCGGTTTCCGGTCTGGACCGGATGGACCGGTTTTTTATTGTTTTTATATTAATTTTATATATTAATATCTCATAATATTATTAAAAATTAATTTTTACTATAAATATAAATAAATAACAAAATATATTATCTAATATTATACACAATAGTTATAAAAATAGAAAAAAAAAATTAATTTTTCATTTATATAAAACTAAAAAATATAAAAATATATTTACCGGTCCAAGACCGGACCGGACCGAATCATACCGGTCCGGTGCGGTCTCCGGTCCAAGGTTTGAAAAAATTCCGATCCATCGGACCGGACCGGAAAAAGCGGTCCGGTCCGGTCTGGACCGGATGCACAGCCCTATCCACAAGCCTATCTTACCTATCTGTGAAGTGCCCGAAGTAGCTGTTCACAGCCTCTGAAATGGAAGCAGTCCTCAATAGCCCACCAAACATAACATCTCTAAAATATGTTGGGATCCAATAATGACGAATTGGAAACATATCATCAAACCAGTGCTTATTATGGAAGGTGTATTCCTCGAACAATGCCAACCACTTGGATTCGAACTCAGTCGGCTCTAAGTCATGGCTCCACACAATACTGTTTAACTTAATTCTAAACTCATCTCCAACCGTGACATCATGTTTTATCTTGCCTGGCACTTTCTGCATGATATGCCACATGCAAAGACGATGGAGTGATTGTGGAAACACTACCTCAATGGCAGACTTCATTGAAGCATCTTGACCAGTAACAATTATCTTCGGATCATGCCCCATTGCCTTCTTAAAATTCTCGAGCAGCCACACATAGGATCCCAGATCTTCCTTGAATATCAACCCAGCACCAAAAGTCACACACCTCTTATGGTGATCCAGACCAGTGAAAGGAACAAAAACCAAGTTGTACTTATAGTAAGGTTCACAAATATAAGTCATATGTTCACAGGTAGGTTCATCATGTTCATTTATGAAATGGTAAGGTTCATAAATAAGAAAAGCAAACGATGGGATGCATAATGAAACTATAAACATATAAATACTTTTTGGTCCAGTACGTTGCATCAAACGACACAACCTCACCAAAATAGGAAAAAATCTTGCGACATATCGGATCACACCAAAATAGGCGTTTCAAACGATCGGTAGAATCCACATCATAATCGAAACAAAACGCAGCACAAAGCTCCTTTTTCAAAAATCAGTTGATAACCGTTTGCGCATCAGAACCATCAAAGTAGGCCATCATATCTCTTATGTGGTTCTTAAATTCAGTAGCAGAAGCGCCAACATTTGCATACCCACCCACAATCTCTTTGAAAAGACGATAACAAGTTACTGGGCCAATATTTGCTTTTGAACAATCCAAAACAAACTTCTTATGGCCTGCATCAGGCTTTCTACTTGTCTTCATGAACTGGCGATGACATTCCATTACAAGAGTGTGTGTATGGCGCGGTTCAAACCCATAAACTGTGTAACCAACACTACCAGCAAAGCGTAACATTAATCTGGCCTTACAACCAGATCTATTGAAGACCCTTGTCCGTTGCCCAGTATTCTGATTTCCATGCTTATACCCTTCCCTGGTACATAGCAAATATTTGGACACAACAAGTTGTTATTCCATAAAGTTTTAGTAGTAGTAAACTTTACCACTTGACGAGCCACATCATCTGCAAGCCTTATTATAATTTCTGAGTGGGCTTGCTCATCAATTTCCATTTTTCTAGCTGCTGAGGTCTCCGAGAGGTAGTCACCTTTTACAGCTCTATATCACTTCTACTTGATGAGAATAACCTTCATTTTGACTTGCCACATAGCAAAGTCCGTTGTACCATCGAATGGTGTCAGTTTCATCATATTTTCTGTCATCACCTACCAAACACACAAGTCAGTAAATGAATCTAGAAAATTGATAACCACAGATTAGGACACAAGAGTCCAAGAATCACACACACAGAAATCAGTTCTCAACAAAACAAATTTCAAGAACCACTCAAGTACAACTACAACACACTTCCAAGTTCAAAGAAACACAATTCCAAAACTCAGAAAACACATGATACTACACTTCAATCCATATCTAAAGACAGATCCAAGAAATCACGAAAAATAAGATTTTCAAGTTCACAAGATCTCCAAGTCAGAATCAAGGTACAGTAATCAATATCACAAGAATCCAGAACCATAGTTTTCAGCAGTGAATAAGCAAGAATCAATCAAAATGCACAAGAGCAGCGGAAGCTTAACAGGATCGAGCAAGAACAAACCCTAGGAAATTCTTCTAACCACAGAAAGCACACTTTCCAGATCAGAAAGACACAAGGAATGCAAATAAAGCTCTGATACCAATCTGTAAATCAAAATTACTGATTCAAGCAAATTCAAGCCAAAAACAGAAACAAGATGCAAGATCGACACAACGATTTTTAACGAGGTTCGGACAAAGCCTACTCCTCGTGGCCTCAAGTAGGAGAGCCAAATCTACTAAGTACATCAAAGGATTACAAGAGAGCACAAGGTTATCAAACACACACAAAGCAGAAATTGAGAAACAAGAAGCTAAAACACAAGAGGAGCGAAGAACTCCCTTCTCAGTCGACAACCAAGACCACCGGATCTGGAGACTCCACCGAGCACCAGAACAAGGCCTCACACCGTCGTCGAAAGCGCCGCTTCACCGGAGTAGGACCACCGCCTTCTCCTTCGTCTCTCACACAAGCAAAAACTTTGCTTCAATGGCTGACTACGAACCAGGACCGAGAGCAAGAAGAGGACAACTCTCAAAGCTCTCTCTCTCTTTTCACGCAGAAGACAACAAACTGAAGTTCTGTAGAGGCAGATAGGGTTTTGCCCCTTTTATCACATCAGCAAAAGTCACACGCGGAGCTCCATCGGAACCGGGTCGGGTCAAGTGGCAGCCTCAGACAACCATCACGGGCTTGTGTTTATGGGCTTCTTCTCATGGGTACAACAAGGCCCAATCTATCTCAATTTCTACTTAATTTACATTTTATCTGACTAAGTGAAAATTCCCAACAACTTAGAAAATCACTTTACACCTTTGATAACAAGGACTGAATAAGAATTTGGTTAACTCCATGTCTTAAGGTTTGTTTCAAACCATAGAGACTTTTGAGCTTGCACACTTGTCTTGGCTCCCAGGGTTGTGACCCTCCCGCTATGGGGCGGGGAATTGTCCCACACACGCCCCGCTCCCAGCCTCGTGACCCTCCCATTAATCTGTGAAGTGTGACACTAATGGCATCGGATTCGAGTCCGGATATTAATATGGTGCATCCCGCACCTCCAAGTCTGCATTAAACTAACCAAATTTCATAAGTCTTGAGTGAATCACGATCACACCGGTCAAATGAGCAACAACACTAGAATTACCAAAATTATCGAGTACAGGTTCCAAGTTTCAGTTGTGATCAGTTTTAAAAATCGCTATGTACGTACCTTAAGTACGTATTAATAATTTCCCACCAAAAAAAAGTACGTATTAATATGTACGGAGTATGAAATAAAGCAATCTTCAAAGTCAATACTTGTATAAGTACACCAGCTCAATTATTTAGATCTCAATAAAGACAGTTGAAACTTAGAATTATTGCAAATGATCGTACAAAAAGTCAATGGCTGATTGCTTAGAAAGCCAAATAATTAATTAGATCCATCTACATTTCATCCTATCTTAGTTTATAATCAAGTTGGACAAGAAAAAAGGTTTACGTCCATACGAATCATTAATATACCCAATTTAAGGCTACACCAACGTGATGATCTGACATGAACCAGTTCGGTTCTGCATATATATAAGTTGTGCCGCTTTTTGTTTGGAGAAATATAAGTCGTACCTCTTATCTTATCCTTAAATTCTTTTAGAAAAATAAAAGCATAAATTAACGCACACATGCAACTACCGATCATATATGCTCAACAACTTGAGATCTCATGACCCAAGCAATTTACTATGTTAATAATTAAGTAATTAATAATGAGGGATCATGTGTATACTTTAGTTATTTGTAAATTTAATTAAACAATTAAAATAAAATGACATTTACAAACTTACTCTAAAATGGTAGAAAAATGTCAGAGATTTATTAAAAATATATAAACATTGATTGAATATGTATGATATATTTGATTTATATCCAGTTCGAAATTATATCAAAATTATATTATGTAATGATACATATATATATTCCAAAATTTAGATAGAAAATTATTTGAATCAAAAACTTTGTTTGTTTTAAATTTGAGTGAAGATTTAATAAACCTTTAAACTTTAAACTAGTTATTTAAAAGTTGATTAAAATAAAAGAGATTATTAACAACAAAATAACATCTAATAAATGTGAAATCCGAATTATTCTAATTGCAAGAAATATGATATTTCTGTATATATACATATAGAGAATGATTTTGTGAATTTTTACTTTATGATTCTATTAATTTTTTTGTGACGGGTTTATCTTTCCTATTATAGGGTTTTAGTTTCCAAACTCGGATTCTTATCATGTGCCCTTAGAACATAGAATAGAAAATTCTATCAACGTTATTTTTTGTTCAGGATTGAGTATTCATTTTTTTTTTAATCTCAAAATACTAATAAATAGCATTAAAAACGTATAAATTACAGGAATATATATTATCAGAATTTACCTAGTCAAATATGACAAATTGTGAAATTCAAAGGAAGCTGTTATGAAAACACCTCATGAACAGTATGAGTTGGGAAAGTCTAAGAAAGAGACAAGAAGACAAACAATATAGATAAATTTAATCAAATTTCCAGCCAATTAATAAAATGTGTGATCTCCATTTGCTGCATCGCAAATGGCCGGCCAGTTGTATTCAAATGGCGTCAATATTATATTTTATATAAGCACACATATTTATCAATTTTTGGCATATTTTCTTTGTTAATAGAAAATTGTTTGTATTAATAGTTTAATGTGTTCGATTACAGGTGTTGTTCTTTGTCGTATTCACTAGGGCATGATTCTTGGGTATATGTTGTAGTGTACCGTACGTGAACGTAATGAAATTGAATAGTCAACACCAAAGCTGGCAACATGTGAATGACGTACGTGGGTGAACATGATCACCGGCATATAAGAAGGTAAGGCATATATAAATGAATAGATTTACGAGAGAGACTCTTAAGACTGCAAGCTGGGTGTTTAAGACAAGTCTAATTAAATTTAAGTCCTTTATTTTCGGTTGCTTCCAATTTGACTTCAACGAATCCTGTTCTATATGTTCATTATGTTGTTATACAAAAGAAGTTTAGCATAGATGTGAAAAGTTTACGTGTCTCTATAATTCTTTTTATAATCTTGGGTAAATATTGTGGTCAGAATTTGGTTAGCAATGCAAATTGAATTCTCCATATCTATATATCTATATATATATATATATATTAAAACAAAGAAATTTGAAGCCACCATATTGATTCTATCCCCACAAATTTTATGTGTTAATTTGTGGTTAATCCACTTTTTTATTAACAATTCTATTTAATTTAAATCACAATATCTAATCACAACTAACTTTAAATATTTAAAAATTTAAATCACAATATCTAATCTCAACTAACTTCAAATATATAAAAACTATATACAATTTTTTTATAAAATTTCATTTCTACAAATTACACATATAATAAACTTATAATATATGTCAAAATATTATATGATAGATTTCCTACTAAAATTTAATATCTATAACAATATCTAAAATTTATCAACAATCATTAGCTGAATATTTAGTGACTACGGATTAGATTTTCGAGCAACTACAACATTGCTTGGACAATTAGACTACATTTTAAAATTTTCAAACTAAAACAATTCCATACACTTGATTAACAAACGGAAAAAAAATCAAGACTGATCATTCTCAACGGAACAAATATGTAATAAGTTAAATATGATTAGTGAAAAATTAGATAAATTTTCAATAAACAAACTAAATATAATATTCCAAACATTTAATATTTAAATATTTGTACTCTTTCAAGTATTAATTATCTATAATATTATATATATTTTTTCTTTTTATAATCCTTATAATAATTTATATTTTTTCTCATTTTTGTGTTAATTAATTTAAAATATAAAATTTTACAAAATCTTCTATAAATTCTACATAAAAAAAAAACCATTTTTTTTTATAATTCTCTACTAACAAACTTGAATTTGATTAACAAACAACTTTTTCTTTCTAAAATATGAGTACAAGTTTCACCCGTTGCTTTGTTTCACTTTTTATCTATTACTATGTACTCGATTACCATATGTGATTTCTAACCAACAAAATATTTGTATATTAAATATTTGTTCAATTTTCTACAATAAACTAATAATTATTTTATTGTTAAAACTCCAACTAAATTTCAAATTTTATATCTAAGCAAACTATTTTATCAGACAAATATCAATTTTGTTTCCTTTCATGCGTGTATGTTTTATCTGATTTTACGACATATTATTGATTATTTTATTAATTAAATGTTTAAAATAATTTGATTGAAATTTAATTGTATCAAACCCACCTAACTATGATTATTTATCATTAAGATACTAATAAGTCTTTGTTATTTATTTTATTAAGTGGTATATTATTGACTCCTTAAGTTGACATTTCAATATAGTTACGTATTTCATAAATTTTAATCCTAATTATAATATTTTAAATCAAAAGAATATTAATGTTGTATTGTGATGTTTTTGAATTTTTTTCAAGACTTGATTTAGTTATAAAAAAATTTATTTGTTTGTTTTGCAAATCTAAACTGTTTATGATTTACTTTGTAATAAAATTGAGTTGTTATAATTGTAAAAATCTAAATATTAAACTAACTAGGCTATATATAGGTTTGCTACATGCCAATCAGTTCTTACGTTGTTGTTTTTTTGAATCTTCAAGAAAGTGTATTCTTCGTAGTCGATTTTGTTGCTTTTTTTTTGTAAAAGTCGATTTTGTAGCTAATAAATCCTATTTTAATCTATCTAAAATATTGAATTGCATGTGAGTTATAAATAAACAACCTTATGCTTATCAATGCACAATATTGAAAAAAGATGAAGATGACGAGTACAATATTTGACTTCGCTTCATAAAGATTTGGAGCATTCTCCATTATCGTTGCAGTAAAGAGATAATTTTAATCGTCGTTAAGGTATAAATACTTATATATCAAATTAATGGTCATTTATACAATTGAGACTTTGTTCGTATAGTATATTATTGAGATTTTGTTAAATGTTCAACCTTTATTTAATTGAAATTTATTATTTTTATTTGTTTGTTAAAATCTCCCTTATAATCTAACTTATCAACAAAAGAAAATTTTCCATGGATTGGCCACTCAGAAATATCCATCTCATTTGAGCCTAATATCCTATAAAAGCTACCATGTGGGTTTGTTATTTGGATGATACTCAAATTGATTGTTAATGTAGTGAGACTTTTTTATTTGGAAAAATGTAGTGAGATTTGATTCTAGGCTGATGGAAATATGTGATATGTAATGGTTTTTAAATTCACCGGACAATTTAAAGTTTAGCGTCATATTTATATACAAATTGTGATTATACTCTCTTTTTCTACAAAAGTCATTTACTTCCAATTTAGTGGTTATGGTTTCGAGTTACAACTAATTTCTTATATGTTCAATCCTTATTTTGGAAAGTGGCACATACATCATGTCGTTTGATGTAGCCTCTGTTGATATATACTGGGTGTATTCGGATTTTCAATCTGCTACGTTGCTATAGAGTTATTAGTAATTGAATAAATTTACCGTGAGTTACGGAGGGTGAAGAAGAATAATTATCAAAATTAACATGGAATTCAAAGTTTGTGGAGTTAAACAGTTAAACATATCAATAATGGGTTTAAGTTTGTTAAGATTTTCTTTCATGCATAGGTTTGTTGTATCATAATGTTTCAGCTTTATTATAATTTTTCTCATAATTACTTTTTCTTTCACGCATTTAGGTTTCTCATGATTACTATATACATATATATTAAAGTTCATCCTTTTTGAGCCACCAGATTATTTTTAGGTCCATGTTATTGAAGTGTTATTTTTTTAACTTTCCATCTTTTAATATATTAAATAATCAATAAAATATAAATTAACAAAAACATATATACAAGATTTGCACCAATAATAACACATCTTAACAATTGTTACTTCTTTACGTGAATACAAATTATTTTTTTCAATTTGAGAAAAATATATGATATGATTTATTTCATTTCTCTTTCATTAACTATTTAACACTTTAATATTTTAAAGCACTAATTGCCATATGTATATGTAAATTACTTTTTGAAAATGATTTATAAGATTCATATAACATAAAAGTAAATAATTCAATAATTTGTAAAAGTTGTTCAATCGATTAAATTTTTTAAAATATACGACCATGTATCGACGGAATAATTTCACCATTTTTTCCATTTTACGATTGATTCTTTTGCATATACATACTTAATTGTGGTAATTAGAAAGTGTTTTTTGTTCCTTTTACACAACGATAGAATAACCTAAGTTATTTTGGACTCAAAAAAATATTCTAAAAACAAAATAAATATAATAAAATATAATCTAATTGTAATTTATTAGCATGTGATCTTAATCACATAACAATTACTAAACATATATTTACGAATCAGAGAGATTTATAGCTTCTAAACAATTGCAACAAAAATATAAAAAAAAAAAAATCAATATCAAATGTAAATTGAGAATTAATTTTCTTATGGCATCTTATACAAATTTATCTTTGCTTCATTATGTCCAACTACACTTAGGAGGGTCGATTTATTCTACCATTCTTCTTCATGCATAATCCATTTTTTTGAAGTTTTAGATTTTCTTCATCACTTTATCGATAATTATCTTTATTGAAAATGTTGTAAATAATCACTCATATTTTATAATTATTTAAATGTGATTTTGATTATACATATATAAATATATAAGTTTCAAACAACTGTGCATGGCACGGGTATTAAACTAGTTTGATATAAACAACAAAGAATTTTTCCTAATTGGTTAGACTTAAGGTCCTTTTTCTAGGTTGTCAATTATATTATATGCTTGGATCACAATCAAATCAGCATTTTCCCTATTCTTTATTCTATTTTTTTCTCTCGATATAAAAAGATGTAAGAGTATGACAAAAAAACACTCCCTTATTATGCAAATATATGTCTTTATAACATTTCTCACATTCGGTTCCCGTACGACAGCCCCTTACTGTGCGAAATGCGAAGCATTTCGCACCGTCAGATGTCTTTGATTAACGGTTGCTACAGATGTGCGCCTCAGCTGAATTCTAAATTAAATGGAGGGTATTTTTGTCAATTCTCGCGTTAGGTCTTTCTTCCCCCTCATTCTTCATGTTCATCTGTGGCGACCGCTCCTTATCACGCGATACTGTTCGATTCAACTGCGTGAATTTGTAATCGATTCTACAAACTCGACCTAGATTGCTCAATACAATCCGTTTACGTTCATATTGGCTTCAACTTTTAGCTTTTTAGGTTGTGTTCTTCATTTACCAAGGTGAACAGTAATACAAAGATTTACAGCGTAAATAGTAATGAACATTGACTTTTGAACAGTAACATATAAATAGTGAAAAACTAAGAACAATGAATAGTAAACGAAATAGTAACTATTCTGAAAAACATGAAAAACTAAAAACAGGAAGAGAAATATGAACAAAAACTAGGAGTTTTATAAAAACATAAGTAAAAACTTACAAGGACTATTATTGTAACATGAAACGATTTCCAAAAGCTTGAAGGAGCTCCAAAGGAAAGCTTCTAAGCTTAAGATATTGTGTGAGTTTCTCAACACATGAGAGTCTGAAATCGGATGCCTCAAAACAACTGAGGGCTTTGCCTTTTATAGAGAGGGGGGAGAGTCTGAGTTTCTTTGTCCGTACCAATTTTTGGTACTATTTCTTCACGGGTGGAGTCTCCTGTTGTGAGTGGAGCACTGAGCTGGTTTCTTCTGTCTTTTAGTCTTGGGTGGAGTGTTGAGCTGGTCTTTTTGTCTTGAGTGGAGTCTTTTCTTCTTGGGAGTGGGTCTTTTGTCTTCTATGCTTCTGTCTTGTAATGGGCCTTTTATAGGAATTTCTTGGGCTTCTTGATATTGGGTTGTTCTTTATGTTGGACTGTTCTTCTTCTTAGGCTGTTCTTCTTCTTGGGTTGTTCTTCTTCTTGTCTCTTGTCGTAGGTCTTTTATCAAAGTAACGAGATAATTAAATTACCTCCCGAAAGGAAAACATAAAATGAAAACATAAGAACTGTTCTTTTGTTTTTCTTTTCTTTTCTTTTCTTTTCTTTTTCTTTTTCTTTTTCTTTTCTTTTCTTTTCTTTTCTTTTCTTTTCTTTTCTTTTCTTTTTCTTTTCTTTTTCTTTTTCTTTTTCTCGGACTTTTTTGCTAACATAGTAAATGGGTCTGTGGGGGACTACTAGGTTTGCTAATAGTCTCTATGAGTATCGGGAATGCTTATGTCATCCCAGTCTTCTGTGTCTAACATATCTTCATCTTCTTGTCTGGCTTCATCATCCAAAGAAATGAACTTCTGCCAATCAACAAACTGGCCATCTCCGCTGAATGGTAGCCATATTCTCCATTTCTCTGAGACCCAGATTTGTGTATAATGTCCTTCTGCTGCCAATCTACACCCCTTCCATCCATTGTAGAGGTATGCATGCTTGTAGAAGAAGGATACGTCCTGGTGGCGTCTATAGAGCTCATGTTCTTCGTGTATTGTGAAGTTGGTGGGCTGTAGACCAATCCAGTCTCTCCAATCTTCATTCTTTGAAACACCATGGGAGAAGCAGATTACCTTTTTTGATGGAATCACGGTAAACTCCGTTACTTTTGGGAGAGTAGCTTGGACGTAGGCAACTGTTGGTCCAAAAGTTGTCATGTTTCCTCCAATCAGCAGGAACTTTTCTCCAAATGCGTGCAGGGTTTCATCATTTTTTCCCTCAATATCAGGTTGGAAACTGATACTGTGGATCATTCCTAGGTGGAAGAATTTTAGGATGAGGTATATGGGCATGGTGCATATGTTTAAGAATAAGAGGATTTTAAGAAGTCCATCTGTCATCATTGTTGGGCCACCTACTATTGGTTTAATAGTCGAAAATTGCCGAACAGTGACTCCCTTGAAATCCCACTCTGGTTCCTTGAAGTATATCTGGATAAACTCTTTATGGGCTTGTATTAGATCTGCCAAATGCCCTCTTCTGTTTTTTGTAATAGAACCTCTTTTCCCTGGGGCCAAGCGTCAAGAAAAAGAGATTGGAGATTCTTGTGCTGGTGTATCCAGGAGACGAGCTTGGAGATTCTTCCAACGTCGTCCTGTGGCAAAAGCAACTTGTTCTCTGAGCCTTGCAATCTCTTTTTCTTTCTGTTTCATCTCTACTCCATTATCATGGAAATAGATGCTAAGAGCATTTAAATGCTGAACTTTTTTGCTTGAGGCATGGTAGGAAGCCGGAAAGATTGTCTAACAGGCACTGTTGTTCTGTAGTGAGCATAAGCCCATGTAGTGGTTTAAATTTTCCGTTATCCCTATCAGGGAATACTGTAAGGTTAACCTTCCCAAAACGAAGTTTGGAAGTTACACCGTTTAACTGTGTATGTCGTGCAGAGAAGGCCTGTAATTCTGGATGGACTTTTTCGAAAGTATTTTGTGGAGGAAGCTTGTCAACTGTGACTTGGTAGGAGGGTGAAGGTTCAACCTTTTCCTTTCCCTTATCTTTTGGGGAACTCATGTCTTGTAGGATAGAAAACATGTTAAAATTACATTGTATAAAACCCGCAAGATTTTCACCTTTAAGAAGTCCTAAAAGATTGATCTTTTGTCTGCTTCCTTGTAGAAACTGCTAGAGGTTAATATATCGAGATCTTTTTGTTATAAGGTTTAAGGTTTTGCTAATAGATGCAGATTGTAAGGTAGATATTTTATCTTGTTCTACCGCGGAAATGAACTCAAAACTAAGTCTTTTTCCCATTACATTGGTATGTAAGCCGTATCTATCAACTGTAAACGGACATATTTGTGTCAAAAAAGGTGTACCTATGATTATTTGTTGGTTTAAGCCTTTTATAAGTATGAAGGAGTTGTTGAAATAATATTTTTCATTACAAATGGAGGCTTTAGGGATCTTGTAACTGAGGTTCATACGACTACCACTGGCATCAAGGATTTTTTCATGACTCTTGTGGTAATATTTCGAAGGAATTAGACCTTCACATATACAGTTTTGATCTGCTCCACTGTCTATGAGAGCAACTGTAGAAAGAATGAAGTCTTCTATTTTTATGGTAATATGAACATACCATTTTTGAAAGTTGATTTTGTTTATAGCCGCAATAAAAGAATCTTCAATGAGGGGATATTCTTCTTCCTTCTGTTGAGAACGGGGGCTAGAGTGAGGGTTTCTAGAAAATTGTAGATGAGCTATTCTAGCTTCAAGTTCAAGATCTTTGGTATCATTTAATAATAACTGTCTGTTAAGGGATCCTATGTCTTTTTTTATTTTATTAACTTCAGTTTGTAGGTCTTTCAAGGTAATGGAGGAAAATATCTTAGCAGGCGACTTTTTATTAATAATTTTGGAAATGCTAAAAGGTTCTTCAAGTAGGGGTTGTTGTTCTTTAAATATTAGTTCTTTTAGCTTCATGAAGTATTCTCGTTTTATTTGAGGATCTTCAAGGGTATTGATAAGCTCTAAAAAGGCCTCTTTTTCATCACTTTTGGTGATAACATTACAGAATTGGGTTGTTCCTGAATTCTCAGTTTCTGAAGTATCAGGGACATAAAATTGTTCCTGAATTCTCAGTTTCTGAAGTATCAGGGACATAAAATTCATTCTCAGAATCCTCCAAAAGGATTTTAGTGAGTCTATCTTTTAGGGTACTGTCATCCTGACAGATTTCATTGATCTTTTGTTTGAGACTGCAATTGTATGCCTTATGGCCTGGTTTTCCGCATTTAAAACAGATAAATTTTTTATTAGTCTGTCTTGATTGGAATCTCCTTTTGGGTGGGTAACTAGGTCTTTCATTTTTGTTATCGAACTTTCTGTGCTTATTTTTATGACTCTTTTTATATCTATAAGAAGGGGGTTCAATTTTGGCAAGGCCAAAAGCTTCACAGAAGTTACCTAGTTAATTGACCATAGGGCTAACCCTTCTTTTTTGACAAAAGCCGTTAATTGACCATAGGTCATGTCTCTCAGCTTCTAGTTGTAGAAGGATAGTTTCTCCTCTAGGGACAGGAGGTACTATACACTTAGGATCTGTGCAGGAACTTAGGACTCTGTAATGGAGTCTGTAGATAATGACAAAATTTTTTGAAAGGTTTTTGAACCCCTTTTTAAGGAGCTTAATATCAAGAGTAAGAGTACTACTAATTATAGGGTCTGTCATATCAACTGTAAAATTGGGAGAACAGTTGAAAAAGATTGGGCCATTGCAGATATTGGTTTGGATAACAGCAATTAAGGAGTCTTTGTAAGAAAGGAGTCTGTCGTCTCTAAGGGCTATAAAGACTGGCGTGTCTATTCCTAATCTGGCTAAAGGTTTAAGAGCAACTTGAATTAGGCCTATGTGGATATATCTGTAGTTCTTTTTTAGATATTCCTCAATAGCTATGGAGGATAATAATTGAAGAGTCAGTTGTTCTTTGTCAAGACTGAGTGTTTCTTCATGACTCTTTACACTAAGAGCTGTTTTAAAGTCTATCCAACCTAATCTGTAAATGGATTGTACAGACTGTTGTGGTATGTTCCAATCATTATTATTTTCTTCGTACAGATTTTCATTACTATGGACGACTGGGGTGCTAGACGAACTAGAACGTCTATGCAGCATACGCCTAAATTGTAGAGCCATAATTAGTTACGTTTTAGGAATTATTTATCTTAATCGTATGTTTTATTGTTACTAAATGGCGTGGGACCATCGACCTGGAACACCCTGGGACTTCCTCGTCAAGCGGGCTTACCAACGGATTTACGACTAAAACCAAACACGCACAGTCTAGTAACAGTAAAAAGTCCGACCTTGGTAAACAGTAACTAAAGGCGTAAATAACTATAATACTACAACCGGGGCGAAATGTTGCCTAGTAGCTCTGATACCAAATGAACCCAGGTAATCTAAAGTAAGGAAAGGCGTAGGAAGAAGACAGTAAAGCAGAACATAGGTGAACAGTAATACAAAGATTTGTGAACTAGCATGTATTTTGTGGCTGAAAGTAGTATTATGCCTTTGGTAATTTCTGAACAATAGTGGTGTAATGCGGTATGCAGATACTATGACATATTGCATACTTGTTATGATAATTTTCAGCTGTTATACAAGTGATGTTAGGGTTCATATATTATCTATTCAGGTTCATTTATTAATATATTTTGTTCACATATTGACCATACATGTGATCTGGAAAATAGCATAATGCATATTAAGACTCAGAATAACTTCATAATATCAATTTCATATTTTTATGGCACAAGTTCATTTCAAAAACACTAATGTTCATATGTAATGACTAATGACACATTAAAAACTGCGAGAATCAAAGTTGATATCAGAAATATGTATGTTTCTGTAATAACAAATAGCAAATAAAGTGTAAAAAACAAACTACATAATGACTGGTAAACACAAATCTAGCATATAAAATAGAATAACTCTCAACCCTCGTTACAGGTGCGACTGTTGTGTGTGGTATGTTTTTTGCATTTACCACATCGCCTTTTTGGTAGCAGTTTCGCCGCAATTGAGATCTCCCTAGAAGACTTGATACGCTTGCCACTCCGTTTATTATTAGCTTGCTCAGGGGGGAATACACTGACTTCAGTAGGTATACTTGTTCCAGCCAAGTTTCAATACTCTTCAAATTTGACATTTTGCTACCACTATGATTATCAACACTACAGTTTGATAGCATTTCCTTTTGCTCTTTCAAAAGGAGTGAAAATTGTTTCAAATTATCAGAATTGTCTTCTAACAGACCCAGATAACAGTAGAATCTGAAATCAACTCGCTCCTAATAACTTTCCTTTCTACCATTGAAGCACATTGATCAACCACAATGCCATCAATACTGAATATTGGGCTGATCGTAGCTGCCTTGGTCCAACGTGTTAACACATACTTTCTTGGAATCTCATCCTTACCAAGGTTCTCAAACACTACAAACATATGACGACATGGCAAGCCAATTCGTTGGAACATTCGGCAGCTACAAATAACTTCCTCTTCCAGGTGTCGGTACATAGCTTTGACTCCATTCAGGTCTCCCTCTTGTATATTGTAAATTGTAATCCCACTCTCTTGACTCATATGAACAATACAACAAGAGTAGCAAGCAACGCATATCTATTTTTGAACCTCATGGAAAACAAACATAGTATACTCCTTTGAAGCATGCTTTCCCAAATGCAGCATAGTGTTTAATTCAGGTACCATAGTTTCACAGTCATGATTGAACTTCGCTTGAGTGTGCCTTTGACTATCCAAAGCAGTTTCAAAATGCATTGTCAACTCCACAAGTAGGGGTGTGCAAATTCGGACCGGACCGGAAAATTGGACCGGACCGGACCGGGGGAATTCCGGTCTGGTCCGCGGTCCACATATTTGTAAAATTTCGGTCCGGTCCGATCCAAACCCGGCCGGTTTTCGGTCCGGACCGGATGGACCGGTTTTTTTATTATTTTTAATTTAATTTTATATATTAATATCTCATAATATTATTAAAAATTAATTTTTACTATAAATATAAATAAATAACAAAATATATTATCTAATATTATACACAATAGTTATAAAAATAGAAAAAATTAATTAATTTTTCATTTATATAAAACTAAAAAATATAAAAATATATTTACCGGTCCAAACCGGTCCAAGACCGGACCGGACCGGACCGAATCATACCGGTCCGGTCCAGTCTCCGGTCCATCGGACCGGACCGGAAAAAGCGGTCCGGTCCGGTCTCGACCGGATGCATAACCCTATCCACAAGCCTATCTTACCTATCTGTGAAGTGCCCGAAGTAGCTGTTCACAGCCTCTGAAATGGAAGTAGTCCTCAATAGCCCACCAAACATAACATCTCTAAAATATGTTGGGATCCAATAATGACGAATTGGAAATATATCATCAAACCAGTGCTTATTATGGAAGGTGTATTCCTCGAACAATGCCAACCACTTGGATTCGAACTCAGTCGGCTCTAAGTCATGGCTCCACACAATACTGTTTAACTTAATTCTAAACTCATCTCCAACCGTGACATCATGTTTTATCTTGCCTGGCACTTTCTGCATGATATGCCACATGCAAAGACGATGGAGAGATTGAGGAAACACTAGCTCAATGGCAGACTTCATTGAAGCGTCTTGACCAGTAACAATTATCTTCGGATAATGCCCCATTGCCTTCTTAAAATTCTCGAGCAGCCACACACATAGGATCCCAGATCTTCCTTGAATATCAACCCAGCACCAAAAGTCACACACCTCTTATGGTGATCCAGACCAGTGAAAGGAACAAAAACCAAGTTGTACTTGTAGTAAGGTTCACAAATATAAGTCATATGTTCACAGGTAGGTTCATCATGTTCATTTATGAAATGGTAAGGTTCATAAATAAGAAAAGCAAACGATGGGATGCATAATGAAACTATAAACATATAAATACTTTTTGGTCCAGTACGTTGCATCAAACGACACAACCTCACCAAAATAGGAAAAATTCTTGCGACATATCGGATCACACCAAAATAGGCGTTTCAACCGATCGGTAGAATCCACATCATAATCGAAACAAAACGCAGCACAAAGCTCATTTTTTCAAAAATCAGTTGATAACCGTTTGCGCATCAGAACCATCAAAGTAGGCCATCATATCTCTTCTGTGGATCTTAAAATCAGTAGCAGAAGCGCCAACATCTGCTTACCCACCCACAATCTCTTTGAAAAGACGATAACAAGTTACTGGGCCAATATTTGCTTTTGAACAATCCAAAACAAACTTCTTATGGCCTGCATCAGGCTTTCTACTTGTCTTCATGAGCTGGCGATGACATTCCATTACAAGAGTGTGTGTATGGCGCGGTTCAAACCCATAAACTGTGTAACCAACACTACCAGCAAAACGTAACATTAATCTGGCCTTACAACCATATCTATTGGAGACCCTTGTCTGTTGCCCAGTATTCTGATTTCCATGCTTATACCCTTCCCTGGTACATAGCAAATATTTGGACACAACAAGTAGTTATTCCATAAAGTTTTAGTAGTAGTAAACTTTACCACTTGACGAGCCACATCATCTGCAAGCCTTATTATAATTTCTGAGTGGGCTTGCTCATCAATTTACATTTTTCTAGCTGCTGAGGTCTCCGAGAGGTAGTCACCTTTTACAGCTCTATAACACTTCTCCTTGATGAGAATAGCCTTCATTTTGACTTGCCACATAGCAAAGTCAGTACCATCGAATGGTGTCAGTTTCATCATATTTTCTGTCATCACCTACCAAACACACAAGTCAGTAAATGAATCTAGAAAATTGATAACCACAGATTAGGACACAAGAGTCCAAGAATCACACACACAGAAATCAGTTCTCAACAAAACAAATTTCAAGAACCACTCAAGTACAACTACAACACACTTCCAAGTTCAAAGAAACACAATTCCAAAACTCAGAAAACACATGATACTACACTTCAATCCATATCTAAAGACAGATCCAAGAAATCATGAAAAATAAGATTTCCAAGTTCACAAGATCTCCAAGTCAGAATCAAGGTACAATAAGATTTCCAAGTTCCAGAACCACAGTTTTCAGCAGCGAATAAGCAAGAATCAATCAAAATGCACAAGAGCAGCGGAAGCTTAACAGGATCGAGCAAGAACAAACCCTAGGAAATTCTTCTAACCACAGAAAGCACACTTTCCAGATCAGAAAGACACAAGGAATGCAAATAAAGCTTTGATACTAATCTGTAAATCAAAATTACTGATTCAAGCAAATTCAAGCCAAAAACAGAAACAAGATGCAAGATCGACACAACGATTTTTAACGAGGTTCGGACAAAGCCTACTCCTCGTGGTCTCAAGTAGGAGAGCCAAATCTACTAAGTACATCAAAGGATTACAAGAGAGCACAAGGTTATCAAACACACACAAAGCAGAAATTGAGAAACAAGAAGCTAAAACACAAACCCGGCCGGTCCACATATTTGTAAAATTCTGGTCCGGTCCGGTCCAAACCCGGTCGGTTTCCGGTCCGGACCGGATGGACCGGTTTTTTATTGTTTTTAATTTAATTTTATATATTAATATCTCATAATATTATTAAAAATTAATTTTTACTATAAATATAAATAAATAACAAAATATATTATCTAATATTATACACAATATTTATAAAAATAGAAAAAAATAATAATTTTTCATTTATATAAAACTAAAAAATATAAAACTATATTTACCGGTCCAAACTGGTCCAAGACCGGACCGAATCATACCGGTCCGGTCCGGTCTCCGGTCCAAGGTTTGAAAAAATAAAACTAAAAAATATAAAAGTCCGGTCCGGTCTGGACCGGATGCACAACCCTATCCACAAGCATATCTTACCTATCTGTGAAGTGTCCGAAGTAGCTGTTCACAGCCTCTGAAATGGAAGTAGTCCTCAATAGCCCACCAAACATAACATCTCTAAAATATGTTGGGATCCAATAATGACGAATTGGAAACATACCATCAAACCAGCGCTTATTATGGAAAGTGTATTCCTCGAACAATGCCAACCACTTGGATTCGAACTCAGTCGGCTCTAAGTCATGGCTCTACACAATACTGTTTAACTTAATTCTAAACTCATCTCCAACCGTGACATCATGTTTTATCTTGCCTGGCACTTTCTGCATGATATGCCACATGCAAAGACGATGGAGAGATTGAGGAAACACTACCTCAATGGCAGACTTCATTGAAGCATCTTGACCAGTAACAATTATCTTCGGATCATGCCCCATTGCCTTATTAAAATTCTCGAGCAGCCACACATAGGATCCCAGATCTTCCTTGAATATCAACCCAGCACCAAAAGTCACACACCTCTTATGGTGATCTTGACCAGTGAAAGGAACAAAAACCAAGTTATACTTGTAGTAAGGTTCACAAATATAAGTCATATGTTCACAGGTAGGTTCATCATGTTCATTTATGAAATGGTAAGGTTCATAAATAAGAAAAGCAAACGATGGGATGCATAATGAAACTATAAACATATAAATACTTGTTGGTATAACACCCCCAAATCTTAACCCATTTGGAAATGTATTACAGCCAGTGACCTCAGTGTTCCTTACCGAGATCACCCAAGGCTTTACCGTTTAAATACAATTATGAGATACAAAGGATACAAAATGATAACTTTATTCATATAAAACATGAGTCTCGGGATTACATCCCAATCCCGAGTAGGACAAATACAGAGTTTAAACAAAGTACAGCGGAAGTCTTTTTAAATACATCACAGAGTAAATAAGTTAAAGCGGAAGTCTTTCTTGAAATCTTACAAAAAGGGTTATGATCGTAATGATCATCTTCCCAAGGATCTCAACCTGATTAAAATATAATTATTAAAACATCCAAAAATAACCGTCGTCTTCATAGTCAATCTAGTCTCCTCATATCTTCGCTCTATCTGATGTGCCGAATCGAACGGATGACACCAGCCAACCATGTAGAGAACAATTGCGGTTGGTTAGTCTACTGAATAGACTATGCAAGGGTACAAAGCAGAAGGTTCAAAGTAGTCGTATTAGGTTAGACTCCTCGTCTCTCGAATAAAAGTCGAGTACGTTAGTCAACCACCATACTATACTTGAATATGACAAAAGGCATGCACAAGAGAAGATTCTGGAAGACTGAATCTTCACAGAAATCGATCCGAAAGAAGACTCCAACGGAAGTGAGTCTTAAGGAAATATGACAAATCTGGAACGTTTAAAGAATCAGACAACATACATTAATGATTTAAAAGCTGACTTAGATGTTTCGGTTCACAACCAACCTCACCGCATACAACGAATCCAGATTGGAAAGAGAACGTACTCTGATCAAAAGTCAAGACGAGCTTTCCTAGATGCACTATTTACTTAGCTGCACTACTCGCCAAAGGTATATTAATCTTATGCACTCGGGCACATTATCTTATTTAATTATAAAACACACACCACTGAAATACATTAATATTATTAAGAGCGGCTACAACGCTTTAAATTTCAGGGTGACCATTATGTCGACCCAAACTAAAACAACACACAAACACACACACACACGCACACATGAGGCTTAATATTATTCCGAGTAACAACGGAAGTTATTATTACACAGGGTGACCTTACGTTCACCCAGATTACACTGCCACAGTGCTTACACTTTAATTTACAGGGTGACAGTTACGTCCACCCCAATTACACTAGCTAGGTGCTTAATACACAGGGTGACAATTATGTTCACCCAATTGCGCTAGCAAGGCGCTTAAACACTTCAGATCCTTAAAGGTGGATAAGAAGCATAGGTCATGACCCTTAAATTATTATTCGGAAATTAACCCGAGGAGTATTACGATTTAAAGAAACGACAAATCCTTATTTGGATTAGCGTTCCTACGAACATTAAGTTATAAAGAAACGACTAATCCTTACTTGGATTAGCGTTCCTACGAACACTCGTGCTAACTAAACTGTCTAACACAGCAATTATTCACATTAAAGCCATCCAGGCAAACGACTTAAACATAGAGATAATAGAAACGGCTAATCCTTACTTGGATTAGCTTTCCTATTAATCCACATGCTATTCTAGCATTAAGATTAAATTCACAACAATACCATCACGGTAATTATCACATATAATTGCGTTGTTCTAACAGATATACAACCTATGATAATGTCATTATTCCAGTTTCCAAAACAGTTTATAAAACCATTTCCAGACAAACACAATAATCATTCCAAATTAATTACTCAGATAAACAACTGATAATTAATGTAAATATGGAACGATGAGCAAGAGCGAACCGTCACTTGCCTTAATCCGCTGAATTGGAACAAGCCTAACGACGACGGGATTCCGGGCTCGACACGGGTATAGCTCCGACAGCACAACAACCTTCGAGTCGACCCGTAAAGAAACCCTAAGTTAGATCTGACATAACAACAGTACGAATCTAAAGGAAGACGAAAGGATATGAAAGGAACGACGTCTCAACGACGACCACCAAGACCAAGCCAACAAAGAGGCTTCTGGCCACTGGCGGCGGTCTCCGGGTTCATCACGGCGGTCGCTGTGAAGAACACGGCGGTCGCCGTAAGAACACCAGAAGACGTCGGTGAGAGGAAAAACACTCACCCACACACACGCGAAGACACCCTTTGGCCTGGCTTTGGATTCCACCCTCCACTAAGCTTCCAAAGGCACCTCAAGGCTACTGGAAAACACACCAAACGACCTCCGGCGAACACTCCAGAATCTGGCGAGGCAAGAACTCCGGCGAGGCACAATTTCGGGAGAGCTTGGGCTATGGAATCGGTTCCAATCCGACATCCAAGCACCTCCTTAAATAGCCAAAGCACCGGGAACACAATGATGGCCCTACGACGAGGCAGAGCAGGCCTACTTCGGTGCGTCAGAGGCTCGCCGGTGACCATCGGGCAAAGACCTCCGGACAACGACGGCGGGCGCCGCGGAGAGCAAGGGTCGCTGCCTCACAAATTGCCTACGGCGGGCGAATTACGGCGGGCGCCGTACTGCACGGCGGTCGCCGCCACTAGGCCTGGCGCCCAGCTAGGAAGACGACCACGCCAGTCCTCGAGCCTGGCAACGGCGGGCGCCGCCATAAATGCGGCGGTCGCCGCCCCTGTGGCTTCGCGCCCATTCTGGTTTTGAACGACAACAACTTTAACCCGGGATAAAATTATCGTACGCGAACGAGTATTCAAATCCAAAGCACGTCGTTTGTATATTATTTCACTGAGAAAAATATTAGAGATACAGAGGACATTACAGAATGTCCTAAACTCTCTGAATTAAATCCGACGTACAAAACGGGTACTCGGGAGAATTCTCAAAATTCCCAA
Organism: Rheum nobile; assembly: GCA_027886185.1. NCBI lineage: Eukaryota > Viridiplantae > Streptophyta > Magnoliopsida > Caryophyllales > Polygonaceae > Rheum > Rheum nobile. The sequence goes on from WOAB01000648.1 coordinate 1,120,907, forward strand.
AATAACCTTACAGAATTACGGGGTATCACAGTTGGTCTAGTACGTTGCATCAAACGACACAACCTCACCAAAATAGGAAAAATTCTTGCGACATATCGGATCACACCAAAATAGGCGTTTCAAACGATCGGTAGAATCCACATCATAATCGAAACAAAACGCAGCACAAAGCTCCTTTTTTCAAAAATCAGTTGATAACCGTTTGCGCATCAGAACCATCAAAGTAGGCCATCATATCTCTTCTATGGTTCTTAAAATCAGTAGCAGAAGCGCCAACATTTGCATACCCACCCACAATCTCTTCTTATAGCCTGCATCAGGCTTTCTACTTGTCTTCATGAACTGGCGATGAGATTCCATTACAAGAGTATGTGTATGGCGCGGTTCAAACCCATAAACTGTGTAACCAACACTACCAGCAAAGCGTAACATTAATCTGGCCTTACAACCAGATCTATTGGAGACCCTTGTCTGTTGCCCAGTATTCTGATTTCCATGCTTATACCCTTCCCTGGTACATAGCAAATATTTGGACACAACAAGTTGTTTGTCTACTTTGTCGAAACGGATAGTTCCATTCCGAACATCAAAACCACAAGCAAAAGCATATTTCTTGTAAAAAGCAATGACATCCTCTAATGTCGTAAAGTTCATCCCAACCACAGGTTTCATATCATCCGGGCAAACAGCGGTAAAATAAGTCGTTCCATCTTGAGAAAATTGAACTTCATAATAGTCATTAACATCAGGCTGCTCGGTTCTAGTCAAATCAACACTCTCGACACTATTCTCATGAGACAAGTCACAACTACCAGCAACTGAAGTTGATGCATATTCTGAAATACATAGACAATTTAAACAAACTATTAAAGAGCATGTCAGGTTCATTATTAACATCATAACGTTCATTATTAAAAGCATTATGTTCATAATGCGTGCATATTCGTAAACCAACAGAAAACAGAGAAGGATGGACTGTCAATGACCAAAAACCAAAACGCGAATTTTGATGTTCGATAAAAAATCAGCAACAAATTTGGTAATACTGCATAAAAACGAACGAAGTTACAAAGATGGAAGAAGCAAACAATCAATCAATCCTACAAGTAAACCTCGATCAAATTTTGAAGATTTTGAAGAAAATCTGTACCAACGTCCATGGAGGGTGGAAATGAAGAACACAACCTAAAAAGCTAAAAGTTGAAGCCAATATGAACGTAAACGGATTGTATTGAGCAATCTAGGTCGAGTTTGTAGAATCGATTACAAATTCACGCAGTTGAATCGAACAGTATCGCGTGATAAGGAGCAGTCGCCACAGATGAACATGAAGAATGAGGGGGAAAAAAGACCTAATGCGAGAATTGACAAAAATACCCTCCATTTAATTTAGAATTCAGCTGAGGCGCGCATCTGTAGCAACCGTTAATCAAAGACATCCGACGGTGCGAAATGCGAAGCATTTCGCACAGTAAGGGGCTGTCGTACGGGAACCGAATGTGAGAAATGTTATAAAGACATATATTTGCATAATAAGGGAGTGTTTTTTTGTCATACTCTTACATCTTTTTATATCGAGAGAAAAAATAGAATAAAGAATAGGGAAAATGCTGATTTGATTGTGATCCAAGCATATAATATAATTGACAACCTAGAAAAAGGACCTTAAGTCTAACCCAATTAGGAAAATTTTATTGTTGTTTATATCAAACTAGTTTAATACCCGTGCCATGCACAGTTGTTTGAAACTTATATATTTATATATGTATAATCAAAATCACATTTAAATAATTATAAAATATGAGTGATTATTTACAACATTTTCAATAAAGATAATTATCGATAAAGTGGTGAAGAAAATCTAAAACTTCAAAAAAAAATGGATTATGCATGAAGAAGAATGGTAGAATAAATCGACCCTCCTAAGTGTAGTTGGACATAATGAAGCAAAGATAAATATGTATAAGATGCCATAAGAAAATTAATTCTCAATTTACATTTGATATTGATTTTTTTTTTCAATTGTTTAGAAGCTATAAATCACTCTGATTCGTAAATATATGTTTAGTAATTGTTATGTGATTAAGATCACATGCTAATAAATTACAATTAGATTATATTTTATTATATTTATTTTGTTTTTAGAATATTTTTTTGAGTCCAAAATAACTTAGGTTATTCTATCGTTGTGTAAAAGGAACAAAAAACACTTTCTAAGTACCACAATTAAGTATGTATATGCAAAAGAATCAATCGTAAAATGGAAAAAATGGTGAAATTATTCCGTCGATACATGGTCGTATATTTTAAAAAATTTAATCGATTGAACAACTTTTACAAATTATTGAATTATTTACTTTTATGTTATATGAATCTTATAAATCATTTTCAAAAAGTAATTTACATATACATATGGCAATTAGTGCTTTAAAATATTAAAGTGTTAAATAGTTAATGAAAGAGAAATGAAATAAATCATATCATATATTTTTCTCAAATTGAAAAAAATAATTTGTATTCACGTAAAGAAGTAACAATTGTTAAGATGTGTTATTATTGGTGCAAATCTTGTATATATGTTTTTGTTAATTTATATTTTATTGATTATTTAATATATTAAAAGATGGAAAGTTAAAAAAAATAACACTTCAATAACATGGACCTAAAAATAATCTGGTGGCTCAAAAAGGATAAACTTTAATATATATGTATATAGTAATCATGAGAAACCTAAAGGTGTGAAAGAAAAAATAATTATGAGAAAAATTATAATAAAGCTGAAACATTATTATACAACAAATCTATGCATGAAAGAAAATCTTAACAAACTTAAACCCATTATTGATATGTTTAACTCCACAAACTTTGAATTCCATGTTAATTTTGATAATTGTTCTTCTTCACCCTGTAATACCCACACCACATTGGGCCGGCCCATCACAGGGCTGCAGCCCATACACCCCAACCCATCCTTGGTAGCTCTTCCTAATTAATTAGGAAGCTATTTCCAAGAGGTTGTTCGTGAGGGTCGAACTCGAGACCTCCCGCTTTAACAAGAAGTCCAACGCCCTCTTTTTTGTAATTGTGCTGCAGCACAATTACAAAAAAGTACACTTTTATGTGAGTGCTCAAGCCACGGGCCTAGCCCAACATGAGACACTCCAAGAGCCGCAGCCCATGTACCCCAACCCATCCTTGAGGGCTACTCCAAATTAAATGGAAGCCATTAGCCAAGAGGTTGTTGGGAGAGCTCGAACACGAGACCTCTCCCCTTTATCCACTCCCCACAAGGAGTGAATACCAACTGTAACACCCCCAAAACTTAACCCTTTTTGGAAAGGTATTACCGCCAGTGACCCCAGTGTTCCTTACCGAGATCACCCAAGGCTTTACCGTTTAAATACAAATCATGAAATACAATGATACAAAATGATAACCTTATTCATATAAAACACGAGTCCCGGGATTACATCCCAATCCCGAATAGGACAAACACAGAGTTTAAATAAATTACAACGGAAATCTTAAACAAGATACAGCGGAAGTCTTTTAAATGAATTACAAACAAGGAACTTGACCGCAATGGTCATCTCCCAAGAATCTCAACCTGATTAAAAGAAATTATTAAAAACGTCGGAAAACCACCGTCGACTCCATAGTCCTTCTAGTCTTCTCATCTATACTCTATCTGATGTGCCGAATCGAACGGATGACACCAGCCCACATGCGGAGAACAAAGTTTGTGGGTTAGTCTACTTAAATAGACTACCAAGGGTAAAAAGCAGAGTGGTTCGAGTGATCGAAACTGTTTACTATCATTGTCCCTCGAATAATAACCGAAGGGACGATACATAACCCGGCACTTTCACGGAATAACCACATGAGGTATGCATGAGAGAAGGTTCTGGAAGACTTCATCTTCACAGAAATCGACTCGAAAAGAGACTCCAAGAGATTGAGTCTTTAAGGAAAAATGACAAATCTGGAATATTTAAAGAATCATACAACAATGATTTTAAAAGTTGACTGAGATGCTTCAGTTCACGACCAACCTCATCGCATACAGCGAATCCAGATCGGAAAGAGAACGTACTATGATCAAAGTCGAGACGAGCTTTCCTAGCTGTACTATTTACTTAGCTGCACTACTCGCCATGGGTTTATTAATCATGTGCACTCGGGCACATATCTTATTAAATTACAAAACACACATTACTGAAACACGTTAATGTTATTAAGAGCGGCACACATCTTAAATCTCAGGGTGACAATCATGTCGACCCAAATTAAAACACACACAACCCACACGCGGGACTTAACATTATTATGCCGAGTAACAACGGCGTTAATATTACACCGGGTGACCTTACGTTCACCCTGATTGCACTATTACAGTGCTTACACTTTAATTATGTGCTTAACTGCACTTATCTTATTTAATTACAACACACACACACACACACATTATTGAGGCTTTTAATATTATTCTGAGAACACGGAAGTTATTATTACACCGGGTGACCTTACGTTCACCCTGATTGCACTGCCACAGCGCTTACAGTTTAATTTACAGGGTGACAGTTACGTCCATCCCAATGCACTAGCTAAGTGCTTAATACACAGGACTGCAATTAAGCTCATCCAATGGCGCTTGCAAGGCGCTTAAAACACTTCAGATCCTTACATGTGGATAAGAAGCATAGGTCATGACCCTTAAATTATTCGGAATAATCTGAGGAATATTATGATTTAAATAAACGACAAATCCTTACTTGGATTAGCGTTCCCACAAATATTAAATTATAAAGAAACGACTAATCCTTACTTGGATTAGCGTTCCTACGCACACTCGTGTTAACTAAACAGTCTAACACATCAATTATTCACATTAAAGCCATCCAGGCAATTAACTTAAACATAGAGATAATAGAAACAGCTAATCCTTACTTGGATTAGTTTTCCTATTAACCCACATGCTATTCTAGCATTAAGATTAATTCCACAACAATACCATCACGGTAATTATCACATAGGATAGCGTTGTTCTAACAGATATACAACCTATCATAATGTCATTATTATAGTTTCCAAGACAGTTTATAAAACCATTTCCAGATAAACACAGTAATCATTCCAAATTAATTACTCAGATAAATAGCTGATAATTAATGTAAATATGGAACAATGAGCAATCGCGAACCGCCACTTGCCTTAGTCCGCAGATCTGGAACAAAGCAGAGACAACGGGATTCCGGGCTCGACACAGGTATAGCTCCGACAGCACAACGACCTTCGAGTCGACCCATAAGGAAACCCTAAGTTAGATCCGACATAAACTAGTACGAATCTATGGAAAGACGAAAGAACCCGAAAGAAACGATGCCACGACGACAACCAACCAAGCCAAAGCCACAAAGGCATTTTGGGCACTGGCGGCGATCGCTGTTCTTGGCGGCGGTCGCCGCATTCATCACGGCGGTCGCCGTGAAGAACACGGTGGTCGCCGTGAAGAACACGGCGGTCGCCGTGAAGAACACGGCGGTCGCCGTGAAGAACACGGTCGACAGAGACAAGAGAAATCTCACCAAAACAAAGCGCGTTTCGACCCATTTCCGCCTTGCTTGGTTTCTGACCTCCAAAGGCAACCAAGAGGCTTCAAAAGGGCTGCTGGAAACACCACCAAACGACACCAACGAGGGCTTCAGAAATTTCCGGCGAGGGCACCAAACTCCGGCGAGACAATTTTGAGGGATTGCAGCGTCTGATTTTGTGTGAAAACCGATCCTAAATCTTCTCTATTTATAGCCAAATGCCAGGGAGCATGATGATGGCTAGGAAGGCGACGTGGATGGCTATGACGACGATCGTCAGACGACTCCGACGACCATCGGGTAAAAACCTCCAAACAACAACGACGGCGGGCGCCGCAATAAATGCGGCGGGCGCCGTCATCAATGCGGCGGGCGCCGTTACCAACACGGTGGGCGCCGCCATAGACCTGGCATCCCCAGCTAGGAGGAGACTCGTCGGCTCCTCGAGCCTTGCGACGGCGGGCGCCGTCATACCCACGGCGGTCGCCGTTCTTGGGTCCCACGACGGCGGTCGCCGTGACCAGCTTTTCCCGCCCGTTCAGCTTTGAACGATTATGACATTAAGCCGGGATAAAAATTATCATACGCGAATGACAATTAAAATCCAAGGCATGTTATCTGTATATTATTTCACTTAGAAAAATATTACAGATACAGAGCACATTACAGAATGTCTCAAGCTACCTGAATTAAATCCGACGTACACAACGGGTACTCGGGAAAATTCCCAAAATTCCCAAAATAATCCTTACAAAATTACGGGGTATCACATCACCTCCCCCTTAAAAGAAGTTTCGACCCCGAAACTTGCATTAAGCCAATGAGGATACTACCTCAACACCCTTACCACCTGGATCCAACATCCTTAATCACTTCATCCTTGAAATGGATCACATGAGATATTATTCTTAATTCCTTAGGATATCATTCTGAAAATGATTCATCCGCCTTAATTCTTATGGCACAAACTTACGCATGAGATATAGCTCCTGATCTCTCCGAACAAAACTCTACAAGTTCATTCCCTTTCCTTAAGAAATCTCGGAAGAACTCAGCGTATGAGATAACGCTTACCACAGTACTCCTTAGGTGTATATAGACAATTCTCCTTACTGAATCTTTAATACATCGGGATCATCAACATATCCTTAACTGCAACCTTTCCTCTCAACATGACCGCTTCACCACTTAATCTTCCTCAAAGAGCTGCATCCGATCTTATAGATGACATACTCTATGTATGAAGAAGAATCTTAGGAGTGGATTTAGATTTAAACAACAGAGTCGACCCTGGGATTAACCACATAGGGAACGAACATCTAAGTTGTCCACAAAACTTCACCACCATAAGTCCGACAGTCCTTATCCTTACTTGGCATAAGCTGTTCTCGACACTTACGAGGTTTCGTATGAACAACTAATTCGCAATTATAACACATTCTGAAATTTTCCAAAACACGGAAACACTTCATTAACATTAAACATTAAATGAATTGACAAAAGTCGATCAGGCAGATCTTAACACCACGGAGATTACCGACACACGTCGTTACTCCTTAATCTTAAAGAAAGTCTTAACACAAATACAACTTAATGGATCAGGGTTCTTCTCCGTTGGCTTGACTCATTATGAAGAGTCGTTGCCCTTGGCCTGAAGACCCCATAGGCGCTTTGCCTTTATTACGAGCCATAGATTGCTCAGGAGCAGATACCATTGGCCTAGGGTTCTGTCCACCTTCAACATTTGACGCCTGATAAGACTGCATTGGTCCCTGACCCTTCAGTCTGCAGTATGTTTTTATGTGGCCTTCTCTTCCACAATTATGACACATCCTCTTGTCCTTTTGGCAAACAAAACTTTTATGCCATTCTTCACCACAATTGTGGCACTGAATTGCTCTGCCGCTCCAACCTGAGCCTCTGGCAGAGTCTGACTGAGTTGTCTCGGTCTTAGCACGACCAGACCTTTCAAACTTGGTAGGTGATGCCGGTCGTTTGAATGAACCAACCTGGCGATCATGTTGCACACCCTTTCCCTTAACTTGCTTCTCCCTCTTAAGGGCAGACTCCTCCAATGTGACTTCCGTCTTGTAGGCTGCATCCACATATTGCTCTAACGTAGTACAGCCATGACGCAACATTAGAGGCTTGATCTCTGGATTCATCCATCCATGGAAGTACCAGATCTTCTGCTCCTCGGTTGTCACCTCAGGTCCAGCGTACTGCATCAAGTGATTGAACTTAGCTGCGAGCTTAGTCACCTTTAACCCATCAGTCTACGGGTACAGAAATTCCTTATGCTTCTCCTCCCTCATAGCTCGGGAAAAGAAACGATCGGTCATCTTGGTTTTGAACATGCTCCAATTCAGCTCGGGATGTTCAGCCAGACCGGTGCTCTCCCACCATTCGATAGCCACATCCTTGAGTTGAAGAGAGGCGATGTACACTTTCCCAACCTCAGTGCAATTAATGTTCCGGAGCAAACGCTCCATAAGCGAGAACCAATATGTCACCCTGACTGGTTCTCCAGTACCGTCATAGCTGTCAGGCCTCATTGAACTCACGGCTTTTAACGCTTGCCCGTAAGTTCCTCTGTTTCTGACAACATTGATCTGAGGTACTTGCTCCACTGACTCCTCGACTTCAGGAATAGCCTGAGGAACTAGACCACCTTGTACTTGTGGTGCAACTGGTCGCATAACATCTGTGATTGCCTGCATGACAATTCCTCGAATTGCCTCCACTGCTGCAGCATCAAACATCATCGGAGCGTTGGCCTGAGCTTGGCCATTGCCTCCCTGGTTATTGTTAGAAGCAGCCTCACGCTCTTCTGTTGGGTCTGCAGCATTCCTCGCATTTGGTCTGGGGTCATTACTCGGCCCAACACCAGCACGGATAACGTTCCTTGTGTTCACCATCTGTTTACCGATCAAATTCCAAGGATTTTATCACATTAGTATCTTCTGATATACTTATTGTAATAAAATCAACTTAGAATAGATCAACTTGGTAATTTCTATTGATGAACTCAAACCGAGTTACTAGGTTCTACAACCTTAACTCAAATTGAGAGAACTGGGAATTCAAGCCTTATTGGGTATAGCGAAACCACCTTGGCTTCTCCCGGTTCCTCTGAAGAGAATAGAATGCACCCATATCATACGGGGCAACGGGGAATGAATTAGTCTTTCTAGATATAGAAGCAAACTTACTATATCAGACCATATAGAAGACAAGACTATGAACGGTGTTTTCAAATTCTTTTCACTTTGAAAATTCAGAGTTCTGTGAAAACACTTTTCAATTAAAACGAGTAAATGGTTTTCAAATACCCAACCCGTTTAAAAAAAAAAAACTTTTAGCTCTGATACCACAACTGTAACACCCCCAAAACTTAACCCTTTTTGGAAAGGTATTACCGCCAGTGACCCTAGTGTTCCTTACCGAGATCACCCAAGGCTTTACCGTTTAAATACAAATCATGAAATACAATGATACAAAATGATAACCTTATTCATATAAAACACGAGTCCCGGGATTACATCCCAATCCCGAATAGGACAAACACAGAGTTTAAATAAATTACAACGGAAATCTTAAACAAGGTACAACGGAAGTCTTTTAAATGAATTACAAACAAGGATCTTGACCGCAATGGTCATCTCCCAAGAATCTCAACTTGATTAAAAGAAATTATTAAAAACGTCGAAAAACCACCGTCGACTCCATAGTCCTTCTAGTCTTCTCATCTATACTCTATCTGATGTGCCAAATCGAACGGATGACACCAGTCCACATGCGGAGAACAAAGTTCGTGGGTTAGTCTACTTAAATAGACTAGCAAGGGTAAAAAGCAGAGTGGTTCGAGTGATCGAAACCATTTACTATCATTGTCCCTCGAATAATAACCGAAGGGATGATACATAACCCGACACTTTCACGGAATAACAACAAGAGGTATGCATGAGAGAAGATTCTGGAAGACTTCATCTTCACAGAAATCGACTCGAAAAGAGACTCCAAGAGATTGAGTCTTTAAGGAAAAATGACAGATCTGGAATATTTAAAGAATCATACAACAATGATTTTAAAAGTTGACTGAGATGCTTCAGTTCACGACCAACCTCATCGCATATAGCGAATCCAGATCGGAAAGAGAACGTACTATGATCAAAGTCGAGACGAGCTTTCCTAGCTGCACTATTTACTTAGCTGCACTACTCGCCATGGGTTTATTAATCATGTGCACTCGGGCACATATCTTATTAAATTACAAAATACACATTACTGAAACACGTTAATGTTATTAAGAGCGGCACATAGCTTAAATCTCAGGGTGACAATCATGTCAACCCAAATTAAAACACACACAACCCACACGCGGGACTTAACATTATTATGCCGAGTAACAACGGCGTTAATATTACACCGGGTGACCTTACGTTCACCCTGATTGCACTATTACAGTGCTTACACTTTAATTATGTGCTTAACTGCACTTATCTTATTTAATTACAACACACACACACACACTGTTGAGGCTTTTAATATTATTCCGAGAACACGGAAGTTATTATTACACCGGGTGACCTTACGTTCACCCTGATTGCACTGCCACAGCGCTTACAGTTTAATTTACAGGGTGACAGTTACGTCCACCCCAATGCACTAGCTAAGTGCTTAATACACAGGACTGCAATTAAGCTCATCCAATGGCGCTTGCAAGGCGCTTAAAACACTTCAGATCCTTACATGTGGATAAGAAGCATAGGTCATGACCCTTAAATTATTCAGAATAATCCGAGGAATATTATGATTTAAAGAAACGACAAATCCTTACTTGGATTAGCGTTCCCACGAATATTAAATTATAAAGAAACGACTAATCCTTACTTGGATTAGCGTTCCTACGCACACTCGTGTTAACTAAACAGTCTAACACAACAATTATTCACATTAAAGCCATCCATGCAATTAACTTAAACATAGAGATAATAGAAACAGCTAATCCTTACTTGGATTAGTTTTCCTATTAACCCACATGCTATTCTAGCATTAAGATTAATTCCACAACAATACCATCACGGTAATTATCACATAGGATAGCGTTGTTCTAACAGATATACAACCTATGATAATGTCATTATTACACTTTCCAAGACAATTTATAAAACCATTTCCAGATAAACACAGTAATCATTCCAAATTAATTACTCAGATAAACAGCTGATAATTAATGTAAATATGGAACGATGAGCAAGAGCGAACCGCCACTTGCCTTAGTCCGCAGATCTGGAACAAAGCAGAGACAACGGGATTCCGGGCTCGACACAGGTATAGCTCCGACAGCACAACGACCTTCGAGTCGACCCATAAGGAAACCCTAAGTTAGATCCGACATAAACTAGTACGAATCTATGGAAAGACGAAAGAACCCGAAAGAAACGACGCCACGACGACAACCAACCAAGCCAAAGCCACGAAGGCATTCTGGGCACTGGCGGCGGTCACTGTTCTTGGCGGCGGTCGCCGCATTCATCACGGCGGTCGCCGTGAAGAACACGGTCGACAGAGACGAGAGAAATCTCACCAAAACAAAGCGTGTTTCGACCCCTTTCCGCCTTGCTTGGTTTCTGACCTCCAAAGGCAACCAAGAGGCTTCAAAAGGGCTGCTGGAAACACCACCAAACGACACCGACGAGGGCTTCAGAAATTTCCGGCGAGCGTACCAAACTCCGACGAGACAATTTTGAGGGATTGCAGCGTCTGATTTTGTGTGAAAACCGATCCCAAATCTTCTCTATTTATACCCAAATGCCAGGGAGCATAATGATGGCTAGGAAGGCGACGTGGAGGGCTACGACGGTGATCGTCAGACGACTCCGGCGACCATCGGGTAAAAACCTCCAGACAACAACGACGGCGGGCGCCGCAATAAATGCGGCGGGCGCCGTCATCAATGCGGCGGGCGCCGTTACCAACACGGCGGGCGCCGCCATAGACCTGGCGTCCCCAGTTAGGAGGAGACTCGTCGGCTCCTCGAGCCTTGCGACGGCGGGCGCCGTCATACCCACGGCGGTCGCCGTTCTTGGGTCCCACGATGGCGGTCGCCGTGACTGTACGGCGGTCGCCGTGACTAGCTTTTCCCGCCCGTTCAGCTTTGAACGATTATGACATTAAGCCGGGATAAAAATTATCGTACGCGAACGACAATTAAAATCCAAGGCATGTTATCTGTATATTATTTCACTGAGAAAAATATTACAGATCAAGAGAACATTACAGAATGTCTCAAGCTACCTGAATTAAATCCGACGTACACAACGGGTACTCGGGAAAATTTCAAAAATTCCCAAAATAATCCTTACAAAATTACGGGGTATCACACACCCTCCGTAACTCACGGTAAATTTATTCAATTACTAATAACTCTATAGCAACGTAGCAGATTGAAAATCCGAATACACCCAGTATATATCAACAGAGGCTACATCGAATGACATGATGTATGTGCCACTTTCCAAAATAAGGATTGAACATATAAGAAATTAGTTGTAACTCGAAACCATAACCACTAAATTGGAAGTAAATGACTTTTGTAGAAAAAGAGAGTATAATCACAATTTGTATATAAATATGACGCTAAACTTTAAATTGTCCGGTGAATTTAAAAACCATTACATATCACATATTTCCATCAGCCTAGAATCAAATCTCACTACATTTTTCCAAATAAAAAAGTCTCACTACATTAACAATCAATTTGAGTATCATCCAAATAACAAACCCACATGGTAGCTTTTATAGGATATTAGGCTCAAATGAGATGGATATTTCTGAGTGGCCAATCCATGGAAAATTTTCTTTTGTTGATAAGTTAGATTATAAGGGAGATTTTAACAAACAAAAAAAAATAATAAATTTCAATTTAAATAAAGATTGAACATTTAACAAAATCTCAATAATATACTATACGAACAAAGTCTCAATTGTATAAATGACCATTAATTTGATATATAAGTATTTATACCTTAACGGCGATTAAAATTATCTCTTTACTGCAACGAAAATGGAGAATGCTCCAAATCTTTATGAAGCGAAGTGAAATATTGTACTCGTCATCTTCATCTTTTTTCAATATTGTGCATTGATAAGCATAAGGTTGTTTATCCATAACTCACATGCAATTCAATATTTTAGATAGATTAAATTAGGATTTATTAGCTACAAAATCGACTTTTACAAAAAAAAAGCAACAAAATCGACTACGAAGAATACACTTTCTTGAAGATTAAAAAAAAAACGTAAGAACTGATGGGCATGTAGCAAACCTATATATAGCCTAGTTAGTTTAATATTTAGATTTTTAAAATTATAACAACTCAATTTTAAAACAAAGTAAATCATAAACATTTTAGATTTGCAAAACAAACAAATAATTTTTTTTATAACTAAATCAAGTCTTGAAAAAAATTCAAAAACATCACAATACAACATTAATATTCTTTTGATTTAAAATATTATAATTACGATTAAAATTTATGAAATACGTAACTATATTGAAATGTCAACTTAAGGAGTCAATAATATACCACTTAATAAAATAAATAACAAAGACTTATTAGTATCTTAATGATAAATAATCATAGTTAGGTGGGTTTGATACAATTAAATTTCAATCAAATTATTTTAAACATTTAATTAATAAAATAATCAATAATATGTTGAAAAATCAGATAAAACACACACGTATGAAAGGAAACAAAATTGATATTTGTATGATAAAATAGTTTGCTTAGATATAAAATTTGAAATTTAGTTGGAGTTTTAACAATAAAATAATTATTAGTTTATTGTAGAAAATTGAACAAATATTTAATATACAAATATTTTATTGGTTAGAAATCACATATGGTAATCGAGTACATAGTAATAGATAAAAAGTGAAACAAAGCAACGGGTGAAACTTGTACTCATATTTTAGAAAGAAAAAGTTGTTTGTTAATCAAATTCAAGTTTGTTAGTAGAGAATTATAAAAAAAATTGTTTTTTTTTTCATGTAGAATTTATAGAAGATTTTGTAAAATTTTATATTTTAAATTAATTAACACAAAAATAAGAAAAAATATAAATTATTATAAGGATTATAAAAAGATAATATATATATAATATTTTAGATAATTAATACTTGAAAGAGTACAAATATTTAAATATTAAATGTTTGGAATATTATATTTAGTTTGTTTATTGAAAATTTATCTAATTTTTCACTAATCATATTTAACTTATTACATATTTGTTCCATTGAGAATGATCAGTCTTGATTTTTTTTCGGTTTGTTAATCAAGTGTATGGAATTTTTTTAGTTTGAAAATTTTAAAATGTAGTCTAATTGTCCAAGCAATGTTGTAGTTGCTCGAAAATCTAATCTGTAGTCACTAAATATTCAGCTAATGATTGTTGATAAATTTCAGATATTAAATTTTAGTAGAAAATCGATCATATAATATTTTGACATATATTATAAGTTTATTATATGTGTAATTTGTAGAAATGAAATTTTACAAAAAAATTGTATATAGTTTTTATATATTTGAAGTTAGTTACGATTAGATATTGTGATTTAAATTTTTAAATATTTAAAGTTAGTTGTGATTAGATATTGTGATTTAAATTAAATAGAATTGTTAATAAAAAAAAGTAGATTAATCATAAATTAACACATAGAATTTGTGGGGCCAGAATTAATATGGTGGCTTCAAATTCCCTTGCTTTAATATATATATATATATATATATATATATATATATATATATATATATATATATATATATATATATATATATATGGAGAATTCAATTTGCATTGCTAACCAAATTCTGACCACAATATTTACCCAAGATTATAAAAAGAATTATAGAGACACGTAACCTTTTCACATCTATGCTAAACTTCTTTTGTATAACAACATATAGAACAGGATTCGTTGAAGTCAAATTGGAAGCAACCGGAAATAAAGGACTTAAATTTAATTAGACTTGTCTTAAGCACCCAGCTTGCAGTCTTAAGAGTCTCTCTCGTAAATCTATTCATTTATATAGGGTCATACTATTCGGCGCATACCCAAAATTGTCATTCAGCGCATAGGCATTCCACGTTACGCCGGGTGTTGCTCCACACGTCACGCGACTTCAACCTCCACACGTAACGCGGGCGCTGTCTTCACCCGTAACGTGCTGAGCCGACCAAGTATAAATACCTTCATCTCCTCCTTCCTTCCTCATTCCGCCGCTGCACACATTCTAAACCCTCATCGCGCGTTACGCACCTCCGACGACGCCCTGTTACGAATCAAAAAGCTTTGCGCGTTACGTAGATCCACGAATCAAGAAGGTTAGTATTCCATCGTTTGTTTTTAAAAATTATGAAGTTTTTTTTTGTATATTAGATCCACAAGGTTTTGTAGTTAGATTTGTATGAAATAGTGGTGTTTTAGGATTTTTTTGTAGTTAGATTTGAATTTTGTAGTTAGATTTGCATTTGTAAGATTTTTTTGAAGAGTAATCGGATTCTGCAGTCGTCGCCGGCGAATTGGCAAAGGCACTGCGCGTAACGTCCCCAGCGCTTTCCCACATTACGCGATATGGGCCTCTGCACGTAACACGTTGTCGCTGACAACTCGTTACGTGCTGTGCCCTAGCCATTTTCCGCCGACGACGACTCTCCGGCGACGAGTCTTCGGCCCTGGAATTTGCATGTATGTTTAATTTCGATATTTAGTTAATGGATTTTAGATATTTAGGAATGTGGACATTTGTATGAAATTTTGATGGATTTGTATGAAATTTGGACATATATATGGAATTTTGATGGATTTGTATGAAATTTGGAATTTGTATGAAATTTGGATATTTAGGAATTTTGATGGATTTGTATGAAATTTGGACAATTGTATGAAATTTGGATATTTAGGAATTTTGATGGATTTGTATGAAATTTGGACATTTGAAAGAAATTTGGATATTTAGGAATTTTGATGGATTTGTATGAAATTTGGACATTTGTATGAAATTTGGATATTTAGGAATTTTGATGGATTTGTATGGAATTTAGACATTTGTATGAAATTTGGATATTTAGGAATTTTGATGGATTTGTATGAAAGGGATTAGGGTTTGATGGATATGTTTAAGAACTTTATCGGATTTGTATTTTCGCTTAGAAAAATGATTTATTATGGTAGATGGTGCCTGGTGAGAGAACGAGGCGTAGAACCAGACGAGACCTCGTTCGGGCTGCTTCGTATCGGACTGAGAGTGAGCTATCCCGTAGGGTTACGGGTGCTGCACAAGATGCGGGAGGGCACGGACAGGCAGGCCACGGGCAGGCGGGCAATGTTGACCCCCCTGTGTTCCCGTTTGTGCCATCTTATGTGGGGGGTGGCCCTGCAGATTCGGACCCGCAGTTGTACCCACAGTACAACGTGAGTCCACTCCATTGTTATTCTGATACGATCGATCAGAATAGCTATTATGGTCCTGCATTGAATCCGCCACCGCAGCAGAGGCTGACCCAAAGCCCTTACCGTCATGAGAGCCCAGTTGGCCATCAGAGCCCTCACGGGTCCACGTCCTATCACAGCCCCTTATATTATCAAGGCGACGCAAATGATGAGATGAGTTACAATCCATGGGAGAGCTTGGGGGTCAACCCGAATGCACCAGTGCATATGGTAAGTAGCCCTAATATATGAAAATATGATTGTATGATAAATATGTGATCTTGCCCTAAACCCAGACCATGCGCAATTGCTCTGTACCCGCAATTTCCATCACCCACTATCTCATACCATCCTCCCACATGTGGTCTCATACACATGTGAAACTGGGTACGATATCGCCACGGGTTCTTGATCAAAGATGTGTCACCCGAAGGCTTTGCTGCAAGCGTCTTCGGTGGTCTTCCTTTTTGCTTTTTCGGAGGCGTTTCGTCCATCTGTTGGTCACTGTACTCCCATGATGACGGTTGTCTTTTGGTGGCAAAGTTTAGAGCTCCTTGAGGCCGACCCTTATGCTTGACTTTAGCTGGCTCTTGTAGAGCAGTCCGCTCTGGATGCGCAATACTTGTTAGTGTTGAGACTGCTCTTTGTTGAACCTGCACTAGCAATGTGGGGAAGATGCTTTGGACAAATTCTTCAAGCAAAGATCTATTCACTCTGCGTTCTCTGGCTTCTTCCTCTTCTTCTGTCTTCACTTCTGACAAGGTCAATTGCCTCCAGAACGGATGCAATGAGCTAGGTTCAATTGGGGCCTGGCTCCTCACATTTAGCGCCATGTCATGCACGCAAGGCAAGCCATCTCTGACCCTCATCTGGCATCTGCATATAGTGCTCCACAATGGAGCTTCTCCTTTCCTGTATTCCTCAATCAAACGAGCTAGTGCAATCGCAGAGACCTTGAAGTGCAGCTTGCAGAAAAGATGTGCGTTCGTTAGCAGCGTATATCTCTTTCCAATGCTCTCATTCAATGCCCCCTTTATCTCACCAATATGACTGCGCAACCGTGTATGATATTGATCGAACACAGTGCAAAGGTTGCCATCATTGCTTGTGAAGAAGCTTTTCAGACTGGAATGGGCCCCTTCAACCCTGTATTACAATCAAGAATCCGAAATCAGTATGTTGCTGTAAAGGTCTAACTAAGTTCAAATAACTATCACACGGTAACCAAGTCCCCCCAAAGGTCGAAGGGGTGGAAGGTTTATTCCTCCACTTTTTGATGCAGAAGTGTTTACACTTAGCCATCTCCCGCGCCCACAAAAATGCTTCTTCTGTAGACTCCCAACTTTGATCAGTTGTAAAGAACCTTGAGTAATCAACAGAGACGTAAACATCCTCCTCCGGTGGTACACTAAACTGAGGCTGTGTGTGTAGGGATGGAAAGCAAAACTGTGGGGTAGCATGAGATGAAGATGCTTCTGGAGGAAACTGTATCCCAAGTGAGAAGGATGGTATCTCAATAGCTGGTTGAGGCGTGTTCCAATCCTGCAACTTTTGAGGCATTTCCCAAACCGCAAATGTCTTCTGTGGGGTGCTCCAGTCATTGAGGGAGATATTGTTTAACCCCTCGTATAAATAATAGTTCGTCTACATACACATGAAATCGTCTCATCAAGTAGTGCACAAATTATAAACCTAAATTCAAATTTTTCTTTGAAAGAGCAAATTCTGTAAAATGGCACGGTTAGTGACAAACCGTGCCATTTTACAGAATGAACCTACAACCGGTTTCTGGTTGTGATTCCACACGTAGCGTGTGGGAGCGTTTCACACGTTACGTGTGGAACTCTCCCACAAGCGTTCCACACGTTACGTGTTCACTATCTTGCCACATAACGTGTGGAACTGTTCTTCAATGTAACAGCCATTTCGCAGCCATAAACCCTAAACAATGCTCAATCTTTGTTTCTAATCCCCTAAACAATAAAATGAGATCTTTAATATTAAACAACAAATATCATGTCTAGCTTGGTTAAATCCTAAATAACAAATATCATACCTTTCAAAATCCTAACCATCAAGCTACAAACTTTAAACAAGTTCAAAACAACAAAAAAAGATAACTTTAGGGTTACATAATAGAAATTACCTCGTTCGAAACTGGAATATCTTCCCCACTTTTGCTCCAATACTCGTTGTTGTTCGGATTGTCCATTTTTTTTAACAAAAATTTAGAGTGCAAACCAAGAATTTGTGAGTGTTTCAAATGAGGGTTTAGGCTCGAAATGGATCGTTAGTCGGGGAAGAAGACGGGTCATTATTACAGTTAGGTGGGGACAAGACGGTTAATTCAATGCGTTTTTCCACAGACTGAACCACACGTTACGTGTGATCCCCATCCACACGTTACGTGTGGGATATCATCAAACGTAACGTGTGTTCTGATTCCCCACGTTACGTTTGGTTTAGGGTTTAGGCGTATGATGCTTTTTATTAGGGTTTGGGGTGGGGGTAGGGTTAGGGTTTGGGGTTTAGGGTTTAGGGATATGGTATTGGGGTAGGGTTTACGGTAATGTGGTTTAGGTTTAGGGATTAGGGTTTAGGGTTAGGGTTAAGGTAGGGTTTACGGTAATGTGGTTTAGGTTAGGGTTTAGGGTTAGGGTTAAGGTTAGGGTTAACTATTTATCTTTAATTAATAAGGGTGAATCGGGTATTTTAGTTACCTTGTTTGTGAGATTGAAGAGATGAACTTTTAATTAGGGTTTAGGGTGGTAAATGATTGTTGAGAAGTTATTAATGCTAGTGGTTGAGTTCATTAATGCTAGTGGTTGAGGTCATTATATACTACAGTTATATACAGCTGTATATTAGCTGTCAAACACATTGCTTTTCACTATATAAGAAGCATTAGGGTTGTTTGTTCTCTACAACAAGTCCAACACAATCGACGCTTGAAGATTCAATTGTGGGTAAGCTTCTTCTTCCAGTTTCTTTTGATTTATTATCACCAAATTTTTATATTAATGGATTCATGATATTTGTAGGAAACCAAGCACTACAACAAATAATGGCATCTTCATCCGAATCATCAACAAACCCACTATGCGCGTGTAATTTGAAAGCCATTGTCCGTACTTGGGATTTGCAGTGGAACTACGAAAGAAGGTATTGGGGATGCCCAAGACTGGGGTGTTTTTACAGGAAGTGGATTGATCCTATATACGAGGACAGGGCACACGCGATTATTCGACAACAATGGCGGGAAAAACAAGATCTTGTTAAGGAGAATCAAGATCTTGTTAAGAAAAATCAAAAACTTTTACAAGATGTGGATAAGATGCGTAGGTATAACCTCAAACTATATAATGATGTACATCGTATACTGCCTTGATGTCGTATCTTTTGTGTAATGTTGTTTACGTACTATCAACCTTTGTAGGTAGCAAACAATTTTATCAAAGCAGAGATATGATAGGAAGCGAACTTTTATCAGAGACTATCCTAATTTCTTCAAACGCAATTAGACGATGTCATTTATTTTGTGTTAGGGTTTCTAAGTTTATGAAGAACTTGTATTATTTTATGTATTGTGAGCTAAATGTGGTTGTAGTCATCCAGCGTAATGAACAATTATATTTCGTCTTCTAGGTTGTATATTTTGGGGTATTTCTTTTATTAATTTTAGATAATCAAATAAATACTAAAAATATACAATAATATGATACAACATTCATAAACAATATTATAATATATATAAAATAATCAATAATTCAACATTGAACCACAAATAAATTCTAAAAATATACAATAATATGCTATGCATAAGTATACTAAATTATACTATAACTCAAGATTATAATACCCTAAAAACACCACACGTTACGTGTGATACACACCCACACGTAACGTGTGGATATACAATACATGTAATGTGTGGAGTTACAACACACGTTACGTGTGAAACTTTGAAAGGGTCTGCTCTCATACGTAACGTGGGGAGACACTCCACACGTAACGTGTGAACACTATGCGCTGAAAAGCAATTTTGGATATGCGTCGAAAATAATTGTATTTATATATTTATAGATTGTATATGCCTTACCTTCTTATATGCCGGTGATCATGTTCACCCACGTACGTCATTCACATGTTGCCAGCTTTGGTGTTGACTATTCAATTTCATTACGTTCACGTACGGTACACTACAACATATACCCAAGAATCATGCCCTAGTGAATACGACAAAGAACAACACATGTAATCGAACACATTAAACTATTAATACAAACAATTTTCTATTAACAAAGAAAATATGCCAAAAATTGATAAATATGTGTGCTTATATAAAATATAATATTGACGCCATTTGAATACAACTGGCCGGCCATTTGCGATGCAGCAAATGGAGATCACACATTTTATTAATTGGCTGGAAATTTGATTAAATTTATCTATATTGTTTGTCTTCTTGTCTCTTTATTAGACTTTCCCAACTCATACTGTTCATGAGGTGTTTTCATAACAGCTTCCTTTGAATTTCACAATTTGTCATATTTGACTAGGTAAATTCTGATAATATATATTCCTGTAATTTATACGTTTTTAGTGCTATTTATTAGTATTTTGAGATTAAAAAAAATGAATACTCAATCCTGAACAAAAAATAACGTTGATAGAATTTTCTATTCTATGTTCTAAGGGCACATGATAAGAATCCGAGTTTGGAAACTAAAACCCTATAATAGGAAAGATAAACCTGTCACAAAAAAATTAATAGAATCATAAAGTAAAAATTCACAAAATCATTCTCTATATGTATATATAGAGAACATATCATATTTCTTGCAATTAGAATAATTCGGATTTCACATTTATTAGATGTTATTTTGTTGTTAATAATCTCTTTTATTTTAATCAACTTTTAAATAACTAGTTTAAAGTTTAAAGGTTTATTAAATCTTCACTCAAATTTAAAACAAACAAAGTTTTTGAATCAAATAATTTTCTATCTAAATTTTGGAATATATATATGTATCATTACATAATATAATTTTGATATAATTTCGAACTGGATATAAATCAAATATATCATACATATTCAATCAATGTTTATATATTTTTAATAAATCTCTGACATTTTTCTACCATTTTAGAGTAAGTTTGTAAATGTCATTTTATTTTAATTGTTTAATTAAATTTACAAATAACTAAAGTATACACATGATCCCTCATTATTAATTACTTAATTATTAACATAGTAAATTGCTTGGGTCATGAGATCTCAAGTTGTTGAGCATATATGATCGGTAGTTGCATGTGTGCGTTAATTTATGCTTTTATTTTTCTAAAAGAATTCAAGGATAAGATAAGAGGTACGACTTATATTTCTCCAAACAAAAAGCGGCACAACTTATATATATGCAGAACCGATCTGGTTCATGTCAGATCATCACGTTGGTGTAGCCTTAAATTGGGTATATTAATGATTCGTATGGACGTAAACCTTTTTTCTTGTCCAACTTGATTATAAACTAAGATAGGATGAAATGTAGATGGATCTAATTAATTATTTGGCTTTCTAAGCAATCAGCCATTGACTTTTTGTACGATCATTTGCAATAATTCTAAGTTTCAACTGTCTTTATTGAGATCTAAATAATTGAGCTGGTGTACTTATACAAGTATTGACTTTGAAGATTGCTTTATTTCATACTCCGTACATATTAATACGTACTTTTTTTTGGTGGGAAATTATTAATACGTACTTAAGGTACGTACATAGCGATTTTTAAAACTGATCACAACTGAAACTTGGAACCCGTATTCGATAATTTTGGTAATTCTAGTGTTGTTGCTCATTTGACCGGTGTGATCGTGATTCACTCAAGACTTATGAAATTTGGTTAGTAATGCAGACTTGGAGGTGCGGGATGCACCATATTAATATCCGGACTCGAATCCGATGCCATTAGTGTCACACTTCACAGATTAACGGGAGGGTCACGAGGCTAGGAGCGGGGCGTGCGTGGGACAATTCCCCGCCCCATAGCGGGAGGGTCACGGCCCTGGGAGCCAAGACAAGTGTGCAAGCTCAAAAGTCTCTATGGTTTGAAACAAACCTTAAGACATGGAGTTAATCAAATTCTTATTCAGTCTTGGTTATCAAAGGTGTAAAGTGATTTCCTAAGTTGTTGGGAATTTTCACTTAGTCAGATCAAATGTAAATTAAGTAGAAATTGAGATAGATTGGACCTTGTTGTACCCATGAGAAGAAGCCCATAAACACAAGCCCGTGATGGTTGTCTGAGGCTGCCACTTGACCCGACCCGGTTCCGATGGAGCTCCGCGTGTGACTTTTGCTGATGTGATAAAAGGGGCAAAACCCTATCTGCCTCTACAGAACTTCAGTTTGTTGTCTTCTGCGTGAAAAGAGAGAGAGAGCTTTGAGAGTTGTCCTCTTCTTGCTCTCGGTCCTGGTTCGTAGTCAGCCATTGAAGCAAAGTTTTTGCTTATGTGAGAGACGAAGGAGAAGGCGGTGGTCCTACTCCGGTGAAGCGGCGCTTTCGACGACAGTGTGAGGCCTTGTTCTGGTGCTCGGTGGAGTCTCCAGATCCGGTGGTCTTGGTTGTCGACTGAGAAGGGAGTTCTTCGCTCCTCTTGTGTTTTAGCTTCTTGTTTCTCAATTTCTGTTTTGTGTGTGTTTGATCTGAACCTTGTGCTCTCTTGTAATCCTTTGATGTACTTAGTAGATTTGGCTCTCCTACTTGAGGCCACGAGGAGTAGGCTTTGTCCGAACCTCGTTAAAAATCGTTGTGTCGATCTTGCATCTTGTTTCTGTTTTTGGCTTGAATTTGCTTGAATCAGTAATTTTGATTTACAGATTGGTATCAGAGCTTTATCTGCATTCCTTGTGTCTTTCTGATCTGGAAAGTGTGCTTTCTGTAGTTAGAAGAATTTCCCAAGGTTTGTTCTTGCTCGATCCTGTTAAGCTTCCGCTTCTCTTGTGCATTTTGATTGATTCTTGCTTATTCACTGCTGAAAACTGTGGTTCTGGATTCTTGTGATATTGATTACTGTACCTTGATTCTGACTTGGAGATCTTGTGAACTTGGAAATCTTGTTTTTCGTGATTTCTTGGATCTGTCTTTAGATATGGATTGAAGTGTAGTATCATGTGTTTTCTGAGTTCTGGAATTGTGTTTCTTTGAACTTGGAAGTGTGTTGTAGTTGTACTTGAGTGGTTCTTGAAATTTGTTTTGTTGAGAACTGATTTCTGTGTGTGTGATTCTTAGACTCTTGTGTCCTAATCTGTGGTTATCAATTTTCTAGATTCATTTACTGACTTATGTGTTTGGTAGGTGATGACAGAAAATATGATGAAACTGACACCATTCGATGGTACAACTGACTTTGCTATGTGACAAGTCAAAATGAAGGCTATTCTCATCAAGGAGAAGTGCTATAGAGCTGTAAAAGGTGACTACCTCTCGGAGACCTCAGCAGCTAGAAAAAATGGAAATTGATGAGCAAGCCCACTCAGAAATTATAATAAGGCTTGCAGATGATGTGGCTCGTCAAGTGGTAAAGTTTACTACTACTAAAACTTTATGGAATAAAGCATTGTACTTGACTAAATCCTTACCTTCTAGAATATCATTACTCTACAGATTATTTACATTTAAGATGGATGTGAATCTGACTTTGAATGATAACTTTGATAAATTTCTGAGAATGACCCAAGATTTGGAGAGGTGGAATGATAAGATTGCTTAAACTCACCAAGCTGTTCTGTTATTGAATTCCTTGCCTCCTTAGTTTGACATTCTGAAAGATGTGATTCAGTTTAGTAATGACACAATCACTGTTGCTAAAATTATTGAGGCAATAACTCAGAAAAATGAAGTGTTAAAGGTGTTTAAGACTAAAACTGAAAACAAAGTTGATGTTAAACTTGAGAATTCTGTCTTGCATGCTGAGGGGAAACCCAAAACTGGAAAAAAGGCTAAAACTGATGCTAAGGATAGAAAATGTTTCTATTGTGGCAAGACTGGCCATTTTATTAAAGATTGCAAGAAAAAGAAATTTGATGATGACCAGAAAACTGATGTTACTAACGTGTGTGAATCTGGTGCTTCTTATTCATGTGAGCTGCTCATGCTTGATTCTAGACATGATTCTGATTGCTGGATATTAGATTTTGGTTGCTCTATGCATGCTACCCCGCATAAATACATGTTTCATGATTTACATGAATTTGAGTGTGGAGAAGTTATGTTGGGTGACCATACTTGTTTAGAAATCAAAGGGATAGGTAATGTTCCCTTGAAAATGCATGATGACAATGTTAGAGTGCTTCAAAAGGTGAGATGGGTTCCAAACTTGAGAAGGAACCTGATTTCTGAAAGCATGCTTGATGAGTTGGGCTGTAAAATTACTTCACAAGGAAGTGTAAGGAATGTCACTAAAAATGGCAATTCTCTTATACGAGGTATTAAGAAGGGAGGGCTATATTATGCTATGGCCACCCCTTGCTTAAGCACCTCAAAAGGTGAAGGTAAAAAGAGCTCAACTCAATCCAAAATGCCTTTTGAAAATGAATTAACTGTTTTGAATGAGAATGTAGTTCAGGTAACATCACTTGGGCAATCTAAAGAGGCTGGAAAATGCAAAGGAAAAGGGCTAGAGGAAAACAGAACACTTCAGTCCAGCTGGGACCGAAGGAGAAAAATGGTGAAATAGCAAAGTGCCAACCCCTGCAGTGCTTAGAGTCAGAAAAAGGCTCTCTAAATTAGCAAATTGTGGTTGTAAATGGTGGAAAAGCTGCTGCAGAGATGGAAGGGCACCCGGATACCAAGTCAGAAAGCAAAACACATCAATTAGGTGGAGGAGTGAGTATCTCTAAACCTGAAATTCAAGCTTAGGGAGCTGAAGTAAGTGTTTCTGAATTAAAAACTGATTTGCATGCTAGGTTATGTGGTCTAGGTGACTCTTCACTTGTGTGTGAAAAATTTGAGCATGATTTGAGTTATAGTTTCTATGTGAGAAACATTCACTAAAAAATATTTATGGATAATTGGTGTATTTGCTTGTCTGATTTTTGGTGGCATTACTTTGGCTAGCATTGACTCTTATATGCATGATTTTGAGCTGTGGAGTGTTCATGTGTGGATTTATGCATTCAGGGTTATAATTGCTGCTTTTGTACTGCTTGGTTTCAAGGTTTTCATGTGTTGGAACCTTAAGATGATAAGGTGTTATCATGCTGAGTTCATATCTGAATTTTGTCAATTAAGAGGGCATGATTTTAGGACTATGAATGTGATTACTGATGGGTCGTGTAATATTACTGAATGTGATGTTTCTGCTACTGTTTTTGTTGATGAGACTAACAAAATGGTGAGCTGCAGGAACTCCCCCTCTGGTGGGGCATTCTTCTGAGAAGATACACACGACGACTGGCCGACGATGGTTGAGATGTCCAAAATCTGCACCTAGTCCCGTTGGAAATTAGTTGTGTTCTACAGTTAGAACTAGGCATTGTACGTCTTAGAAAATCAAGAGGGAAAATTGTAAAGTGATTTCCTAAGTAGTTGGGAATTTTTACTTAGTCAGATCAAATGTAAATTAAGTAGAAATTGAGATAGAGTGGGCCTTGTTGTACCCATGAGAAGAAGCCCATAAACACAAGCCCTTGATGGTTGTCTGAGGCTGCCACTTGACCCGACCCGGTTCCGATGGAGCTCCGCGTGTGACTTTTGCTGATGTGATAAAAGGGGCAAAACCCTATCTGCCTCTACAGAACTTCAGTTTGTTATCTTCTGTGTGAAAAGAGAGAGAGAGCTTTGAGAGTTGTCCTCTTCTTGCTCTCGGTCCTGGTTCGTAGTCAGCCATTGAAGCAAAGTTTTTGCTTGTGTGAGAGATGAAGGAGAAGGCGGTGGTCCTACTCCGGTGAAGCGGCACTTTCGACGACGGTGTGAGGCCTTGTTTTGGTGCTCGGTGGAGTCTCCAGATCCGGTGGTCTTGGTTGTCGACTGAGAAGGGAGTTCTTCGCTCCTCTTGTGTTTTAGCTTCTTGTTTCTCAATTTCTGCTTTGTGTGTGTTTGATATGAACCTTGTGCTCTCTTGTAATCCTTTGATGTACTTAGTGGATTTGGCTCTCCTACTTGAGGCCACGAGGAGTAGGATTTGTCCGAACCTCGTTAAAAATCGTTGTGTCGATCTTGCATCTTGTTTCTGTTTTTGGCTGGAATTTGCTTGAATCAGTAATTTTGATTTACAAAAGGTCTATTCATGATTAAACTTTGTTCTTTCGTTGTGATAAAGGACTGACTGCTTTTGTCTTAGTCTATGCTGATGACTGACTGGAACTGACCACATCACAATCAATTCTACTAAAGTTGCTCTGCACACCAAGTTTACAATTAAAGACCTTGGCCCTATTAAATTTTTTCTTGGACTTGAGGTAGCTAGAACTGAGGCATACACTACTCTCAACCAAAGAAAATACATCTTGGACATTCTGCATGATGCAAAGATGGAGAACTGCAAGCGAATAACTTTTCCTTTGCCTCGTGGTCTTAGAGTTTCTATTGATGACGGTGCACCTTTATTTGATCCTGAATCTATAGAAGGCTTATTGGCAAGTTGATACATTTGAATCTCACTAGCCTGGTCTGCCATATGTTGTGCAACACTTAAAGTCAATTTCTCCAATGTCCCAGGGAATGTCATCACATAGCTGCCCTTCATGTCATCATGTATCTTCAAAGCACTGTCAACTGGAGCCTCTTCTATCCCGCTGATCGTGACTTCATTTTAAGAGGATATAGTGATGCTAATTGCAGGAATTGTGCCTTTAATGCAAGATCATTAACAGGCTATTGTGTGCATCTTGGCAAATCTTTGATCTTCTGGAAGACAAAGAAACAGAAGACAATTTCTAATTCTTCTACATAATCTGAGAATATAGGAATGTCTACCACTTCCAGTGAGCTTGTTTGGCTTCATGGTCTTCTTGGTGACTTCCGGCCTCTTACTCTTCATTGTGATAATAAAGCGACACAACACATTGCAGCCAACCCGGTCTTTCATGAAAGGATTAAACATCTCAACATAGATTGTCATTATGTTAGAGAGAAAGTCACTTTTGGTTTCATCAAAACTTCTCATGTTAGTTCTCTAAATGCAATTAGCTGACATCTTAACTAAGCCCCTAGGATAAGTTCAACATAAGTATCTCTCTTTCAAGTTGGGTGTTGTGGATTCTCCACCAAGTCCAACTTATGTGTGGCTCTTTCATGAAAGACTGAGTTGGTTGTAATGTGTTGTGTCACTTTATTATCACAATGAAGAGTAGGAGGCATTTGAAGTGATACTTGGAAGTCACCAAGAAGACCATGAAGCCAAACAAGCTCATTGGAAATGGTAGACATTCATCTATACTCATACTTTGCAGAGGATTTAGAAATTGTCTTCTGTTTCTTTGTGTTTCAGGAGATCAAAGATTTGCCAAGATGTACATAGTAACTTGTTAATGATCTTGCATTAAAGGAACAATTCCCGCAATTAACATCACTATATCCTCTTAAAATGAAGTCACGATCAGCAGGATAGAAAAGGCTCCAGTTCACAGTGCTTCGAAGATACATGATGACATGAAGGGCAACTTGGTGATTATGTTCCTTGTGACATTGGAGAAATTGACTTAAGTGTTGCACAACATATGACAGATCAGGCCTAGTGAGATTAAAATATAACAACTTGCCACAGAGCCTCATGTAGATTCAGGATTAGATAACGGTGCACCATCATCGATAGAAACTCTATGACCATGAGGCAAAGGAAACTTTGTTGGGTTGCGATTCTCCATCTTTTCATAATGTAGAATGTTCAAGATGTATTTTCTTTGGTTGAGAGTAGTGTATGCCTTAGAATTTAAGTATAGATGAATGTCTACCACTTCCAGTGAGCTTTTTTGGCTTCATGGTCTTCTTGGTGACTTCCAAGTATCACTTCAGTTGCCTCTTACTCTTCATTGTGATAATAAAGAGGCACAACACATTGTAGCCAACCCGATCTTTCATGAAAGGACCAAACATCTCAACATAGATTGTCATTATGTTAGAGAGAAAGTCACTTCTTGTTTCATCAAAACTACTCATGTTAGTTTTCAAATGCAATTAGCTCACATCTTAACTAAGCCCCTAGGAGAAGTTCAACATAAGTGTCTCCCTTTTAAGTTGAGTCTTGTGGATTCTCCACCAAGTCCAAACTTGTGGGTGGGATATGGAGAGTAGGCCTAGTAAGTGACAACTGAGCTCGCATCATTTTGTTACAATAGAATGGAATTAGCATTGTGAGTATAAATACACACTCGACAAATTGTTGTAAATCTAAGAGAGAGAGAGAGATTTATAAGAGTGAGAGTAATGTAGCAGTGCACGATGGATCTCCTTTGTGTATTGATCTTGACTATGTTTTAGTGTGTATTAGTTGATCACTGATTTGGTGATTAATCTTCTTTAGTTCTCAGTGGATTTGGATCAGTTAGTTTCTTTTGAGACCACATGTTTCTATGCTATGATATACTACATTTGTTACTATGGAAACATGAAAAATGTACCAGCAAAGCATATTGAATCCCAAGAGTGTGCAATGCATGTAATTAACCATATAAGGCAATGCCTATGAGTTAGATGGAACAGATCAAATTAAGAGACTAGGAAATGGTTTATCATCTTAGGAATGGAAGAAACTTTTTAAACCTAAACTTGTCTAGGTCTCGTGCAACATGTATTTTCTTTATTAATGAATGAATTACCGTTCATTCAAGAAAAATCTCATTTGTTCACTCCAATTCACAACAATTCACCAATTTTATCCATAGTAATTTTTCTTGGCCTAAAATATAGCATTGTGAGATATAATCCAAATATTTAGGATTTGTTTGGTAAATGTCTTTATAAAGACATTTTTTTACTTATAATCTACTTTTTGTGAAAAAGTAATTTATCAAATTTGAAATTTGAGTGATATATGAAGAACTGCGAAATGAGGGAAAAAAATAATTTTTATAAATAAAGTCAACATCATAAATTAGCAAGGCCTTAGGTGCAAATCCCCTAAGATTCCAATTTGTTAAGCATGTTTGAAAGATGAAGTTGTGATCGGTAGTTGCATTATGCGTTAATTTAAGCTTTCGTTTTTTTTTTCTTATGTAAGAATAGGAAAATCCCTCTTGGGGTTGCCTTTGCATTATGAAGGTATATCTATATATATGGTTACAAGAGTATCTACGATATATTAACAAAATCTAAATAATAAGGAAAAATACATAAAAGGAATTTAATAACCAATTTACAATTATATTCTAACATCCCTACGCAATTTGAACACGAGGTTCTTGTTGGATCGTTAGAGTTACGTCTGAGGGAACAAAAACTTTATTCCCACAGAAGGCACAACGGATTTAAATAACAAGAAAGATAACAGAACGAACTCACGATATATAGTGGAAACCCTGATTAGCAAAACTAGCTTCTCAAGGAAAAACCACTACCTTCAAGCTTCCGCTTGAGAGGATTTTGAAGTGTGTACTTGTCTTATTGATTTCTTGATCGATTACACTTGTAGCATGGACTCTAAAACACTAGACTTCCCACCTAGATTCGAAGATCACTCCTACAACGATGAATCCGAACTCAACCCTCAAAGACTTACAAACACTTCACTCTCTTTTTCTTCTCAACTGAACGCTCTTCATTCTACTTTTTCTTCTTCGTCGTTTTATAGAAAAGAATCCATTCTTCTCTTAAATACAACTCGGCTAAAACCCTAATTGACACAAAATTAGAAAATACTAGAATCGGATTACAAAGATATGATTTTGTTTTGAAGATAAGATATCACAACCGGTTATATTAATTAAGGAAGGAGTTCCTTAATTAATCCAACCGATTGGATAACGTTCTTCTCTCTCCAATCGCCTTATCTTAGGAAAGATTCCTAGGATCAACACGATCGGGTTTTCTCTCTCCATATCTTCGCGCAATCCGGCTTGATCCTTGGAGCCGAAGTCTTCATCCTCTACCGCGTGGCTTCTTGGTTTGTTTCCTTAACTCAGCACGCTGGATGACTTCTTTCCTTTTGCAGCCTTGATCTGGTCCGTCACTTCAGTTCCTTGAGAGGTAACAAAGCGCTAAGCAAGCCTTTGTTCCCTCTGAGATCCTGTGCTGCAAAGTTCCCTGGGATAACTCTTCTTGTCCCTGAAACACTTGGTACACATATTAGTTGAGTGTTTGTAACCATCAAAACCTAAGGAATTCAACAAATTCCCCCTTTTTGATGGTGACAAACACCCTTAACAATAAAGCATATACCAGCTAGAACAAGACAAAACTGACAAGAAAGTTTCCCACTAAAAACATCGTTAGTTCCCCCTTAGTTCAGCAATACATTTTACCTGTTCTGTTCCCCCTCAGACAATGCTACCTGTCATTTTCCCCCTTTTGGCATCATCAAAAACACAGTAAAGAGTTAGAGACAAAAGATCAATGCCAGATAAACAAAAGCACCCCTTGTCATTAATTAAAAAAAAACAGAAAACATGCAAATACAACCAAAACAGACAAAACATCAAACATTGTCAACTGCCACAACGGGCACATAAACCAGATAACAAGAAAACAGAACAAGGAGGGGTAGACGGCAAGGGAACAAAAGGGGATAGGATGGCAGGTAAGCGATCATGCACCACTGTGACCAGCCGATTGAGCCGATGCGTGGTGAGAAATAAGCGCGTGCACATCTGCCATGAGGACAGTCTGCTGAGCCACCAGGTCCTTCACTGCTCTGCACAGACTCCTCATATCCTTTCCCAACGAGGGATTTGTATTCTGTTCCCCCTCGGAGCTATCAGCTTCAGATCCCTCCATTTCCTCAACATCCTCTACGACCACATAAGCTGCAGGAGCGCCCTCGACCTTCACCCAGCCTTCTCCCTCTAGAAGAGCAAACTGCATCTTGTGCAGATTGCTTGCATTGAAGGGACAGGAGAAGACACTCACTTCCTCCGACGCGTCGTAGACTTTGTGGTACTCCAGAATCTTTTTGACGACACGAGGGAAGGGAAGAGCATGCTGAGTGGTGTTCCGGGCATGGGCCATATGCTGCATCAAGATCATTGGGAGGCAGACATGCTCCTTTTTCAGCAGAAGGGACAGAAGGACAATGTCCAAGATCAGAAGGCGGTTCCTCTTCTATCCTCTTGGCGTGATGTTGCTGATGAGGAAGTGGTATAGCACTTTGTTGATGGCCGACATCTCAGAGATGTCAAGATCAGCACTCCCTGGAGCATCCGCAATCCCAGCTACAGCCAGCACAGCCTCTGAGTAGGCAAAATCTTTCGGCCACTTGCCCTTTGGGTATTCTCCATACCCTTCGTGAGGAACTCCCAAAGCCATGCCTAGTTCAATGCTTGAGAAAACATGAACTTCCCCATTCAACTTGTAGCTCCCCAGAACAGCATGGGGCCTCACCTCCATAGCAAACGTGGAATAGAATTCCCTCAGCAACTCCTCATCCATCTCAACTTCCTCCACAAACAGCCTGCTCCACTTCTGTTCCTCCAAGACGTCAAGCACCCCTTCCAGAAAGTTCTCCTTGAGGAACTCAGGGTCCAGCAGTAGCTCCTTCACCACAGACTTGTGGCTCATTTCTTTGACATCATCAACCGCCACAGCCTTTCCTTTGGCTTTGGCCGGCAGACGACGCTGGCTTTGACGGACGGGAGTGGCAGACACCTTGGCTTTCTTTGCTTTGTTCCCTTGAGGAACTCAGGGTCCAGCAGCAGCTCCTTCACCACAGACTTGTTGAGCGGGGTCTGAGTTTGGGGCGATTGGGGCTATGTAGGGGACCATGGCGAGTTGGTCCTGGGATGATGATGGAGGAGGGGTTATGGTGGTGGTCGCCGGAGTGGTGGAGGTGGAAGGTAGGGACTGGGTAATGGCGGCGAGAAGAGCGGGGTCTGTCCCCATGGAGGACAGTTTGGCAAGGAGGTTTTGGAGGTCTTGGGCAAGGTTAGTGTTTGAGGCCATTTTTTGAGAGAGAGAGCACTGGGAAGACGAGAGGCAGAGAGAAAGAGGAAGATAACTTGAGGAAGATAAGGAAACAGTGAGGAGGAAACTTACCCGGAAGCCACAATATATACAACCCTTACAAGATCTTCAACAGTTTCCAAATATAATGCCGAATCTGATCTGGTTCCAAGAGATAATAATCGCAATCTTCCAACTTTCCAAAATAAAATCAATATCTCGTTCGGATCCGACTAATCCAGCCGAAACCCTCTTCCCAACTTCCTTCCATCAAATCAACCCTTAATGCATGGCGCGTCCCAACACAAAGTTTTCATTATCACATTCTGCCATACACACGTCATCTCAGACCTGCAAGTCACAGAGGCCGAACCGTTTTCCCGCCAAAACAAAAAGTAGTAGGGTGTGATGCTTGGGGTTAGTTACCAGAGAGGGTACAAAAGACCATCACACCAAAATATATGATATTTGTGATTGATTTTTACATCATGCCTGAGGGGTCTCCAGTTGTGGATGATTAGATGGGCTCATAGGAGACATCAAGCATGGCGGTTACGGGTGAGTTGTAGAATCAACTATCATTTGGGCTTATGATGAGGGAACAAAACATCAAGTTGATTCTTTTGGAACGAAATAGAGCTGATTCATGTGACATGTGATAACATAGATGACCATGCAAGACATTCGGTACATAAAGGAAGTAAAAGCACATAGTCAAGCTTTTCGAAAATTAATACCCAAGGAAGCTAATGCATAATAAGGCATGAAGATTCGAGTTTCACAGTTTACCACGTAATCTAGCCAATCATCGAGGGAACACAACACATAGACATGTAGTTAGGGGAACAAACCAGACTTTGTATGGAACTGAATATAGAGTTCCCCAACAGGTGTTCCAATGAGAAGATTGGCGTTTGATCCCCAGTTTGCCAATCTTTCTTGATACAGTGTTGTCCTTCCTAGATGTACATGGTACCTGAAATTTTCACACAAGGTGCAGATTTAGTCATTAAGTCATTGTCCATATCAATTTTACCTCTGACACCAGGTCTTTGAGTCTCAAGTATTCCATGCAGAAGTGAGGTGAGTCTCGCTTTGTTCCCTGTCAAGTAACTGACCCTTGAATGAATGAAACACTAGGAACATTCCTCACTTTATCCTGCACAGAAAGAGTTAGTTCTTGCGAACCCAGACAAGCTTATACTTTCTGGGTTTGGGAGCAACATATCTAGTCTTAGGAGGTTCAACTTCTATATTCTCCCTAGTAGTGCGAGCAATCTCCTCATTATGTTGCTTCAGCAGGCATTCTTGCTTGTAATGACCAGAATGCCCGCAATACCAACAGACCCTTTGACACTTCAGATCTACATACTTGCTTTGTCCTGGCCAAATTGTTTTGTTAGCAATCCTTGACTGAAAATCAATATTATTGGACTTACTGCTTTGGGATTGCTTCAGCCAAATTGCATGAGCCTTCTGTCCATGATACCAAGCCTTGCCTTCCTCAGTCGAATTAGAACAGTCTTTGCCTTTGTTCCCTTCGGCGGAACATTCCCCTTTTCTTTTACAGACTGTTTTCCTTCGACTTTGGAGCCTTTTTTCTTAGTGTCATCAACAGGAAGCTTAGGTTGATAGCCAATTCCAAAGCGAGGTACTTCCTTCTTTTCAGGTTTCTTTTCATTCTTGGATGCAACAAAGACAATACCTTTTGGCTCATCCTTTTGTTCCTCACTTAGTTTGGTTAGATCACTAGAAAGTTTTGCATTTCCTAGTTTTAACATTAAAGACTCAGCCTCGAGTGAGGAAACAGTGGACTCTAGAGACTTAATCTTTTCAGTGAGTTCTGGACACTCAGAGCATGTGTTTGAAGAGGAAGATGAACCTTTCTCAAGCGTGAGCACTTTTTCAGCCCAAACCTGATTTTCTTCGATCAGACCTGAGATCGATTCATCTTTCTCTTCGAGTTGCTCACTGAAAAGACTACTCTCGCGAACGAGATTCTTAATGAGAGAGATCAAGCTTTCTTTAGATTTGCATTTTAAGCTTGATATAAGATCAGATTCAGTTACCTCATCGTTGATTACCTCTTCCTTTGTCTCGTTTGGAACTTCAACGGCCATTAAGCATACATCCCTGGAATGTGACGAATCTTCGTCATCTGAGTCTGATTCTCCCCAGGTGGCAACCATTGCTTGCTTCCCTTCATTTGCTGGAGGTATTCCTGCCTTCTTTTTAAAGCAGTTTTTGGCCATGTGTCCCTTGTTCTGACAGTGGTAACAAACCACATCTTTCATGTCTCTGTTCCCTTCAGAGGAACTGGGCGAGTCTTTGTTCCGAGACCATATCTTCCTCATTTCCCTTGTGATAAGAGCAACATCTTCATCGCCATCCTCATCTTCATCGCCCATTTGAGACAGATCAAATGCCCTTTCCACCTTCAGGGCAATGCTCTTCGCCTTCTCCTCTCCTTTCTTGTTTATCTTATGATTATAGACAGAGGCGTTGCTTTCCAGCTTAGCAACCACCTCTTCCATAGTAAGAGTCTTGACATCTGTTTGAGAGTAGAGGGCAAGAGCAATGGCATCCCACTGAGTGTTGAGACCTTGCATGAAGTGATGAGTCAACTTCCAGTCTGGCATTGTTTCACCAAGGTACTGAAGCTGACCAACTAGCCCATAGAACCTGGAGTAGTACTCTTGAATGTGTTCATCTTTCCCTTGAGAAACTTGGTCATACTCCTTGATCAGAGAAAGGATCTTGTTCTTCTTTGTGTCTTCATTTCCTTGATGAAGGCGCTTCAAAGCATCCCAGATCTCCTTAGCAGTTTTGTAGCTCATGATTTTCTTGAGATCTGAGGGAGAAAGAGCCATGTGGAGGATCTTCTTGGCCCTGTTGTTTTTCTCCAATTTCTTCCAGTCCTCATCGGTGTAGTCGATCTTTGGTTTTGGCTTAGTCTCATCTTCATCATTCTTGATAACCAAAGGACCGACTTCTATGACTCTCCAGATCTGTCCGTAGAGGGAACAGATGTGGGACTCGATTTGTTCCACCCACCAATCATACTCACCGGCCTTCAGCATTGGCGGCTTCCAGAATGAATCACCGATTACATTGCTTGACGATGACATCTTTCCTGCAAATTCTGTAACGAAAATAATCTAGAGCACCAGGCTCTGATACCAATTGTTGGATCATTAGAGTTACATCTGAGGGAACAAAAGCTTTGTTCCCACAGAAGGCACAGCGGATTTAAATAACAAGAAAGATAATAGAACGAACTCACGATATATAGTGGAAACCCTAATTAGCAAAACTAGCTTCTCAAGGAAAAACCACTACCTTCA
Organism: Rheum nobile; assembly: GCA_027886185.1. Taxonomy (NCBI): domain Eukaryota; kingdom Viridiplantae; phylum Streptophyta; class Magnoliopsida; order Caryophyllales; family Polygonaceae; genus Rheum; species Rheum nobile. The sequence goes on from WOAB01000648.1 coordinate 1,156,434, forward strand.
AGCTTCCGCTTGAGAGGATTTTGAAGTGTGTACTTGTCTTATTGATTTCTTGTTCGATTACACTTGTAGCATGGACTCCAAAACAATAGACTTCCCACCTAGATTCGAAGATCACTCCTACAACGATGAATCCGAACTCAACCCTCAAAGACTCACAAACACTTCACTCTCTTTTTCTTCTCAACTGAACGCTCTTCGTTCTACTTTTTCTTCTTCGTCGTTTTATAGAAAAGAATCCATGCTTCTCTTAAATACAACTCGGCTAAAACCCTAATTGACACAAAATTAGAAAATACTAGAATCGGATTACAAAGATATGATTTTGTTTTGAAGATAAGATATCACAACCGGTTATATTAATTAAGGAAGGAGTTCCTTAATTAATCCAACCGATTGGATAACGTTCTTCTCTCTCCAATCGCCTTATCTTAGGAAAGATTCCTAGGATCAACACGATCGGGTTTTCTCTCTCCATGTCTTCGCGCAATCCGGCTTGATCCTTGGAGCCGAAGTCTTCATCCTCTACAGCGTGGCTTCTTGGTTTGTTTCCTTAACTCAGCACGTTGGATGACTTCTTTCCTTTTGCAGCCTTGATCTGGTCCATCACTTCAGTTCCTTGAGAGGTAACAAAGCGCTAAGCAAGCCTTTGTTCCCTCTGAGATCCTGTGCTGCAAAGCTCCCTGAGATAACTCTTCTTGTCCCTGAAACACTTGGTACACATATTAGTTGAGTATTTGTAACCATCAAAACCTAAGGAATTCAACAGTTCTCGAATGTGTAAACTAGTTCTGAATTCCTTAAATAATCAACTTGGTACACTTTTGCGAAGATGTTTGCATACTGGTTTTGTGATGGGACATGCAAAACACAAAATTCTCCTAGTGCCACCTTGTCTCGTACAAAGTGAAGATTAATCTCCACATGTTTCATCCTTTGATGTTGAACATGATTAGAGGACAAGTATATGTCACTAACATTGTCACAATAGACAATAGTGGTTTTGGATATCGGTGCACAAAGTTTAGTCAACAACCATTGACACATTGCAACACCCATGCACTCTGCTTCTGCACTTGAACGGGAAACTGTACTATGCATTTTTGATGACCATGCAATGAGATTGTCACCAAGGTAAACACAGTAATCAAAAGTGGATTTCTGTGAGTCAGGACATCCGGCCCAATCTACATCAGACTAGGCCATAATCATGGTTGTAGGACTAGCTGCAAGATGTTGGCCGAAAGAGATTGTGCCTTTGATGCAGCGCATAATCCTTTTTATGTCGTTAAAGTGATGCTCCATGAGATAATGCATATATTGACAAACTTGTTGTACAACTTATTGGATATTTTTCCTTGTAAAAGTTAAATACTATAAGGCTTTTGTAAGGCTCATGTAAAGGGTGGGATCGTCAACAACAACCCCAACAGATTGACCAAGCTTGGCCAAGGTGTTTACTGGTGTTGAGGAGGGTTGTAGTTTGTCATTCCAACACGTGTAAGGATCTCAAATGCGTACTTCTATTGATTAAAAAAAAGACCGTACTCATCTCTGTTCACGGCCACACAGAAGAAATATTTCAAGGGGCCGAGATCTGTCATTGAGAAAGTTGAAGGGAGGGCCGCAATAATTCTTTAGTGCAAGGCTTGAGTTGAAGCAGTCCGAATTATTTCATCTACATAGACACGAAGGAAGACAATACTCGATCATGAATTGTAGACAAAAAAAAAGTATCAAATGTACAATACGGAAACCCAGTTTGATAATTGCGGTTGCAAAGCATTGGTACCACACCCATGGTGCTTTATTGAGTCCATATAGGGCTCGTTTGAGACAAAAAACATGGTCAAGTTTGGTTGGATCATTGAATGCTGGTGGTTGTTGACAATATACAACTTTAGTGAGATTATCGTGCAGTAAACATTCTTGACATCCAGTTGGTGAATGGGCCAGAAGTGAGCAACAACAAGAGAGAGGACGGTTCTCACAGTTGTAGGGTTGACCACTAGACTAAAAGTCTCATCAAAACATACCCGGTTCTTGAGAGTAACCTCAGAAAACCATACGAGCCTTATAACGAGCAAAAGAGTAATCAAAATGCAACTTATGTCAGAACATCCATTCCCCTGAAACAACATTAACACAAGACAAACTACAAAATAGCTCCCAAGTACCATTCTTAATTAAAGATTAAACTCATCTCTCAAGGTCCATGCTAGTTTGGGTCTTTAAGGTTTATTTTGTAGGTTTCAGAATAAGAGATAAAGTTTATGTGTTGTTGAGATTGAAGATTAGTTTGGGCTTGGTAATCATGTCTTTTCCTCGTGTAATCATGGAGTGATTATTGAGGCTAGGGTTCATTTCTTGATTTTAGGGTTGGTTCTGTTGTGTGGAGGAAGGCACCATTCTCGGAACAAGCATGGTAGGAGATGTGGGGCCAGGTGAGGTAGTTAAAGATTGGGTTGGAGATTGAGTTGTTGTTGAAGATTGAATTTCTATTGGAATAAAGGATAGAGGATTTGGGCTGAGTGGGGCCGACTGTTGTGGCTGACGGGTTGGATTGGTTACGATTGATAAGAGAGAAGAAGAGGATAAGGAATGAAGGGTGGGGTAATTTGGATTTACCATGGTAAATTCAAGGAAATCAAAATCTATATTATTGGAAGGAGAAGGATTCGAACTTGAAAAAAAAAATCTCATAAAAAATAATCTAGAAATATTAATCTTTTTAGTTGAGAGATCTAAACACTTGTAACCAACTTGATTTTGCGGATACCCGAGAAAGAAACAAGGGTTCGACCAAGGGGCTAGCTTGTGGGGAGTGATTGGGGACAAGTCCGGGTAGTAGAGGCACCCGAAGACACGAATGTGGTCATATTTTCGTGGTGGGCCGCGTAGGTGTTCATCGAGGGTTTGGTTTGTGAGACATTTTGTGCATAACCGATTTAATTAGTGAGCGATGATGTGTAGGGCTTCGACCCAGAATTATGGTGGGAGATGAGCTTGGAAGAGAACGGTGTAGACCATGTTTTTAATGATTCTTATGATCTGTTCAACTCAACCATTTTGTTGTGATGTGTACAAGCAAGAGAAGTGAAATTGGATCCCATGTTTGGCAAAGTAATTGTTAAAAGAAGAGTTGTCGAATTCTCTGCCATTATCACATTGCATGTTCTTGATGGGAAGATTGAATTTAGTTTTTATAAGATTGTGGAATCATTGAAAGTGTTGGAAAACTTCTAATTTTTGTTTTAATGGAAAAACCCATGTGTCATGAGTATAACTATCAAGAAGAACAAGATAATATATGAAACCCGACACACTATTTATTGGTGATGTCCAAAGATCACAATGAACGATTTTAAAAGGCATAGAAGTTGTAGAAACACACTCAAAGAAGGGTAAACAAAACATGTTTCCCAAATTGAAAAGCTTGACAAAGACGAAAATCATCTTTTTTATTACATGAAAATTTTGAGAAAGACACTAAAGACTGGAAAACTGGACACCTGGGATGACCTAACCAACGATGCCAGATTAAAACAACTTTATTTGGGCCGTGAGAGGCGTGAGGGGCATGTTAGTTGAGTTATGGAAGGGGTACATGTCGCCCTTGCTATTGCAGCGATGGATGTGTTTCTTGGTTGTGTAGTCCTTCATAGAGAAACCAAAATGATAAGACTCAACAAAGCAATTATTATCATTAGTAAAACGACGAACATAAATAAGATTTTTATGTGTTTAGGGGTTACGACAACTGATTGAAGGTTCATAGCGCAGGATGTTGTACGAAGATTATGGTAGACGAGAGTCTGTATAGGTATTTTGGAGCCATTCCCCATAATTATGTGTTGAGAAGAATTCGTACTATGATTAAGAATAGTTTTGAGAATACCTGAATTTGAGGCCATGTGCGAAGAAGCCCTAGAGTCTATATACCAACTATTGTCGAGTGGCTGGTGAAGAGTGATATGATCCATAGTGATGTGATCCGGGAAACCACACAGCCAAACAAGCACGAGTTATCAAGCCAATTTCATACTCCTCGGATCTTAAGACACTCGTTCAGTGTTTTGGCTCGTTTGGAGGCTATAAAGGTCGATTTGATGCAAATCTAAACTTGTTGGAAATCTCATTTAAAGATCTATAACTTTATTCTTCAACTGGTTTGCCAAATCATCCTTCACGATGCCAAAAATCAGAAGAAACAAATCTGGCGGGTTTTTCATTACCCCTATATATGTTTAAGACATAAGTGTTTTGTCTTCCAAGAAATCAACGCTATGCACACCAAGAGTCATCTTCACGTGAATCAAGTGGGTGTCATCAAGAGAGCATGGCTCTTCTTCTCCTCCCATCATCAATGCTAGGCCACTTGAAGAGTTTTGCTTCTTCCTATTTAAGTGTGTGTCTTTCCAACTGTAAGAGGGGATTAGATTTAAGTATTTTTTTGGAAATGTTTAAGTGATTCAAACAGATTAGGAATGATTTTTTTTCTTCGATTGGTAAGCATATCCAACCAAGTTCTTGTGTATTCAAGAACCTTGAGTCGTTTTCTGGGTGGGTTTATCTCAACTGATTTTAATTCTCTTTCAATCCCTTTTGGTGCGTTTATCCAAGATAGATTGATTGTCTATCCGTTCTTGTGAGTTTATCAAAAACAATCAATTGATTTGTATTTCGAGTCCTTTTGGTGTGTTTATCCAATTGAGCATCGATTGACTATCTTCTTTGAGTTCTTCAATAAAATCAGATTGTGTTTCACTTTTTCATCTTTTTAATTTGGCCAAAAGAAAATAAAGTTGGGAATTTGGGGAGACTACATAAAAAAAGGACCTCTTCGACACTGACACGAGAAAACAACGATTTGATCTTCATCATATAGCGTTTATGAACGCATGTTGGTCCCACTGTTGATACAATGAGGGTTAAAGTAATTTTGGTGTCCCGTAATGAAGGCTTGAGAGGGGTGCTGTTGGTTTTGGGGACGTGGACCAAATAAGCCCGGTCTCATAGTCTCCTGGTGTCATACTCGACGCACGTCGCTGACGTTATTTGGTCGTATACGGAGCGGCTTACGCACGACCCTCCCCTGCCTCCCATGCATCCCGATCCGGTACGTATTTTATCAAATATTTAAATAAAAAAAAATTACTAAAATATTAAATATTGTAATTAATAATATTTTTTTATTTTATTGGGTTGTGTTTCAGTTGAGGAAGATACTGAAGCCCTACACCCGTCACCCGCATTTCTCCACGATCCACCAGTTTCACATCCCTGGGGTCCCTCGAGTTTCGTCGGATGGACCCCATGCTGTTTTCGGCATTCGTGGAGCGGTGACATCCAGACATGAACTCGTTCCATTTTTCATGGGGAGAGATCACGATCACACTTCACGACGTCTTCCACATTTTGGAGATCCCCATCGACGAGACGACAATGGTATCTGATATGCCCGACGCCGAGCTCTTTGCCGCTGCATCGGAGATGCTTGGGGTCGATGTAGCTGTCGTCTCGCAGATGGCATCAAGCAATAATTTCTATGTACCTATTTATTATTTATTTAATATATTTTAATTAAAATGTTATTGATAAACTTATTTGGTTTTATTTGTTTTTTCAGCTGACAGCTTTGCGATCAACACAAGGTTGTCAAGCGGCCCAAATGTGATATATTTGTAGTGTAATAATATTAGGGTTTTTAATTAATTTTTAATGCATTATATAATTAAATTAATGTTACTAATTTCAGGCATGAGCGTCATATAGCTTCGATGTACTTGCTCATGTTGTTGGGCAGTACTGTCTTCACAGACAAGTCGGGGAAAAAGGTGAAGGCGAAGTATATGTCGCTCCTCCTCGACCACGACCGCACCAAGCGTCATGCCTGGGGTGTTGGTGTCATGGCCAACCTGTACTAGAATTTGGGTCAGGCATCGCGGGACCAGGTACAGGGATTGGTTGGATGCCCGCTGTTTCTGTGGGTAATAATTTAATTTTTTGGGTTTTACGATTTATAAGTATAAATGCTAACAATTATATGATTTGTTGCTGACGTGGATCTGGTCCTACTTTCACGCTTTCCGGGGTAACGCGTCACCCGATCTGGAGCACATGGTGGATTCACGGGCGGCAGCCCGTGACGGGAGAGAGGCTCTTCAGGGTAGTGACTCGGATCGCCTTATCTCCCTACGTCGGGTTCTCGACGCCATGAAGTTGTCAGAGGTAATCCAAAAGCTCTACGTTTGAATTTTGGGTTTTTCGATTATTTTTTTGTCTTCTGACTCTGTTTTTATTTTATTTAGGTGCGGTGGCAACCGTGGGGCAAACTAAACTTCAGCGATTTAGGGTACGCTCCGTTGCTATATCGAAGCGTCATCAAGTGTTTTGACGTGCGAGAGCCGTACCTTTCCGACCGTTGCCTCCTCCAGTTCGAGTACAGGCAGTTTATTCCTCAGGCGCCACCGGAGCCGAATAGTGATGTCCGACATGCGACCCTGCGGTCGTACATAGTGGAGTACGGGGACGAGCATTGTATGTGGCATACGGTCCCGAGACCGCTGATCGAGCTGCATGATCTTATCACGTCCACCTTCGTGTGGAATTGTGATAAGGCATACCTCGATTGGTTTGACCGGGTGTCTCATCCATATATGGATTTCCGGTCCGCCAGACATGACCCACATGCAGTTGATCCTATCCCTCCACCTCCACCAGCTTCTGCTGTCACGATATATAATTTTCTTACGTTTTGTGTAATTATTTATGTTTATATTCTAATGTTTTTTTATACAGCGCTCACAGCTTGTGGCCGGCGAGATGACTGCTTATCTCGCCCAGTACGACGATACGCCTCCCCGTCTTACAGATCGGATGATCCGTTGGATCGAGTATCTGATGGGTGACGTGACGCCTTTGACCGCTCCCATTCCACGCGCGTCCTATATATTCCGCGACTCGGTTCACATGGAAGGATCTGGCAGCGGGCGACAACCAAAAGAGGACTAGATCATGTTTTTGATTTTCGATATGTAAATTACCTAAACTATTAGTTTACGGATATTTGAACAATATGTTATTTTGTGGATGTTAATGGATTTGATTTTCAAAAATATAATATATAATCCAAAACTATATAATATGTATAACAATAACATATAAATGAAAACTATAGTATATAAGTATATAATACAAGTAAAACTATATAAGATATAAAGGAAAACTGTATAATATAAGTATAACTATATGAGATATAAGGGAAAACTATATAATATAAGTATATAGTACAAGGAAAACTTATATAAGTATATAATATAAACATAACTATATGAGATATAAGGGAATACTATCTAATATAAGTATATAATAAAAGGAAAACTTATATAAGTATATAATATAAGTGTAACTATATGAGATATAAGGAAAAACTATATAATATATGTATATAATACAAGGAAAACTTATATAAGTATATGATATAAGTGTAACTATATGAGATATAAGGGAAAACTATATAATATAAGTATATAATACAAGGAAAACTTATATAAGTATATAATATAAGTGTAACTATATGAGATATAAGGGAAAACTATATATACTATTAGTATATAATACAAGGAAAACTTATATAAGTATATAATATAAGTATAACTATATGAGATATAAGGGAAAACTATATAATATAAGTGTATAACACAAGGAAAACTTATATAAGTATATAATATAAGTGTAACTATATGAGATATAAGGAAAAACTTTATAATATAAGTATATAATACAAGGAAAACTTGCATAAGTATATAATGTAAGTGTAACTATATGAGATATAAGGGAAAACTATATAATATAAGTATATAATACAAGGAAAACTTACATAAGTATATAATATAAGTATAACTATATGATATATAAAGGAAATATATTTATATACTATAGTTTTCCTTTATATATCATATAATTAAGTATATTATATAGTTTTCCTTTATATCTCATATAGTTATACTTATATTATATAGTTTTTCTTTATATCTCATAGAGTTATACTTATATTGTATAGTTTTCCTTTATATCTCATATAGTTATACTTATATACTATAGTTTTTCTTTATATCTCATATAATTATACTTATATTATATAGTTTTCCTTTATATCTCATATAGTTATACTTATATTATATAGTTTTTCTTTATATCTCATATAGTTATACTTATATTTTATAGTTTTTCTTTATATCTCATATAGTTATACTTATATTATATAGTTTTCCTTTATATCTCATATAGTTATACTTATATACTATAGTTTTTCTTTATATCTCATATAGTTATACTTATATTATATAGTTTTTCTTTATATCTCATATAGTTATACTTATATTATATAGTTTTCCTTTATATCTCATATAGTTATACTTATATACTATAGTTTTCATTTATATCTCATATAGTTATACTTATATTATATAGTTTTCCGTTATATCTCATATAATTATACTTATATTATATAGTTTTCCTTTATATCTCATATAGTTATACTTATATACTATAGTAATCCTTTATATCTCATATAGTTATGCCCTCTACAACTTTTCATAAATTACGATAATTACCCGAAAGTTTTGTTTTGTGGCAAAAATGTCTTCCATAACTTTTCATAAATTATGATTATTACCCGAAAGTTTTGTTTTGTGGCAAAAATTCACTCCATAACTTTTCATAAATTACGATTATTACCCAGAAGTTTTGTTTTGTGGCAAAAATGACCTCCACAACTTTTCATACCCGAAAATTTTGTTTTATGGCAAAAATAGGATATCGATCTGAGACGTAGACAACCTCCTGAGAGGATACACTTTGTACCCGTTTTCTTTGAAACAAATTAGGGTCCATTTGGTAACCGTCATTTCCTCACGATCCTCGTAGTGCATTTTTTGTAGAAAGTTGGAAACTTGTTTCGGTGATGTTACATTTTCGGGGAAGAAGCTTCTCAACTCCGCAACAATAACACTCGGTAGATTGAACCTATCGCCGAACCTCCTGACAATGCGTTGCTCATCCGGGGTCATTCGGCCCATGTATGCATGCCCAAGGAAGGTAGTCGGAAGCTTATGGTTGTGTTGTCCGCTCAACACATTCAAGATCCATTTTCAAGTCTCTACTCCCGACTTCTTCTTCATTCGAACACCGTATAACTCAAATGTGCACCCGGACTTCTTCGATCTGGTTTCACGAAGTACCACATCAGCCTCCTTCAGATCTTCTTCACTAACTTTCTTCCTCCCCGATCTATATTCACCAAAGTTCTCGCATATCAAACTAACATGTCTTTTATTACTTCGGCGAATGACTAGAACCATCATCAAATCTTTGCCCCTCTTCTGAGCCCAATCAACCAACTCCTCTCGGCCATCCCACTTTTGATTCGTACGAAATTCAGATCCATAATCCTTCCCCTATTAATGTAAACAATAATATTATTCATTTGCATTTAATGACATAGCAATATCTCAATCTCCAAACTTAAAAAACTACTCTTTCTAACTACACATGCAATATCAAAATACCGCTAAATATTTAATAAATGCTAACAAAACTACAATAGTAGTACTAAAACAAAACCATATCTTCCCATTTCTAAACAAGTACTACTTCATAACATACAATATCTCCATACCCCTAAAATATACTAACAAAACTAAACTATAATCTCCATTTAGAAACTTACAGAACTATTACTTCATAACTACACATACAATACCTAGATCTCTTCTCCATTTTACTAATCTCTCAATACATACCTTATGATTTATACGATAAAAACTTGAGTAAAACTATATATACTTTTATTCCTCTATATCTAAACTAATTTATACAATATCGCATACAATTATACCATAACTAATTCATACATATCTATATAACGCAAATATCAAGCCTTTTACGAACAATGATGGAATACTAACCGCAAAATTGTTGGGGTTGAATTCTTCATCATTGCTCAAACATTTGTTTTCGCTACTCCAATAGTCATTTTCGGTATTTTTCATTGTGGTAAGATTGTATTCGTGTGTGAAAAAAATTGGATAAATGAGTTTGAGTATTTATAAAGGGATAATTCGGCCATTGGAATTATAGTCGTTGGGCTACGCACGAATTTGGCGTACGCAAGATCATTGCATAGGAGCCAAATTTTCAAATCCCCCCAACGACTACCTCCAACGGCCATATTTTTTGCTCTATGCAGGTATCTTGCATACGCAAGATTCCTACATAGAGAAATTTCCTCGTATCTTGCGTACGCAAGATTCCTGCGTAGTGGAATGTAGTGCGAATGGGCATAAGATGTAGTGTATATAGCGGCTTCGTTATAATATTCTAACATCTTAAAATATCTGAGGATAAGAGGTACGTACTAGGGATGGCAACGGGGCGGGTTCGGGGCAGGGAGTACTCTCTCTGTCCCCGTCCCCGTTTTTTGCCCCAGTCCCCGCCCCCGTCCCTGAATGGGGATAAAAAAACTTCCTCCGTCCCCGCCGGTGCCCCGCTCCCCGTCGGGGATCCCCGTCCCCGTTTTACTACACATAAATTTTTTAAATTTTGTTTTAATTTATATATTATTAAGATTTAGGGTATAAATGATTTAAGATTTATGATTTAACGTTTAAAGGGTACAATATTTAGGGATTAAATAATATAAAATTTAGGATTTAAGGTTAAGAAAATCACAAAAATAATGTATTTGGCGGGAATCCCCACGGGTTTCCCCGCCGAAGACGGGGACGGGGCGGAGAACGGGGTGGGGACCTCTATCCCCACCCCGCTCCCTGTCCCCACTCAGGGTTTAAATTTCCCCCCCGCCCCATCCCCGTTTAAACACCCCGTCCCCAACCCCGTAGCGGAGATTCCCCACGGAGAATGGGGAGTCTCTGCCCCGTTGTCATCCCTAGTACGTATGACTTATATACAAAACATATCTGGTTCTAGTTAGATCATAACGTTGATCTAGCTATATATTCGGGCATATTAATGATTCTTCACCGATTTGCAAGAATACCCTAAATGGGTTTGCCATTTGCAAACATAGAAGCTGTTTTTTTTTTCATATATCCACCTTTTGGTGTATTTTTGCAAAATAATAAATCTTTTGTTTTAATTCCAGAAGTAAATTAAATCAATGAAATTGTAGAAAAGAAAAAGGAAACAAAAAACCCCAAAATAGAAATATATCATTTATTAATATTTCCCTCCAAAATCCCAAATCCCCCCCTTTTTCCTGTAGTTATCCCGCCCCTTTCTTCATTTCTCCCGCCTACTTAATTCCCTCCCATTTCCTGGCCATTCCGCCTTCCTTTATCCCGCCGGCCGGTCAATGAACAGTTGGAACTGAAAGATCCAAACGCCTCCCTCCCCTCCCCCTCCCTCCCATTCTGCAATCGTCCTCTTGACTGTTGAACACAAATACCATGTTAAACAGGAATGACGATGGACGATACATGAAGAAGTGTTGAACTGTGTATCTACATGGCAAACTGTGTAACTGTTAAATAGGAATGGCGATGAGCGATTAACTGTGTAACAGAAGTGTAGAACCTCAGCAGATGAACCCGAAGAACTGTTGAACTCAGCAGATTGATTCCCAAGCGGTTTTCCAGGTTAGGGTTAGGGCTAAATTATGTAAAACCAAATATTCAGAAGGGACCAAATGTAAAACCAAAGCTACCCAAGCGACCAGATGAACTGGTAGTTTTCTGAAGTAGACAAATGATTCACAAGACTTTTGTTAACCAGATGAACTGGTAGTTTTCTGAAGTAGACAAATATTCAGAAGGTTTTTTTCCTGCTATAATAGAAAGTTCTTGTCGGCCTTAGTAAAATATATGTCATACTTAATAAGAATAATGTCATAAATACATCGTTTAAATTGGATATATGTCATACCAAATATTCACAGAATAATGTCATAACTACAACTAAAAGTTTTTAGTCATTAAACCATATTACATGCTTGCCTATTGCCTAATTTGGGTAGGACGTGTGACATCTGGCTGAATAGTTCTACTCAGAAGCTGAATAGTTCATCTCACCAATCTAAATACAAGATGTCTTAATTAGATCTCCCTTTCCCGATGCTCTGCTTCTTTGACAATTTTACTTTACATAGATATTAATTGCACTTCATCTCACCAATCTACTTTACATATATCTTAATTAGAAAATGCTCCATGTTTGAGTATTTTTAGGTACATGGTGCCACTCGTACTGCTGGTGATTTCAAAACCGTGACATTTTAAATTGCTATTGTGACATACTATTTATACTATTTTCACAAAGTAATAGTATTTAACTGACAAATATGATCGTATTCAGACTGTTTTACTTCGCAGAGATCTTAGTTTTTATAGAGATCTTAATGGCACTTCATCTCACCCATCTCATTGGAGTGTGTTGTTTGACTATCCCAACTGTACATGCTTCCAGCCATACTCTCTCTTTGTTCACTTCATCTCACCCATCTCTTTCTACTCTTCATCTCTTTGATCTCCTTAGAGCAACTTGTGTGGTTGTGTTCTTTGCTTGTGGACTCACAAACTTCTGTTGGATTTTAATTGAGTGGCAAATAGGTATGGCTGATGAATACTCCAACATTGATGAGAAGGGAGAGGTTGGCTTCATTGATGTTCCCTCAGTTCAAACTTCCACTCATACTGAGGAGAGTCATGTCATGGTGTTTGTGTCGTTTCCATTTGCTGGAGGAAAGCCTCAATCGGTTCCTGTCAACGAGGTTGCCGCGGCGTCATTCACAATAGAAAACACCACTGATGAAGATATTTTACTTTGGTGTGTGAAGATTTATGCTTCAAATCCTGAAGATTCATTTGTGTTGTCACTGATGAAACCTCCATCTGGCCATCCAGATGACATACCCGAGGACGATTTTGTTCGTTCTTTTTATATGGAGGAACGAAATTTGATGCCATATGGTAGCCTGACTATATGGATGTCTTGTGTGCCCAAGGAGATTGGCGTTTTGACATCTATAGTGGTCATCGAAACTGGTGTTGTGAGTATTGAACGACTTGTCTTCCTCTTGGCTGAAGATGAAGTATCCAAAGCTTTGGCACCTCAGAGACCATATAACATACCACCACAGATTAGGAAAGCGATAGAGTTTGAGGAAATCCCTGAAGTAGTCTTACAAGGCTTAACAGAGGAAAATTATGCGTCGTATTTCAATGAGTTGTTAGGGATGGAGGAACTTCTGATTATGGTAAGTGTTATATTTTCTCTGTATGTGGGTTGGGGGACTGAGGGGATAGCTAGATGGCATCGTTCTCTCATAGTACCAAGTTGTTGAATGATTTTTTATATATTTGTTTACAGAAGTACGTGAAAGCTTATAATATGAAGTCTGTTACTTTGAGACAAAAGTATTATCGGCTTGTAGCACTTAAAGTGCCAGGACTAGGTGAAAGAAGGCCCTCAGTTGTCCGTGGAGATGTGGTGAATGTTTATGGAGAAGGCCCTCTCCATCAGGTATGTGGATAATGTTAGGTAGCTTATTATTTTTGTCAAAGTGTTATATATTATTGTCGGAATGAATTATGAAATTGCACGACTTATCGTTGCCAATGTTGTGTTCTCATGTTGAACTTGCGAATGTTCTTTGAACAGGTCTTGATCCATCGTGTTGAGGCTGATGAATTAATATTGCAATTTGATGATGAATTTTACCAAAGGCACATAGATAGCAATGTGTATGAAATCTGTTTTGTGTTCAACGGGGCAAATTTCAGTAAGCTCCATCAAGCCATTCTATCTGTAGAGGCATTACACGAAAACTTCCTCTTTCCCCATGAGTATCATGCAAAGCGGAGGATTACAGCAAACAATTTTGTGCCTATCTCACTTCTTCTTGATGAGGAGCAAAAAAATATTGTTCGCTTAATTTTAGGCTGCAGAGGAGGAGCTCCTTATGTGATTTATGGACCCCCGGGAACAGGAAAGACAAAAACACTAGTGAAGGTGATCCTACAACTCTATACAACTAGACGTAATTCTCATATACTGGTATGTGCTTCTTCAAATTGAGCTACACTTAACAGATTAAAACCAAGTTGATGAACCAAACTAACCTCTTTTATCTTGATGTTTGAGTTTAAGGCAGCTTCTCCCATTCCTACAATCTCTCTGCATCTTTTATCTCCAAGGGCAACACTTCCCTTAGAGTGTCGTTGAAGTGAGGTGAGGTAATCTCTATTTTCCTTCATATGGCATGAGCATGCGCTATCAATAAACCACATGTTGTTCCCCCTCACATCATCATGCATTTAGAAAGTTAGTGTTTAGCGACCCATGCAAGCTTGACTTTACCTGGTCACTTAGAGACAAAGTGATATTCTCTAGGCTTAGAGAAAATCCTTTGTGCTTCTTCAAATTGCGCGGCAGATCACATATTAGAGAAAATCCTTTGTGAGGGGATGAAACTTAGGGAGGAAGATATTTATAGGTTGAATTCCACACGTCGTCCCTTACAAAAAATGAACGCTGCATTGTTGAGGTTCTGCATCTACAATGCAGGTTTCTTCACTTGCCCTTCTCGAGATGCACTCCGCAGGTACAAGATAATAATAACGACATACACGAGTGCATCTTACCTCTATCATGCTGAAGGGGTTAACCGTGGCCACTTCTCCCACATCATCTTAGATGATGCAAGCCAAGTTTCAGAGCCAGAGACAATGGGCGAGATTTTGATTGGGATGACTTTGAGGATGACTTTGAGGGTGACTTTGAGGATGACTTTGAGGATGATGTTGAGGAAGATGTTGAAGAAGGGACATTGTTGGATGACACTAATGAAGTCAACAACTTATTCATAGACATTGATGAGGAAGTTCTACAAGAGATTGAAGCCAAGTACTATCGTAGCAAACAGTTTAGTAAAAGGCAATTGGATGATTTGGAAGAGGCAATGGAGGATAATGGGGTGAGCGGCAATAATTTGGAAATATAAGTTAGAGAGCATTTCAATTGCAAGAAGGATCTTAAGGATCGTTTATCCTTGATGGCATTATAGAGGCGCTTCCAGATGCAAGTCCAGAAGTCTGATAAGAAGTTATATGTAGTAAGGTGCATTGATCCTAGTTGCACATTTTTTTTATCATGGGACCGCTCTTGGAAGCACAGTATTGTTTGAAGTAAGGAAGTATTGTGGACAACATACATGTGGCATGAAGCTAAAGCATAACCACCACAGACATGCAAGTTCAAGCATAATTACTGACCATATTATGTCAAGGTAAGTAAACAATCCTGTCAGTACGATCATATATATTTATGAGCATGTATATGAACTAACCTTAGCACGTTACATATACAATCTTGTTACAGCTTTAACACAACCGGTACATGTCCTGGACCTCGTGCTGCCGAAATTGAAGACATCATGAAGAAGATGGGAGTGGCAGTTAGTTGTGACAAGGCAAACAGAGCACGTTTAACTGCCATTGACAGGATAAGAGGCACATCTGAAGAAAGCTACACTAGGATTCATGGATACATGTACATGCTCAAAATGATGAATCCAGGGACAATCACACATGTTGAAGTAGATTCTAATCGTCGATTCAAGTATTATTTCATCAGCTTGGGTGCTTGGCGCAATGGAATGCAGTTTTTAAGAAAGGTATATTTAAGTTTTGTCACATTCCACGATGTTGTTGTCAAATTGATACAGTACATTGTAGCATATGTCACTTTGTAAAGCTGAGTGAAAACTATTGCAGGTCATAACTATGGATGGTACCCATCTAGGATCAAAGTATATAGGCACACTTCTAGTTGCAGTGGCACAAGACGAAAACAGACAAATATATCCAGTGGCTTTTGCTGTTGTTGACAGCGAGAATGACAGTTCATGGTCATATTTCTTCTGACACCTACGCTCCATTGTTGCCGATGATCATGACCTCGTATTTGTGTCTGACCGTCATGGAATCATTTACAAATGTTTAAGAGAGCGCTATATCTTCACAAAGCATGGTTGTTGCATACTTCACCTATTTCAAAACATGAAGACGGGGTTTAAAAGGAATGACTTGTGGATTCTGTACCAAAAGGCAAATCAAGCGTACACCAAACAGGACTTCAATCGTGAATTTGCAAGACTTTGCAACCAATCTCCGGAAGTCGATACCTACCTCAGGGGTGTTGGATTTGAAGCGTGGACAAGGTCGCATATGCCCGCAAACAGATTCAACATTATGACGTCCAACAATACGGAATCCGTTAATAGTCGCTTACTGGGCCCACGTCGAATTCCGTTGATTAGGTTGCTTGATGGTATACTGAATGTCATGAGTCAGTGGTTTTGTGACAGGCGATTGAAGGGAGAGCGACATTCTGATCTTCTAACCCCGACAGTTTGTCGTGAGCTAGAAGGTAATTATTTGAAATCGTTGACAATGGTTGTGAGTAGGCTAAATCAATATGAGTTTCAAGTGCATGCCAATGGAACTACATTCTTGATAAATCTGCATGCTCGAACCTGCTACTGCAACGTCTTCCAAGTTGACCAAATTCCTTGTGCGCATGCAATAGCGGCTGCGAAGGATTGTGGTGTGGATCCTGTCACTCTTGTTCATCCCCTATTTACTGCTGAAATGTGGAAGGAAGTGTACAAGGAAACTATATATCCGATTCATGCATTTGAGCGTTGGGAAGTTCCTGACACGGTCTTGAATAGAGCATGTTTGCCCCCGGATGTCAGGAGGAAATCAGGAAGACCAAGGAAGAAAAGAATCCCGTCACGGGGAGAATACAAGGGCCCGAGGAGAAGGTGTGGAAGTTGTGGCACTGTCAGCCATAACTCACGAAACTGTCCTAACCCCTCAGCTGGCCCATGATGTCGTTAATTGTGCTACCTCTTCAATTATCTATTTTGTTAATATGTGTTTCCTTGTGTTACATATTGAATTATGTATTTTGTTAATATGTGTATTAAGAGATCCAAACTCTTGAAGGATCTCTTACCACTCATATTACTTTTCGTATAAATGATATGTATTTTGTTAATATGCGGTTAGTTAATGTAACACTATCTTGTCATGACTATATTTATGTCCTGACATTGTCAATATTGACTACTTTTGGTTAAATTCATATGACAGAAGTTTCACTCCATTCTGTACCTATCCCTTGACCCCACTTGTTATTCTTCAATATTTATCATGACAGATTCAATATGCTTTCAAATAACCAACGGACCGACATGAGTGGCATCTGAATAACACAGGAAAAACATACACCGTCCTCGGCCATACATAACATGCTTCTTAAAATCACTACATTTACGTGACATTATATAGTCACTACATGACATTATGTGTTCACGACACTCACATGTATTAACACTAATACGATGTTCAACACAACTACTTTAAACCAACAAAAGCATCACCATAGAGTTACATTCTTCAATTTCAAAATAAATCTCTAAATATGGTAACGTTGTATAGAACATTGTGGCGCCTCACTATTTCAAATACACATGCATCGTTCATCTCCAATCCATTGTCAATTACAAATTGCCTCCAGCCTGTTCCAAATCTGTAGCGATTCCCATTTTTTGCGATAGACACGAGCCACGCAGCCATACCACAATTCAGGATGACTTCAGTGATTCTTGCAGCACTCAAGAATTTGATACCATGTTTGCTCGGGACACCCTGCATAACAGTAAGTGCATTGCAAGTTGATATTATGAAGTAATCCTTATCACACATTTACATTATAAGGTTAAATAATCCTACCAGACGATAGTCACCCTAGACATTGGTTTGATTCATTAAAACAACGAAACTATTAATCTTGTCACATGGAAAAGCTTGGGCTCTTTGTAATGCTGATGGTGGCTCAGCTGCAACAGCTCCAACATCATCATCAACATCTCCATCATCTTCAAGAATAATTGGGTGGTCGTCACTGTTGTACTCTCCAGTACTCCAACTGTTGTAACTGGTGTCTTCTTCACAGTGGGATTCAGAGCTAATATCAATCACATTGTTCGGCATCCTGTTAACAGCACCACACCGAAGAGGACTTTGATGCAATATGGTAAAGAAATTATCATACCCAGTTCCAAAGAGAGACTTTCATTGAACTCATAATATCACTTCAGCAACTCCATCTGTTGGAATACAAGGTAAACTTTTCGAAACAATTTAAAAATAACCATGCTAAATGTATAATAATACCTGGACTTCCTTTTTCGTGAGTGAACTGGTGTTGATTGTGGTTGAACTCTCTCCAAATGGGGTCAATTTGATTTCGGCTGTTCAATCCCGACAAACCCTAGAAAACTTACCCAAATTGAGATAGATGAAATGAAGTCAAGGAACCGCTCAGAAATTGTATATATAATAGTCTGTTAAACCGTGTTCATAACAAGCTCTTAATATAATTGTTAAACCGGTCGAAATTGGCCCTAATATGGCATTGTGTGCTCCAAGGAACCGCTCATAAATTGGGCCGAATATGGCATTTTTTTGGGCTTGTCATACTAACTGTTTTGGCCTGTCGTCTTTCATGTCATAAAATACTATTTCATGCGACATTATCGTAACATACTATATTATATAAAACATAAATACATAACATGCTTCATTTGGCAATCTGACATTTACCTGACAATATATAGTCACTATATGACATTTTAAGGTTCCTACTTGACATTATATATTCATACAGTAACAGACTTCATAACCTACTAAATACTACACTAAATTACATAGTCCCTACACTACATTACTTAATAAAATACTAAATATTATATAAACACTGATGCGGAGGAGACATATGAATCTGGGCCGTCGCGCTGCGGAAGTTCTTGAACAACATCTCCGGTGACGACATATATGTTTATGAACGCCACGGTTCTACCTTGGGCGGCAAGGATGGCCGCGTCTCCGCAGTTTTGTAAGGCCCTCAAGGTACAAGGGTCGCCATCGGGGGGCACAACTTCGAAGAAGTACGAATCGTCCCATTCATAATTGTTAAACTGAAACAGTTGGTTGATCAGCCACCAAATATCATGTACCATTTCAGCCAATGGACTCTAGTTTTGGGTCGTCCCGCCTTGGTAGTAATGGGTCGAAATCCTGGCCATTGCTCCCCTTGAAGGGATGATTCTCCCTCCGGTATGGACAGTTGTAAACTCCCTGTGATCGTTAGGCTGATCAGCCATGGAAACGAAAGAAGCGTAGGGAATTTGGTGTTTAGGGTAAGGTGGAAGATGTTTGCCTGGATTATGGATGAGGAAATATGACTTCGTATGAGGGGGTATATAAAGAGGTTTTTGGGTTAGTGGCAGTTACGGATACATTTATGACGGTGCTCTAATATATTCTTAATTTAATTACTTGTGTTAATATCCTGTCTTGTTACTGATATCCTGTCTAATCAGCGTAAATTGGAGTTGGTGGGCAGTTAGTGCTAATTTCATGACGGTTTGGAGTTTTTTATTGTCTCTTCTAAAAAAAGGAGTTAGTAGAGCCGATACCTCGTTTGGAGTTTTTTATTGTATCCCACATCCCTCTTAGATTCATCTTGTCATGCTACTTCTTAATATGTATATTATGAAGTCAGTCAATGTCCCTATATTATTTGACACAACTGTCATTCGAATGTCGTTTAAGTGCCATGTAACTTCCATGTAACTGTCATTTAACCTACACGCACATAACTGCCATTGTATGTAATTTAAACAAGTTGTCGTAACATTGTATGTAATCTAAACAAATGTCTTCAAAAACATCCAATTGTACATAATCTAAGTAAATGCCATCCAAACCCCAAAAAGAACATCCAAATATCTAATTTAAACGATGGAGTTCCTTAGGCTCGACCTCCACACCCCGTCAAACACGCTGTGAGCCATGTCGCTCCTGAAGCTGTCAATAAATTTGTATGCCACAACGTCAAGATTTTTCCAACCAGCATTGAGCAACTCCATGTGTTTCAGAGTGTATATCCCACAGTCATGACTACGAACACAAAATGCAATAAAGTTACTTAGATGAAGTATATAATAAAATTGGTAAGGGGATTGATATTTCAACTTACCCACGCTTGTTCTGCTTCAGTCCTTGAATTCTCTCAAATTTAATCTCTTGAGTACCCCGATTTTCAAATTTCTTGGCAAGCGACGAGTACTATGTCATGAAGTGAGGAAGAAACCGACAAACCCCATGCAGCCAGGTCTCTCCGCCCAAGTTAGTGTTCAAATCCACATTACAATCATATACATTTGCATATCATTGCTCCAGATCGATCTCTACAGCCACCCAATGCATGTTATCGATGTTGAGGGGGACATAAATGAAGTCCAGATCATCCCAACTGGACCCATAAGGTTTAGGCCGATCTCCCCTAAAGTATTCAAGTGCACGTTCAGATGCAGGTGGAACAGTGCATGCATTTTCGACATAGTATCTATATGCCTCCGTATAATCAGCAGCCCAGAAAACGTCCAGTATTGTGGCCTTGTGTTTAACTTCGGACTCCAAAAGCGCCTTACGGATATAACAACAAACTTCATCGATTTGCTTCAGAAAAATATAATTCATCATGTCAGGAATTGCAATAAATCCCAACAGTAAACTAATTTGACATCATAAGTAAATAGCTTACACCATCTTCCAGCCAAGCTTTTGGTTCTAGTATTAGGCCAAACCAGTCCTTGTCCATCTCTTGACCATACAGTCCAACTTTTGGCTCAGAGTTGAAAAATAAAGAAGGCGTAATTAAATCCATGAAAGATAGTTGAACATTATTAAATCCGTGAGATACTAACCTTTCATCATTCATCCATTTCAGCAAAGCAGTCATCTCCTTCACCTGTGAATTCTTGGTTATCTTCTTCACAGTTTTCCCCTTTTTCTCATCTATGTAAGGTGTTAGTTTTTTGGCAGATGGTTTCACCATACGACTAGGAAGAACCCTCTTCGGTTGAAGATGTTGCTTTCGTTTATTTTTGGGTTTCGCCTTGCTGGATGAAGCAACCACAGCGGCTAGCACTGAAAGAGGTTCCTCTTTTTCCTCAACCTCTGTTGGGGTTAGCTCCTGCTGGGTAGCCTCCGGTGCTCCTTCAATGTCGTTAGTAAAATCCTCCTCCTGGTCCTTTTCACCAACGCCAGCATTTTCATTTAGGTCTTTGACAATGGCCATAACACCATACGCACCCTCAACATCATTGTTACCCTCAATGGAATTATCAAAATCCTACAATCATAATAACCATGTCATACATGAGTAAAAATTTTGTCACCATGCCGGACTTTTCTTATAAAACATAAAAACTCCCATCACACACTAGAAATTTTGTCACCTCGTACAAATAATAATCTCATACTAGTGATGATAATATGATAATTTTCATAGGAGCATATTCATACCTCTTTCCCTTCAGCCTCTACCTTCTCCACCTCAGCCTCCTGAACTTCAACCTCTACCTTCTCCACCTCAGCCTCATGAACCTCAACCTCTACCTTCTCCACCTCAGCCTCCTGAACCTCAACCTCCACCTCAGCTTCCTGAACCTCAACCTCTTTGTCACCACCCTCACCATCACTCTAATTATCACCAACTTTATTATCCTCATAAGAAACTTCCTCATCATCACTCTCATTATCACCAACTTCATTATCCTCATTAGAAACTTCCTCATCACCATGACTTGCAACCTCAGCTTCTACCTTGTCCTCCTCTTTCGGTTTGTCACCACCCTGGCGAAGTTCTTCAATGTCATTACCCTCATCACCATCACCATCATCACCATCATCATAATCATCATCATCATTATCCTCACTCTCAACCTCATCACTCTCAAACTCCTCACCCTCAACCTCCTTATCCTCCACCTTCTCATCCTCTGTTTCCTGGTCATTCTTATAAACTTTCTCCTCTTCCTCATCAGACTCACCATAGGATTCAAAATCATCCTCATTCGAATAACTCTTTGATTTCCCCTTACTCTTGAGCTTAGGCACCTCATCCTCCTTTGATACCCTCTTTTCCAGCCTTCTCATCCTGTCAAGCACTCCTATTTCCATCATCTTCATCATTCTGAACATCTGACTTATCACCTCTGATTCATGCACATATGCATTACTCGGGCTCGCTCCATCTTTTCCTTGCTTCCCCTTCCCCTTCTTTTTCAAACCCTTTATTGCTTCCTTCACAATCTTGTCAAAATGCCGGTCATCATTTTCAACAACATAGTAGCAGTCGGACATCTTATCCACCTCTTCCTCATCGGGAATAAGAATGGGCTTAACCACATGTGTAGGATCAGCCAAAGACAACTCCAACACTCCATGTTGGGGGGGCTTCATCTGAAAACCAAAGAAGACCTCGAGGCATTACATATTCACTCAACTTTGATGCAAATTGGAGACCAAATGTTGGCACAGCTTCCCATACCCATGTCTACAATAACAAGCGGTTTGAGAATTAGCAAATTAAGATACATTAAATCATTTTATCCTATCACCCTATAATTTAGATCAGGTCACCCTAAAACTATCTGGAATGCAAATAAAAGTATGTTGGAAAACTAGTATGTTTTGTCAATGAAACAACAAACAACTTCCTCCATATTCACCATGATCCTGTCACCCTGTACTCAAATATCTTGTCATAGTATAGCATAAAGTATACTACTATGCTGCAAATAAAATACACTCAGTAATTCATATTTCAACCATTAAAATTTTAGATTAGGTCACCCTAAAGCTATCTGGAATGCAAATAAAAATATGTTGGAAAACTAGTATGTTTTGTCAATGAAACAACAAACAACTTCCTCCATATTCACCATGATCCTGTCACCTTGTACTCAAATATCCTGTCATAGTATAGCATAAAGTATACTACTATGCTGCAAATAAAACACACTCAGTAATTCATATTTCAACCATTAAAAATTTAGATCAGGTCACCCTAAAACTATCTGGAATGCAAATAAAAGTATGTTGGAAAACTAGTATCTTGTGTCAATCAAACAACAAACAACTTCCTCCATATTCACCATGATCATGTCACCCTCTACTCAAATATCCTGTCATAGTATAGCATAAAGTAATTAATATTTGAAGCAATAAAACTACCTGAAATACAACTGGCATGCCTTGAATGGAATATGGAATTCTTGGTGCATTGGGGAGTAGCTTTCCCTTCTCTACTGTTTGCATCCTTTTGGCCAATGCTGTGGTCAATGACTTGTGAAGCTCTTCATAAGCAACCCTTCCCTATGGATAATCCCAAAAGTTATCCATATTCTCCAGTAGCCTAACATGCAGCGGCTTCACTAGCCTCTTCTTATCCCCTCCCAGCAACAGACTCTCAACTATCAACAACAGTGTCAACTTGAGTTTGTAGTTGTCCAACTCACGATGTTCTTTAAATCTGTTGTAAACATCTTGTATTGTTGTCTTAGGACCACCAGGACTACTAAACAATCGCTCCATTACTAGCCTGTCAGCTTTAGTATCCACAAATGGAAGTTCACCACAATTCAGTCCAGTTATGAGAGAGAACTCCTTAATCGAAAACTTCAACTCTTTCCCTGCCACCTCATACCAAGACTCCCACTTTTCTTTTTTTTCAAGTTGCTTAAATAGAAGTGCATGCAATGTCTGTGAAGAAAATGATACCTGCTGCAACATTTTCAAAACTTTTCCAAACGGGCCATCCAAAACCCGTTGCCAATCCGCATGTGTCAACTTGTTTTCAATCTCACAAACAAAGTGCACCCTACAGTTGATGTTAATTCTTCCATAGAAAGGTTCACCTTTAAAATAACTGTACCTAATCTGCAAACCAAATGAAAATAACCATAAACAAACGAAATCAAACCATTTGAGAAGCCTCAGACGACAGATGAAAAAACAAAAAACCCTAACATAACACTCCCGATACAAAGTAAACCATTTCAGACGGGTGACAGGACAATTCAAAACATACCCTAAGCCCTAAACAAAAAAATGTAGACAACTTACATCCTCTTTAAAGATTAAGGGTTTTTTCCCCTTTACTGGTTTCGCTTTTGGCCTCGACCTGCCCTTCCCGGCTTTTTTTCCTATGGTACTGTCAGAAGTTTTTTCCCCTTTCACCTGCACTTCGTCTCTCTGCTTCTTCTTCTTTCGAACCTGCCAGTCGTCTTCTTTTTTCTTCCTTTTCTCTCCACTCTTCTTTGGGCTCGATTCTTTACGGTCTCTAAGCACTGCCATTTTCTAGGGTTCTTTTGTAACGCGCTTCAGAGGTTAAGGAAAAGTTCGGGGAGGGGCGAGTAAGTAAAAATGGAGTTGCAGAGTCACGTTAATGGAGAAAGATGGAGGGAGTAAGTAAGAAAATGTGGAGATGGACTTGGTAAGAAAAACTGGACTTCAAGAGTAAGCAAAAATCGAGTCCAGCGTTAATAGAGAAAGATGGAGGAGTTGAAGAGTCGCCTCATGGGGAAGAAGAAAATGTCTGATAACAATGATGGATGTTTGCAGAGTCGCCTTCTGGGGAAGAAGAATTTATCTTCTTTTGGAGGGAATTTTGGAAGGTAAACACGGAGGGCCTTTTGTGAGCATTCGAACTTCGAAGAAAGGTAAACAGGGTTATGTCTTACCCTTTTTATTCCAAATTAAATATTATTAAAAAGGTCAACAAAATGGTAAACACAAACAAATAATATTAAAAATAATTTTTTACCCTAAAACAACAAAAAACAAAAGGATATTTCCGACAATAGGATTATACAATGTGACAAAAAACATATGTACGCAAATTATACAGAAACTTCACTGGTAGGAATTATGAACAACACTGACAGGAAGTATGCATCTACAACGAGGTAGCAAACAAGAAATGCACCAACAAATTTTGCTAGATTTCCAAAATAATTTTAACACAAGTTATTGTCAACAAGACAAGTCAATTCTAGCGAAAACCACCCAACAAGGAATCATACAACACTATCACTATCCCAACTACAGTAAAGCTTACATGAAAGTGAATAAGATATCCTCCACTAGTCAAACCATTTCATATCGAAAATACTAATGGCTATCCTTTTTCTGTACTCATCCATAAATTTGTCACCCACGTTCACGATGTTTTGACGTCCGAAACTTAGCATTTCTATGTACTTGATTGTGAAGACGCCACAATCGCCCCTGCACACAAGTAAAAAATGTAGTTGGTTTGCTGATATTATAACCAATTTCACACCAAAAAATGAACAATTTATGTAAACAACTTACCCTCTCTTGTTTCTCTCCAATGTAGGAACACGAGTCACACTTAGGGGATTTTTTCCCCTATCTTCATAAATTGTTGCCAAGGGCTCATATTGTGCTATCATGACAGGAAGAATATATGTCAACCCTGCAAGGAACCTATGGACTTCTGACAATTTGAACAAATTGACGTCGGGATCGTATACAGTGACACACCATTTACTTAGTTGTATCTCCAGAGCTACCCAATGTTTCTCCTTGAAATTGAAGGGGAGGTATATACGATCCACGTCCTTCCAATCCTTCCCATAAAGTGCAGGCAGTTCCCCACGTAGGTATCTCATCTTAGATCGATCACCAACATAACTTTGCTTATCTGAAAACCATCTATTCATTTCCTTGTCCAACTTATGCTGAAACAAGGTGTCCAATATTGCCACTGGTTTGTCACACACACGACATCCAAGATAATACATACATTCGTCCAAGTGCTACAAACCAAAAATATATGTCATACCAGAAATTTAAGACTTGCTGCATGCCATGATAATTTATATAAATAATGAAAGGGGCTTACCTGAGAACTCAGCCACCCTATTGGTTGCAACAATTTCTCAAAAAACTTCTTCTGTAGATGTTCTCCAGTTGGAGAAACAATTTCCTCACTGTATCATAAGATGGTTTAATTAACATCTCAAACACGCGTTCATATCATCAAGACAGGAGGGACACCTTCCTAACATTTCCTTCGAGTCTAACCAACGGCACAATCTATTCGTGTCTGAAATTCCTTTGGACGTTGAAACCTTGCATCGTTTGGGATTATCAGCTTCTCTGGACAGTCCTCTCTTCCTGACAAGATGGTTCCTCAGTTCACCAGTTGTATTAATTATTTTTTTTAGCTGATTTTTCTTGTTGAGACTCCAATTGATTCTTTGGTAGAGTCTCCTTCCACCTCAGCTTCTTTTGTTGCTACCGCTAGCGTCTGCAAATAAGTTTTTTCATAAATAAGATGTTAGTGATCTGAGGGACCATCCTGTCAGGAAGATTTATTGATGCATACCTCAACTCCATTTGTCCTCCCTTTTTTATTTTTCCCCTCATTCTGAACTGCGCCATCTTCATCACCCATCTTCTTTTCTGAGCGAGTCTTCCTTGCAAATACTTTTCCTTCCTTCTTATCTTTTTCTTCTTTTGTCATCATTTCTCCATATTTCCCCTCATCCTATACTGCACCCTCAACATCATCTCTCTGAACTGCACCATCTTTATCATCCTTCTTCTTTTTTTAACGAGTCTTCCTTGCAACTTTCTTTTCTTCTTTCTTATCGTCTTCTTCTTTTGTCATCGTTTCTCCATTTCCCCCCTCATCTTCTACTGCACCCTTAACACAATCTCTCTGAACTGCATCATCTTCATCGTCCTTTTGCTCTCGATAAACAACCATATATCCTAAATTGCCATTGTCGACTTTAATGGCACCTTCATCATCGTCATCCTGTAGGGGATTTGAATCAGACCCCCCCCCCCCCCCCATTCTATCCATTTCGACATCCTCATCACGACCATGTACAACATTCTGCTTCAATAAATTACAAATTAGATTTAACTCACAAGAATAATAAGTAAGTGCATCATTCTATAATGTTTGTCAAAAACAGAGCTTTATGCATCCATCCAACTTAAAAATATTGATTTTCTATTAACTAACTATGACATTCCTGTTATAATGTTTGTTAAAAAAAAGGCTTTAACTTATAATAAATATAAGTAACTGTCAATCTCAAGTTTAAAACAGTGACATTTTAACTTTTTAAAATGACATTACTATTCTACATTCCGACAAGAAAAAATGCTTAAGCTTCCACGAAATATAAATCTAAGTTCCCAAACAAAACTTAATAATGATTGTTGACAGTTATCTTACCTCCCCTTCCTCTTGTTCAATGTCGTCTTCTTCATCATTTGTTGAACCTGAGTTGTTGAATACCCTCTTCTTGATCATCTCTTCCATTATGCCCAAGGTTTTATTCATAGCACTAAATCATGCGTCCACTTGGTTTTCCAAATTAATCATACGCTCATGAAGCTCTTTCATAGCGCACATCACATGTCTTGCATCCAGGCCTGAGGAATTTGTAGCAGGGGCAGAGTCCGAATCACTCTTTCATTTTCTTCTACCATTGATAGACCTCTTATTACTTACCTCGAATTTCTCAACTGCCTTGTCAAAGTAAGTGTCCTTCACTTCCCCATCAAATTTGCATTCTTTTAAGACCTCCACCTCAGCTTCTTCCTCTATTAACACCACATTTGGAATAAAACGGGATGTGGCCTTCCCTAAGAAAGACTCCACAGTCGTCGCATCAGGTTGTGAATCTGATGACCATCGTAGACCGCGTGGGTAGGCCTCCTTATCCACCAAATGTGCAAACGCTGAAGCAATTGGTTTAACAGCTTCAAATAGCCAAACCTGAACCGCAGTTTTTCTTGTCAGTATGATACTTAAACCATCAATATATTGTAACTACAATACCAACTTCAAAACAATATACATTACATCCTGTCATGTTACT
Organism: Rheum nobile; assembly: GCA_027886185.1. Taxonomy (NCBI): domain Eukaryota; kingdom Viridiplantae; phylum Streptophyta; class Magnoliopsida; order Caryophyllales; family Polygonaceae; genus Rheum; species Rheum nobile. The sequence continues at coordinate 1,184,299 of WOAB01000648.1, forward strand.
TGAAAGGCCATTGGCAACCCCTTGAGTTTGTAACCCAACCTTGCACTTGAGTCTCTGCTTGTTTCAACCGTTTCCAATCTATTCTTCACCGTTGAACTCAATCCCTTGTGAGTTTCAATGTAGCTAACCCTGCACCATGAGAATTTCGTGAATCGATCGATATCAGTCAATAATTTGACATGACCCGTGCTTATGCAAACCTTTTTTCTCAACCCCAAGAATGACGCCCTCTAATATAATCAATAATGCCATCTTATATTTCAAAGGGCTATCAGGATGTGTACGCATAAATAATGACTCTAGCTCACCCAACGTCAAATTCTGTACATCAAATAACTCTTTCACGGCGTTTTTATCCGGGTTCAGCTCATTATCATTCATTCTGCGACATCATAACCCCGTCACAAGTGCAAATTCCTTCATTGAAAAACACAGCAGTTGTCCTTGCAGGTCATACCACGTCTCCCACAACTTCCTCATTTCTACTTGACGGAATAAAACGTAATGTACAAGCTGGCATGAAAAGGTTTGTCGACGAACCATCTTCACAGTAGGTCCAAATGGACCATCTATTATCCTCTGCCAGTCCACAGGGGAGAGGCATTTCTCAATAATTTTCAGCAATTCACGTCGACAGTTTTGGTTGACTCTACCGATGAATTTTTTCCCTTCAAATCTCAATAAATGACCCTAAAAATACAAATTATACAAGGTCAATAAATACAAAACGAACATATACTTAAAAACTACATGACAGGATCTGAACTATGGCAAACTACACACAATGAGCTAATCAAAATTGACATTTTTACCCATTTCAATTTCCTCCGTTTCAATATGGAAAACTACACCACTTCAGCTGCACTGGTGGAGATAGACAAACAACAAAAAATATCAACATTTAAGTTTTTTGTAAGCACCTAACTGAACATACTCAGATGTAGAGATCACACGAGAAGACAAGGAAGTTGCGAGAGTAATAGAGCTATAATGTCAGGCAAATAAAAACATTTAATTTTCAAAACACAACAATGTTTCACAAAACTAACATTCTAATTGATCATTTCAACAATAAAACTATACGATGTGACAAATATTTCATCAACGCTGACATGAAATGTTCAAACAATGGTAATTCCTACAATTGTGACACAGATTTCACATGTTGATTTGATATAATTAGCTGCATTCAACTTCACTTCATTCAGCTCAAACGAACAACAGTGAATCAACCCTAAAAACCAAATGAACAGCAACGGAGCAACCCTAAAATGGCGTTGAATGGTTGGAACCCTACAAAATTTGACATACCTACAAGGCTCGAAGGAGATACAAGGCTCGAAGGAGACATACAGAAGAGGAAGATGATTCGGAATCACGACCAAATCGGGACGTCGATCGATTAACTGGACTTTGTCCCGCGTCTTCGGTGGAAGACCTGCAATTTTGGGCCTTAATGAGAGGAGCTCAAGCGCCGATGAAGGGCTCCGTCTGTGGAAAACCTGCAATTCCGCTCCGAAGAAGGGTTTAAGCTACCTCGAACGGCGAAAAAAGGTTTCAAGCAAAAAACAAAGCTGGAGATTATGGAGTTTGAATCGATATCATACCTGGAAGAGAAACATTCTCGCCGGAGAAGATGGAGACACCTCGAGCTGGGAGAGAGACCTCGGCCGGCGACGTTGTTTAGTTTCTGTAGCAACTTTCACATTTCATTTTGAAATTGAAACTGAATTATGTTTTAATTGTTTTTTTCATGAAATCAATGTCATGTCATATTTTATTTTCCAAAACAAACAAAAAATTCAATTTTTAATTTACTTTTTTATTTAGATGGTATTTTTGCAAAAACAGAAAAAAAAATTATGAATGGAATAGTCTTGCAAAAAATAAAAAAAATATCTTAGAATTGCAAATAAAGTAGTAAGATGAGGTATTGGATGCTATTTCTCATGATTCTTTCTGAACACCTTTTTTGTTCTTGTCCAACATTGATTATAAATTAAGATAGGATCAGTTGAAGATAAATCTAGATATCTACTGTAATTAACTAGGGTTGTTGGGTTATAATTTCTATGCATCATCCATTGACTTTTAGTACGATCATATGCTGTACTTCTAACTTTTCAATATATTATTATTTTTTTTGAAATCCGAAATATTTATTTTGTGTACTATATGTACTTGAAGATTATCTTATTTCAGACTCCCTACGTAATGATACGTACGGAAATAAGCAAATAATCACAATTTAAGATTGAAACCCGCACTCAGGCTGATGTGGGTTGCCTTCGTTTATCTTCAAGTTGATTGTACACTACTACAAAAATCATCCAAGGTCTAAAGATTATTCAATAGTCATCAACAATAGGAAAAAAAACAATTTATAAAATATCCTAATTATTTTAAATTAAAAGTTTTTAACCGTTTTAGGTCCAATTAACAAAATACCCTTCAAAATTAGACATTTATATTATTTAGAGGATCCTGTTGTTAAATGTTATGTTTAATTAGTATTTAGTTTGATATAGATAATAAGTTAAGGATGATTTTTTAATAACAAAATATTCAAGACAGTTTATGTAAATAAGCATAAGCCCTCCACAAAATGAGGCCCTGCCATCGCCCCAGTTGCATATGTCTTGGACTGACAGTGCATTTTAGAGTAGTTTTTCGATTTAATTACTTAAAATTTAATTTATTGCATTAAATTTTCTTATCAATTATGTACTTTTTTTTTTGATGAAAATCAATTATGTACTTGAGTACTTGGTTTATTTTGACTAATTTTGTTAACTTAATTGGATTTTTGAGAATTGGATTTTTGAGATTAGATCATTTATGATTTGAAATACAGTAATCGGAGTAAGATGCTTTCAATTTCAAGTGTTGGTTTTTCATTATTTTTATTGGATTTAAAAGATTGGTTAAAATATTGTCCAGTAATGTGAAAGGTTGTGGGAAGAGCTCATATGCACGTATAAGCCTAATATATAAGTCCAGTGAATTTTATTGTAAAAATCAATTGACAATAGAATGAGTATCTCACTATCCTTATATAATAGACATTGATATTCATCGACTTCCGATGTTAGATGAATTTTACATTCTAATAAACCCTCGAAAGTGCAACGGGTTTGGCTTAGTTGACACTTGGGCAAACGGGTGAGAGTGGACTTTATAGCCAGACTTAATCAACCCAAGAAACGGACCCATGACCGAACTTGCTACGATATCATGTGAATGTACGTGGGCGGATAGACTGGGGCATGCAGACACGAGCGCTTAGGCGCATGTAAGCCCAATGCATAAGCCTAGTAAAATTTCACCCTAAAATTAATTGACAATAAAAAGAGTAACTCACCAACCTTATATATTTTGATATCCAACCACTTTCAATGTGGGATAGACTTTACATTCTAATATGTGCCTCAAGTGAAAAAGAGTTCAAATTTACAGAGACTTCATATGAAGATCTTTATCAATTGCTTCGATTGGTGATTCTGACCCCTTCAAAAAAAATGCGCCCGTCGTCGTTGGTGGCCATTGACTCGCCACCAAGGACAGTAACATTCATTTTTTTAGAAGGTTGATACCCTAGTATTGTTTGTTTAAGAAGCATTTTAGCTGAATTTAATGATAGAGTTTTCATGTATAAGATAAAATTGTGCATGTCATTTTTTGTGTATATTTTTTATATCTTTTACTTGGTTGGAGCCCAAGTTGTAAACTTTCATAAATTCTCATCAGTATTCAATGAAAAGTCAAGGAAATTCTTACTCAAATACATGTTTTCCAGTTCTTTCACACACTACAAGAAAAAAGACTTTGGGCGACAAAATTTATTATTTAGGGTGACAATTTTTTTTCGTCGCCCATATATAGTTTTTGGCGATAAAACAAATATTCATTGCCTAATATTTCATATGGGCGACAAAAAAATAGTTTTGTTACCCAATGTTTATTTTGGGCGAAATAATATTTTTTGACACCTAAAGTTAGTATGGGCGAAAAATAACTTCTCTTGTCGCCCTTATTTTTAATATATTAATTTTTATTTATATTTACGACGACAAAAGTTATATTTCGTCGCCCCAAGCTAACAACATATAAATAATATTATTAATATTTGGCGACAAAAATAACGTGTCTCGCACTATGTATATTTTTATGCGATAAATTGTTTTTTTATTGCCCAAAGTTAACATTATTTAAATATCTAAATAAATTTGTTAAAATTTGGAGATAAATTTTTATGTTTATCGCCGATGGTTTATGCGGGAGAGCGAAAAATTTCGTGGGAAATAAAGAAAATGGTTAAATATTTGACTGAAAAGAAACCCACATTTTTCTCAAACCCTCAAAATCGATCGCTTTCTCTTTCCCTTCTCTATCCTTCCGATCGTCATGGCTGTTGAGCTCTCGCTTTCTCTCTCCCTTCTTCTCTATCCTTCCATTCAGAGGCGGAACTGAGGGGGGGGGGGGGGGGGCTCGTGCCCCCTCTTTACCTTTAGTGTTGAGTATATATTTTTATTGTAGTATTCATATTCTGTAAAAGGGAGTTAGCTCAGTGGTCTTGTCTCTGTTGTTTGTTCTATGAGTTCCGTGTTCGAACCTCAAGCCCAACATCTTTAATTTTATTTTCCTACTTCCTAGCTTCACTTTTATCCCTTACGTTTTTTGCTATCAATCTATCATCATTACTTCTCTTATGAAATATTAAGCTGGTGTGTAGATATATAATTTGTTATTAAATATACAATAATTAAGTACATCATTAATTAGTACATTATAATAATATATATTAATTATAATGTTTTATTATTGTTGGTTGACATTAAAATAGTTTGTTTCTTAACAAAGATGTACTGGTCTCTATCAAAATCCCTATTTACAAATAAGTATCAATTTATAAAAATCAATGTGAAATATATATTATGGATAATGCCTCATCTACATGTAACAATACCCTCTAAATTATTAGCATGATTAGTTTTAGTATGCTTTTGAAAAGTTAAATATCGGACTATATCTATATCTAAAAAATATAATAAATCTTGTAAATATATATAAGATAACTTTAATGTGTTATGTTAAAGACTATATATGAAAATAATTACATAGTTAATATTCTTTTATTAATGATGATTATATCCAATCGAACATCATAAACTCTCCCGATCCGTCTCACGCAATGTGCCCCAGCCCCCCTCTTTTAAATTTTCCTGGTTCCACCACTGCTTCCAATTGCCATGGTTGATTTGCTCAAACCCTCAATCGATCGTTTACTTCTTTCTCTTCATCACTTTGCTCCATAATTGTTTTCAGGGTCCCCTCTTTTCTTTTGATTTCACGTCCGCTGAAACAAAGGTTGCTTTGGAATCTTTGTTTTGTTTGTTGTTTTCCTTCTCTGTTAGTTTCTTGGTTCTCGGTCCCCTCAAGGTACACTCACTCGATCTCTTTTCCTCTGTCTCTACATTTGTTGAAATTGAAAATTTTGATTAGGGTTTAAGATAATTTTGGTACTCAATCTCTGCTATTTCCATTAATAGTTCCCTAAGTAATTCTTCATGAAATCTCCGCTATTATGATGTCAATACTCTACTTGTTTACTACCTCTATCTCTCTTTCCACATGTTTTCCCATTCTGATGTCTCTACTCTACTTCTAGATTTTTGGTTGCTCCTACACATTGTTGGCTAGATCTTGCATATCAAGTTAGTAATTACAGTATTATTGCACTTAAAATGATCAAAGTCTCACTCTGATAATCTTTTTATTTCTCAGAATCTCACGAATTCCTTAGAAGTGCTTTAATAGTCAGCAAGTTAGGAAGACTTATTGTCGGTGTACAATATCAGCCACGCTGTAAGTATTACATGAAGAATTGATACAATCTTTGTGAAGTGCTTGGTCTGTCATGCTCAGATACTTGTTGTTATCTAAACATACATGAATGTATTTGCTTTGCTAGATTTGTCTATCAGTAGTCCTGCTTTTTTACTCATATGTGAATGACTTCTACTTAAAACAGACAACGTTTTATTTTCTAGTTTATTGGCGATTTGTTTTATGCTTAGAATACCATAAGAATATATGTTCTTGGATCGTAAATAGTTTTGTTAGTCAGGCCTATAAGTATAATCATTTGTATGTCGTTGTATACATTATCTTGAAACTTCTTATAATTACAATCGGGCTCATAGTAAATTAAAAATATCAACATGTTCGAGTATTCTTATATTACAATGTGTGCTAAATAATTGATTCATATTAGTGGTGATAAAACTAGCAAGTTCATGTTGATGTTAATGGATGTATTTGTAGTCTATGATCAGGATTGGCTTTTATGGTGAAGGATCCTTTCATGGTTGTCTAAAAACTAGTTGAATTAGCCAATCTTATCAATAGGACAATAGGTACTGTTATCTAAAAAAATGATAGAATATTTGTAAATCTCCAGTGTCCTGCCTAAGTTTTAGCTCTAATCTTCTATAGGCTGTTGAAAAATATCTAAAAACTGGTATCAAGAAGAGATGACTGCATCAAATATTGGTGCCTTGAACAGTTCCAGCTAGCTTTAAGTCCTATATCTGAGTGTTAGTGTAAAATGTGATCGTTTTGTCTTACTGTCGAGGTTAATGTTGTAGGATCGAAGGTGTTAGAAACAGGGGAAATGGACCTTAGCGAGGTTCAATTCCTTACGCAGCAAAATATTATATTCAGGTAAAACAAGACACAATTCCTTATAGTGAGAACCTTTGATAACCAACTAGTTATCCAGGATAAAACCCACTACCTTTCCCTTAGAAAGGATTTTGAACAAGTCTATTTCTGTATTTAATGATTCGATTACAAGAAGATCAAGACAACACAGAGATATATTCTTAAACACTCCTAAGAATATAGTCTTAATCAACCAAGTAATCAATCACAAAACACACGAAGAACCTACTTGACACTTGCTGAAAAACACTTCTTTCAGCAAACTTTTTCTCTCTATGATGCACTAATTGAGCTTCGGTGAAAATGCATAACATTTGGAGAGAACGAGAATGTTATTTATAGATTCAGAAAGAGTGTTGAGCAAGCTAAGAAAGATATCTCAACAACTCAGCCGAATGTACAAATAATTATGTTGATAAAATCAGAATGGATATTGTTTGTTATCAAAGATATCAAACAATATCTTTCCGAAATTTCAGCATAACAACATACAACAACATCTAACAGTTACAATCCCCTAGGTCGTACACAATACTCTCATTTGTAAACACAAATCTTGTTCTAACTTTCTTTAGAGAATTCATCGTAGTTCTTCAATTCCTTATCTTGATTCCTTATGTAGTTCCCAACACTTGCTCTTCTTGAATTGTAAAACTGATAATTATGCCAATCTACACTCATGGAGATATTAGTATGACATGTGTTTGTCATCGTCAAAAGTGAAGAAACAAAGGAAATTAACTTTCAAGGGAACTGGCGTTCAGATAGTTCATTTCCAATAATTGTGTTATAGTTTTCCTAGAGATGGAGGACTTCTTCATTGTTAATAAAAAAGAAAAGGTATATTTCAGTAAATCATAGCCACTCTTTTAAAGGTGCTTGTTAATGTCCACTGCACGATCCAACTTGGATTTTACAGTATCATAGTGTTTTTGTCCTTTTCTATAACCAAAAATGCAAAGTTAGAGTCTTGTTGCCAAAAAAGGACATATTTGTAATGCACATATGCTTTTCGAAAGAATTGATCAGTGTGCTACTTTGTTCCTATATAGAAGCTCTAGATGGGTCCAATAACTGAATGTTAATGAAAAATGAAGAAGAAGATGAGAATAGACACTGAGAAAGATAAATCATTGTTGAGATCATATCATCTATCTTGAGATTCAACATCTAAACTCTCATGCTTCCATTGTTTTGGTTCATATTCTTCCATTTCCATCTTTTTTTTTTTGATAAGGTAAGAATTAGACTAGTTGTCAAGTAAACTTGACACTTAGCCTATAGCATCCTTGCGGATGAGAGCCTTAAGCTCGGAGTTGGTCAAGATATCGTTCAGAGACAAATTGTGGCCAAGTTTGGCGATAAGGTCAGCCACCGCATTCGTTTCGCGAAAAATATGGGAAATCTGCACTGCCTGAAAGCAGTTTAATAAAAATAGGATATCAGAGATAAGAATCTCGATTTCCATGGGCAGTGCCAGATTTTGTTGATAACGTTCACAATTGTAAGATTGTCAGTTTCTATTAAGATCTGGTCATATTTCAGTTCTTTGGCCTTAATGAGGGCATTTCGGAGTGCTAGAGCTTCAGTTCTGAGGGGAGTCGAAACACCACATTTATCTGCTTGGATTAAAGTGGGATGTCCTTGGTTATTTCTGCAGATCATACCAATAGCGGATTCGCCACTTGCCTTGGTAGAACCATCAACATTAATTTTGATTATTTTATCCGGGGGTTTTTTCCACTTGTGTTTTCGATGTTTCCTCGTATATGTCTTTTTTTGCGATGTGGGGTTTTGCACATACGTACAATCAGGGTTCCATTTCTGTGTTTTGTTCCACTCACGTATCAGGTTTTGAATGTAGATGGGCAGGTCTTTTATGGTGTTCCTATCAGGATTGTCATTTGGGAAGGTTTTCTGGTTTCTAGAGAACCAGATTCCCCACCAAGTTATAGCTAGTTCTGAAAGTTCAATGGGAGAAATTTTGAGTTTTATTTCTTCAAAAATTTCTCCGATTCGTTTGTCCATGGTCGTAATTATTCTTAGATAGAGGCTGGTCTTTCTGTTAATCTTGGCAATTGTTTCTAAGGTATGGTTGCAGTTGAGGAGGAAATGAATCGTGTCCTCCACCGGGTGGGGACAGGAGATACATCCCGGGGGGACAGAAATCCTTTTTTCTTGTAGTCGTGTTTTTGTTGGTAAACCGTTTCTTAAAATTTTCCACAGAAAATTTTTAACTTTCGGGTATGTTTCCATTTTCCAGATCCATGAAGAGTCATATGTTGTGATGTGCTTTTTTTTGTTGATGAGTTCCATCGCTGATTTTGTTGAGAACCATCCATTTTTGCTTGGTTCCCAGTACATCCGATCAGTTATGTGATTAACAGGGATTGGAATCCCCATTATCTGCGCCACCATTTCGTCTGGTACCATCTGTTGTAGTTTTGTTTTGTTCCATTTCATATCTTCGTCCATGAATTCATGAACTCTGCAGTCTAGGTTAGAGCCTAGTGTAGGATTGATGATCTTGTAGAGAGGTTCATTTAGTGCCCATCTGTCAGTCCAGAACTTGATCATTTTACCATCCCCTATTTGCCATATGAGCCCTTTTTGGAAGTCTTTTTTGATGCTCATCATATTTGACCATTGCCAGGATCCATTTTTCTTGTACTCATAAGATAAAAGGTGTGTTTCTTTAAGGTACTTTTCATTGATTATTCGTACCCACCAATTGTCAGGTTCAGCCAGAATTTTCCACAGTAGTTTGTATTGAAGGGCATGGTTCATGTCTTTAGTTTTTCGAATGCCAAGACCCCCCATTGAGAGTGGTTGGCAAACTTTATCCCACCCAATAAGGGGTTTGTGGGAAGAGTCTTTATTCCAGAAGAAGCATCTATTGATTCTGTCAAGTTCATTCTGAGTTGAGGTCGGGAGCATGAAGCTCTGCATAATGAAATTTGGTTTAGTAGCTAAGTTTGACCTTATCAAGGTTGTTCTCCCTGCTTGGGATAAGGAATTTGCTTTCCATTTAGTCAGTTGTGTTCTGGATTTTATTACCATTTCTGCAAATGTACTAGAATTTACCTTGCCATTAATAATAGGACATCCAAGGTATGTGTCTAGTGTTACCATATTTGTGATTGTGAGGATTCCTTGTATTTGTAGTTTTCGTGTGATCGGGACTTTCTTTGTGACTTGAAAAGCCGATTTGTGGAAATTGACACATTGTCCTGAGATTAGGCAATATTCGTCAATTATTTTCTTGATTTCCTTGCAGTTATTCTGGTTTGCTTTCGAGAAAATCATAATATCGTCCGCAAAAGCCAGGAAGGGGATTCTTGTTCCATCTTTAGTAAGTTGAAAACCCAGGGGTTTTGTTGGTCTCTCTGTGGCTCTTTGTAATTTTCTAGCAAGTATTTCTGCCCCTAGAATGAAAAGGAAAGGTGAAAGTGGGTCACCTTGTCTCAATCCTCTTTCGGGCACAAAAATTTCAGTAGGTCCATTATTCACAAGTACCGAGAAAGATACGGATGAAATACATTCTTTTATCCAGTTAATGAAGGTAGCACAGAATCCAAATTTCTGCATTACCTCCATAATGAAGTTCCATTCAATTCGGTCATATGCTTTTTCCATGTCCAGTTTAATTGCAATGTATCCTTCAATTCCCTTCTTAGATTTGAAAGAATGGAAGATTTCATGCGCAATAAGGATGTTGTCTTGGATAGATCTGTTCGAGACAAAGGCTCCTTGGAAGGGGTGAGTAATTTTTTCCATTTTCTTTTTGAGTCGTTCTGTTAGGATTTTTGAGATGATTTTATAAATGGTGGAGCAAAGGCTAATGGGTCTGTAATGATTGGTCGAGTTTGGGGTGTCACATTTGGCAATTAGCATAATGAATGTATGGTTGATTTGTTTCAAGATTTTTCCGGATAGGAAAAAACTTTTTACTGCTTGGATGACAGAAGGTCCAACAATATCCCAGTATTTTTGGTAAAACTCAACGGTCATGCCATCCGGTCTAGGAGATTTATCTTGGCCGATGGCAAAAGTAGCTTTCTTGATTTCTTCATTTGTCACTGGTTGGGTTAGATCTTGGTTATCCTCCTGGGTAATTTCAGTGTGGATGAGTTGTAGGTGTTCGTGTAGAATGTTCTGATTAATCGGTGTACTCTTGAAGCGCTTAATAAAGTCGTTGTGAATTTCATTCCTAATATTTTCCTCCCTAATGATACTGGTGCCTTCATTTGTTCGGATTTGTTTGATGATTTTCCTGTTTCTCTTGCCAGTGGCGATTTTATGGAAGTAACTGGCATTTGTGTCATTGAATTTAATGTGTTTAGTTTTTGCTCTTTGATTCCAAAAGATCTTTTGAAAGGTCAATAGGTTTTCTTTTTTTTGTTATGAGTCTAGTTTGCTTAGTGGCCAGTGTCCTGTCAGCATTTAAAGCAATGACTTTTTGTATTCTTGTGAGCTCTTCTTCAATTTTGTTCAGTTGTGTGAAGAGGTTTCCAAAGGTGTTTCTATTCCATTGTTTGGCTAGTTTCTTCAGTATCATCGTTTTCCTGGTCAGGTCGTACATTCTGGATCCATGAAAGTTTGTTCTCCAAGCCTGCTTAACCACATTCCTGAAATCATGTCTGGTCAGCCAAACCTTTTCAAACTTGAAGGGTTGATTTTTAAAGTTGGTAGGTGTCGCGAGTTCAAACGAGATCGGGCAGTGATCCGAGGAAGAGAAGGCATGGTTCTTAGTGTAAAGTTCAGGATACCATTGCAGTATTTGGTGTTGTACTAAGGTTCGGTCTAGTTTTTCGTATATATTATCTATTTCCGTTTTGTTTTTCCGCCACGTGAAGGTGTTGCCTTGCGTCGGAATATCTATGAGTTCGCAATCATTTTTGAAGTTCAACAGTCTATTGAATCTGTTGGTTGACGTAGGTGCCCCCCACTTTTTTCAGTCTGGTCTTGGATCTCATTCAGGTCCCCAACAAGTATGCAGGGGATAGGGCAGTTGGAGATGAAAGAGGAAATATCACTCCAGAAGGAGTTTTTGTTGCTTTCATTTGGGGGTGCATAGGCAATAATCAACATGAGCTTGTTGCTTTCATTTGGGGGTGCATAGGCAATAATCAACATGAGCTTGTGCTTTGTTATTGTGTTCGTGTACTTAATGCATGAGAATCTTGTTGTGCTGTGTTCTATTTCTAGTAGTTCGTTAGTCAGTTGGTATGTTTTCCACATAATACACAGACCCCCGGAAAATCCGATAGCCGGTGTAAAATGGAAGACATCAAACCCTGCTTTTTTCCAAGTTCTTTCATTCAGTTGTTTTTCTGTTCTTGTTTCAAGAATTGCACAAAGTTGGATTTTTTCAATTTTGCAGAAAGATTCAATATCTTCCTAGAGGTTCTTCCTTCCCAATCCTCTACAATTCCAAACTGATATCTTCATAAAAAATAATCGAATAGGATGAAATTTGTCAGATTTTTTGTTATCCATGAGTTCTGGGTTTTAGTAAGGGAGAAGAGGTGCTTTAAATATAAAGCGATTTCTCCAGGCCTCTTAGTCTCATGATCGTCTTTCTTGTTTTTCACCAAATCAGAATAAAGCATATTATTTTTGGTCAAATAGCAGTTTTCTAACTCAGGATTTTCTGGGTTTAGATTTTGTACAAGTAGTCCTAGATAGTCTCGATATCCACAGATGTGGTTCATAAAAGGATTTCTGTTCAGTCGGTGACAATCATACAGTAGATTGTGCAGCGGTTCAGTAATGTAAAGTTTCGAGTTTTGATTTTGCAAAGGTGGATCGAGATAAACTCGGAAGCCACATAGTTGGTTCATGTAAAAAAAATTGTTCGACAAGTTTTCAGTATACACTAGCATGTGCTGGTATTCAGTGAAACAATTTTTCATACAAGCATTCCATGTGAGAAAAAATTCAGAGAAGAGAGAGTGCTGTACGTCAGTACACTGGTTGCTCAAATCGTGCTCAGCAGGGCCATAAGGCAGGCAGCTGCAACAATCGGGTTCCTCTATGTGGTCAGTCTCTACAGTCAAATTCCAATTGTCGATTGGGTCTTCACAGAAATTCAGAGTTCCAGGTCTCACACAAGGAACAAGAGGGTGCCATACCGACCTGCTGCAAGTGGAATGAACACAAACAGGAGAAAGAGGAAGGGAAGAGCAAGCCAACGAAACCAAAGGGAAAAGAAACAAAGGAGAAACAACACCAGAAAACAAAGAGCAATTCATAAGCAGCAGCAAGAGAGAATAATAGTTCAGGTTCAAGGGGTACATAAAGGAGGGCAAAGAGAAGCAGCAAACCAACCAAAGAATCAAAATACCCACCAAAGTGGGGCAAAAAAAGCTAAGGGACCAGCAGAGCAAAGGAGAGATCCACATACCTGGCCAGCAAGTTTTGCTCCAAAAAATCTTGTTGTCATCTTCAAGGTTTGAATGGTAGTGGTGAGTAGGATACCTCCAGAACCCCAGAATGAGTCGAGGGAGTGATTTCCTGCAGCACAAACACAAATAGGGGTGAAGGGCAGTAGTCGAAGTAATAAGAGTATTAGGAAGAGTTTCATAGCTTAGATGATAGGTTGTCAAGTGGTCAGATTTTATGTCAAAGAGAAAACGTTTCAGCCAAAGAAGATCAAGAACCAAAACATAAACCAAAAAGGGAAATCCATTCAAAGTCTGATCCATACAATCAGAGGGAACTACAAAGAACAAAGGAAACGACCAGGACAAAGCAAGAAACAAAGAAAAAAGATACAGGAAATAAAGGGAGTTCAAATGGTTCAAGTTGTTGTTGTTGTTCATATTGTTGTTGTTCAGAGTATTCCTGGTGCTGCACACAACGTGCCAATGGTCACAATTGTTAGAGATGGTCTTATTCTTCATCGATCCCAATTTTGATTTTTTTTGTGTCCCTTCAGATTGGAGGAAGCGGTATCATCCGTCCCCTCCTCTCATTTCCTCTTGCTGGATTCAGTTGCTGAAAGCTGGGCACTTTGCTTCTCACAAATGACTTGATTCGGAACATCAGATGGGGGGTCCTCCATAGCCTGGAGATTGAGTGGAAGCTCAGTTTCCAGGTCATGGTCACCTTCTTCAAAATGTTCATCCTCAGCATCTTCAAGGTCATCACTTCCTTCATCTTCTAAGAATTCATCTTCATCCTCATCCAGCAGGTCCTCATTCTCTAGATCAAGATCAAATCCATTTTCAGCCACAGCCTTGGCTTCCTCATCAACCAGCTGAGCAGGGAGGAGGTGAGGTGCCCCTAGGCTTCCCTCCAAATTCACATCATTAGGGTGGGGGAGAGTGAAAAGGGGGGTCAGGCTTGAGGGCATTCTAACAAAGACAATAGGGGGCTTGGGGTCAGATGAGCAAGGCAAAGTACCATCAGCACCCGGATCGGGATTAGTTAAGGGATTAGGATTGAGGGTGAAAGGGTTTGGCAGAGGCTCGATAGTAGCCAGAAAAGGGGCAAGATTTGAAGAAACATCCTCAGAGATATAGGTAGAAGAGAAACCATTGTTTCTCTGGATAGCAGTAGTGGAATTTGGGTTACCTTTGAGGTTTCTTTTGGTTGATTTTTTGGAGAAGATGGTTTTCCAATTTTCAAAGGGGTTGGGGTTGGGTAAATCATTGGTTTCAGAGGCAGAGGAGACAACCAGCTTCTGGAATTTCAACTGTATGTTTTTAGATTTCACATTTCTAAGGGGACAGAAATCAAACACATGATCCAGAGCCCCACAGTTTCCACAGCCAATAGGTTTTTCCTCGAACCAAACCCTAAACTCCAATGGGTCACCCATTTCATCAAGCACAATGACAGATTCAGTATGGATAGCTTCAACATCAATATTCACACACATACGGGCATATCGAACTCTATGTTTCTTTTCAGTGTATGGGTCAAGTTTTAGGAGTTTCCCCATATTGTTGGCATCCAGGATAGTTTTGAGTACATCAAAGCTAATGTACTCAGTTGGAAGGAGGGGGATTCTAATCCACATATCAACTGTGGAAAGAGACTCAGTGGAGGGATCAAAGGTCGATTTCCAAGGTTTCAAAAGCAAAAGCTGGCCAAAGATATGGTAAGGCCTATTATCCCAAATAGTTTTTTGGTCAACAGGATTGGCGAATCTAAGTTCAAACCATAGATTAGATATTTCAAGGATTTCAACAGACCCTTTGATCATACTCCAGTCATTTTTTATCTTGGTTTTAATGCGAGAAATGTCAATAGGGTCACCAATCATGACTCCCATAAGGGAGGAAGCTTTCAATTTCTTGAATATTTTCCCTAACTCCAGAGAGTTTGGAGAAATATTCAGCCATGTCGATGTTCAGCTTCCCTTTACCCTTAAAGGAGGCAGGAAGAGTATCAGGTTTCGGAAGAGTGGGTTCAGAGAGGGGTTCAGAGATCTTAATCCCTTTTGAAAGTTTTGTTTTCAAGGTTTTCAGAGGGGCTTTATCCGATTTCCCATTTTCAGATCCAGTATTGAAGACTGGAGCCGAGCATAGGGCATCCTCCATAGTCTTATTCTCACTATCCATGGTCTGGAAAGTGGGAATAGGGCAGAGGAGTTCGCCTAAAGCAATTTCAAAGAAAAGAGAGAGGACAGACAACAAGACAGAGGGCTTGAGAGTAGAAGGTTCAGAGGAATCGGAAGGTGTGAGAATAACAGATTCATAAGTCAAGTATTTATACAAGATCAGGATGTCAAAATTCATGAGTAAATCTTCCAAGATCCAGAGATAGGAAATGTATAACCTGATTTTACGGGGGTCACATGTCATTCTACAGCGTTTCCTGGGGTTGGTGGATATGGCCTTGAACGGCTTTCGGCCCCTTCTTGAGTCCCAAAAGTACCAAAGGTACCAGCAGAGAAAAGTGCAGCTTCCCTCCGGATTTCTCGCTTGGCCATACTGCAGAGGAGCCGGCAACGGAAGTCTCAGTGGAGTAGCAAGGCAAGCGTGAGGAAAGGTCCTCCACCCATTCCAGCGGCGTCCCCAGAGATTTTGTTTCGATTTTGATATTTTTTTCCCAGATCTGACGGGATTTGACTGGCCAGCTAGAGATCTTGGCCATTTGAGCATCTGATTCACCTTTCTAGCCTGAGCGTTTCTTTGCTTTGCCGAGATTAGAGGTGGAGATTGAAGCATGCAGGAGGATCGGGGTGAGCAGCGGCTCCATCTCTCGGGGAGATATTCTGGAGAAGCTTGTTTGGGGTTATCAGATCTTTGGTTTGAGGGGTTGGCGGCACGGTGGTGTAGGTGGAGGGTGAGTTTTAGGGTTTTGCTCTTGTTTGAAGGGAGCGTTTTCATAGAGAGGGGTGAATATGGAGGTGTCCAACTTTTTTTCCATTTCCATCTTTTGTCATCCATGATGTGAACTGTAAATTATAAATAGTTATTCAAATAGGAGGAATGTGCTCCAACAAGATATCCATTATCTTGTTGGAACACATTCATATGACATTAACCTATTCATATTGGATAGTTAAGGTGAAAATTGATGTCGCAAACCTCAAGAGGGAATTTGATATTCTAAAATATCTAGGTTGTTTATACCCATTATGCAAAGGGGAATTTGATGCGTTTATGGCAAGTGGTATGTGTTGTGCTTTAATTTTGACTATGTCCACATTTCATTTATTTTCTTTTCAAGAAAAAGCTTATTAATTCTTACATTATTAATTCTTTCCTTCATGATCTAATACCATGTTATTTACTCCTACATTTTGAGCCGACCTTCATAGCTAGAAGGTTTTTCTGAAATATAAGTTTAGAAACTTGGTTTGCTGAAGTCATGATCTGTTTGTAAGCTGTAAACATATATATCAGCTGAAGAGTCTCTCCAATAAGGGGAAAACCCTTTGAGCCATGTGGTAAGACCACACTTTTGATTGTTTAATTTCTTCTTGTACAATATATTAGAGCAATTAGCAGTGATATTAGGAAAGTAGCAACATAAAAACCACCAATAGATAACATTTTTTGGAGATTATAGATAGTTGATCACATTTTTATCAAGTGGAAACTTTATAGACAGTTGATCACATTTTTTTAGAGATTATAGACAACTAGTGTAGTACACATGCCTTGTACAAGATTTGTTTATTTTTTTTTACATTTAAAAAATAGTATATCAAAATGATATATTTAATTGATATAGAAATATGTAGGCGGTGACTGTTGTGAAGTAGATGAGTGCTAATTAAAACAGGACTAATTGAATACAAAATATATAAAAGGTTAACAAATTATTATCGAAAGAGAGGCGGAACTCTCTATAACTTTATTATAGAAGTAGATGAATGCTAATTAAAAAAGGACTAATTGAATACAAAATATTAAAGAGATGGACAAAATATATATTATCAAAAGAGAGACGGAACTCTCCATAACTTTATTAATAATAAAAATTGGCTAAGTAATTTTGAAACGGGGATATCCACATCCTTAACATCAATACTACTAAAACGATAAATAATCAAAATGTTCATCTAATACATGAAAATGAAACCCTAAACATAAAATCTCATAAGATGTTCAAAATTGCTACAAATTATGAAAAACTTTCTTGTATACTACATTGGTTGTAGTATTAGATCTTTTTTTTTGTCGTATATCAAAATCTCCAAACCTTTCTTGCTAGTAACTTTTTATGATGCAACATAAAACTGACCATGAGTGAAAACATGGCGTGGAAGATACAAACCGCCATTTGCAAGAGATTGGCCTGGGCTCTTGTTTATCGTCATAGCAAAACAGATACTCCAGGAAATTGTCTTCATTGAAACTTGAACGGGTATGAAGTGTCTGATGATGACATGAGCATGCGAGGAATAAAAAAATGTATGTCCAATATTATTGCCTGAAATATTCTTCCTTGTTTGACATGACTGTCTAGTTGCGTGGTTATCAATCTTGTCCCATTGCATAAACCTGAAGACTGGTCAATATTTCGAAGAAGCATGATAGAGATCCCAACCTAAAGTTTAAGTACATGATTTGGGACACTAGAACATCTAATAATATTCAAGTAGTCAGATGTATAAACACTTGCATCGCTGTCTGTAATAAACTATGTCTTGCAAAGGCTATCCGAACTGAGATAGACTTACTCATCACCAGGTAACAAATACAATATATAGTCATTAACTCTATCTACCTCTTCATGTGTTGGTGCAAGAATTGTCCGATCTTCAAAGTATTTCGGAGACAAATGATTGTCCAAAAGAGGGGGATAAATAGACTTAACAATTGCTGGAATCGGATCTAAGTCATAATCCTTCACCAATAGCTCATCAGGAATTTGTATTTGTGCTTCTTCATCATTATCATCACCTACAATACCATTTCCAATGCTTAATACATATTCAGAAAATTCCTTTGCTTCTTTGATATCATAATCAGATGTACCTTGTTGAATCCGCATGTTTTTTTGTCAAATTAAGAACCTTGCAATATTCCCACAAATAAGAGGAGTTAATGGTGAAAAAATATTAAATTTGTTTAATAATATGACATTAGAATTTATAGAGTCAAATAAAGTGGTACTTATAGATGATTAATTTTTATACATCAATGCTCATAAAAAACATCATACTATTGGAAAAACAATAACAATCAAAACTAGTATTGAACCACTATGGCTCTCCAAACCAAATTTGAATGTTAAATAGAAGTCATATTATGTTATCTGAGCAGAAAAAATGAATTGTTTCTATGATACAATTTACAAAAAACTAATTTTATATAAAAATCTATATAATACTACATAATAGTTTTAATCAAAGTGAAAATTTTCTTGTCTTTAACTAATTTCTTATCTTATTCAATAATTTTTAAAATTAAGTTTGAAAAAAATTACACTTGATTTTGTAATGTATGTGGTGATTTTTTTTTTAAATGTGAGGTAAAAATTTCCTCTATATAAATGTTGTAATGACACGTAGGAAAAATAATATGGTAATGACACTCAAGTTTTAGATTCTCCTTTAGTATATATATATATATATATATATATATATAGAATATAGATACTATATTATGAAAATATTTACAAAATCAATTAATAAATGAATAAATGAGTATGTAGATATATTCATATCTTAGATTGCTATGTAGAACCGTAAATTATGGAACGATTAGATATATAGTCTCGCTGTGATTTACATGAAAAATATTATAACAGATTTTAAATGATTAATTATTTATGTTTATAATAGGATAAAAATTGAAATGAATTTGACTACCCACCAAATTTTCTTGATTTTCTCCTATATATTTTACATTATGTTTTATGGTTTATGTATACAACTATTTAATAGTCTAATAGAACTAATTCACTAACCATGATTTATAATATATATTTATACACCTAAATCAATTATTGACACGACTATATATAAGATATGAATTTTGGTCTTGACAATAATGATTTACATTAATGATGATTGTTGAAATCAAATATAAATTTAAATTAGTATTGATAATATTATTGAAAAGTGTAGTCACATAAAATTTATTTGATAAAATATATAAGAAATAAACAAAATATTAGAGATATCATGAAATTAGAAGAAATAATTTTACTATTTTAAATACAAATATTCAAATTCAAGCTCTAATCCTTAACATACAGTATCTTATATATTCATGGTTTAATTAAGCTGATTTGATTATCAATATATGTTGTTATATACTTAAATTTTTTGAACTCTTTAAATATTGGTTCCAGAGAGTTTTTATGATAGAGATTTGTTCTTATTTGGAAGTTGGAATAATCTATTTTTTTGGCTCAAGTGTTTGTTTGATTTTTAGAGGAAATGTGTTTTTAATTACATGTTATAAAAATATTTTGTTCAGTTCTTTCCTTTTATTTTGCCCCATTCACTTATATTATATCGTCATTATTCCTTCTTGTATTACAATTTTAATAAAAAGGGACCTATTAACATCATTTCAAAACTACACATTGATCTCCATACAATATAAAATTTATTGAATGATTTTTTTTTTAAAGTTGAAAATCTTTTTTGAAAAAGAAACAAAATTTATTCATATGAGTTTATATAATTTCATGGAGGTTTTATTTAATTTAGTGGAATACTTTTAAATTATTACTTTGTAACTTTTTCTCTAAAATATGATTAAAAATAAATCATGGATAAAAAAAAATTCATAAACTCAGAAAGAAACAAATTTTGTTTTACAATCTTCAACGATATGCATTTCAATTTGATTAATTTGTAATTTAATTAAAATTTTAAGTTTGGGTAATATTTGTTATGAGATAGATTTTATTATTCAAGTACTATATTTACTGGAAAATTTTGAATAATATCAAATTCATAATTAAGACAGGCAATTTTTTATCTAATCAACATAATTAGTTATTAGTAATTTGTTAAGTAAAAATAATAATAGGAATAATTTTTTTTTAGATTTGATAAGACTTATTTTAGTTTTTTTCTAATTGATATCTTTCTTTATATAATATAATTAGTTATTATCAAATTATTAATCAAACAAAGTTTAATATACAATTAAAACGGACCTACTATTGTAATGTTTTTTAAAGGCTGGATTATTTGATGGACGATGGTTGAATTATAATGATACAAAAATTATATTGCATTTAAGAAAATCGAATAAATTTTTATTAATTAATAATAAATATCATAATTTATATAAACCCAATCCAAATCATTAGGGCATAATAACAACTAACAACAATCAACGATTAAACATAAGATTTTAAAAGATATTTTTAAAAATCAAAGTATCAACCATATATTGTCTTTGTGAAAAGATATTAAGAAATTGAATTGGAGGGGTCTAAAATTCTACTAATAAAAGTAATCCTAAAAACACAAATGAAAAGATATATAGCTTAATTAATTAAGATTTAGATCATCTAATAACGACTAATCATTATCAAATAACTTTAAAAAAATGTGTTTAAAAGACCGTATATGAATATGAGATTCAAAATAATCTAAATTATTAAAAATGAAAAACTATAAAAATGTATGTTTATATAAATTTTAAATGTGAAAGCTATCGGTTACAATTTATATAATTATAAATTATTATATTAATTATAAATAGGTAATTTTATGATAATAATATAATAACTGTAAAGTTATAATAAAGTAACTAAAAGGCTGATTATCTTGGATTGCGATAGTTCATTGTTTACTTGTTTAGATTTGAAAACTTACGCACTAATTAACACATATAGGAAATCTTTTTCAAATTGATTCTATTTGAAAATATAGAAATATTTTTTAAATTGACTAACACGTACATATAAAAATTAGTTTAATAGGTAATTTTATTGATATTAATTTCTTAAACCAAATTTGTTTAATTATATTGAGTAATCTATAATTAGAACGCAATGCGCTGTTTTAACTTTTGTTAAAAGCTCAGATGATGTGGTATATATTAAAGGCCGACATGTAGGCGAATAGAACGTGGTGACGAACATATGCAAACTGAACGTGGTGTCAACACGTAGGATTTATGCCTCTCCTTTAGTGTATAGATATACATAGAATATAGATAGATAGTTTATTTATAATTAATAAATCAAAATTTTAAAATAGTACTTTAGAAATATCCAGAAGTATATTAAGAATATTTTCATAGTATTCTTATTGCTGAAATTGGAAAGAAAGAAGATATGGAATTGATTTAAAAATCTTTGTGATTGATTTGTATGTAAATTATGAAGAGATTATGTTAGGTTTATGAACAAATCTTGATAAGCTATATGCTTTTGATTGACATGTTTAGTTTTGGAAATAAAATAATTTTATATATAATTATTGTGATTGATATATTTAGTTTAAGAAATAGGAGAATCTGATAGATATTTATTATATTGAATTTGAAGAAAAACAAAAAAATGATAAAATGTCATGTCACAGAAAGAATATATATAAGAGGATGTTATGTGACATAAGGAGGGGATGAGCTTAATAGGAAGATGTCATGTGACTTAGAGAAGTTATGGTTTAATAGATATATAATAGATTAATTACATTTTTTTTATCAACTTGTAACATTTTTTGTTAACTTCTTAATTTGTCATGTTGCAGAACTGAAACCTCCGTTATTTCCAACGAACTTCACAGATGATAGTTGAATTGAATGTTTGCATCTTCTATTACTTATAGGCACCTTGCATCGTTTGTATTAAACGTTGCTTTTTGTTTCTGCTATGACGAGAGGGAGAGCACCATTTGATGATTCTGATCCCAGCTATAAAGTAATTTGCTGAGATCAAGTGACCCATTTACTAGCAACCCACCAATCTCATTGATTCTGTTCTTCCCCTTCTAGATGACACTAAGGCACTTTTAAGCTCTATTACATGTGAAATGCATCTAAACTGGCAAACTTAATATGCCATTTGAAAAATTAGGCCAACTGAGTGTTTTATCCTTAGCAAATAGCATGTCAACCTTTTAATTAAAGACCAACTCCTTAAAAGTAAATTCTAAACACAACCCTAAGTTCGGAAAAAAATTCCATACCTCATGACCGCCGCACCTCTAGTGCGCCGTCGACCACCGCTCTTCCTTATTGCCTTCTCGTCTGTCATTCACCATGATCACCACTCCTCCACTGCATGCTGGTAGTGTCATCGTCAACATGATTTAGCCCGCCTCCTTCGCAGCCATCGCCACCACTCATCGACCATGATCGACGTGCCTTTGGACCTGCTCATTCTAATGATCAATGGTCTATTGTGGTTAATATGTTCAACAAGTTACATTCTTCATTTGGAACTGATCAGACTTCTAGCAAGTTTGCTTTACCTTTGATTCATGATACCGGGGCATCATATCATATGACTGGTGCTAAGGATCAACTCCAAGATGTTATTGTTGTTGATTCTATTTTTGTTGTCTTGCTTGACGGAAAGATCATCATTGTGGTCCAACACGAAAGCCTTTATTTTAGCTCTTTTACTAATCTCTAATGTCTTATAAATTCCAAATTTGCATTGCAATCTATTGTCGTTTGTCAGATTAACTAGTACTATTCAATGCCTAGTTCTTTTAACTGAAAAACTTTGTATATTATAGGACATTAGTTCGAGGACAATGATTGGAACGAGTGAACAATATGGCGAGATGTATTGGCTTCAGGCACTTGGCTCCGAGGCGCGTGCTTCTTCTGCAACTTCATCTGTTTTTCTTCTACTTTGTGGCATCGCCGATTTAGACATCCGTCTGCTTCAGTTTTGTCTTCTATTTCGTGCAATATCCTTCAGTAGTAGTTCCCTTGAAAAACCTTTTGATGCTAAGGAAACTATAATATGTTTCCTTGTTAGCACTAATAAAGTAGAAAAGTTGTGTGAATTAGTTCATTGTGATGTTTGAGGGCCTTATAACTTACCTTCTTCTAGTGGTGCCCACTAGTTCTTAACTATTGTCAATGAATATTCTAGAGCAATTTGGGTTTATTGTTTAGTTCACTAAAACTGAAGTTATAACTGTGTAAAAACAATCATGCGCACTTGTCTCTATACAA
The DNA here is from genome assembly GCA_027886185.1 of Rheum nobile. Classification (NCBI taxonomy): domain Eukaryota; kingdom Viridiplantae; phylum Streptophyta; class Magnoliopsida; order Caryophyllales; family Polygonaceae; genus Rheum; species Rheum nobile. The sequence continues at coordinate 1,207,593 of WOAB01000648.1, forward strand.
ATTCGACGCCAAGTCCAATGTGTTCATTTTGACGACACCGAATTCCTGCCCCTCTACTCCAACTTTGCTTACAACAGGATTCTATTTGAGACTTCTTGTGTTGATACTCCTCAATAGAATGGCATGGTTGAACATAAGCATCGTTATCTCCTCAATGTAGCGCGCTCACTTCGTTTTCAGGCACAATTGCAATTGATTTTTGGGGTGAGTGCGTACTCAACAACATATTTTATTAATCAGACCCCAACTTATAAATTAATGCAGGTCGTACTCCTTACCAACTTCCATACGACCAGATGCCTATATTTGATCATTTTCGGGTATTTGGGTGTCTTTGCGTTGCCTCTCAAATATCCATAAATCGCAACAATTTTGCACCCCGTAGCAGGAAGTGCATTTTTCTTGGCTATTCTCTAGGCAAGATGTAACACCCCCAAAATATCTCTTGAAAGTATTACTATCGATGACCTCGGATATAACATCCCGAAGTCACCCCAGACTTTTCCAAACGATATAAACCATCAAACCACATTTATGATTCCAAAATCATAACTTTTACTTAAACCAAAGTCTCGGAATTTCAACAAAATTCCAAATACATTAAAATACATCATCAGAATTTCATACAGCGGAAGTCTTTAAAACACAGAGTAGTCTTAAGACAAGACCTTTTTGACACAACGAAAGTCTTTGAAATAACAACTGGGTCTTGATCGAAATGATCACCCGCCAAGGATCCTTAACCTGGATAAAAACTCTTTAAAACACCGTTTGCCTTCATAGTCGTTCTAGCCTCTTTGGACCTGCAACTTACCTGATGTGCCAAAACGAACGGATGACACCAGCCAACAAAGCAGATAACAAATGCGGTCGGTTAGTCTAAATGAATAGACTATGCAAGGGCACAAAGCAAAGACATTTACATTAATACACACAAATATTTAAAACAAGTTGGTGTATCGGTTCATAATTGACCTCACCACTTAACACGAATTCAGATTAGTAAGAGAACTTTACTCTGACCCAAGTCAAGATAAGTTCTCCTAACTGCACTACTCTCCCAAGAGTATACTAAAATATATGCATCACCGCTCTAGACTTAGCCACAACGGCACTTAACTTAAAATAGGAGAACACACATTTCTCATTTCCCTAAATGAGAAATCCCGAGCTCACACATTACTTTCCACAACTCCATTACTCATTCTCATCGAATTTGGCCCTTATGCCAAATTCTATCTTAAATCCCTTAAGATTCAGTAACAATCTCAATATCTTATTCCTACGTTCCTCGAAACGTATCCCATGAGATATTACTCTTAATTCCTTATGACATTATTCTGAAAATGATTCATCTACTCTAAAGCTTATAACACAAGCTCACTTATAAGAGATAACTCTTAATCTCTTAGAACATTAACTCCACACATTTTATCCTTAATCACTTCATCATCTCACAACCTTATCTCTAAACTACACATCATGTAATAATTCTTACCGAATCCTTATTATCTCAGGATCATCAACATATCCTATCCTTTAAATTGTGACCTTTCTATTTAAGTGGTCACCTTATGACACAATCACTTTACAACTTAATCTTTCTCAAAGAGTTGCACCTTAAGCCTTATAGATGACATACTCACAAGATGTCCATCTTTAACAGTTCTCAAGAGTCATAACTCTTCATCCTCTGGAAATTTCACTTATCGAGTCCAACGACTCGTACTGTCTTTAAATGACTTATTTCTAACTTAAATCCTTATATTCCGCATACAATCTACTATCCATCCAGGACTTAATCGAATTATTTCCTTATAATACTTCAAACGAATCTCAAATAGATCTCCCTAAAGGATACCTATGATTTCGTACACTTGGATTTCCCAAAAGCTTTAACCATTGGTCCTACATGGGTCATACTTTACTTATGATCCTGACTATCCTAACTCCGGATTCACAGTCTTACTCAAGACCACAATAGGGAAAACGAGTTCCTAAAGAATCATTTCCTTCCTTAATTATTCATTCACAACACTTTACCCACACTAATGCATACAACCTGATTAAGAGCAGATACAAAGCTTTAAACCTTAGGGTGACAATCATGTCAACCCAATTAGTACGACTACCAATGCTCATTAATTATGTGTGACAACGGCACTTATCTTATAATACTATAGTACAACCACCAAAGCTTATTAATTATGTGCGACAACGGCACTTATCTTATAATACTATAGTACAACCACCAAAGCTTATTAATTATGTGCGACAACGACACTTATCTTATTAATCTACAAAACCCACATCACGTTATGAGCTTTTACATGTATATATCGCCAACGGATCTTATACATCTAGAGTATGCGCTTCGCTTTGAGTGACGCACATCTAGTATATCACAGAATTATAGTATCGCATTCGAGCGACTAAAAGTAAAGACGAGCTTTCCTAGCTGCACTAGCGCCTAGCTGCACTACTCGCCCAAGGTATATTAATTATGTGCGACACGGCACTTATCTTATGATATTCTCAAACGCGCATCACGTTATAAGCTTTTAATGCATACACCGTCAATGGTACGATATATCTTGATATGCGTTTCGTCGAGAGTGACGCATACCGGAGTTTGGGTATGCGTTTCGCCTTGAGTGACGCACCCCGGAGGATTAGGTATGCGTTTCGCCGTGAGTGACGCAACCCGGCGTATTACGTATGCGTTTCGCCGTGAGTGACGCAACCCGGAGTATTAGGTATGTGTTTCGCCGTGAGTGACGCAACCCGGAGGATTAGGTATGCGTTTCGCCGTGAGTGACGCAACCCGGAGTATTAGGTATGCGTTTCGCCTTGAGTGACGCAACCCGGAGGATTAGGTATGCGTTTCGCCGTGAGTGACGCAACCCGGAGTATTAGGTATGCATTTCGCCTTGAGTGACGCAACCCGGAGGATTAGGTATGCGTTTCTCCGTGAGTGACGCAACCCGGAGTATTAGGTATGCGTTTTGCCTTGAGTGACACAACCCGGAGGATTAGGTATGCGTTTCGCCGTGAGTGACGCAACCCGGGGTATTAGGTATGCGTTTCGCCTTGAGTGACGCAACCCGGAGGATTAGGTATGCGTTTCGCCGTGAGTGACGCAACCCGGAGTATTAGGTATGCGTTTCACCTTGAGTGACGCAACCCGGAGGATTAGGTATGCGTTTCGTCGTGAGTGACGCAACCCGGAGGATTAGGTATGCGTTTCGCCGTGAGTGACGCAACCCGGAGGATTAGGTATGCGTTTCGCCGTGAGTGACGCAACCCGGAGTATTAGGTGGAGTCTAGCCACCTCTCTACTAGGTATTAGGTGGGGTCTAGCCACCTCTCTACCATGTTATAAAGAAACGACTGGACCTTGACGAGTCCAACATTCCTAACTACTAGTGCTAACTAAACAGTTCACGCACAACAATATTATAACTACTAGTGCTAACTAAACAGTTTAACACCGTAATAATTCACATCAAAGTCATTCCGACAATCAACTTAAACACATATATAATAGGAACGACAAATCCTTACTTGGATTAGAATTCCTACAAACATTAACTTATTAAGGAACAACAAATCCTTACTTGGATTAGAGTTCCTACAAACATTAACTTATTAAGGAACAACAAATCCTTACTTGGATTAGAGTTCCTACAAACACACACGTGTTTAAGCATTAAGCTAACATTAAATTCACAACAACACCCTTACGGTAATTAACACACAACACTCGTGCTAACTAATCAGTTCGCTTTAATTGTCCTAGCCCAAATCCGAACAGCAGAATATTCCCGAATCTGCATTCAATACGGTTTTGGCCATAACTTTAGTTATACAACTCGGAATCCAATTCCGCGAAGTTCCAGACGCTCGTATGAAAGTCTACTATTTACCGAGCTTAACCCCAACTTTATCAAAATTACAGAACTGGCCCGGTATTTCCGGCAGTGCACGAACAAGTCCTTCAGGCAACATATGTCTATAATAGCGTTGATCTAGCAGATATACAACCTATTATAACCTCATATTCTTTTCATCAAATTATTTATAAAAACTGTTCCCAACATAAACAGTAAATCATTCCAAATTAATTAACAACTAACAATTGATAATTAAGGAAAGTATGGAAGGATGAGCAAGAGCGAACCGCCACTTGCCTGGAGTAGATTCGGCGATGAATCTAGACGAGACGACTACCGAAAATATCATTTCCAAGGATATAGCCTATGCTTCAGATAGATCCAACAGATTACGAGTCCACACGCGATTCAGCAGATCACGTTCTAACTGACAAATTAATTATCTATCAATTAATTTGACTGGACGAATTTAATGAATTATATTTAATATTTTTTTATGATATTAAATCATAAAAATATTTATTAAATTTTCCTAAAAAAAATACGGACGAAAGGGGATCGAAATTATACCGCTCGAATAATTTCGGGTCAAATCTGAACTGGAATGGAACTTGGGCTTCTCGGCCCAACAACAAATTAATTAGCAAAGGAGGGGGGACCCACACCTTCTTCTTACAGCTGCAACAACAACAACTAGCACTTCGGCCTTCAACAACAGCTCGCCGGGAAGCAACAACGGCTCCGACCTCGCTCCGACTTCGCCCCCCCTCGTCGCCGGCGTGAGCAGCAACCAGCAACGGTTCGCCGGAGGTGCAGTAGCTCCACGCAGCAACAACGGGCAGCGGCGGCGCGTCTTCCTCGTCGTCCACCGAGCTGTCGCCGCTGGGATCTGGGCTCCTTGCCACCGGAGACGACAACATCAACAACACGCGACCAGCAACAGCAAAACGGAGCACAACAGAGGCCTCGCGGTTCGCCGGGGAAGAAGGAGGAGGCTCGCCGGATCCGAGTCGCCGAGGAGGAGCACAGAGATGGCCGAGAGGGAGAGAGAGAAAAACGAGAGAGGAGAGAGAGGGCTCCCCCTATAGCCAAAATATTTGTAGATATTTTGTAGATATTTGTACAATACAAATATCTTGCACAAGAAAAGTTTGGTATGAGTTTTAAACCCCGAAAGTTATATGTTTGTATCCAAACAAATAATCTAAGTCCCGAAAATACATCGAATGTATTTTATACCACTCAGAGAATTATTTCGGAGATCATGGATTTTACAGAAAATCCAAACTCCACTGAAAGTAAAAAAAATTAATGAACGAAGGATGAGAAGATTACCCAAATACCCTTACTAAAATTGAGGGATATTACAGTAGAAAGGTTAATGCGTTTAATATCTATCGACAAGGGTTATTTTTACAAGCAATGACATTGTTTTTTTTATGAGATCACTTTCCGTATGCTAACTCGGTCAACCCTCTGCCAATGACTGCCTCTTTATCACCTTACCCGACGACCTTTGACAATTTGCCAGCTCCACCGCCGCCTTTAAACGTGAGAGGGAGCTCCTCCTCATCAGCACTACCGCCTTCCTCCATTGAATAGACGTCCTATCAGCTTGACACAAGTACGCTTGCTTCTGATGCCAGACCGCCTCCTTCTGTAGTTTGCAAGAGCACCAAGGTCAGACAACCTTCGGTCAAGCTTCACGACTATGTGTACTAGACAGTTTGCACACCTTATACCCATATTCCTGATCACCTCCAATTGCCACTTCATTACCCTCAGATACTAACTATCATATTGCCGCTTATGTCTCCTGTAATAATTTTTTACTTTCGCATTCAAATTTCTTTGCTGTAGTGACAACGAGCCATGAGCCCACATTATACGCCGTGGTTGCTCATGATATTTTCTGGCAAGCTGCTATGAAGACATAAATTGATGCTCTTGAGCGGAGTAATACTTGGTTTCTTTCAACACTTCCGTTAGACAAGACTACTATTGGTTGCAAGTGTTTTTTTTTTGCATCAGATACAATTCTGATGGTTCGATTGGATGTCATAAGGCTCATCTGGTAGTCCTTGGCAACATGCAAGTAAATGGAGTTGACATCATAGAAACGTTTTCTCTAGTGGCCCAGATGACTTCAGTTCAAGTGTTTCTATCTGTTGTTGCTCTAAAAGGTTAGGGACTTAATTCATCAGATGGACGATCACAATGCTTTTCTCCATGGAGATCATGATGATGAAATTTACATGAAACTTCCTCTAGGCTACACGAGTGTCATTCCAGGGCAAGTTTGTCACTTGAGAAGTCCTTGTACGGCCTAAGACAGACCCTGCGCATCTGGTTCGCCAAGCTAGTTGCGACTCTGAGGATTTTCGACTTTCAATAGAGTAAAGCCGATTACTTTCTATTCTCGTTTACCCATAATTTTGTCACCCTTCAGGTCCTCATCTACGTCGATGACTTGATTATTGTCGGTAATAACTCTTCTACCCTTATGCGTTTCAAGAAGTACTTGAGTTCCTATTTCTACATGAAGGATTTGGGTACTCTATAGTACTTCATAGGCATTGGCCCGAAGCTCATCTGATATATTTATTTCTCAACGCAATTATATACTTGACATACTTTTCTTAAGCCGATTTGCTTGGTGCTAACCCCACCAACTTCCCCATGGAGCAACATCACTAGTTGGCCTGCACAGACAACCCACTATACGAATTCCATGATAGACACCAACATCTGATTGGGCATCTTATATAATTGACCATCACTCAACTAAAAGTTTGCTACTTTGTTTATACTCTAGCAAACTTTATGCAATCACTATTGCAAGCACACTAGCTAGCTGCTCAACGTGTGCTTCATTACCTCAAAGGACATCCATATGGCAAGGTCTCCTTCTATCAACTCATAGTGATCTATAGGTAATACTTATTGTGACACAAATTAGAGTGCTTGTCCAATCATCAAACGCTCTATCACTGGCTATTTCATCACACTTGGCCGATCCCCTATTTCATGGAAGACTAATAAACATACAATTGTTTCTCGTTCGTCAGCTGAGGCCGAATAGAGGTCCATGGAAGCTGTCTGCTATGAGATCGTTTGTCTCAAATATCTGTTGTGCTCCTTTGGTGTCAGTCATTCTACACCTATGCGACTTTTCTGTGATTGTTAGGCAGCTATACACATTGTTGCAACCCAATTTTCCATGAGCGTACAAAGCATAATAAGATTGATTGTGCGTGACTTAATCCTGGTAGGCCAGTTTGCCACTCAAAATATTCGAACTGATAACCAACCAGTTGATCTCCTTACCAATACACTTAGCAAGAGACAGTTGCAGCTTCTACTTAACAAGTTGGACATTTTTAATCCACTTGCTCCAACAATTTAGAGAGTAATAATAGAGTATTAATGTGTGAGATAAAATTGTTCATATAATATCTTTTATATCCTTTACTTGGAGACCAAATTATAAACTTGTATAAATTTTCTTCATATTATATAATGAAAAAGGAAAAAATTTACCCAAATATCGATATGCTTTTCAAATCTTTTACATATTTTAATTTTGGTTTATTAGATACCATATTTTCCACCTTATAAAAAATGAAATGATATAAATAATTAAAATCACTGAAAAGTACATTGTTTTTTTTTTTGAAAATAGGCAAACATTCGGACCCTTCCAGAAGGAAGGCTATCCTAAATCATCTGAATGGATGATCTTTATAGATTGTATTCTAAACGAATTAAAAGTAGAGTTCAGCTGAAGAAACTCATATCTATCTGACACAACAAAATTAGCAACTTGATCAGAAGAGCGCGATGAGAGAAGTAGCTGAAATTGACGTAGAGCTGATGGGGGGATTGGATGAGTGGCCAAGAAATCAGCAGCACAGTTGGCCTCCCGAAAGCAGTGGAAAACCTGAAAGGACTCAAAAGACAGAAGCAGAGAACAAATATCCACAATAATGGAGTGTATTTCCCAAGGAATTTTCTAGGTTCCTTGTATTGAATTAATAACTACTAGGTTATCTCCTTCAATAACTAATTGTTTAATATTAAGTGATATTGCAGCTCGAATACCTGCAAGGGCAACCAACGCTTCGCAACGGAGAATAGAGTGATACGGTATTTGTTCACGATGAAAAGAGACGATCTTTCCGTTCTGGTCTCTGAGAAGGAAACCATAATGGGAAGAGTTAGCATTTTTCATGGAGCCATCAAAATTTAATTTAATCCAACCGGGAGGAGGTTTCTTCCAAATTCGGTTTGTGTATAGGGTACGGTTGCGTCTTATTGGTAGTGGTTTGATATTAGAATTGGTTGTTGTCCAGTCATAAAGGAGACGCCAAGCTTGGTCAGAGGGGCGTTCATTGATGGTGGTGGTATCGTGACGGAAAATAAGGTTATTGCGATGATTCCACAAGGACCACCAAAGAAACAATAGGGGAATGAGGTTAGAATTAGTGTTACGGAAGTATTCAAAATTGGATTGGAAGTCCGTACTGGTTTGGAGGGAGAATGAAATATGAAGTTTGGATTCTAAGTCAGAAATCATTGATTGGGTAAACGGGCATGTGAAGACTAGATGATTACGATTTTCATCCGAAGTTTGGCAAAGTGAGCAGGTGGAGTAAACTGAGTAGTAGTGACGATTAAGACGTTCCGTAGTCGGGAGGGCATCAATAAGCGCTTTCCAAAGGAATGTTTTAATCTTAGGCAGAAGGTGGAGTTTCCAAATCCAAGAGTAACACTGTGATTGAGGAGTGAAAAGAGCCTGTTGATTAAGTGTATGGGAAGAGGAAGATGTAAACTGACCGTCTGAGGTAAATGGCCGAATAAGGCGATCCTCCATCGGATGAACAAGTATATGAATGGCAATAATTTTATCAATGATGTGTTGAGGCAAGATTTGTTACAGAAGGGAGAGGTTCCAATGCTTGGAACTATCAATGAAAGAAGACACATCAATATTAGGATCCGTGTTGTTGTTAAAATAGGGGAAAATGTCACAGTTTGGAACCCATGAGTCAGACCAGAATTTAATGAGGCTGCCAGTTCCAAGTTCCCAACAAAGACCTTTCTGAAACTCATCACGAAGGTGGAGCAGACGAGAAAATTGCCAAGACTGTTTTCTCTTTTTCCGATAAGAGAATAGGTCTGTGGAGGATATATATTTTTCATTAATGATTTGGACCCATAGGTTATTTGGGGCCGTTAATATTTTCCACAGTAACTTCATTTGGAGGGATTTATTGGTCTCTTGGGTAGTGCGAAGCCCCAAACCACCCATGGATTTGGGTTTGCAGATGGTATTCCAGCTAACAAGGGGGTGGTAGTTAAGAGTAAATTTGTTCCAGAAAAAGTTTTTGATAATTTTATCCATTTTTACGCAGACAGAAGTATGTAATAAGAAACTATGCATTAGGTAGTTGACTTTAGGGCAGAGGTTAGATTGAATGAGGATAAGTCGTCCTGCTTGGGACAATGTGTTTGCTTTCCATTTCAAAAGTTGTTTTTTGAGACTGTGGACATAGTCATCAAAAGTTTGTCTCTTGACGCGGCCTCTGACAATAGGAATACCGAGGTACTTTTGCACATATTGCATCACCTGAATGTTCATGATAGAGGCCATGGAAGTGGCCTAGGAAGGGGAGATGTTGGAGGATGTTTTGTAAAAAACTTTTCTGGAAGTTGATCGATAAGCTTGAAATTTGACTGAAGGTGTGGAGCAGCTGTTTAATGTAATGCATACTAACAGAATTTGCATTAGCAAAAATCAGTGTGTCATCAGCGAAAGTCATAAAGGGAATACAAGTATCATTACGTGTGAGTTGAATGCCAACTTTTCATTGAAGTTGTTGTGCAGCGTGTGTAAGTGTTCTGGAAAGATATTTCATGGCAATAATGAAAATGAAAGGGGCTATAGGATCACCCTGCCGCAAACCACAGCGCAGCTGAAATAGATGTCCCGGTTCATTATTGACCAAAACCGAAAAAGAGGTTGAAGTGATGCATGTCATAAGTTTAGTGACCCAAATAGATGAGAAACTGAATTTTAAAAGGATGGATTGGATAAAATTCCAGTTAAGCTTGTCATAAGCTTTTTCCATGTCAAGTTTAAGGGCCATCCACCCCTTCTGGCAACACGATTTAGTGTGGAAGGAGTGGAAGATTTCATGGGCAAGAAGAATATTATCTTGTATTATGCGGCCTTCCAGAAAGGCTCCCTCGTAAACAGAGATAAGTTTATGGAGGATGGACTTCAGCCGATTAGCCATAATTTTGGTAATAATTTTGTATATCGTATTGCAAAGGCTAATTGGTGTAATAACCCCTAAAAGTCCCAACTTTCGTTTTGTAAGCAAGACGTGTTAGGCATGTTCTGTAACCCTATAAGAATCATATGAATGTATGGATACACATTTAATGAAATATATGGGTTTTTAATCATTGGAGGGTTGCTAAAATAAGAATTAGCAAGACCCGCGATCAAGGATCGAGAGCCACGGGCGTTGCATTGCCCGCGACCGCGGTTATGAAACCGCGGGCGCGGTTTGGCTTTTGGGCAAACCGTGATCGTGGTTATGAAACCGCGATCGCGGTTATGAAACCGCGATCGTGGCACCTATGCTTCATCTTCTTCCTCGTCTTCTCTGAGACGCTGACGCTCTAGATTTCCGGCGTTTCTTCTCCGAGCAACCGGTTTAGGAAGGTCGAGCATTCGAGCTTCCTCTCACTTAATGGGAAGAGCTCCATCCCAGCCTATAAATAGGTGGTGTTGGCTGCCCTTTTCTTCACAATCACCATCTCTTCCTCTCGATAAAGCTCAGTTTGTTGACGTCGGAGTATTGTCGTCGGCGACCATTGTCGGAGTCGGAGATCCATCAACACGAATCCATGAGGGGTGTGGTGTTGTGAAATTGTTCAGAACCGAGATCCGAAGCTTCGTCATCGTTCGGTAAGGCTTCGTGGTGTCATTAAGCTCGTGTCGGGATGGAGGCCCGCGACCGCGGCTCTATCTATCGCGACCGCGGCTGGGCAGAGGCCCGCGATCTCGGCCAAGGCTGGCCCGCAATCACGACCCTTTCTGCCGCAGCCGCGGCTTTGCCCAGCAAGCCGCGATCGCGGCTATGCTAACCGCGACCGCGACACTGCCTCTTTCCTTCGTTTTGTTTCGTCTTTTTTTTGTACCATAACTAATTAGGGTTCCTTGTCTTAAAACTCGTCTCGTACGCGTCGTCGGGTTGGAATGTGCTTGTATCCATGGCTGGTTGTGCGGATTGGGATCCGACCCTACAGAATGACGATAAAATTCAACGGGAATTTTAGTAGGCAGCCGTGCACAAATTCAAGTTCCCGGATCTCGAACCCGATCTCTCGTTCGTTTAAGCTAAGGCAAGTGGCGGTTCGCTCTTGCTCATTATTCCATATTTCCCTTGATTATCAATTATTTATTTGTTTAATTAAGTTGGAATAAAGTTGGTGTTTTGTGTGTGGGAACAGATTTGATAAAATGATGTGTTAAAATATGGATTTATAATAGGTTGTATATATTGCTAGAAACAACGCTATTATATAGTTCTATATGATATTACCGTAATGGATTTTGGTGTGGATTTATGTTTGAACTTATGTGTCGTTAGCATGAGTATTCGTAGGAACGCTATGTACCTTATGAGGTCTAGTCGTTTCTTTATAACTGGTATTAGGAGGATTTTGCCCTAGTACTTTTGGTCATGACCGTACCCTTATTCAAGTGGTAGGTGCACTTAGCTAGTGCCAACATTCGGGATTCATTCCCAAATATATCTCTCGTATTGAGATAATATGAATTAAAAGCTGTAACTTGAATGTACGTTTTGAAAGTAAAGAAGATAAGTGCTTTTACGCACATAATTAATATACCCTCGGGCGAGGAGTACAACATGGAAACCGCCCAGACTCTTGTTAGAGTAAGTCCTCTTTCCAATCTGGATTCGCATTGTGCGGTGAGGTTGGTCGTGGACCTAAATAATCAATGTTGTGTTTTAAACTTGTGTGAAAACTTAACGTTCCCAAACAATTTCATACGTTTCCCATAAGACTCAATTCCTTTGGAGTCTTCTCTTCAATCATTCTTTTTCTTGTGTTTCCGTAGACGTATTGAAGTTCACATCGTATATCGTCTATTATTCGAGAAGCGATAGTTGTAACTTAATACGACTACTTAGAACCTTTTCTTTGTACCCTTGTGTAGTCTTTCATGGAATGATAAGCAAGAGCGAACCGCCACTTGCCTTAGTCTAGACGAACGATTGAGCGACGACGGGTTTCTGGGTTCGGAACGGGAACGGAAATCGGATTACAGATTCCTACGACAACGACCCACAACGAAACCCTAGGTTAGATTCGACAATTAATAATACGAATCTAAGGAAAAACGAACGAAATCGAAAGAACGAGAGTCCCGTCCGAGACCGGATCGTCCAAGGCCACGATCGCGATTGCCAAAGCAATCCGCGGTCGCGGGCGTCGAGGACAGCGTTCGCAGACGACTGGACAGTGTCCGCGGTTGCGACAGTCATGTCCGCGGTCGTGGCCTGTCTGTTCATCTCCGCGGTCGCGACAGTTCATGTCCGCGGCCGAGAACTTCAGCGACCCAAAACGGAGAAAACCTCACCGGCGACGACACTAGGGGGCTTGGTTCGAGAGGGCTTCCACTCCAATCTTCCTTGCGCCTCCAAAGCACTACTCCAAGACCACCACGACCACCGGCGAGAGCTCCAGTGACACCTCAAATATTCCGGCGAGGGATCGAAACTCCAACGATGATGGAAAACGAGAGAGAGAGGGAGAGAATCTGATTTGGGTGCCAAAAACTCTCCAAATCGGTCTCTATTTATAGCCAAAGGAGGAAGGCAGCCCCGACCAGATCGACGATGGCTCAGACGATCAACGGTGGTGCGATCGACGAGGTGGAAGACGAAGCGTCGCTGGCGTGCCTGCACTTTTCCGCGGTCGCGGAAAATTTTAATGCCCAGCGTCTATTATTCCGCGGTCGCGAAAATGCTTCCGCGGTCGCGGAAAAGGCATTTCCGCGTCTGTTTGCCCGGGGAAGGGTTTGGCATGGGTTTAAATCCCGGAAATTATATATTTGTACCCAAACAAATATTCTAAGCCCCGAAAATACGTCGAATGTATTTTATACCACTCAGGGAATTATTACAGAGATCAAACACGATACAGAAAATCCAAACTTCTCTGAAAGTGACACAATTACAGAACGAGGGTTGGGAAAATTACCCAAATGCCCTTACTAAAAATGAGGGGTATTACACATTTTCCCTAGCCAGGAGTTGCCACCGTTTCCGGAGTATACACCTTTGTCCCCTGCTACTTGGGAGGCACTTGGGGTGTCTGGTGCAAACCCGGTGGAGTACGAGCCGTTGGATTCACCAATAGCTCCGCTTCCATATCCTAGCCACTCACCTTGAGAGCCGGTGTTGAGCCCTGCTTCACGTCATGTACTACGTCAGAATGAGATGGATTCCACCGAGGCTCGTCACCATGTGGAGGAGATGATGGAGAAAGCTCGTAGGCGAGCGAGACCGTGGGGAATGTTGGAGGCTTCTATGGATGTTCCCACCCAACAGGCAAGGGTTAGGCCCCGTGTGCTAGTTGAGCACATGGATGAGTGGATGGACTCGCTATACGCTATGGAGGAGCGGGCTTACGATGTTGAGTCCAATCTCTCTCTCTTGCTGGATAATGTCCACGAGCTTCAGGAGGACATTAGGCAAGCACAACAACTGATCAACCCGCACTACGAGCTGGATGTGGCAGATTTTCACCCAGGGTTTTTGGACCGGTTTTGCTATCCACCGGTGCTTAGGGAGGGGCCAAGTGTTCCGGGTCCTAGTAGCTCGAGAAGACCGGCTCCGAAACCAAAGGACAGGTCACCTCCGAAGAGACATCAGAGGACTGATGATTACATGAATCTCTTCCAAGACACTTCAAAGGGGCAGTAGCAAGTCGTAGTGATCATTTCTTGTTGTTTTGCTTTTCGTTGTTTTTAGAGCATTAGCCTCCTAACAGTTTTGTCTTGTTGTTTAAGAAGGTTATTGTAAGACTTATGAAACATGGTTTCAGTTCTTTTTATCAATAAAGTTTGCAAGATTAATCTACTCTGAATTAATTACATTTATTGTGCTTCTTTAGATGGTATATTAATTTCATGGAGTACTTTAATAATTTGATCGACAAACAGATGGTGAACACGAGGAACATTACCCGTGTGGGTGCTGGGCCAAGTAACGACCCTAGGATAAACCTGAGAAGTGCTGCCAATCAGGGGGATGAGAGCGAATCTGCTTCTCACAATAACCCAGCAGGCCATAACCCTGTTCAGGCTAACCCTCAAGTGGAGAGGGAAGGAACTCTCGTCCCACCAACTGCTCCAGTGGTCTTTGATGTTGCGGCCATCGAGGCCATTCAAAGGATCGTTGTGCAGACTGTCACCGAGATAGTTAGGCCAGCTGTACAACAAGCGCAAGGTGTCCCAGTTCCTCAGGTTATTCTTGAATTTGGGGAGCCAGTGGACCCTGTACCTCCGATCGATACCATGGGAAATGGAGGGAATTACGATCGGGCCTTGAAGGCCATTAGCTCGATGAGGCCTGATAGCTATGATGGTACTGGAAAACCAGTTAAGGTGGCGTATTGATTTTTACACATGGAACGGTTGTTTTGGAATATCTCTTGCACTGAGTCTGAGAAAGTGTACATTGCCTCTCTTCAATTAAAGGATGTGGCTAGTTAATGGTAGGAGACCACCGGATTAGCTGATCATACCGCGTTGAATTGGAGTATGTTCAAGACGAATATGACCGACCGTTTTTTTTCTCGTGCTATGAGGGAAGAGAAACATAAGGAGTTCCTTTACCCCAAGACTGATGGGCTGAAGGTGACTGAGCTAGCTGCAAAGTTTAACCACTTATTGCAATATCCTGGACCGGATGTGTCGAGTGAGGAGCATAAAATCTGGCATTTCCATGAGTGGATGAACCCGGATATCAAGTCGTTAATGGTACGCCACGGCTGCTCTACTCTGGAGCAGTACATGGATGGCTCCTACAAGCTGGAGGTGAATCTAGAGGAGTCGGCAAAGAAGCGTAACCGGCAAAAACCGGTGCAAAGCCAGCCTTAGGCTAGTGGGTTTAAACGACCCGCACCACCGTCGCACTTTTCCAAGTCTGGTCGAGAAGGAACTGAGTTGACACAGTCAAGTCCTACTCAATGCTCAGGCCAGAGCAAGAACCCGATCCAGTGCTATAACTGCAGAACGCCGAGGCACAAGAGCAATGAGTGTACGAGGGGTAAGAGGACGTGCTTTGCCTGCGGGAAGGAAGGGCATTTGCAGACTTTTTGTCCTCAAAGGAGGCATAAGGAGGCTGAGTCGCAACAAGGGTCAGTTAGCCATAATAACCAACCTCGATTCAAGATTATAGGGACTGCTAGTACCTCGATGCAGACGACTGCTCAGAACAAGGGAAAGGCCTCAGCTGCTCCGATGAGTCAGGGTCAGCGGCTGTATGAGATGCGTGAGGCTGACGGACCAAACACTTCGATTGCCCAAGGTACTATATACCTTCACTCTACATCAGTTTGCATATTGTTTGATTCGGGTGCCACTCATTCCTTTATTTCAGAGAAGTGTGTGAGTAAGTTAGGGTTGAAGTACAATGAATCTTGCGAACCATTTATGGTGAACCTTCCCAATAGTGAGCAATTAGTAGGGACCAAGCGACTGTCGGAATTTCTGATTACCATTCAAGGTCGGAAGTTCGAAGCCGACTTGATCTGTATAGCCATGGCTCCATACGACATCATTCTCGGGATGAACTAGCTGACACGTCATGGGGCAGTAATCGATTTCAGCTCAAGGACAGTGACAGTTTCATCTGAGGGCCAGTTTCTATGTAGATTCAAGGGTCGTAATGACGTTGATAACGGGAAGTTGATAAATGCAATGTTCGCGTTTAAGCTACTTCGACAAGGTTGTGTCGGGTACCTGTGTTATCTGGATAAACCCAAAAAGGATGAGACTTTAGTTCTTGATGTTCCTGTCATATGTGAGTATCCTGATGTCTTCCCTGAAGAGATACCCGGTTTACCCCCGAATCGTGACGTAGAGTTCACTATTGATCTAGAGTCTGGAACCTCACCGATTTCTAAAGCACCTTATCGGATGGCTCCAACGGAGATGCAAGAATTGAAGAAACAACTTGAGGATCTACTCGAGCAAGGATATATAAGGCTGAGTGCATCGCCTTAGGGCGCTCCTGTCTTGTTTGTCAAGAAGAAGGATGGTTCGTTTAGACTTTGTATCGATTATCGAGAGTTGACCAGGGTCACCATAAAGAATAAGTATCCTTTGCCAAGGATAGATGATCTTTTGGATCAACTGCAGGGAGCGAAAGTCTTTTCCAAGATCGATCTGAGGTCTGGTTACCACCAGCTCAGGATTTGTGAGGAAGATATTCCGAGGACTGCATTCCGAATGAGATATGGACACTATGAGTTCATAGTCATGCCATTTGGGCTTACAAATGCTCTGACAGTTTTCATGGATCTGATGCACAAATATTTACATCAGTATCTGGACAAGTTCGTGGTGGTATTTATCGACGATATCCTGATCTACTCTCCGAACGAGGAAGTTCACGAGGAGCATCTTTGTATCACATTGTCGGTCCTTAGACAAAATAAGTTGTATGCTAAGTTGTCTAAGTGTGATTTCTGGATTAAGGAAGTGGATTTCTTAGGCCATGTGATTAATGAGAATGGAGTTATGGTTGATCCTCAGAAGATTGAGGCGGTAGCTGACTGGAAGCGACCTCAGAACGTGAAGGAGGTGCGCAGTTTCTTGGGACTTGCATGGTATTACCGATGGTTCGTGGAGGGATTTTCAAAGATCGCTCTACCCATGATCGGGTTGCTCCGCAAGGTCCATAAGAAGTTCATATGGGACGACAGGTGCGAGGCAAGTTTTCAGAAGCTGAAAGAGTACCTGACGTCAGCACCAGTTTTGGCACTACTGGAAGGAACTGATGGTTATGTGGTCTATAGTGACGCTTCAAAACATGGGTTAGGATGTGTATTGATGCAGAAAGGAAAAGTTATTGCATACGTGTTTTGGGGCGAAAAGACCAGACGATCTAAATCGCCTTAGACGGGGTAACTAGTCGATCGAATAGTAGAAATCAAACCAATTCAAATAGATAATCAACCAATAGACAAGAAATGCAAGGAAACAATGTAATTTTATTAACGCGTTGATGATTGAAACAAGTCGGGTTACAACTTATCCTTAGAGAGAAGTAGGTCAGAGCAGACAAGACCGGGGATGATGATGTTCGACCGATGGACGTGAAACGGCGTTCCGGCCCGAGTAAGTGGTGGCGATTCAGAGCTTATATGTGCGTGTGTTCAGAGTTGATTATGCATGAGAATGCGCTGTGTCCCTTTTTCCATCTTGTGTTCCCCTCTTATCCCCTCCGAATCCAAATATGGTAAGTGCCTTTTCTGACCGTTTTCTTACGATTTGGCCATATCTTGCCTTCAATGCCGGGAGTGATTGCTGGGATTCTATACTTGATTACTGTCATTATTGTGTTATTTTGAATGCTGTGGCCGTTGCTTCAATCATGCATTTAATGCTCGGTATGATCTTCGCGATCTGGTCGGGAAGCATTCGACCGCGGAGGTTATGACGATTCTCTCGACTTTCTCTTATCTTCCGACTTGTCTTGGATCTGGGCCCATCTGGCTTGGTCTGTCCTTCTAGGAGAGTGTTGGGCCCAACAATAGCCCCAAGTTGTTTTGGGCTTCGGCGAGGCTTGATGGATGGAGTCCAAACAACTTCCTACGCCACGATCTCCACCATCCGTTTTTGACGCATTAGACGAGGGCTACGTGGCAAGATCACGGAACTTGATGTGATGTTTCGGCAGACCTGCCTTCTCCCTCCATAAATTTAAAGCAGGCCTCGTTGATTTGACTTCATCTTCCTTCTTTTGCAAGCCTTACCCGGTAGGTCTTCTTAGCCTCTTCGCCATTGCTCTCCGATTTCCTCCTATTTCTGTTTTAGAGATGGTTTCTAGTGAAGCCTCTGAGTCATCGGCGACTCATTCAGACCCGCGCAAGGACGAAGCTCCTCCCCTTTTCATTCTGAAGGAATCCGACGCTCTGACAAGTACTCTGTCGTAGGCGGAGCTAGAGCAGGTTCTCCAAGTCGGGGGTTTTCCTCCGGAGATGGTTGCGAGACTACCTCACCCAGATGAGAGGGCTGACGCTCGATACGAGGGCTGGGTCTGATTTTACGCTTATCCATTTCGGATTGGTCACAAGTTCCCCTTTTCTTCCCTTGTCAGGGCTTTTCTGGTTACTTTGGCGTTGGCGCCGTGTCAGGTGATGCCTCAGGTGTGGAGGATTCTTAGGGTTTTGGATTTGGTAAATGTTCAATCTGGGGCTGGCTTTGATTTCGACGCCCTGTGGTACAATTACTCCCTTGGGTCGAAGAGTTCTTCCCGCGTTCAGCTGCGCATTCGACAGGGTCGGAACCCTTTGGTGCTTAACCTCGATGTGAATGACCGCGGATGGGGGTCGAAATTCTTTTTTGTCGAACGCTCATCTTTGGAGAAGGGGGGAGATTGTTCATTCTTGCTGTCGTAGTGGCGAATCGAGAGTATGTGTTTGTACTTTCTTTGCACGTTTCCTGTGTCTTAACCTCTTGTCTTAACTTTTCTTTTTTATAGTTCCTGAAGTGGAAGATCTAGAAGTGGATGCTCAGTCGGAAGGCTTGTCAAGGGTTGTTCTCAGTGTTCCTGTGTCGGAGAGGAAGTTCGTCAACGTCAACCTGCTATCGACCTCCCCCGCTACTCAAGACGATATGTCGACTGTCTCATCGTCTGGTGCCAAGTGTAAATTTTCCCCAGTGTTCCTTTTTTCTTTTTCTTTTTTGTTGTCTGCTTTGTGATCTTTTCACGTTTACCTATTGTGTTAGCTTCTCCTGGTGGTCGAACAAGTGCTCGCTTGAGAGGAATGTCTGGAAAGGGTCTGATTGAGCAGAGGAGGGCGGCGGCCAAAGTAGCATCGAGCAAGTCGATTCCGGCGGACCTGGCGCCTCAAGTCAAGGTTGGTTCCAAGAGGAAAGCAGGCGTTCCTTCTGGCGACGTCAAGGTAGAGGAGGTTCCTAGAAAGAAAGGGGCGACCGCTGAAGGGATCGACAAGATCGGCGCAGTCGGTCGATCGATTGTTG
Organism: Rheum nobile; assembly: GCA_027886185.1. Classification (NCBI taxonomy): domain Eukaryota; kingdom Viridiplantae; phylum Streptophyta; class Magnoliopsida; order Caryophyllales; family Polygonaceae; genus Rheum; species Rheum nobile. The sequence goes on from WOAB01000648.1 coordinate 1,226,805, forward strand.
ACCTCTTTCATGCCCAGGATCCGACTCTGAAGTCGGAAGTCGACGACATCTCTCCTTTGGATTGCATTGGTGAAGTGGGGTGCTCCGCGTGGAGGGTGAGTCATCTCTGCTTGTGCTTTTCGTTTTCTTTCCTTGAGTCGACTGAGTTTCCTGATTGTTTTTGTATTTTATTTTTCAGACCTTTCAGTATCTCTTGGGGGCATACTCCGGCGCTAAGACAATGGTTTTCAAGGCCGAGGAGAGGGCTGCTAGGTCAGAGTCTGATCTCGCGTCTCTAAAGAGTAGGTTGGAGAGAGCTGAGAGTCGTTGTCGAGAGGTTGAGCGCCACTTTACTAGGGAGCTGAAGAGTTATCAGGAAGAGTTAGTCGTATGTCGGAAAGAACTTAATGCGAGCCGATCAGGTATCGAAGAAAGGGTGAAGCAGGCTCAGATCACAACTGTCCAGATCGCAAGCGACGTCGGTGCTTTTTATGCGTTGAAGTGGCGTGTTGAGATGATGGAGGAGTTTGATGAATGCAAGCACGAGCTCTGGGATCTGAAGGCGGAGAAGGAGACCTTGGACTCCATGTTCCCAAAAGGAAACCCTGGTCATGAGCTTTTCCAGTTGGCCGGCGTTGGAGAGGTGACTGCGGATGGAGATGTTGGCGAGGATGAGGTCCACTCCGATGATGTTGAGCCAGATGATCCTCAGCTTCCTCTGGAGCCAGCCCCTGTCGAAGGTAGTGTTGCTGCCCTTGACGCCTGATGTGTAATTTTTTTTATGTAGTCTGACTTGTTGCTCCACACGTGTGTGGGTTTGGATATTTTGTGTTTTGGCGACCCGTCCACCATCGCGGGTCGCAGACTGTGTAGTAGATGTTGTTGAAGTCCTATGTGTATGTAGGCAAACAATCTGTTTTGGTGACCCGCCTACCATCACGGGTTGCGTATTCGTATAAAAAATTCTTAGACTTTTATTTGATACAATTTGTTTCTTACAAAGGATTATATGTTTGTTTGTTTCGTACATGTCGTCAGACTTTTCTTAGAGAAGTTTGTCGATGATGCTTTGTGTTTTGTATGTCGGTTTCGCCCGTGTGCTCCGTCGAGTGGGGCTCGTCGTATGTATGTGTTTAAAGGAGGCCTGCAAATGTATGTGTATGTGTTAGTCATGACTTTATGCCGGGGAGGTAAGCAATATGTCTCTATTGCGTAAATGTAATAAGGTGTCATAACCTTATGTATTGTGTAAGGCAGGCGGTGTGCCGACGTGCCTGTGTTGTCCATCTCCCCGTGTTTCGATCGATCGTGTAGATGTAATGTAAGCGCTTTTTTTGCGGATGACTGGATCCAATGTGTATGTCATTGCTGTTCTGCACTCATGTTTTTGTAAGGAGGGAGTCCCCTCTTAGCATCAAATGCTAGTTTTTAAAGAATAGAGATGCGTATGCGATAATAAGCGATGTATGAAGTTACGTAATGTCTTACCTCGTTGGCTCAGAAATGGTATAGCTTCAGATGTGTCGCGTTCCAACTTCTCGGGATTGGTCGTCCGTCTTTATCTTCTAACTGATATGCTCCCTGTTCGACTACTTCGGTGATTAAATAGGGTCCTTCCCATTGTGGTGCGAGCTTTCCGTCGGATGGACTTTTGGTATTCTGGAACGTTTTTCTGAGGACCCAATCTCCGACTTTGAATGCTTTGATCCGGACGTTCTTGTTGTAACTCCTTACGACCTGTTGTTGGAACCTGACCATCCTAATTCATGCTCTTTCTCTGATCTCGTCCACCGTGTCTAGGTTGTGTGCTAGTTCGATGTTATTTTGCTCGTTTGTCTGAAGGTTGCAACGGGCGGTCGGAACCAATAACTCGGCCGGAATGACTGCCTCACTCCCGTAGATGAGAGAGAAAGGTGATTGTCCGGTCCCATTTTTTGGAGTAGTACTGTCTGACCAGAGAATGAATGGGAGTTCGTCTTCCCATTTGCCTTTAGCCCCAGTGAGGCGTTTCTTGAGGTTGTTGATGATGATTTTGTTGCTGGATTCAGCCTGTCCGTTGGATTGTGGGTACCGAGGTGTGGACGTGACCAATTTGATGTTCCATTGATCACAGAAGGCTCGAGTCTTATGACTAATGAATTGGGAACCATTGTCACATACGATTTCTGATGGGACGCCAAATCTGCACAAGATATTGCGTTTTATGAATGAAATGACGTGTTGATCTTTTACCTCTCTGTAGGCTTCGGCTTCGATCCACTTAGAAAAGTAGTCCGTCATGGCAAGGAAGAAGACTCTTTGACCCGACACGGGTGGGAGCTTCCCGACAATGTCCATTCCCCACTTCATAAAGGGCCATGGAGCCAGAGTCGGATGGAGGAGCTCTGAAGGTTGATGATGGACGGGCGCGTGTCGCTGACAGGCGTCGCATCTCTTGGTGTACTCCATAGTGTCTTTGTTCATCGTGGGCCAGTAGTACCCGTTTCGCAGGGCTTTCCCTGAGAGGCTTCGTCCGCCGGTATGGTTTCCACATTCTCCTTCGTGTAGCAATTGTAAGATGCTTCCGACTTCCGGAGTCTTGAGGCATCGCAGGAGTATTCCTGTGACAGATCTTTTGTACAAGATGTTATCTAGGATATCGAAAGAGAGTGCTTGTACCTTGAGCCTTTTTGCTTCTGTTTTGTCGTCGGGCAGGATGCCGTCTTTTAACCACCTGACGTAGGGTAGTATCCAATCATCGTTGGTGTTGACAATGTCTTCTTCTGGTCGGTCGCCTATCTCCATGGCGACCAGCTCTTTTAGTGGTGTAGTTGGTTCGACGGATGTTCTTGGGACGGTTGGTGTCATGATGTGTGCCAATGGTATGTATGGAAATTCTTTCGGGTCCAAGGCGGATCCTAGGTTGGCAAGTGCGTCGGCTTGGGAGTTAAGATCCCTTGGTACCTGTCTGATATCGAGTGCTTGGAACTGGCCGATCAGCTTCTTAGCTACTTCGAGGTAGGCTATCATTCTGACGTCTTTGGCGCTGTACGACCCTTGTATCTGGTTCACGACTAGTAGGGAGTCGCAAATGACTTCGATCTCTCGGACCCCTAGGTCGTAAGCTAGGATGAGTCCGAATATGAGTGCCTCATACTCAGCTTCGTTGTTAGTTGCGTCCCACTCACATCTTACGGCTTGGGCTATCTTGTCCCCTTGTGGCGATTTCAGCACGACCCCTAGCCCCGATCCTCTAGCGTTCGACGCACCATCGGTGTGGAGTTCCCATGTGCCTGTTTCTTCTGTTGCGAGCAGTTGTGTTGCTTCTCTTGTGGCTTCTTGTTCTAGGGTCGGGCTAAAATCTGCTACAAAGTCGGCTAAGGCCTGCGACTTGATTGTCGTCCTGGGTTCATACTCGATGTCGTAACCGCTGAGGTGTATAGCCCACTTGGTCATTCGTCCTGTGAACTCAGGCTTCCTCATGATCGCTCTCATGGGATGATTAGTGCGGACAATAATAGTATGGAATTCGAAATAGGGTTTGAGTTTGTTCGAGGCCATTACCAATGATAGTACGAGCTTTTCAAGTGACGAATACCTTGTTTCTGTCGGTAATAGCATCCGACGTAGTATATCGGTGACTGCTTGCCGTCTTCTTCTCTGACCAGTACTACGCTCACGGCCGATTCTGACACTGCTAGGTATAGAAATAAAGGCTCGTCGCCTTGGGGTTTGGTCAATAACATGGGACTGGCCAGGTACTCCTTCAAGTTCTGGAATGTTGCTTCGTATTCTTCCGTCCATTGAAAGGACTTGTTCTTCTTGAGAGCGTCGTGGAAGGGTTTGTACTTGTCGGACGACTTTGAGATGAATCTATTCAGGGCTGCTATCCGACCCGTAAGTTTCTGTACGTCCTTGATGCATCGGGGGGATCGAAGGTTGATAAGAGCCTTGATTTGTTCTGGGCTGGCTTCTATTCCTCTTTGTGTCACCATGTACCCCAAGAACTTTCCTGACAACACTCCGAAGGAACACTTAGTAGGGTTTAGTTTCATGTTGTACCTTCTTAGCACCCCGAAGCTATCGCGAAGGTGGTCTATATGATCTTCTTTCCTTTTTGACTTGACCAACATGTCGTCTATGTAGACTTCCATCGTGTCCCCAATCTGGTCTTTGAACATTTTGTTGACTAATCGTTGATACGTAGCCCCTGCATTTTTTAGACCAAATGGCATTACTTTGTAACAATAGATACCTTGGCTAGTGACAAACGCTGTCTTTTCTTGGTCTTCTGGTTCCATGAGGATTTGGTTGTAGCCACTGAAAGCGTCCATGAAGGTAAGCATTTCGTGTCCCGCCGTAGCGTCGACCATGGCGTCGATGTGGGGTAGCGGGAACGAGTCTTTAGGACAAGCTTTGTTGAGATCTGTGAAGTCGATGCAAACTCTCCACTTGCCATTCTTCTTCTGGACTACGACTACGTTGGCCAGCCACTCGGGGTAGTGGACCTCCTTATCTTCCCTATTTCTAATAAGCTTTTGACTTCGTCGTCGACTATCTTGTTCCGCTCGGGGGTGAACTTCATGCGTTTCTGCTTGACGGAGGGATGAGATGGATCTACATTTAATTTATGAGTAATAATATTTGGAGATATTCCGACCATGTCCTCATGTGACCATGCAAAACAGTCGGCATTGGTCTTGAGAAAATCGAGGAGTTGTTGCCTGGTCGAGTCGTCCAGGTCCGACCCGACCCTTACCGTTTGGTTTGGCTTTGAAGGATCTAGTACGATCTCGTCGAGCTTTTCCATTTCTGGTTCGACGTATCGACTAGGTCCCTCGCCGCTCTGTGGTTGCTATGCGGTCTTGTGTTCGACGACGCTTTTCATAGAGGCGACGTAGCACTCCTTAGCGGTCCTTTGATCTCCCTTGATTTCTTGGACTCCCCATTCAGTGGGGAATTTGATGACTTGATGGTACGTCGAGGGTACCGCCTTCATAGCGTGTATCCATGGCCTGCCAAGAATACAATTATAGGGAGACGGACAATCTAGGACTAAGAACTTCACCTGTTGGTTGATTCCCCCAGCGTATGTGGTTAGGATGATTTCGCCAGTCGTATGTTTAACCTCACCGCTGAACCCGACCAATGGAGTTGATTTTTTGACTAGGTCGTTTTCAGTCAGACCCATTTCTTTAAGGGCGTCGAGGGTTAAAAGATTGGTTGAACTCCCTGTATAGATTAGTACTCTTCGTATTAAGCAATTGCCAATGGACAAAGAGATTACCAGACCGTCGTGATGACCTTCTGATCCGTCGGAGTCGGACTCATCGAATGTGACCGTTGGAAGGTCGAGGACTTTTCTTGGCTTGAATTCCGACGCTTCGGGCTTATCACCCTTGCTTTCCTTTGCATGCCGCTTAGCCGCAGAGTATGTGTTTCCACATATATCCGAACCACCTGAAATAGTGTTGACAACTTTCATATGGACAGGAGATGGGGGTTTGTTTTGCTTTACCTGATCTCGCCGTTCCATGGTGGCTTTTTCTCGCTCCGAGATTACGTCGCGCAAGAGCCCCTGTGCGAGTAGTCTAGCGACCTCCTTTCGTAGGGCGATGCACTCGTTGATCGAATGACCATGGTCGCCGTGGAATTCGCACCATCGGCTCATGTCCTTCTTGACGTCCGGTCGGTCGCTCTTTCGGGGCCATCTTACCTCTTTTCCATATTTGTCGAAACTCTTGACGAGCTCCGACACAGAAACATTGAAATTATAAGATTGGACCCTGGGAGGCAACGCCGGACTGTCTCTCCAATCCTGTGATTTGTCATAGAAAGAGTTTACCTGGTTCAGCTCATTTCGATTACGAGAATAGGGGTTTTTACGATCGGATGGATCGGATCCGTGTGAGGCTTTCCGTGACTCACGGTCCTCTTCCAATCTTACCTCGGCCATGGTTTTTGCCTGGACATCTTCGAAACTTCTACACGAGTACTTGGTGATCTCGTTGTAGAGATTGCTGTCTTTGATCAGACCCTGTCGGAAAGCTTCGATGGAGGTGGTGACGTCGCAATGGGGGATCGCCACTTTCTCTTTATTGTACATGTTGTGGTAATTTTGGAGAGGTTCGTTATACCTTTGTGTGACTCGGTAGAGGTCACTTGATTGTCTCTCGAGCCTCCGATTGCTGGCGAACTGACTCTTGAAAGAGTTGACCAGATCTGCGAACGATGCCATCATTCCCTGAGGCAAACGCATAAATCAAGTTAGTGCGGGACCCGCGAGGGTTGTGCCAAAACTTTTACACATGACAGCCTCGCGACTCTCCCTTGAAACAGATGCAGCCATTAGTTTTTGTTTATAGAGAGAGATATGGTCATATGGGTCGCTGGTGCCGTCGAATGTCGCCATGTTGGGGAGATGAAACTTCTTGGGAATCTCGACCCTAGCGATTTCTTCGGCGAACGGGGATTCTTAGAATCCGCCGGACGCTTCCTTTTCGATTGGTTGTGGGACCCCTGGAAGCCTGGTGAAGAGATCGTCGATCGTCTTTATGTGTCGGTCGAGTGTCTGCTGGACAAGAGCGAGGATGTCTGGTGGATTGGTAACCTGTGGCTCATCGATTCGGGTCCCTGCCGACCCGATCGATGTGGAAAAAGTGACATTGTTAGTCGAAAACGGATTAGCAAAATGAGTTCGAGATGTACCCTCTGTGTGTCCGGATCGACGTATGCTCGGAGGTGTCGGCCCGATGCTATCCATGTCGAGGCGCGTTCGGACGCTGCTGTGGATAGGCATGTTCCTAGACCCTGAGGCCATTGATTGTACCTGCGACTTAAGAGACTCATTTTCATGGGTTAGTTGTGCGATCTCGGCTTCGGATTGGGCCGACAAGGTGGCTAGGGTTTCGGTCTTTTGGCGTTGCTGGGTTAGTTCCTCTTGGAGGGCGGTCATTTTCTGGGAAAGCTCTAGGAATTGGGTTGGAGTAGGATTTCCGGTAGGGGTCATGTTTCCTTGAGCTTGGATGTTGTCCCCGAGGCTTGGCTCTTCGGTGTTGGTAGGTGGGTCGATAGTCATGTTTGAAAGGTTTCAAGAGAGTGATCGGCAAGTTGCCCCACGATGGGCGCCAAATTGTTTTGGGGCGAAAAGACCACACGATCTAAATCGCCTTAGACGGGGTAACTAGTCGATCGAATAGTAGAAATCAAACCAATTCAAATAGATAATCAACCAATAGACAAGAAATGCAAGGAAACAATGTAATTTTTTTAACGCGTTGATGATTGAAACAAGTCGGGTTACAACTTATCCTTAGAGAGAAGTAGGTTGGAGCAGACTCGACCAGGGATGATGATGTTCGACCGATGGACGTGAAACGGCGTTCCGGCCCGAGTAAGTGGTGGCGATTCAGAGCTTATATGTGCGTGTGTTCAAAGTTGATTATGCATGAGAATGCGCTGTGTCCCTTTTTCCAGCTTGTGTTCCCCTCTTATCCCCTCCGAATCCAAATATGGTAAGTGCCTTTTCTGACCGTTTTCTTACGATTTGGCCATATCTTGCCTTCAATGTCGGGAGTGATTGCTGGGATTCTGCACTTGATTACTGTCATTATTGTGTTATTTTGAATGTTGTGGCCGTTACCTTAATCAGGCATTTAATGCTCGGTATGATCTTCGCGATCTGGTCGGGAAGCATTCGACCGCGGAGGTTATGACGATTCTCTCGACTTTCTCTTATCTTCCGACTTGTCTTGGATCTGGGCCCATCTGGCTTGGTCTGTCCTCCTAGGAGAGTGTTGGGCCCAACAATATGCATCTCTTCAATTGAAGTCCTATGAAGCGAACTATCCAACTTATGATCTGGAGTTAGCGGCTGTGGTTTTTGCGCTGAAGATTTAGAGGCACTATCTCTAGGATGTTAGATGCCAGATCTTTATCGACCACAAGAGTCTCAAGTATGTGTTCACTCAGAAGGAGTTGAATATGAGGCAACGTCGCTGGTTAGAGCTACTCAAGGATTACGACATCGAGTTGCTGTCTCATCCGGGCAAGGCTAACGTGGTAGCCGATGCTTTGAGCCGGAAGACACCGCACGAGACCGTGGTAGCTCTGCTCGCTGCTCAAACCGAATTACAGCAAGGATTGTGCGAGATTGATGTCTTGTATGATCAGCGTCGAGGATGCTTGAGTATGTTGGAGATTCAGGCTACGCTACTCGATCAGATTAGGGAGAAGCAAGTTGATGATCTGATCTTAGTGAAGTTAAGCAGTGAAGTGGTGGATGAGAAAGCTCCGGGATTCGTGATTCAAGATGATGGATCACTTTGGTTTCAGGACCGGATCTGTGTGTCTGACATAGATAGCCTTCGTCAATTGGTGATGAAGGAGGCCCATTCGTCAGCTTATTCTGTACATCCAAGATCTAGTAAGATGTACAAGGACCTCAGAAAGAAATTCTAGTGGCCCAACATGAAGTGGGATGTAGCAGAATTTGTGACAAGATGCTTGACTTGTCAGAAGGTCAAGATTGAGCACCGCAGACCAGGTGGTGAATTGCAACCTCTCCCAGTGCCAAAGTGGAAGTGGGAGAATATTGCAATGGACTTTGTCACGGGGTTTCCGAAGACTCAGAGTTAGAAGGATGCCATATGGGTGATCATTGACCGGCTCACGAAGAGTGCTCATTTCATGGCCATCAAGTCAACTTGGGGAACCCAGAGGCTATCGGAAGTTTTCCTACACGATATTGTCTGATTGCATGGTATGCCAAAAACCATTGTATCGGATCGTGATGGCCGATTTATGTCAAGGTTCTGGAAGGAACTCCACAAGGCCATGGGAATTGAGTTGAGGTTCAGTACTGCGTTTCATCCTCAGACGGATGGGCAGTCTGAGAGGACCATTCAGACACCAGAGGATATGTTAAGAGCCTGTGTGCTGGATCATCCGACCAGTTGGGAGAACAGCTTGAGTCTGATTGAATTCACGTACAATATCAGCTGGCATTCCACCATCAAGATGGCTCCATTCGAGGCTTTGTATGGTCGAAAGTGCAGATCTCCGATTTGTTGGGATGAGAATGCCGACAAGGTTCTGCTCGGACCAGAGTTAGAAGAAAGGTCTGCCTCGGATATTGCCTTGATCAGACAGAGGATGCTTACAGCTCAGAGTCGACAGAAGTCTTATGCTGATTTAAAGCGAAGGAATGTCAAGTTTGAGGTTGGTGACAAGGTGTTTGTCAGGGTATCACCATCCAAGGGCGTGTTTAGGTTCGGCAAGCGTGGGAAGCTCAACCCTCGCTATGTGGGACCATTCGAGATCCTTGACAGAGTTGGATCTTTAGCATACCGTTTGACACTGCCGCCATCGGCACATCCTGTGCATAACGTGTTTCATGTGTCCCTGCTGAGGATTTATATGCCAGATGAGTCTCATGTGTTGAGTTATGACGACATCGAGATTTAGGCAAATGGTACATACGAGGAGAGACATGTGCGTATTGTCGAACGCCGCGAGAAGCACCTGAGGAATAAGGTGGTACCGTTAGTAAGAATCCTCTGGTCTAAGTCAGGATCTGAGGAGGTGACTTGGGAGACTTGGGCGACTGAGTCTGATATGCTAGGTCGTTTCCCCGAGCTATTTTCGGCCTAGTTTCGGGGTCAAAACTAGTTTTTTAAGGGGGATGTATTGTAATAACCCCTAAAAGTCCCAACTTTCATTTTGTAAGCAAGACGTGTTATGATGTTTTGTAATCCTGTAAGAATCATATGAATAATGGATACACATTTAATGAAATATATGGGTTTTTAATCATTGGAGGGTTGCTAAAATCAGAATTAGCAAGACCCGCGATCAAGGCTCGATAGCCGCAGGCGCGGCATTGCCCGCGACTGCGGTTATGAAACTGCGGACGCGGCACTGCCCGCGACCGCGGTTATGAAACCGCGGGCGCGGCACTGCCCGCGACCGCGATTATGAAACCGCGGGCGCGGCACTGCCCGCGACCGCGATTATGAAACCGCGGGCGCGGCACTGCCCGTGATAGGTGTTATTTCATACACCTTTTCTAGCATCTATTAGCATGATTTTGAGGAGTTTTGGAGTTGTTTTAGGCTAAGTCTGCGATCCAGATATTATGGAGAGAAGTGAAGAAATCCAAGGATTGGCAGCTTAGTTGGAGCTTAGAGATGGAGATGGAGCTGCTGGAACTTCTATGGAGAAGGCTACCAACACTTGGTAGTATTTGGAGAGCAGCTGGAGAAGAGAAGAAGATGAGAGTTGAAGTCTGGAGTTCACCACCTCGCGTTAGCAGTGACGCCCCGCGGTGATGACTCCCAGTGATGATGAAGCCCCGCGTGAGAGGAGGCCACCGCCCAGCGGTGGAGAGCAGAAGCCCCGCGGTGGATCTTTACCGCCCCACGGTGGACGTGTTTATTGCCTCGCGCCAGATTATATTTATTTCCTTTTATTTCTATTTCAGATTTTGTTATTTTATTTGTTTCCTTTTGGATTGGTTTTGTGATCTTGGGCTTTAGGTTAACTCTATTTAACCTAATGTTCCACAACCTCCAAGCCAACCGGCGAACACTTAGACACATCTTGTTATCAAATTACTTTTGATCGTTATTTCATATTATAGTTTTTCATCCCCTTTGATGGAGAACTAACTTTCCTTTGTTCTGTTAGACGATTGAAGCAGTACTTTGATGTGTTTGTGAGATTTCTATTCCTTGTTCTTATCCTTATAATTGTTGGATTGATTCTCTTGCTTACCACGTCTATGATTTCTAGTTGTTCTTCTTAGCCTGATCACCTAGGTTGAATGCTTGTTATCAATTGCTAGGATTGCATATAGGGGTTCCGAGTGCATATCTAGTGGCAAACACGTTTGTGCGTATAGGGGTTCCGAGCGTACACTTGTGTGTGAGAATCAATTGCATGTTAAGTAGGGGAGTGAGTACTTGTACGTCTTTCTACTTGCATGTATCCTAAATCCTTGTGTGCATCGCTATTGCTGTGTTGGTGCTAAAGTACGCTGACAACTGTGAGAATCAGTTGTACTTTATCATTGGCATAGTAATAAGTCTATTGACAACTGTGAGAATCAATAGTACTTACGATTAAGGTGGGAACGACTATAAGGATAAATAATTGAACTTGGATTGAATAGATTTCAGGGATCAAACTCTATCTTTGTACTGTGGATTTCGCTCTAACAGGACTACTTCCCCTTATATTATTCTCTCGATTTTACTCAATCTGCATGCTTGTTTGCTTCGTTCTCTTGACTACAAAACCCCCAGTTGCTTGTTACTTGTCATTCACGATTGCATATTACATCATACCTTCTCTGTGGGATTCGACCCTTACTTGTCTGCTATACTTTGTTTAGTAGGTTGGTTAGGATAATTTATTTTGATAAGGCTAATCAACGACATTTGCTTGTGCATCTTTAGCCCCGTCAGCCCGCGACCGCGATTATGAAACCGCGGGCGCGGTTTGGCCTTTGGGCAAACCGCGATCGCGGTTATGAAACCGCGATCGTGACACCTGTCCTTCGTCGTCTTCCTCGTCTTCTCTGAGACGCCGACACTCTGGATTTCTGGCGTTTCTTCTCCGAGCAACCGGTTTAGGAAGGTCGAGCGTTCGAGCTTCCTCTCACTTAATGGGAAGAGCTCCATCCCAGCCTATAAATAGGTGGTGTTGGCTGCCCTTTTCTTCATAATCACCATCTCTTCCTCTCGATAAAGCTCGGTTTGTTGACGTCGGAGTATTGTCATCGGCGACCATTGTCGGAGTCGGAGATCCATCAACACGAAGCCAGGAGGGGTGTGGTGTTGTGCAATTGTTCAGAATCGAGATCCGAAGCTTCATCGTTGTTAGGTAAGGCTTCGTGGTGTCGTTAAGCTTGTGTCAGGATGGAGGCCCGCGACCGCGGCTCTATCTACCGCGGCTGGGCAGAGGCCCGCGATCTCGGCCAAGGCTGGCCCGCGATTGCGGCCCCTTCTACCGCAGCCACGGCTTTGCCCAGCAAGCCGCGATCACGGCTATGCTAACCGCGACCGCGACACTGCCTCTTTCCTTCATTTTATTTCGTCTTTTTTTGTACCGTAACTAATTAGGGTTCCTTGTCTTAAAACTCGTCTTGTACGCGTCGTCGGGTTGTAATGTGCTCGTATCCATGGCTGGTTGTGCGGATTGGGATCCGACCCTACGGAATGACGATAAAATTCAACAGGAATTTTAGTAGGCAGCCGTGCACAAATTCAAGTTCCCGGATCTCAAACCCGATCTCTCGTTCGTTTAAGCTAAGGCAAGTGGCGGTTCACTCTTGCTCATTATTCCATATTTCCCTTGATTGTCAATTATTTAATTGTTTAATTAAGTTGGAATAAATTTGTTGTTTTGTGTGTGGGAACAAATTTGATAAAACGATGTGTTAAAATATGGATTTATAATAGGTTGTATATATTGCTAGAAACAACGTTATTATATAGTTCTATATGATATTACCGTAATGGATTTTGGTGTGGATTTATGTTTGAACTTATGTGTAGTTAGAACGAGTATTCATAGGAACGCTATATGCCTTGCGAGGTCTAGTCGTTTCTTTATAACTGGTATTAGGAGGATTTTGCCCTAGTACTTTTGGTCATGACCGTACCCTTATTCAAGTGGTAGGTGCACTTAGCTAGTGCCAACATTCGGGATTCATTCCCAAAGATATATCTCGTATTGAGATGATGTGAATTAAAAGCTTTAACGTGAATGTACGTTTTGAAAGTAAATAAGATAAGTGCTTTTACGCACATAATTAATATACCCTCGGGCGAGGAGTACAACGTGGAAACAGCCCGGACTCTTGTTAGAGTAAGTCCTCTTTCCAATTTGGATTCGCATTACGCGGTGAGGTTGGTCGTGGACCCAATTAATCAAGGTCGTGTTTTAAACTTGTGTGAAAACTTAAAGTTCCCAAACAATTTCATATGTTTCCCATAAGACTCAATTCCTTTGGAGTCTTCTCTTCAATCATTCTTTTTCTTTTGTTTCCGTAGACGTATTGAAGTTCACATCGTATATCAGCTATTATTCGAGAAGCGATAGTTGTAACTTAATACGACTACTTCGAACCTTTTCTTTGTACCCTTGCGTAGTCTTTCATTAGACTGACCAACTGTTATTTTTCTTTTGCATGGTTGGCTGGTGTCATCCGTCTCATACGGCACATCAAGTAAATTTCCTCAGTTGTGAAGGCCAGAAATCCGACATTGAAGGCAGTTGATATTTTAAGTGTTTCCTAAGGTTGAAGATCCTGGCGTAAGATCGCACTGTTCAAAACCCCTTTGTGGCATTTTATTTATTTCAAAGACTTCCGCTGTATTATACGTTTTCTGTATCTGGTTTCGTTATCAATTGTAATTTGTAGGGACTGCTAGTACCTCGATACAGTATTATATCATTTTTTATAAAAACGGTAAGCCTTGGGTGACCCCAGGTGTGTATTCTGAGGTCACTGGCGGTAATATTTCCAAAGGTATTTTGGGGGTGTTACAATTGGCCTGTAATGGTTAATAGTCAGGGGATTATCGGTCTTGGGTATGAGCGTAATGAAGGAGTGATCACATTCTCGAAGCAACTGGCCAGAATGGAAGAAGGCTTGAACGACAAGTGCTAGGGAGCGTCCAATGTAAGGATAGTATGTTTGGTAAAACTCAACAGGATAGCCATCAGGGCCATGGGTTTTGTTAAGGGGTAGGTCGAAGACTACCTTATTTATTTCAGCGTAGGAGGGTAATTGTAAAAGTTGGATGTTGTCCTGGTGCGTGACAAGTGTTGGAATGAGTCAAAGATCATCGTCTGAAATTGCATGTGAAGACATTGGCATAAAACTTTGTTGAAGTTCAGATGAAATAGCTTGTTGGATAATTTGATGGTCTTGAAAGATGTCACCGTCTTGTGTCTGAAATGAAGAAATTTTCTATTTATACGTGCGGATTTTGGCGATTAATTGAAAATATTTCATGTTTTTATCCATATGCTAAAGATGAGTAGTTTTTGCACGTTGTTTCCAAAAACGGTGTTGGAATTCCAATAGTTTAGTATATTTAAGAAGGTGTCGTTGATAAAGGGAATGAAGGGAAGAAGAATGATTGGGTTGTATTAAGGCGGATTGAAGATCATGAAGTCTAGATGCAGTGGTTTTTAGTTGTTCGAAAGTATTCTTATGTTTTGATCTAGACCAAGCTTTGGAGTATTTTAATAGAACGTTTTGCTTCATATAAAATTTGAACATATAGGATTCTGTATGATTGTATTTCCATACTTTTTGGACAAGATTTTTGTAGTCAGGATCAGTGGTCCATGCATTCTCAAAGCGGAAGGGATATTTACGAAAGGCATGGCCATTGTCCAGGGATAAGGTTATCAGACAGTGATCAGAGGTAGTAAAGGGATGTTGATGAACGAGAAGGGACGAATAGGTGGGAAGAAAAATTGGATGAATAAGTAGATGGTCGAGACGTTCATAGATTGTGTCTGCTGTGTTTAGTGATTTTCGCCAAGTGAAAGGAAAACCAGTGAAGTTAGTGTTAGGAAGGCCGAAGTCCGAAAGGAAGTGATTTAATCGATGAAATCTAGTTAGGTTTGTTACAGAGCCTCCATTTTTTTCAGAAGGAAGTAGAATATCATTAAGATTACCCATAATAATAACAGGAAGGTTGTAAGAGAAGATAAGCTGACCTATTGTATTCCAGTATTGAGGTTTAAGGTCCTCACGACTAGGGGCATATAAGAAAAATAAAAGAAATTATAGAGATTGGGTTTGGATTTGAAGAAGGATAATGTTAGACTCATTATGTAGGACTTGAGTATGGCGGAGATCGTGTGAATCGTTAATGAGTAACCAAAGGCCCCCCCGAGAGCCTTCTGATGGGGAAATCACGATTGAACGAAAGCCAAGTTTGAAAAGTACGTTGTTATTAAAGTCTTGTACTTTTGCCCCAGGGGCGGTAGCTGAACTGGTTCTGGGGGGCGATAGATCTCCGCGAGAGCCATTCCCTCTCGGGTTCGAAACCCCTCAGCGCCACCGCTCCCCTCCTGATTTAACAAGCATCCAGGGGTGATGGGCTAGCTGCCTGGGGCCGTGGGATTAGTGGGCCGGCCCTTCGGGGTGGGCGTGAGACCCACACAAAGCTAAAAAAAAAGAAGTCTTGTACTTCTTCGCATATAAGGATTAGTGACGTCATATATATTACATTTGACTTATCATGTATCACGAGTATTCGGCTAAATTTGTCGTTTCTTTTATGGTTTCATAATCGTGTTAATTAGTGTAGACAAATTAGTCATGCAACTAGTTAAAGAAGTATTCACGTTTTTCAAGTTTGTGTTAGCGTTTATTTAGCACCACCCATGTTATTATTATTATTTTTATTTTTTTGGGGTCAAGCAGCTTAGTTATTTTCGATAAGCACCACCCATGTTATTGAATACAATACAAGCTAGGTTTCTAATTAAATACCAAGTTGTAATTAATTGTTAAAAAAATTGAAATATCAATAGAGGACAGAGC
The DNA here is from genome assembly GCA_027886185.1 of Rheum nobile. Lineage (NCBI taxonomy): Eukaryota > Viridiplantae > Streptophyta > Magnoliopsida > Caryophyllales > Polygonaceae > Rheum > Rheum nobile. Next base: position 1,242,334 of record WOAB01000648.1, read on the forward strand.
CAAATATCTGTATATGGTTTGACCTAAATTTATTTTCGAGTTTGGAGTTGTAATTTAGAATGGTTTGTATTGTTTGGCAGTTGGTCCCACCAGGCTAGTTAAGTTATTAATGTTGATAAAGGTTCCGGTCGACAGCTAGTTTTAATTGTTTGAGGGTCTCCCAAATGCAAGTTGTCCCTTATTGAACCATATTGATTGATTCATGTCAACAATACGTACAAGTGAATATTACGTTATTTATACGATATGTGTGAAATGAATCAGAGTAAACAAGAGAATTGAGGATGTAGTGTTGTGATTATAAGCGGAATTTCAGAAAACTATTTTCTTATATCTAACAAGGATCTCATGCATGAATTAATACGGACCAATTATGAGTAGAGTTACATACCGTTTAATGCGAGTCTGAAACGTTTCTGCATGATTTCAGCGGAGATCGAAAGCCCCAAGTGTGACTTCTCTAATTGGTCCACACGAGTCTGGAATTTGGATCGCCTTTGATCTCGTCTGCTAGAACGACGAACGCAGGAGACAAACTTGACTTCTTGCTTGGGAGTTCGGCCGTACGTACAAAGGAGAGGAAAGATTGATGTCTTCGTTTCCTATTGGAAACGATTACTTATAAGATCATATCTTATCTTTGGTAATGGATATAATATCTTTATATTTTATCCATATATCTTCTAATAAGATATCTCCTTATCTAGTAATTATTAATGGTAACTCTTATTCATCAATAATAAAAGTCAATCTTCCAATATAAGCCTATAGCCCGAAATCTCCATGTCCAACATGGGCTTTCGATTCGGTTTGATCCAGCCCGATAACTCTATGTGTGTGACCTCATAGGACCCGATTATTATAGCCATGAGCCTAACCCAATTAAGCCCATTAATCGTAGTTGGCTTCTAGCAAAGCACTACGACTCCTAAAATACCCGGATTATAAATCTCCATTAATAGTCTGATTCCATGTTCGGTAATTGCACCTTTGATTAAAGGACAGAATTCCTTCAATCTCCCACTTGTCCTTAAAACAAGTGTGCAATGTTAAATCCCTTTGTCTCTTAGTGTCTTATTTGATGATATGATGACATTCATATCTCTGATCAAATGCGTTTCTTGAACTCCTGAGTTTGAACTGTCAAATGACGAATGATTACAGATAATCCATCCGAGCATGGCCATGCATTTTTCAGTTCTCGCTCTTCAAGTGGCCGAGACACCATTCCTATCCATGTATCACAGTATACATGAAGAAGGAGGACTTCTCCAGTCTTGTATGACTATAGCTCCCACTCAACTTTTGGCAATCCCAATCACTGCCTTTATAACTTCCTGTTACGATCAGCGTTTAACAGCATCAAAGACATACCAATCATCAAGAGAAACCATATCATACTCATGTCTGAGGAATCTCCCAATCATGGTTTAACTTAAAACTCTTCAATCCATTTTGGAGAGTCTTAAGGTGGGTCAGTCCTATATGTATCATCCATACACATCTATGTAATTGACTAGACATCTCTATGTCCCTATAGCCCATGAAACCTGACGCTATCAGTCAACTTACAATATAGTCTTTAATGAAGTCATTTATGTCCTAGTTAATGACTTAGACTACGGACTTTGAGTAATTCATAACTTCAGTTCACTTAATGGAGTTTCATTCACCAAAACACTTATGATGAACCCATTTGCGAATTATAAATTATTTGGACATTTTATTTAATTCCAAGCAATGATTAAATAAAAATGAAAGTTGTATCATATAATCAAGCATAAAACGTGTCTGACATTCATAAAACAAAGTTCATAATGTAAGACAATGCAATCTCAAAGCCATTCTCCAATGTACTTGAGGCCCTAGTATTACTCTCATGCTTGGGCCTAGGCATAAGCTTGGTCAGTGGATCTGCAATGTTGTCATCTATGTACACTTTGCACATCCTTACGTCTCCTCTTCCAACGATATCCTCGAACGACTAACTCGTCATCACCCCTAAATACCAAGAAGTCATTTTTGGTTCTTCTCAAGTACTTCAGGATGTTCTTGGCTGCACACTAGTGTGCATCTCCGGGATTCGATTGATATATGTTACACATGCTCAAAGCAAATGCAACATCGGGGCGTGTACATATCATGGCATACATGATAGATCCTATAGCAGAAGCACAAGGTATCTTGCTCATCTTCTCTAGCTCAGCAGGTGTCTTAGGACACTGCTTCTTGCTGAGGTATATGCCATGTTGCATGGGTAGAAATCCTTTCTTAGACTCCTGCATTTTGAACCTGTCAAGAACATTATCTATATAAGTTCCTTGACTTAGTCCATATAGCCTCTTAGATCTATCTCTATAGATCTTGATACCCAATATGTACTCTGATTCTCCTAAGTCCTTCATTGAAAAACATTTCTTCAGCCATCCCTTAACGGACTCTAGCATCGGAATGTCATTTCCAATGAGCAGTATGTCATCCACATACAAGACTAAGAAGACCACTTTTCTTCCACTAAACTTCTTGTAAACACAAGCCTCTTCTTCGCATCTGATGAAGTCAAACTCTTTGATAGCTTCCTCAAATCGAATGTTCTAACTCCTAGATGCTTGCTTAAGTCCATAAATGGACTTCTTAAGCTTGCATACTTTCCTAGGGTGTGTTGGATCTTCAAAACCCTCTAGTTGTGTCACGTATACATCCTATTCTAAATATCCATTTAGAAAAGCGGTCTTAACATCCATTTGCCAAATCTCATAATCAAAATAACCGGCAATAGCTAGGAATATTCTAATGGACCTGATCATTATGACCGGTGAAAATGTCTCATCATAGTCAGTACCATGAATCTGTTTAAAACCCTTGGCAACTATCCTTGCCTTGTAAACAGATACATTTCCATCTTTGTCTGTCTTGAGTTAAAAAATCCATTTGCTTCCAATGGGTTTTACCCCATTTGGCAAATCTATCAAGTCCCAGACTTGATTTTCAGACATAGAATCCATTTCAGATTTCATGGCTCTAAGCCATTTCTCGGAGTCTGGACCCGTCGATGCTTGCTTATAGGTGGTAGGTTCTCCGCTTTCTAAAAGCAGAACATCAAGGCTTGCAGTCAAGATGAAATCATCATATCGTCTTGGTTGTGTCCTTGGCCTGTTTGATCTACGTGTGGGTTCAACAATTGGAGCATTTTCCACAACTGTTTATGGGTCCTCATTTGAATCTGGTTCTTGAGGTATTGGTTTCGGTACCTGGACGACTTCTCTTTGGGAATCTATGCCTCCAGATACTAGAATCTCATCGTCGACATCGTCCATGTCGGCTTGTTGTTGGGTTTGTTGCTTATCTTGAATTTCTTCAAGATGAACATTTCTCCCACTTGGCTTCTTGGAAATAAACTCTTTTTCCAAAAAGACACTATCCCTTGCAACAAACACTTTGTGCTCTGTGGGATTGTAGAAGTAGTATCCCTTGGTTTCCTTAGCATACCCTATAAATAAACATTTATCTGATTTGGGTGCAAGCTTATCTGATAGTAAACGCTTTACATAAGCTTCACACCCCCAGATTTTCAAGAAAGACAGACTTGGAACTCTTCTGTAATACCCCTAATTTTTAGTAAGGGTATTTGGGTATTTTCCCAAAACCCTCGTCAATTATTCGGGACGCGTTAGGCGAAGTTCAGAATTTCTGTAGCTCGTGTTCGATCTCTGTATTATTTCCCTGAGAGGTATAAAAAACATTCGACGTATTTTCGGAGCTTAAAATATTTGTTTGGGTACAAATATTTAAGATCCGGGGTTTTAAACCCATGCCAAACCTTTTCCCGGGTAAACAGACGCAAAAGGGCAATTCCGCGACCGTGGAATAATAGCTCCCAGAGGAGCTGGGCTTTGAATTTTCCGCGACCGCGGCAGAGCCCACCGCGACCGCGGAAATGTGCAGAGGGCACAGTCGGGCATGCGAGCCACGTGCTCATCGTCGCCGTCGATCCCTCGCTCCACCGTTGATCTTGTCAGGCTGCTCTCTCTCCTTGGCCTATAAATGGGAGTCGATTCGGAGGGTTAAGAGCACTCCAAATCCCGATCTCTCTCCCAAGGTGCTTGTCGCCGGAGTTCGAGCTCTCGCCGGAATTCTTGAGGAGTCGCCGGAGCCATCGACGGAGGTGGTGGTGGCCAAGGAGTAGTGCATTGGAGGCGCAAGGTGCCCAGGAGTGGAAGCCGCCGCGAATCGAGCCCTTCCGAGTCGTCGCCGGTGAGTTTTTATCATTTTGGGTCGCCGGAGTTCTTAGCCGCGATCGCGGCTATGAACTACCGCGACCGCATCAGTGACAATGTCGGCCGCGTCCGCGGCCGCTGTCACCAGTGCTCGCGGACATACGTCCTCGACGACCGCGACCGCGGTAGTGCCCGCCGCGACCGCGGATTGCTTTAGCAATCGCGATCATGGCCTTGGGCGATCCGGGCTCGGTCGGGACTTTTGTTCTTTCGATTTGGTTCATTCTTCCTTAGATTCGTATATTTTAGTTGTCGAATCTAACCTAGGGTTTCGTTGTAGGGTCGTTGTCCGTAGGAATCTGTAATCCGGTTCCCGTTCCCGTTCCGGACCCAAAAACCCGTCATCGCTCAATCGTTCGTCTAGTCTAAGGCAAGTGGCGGTTCTCTCTTGCTTAATGTTAGGAAACAGAACTTTGGAACTTCGGTTCCCCTGAGAGTTCCTTTCCTCAGTTTCTCTACTTTTGAAGATGACAAATATTTTGATACTAATGTTTTATCTCAAATATGTGTGTTAAGGAAGCACATGACAATTGTCGAAACCTTGGAAGCCAAACAAGACAAAAGAACCAAGCAGCAAGCCAAAGGAATCCAGGTTTGCCCAGAAATGCAACACGTGATCTTGCGTTTCTCGAGAAATCTGGGAACACCAAACCTCGGACAAAAGATGGTGAAAGCGACTTGAGCGAAGCTTCCAAAAGCCTACCACCATCCAAGAGCAAGACTCCAAGATGCCTAGAACGATGAACCTCGGACAAAGGTACTGAAAGCGACAGCTCATAGAGATGTCACCATCCAGAGGACAGTTCCAAAGTGCCGAGCTTGTTGAACCTAGGACGAAAGGAGTTGGACAATGACTTGGCAGACTTGTCCGAAGTAGTTGACCAACCTATGTGGATTCTGAGCTGCCTAGGTTGTTGTTACATGTCAAAGATAGCGTGAATCAAGGATCACCACACATCCTAGGGCAAGCTCGCTCTATGGGAACCAAGAGCAGATCCAACCTCGAGCATCCACTTTCTAAGGAAGATAAGCTCCGCTGTTATCTTCAAGCATTCAGATAGAATCACACTCTATAGAAAATATCAAAGTGTGAAGCTTCAAACAGATAGTCAAACAGAATCTAGATCAAGAGGAACCAGTCAATGAATCAGAGAGCTGTGTGCTAAGTTCCTGTGACTGTAAGTGAGTTAGTTCCTTGGTGCTAAGGGCTGCTTCTTGGATTGATTATAATTTGTATTAAGTTATCTAGGATTGTCTAACTGTGTGTAAGGCAAAGAAACTGTGTGTTTGTTCCTAGGATAAGCTGTAACCAAAGAGATAATAAATCAAGAAGTAGACCTTGAAATCCTTTCGAAAGAAAGGTAGTGGTTTTTATCCTAGATTGCTAGTTGGCAATCGAAGGTTTCCACTATAAGGAACTTGTTCATTTATTTGATTGTTTATTTCCGCTGCGAAGGGAACTGGAATCTGTATTCTCAGTTCCCTTGTTATTAATCTAACAATCACGATCCTACAATTGGTATCAGAGCAGGAAAAGCTCTAGATCTTTATTAAGTTTGCAGATCATGTCTCAACCAAGCAAGTTTGAGCTCGGAATCTCCACCAACAAGCCACATTTCCGAAAGAAGGGAGAAGAAACATGGTGGGAAAAGTGCATGGAAAGCCACATAAAGACCAACGACTACCAATGCTGGAGGATAGTCGAAAATGGAGATGGCTATGTCGATCTCAATCAGAAGGAAGAAGACTGGAAACCTGAGCACTATGTCATCATGGAAAAGAATGCCAAGGCTAGACAATTCATTCTCAATGGACTGGACAGAGAAGACATGGACAAAGTCATAGGAATCAAGACGGCAAAAAAGATGTGGAGAGCACTCAAAGATATGCATGAAGGAAGTGATGAGCTAAAGCAAAGCAGAAAGTTTGCTTTGGAAGGAGAATACCCCACCTTCAAAATGATGGAAATTGAAACCATCTCAGAATACTACTCTCGGTTCAACAAGCTAATTGGAAAGCTAACAACGGCTGGAGTCAATCTCGATGAAGTCTCCAAGTCACTGGTGGTTATCAATGGACTCAACTCTAAGTTCACCCACATCAAGGGAATCATGAAGAATACTCCAGGCATCCAATCTCTTCCCTTGACTCAAGTCATAGGGAAACTGGAGGTTGAAGAAGGAGAACACAACAAAGCCAATGCCGACAAGAAACTTGAGAAAGGAATTGCCCTCAAGATCTCCAAAGCCTTCTCAAGGCTTGAGATGGAGCAGGAGAACTCAGACCTAGAAGAAGAGGAGGATGAACTTACAACTCTCTTCACAAAGAATATCAAAAAATTCTTTGTGAAGGGAAGGTTCCAAAAGGGCAGTTCCTCTCACAATGGACCAAGGAGAGATCTCAAAGAAGTCTCCTGTTATGAGTGCAAAGAAAAGGGACACTATGCTAAGAACTATCCCAACAAGGAAGACTCCAAAGAAGATCAAAGACCTCAGAGGAAGAAGGCTCTTGTGGCCTCATGGGGAGAATACTCAGATGAGGAACTGGATCTGAGTGGTTTCTCTGGAGGAAGATGTCTCATGGCAAAAGGAGATTCAAGCGACTCAGAAGACCTTGAGGTAACTTCTGACGACTTCCTAAAAACTCTAGTTGATTGTGATAAGAAACAACTTCTAAAGATCATAAAGAAACTAGGAAAGGAAACCAATTCCCTTCAACAAAAACTTGATGATTGTGAATATGAAATTGCTTGCTTGACTGTTGAGAATTCTGTGTGGAGTAAGAAACTTGATGAAACTGAGAAAGATTTAGCTGAAACCCACTCCAAACTCATTGATATTAGAAATGTGCATGCTAGTCACCTTAAAATCTGCAAATCTTGTGATGAAACTAGCATAGACTCAGCTAAAGTTCCTATGCATGATAACCTACCTGGAAATGATATGCTTCAATCTATAATTGATAGGTTAGACATTCTCACTGACTATATAAATGAAAAAACTATTAATCAAACTGTCTTTGTGAGACAACGTCATGGAATTGGATATATTAATAACAAGACGAATAATGATGCTAAAAATGAAAAGGCTAGACGAGAACTTGTTGAGATGAATGAGAACCTCAGTACTGCTCTTGCCACTTCTCGAGATAGGAATCAATTCCTATTAGAAAAGATCATGGTTCTTGAGAACAAGGCTGAGGTTGCCAAACGTCTCAATGAAAGTTCTCAAAGTCCTAAGAGGGAACCTAATGGAAAAGGAAAGGTATCCCCTGAGGACAAGTGGTTCACTAACTCCTTTGCTCACAAAAGGTATGTGGACATGGCTTATGGTAAGGTTAGAAACAATGTTGATTTCAACAAAAGAAAAACTGAGAAACCGTTTAGGCCAGGAAAGGGAAAATATAGTCATGTTGTTTACAATCGTTTGTGTTACTATTGTGGCAAGAATGGTCATTACAAAACTGATTGTCCTAAGAAAAAGAACTTTGAAAATGAGGAAAGAGCCTATTACCATGAAAGGAACCACTTCCCTGATCATTCACAGACTCACAATGCTAATCCCCCCAGTAAAGCCAAGCTTCACTGAGTTCAGAAATCTTAGTTTCCCTATGTGCAGAAAGAAGAGAGGCAACCCCAACTATGGTACATTGATAGCGGTTGCTCGTGCCACATGACCGGAAGAAGAAATCAAATGACCTCTCTTCAACCTCTCCAAGGAGGGAACATCTCTTTTGGAGACAAAAGTAAAGGGAAAATTTGTGGAATAAGAACTGTGAATCTAAATGACCACATTAAGGTAAACAAAGTCCACCTTGTTGATAATCTTGCTTTTGATCTAATTAGCGTGTCACAGCTGTGTGATCAAGGAGACAATGAATTTAGATTCAAATCAAATGAATGTATTGTCCTTGACTCCTCGGGAAAAAATATCCTAAAAGGTAAGAGGCTCAATAATGTGTATGTTGTTGACCCATCCTTCGTTACCAAGGAGAAACTCTGTCTCTCAACTGTGAATGATCAAACGGACTTGTGGCATCAACGTCTTGGTCATGCTAGCACCAAATTGATCCAAAAGCTACACTCAAAGGAGCTAGTCAGGGGCCTCCCAAAGTTAAGTGACAAATCTGAGGAACCATGCTCAGACTGTGTAAGAGGGAAACAAGCTCGGAGTTCCTTTAAATCCAAAAATATGGTAAGCTCCTCAAGGCCCCTTGAACTCATTCACATGGACCTTTGTGGACCCATGAGAGTTCAAAGCCTAGGAGGAGACAGGTATATCTTTGTTCTCGTCGATGACTTCTCTCGTTTTACTTGGACAATATTCATAAAATCTAAAAGTGAAGTCATTGGACGTTTTAAGGATCTGGTTCCCATGTTAGAAAAGTCTCTCGACTGTTCCATCAATTCTATCCGTTCTGACCATGGTACCGAGTTCGAAAATGGAGAATTTCTAACCTTTTGCAGTGAGCATGGCATTGATCACAACTTCTCTGCACCATACACTCCTCAACAAAATGGAGTAGTGGAAAGGAAGAACAGAACCTTAGAAGACATGGCTCGAACGATGCTCATCTCAAGTGGACTCTCTCAATCATTCTGGGTTGAGGCAATCAACACAGCCTGCTACATCATCAATCGAGCTATGCTTTGCCCAATCACAGAGAAGACACCCTATGAACTTCTAAGAGGAAGGGTTCCCAACATTTCACATCTTAGGGTGTTCGGATGCAAGTGCTTTGTGCACAACAATGGAAAGGACAATCTTGGCAAATTTGACCCAAGGAGTGATGAAGGGATCTTCATTGGATATGCATCAAGCAGCAAGGCCTACAAGATCTTCAACAAAAGGACCAAAAAGGTAGAAGAAAGTGTTCATGTTATTTTTAATGAAAAATCACTTGGTAGAAATGTGCAGAACACCATCAGTTCCATTGAAGATCCATTTCCCAAACCTCCTCAAGAAGATCCAGATGAAGACATCACACCACCCAGTTCCTTCCCTGCTGCACAAAATCCCCCACTTGTTCCTCCACCAGTTCCCATGGATAATCAACAATAATCCATATCTAGGAACCATGAACATGAAGACAACATCTGTGGAGACATCAATGATTCATCCTCTCACATGTTCTTCAATGGAGAAGGTGATCCCAACACAGAAGCAGAAGCTGAATGTTCAAATCAAAACACCTCCACATCAAATGCTCTAGCTCCAAATAAAGAAAGGAGAACCATCAAGCCTCCAGTCAGGTTCGAACATCTAACTTTCTTTGCCTTTAATGCTTTCTTGTCTATTGTGGAACCAAAGAACATAGGTGAATCACTGAAGGATGTAGACTGGATTCAAGCCATGCAAGAAGAACTCCATCAGTTTGAAAGGAACAAAGTATGGCATCTAGTTCCCCGCCCCAAGGATAAGCATATCATAGGAACTAGATGGGTCTTCAGAAACAAGCTCAATGATTCAGGAGCTGTAATAAGGAACAAAGCAAGGCTTGTTGCTCAAGGATACAATCAACAAGAAGGCATCGACTATGATGAAACCTATGCTCCGGTAGCAAGGATTGAAGCAATAAGGTTGTTGATTGCCTTCGCATCACACAAAGGGTTCAAGCTATTCCAAATGGATGTAAAGACCGCCTTCCTCAATGGCTTTCTTCAAGAGGAAGTCTATGTCAAGCAACCATCTGGTTTTGATGACATTGATCATCCAGACCATGTCTATTTCTTATACAAAGCTTTGTATGGTCTCAAGCAAGCCCCTAAAGCTTGGTATGATCGTCTTGCCCAATTCCTACTCTCAAATGGCTACAGACGTGGAGTTATTGACAAGACCCTCTTCATTCTAGAAGAAGAAGGTAACATCTTAGTGGTTCAAATCTATATTGATGATATCATTTTTGGTTCCACTAACCTGTCCCTTGTAGAGAAGTTCAACGACTTGATAAGTAGTGAATTCGAAATGAGTCTAATCGGGGAATTCACTTTCTTCCTTGGATTGCAAATAACCCAAAAGAAATATGGCATACAAATTCACCAACAAAAATATGTCAGGGAACTATTAAAAAAGTTCAAAATGGATTCATGCAAGCCTCTCTCCACACCTATCTCTACAATTGCTCATTTGGACAAAGATCACTCAAGTCCTCTTGTGGAAGAAAAACTCTATAGAGGTATGATAGGATCTCTCATGTATCTAACCGCTAGTCGCCCAGACATTGTGTTTGTTGTTGTCTTGTGTGCTAGGTTTCAATCATGTCCAAGAGAAACACACTTGGCTGCTGTGAAGAGGATACTCCAATATCTCAAGGGAACTGACTCACTCTGCATTTGGTATCCCAAAGAGTGTCCCTTTGAGCTGATAGGTTTCACTGATGCTGATTATGTTGGATACCTGGTGGATAGGAAGAGTACTTCTGAAATGGCACAGTTCCTAGGCCCTTGCCTTGTGTCATGGGGCTCAAAGAAACAAATCTCAGTCTCCCTCTCCACCACAGAATCTGAGTACATTGCAGCCGCCTCTTGCTGTTCCCAACTCTTATGGCTAAAGCAACAACTTGCGGATTTCGGTATGTCTTATGGTCCTCTTACTATTCTTTGTGATAACACCAGTGCTATAAATATTTCTAAGAATCCTGTGCATCATACTAGGACCAAGCATATAGATATCAGGCATCATTTTCTTAGAGATCATGTTGAGAAAGGGAACATCATTATGAAATTTTGTAGAACTGAAGATCAGGTTGCATATATATTCACCAAATCCTTGAATAGAGTTCCCTTCGAGAACCTTAGATTAGAACTAGGAATGATTCATATAACCTAACAGTGACTTTAGTTTAAAGGTTTATTTCCAATTCCCTTGATTGACTAGTTTAGATCTTTTACTTGTTCAGTCTTGGAATCTCTGTGTTATATCTTTTGCAATAGACCCTCATCTCCATAATGTTTACTCAAAAGAATTTGATAAAATTTTCTAGTTCGTGTCCTTGAGTCTTCATTGTTCATTATAACTCAATCATTGTTCGAGTTTCTTTGTTGGCCCAAAAGTCACAATCTGATCATATTCTAACCCATCAATACAAGCCGAAATGATGATTGTGTACTATGACCCTCCCTTGCCTCGTTGCACAATTCAATTCCCTATGATCCATCTCTTAACCCTCTCTGGGAATTATTGTGTAATGCGATAAATGGCCTTCCCCGATTTCTTTTATGGGAACGTTCTTTCAGGTCCTATGTTTTAAAACCCCACATCAAAGGTTCCCATATACCCCTCTAGCACAATGAAAATATCGCCAGAAAGGAACTAGGATGGACTACCCTCTAAACGGCTAGTAAGAGAATTGCTCCTCCCAAGACGGCATTTATGGCAAATCTTCCAGCGTCAGAAGTGTCATCTCATCTGTGAACAGTTTCCATTCTTGAGTGGTTTAGTTTTTGAATCTGTGACCGTTCAAATTCAGAAAGGCTGTAAATCCTTAGAGTCGTTTCAATGGTTCAGAATCCCCAGAATCTCTCTCAACGGCTTGATTTCTCCAACGGCACCAACAACACTCAACGATTATTAAAGGGCTCTTGTTGATTGAACCAAGCACTATGCCTTGCTACTCTTCAGCTCTGCCCTTCTCTCAATTGCTCCCTTTTTGTTTCTCTCCTCTAAAAAAACCCCAGCTTCTCAAATGGCCGACAAAAACCCTAACCCTAATCTTGTTCAGGATGAGGAAGAAGCTGCACTCCTCAAAGCTATCAGAGAAAAGAAAGCAGCCTCATCCTCGAAATCCATTGATGTCACCCCCTCTCAAAACCCAATAGCCCAGCAAGCTGAGGAGAAAGTAAAGGAACTCCCTCCTGTGTCCGCATCTGCTACCCACACCGTCTCAGAAGGAGGCTCCCACGACTCCTCTCCGGACAAGGACACCCAGGAGATCCACAGCTCAGAGCCGTCGCCTGCAAGCCTTAAATCCAAACCTGCCTCTAACCCTGCTCCCTCAGTCGCCACAAGGCTCAAACTTCGCAAACGCAGTTCCCAGGCCTTGGTTTCTTACAATCCTGCCTCAAAAAAGCCCAAATCCACCACCCTTTCCTCCTCCTCTCTGGGACAAGTGTCTTCCTCCTTCTCTAAGAGGAAGATACTCAAGCCTCTCAATATCGGAACGGAGTTCTGGACCCAAACCCTAGAGGACGAAGATGAAGATCAATTCGGTGAAGCCCTCGATGAGTTTCACTCTCTTCTCCAGTACCAAGGATGGGACCAGATCTTGGTGGAACCCTTCTCAGTCTCCGACGAAGTCGTGCGCCTCTTCTACCAGTCCATGACCTTTGTGCCAGCCAAAGAAAACTCTCCCTGCAACGTGGCCATCATTCAATGGAAGGAAACTATGTATCCTCTGTCCCTCAGCATCATTGCCTCCACTCTAGGGATTGAGCACATGTCAGGCTTTGACATTTTGCACCAAAAGAAGACATGGCCCAAAGGAAAAGGATACAAAACCAAGACTGAGGTGGTAACCAAGCTCTATGATGGCGACACTCCAAAGAGCCTGCAAACTAAGGGACTCTCCATCTCCAACAAGCTATTGCACTTCTGGCTCATCAGAAATTTGGTTCCCAGGCAGGAGCACAGAGCCACGGTTCTCATCACTGATGCAATTCTCATGGATAAGATTTTGTCTGGTGACCAAGTTGATCTCCCCAGGATAGTGTTGGCCCATATGCAGTTCTGTAAGTCTCATGAATCCCATGCCCTGCCCTTCCCTCACCTCATCAAACAACTTCTCTCCATGCTCAACCAATATCCTGATGACTTCCCTAAAACCGCCTATAACAAGTTCCTCACCATCGCCACAGTCAGAAAACTCAAAACCAAAGATCACCAGGTCGCTCCCTCTGAAACTCAAGTTGATTCGCCTAAGGAAAAGGCCAGTTCCCAAGCCTTCCCAAGCTCTCTGCCACCGCTCTACCCCACTCAAGACTCCTATGCGATCCTAACTTCTCTGGGTCGTATTGAAAAAGCTATCACGGATGGTTCCCATGCTATATCAGTTGCCCTCCGTGATCAAGTAAATGAACTGGGGAAAACTCGAGCTGCTGTTTCCAGTCTGGTGGAGGTGCTTTAGAAAACCTGGGAGGATGCAACTGGAGCAAATCCGACCACAGGCCAGGATGAAGGAACTGACGACAAGAAGGATGATGACGAGGAGGCTACTGACATGCCATAGGAAAATCTCTCCTAGTTCCCAGTGCTATAACGCCACAGTGTGCTAGTAGTTCCCTAGGATCCTACTCCCCTCTTCTATCCTTTCTTTTGTCTACTTTCAAGTTTTCTTTTGTGATCTTGTGTGTCTCTCTCTCTACTCTGTGTCTGAACAATGTATTAAGCTCTCATGACTAATGGACTCTTTTGGCTACGTTATAATGCATTATTTGTCTTTGCCTTAAGTTTCTATTATGGTCTCTCTCATGGGTTTAACACAATTGTTTATTTCACATGGATATCCTATACTTGATAAGTACATTGATATTTTCGATGATGCCAAAAGGGGTAAGAATGGATAGGAACCTTGAACTATCGGAACTACTGGACTTATAGGAACTCTGAACCCGTTCTACTTCTAAGGGAGAACATGAATAACTTAGTTCATCTGCTTAGGGGGAATTTCCAACTATTGAATGTTCTATCAACTGATCTCATGAATTTCATGTCCTTATTATGTTGCCAGGTTCCTTACAGTTGTCATCATCAAAAGGGGAAATTGTTAGGAAACGGAACTCTGGAACTTCGGTTCCCCTGAGAGTTCCTTTCCTCATTTTCTCTACTTTTGAAGATGACAAATATTTTGATACTAATGTTTTATCTCAAAGATGTGTGTTAAGTAACCACATGACAATTGTCGAAACCTTAGAAGCCAAGCAAGACAAAATAACCAAGCAACAAGCCAAAGGAACCCAAGTGTGCCCAGAAATGCAACACGTGATCTTGCGTTTCCCGAGAAATCTGGGAACACCAAACCTCGGACAAAAGATGGTGAAAGCGACTTGAGCGAAGCTTCCAAAAGCCTGCCACCATCCAAGAGCAAGACTCCAAGATGCCTAGAACGATGAACCTCGGACAAAGGTACTGAAAGCGATAGCTCATAGAACTGTCACCATCCAGAGGACAGTTCCAAAGTGCCGAGCTTGTTGAACCTCAGACGAAAGGAGTTGGACAACGACTTGGCAGACTTGTCTGAAGTAGTTGACCAACCTATGTGGATTCTGAGCTGCCTAGGTTGTTGTTACATGTCAAAGATAGCGTGAATCAAGGATCACCACACATCCTAGGGCAAGCTCGCTCTATGGGAACCAAGAGCAGATCCAACCTCGAGCATCCACTATATAAGGAAGATAAGCTCCGCTATTATCTTCAAGCATTGAGATAGAATCACACTCCATAGCAAATATCAAAGTGTGAAGCTTCAAACAGATAGTCAAACATAATCTAGATCAAGAGGAACCAGTCAAGGAATCGGAGAGTTAGTTCCTTGGTGCTAAGGGCTGCTTCTTGGATTGATTATAATTTGTGTTAAGTTATCTAGGATTGTCTAACTGTGTGTAAGGCAAAGAAACCGTGTGTTTGTTCCTAGGATAATGTTAGGAAATGGAACTCTGGAACTTAGGTTCCCCTGAGAGTTCCGTTCCTCAGTTTCTCTACTTTTGAAGATGATAAATATTATGATACTAATGTTTTATCTCAAAGATGTATTTTAAGGAACCACAGGAATTTACCAAAGGCAGGAAAGCCAAACAGAACTAGGGAACCAAAGGAACAAGACAGCGGAAGGAATCCAGAGGAACCCAGGTGTGCCCAGAAAGGAAGCTTGTGACATTGCGATTCCCGAGAAATCTGGGGACACACAACCTCGGACAAAAGGAGTCGAAAACGACTTGTCCGAAGCTTTCAAAATCATGCCAAGGTCTAAGAGCTAAAGAACAAGATGCCTAGAGAACCTTTACCTCGGACAGAGACGATGAAAGCGACACGACATGAAGACGTCGCTGTCCAGAAGACGGTTCCCAAGCGGCCAGCTTAGTCAACCTCGGACGAAAGCGTTTGGAAAATGACATTGCAAGGATCGTCTGAGGTAGTTGACCAACCAAGAGAGATTCAGAGATGCCTAGGTTGTTTGCACATGCCAAGAACAACATGAATCAAAGAGAACCACTCAATCTAGGGCAAGCTCAATCTGTGGGAACCCAGAGAGGATCGAGCTGCAAAGAAGCCTCTATAAAAGGAAGACTAACCCAAGGGTTATCTTCGAGCACAAAAACACGACTCACACTCATTAGCAAATATCTAGTGTGAAGCTCCAAACAGATCATCAAAGCAAACCGAGATCAAGAGGAACCAGTCAAGGAAGAAGAGATGAGTGCTAAGTTCCTGTGACTGTAAGTGATAGTTCCTAGGTGCGAAAGTCTGTTTCTTGGATTGATTATTGATTGTGTTAAGTTATCTAGGATTGTCTAACTGTGTGTAAGGCAAAGGAACTGTGTGTTCGTTCCTAGGATAAGCTGTAACCAAAAGAGATAAGAAATCAAGAAGTAGACTTTGAAATCCTTTCGAAAGAAAGGTAGTGGTTTTTATCCTGGATTGCGAGTTGGCAATCAAAGGTTTCCACTATAAGGAACTGGTCATTTGTTTGATTGTTTATTTCCGCTGCGAAAGGAACTGAGAATTGATATTCTGAGTTCCTTAAATTTTTATCTAACAATCACGATCCTACAATTGGTATCAGAGCAGGAAAAGCTCTAGATCTTTGATTAGTTTGCAGATCATGTCTCAACCAAGCAAGTTTGAGCTCGGAATCTCCACCAATAATCCACACCTTCGCAAGAAAGGAGAAGAAACATGGTGGGAAAAGTGCATGGAAAGCCACATCAAGACCAACGACTACCAATGCTGGAGGATAGTCAAAAATGGAGATGGCTATGTCGACCTCACCATAAAGGAAGAAGATTGGAAACCAGAACACTATGTTATCATGGAGAAGAATGCCAAGGCCAGGCAGTTCATCCTCAATGGATTGGACAGAGAGGACATGGACAAGGTCATAGGAATCAAGACGGCCAAAGAGATGTGGAAAGCTCTCAAGGAGATGCATGAAGGAAGTGAGGAACTGAAGCAAAGCAGAAAGTTTGCTTTGGAAGGAGAATACCACACCTTCAAAATGATGGAAACTGAGACCATCTCAGAGTACTACTCCCGCTTCAACAGATTGATTGGAAAGCTAACAGCGGCAGGAGTCGATCTTGATGAAGTTTCCAAGTCCCTAGTGGTCATCAATGGACTCAACTCCAAGTTCACCCTTCTGAAGGGAATCATGAAGAACACTCCAGGCATCCAATCACTTCCCTTGACCCAAGTCATAGGAAAACTGGAGGTTGAAGAAGGAGAGCACATCAAAGCCAATGCCGACAAGAAAGTGGAAAAAGGAATTGTCCTCAAGATCTCCAAAGCCTTCTCTAGGCTCGAGATGGAGGAAGAGAACTCAGACCTTGAAGAAGAGGAGGACAAACTAACAGCCCTCTTCACAAAGAACATCAAAAAATTCTTTGTGAATGGAAGGTTCCAAAAGGGCAGTTCCTCTCACAATGGACCAAGAAGAGATCTCAAGGAAGTCTCATGTTACGAGTGCAAGGAGAAGGGACACTATGCTAAGAACTGTCCCAACAAAGAAGAGTCCAAGGAAGAGGAAATACCTCAAAGAAAGAAGGCTCTCGTAGCATCATGGGGAGAAGAATCAGATGAGGAACTGGATCTGAGTGGCTTCTCTGGAGGGAGATGTCTCATGGCAAAAGGAGACTCAAGCGACTCAGAAGACCTTGAGGTAACTTCTGACGATCTCTTAAAATCCCTAGTTGATTATGATAAGAAACAACTTCTTAAGATCATAAAGAAACTAGGAAAGGAAACCAGTTCCCTTCAACAAAAACTAGATGATTGTGAAGATGAAATTGCTTGCTTGACTGTCGAGAATTCTGTTTGGAGTAAGAAACTTGATGAAACTGAGAAAGACCTAGCTGAAACTCACTCCAAACTCATTGATATTAGAAATGTGCATGCTAGTCACCTTAAAATTTGCAAATCTTGTGATGAAACTAGCATAGACTCTGTCAAAGTTCCTTTGCATGCTAACCCACCTGGAAATGACATGCTTCAATCCATAATTGATAGGTTAGACATTCTCACTGATTCCATTAATGAAAAAACGATAAATCAAACTGTTTTTGTGAGACAACGCCATGGAATAGGATATGTCAATAATAAAGGGAACAATGATACTGAAGAAGAAAAGGCTAGGCGAGAACTTGTTGAGATGAATGAGAATCTCAGTATTGCTCTTGCCACTTCTCGTGATAGGAATCAATTCCTATCAGAGAAGATCATGGTCCTTGAGAACAAGGCTGAGGTTTCCAAACGTCTCAATGAAGGCTCTCAAAGTCCTAAGAAGGAACCAAAGGGAAAAGAAAAAATGACTCCTGAAAATCAATGGTTCACCAATTCTTTTGCTCACAAAAAATATTTTGACATGGCCAATAGTAAGGTTAAAAACAATGTTGATTTCAACAAAAAAATTGAAAAACCTTTTAGGCCAGGAAAAGGAAAGTATGGTCATGTTGTCTACAATCGCTTATGTACCTACTGTGATAAGAATGGCCATTACAACACTGATTGTGCTAAGAAAAGGAACTTTGAAAGGGAGAAAAGTGCTTATCACCAGGAAATGAACCAATTCCCTGATTATTCACAAACTCGAAATGCTAATCCCCCCAGTAAAGCCAAGCTTCGCTGGGTTCAGAAATCTTAGTTCCCTTGTGTGCAGAAAGAAGAGAGGCAACCCCAACTATGGTACATTGACAGTGGTTGCTCATGCCATATGACCGGAAAAAGAAATCAAATGACCTCTCTTCAACCTCTCCAAGGAGGGAACATATCCTTTGGAGACAAAAGCAAAGGGAAAATTTGTGGAATAGGAACTGTGAAACTCAACGATCACATTCAGGTAAACAAAGTTCACCTTGTTGATAGTCTTGGTTTTGATCTAATAAGTGTATCACAGCTGTGTGATCAAGGAGACAATGAAGTCAGATTTAAATCAAACGAATGCTCAGTTCTTGACTCCTCGGGACAAATCATCCTAAAAGGAAAGAGATTCAACAATGTTTACATTGTTGATCCATCCTTCGTCCCCAAGGAGAAACTGTGTCTCTCAACCGTGAATGACCAAGCTGAGTTGTGGCACCAACGCCTCGGTCATGCTAGCACTAAGCTGATTCAAAAGCTACACTCAAAGGAACTAGTCAGAGGATTGCCAAAGCTGAGTGGCACATCTAAGGAACTATGCTCTGACTGTGTAAAAGGAAAACAGGCTCGTAGTTCTTTCAAATCCAAAAACGTGGTAAGCACCTCAAGGCCTCTTGAACTTATCCACATGGATCTTTGTGGACCCATGAGAGTTCAAAGCCTAGGAGGGAACATGTATATCTTTGTTATTGTCGATGACTTCTCTCGTTTTACTTGGACCATATTCATTAAATCTAAAAGTGAAGTTATTGACCGCTTTAAAGATCTGGTTCCCTTGTTAGAAAAATCTCTTGATTGTTCACTAAATGCTATCCGGTCTGACCATGGTACCGAATTCGAAAATGGAGAATTTCTAACCTTTTGCAGTGAGCATGGCATCGATCACAACTTCTCTGCACCATACACTCCTCAACAGAATGGAGTAGTAGAAAGGAAGAACAAGACCTTGGAGGACATGGCTCGAACTATGCTGATCTCAAGTGGACTCTCCCAATCATTTTGGGCTGAGGCGATCAACACAGCGTGCTACATCATCAATAGAGCCATGCTTCGCCCAATCACAGAGAAGACACCCTATGAACTCCTAAGAGGAAGAGTTCCCAACATTTCACATCTGAGGGTGTTCGGATGCAAATGCTTTGTGCACAACAATGGGAAGAACAATCTTGGCAAGTTCGACCCAAGAAGTGATGAAAGAATCTTCATTGGTTATGCCTCAGGCAGTAAGGCATACAAGGTCTTCAACAAAAGGACTAAAAAGGTAGAAGAAAGTATTCATGTTATTTTTAATGAAAAATCACTTGGAAAGATTATGCAGAATACCACCAGTTCCTTTGAAGATCCATTTCCCAAGCCATCTCAAGAAGATCCAGATGAAAATGTCACTCCTCCCAGTTCCTGTCCTGCTGATCGGAACCCTCCAATGGCTCCCCCACCAGTTCCAATGGATAATGAACAACAATCCATTTCTGGGAACCATGAGCATGACGACAACATCTGTAGAGACCTCAATGATTCATCTTCCCACATGTTCTTCAATGGAGAAGGTGACCCCAACCAGGAAGCTGAATGCTCAACTCAGAATGTCTCCACATCAAATACTCTGGCTTCCAACAGATAAAGAAGAGTCATCAAGCCTCCAGTCAGGTATGAACATCTAACTTTCTTTGCCTTTAATGCCTTTTTGTCTATTGTGGAACCAAAGAACATAGGTGAGGCACTGAAGGATGCGGATTGGATCCAAGCCATGCAAGAAGAGCTTCATCAATTTGAAAGGAACAAAGTCTGGCATCTGGTTCCTCGCCCCAAGGATAAGCACATCATAGGAACCATATGGGTTTTCAGAAACAAGCTAGATTATACAGGAGCTGTGATAAGGAACAAAGCAAGACTTGTGGCTCAAGGATACAATCAACAAGAAGGAATTGACTATGATGAAACCTATGCTCCAGTGGTAAGGATCGAAGCAATAAGGTTGTTAATTGCCTTCGCATCTCACAAAGGGTTCAAGTTGTTCCAAATGGATGTGAAGACAGCCTTCCTCAATGGAATTCTTCAAGAAGAAGTCTATGTCAAGCAACCTCCTGGCGTCGAAGACGACGATCATCCAGATCATGTCTACTTCCTAGACAAGGCACTATATGGCCTCAAGCAGGCTCCTAGAGCTTGGTATGATCGTCTTGCCCAGTTCCTACTTTCAAACGGCTACAGGCATGGAGTTATTGATAAAACTCTCTTCATCCTAGAAGAAGAAGGTAACATCTTAGTGGTTCAAATCTATGTTGATGATATCATTTTTGGTTCCACTAACCTGTCCCTTGTAGACAAGTTCAAAGACTTGATGAGCAGTGAATTTGAAATGAGTTTAATTGGGGAACTCACTTTCTTCCTCGGATTACAAATCACTCAAAAGAAAGATGGCATTCAAATCCATCAACAGAAGTATGTCAGGGAACTACTGAAGAAGTTCAAATTGGATTCATGCAAGCCTCTCTCCACTCCTATATCCACCATTGCCCATCTGGATAAGGACCATTCGAGTCCTCTAGTGGAGGAGAAGCTCTATAGAGGTATGATAGGCTCACTCATGTACCTAACCGCTAGTCGACCAGACATCGTCTTTGCTGTTGGCTTGTGTGCTAGGTTCCAGTCTTGTCCAAGAGAAACCCACTTAGCTGATGTGAAGAGAATACTTCGATATCTCAAAGGAATTGACGATCTCTGTATTTGGTACCCCAAAGAATGTCCCTTTGAGCTCATGGGTTTCACTGATGCTGATTATGCTGGATACTTGGTGGATAGAAAGAGCACTTCTGGAATGGCACAGTTCCTAGGCCCTTGCCTTGTGTCATGGGGATCAAAGAAACAAGTCTCAGTCTTCCTCTCCACCACAGAATCCGAGTACATTGCAGCTGCCTCTTGTTGTTCCCAACTTCTCTGGCTAAAGCAACAACTCGCGGACTTTGGTATGTCTTATGGCCCTCTCACTATTCTTTGTGACAACACTAGTGCCATAAACATTTCTAAGAATCATGTGCATCATACTAGGACCAAGCATATTGACATTAGACATCATTTTCTTAGAGATCATGTTGAGAAGGGAAACATCATTATGAAATTTTGTAGAACTGAAGATCAGATTGCAGATATATTCACCAAGGCATTGAATAGAGTTCCTTTCGAGAACCTTAGATTGGAACTAGGAATGATTCCTATTACTCAGTAGTGACCTTAGAATTCTTTCCAGTTCCCCTGATTGACTAGTTTAAGATATTTAACTTATTGAGTCTTGATGTCCTTGTGTTATATTTTTTGCCACAAACCCTTCTTGTCATAATGGTTTCTTAAAAGGGCTTAGATAAATTTTTCTGGCTCGTTTCCTTTTGATCCTCATTACTCTTTCAACTCCTCATTGTTCAAATTTTTTGATGGCCCAAAAGTCACAATCTGATCATACTTCTAACCCAACATTACAAGTCGAGATGATGATTGTGTACTAAGACCTACCCTTGCCTCATTGCTAAATTTAATTCTCTATGATCCCTCTCTAAATCCTCTATGAGAATTATTGTGCAATGCGAAAAATAGCCTACCCTGATTCCTTGTATGGGAACGTACTATTTTTGGTTCCATTGTTTTAACCCACACCAAAGGTTCCCATACATCCCTCTAGCTCGCTGAAAATATCGCTAGAAAGGAACCAGAACTTAGCGTCTCTCCAACGGCTCGTTTGGCTCTTCCCAGAAGCTATTTATGGCAAATTCGCAGGGATAAGGCACGTCTCATCAGTAGCAGAATCTCTCTCTCTCTCTTCTCTGAATGGAAAAATTTTCAAAATTGAGTTAGCCGTTCCAAAAAGCTGCAACTTCCATTAATGCTCCGGATTGGCCTTGATCTTCTCAACGGCTGGATTTGATTCAACTGTCACCTCTGCTCTTGATCTTCAGAGATCTTCACCGCCTTTAAAGAGTTGCCCTGTTCATCCAAGCTAATCCCACAACTCGCCATTTCTCTGATCTTCTCTTCTCCCTCTCTCAAACACAGAAATCCTTAAATCCTCAAAAATGGCGAACCAAAACCCTAATGTTATCCTGAATGAGGAAGAGGCTGCCATTCTCAGAGCCTTTCGAGAAAAGAAGGCAGCTTCATCTTCTAAGCCCATTTCTGCCACCTCCTCTCAAAAATCCCAACCTAAAGAGAAAGCAGTAGAGAACCCTGTGGAGAAACCAGTGGAGCAACCCGAAGAGAAAATTAAGGAGCCACCAAAGGAACAGGCTGAGGAGAAAGCCATGGCCATCACTCTGGCCTTTGAATCGGCTACCAAAACCGTCTCCGAAGGGGGCTCTCATGACTCCTCAGCCCTGAGCCCTCACCAGTAAGCCTCAAATCCAAAATCACTTCTAACCCTGGTCCCTCTGTCGCCACTAGAATGCAACAGAGAAAGATGAGTTCCCAAGCCATAGTTCCCTATGAAACCAAATCCACAAAAAGAGCCAAAATCACCACCCTCTCTGCCTCCTCCTCCCTGGGTCAGGTCTCCTCTTTCTTCTCTAAGAGGAAGATCCTTAAGCCTCTCATAATCGACAAGGAGTTCTGGACCCAAGAACTGGAAGAAGAAGATGAGGAAATGTTTGGAGAAGCCCTGGCTGAGTTCCATTCTCTTCTACAGTCTCAAGGATGGGACGAGATGCTGTTTGAACCTCTCTCTGCTTCTGATGAGGTTGTCCGCTTGTTTTACCAGTCTATGGAGTTTGTGCCTGCGAAGGAGAACTCTCCATGTAACGACGCCATTCTTATATGGAAGGGAACCAGCTATCCTCTGTCCGCCAACCTAATTGCGTCTGCTCTAGGGATCGAGTCAAGGTCTGGGTTTGGCATTCTGCCTCAAAAGAAGGGATGGCCCAAAGGAAAAGGCTATAAATCCAAGGGAGCAGTGGTCAAGAAAATCTATGATGGCACCTCCCCCTCATCTTTGGAGACAAAGGATCTCTCCATCGCAAACAAGTTGTTACACTTCTGGATCACCCGAAATCTGGTTCCCAGACAGGAGCACCGGAACAATGTTCTCATCACAGATGCCATCTACATGGACAAGGTGCTCTCTGGTGTTCAATTGGATCTCCCTCGCATTGTCTTAGCCCACATGCAGTTCTGCT
This sequence comes from Rheum nobile, assembly GCA_027886185.1. NCBI lineage: Eukaryota > Viridiplantae > Streptophyta > Magnoliopsida > Caryophyllales > Polygonaceae > Rheum > Rheum nobile. The sequence continues at coordinate 1,265,611 of WOAB01000648.1, forward strand.
CATCCCATGACTCTCATGCTTTACCCTTCCCTCATATCATCAAAAACATTCTCTCCAACCTTCACCAGTACCCAGTTGATCTGCCTGAGACAGTCTACAGCAAGTGTCTTACCTTGGTCACAGTTCGGAAGTTGAAGACAAAGGAACAACAAGACCCCCCTTCTGAAGCTCAAGCTCAACTGCCTAAGAAAAAGGCCAGTTCCAAGGCCCCTTCTAGTTCCCAGCCACATCTCAACCCCTCTCCAGACTCCTCTGCGATCCTTACTGCTCTGGATCATATTGAAAAGGCTATCATGGTGGGCTCGACTGCTATCCCGGTCGCCCTCCATGATCAAGTAAGAGAGTTGGGGCGCATTAGTTCTGTTGTCGAAAGTTTGGTGGAAGTTCTGCAGAAGGATTGCAAGGTGCAATCAGTGCTCATTAGGCCGCGGGCCAACATGTAGGAACCGACGACAAGGTTGAAGAAGAGGAGGCCGCTACTACGCCATAGGAACGCTTGTTATGGTTCCCTGTGCTATAACTCCACAGCGAGCTAGTAGTTTCCCTTAGGATCCTACTCCCCTCTTCTATCCCATTGTTGTCTTCCCTAAGATTGCTTTTGTTGTTATCCTTGCCGTTTGTTGTTTGTGTTGTTGTCTTTTGTCGACTGTAGTTTTTGTTGGATGTTGTGTGTCTTTGAACAATGATCAGTGAAGCTTTAATGATTATCTTTAGTTTCGTTCCCATGATCGATTTGTCTTTGCCTTAAATTTTTCATTATGCCTTTTATGGGTTTGATGCAATCGCATATTTACTTGGATATCATGTTCTTAACTTGTACTTAATCTTTTCGATGATGTCAAAAGGGGGAAGAAAAGGATAGGAACCTTGAACTTTGAGACTACTGGATTAATAGGAACTCTGAACTAGTTCTACTTCTAAGGGGGAATTTAAAATCAACTCGTTCACTTGCTTAGGGGGAATTTGCAACCATTGAATGTTCAAACACTAATCTGAAATGTTGTAAATCCCTTTATCTCAATATGGTCTCATAAGATTCAAAGTCCTATTATATTGCCAGGTTCCTTGTATTTGTCATCATCAAAAAGGGGGAAATTGTTAGGAAACGGAACTCTGGAACTTAGGTTCCCCTGAGAGTTCCGTTCCTCAGTTTCTCTACTTTTGAAGATGACAAATATTATGATACTAATGTTTTATCTTAAAGATGTGTTTTAAGGAACCACTAAAATTTACCAAAGGCATGAAAGCCAAACAGAACTAGGGAACCAAAGGAACAAGACAGCTGAAGGAATCCAGAGGAACCCAGGTGTGCCCAGAAATGAAGCTTGCGACATTGCGATTCCCGAGAAATCTGGGGACACACAACCTCGGACAAAAGGAGTCGAAAACGACTTGTCCGAAGCTTCCAAAATCATGCCAAGGTCCAAGAGCTAAAGAACAAGATGCCTAGAGAACCTCTACCTCGGACAGAGACGATGAAAGCGACACGACATGAAGACGTCGTTGTCCAGAAGACGGTTCCCAAGCGGCCAGCTTAGTCAACCTCGGACGAAAGCGTTTGGACAATGACATTGCAAGGATCGTCTGAGGTAGTTGACCAACCAAGAGAGATTCAGAGCTGCCTAGGTTGTTTGCACATGCCAAGAACAACGTGAATCAAGGAGAACCACTCAATCTAGGGCAAGCTCAATCTGTGGGAACCCAGAGAGGATCGAGCTGCGAAGAAGCCTCTATAAAAGGAAGACTAACCCGAGGGTTATCTTCGAGCACAAAAACACGACTCACACTCATTAGCAAATATCTAGTGTGAAGCTCCAAACAGATCATCAAAGCAAACCGAGATCAAGAGGAACCAGTCAAGGAAGAAGAGCTGAGTGCTAAGTTCCTGTGACTGTAAGTGATAGTTCCTAGGTGCGAAAGTCTGTTTCTTGGATTGATTATTGATTGTGTTAAGTTATCTAGGATTGTCTAACTGTGTGTAAGGCAAAGGAACTGTGTGTTCGTTCCTAGGATAAGCTGTAACCAAAAGAGATAAGAAATCAAGAAGTAGACTTTGAAATCCTTTCGAAAGAAAGGTAGTGGTTTTTATCCTGGATTGCGAGTTGGCAATCAAAGGTTTCCACTATAAGGAACTGGTCATTTGTTTGATTGTTTATTTCCGCTACGAAAGGAACTGAGAATTGATATTCTGAGTTCCTTAAATTTTTATTTAACAATCACGATCCTACAGATAAGCTGTAACCAAAGAGATAAGAAATCAAGAAGTAGATCTTGAAATCCTTTCAAAAGGAAGGTAGTGGTTTTTATCCTAGATTGCTAGTTGGCAATCGAAGGTTTCTACTATAAGGAACTTGTTCATTTATTTAATTGTTTATTTCCGCTGCGAAGGGAACTGGAATCTGTATTCTCAGTTCCCTTGTTATTAATCTAACAATCACGATCCTACACTTAATCATTCCATATTCTATTAATTATCAATTGCTTTTAATTGTTAATTAAATAGGAGTGAACTGTTGTTTTCGTTTGGGAACAGATTTGATAAACGTGTTTGATACGATTAAAATGTGATATTATAATAGGTTGTATATATTGCTAGAAACACTGCTTATATCTGTGATGACCGTAATAGTTTTGTTGTGGATTTAAATGTAAACTTAAATGCTAGATTAGCACGAGTATTCGTAGGAACGTTAATTCCTTATGAGGATTAATCGTTTCTTTATAACTCAGTATTAGTATAACAATTCTCTAAGGCTTTCCAGATCATGACCCATTGCTTCTTACCCACCTGTAAGGATAAGAAGTGTTCAGCACCTTGCTAGTACCATTGGGTGGCGTAATGTCACCCTGTGTTAAACTTTCGTAGTCACTCGAGATCATAAACTTTCGTAGTCACTCGATATGGTAAACTTTCGTAGTTACTCGAGATGATATATTTATATGATAAAAGATTATAACATAAATGTGCGTTTTGGAATTAAATAAGATAAGTGCGATTATGCACATAATTAATATACCCTCGGGCGATGAGTACAACTTGGAAACTCGCATGGACTTCGAGTAGTGTAAGTCCTCCTTCCAAATCTGAATTTGCATTACGCGGTGAGGTTGGTCGTGGACCCAAATGGTCAAGTCTTTTTAAACGCTTGTGTGAATTTATAACGTTCTCAAACATTTGTCATACTTTCCCGTAAGACTCAATCTTTTGGAGTCTTCTCTTCATACGTTTCCCTTAAGACCCAATTCCTTAGAGTCTTCTTTTAGTGCATGTCTAAACCTTAATCATTCCGTGAAAGTTCCGGGTTATATATCGTTCCTTCGGTTGTTATTCGAGGGACAATGATAGTAAACGGTTACGATCACTAGAACCATCTGTTTTCACCCTTGCATAGTCTTTCATTAGACTAACCAATCGGGTTTTATTCCTTGCATTGTTAGCTGGTGTCATCCGTCCTATACGGCACATCAGTGGTCGGTTCCCGAGGACTCGAAGTAAACAAATTGAAGAAGAGACATGCAGTCACAAATTTAAGTGCCGGTATTTCAAGATCATTAAGTATTACTTTAATATGTATTTTTATAACCTAGTAATGTATTAGGTTTATTCTTAAAGTCTTTCGCTGTGTAATTTATAAGTTTTCCGCTGGGATTTCACTCTGTTGTAAAACACTCCTCTCGTATGGGGAGAAATCTTTTAATAAAAGTATTGAGGTTTATATGAAAATGTCTTCCGTTGTTTAATCGTTCGTTGTTTAACATGTTTATTTAAGATTAATTATTCCAATTAAAGCCTTGGGTGACATCGGACAACGACGTCTGAGGTCACTGGCGTGTGGCACTACCGATATAAATAGGGGGTTTTACAATTATGGTATCAGAGCAACGGGTTTAAAATTCATGGCCTATTATTAGGTTTGAGAATTTTCGAAAATTAATTTCGAAACTATTTTCAACCTATCTTCTATTTTGAAATAAATTTCGAGAGTTTTAATGTTAAATTTAAAAGTTTTAATTATTTCTTGGAAATTAATTTAAACTAATGTTTTAGCTATTTGAACTTCAAAAGCTATTTTATAACTGGTTTATAAAATGTCGTGATTGAATTAAGTTTATGATTGTAACCTTAAAAGTGCAAAAAAATAATTCTTAGTATATCACTAGTTTAAGGAACTAACTTCATAAATAACTATTTTTATATATAAGGTTTAAAGATATAATGTATGAAGTTGAAAATATAAGATTTAAGAGATTTTTCAAACTTCTGCAAGATTCAAGTTGTTACTTATTCCTTAGAGCTAGTCTTAGGAATATCATTTCTCCTTAGATGGAATGTCATTCAAAGGTTGACATTTCTCCTAGAGTTCCTTTCTAGTAAGTCAGAGAAGAAGTCGTTTCTGCGGTTAGTGGTGATGGGCCAGTGAGACTAATATAAAGTTATTAGTTTGGACCCTTACAATCTGTATCATAACGTATTTGACTAAAGTGTCATGATCAAGTTGGAAAAGTTCTAAATCAACGTTATGGTTCATCAGAAGATGGTGAACACAAGAAACACAGTCCGTGCTGATGCAGGACTAAGTAACAACCCAATGCTGAATCTGAGGAGCGCCGCTAATCAAGGGGAAGAAAGCGAGTCTGTCTCTCACAATAACCCCGCAAGCGTTGGCCAAGCACAGGCTAATCCTCCGGTAGTGTTGGATGTCGCGACCAAAGAAGCCATTCGTGGGTTTATTGTACAGACGGTCACCGACGTAATTCGGTCAATGGCACCGCAAGCACAAGGTGTTCCGATTCCTCAGGTTATTCCTGAAGTTGAGGAGCCAATGGATCACGTACCCCAGGTGGATGCCATCAGGAATAGAGGAACTTACGGTCAAGCCTTGAAGGCCATGAGCTCAATGAGGCTTGACTGCTACGACGATACTGGAGAATCGGTCAGAGTGGCGTATTAGTTCTTGCATATGGACCGGTTGTTCAGGAATGTGGATTGCACTGAGGCTGAGAAGGTGCACATAGCCTTCCTTCAACTCAGGGATGTGGCTAGCGAATGGTGGGAGAGCACTGGTTTAGCCGATCATCCCGAGTTGAATTGGGGTATGTTCAAAGCAAAGATGACTGACCGTTTCTTTTCCCGTGCTATGAGGGAGGAGAAACACAAGGAATTTCTATACCCTAAGACCGATGGGTTAAAGGTGACTGAGCTTGCAGCTAAGTTCAATCACTTGTTGCAATATGCTGGGCCAGAAGTGTCGAGCGAGGAACAAAAGATCTGGTACTTCCATGGATGGATGAATCCAGAAATCAGACCACTAATGGTGCGTCACAGTTGTTCTACATTAGAGCAATATGTGGATGCGGCCTACAAGGTAGAGGTCACACTGGAAGAATCCGCCCAAAAGCGGGAGAAGCAGGTTAAAGGAAAGGGTGGGCAACAGGATCGCCAGGTTGGTACATTCAAGCGACTGACATCGCCTACCAAATTTGAGAAATCTGGTGGTGCTAAGACCGAGATGACTCAGTCAGACTCCGCCAGAGGCTCCGGTTGGAGTAGTGGGGTGATTCTGTGCCACAACTGTGGTGAAGTTGGGCATAAAAGTTTTAATTGTCAAAGGGAAAAGCGGGTATGCTACTATTGTGGAAGGGAAGGCCACATGAAATCTTACTGTAGGAAAAAGGGTCAAGGACCAACACAGTCTTATCAAGCCTCAAATGTTGGCATTAGGCAGAACCCAAAGCCAGAGGTATTTGCTCCTGGGCAATCTATGGCTCGTAATAAAGGCAAAGCGCCTATGGAGTCTTCAGGTCAGGGACAACGACTCTTCGTGATGCGTCAAGCCGATGGGAAGGAACCCTAATCGAGTAATTGTATTTTTGCTAAGCCTTTCCTTAAGAATAGGGATCGAAGACTTGCGTCGATAGTCTCCATAGTTTAGTAATCTGTCTGTTTGACTTTTTGTCATTAGTAGTAATGTAATGTTTTGAATAAATAAAGAAGTGTGTCCTTGTTTCAGAAATTACTGAATTCGTAGTTTTTACAATTAGGAAGTCATGCTGTAGGCATTGATATGGATAGTAGATTGTGTGAGGAATATAAGGACCTTAAGTTAGAAATAAGTTATTTGAGACAGATAAACAAACCTTTGGGATATGAGTCAGAAAAAGGGCGGCTGAGCCAAATCTAAGTGGACCAAATGATTGAAATTGGTAGGTTGTACGATCAGGGAATAAGGAGTTATGATACTTGTAAGGTTGCAAGGTTTGATATTGGATTTTATGCAAGTATGTCAGTTATAAGGCTTTTTGTGCAATTCTTTGGAGAAGATTAAGTTGTGAAGTTACTGTGTTAGAAAGAGGCCACTTAAATGGAAAGATTACAGTTTGAGGATAGATTATGTTGATGATTCCGATAAATTAAAGGATTTAGTGGAGAGAATTGTCTATGTGCGCCTAAGGAGTAAGGTAGCATGCGTTACTCGTATAAAGTTATTAAAGGATCCAGATAGAAGTGACTGATGCGGTTGATAATGAATCATTTATCAGGATGGTACCTTAAGGATATAGGAGTAATGTCTCATGTTATTCGTTTTGAGGAACATAGGAATAAGGGTATTGTGATTATGTTTGAAGAAAGTTAAGGAACCTTAAAGGTTTAAGTTAGAGATTGAATAAGGAATACGTTAAGTTAATCTTGGATAAATGGTAAATATCCGTAAAGCAAAAGGGTGCTTGATTTGGGATAATAAATCGCATGAGGACAACTGATTGCCTAAGGATTTTTGGGTGAATAGCAAACTCGACCGGTAAAAGTTGTTACGGTTTTGAAGGTCGATAGTGTGGCATAGAGTAAGTTTGTAGATGATATCAAGTGTACTTGAGGATTGGATTGTCGAAAGGAAGTTAGTAGAAAGATGTTGTATTCTCCCAAATAAGGACATCAAGGTCTTTAGGAGGAATAAGTCATAACAACGAGGTTATATTGGAGATTGTATTGGATACTCTGAGCGAGACAATGGTAATCTTGTGAATGATCACATCTGTTCTAGTAAGAGAAAGGAAAACAGGCAGTATGTTGTGAGAAGAATCATGATCGAGTAAATAGTTTGATTTTTTTGGTGGTACAGGTTTCGGAAACCAAATTTATTTAAGGATATCGACTTAAGGAAGAGAGGTTTTATACTTCGAGAGAAGTTTAGAGAAAGAGGAAAGGGGAATCTGTGTATTCTCATGCTTAAGGTATAGCGGGACTAGTGCGATGATTTTGGGAGACGATTATCCTAAGATAATTATGACTTTGAGGATGGTCATGAGTTAGTACAAGAATAGTACGTGGAAGTAGGCTATGCGAGATAGTGGTATGGTTGAGGAAACAGATCATTTTCCTAGGAAGCAAGTACAAGTATGAGATGTTTAATGATACTAAGAACAGGTAAGGAGATTATGGTGGAACCGGTCCCTTTAGCTTAGCGATGCTAGTTTCGGGGTCGAAACCTTTTTAAGGGGATAGTGTTATAACGCCTCGTTTTTTTGGGTTATTCGGCCAAGTTTCGGGGTCGAAACTTCTTTTTAGGAGGAAGTGATGTAATACCCCTCATTTTTAGTAAGGGTATTTGGGTATTTTCCCAAACCCTCGTCAATTATTCGGGACGCGTTAGGCGAAGTTCGGAATTTCTGTAGCTCGTGTTCGATCTCTGTATTATTTCCCTGAGAGGTATAAAATACATTCGACGTATTTTCGGGGCTTAAAATATTTGTTTGGGTACAAATATTTAAGATCCGGGGTTTTAAACCCATGCCAAACCTTTTCCCGGGTAAACATACGCGAAAAGGGCAATTCCGCGACCACGGAATAATAGCTCCCAGAGGAGCTGGGCTTTGAATTTTCCGCGACCGCGGCAGAGCCCACCGCGACCGCGGAAATGTGCAGAGGGCACAGTCGGGCATGCGAGCCATGTGCTCGTCGTCGCCGTCGATCCCTCGCTCCACCGTTGATCTTGTCAGGCTGCTCTCTCTCCTTGGCCTATAAATGGGAGTCGATTCGGAGGGTTGAGAGCACTCCAAATCCCGATCTCTCTCCCAAGGTGCTTGTCACCGGAGTTCGAGCTCTCGCCGGAACTCTTGAGGAGTCGTCGGAGCCATCGACGGAGGTGGTGGTGGCCAAGGAGCAGTGCATTGGAGGCGCAAGGTGCCCAAGAGTGGAAGCCGTCGCGAATCGAGCCCTTCCGAGTCGTCGCCGGTGAGTTTTTATCATTTTGGGTCGCCGGAGTTCTTAGCTGCGATCACGGCTATGAACTACCGCGACCGCGGCAGTGACAATGTCGGCCGCGGCCGCTGTCACCAGTGCTCGCGGACATTCGTCCTCGACGACCGTGACCGAAGTAGTGCCCGCCGCGACCGCGGATTGCTTTAGCAATCGCGATCGTGGCCTTGGGCGATCCGGTCTCGGTCGGGACTTTCGTTCCTTCGATTTGGTTCATTCTTCCTTAGATTCGTATATTTTAGTTGTCGAATCTAACCTAGGGTTTCGTTGTGAGGTCGTTGTCCGTATGAATCTGTAATCCGGTTCCCGTTCCCGTTCCGGACCCAAAAACCTGTCGTCGCTCAATCGTTCGTCTAGTCTAAGGCAAGTGGCGGTTCGATCTTGCTTAACCATTCCATATTCTATTAATTATCAATTGCTTTTAATTGTTAATTAAATAGGAGTGAACTGTTGTTTTCGTTTGGGAACAGATTTGATAAACGTGTTTGATACGATTAAAATGTGATATTATAATAGGTTGTATATATTGCTAGAAACAATGCATATATCTGTGATGACCATAATGGTTTTGTTGTGGATTTAAATGTAAACTTAAATGCTAGATTAGCACAAGTATTCGTAGGAACGTTAATTCCTTATGAGGATTAATCGTTTCTTTATAACTCAGTATTAGTATAACAATTCTCTAAGGCTTTCCAGATCATGACCCATTGCTTCTTACCCACCTGTAAGGATAAGAAGTGTTCAACACCTTGCTAGTGCCATTGGGTGGCGTAATGTCACCCCGTGTTAAACTTTCGTAGTCACTCGAGATCATAAACTTTCGTAGTCACTCGATATGGTAAACTTTCGTAGTTACTCGAGATGATATATTTATATGATAAAAGCTTATAACATAAATGTGCGTTTTGGAATTAAATAAGATAAGTGCGATTATGCACATAATTAATATACCCTCGGGCGAGGAGTACAACTTGGAAACTCGCTTGGACTTCGAGTAGAGTAAGTCCTCCTTCCAAATATGAATTCGCATTACGCGGTGAGGTTGGTCGTGGACCCAAATGGTCAAGTCTTTTTAAACGCTTGTGTGAAATTATAACGTTCCCAAACATTTATCATACTTTCCCGTAAGACTCAATCTTTTGGAGTCTTCTCTTCATACGTTTCCCTTAAGACCCAATTCCTTGGAGTCTTCTTTTAGTGCATGTCTAAACCTTAATCATTCCGTGAAAGTTTCGGGTTATATATCGTTCCTTCGGTTGTTATTCGAGGGACAATGATAGTAAACGGTTACGATCACTAGAACCATCTGTTTTCACCTTTGCATAGTCTTTCATTAGACTAACCAACCGGGTTTTATTCCTTGCATGGTTGGCTGGTGTCATCCGTCCTATACGGCACATCAGTGGTCGGTTCCCGAGGACTCGAAGTAAACAAATTGAAGAAGAGACGTGCAGTCACAGATTTAAGTGCCAGTATTTCAAGATCATTAAGTATTACTTTAATATGTATTTTTATTACCTAGTCATGTATTAGGTTTATTCTTAAAGTCTTCCGCTGTGTAATTTATAAGTTTTCCGCTGCGATTTCACTCTGTTGTAAAACACTCCTCTCGTATGGGGAGAAATCTTTTAATAAAAGTATTGAGGTTTATATGAAAATGTCTTCCGCTGTTTAATCCTTCGTTGTTTAACATGTTTATTTAAGATTAATTGTTCCGATTAAAGCCTTGGGTGACATCGGACAGCAACGTCTGAGGTCACTTGCGTGTGGCACTACCGATATAAATTGGGGGTGTTACATCTTCCAGTCCATGTCTCATATGGTGTCTTGTCTACAGTCCTAGACGAAGTCTTGTTTAGTGTGAACACAGTGGTTGTGAGGGCATATCCCCAGAAGGATATTGGAAGGTTAGCAAAAATCATCATTGAACGGACCATGTCCAACAGGGTCATGTTCCTCCTTTCAGACACACCATTCAATTGTGACGTGCCTAGTGGAGTCAGTTATGATCCCACAACTTCTCAGATGATGATCAAACTCCTGACTCAAATATCCACCACCGTGATCTGATCGAAGTGCCTTTTGTAATAACCCTCATGTTACCATAAGGGTAATATGGTAGAATGTATGTTTGGTTAAAGCAAGATATAGAATTCCCTACAGTTGTGAATAGTTTAAATTATTGCTAACCTTACATTAACTGTAATTTGAACCAATTTACAAAGTGTTAAATGAGTTAGGCATGGTTAAACTTATAAGGTTGGATAACTGATTATAAGATCATTTGCCTGAGCTGTCTGAGCGGTTATCGGCCAAGTTTCGGGGTCAAAATTTCTTTTAAGGGGGTAGTAATGTAATAACCCTCAATTTCGGTAAGGGTATTTAGGTATTTTCCCAACCCTCGTTCTGTAAGTAGGACGCGTTGAGCGTATTCGGAATCTCTGTATTAATCATTGAACGTTATAATATACGTTCGAGGTATTTTGGGATCATAAAATATGTTTTTATGGATGCTAAAAGTAGATTTTAGCTTAAGTCCGCGAGCCAAACCGCGACCCGAAGCCAAGGGGCGCGACCGCGGCAATTCCGCGACCGTGGAAGATTTTCCGCGATTGCGGAAACTATTCGTCGTCTTCGTCGTGCTCATCTGAGCTCGACCGCTTCGACTCTGCCACGTACTCTTCAATGCTCGCCGGTGGAGGGAGTCGGAACGGTTGGCTTGCCCGCCGTTATGCTCCTCCTCTATTTATAAATAGGAGCTCCCATCGATGAGTTCTTCATCCTCAAATCCAGATCTCATCTCTTCCTCTCTTTCCGCATCGTCGTCGGAGTTGCTCGAGTTGGCCAGAGTTCTTGTGTTTGTCGGAGCTCGCCGGAGTGTTGGAGGTCGCTAGAGGTGTCGTGAAGCCAGGAGGGAGTTGTGGTGGTGTTCTTCCATCCCAAGTGAAGGGATTTGTCGCCATTGGTAAGCTCGTTCGCCTCCAATCCGTCGTCGGGAGGGCGAACCGCGACCGCGGATATGAAATCCATGACCGCGGATATGAAATCCGCGATCGCGGATTAGCTTAATTTCCTTCGTTTCACTTATTCGTTCGTACCGAATCTAACTTAGGGTTCCGTCTTTTGTCTCGACGTCGTCGTAGGAATCCGTATTCAGATTCCAGTTTCCAGATCCCGGAACCCGACATCGTCAATTCATCTAATTAAGGCAAGTGACGGTTCTCTCTTGCTTAATCATTCCATATTTCCTTTAGTTATCAATTATTTTGATTGTTAATTAAATTGGAATGAAATATTGTTTTCGTTTGGGAACAAATTTTATAAATAATGTGATTAAAATATGATATTATAATAGGTTGTATATATTGCTAGAAACAACGCTATTATACTTGTTAATTACCGTAATGGCTTTGTTGTGGATTTTTATATGTAAACTTAATGCTAGATTAGCACGAGTATTCATAGGAATGCTAATTCCTGGTGAGGATTAGTCGTTTCTTTATAACTTGGTATTAGTCGGATAATTCTCTAATACTTTTAACGGTCATGACCATTGCTCCCTATCCACTCGTTAAGGTTAGGAGGTGTTAAGCACCTTCTAGTGCAATTTGGTATGGACGTATTGTCACCATGTGTTAACCTTCTCGTTGTCACTCGAGATCATATTAAAAGCTTAACGTGAATATACGTTTTGTAATTAAATAAGATAAGTGCGGTTATGCACATAATTAATATACCCTCGGGCGAGGAATACAACGTGGAAATCGCTCGGACTTTGGTTAGAGTAAGTCTTCTTTCCAATCTGGATTCGCATTGTGCGGTGAGGTTGGTCGTTGACCTAAATGATCAAGTCGTTTTTAAATGCTTGTGTGAAAACTATAACGTTCCCAAATATTTGTCATACTTTCCCATAAGACTCAATTCCTTTGGAGTCTTCTTTTCAGTGCATGTCTAAACTTTAATCATTCCGTGAAAGTTTCGGGTTATGTATCGTTCATTCGGTTGTTATTCGAGGGACAATGATAGTAAACGGTTACAAGCACTAGAACCATTTTGTTTTTACCCTTGCATAGTCTTTCATTAGACTAACCAACCGGGTTTTATTCCTTGCATGGTTGGCTGGTGTCATCCGTCCTATACGGCACATCATGGGTTGGTTCCCGAAGTCTTGAAGTAACCAGTTGAAGAAGAGGCTTGCAGTTGAAGATTTAAGTGTCAGTGTTTTAAGGTTGTTAAGTATTACTTTAATCTATACATTTGTGATACCCCATATTTTTGTAAGGTTATTTTGGGTATTTTGGAATTTTCCCGAATACCCGTTGTGTACGTCGGATTTAATACAGAGAGTTTGAGACATTCTGTAATGTGCTCTGTATCTGTAATATTTTTCTCAGTGAAATAATATATAGACAAGGTGCCTTAGATTTTAATTGTCGTTCGCATACGATAATTTTTATCCCGGTTTAACGTCAGGTTCGTTCAAAGCTGAATGGGCGGGAAAAGGGAGAAACGGCGACCGCCGTTCAGAAACGGCGACCGCCGTTCAGAAACGGCGACCGCCGTGGTTGGGCCCGAGGAGTCAGCGTGTCAGCTTCTAGCTGGCAGCGACAGGACTAGCGACGGCGACCGCCGCGTGCCCGCTGCAGGCTAAAAACGGCGCCCGCCGTGTTTTGTCCAGTGGGCATTGCCCGTTGGTCGCCGACGGTAATCGAGGCGCGCCGATCTTGCTTTCGGCCGCGTCTTAGGGTTTGGTTAAGGCTCCCAGGTGTTTGGCTATAAATAGGGGTGTTTGGGAGAGGGTTTTGAGGCCCTTCCAACCCCGAATCGCTGCCGGATTTCCTTCTCGTCGGAGTTGGTTTTCGCCGGAGTTTGAAGGTCTCGCCGGTGTTGCTTTGGTGTGTTTCCTGAGTGCCTTTGTGAAGCTTTTGGTTAGCCTTGGAGGTTAGAAGCCAAATCAAGTCGAAGGAGGCCGAACCGCTCGTGTTTTGGGGTGATATTTCTCTCGTCTCTGTCGACCGTGTTCTTCACGGCGACCGCCGTGTTCTTCACGGCGACCGCCGTGATGAATGCGGCGGCCGCCGCCAAGAACGGCGACCGCCGCCAGTGCCCAGAATGTCTTCGTGGCTTTGGCTTGGTTGGTTGTCGTCGTGGCGTCTTTCCTTCCGTGTTCTTTCGCCATGTTTAGATTCGTACTGTTTATGTCGGATCTAACTTAGGGTTCCTTTTATGGGTCGACTCGAAGGTTGTTGTGCTGTCGGATCTATACCCGTGTCGAGCCGGAATCCAGTTGTCGTCTTTAGACTATTCTGCGGATTAAGGCAAGTGGCGGTTCGCTCTTGCTCATCGTTCCCTATTTACATTAATTATCAGTTGTTTATCTGAGTATTTAATTTGGAATGATTATGGTGTTCATTTGGAAACGGTTTTGTTAACTGTTTTGGAAAACTAAAATATGATGTTATAATAGGTTGTATATCTGTTAGAACAACTCTATTATATATATATATATGTGATTAATATAGATATTATTATAGGTTGTATATTGTTAGAACAACGCTATTTTATCTGTTTCTGGCCGCGACGGCTTTGTTGTGATTGATTACTGTGTTAAACTGTTTAGTTAGCACGAGTATTCGTAGGAACGCTACTGTGTATCTCATTGCGAGTGCTAGTCGTTTCTTGATAACCTGGTGGTTAGGATTTAGTTCCTACCATCCTTCTCTAATGCCGTTTGTAGGGATTTAGTTCCCAACTCCGCCTTGAGGGATTTAGTTCCCGTGGGATTTAGTTCCCGATTCGACTCTTGGGATTTAGTTCCCGAGTCAACTCTGTCTTAGGGATTTAGTTCCCGAGGGATTTAGTTCCCGAACCGACTTTAGGGATTTAGTTCCCGAGTCAACTCCGTCCATGGATTTAGTTCCCGACGGTATCTCTTTATCCCGATGGATGAGATGATTTAAAAGCCTATAACGTGATGTGGGTTTTTGGAATTAAATAAGATAAAGTGCCTGAGTGCACATAATTAATCTACCTTTGGCGAGTAGTGCAGCTAAGTAAATAGTGCAGCTAGGAAAGCTCGTCTCGACTATTGATCAGAGTACGTTCTCTCTCCAATCTGGATTCGTTGTAAGCGATGAGGTTGGTCGTGAACCGAAACATCTTAGTCAGTTTTTAAATCGTTATGTGGTTCTGTAAGATCCAGACTTGAATGTAGTACGTTCTCCTTCCGATCTGGATTCGCTGTAAGCGGTGAGGTTGGTTGTGAGCCGAAGCATCTCAGTCAGCTTTTAATCGCTGTTGTTTGATTCTTTAAACATTCCAGATTTGTCATATTTCCTTAAAGACTCATTTCCGTTGGAGTCTTCTTTCGGGTCGATTTCTGTGAAGATTCAGTCTTCTAGAATCTTCTCTTGTGCATATCTCTTGTTTATTCAAGTAGAGTATGGTGGTTGACAAGCGTACTCGATTATTATTCGAGGGACGAGGAGTCTAACCTAATACGACTGCTTAGAACCATTCTGCTTTTTACCCTTGCTAGTCTATTCAAGTAGACTAACCCACGAACATTGTTCTCCGCATGTGGGCTGGTGTCATCCGTTCGATTCGGCACATCAGGTAGAGCGAAGATATGAGGAGACTAGATTGACTATGAAGACGACGGTTGTTTTTGGATGTTTTAACAATTGCTTTTAATCAGGTTGAGATCCTTGGGCAGGTGACCATTACGATCACAACCCTTTTTGTAATATCTTTTATAAGTCTTCCGCTGTACTTTGTTTAAACTCTGTGTTTGGCCTATTCGGGATTGGGATGTAATCCCGTAACCCATGTTTCATTTGATTGATGTTTTGATTTGGATACTTTGATCATTATGTATCATTGTATGCCTTAAATTGTATTTAAACTGGTAAAGCCTTGGGTGATCTCGGTAAGGAACACTGGGGTAACTGGCGGTAATACCTTTCCAAATGGGTTAAGATTTGGGGGTGTTACAGTTGTGGTATCATAGCCAAAGGTTTTAAAACGGGTTTGGGATTTTATAAATCATTTATCCGTTTTTGAAAATGCTTTAAAAGGGCTCTGAATTTTCAAAGTGAAAAGAATTTCAAAACACCGTTCATAGTCATGTCTTCTGTACAGTATGATATAGTAAGCTTGCTTCTATGTCTAGAAAGACTAATTCCTTCCCCGTTGCCCCGCTAGATATGGGTGCATTTTGTTCTCTTCAGAGGAACCCGGGAGAAGCCGAGGTGGTTTCGCCATCTCCAGTTAGGCTTGATTCCCAGTTCTCTCGTTGTGAGTTAAGATTGTAGAATCTAGTAACTCGGTTCATCAATAGAAATTACCAAGTTGATCTATTCTAAGTTGATTTTATTACAATAAGTATATCAGAATGATACTAATGTGATAAAATCCTTGGAAATTGATCGATACTCAGATGGTGAACACAAGGAGCGTTATCCGTGTTGGTGTTGGGCCGAGTAATGACCCCAGACCAACTGTAGGAAATGTTGGACAAGACGAGCAGGAGTTTGGTTCCAACAACCATCCTAGAGGCAATGGTCAAGAGCAGACCAACGCTCCAATGGCATTTGATGCTGCAACATTAGAGGTAATTCGGGGAATGGTCATGCAAGCAGTGACTGATATACTGCAACCGAGTATGCCGCAGGCACAAGGTGTGCAAATTCCCCCACCGGTTCCCAGATTTGAGGAGCAAGGAAACCGTGTATTCCATGAGAATATAGTCAGGACTCGAGACAACTATGGTCGTGCTCTGAAGACCATTAATTCCATGAGGCCTGACAGCTATAACGGGAAAGGGGAACCAGTCGGGGTGATCCATTGGTTCTCCCACATGGAGCGGTTGTTCCGCAACATTGATTGTACTGAAGCTGAGAAAGTACATATAGCTTCTCTTCAGTTAAAGGAGGATGCTAGTGAGTGGTGGGAGAGTACCGGCTTAGCTAATAGCCATGTTTTGAACTGGGAGATGTTCAAGACAAAGATGACAGACCGTTTCTTCTCTCGTGCTATGAGGGAGGAGAAACACAAGGAGTTCCTATACCCTAAGACTGATGGATTGAAGGTGACTGAGCTGGCAACCAAATTCAATCATTTGCTACAGTATGCTGGACCTGAGATATCCAGTGAGGCACAGAAAATCTGGTATTTCCATGAGTGGATGGGCCGAGATATTAAGCCACTGATAGTGCGTCACGGATGCTCAACTTTGGAGCAGTACGTGGATGCAACCTACAAGTTAGAGGTGACTCTGGAAGAGTCGACCAAGAAGCGTGATAGCCAGAGGCAAGGGGAGAACCAGCCTAAGGCAAGTGGGTTTAAACGTCCCGCTCCACCATCTGATTTTGCCAGATCTGGCCGAGCAAAAACGAATATGACTCAGGATGGGTCTACACAACGTTCGGGTCAGGGCAATAGCCTGATCCAGTGCTACAACTGTGGTACCTACGGGCACAAGAGTAATGTGTGTCCGAAGGAGGAGAAAACATGCTATGCCTGTGGAAAGGAAGGACACTTGCAGTTATTTTGTCCGCAGAGGAGACAGAAAGGGACTGAGTCACAGCAGAGATCTGTTAATCAGAACAACCAACCCAGGTTCAGTCCGGTGGAAGCCCCTAGTCCTTCAATGCAGACAACTGCAAGAAACAAGGGGAAAGCCCTGGTGGCTTCTGGAAGTCAGGGTAAACGTCTTTACGTGATGCGTGAGGCGGATGGACCCTATGCTCCTAATGCTTAGAGTACTTTGTATCTGCATTACACTTTTGTTAATGTGTTGTTGATGTGGGTGCTACCCAGACTTTCATTTTGGATGGTTGTAAGTTAAGTTGTGTGTGCAACGAGGTTGTGAACCTTTTGTTGTAACTCTTCTTATATATGAACCGTTGGTTTATACCAAGTTAATGTTTCGTTGCTTGGTATGGGGTAAGGTCTCGTGTTCGAGACTCACCAACAACCTCTTAGGGGATGGCTGCCTATTAATTAGGTGGAGCTACCAAGGATGGGTTGAGATGTATCGACAGCGGCTCATGGCAACAGTGGACGCTGGTAATGGCTGGGCCTGGGCTCGGAGCCACTAGTGAGTCGTCTGTGAACCATGTAGTGGGCTGGTCCAAGATGGTGACCATTTAGTGGGAACCAATCGTCTGTCGGATTGTCGATTACCATCAAGGGTAAGAAATTCAAAGCGATTTGACCTATATAACCATGGTCCCATACGATAATTATTCTCGG